>CM038670.1:834044609-836444609 GCA_021605145.1 Aegilops bicornis
ATGGTGATCAATCCAGCCACCCAAATCATTACGGTATATGGTTTTGCAGAATCTAGCATGATCTAACACTCGGTCATCCTCACAAGCATTACTTGAAGTTTCTTATGTCGACGAACTAAAATCACGGATAATCCATTGATTTTACATAGCCAAACAAGCAACTTCTCGTTCCTTCACAACTCTCATGTTTTCGTAAGCTCCTATAAGATGCATTACATCGATAAAACCGTAACTTCTTCGAGGTTTTTTTCCTTGACAAGAGTTAATGCCTTCCTTCTTGAAGTAGGTCCACAGGGCACATGAGTTTATCAGCCCATCACTCATCATCTTGTAAACCTATAGAACTCATCATTCAGGGCAACTGCAGTCATTATTCCAACATCCAAACTTCCTAGCATGCTTAAAATCCATCCAATTGCTCTTTGTCTCACTTCCTTCTATTTGTAGCCTGAAACTTCGAGGGCGTTGATTACCTACGACTCATCACTTAGAGTTACAATTGCTCCTTATTACCAACGTTATACCTCCTTTATATCCAATAGTAGCTTCATCTCTTCCATTACTCTTGGGAATTATCCCACATATTGAGACAAAAACTTGTACTTATTTTATGCGAAGTCACCTCCGTGGAATATCCTTATCTTTTCCGGGGTCAAAGGTCCTCACAGGGTACTACCACCCTTAGAAATGCACAAATTCTTTCACATGCAGACCATATTTCTCATATCCTCGAGAAATGGTAAAAATCTTTCTTCATAGAGGTAACAAAATCATAAAATCCAAATCAGTACCAATGATGCTAACTTTATTGATTCTCAGAATTACTACAATCTCACTGCATTTCCATTACATGCCTCAACTCAACACCTCGATATGAAAAGAAATGTTCCCCACTACTCTTGCTATATTTGCTTTTATTTGAAACCTCAAGCTATTATAGCACAAAGCGTCCTTCTCTTTAGGACAATGATCCACGGCGAGGTGCCACTGCTTCATTACAATGGCGAAATATATTACTTATGACAAGTCCTAGTGGTAATTTTCCTTATGAATACACTAGCCTCCTTGGGTCGCCTTGGCTTCCTTTTTGAGCAAGCCTTTACCAAGATAGTGCCCTGACTCACTTTTGCACTGAAACAAGTGATACTGACTCGAGGTCCTTCCTGGTATCCAATCTACTTCTCTTCCTGGACTTTTCATTCGATCCAGGAGCTTGTACTTCCACTAGGTCATACTCCACTTCCTCACATGTCGGGAATTCTACTAGATCCCCATTCCTTGAATAGAGAAGTGTGTCCTTCTTCTCCACATGTGAATAGCATGACTTGGTGCAAGGTTTAATTGGGTCTTCTTTGGGTTGTGTCCTCCACCTCTTCCTTCATCCACATGTTCTTCTACAAAATTTCCATGAGGGCTCCTTTCATTTTGCTTCTTTCTTGTGTTATGTGGTTCTTTGTACCATGGGGTAAATGTGACCTTGAGTAGGGTAGTGGGTAGTCCCTTCACCACAAGAAACAAGTAATCTTCCTAGTTGGGCATTCTTCAAGCCTGGGTGACTTTCTTCACAATGAGGGAATTCATCCTTGTGTTCTTTATGGTTGTGTAATCCTATTTCTCCACAAATCTTGCATGCACAAGGTTTCTTCATACCATTTCCATAAAGCTTCAATTTTTGGGACACAAGGCAGAGACTTTAGCAAGGTCAACAGAATTTATTCCAAGTGGTTACTCTTTGCCATCCATTGATGGTTTGGTACATCCTCCACCAAGTAGCATGACACCTCTTTTCAAAAGCCTTTGAAGAGCATGCTTTGGGTCATATCCTTTCGAAGCTATAGTGTTATTCTCCATATGATCTTCCATGTTTCCTAAAATCCATGTCCGTCTCCAATTGGTTTATCGTTCAGAGAAAAACAAGAGTTCATCTCCAACTTCATCCTCTATTGGGTCCATGGGTTTGGGGTGAGATAAGAGAGATAGAGGGATGCACACAATACAAACAATAGTTTTGAAAAGACATATTTTTTGGTGACATCGGGAAAACATCAAACAAATGACGACTCACAAGCGTCACTTTCTAACGTAGGTATATAACGGGGTTTGGTCTTCTAAAGGTCAATAAATCTTCTCGAAACTCTTCAAGTCTTGTTCATGTCTCCGATGGCTTCTTCGGTCTCATTGCCTTGTCCTTCTCAAATCCTTTTACCGACTCATCTCTGTTATCGCATAGTCTCGTGTCATCCTTGAATACGGGTTGCATTCCACACTTAGGTTTCAACATCCTTGACATGAACCCACGGTCCCTCTTTGTCCTTCAATTCACGAGCGAATCTCCGATATCTCGAGCTTTTTGCTCCTGCAGCAGCTACTGCACAACTTACGGTTCTGAGTTCTTCACGAATTGCCTCCGTGTCAAAATATGCCAACTTCCTAAAGGTCCATCTAAAATTCTTCATGTAATACTCCAGATCCTGGCGATACACCCGGCTAAGGTTAAAACTGCATCCTTTCTTTGACGGATGCTCCATCAGCCTTCTTCCATCCAATCCTTCCGAAGAAATGCATGCTTAACTCAGCACGGTATAGCATAAGCGGGCGATAATACCATGGCTAGCCGTGTCTATGCCCATGTTACTGCCATGAGCTTTCATTCCATAATTGATCTCTCCTGCCTTAGGGTTTTCTTGACAAAAACTTTGAGTTCTAATGCTCCATGTTCCAGTATTTCTATGATACACCTTGATCTTGGGTATTGTTAGCTTCCATAGTATGCCAAGTTCCATAAGGGTAGCCTTCCTAGGTCATACAAATGGGGAATTCTACTGAGCCTTCAGATTCTCCTAGTCTTGAGTCTTCAACCCGTTGTAGTTTTTTCCAATTACGGTAAAAATCTTCTTCATTCAGCGGTCTTAGTTTGATTCGATATCTTGTACTTATTGGAGTGAGTCTCATCAAATTCGAATCTTCATGGTCGAAAGGAAAGGGGTATGATCTCACTAAAGGGAATATTTGAATAAGCTTTCGAGAAAAGAAGAGAGGAAAAAAGATTCTTTTTGAAAATGGAGTTGTAGCTATGGGCTTGCCAGTTTCCTAGGGGTCACGTCCTCTGATCAACATGTGCTCACGATACCATCTTGTGGCGACCTGACCTCGAAGACGGTCAGAGTCCTACGATGGCAAGTGTCATCCCTGGATCGGGTATCTTTGACACACACAATACTCGAGGATTTATATGACGGTAAATCACATGTATAAAGTAACATAAATACTATTACCTCAATCCAAATAAGCGTAAATAATGCTGTAAGGTTGTGGATTCCCATCAACACCAAGAGGCAAAGTTGAGTGTAGAAATGTCAGTAACCCTAACGTATCACTTACTTTCGTAAGTAAGAAATCCTGCAACATGAGGCGATTTGCAGACCACAAAAGGTCAATACATTGAATGTTACAGCAGAATTCACACCATAGGGTAATTATGAATAAAGGCTATCACTACATGCATATTTGGGTACGAGGTGGAAAATCTCTATGGTTATAATGTTTTTGCAAAAAGCCAATTTTTCCCTATATCGAAAGGAATATATTTTATTTAACTACAAAGTTTGTTTGAAAACATTGAGAAGAGTTCCTCAACTCAATCCCAAAATAATAATCATTAACCCAATCAAATTCATTAAATAGAGTGTTGAGATCAACATGATAATCCAAGTACCGAGATACTCAAGATGTCTACATAACAAGGGGACCCACGGCTAATCATGATTAGTTTGTACACTTACGGAGGTTCAGCACTTTTCCCCACAAGCCTCGATCTCCCTACGTTGGATTTCTACTTTTACATGGTGTTTGAAAGCGGATGGCCAAGGAACCTGATCTTTCGAAGCATTAACTCTAACCACAGGTAGAAAGTACCAACCTACATGTCTCTGAGCATAACAGGCGATATAAGCATAACGTAGAAGTAAATCCCAAGGTTTGAATGCACGGGACAATAGGTTCCTACCTCATAAACTACTTCCCAATACCGCATGTTATCAATCCTACTCATGCAATGTTTGAGGGTTGAAACTAATGCATAAAAACTGGGTATGAAAGGGATATGATCAAAGTGTGAACTTGCACATATTGATGATGAAGATGATTAGCACTTAACTCTACGATGGTTTCTACTAAGTAGCACTCCGGTCCAATCTATTGTAAGCAAGCAATAGTAACCACATAAGCAATCACTCAAAAGATCGGAAGAATGAAGAAACAATCCGAAAACTTCAAAACCAAGCAAATAACTCTTGCAACAGAAAAAGTTCTAATAGTACCAAAATTAAGTGAATTTGGCCTTATTAGAAAGTTTAGGTCAAGAGCTTGATTTGCAAAAGAATCAACTCAAGCGGGTTATAAAACTCGAGAATTACGATCAAAGCGAAGTTTAAATACAAATCTGTTTGAATTCAAATTTTAAAACTTTCAAAAATATGTTTAAGTTGTTTCTTTGGATAGAGGGATCAATCTGAAGAAGTGGGCATTTGTTTCGTTGGATTTGGATAAAGGAGTAAAAAGTAGTGATCGATTTAAGACTAGGGACTAATCGCCAAAAATAACACTATACATAGGTCCCTCGTAGAAAATAAAAGAAAAGGAATAAAAATCTATCGAAATGACGCTCGCTTCATAAAACTAATCATAGCAAATCTGTTCTAAAATAAAACCTAAGCGAGCGGCGCTTCGTTAAATAGTAAAACGAGAAAAAAAAATGAACAAATCGAGATCGTCGGATCTTGATCCGACGGTGGGGATCGGGGTTAGGGTTTAACAAACTCGTGAGCCGGAAGCGGCTGCACTTGGCAGCTCGGCGAGGGACGAAGCGGTAACTGTCTTGGTAGGGCAGATAGTGACAGCCGGTGACAGCGTCAATGGCCCAGCGAAGTCTTGGCGGCAAGCGGTCTGAATGGCGGCGGCTCTGTAGCGATGGTAATGACCCGGGCTGGGGAAGCGAGGGCGGCCGGCGTAGTCGGCCTTATAAAGGCGGAGTGCATTAGGCGAGGCGGAAGAGCCCGGCCTCGACGCCGAATGAATAATGTGGCCGGCGAAATCGTGGCGGCTCGGGACTCAAATCCCGAACTCGAGGGCAGCGAAAGCAAGCGAGTAAATGGGCAAATGCTTTGGCCTCAATTTGAGCCCGTGATTCGGCGGAGGGAAGTTTTTTTTAACACAGGCGAAAGAAAAATAATACAAGCAAAATAAATAAAAAATTTATATAGGCATATAATATATCAAAATTTTCAAAAAAAATATTTTCTCTGACGTGAACATTATTATAGCTCAAATAAAATCCACAAAATTCAAATAAAGCAAAGACTACTCTGCAATAATAAAATCCAACAAAAATCATTTTAAAAATACCAAAATTAAATCAAATTTATTTATCTCCAATTTTCTATTGTGGGGAATCATTTAACCCTAATTTCCATATTTGTTATTTTGGAGAAAAATAATTTGAATAAAACCAGATAACTCCAAATTGAAAATAATTTCCAAAAAGGACTTTAAATTTGATCCTTTTAACTTCCAACTCATATTTCATATGTTTGAAGAAGTCATTTTATCTTCTCTCATGAAAATCATTGAGTTGCTTGAAGTTTACGAATTTGAAACATTTCCCAATGAAATTCAAATATTTTCAAAACCCTTTTCATTTATTTGAATGGAAGAAGTCATGTCATCTTCTCTCTAGGGTTTTTCATTTTGAAAAGAATTTGAATTCACGGAGATCATAAATGCCAAAATGAAAGTTTGGGAAATTCCTTTTATTCCCTCTCATTTAACTTTCAAAAAGTTTGAATTCCTCAATTTCACTCATCACAATCAAGCAACAATCAAATCTATGTATTTAATATAACATTTCAAAATTTAGAATTTTGGGATGTTTACAAGAAACACCTTATTCCCCTCCCCTCCTCCCGGGCCGTGGCCTTGAGAGTCTTATTGAAGGATGAGCTCATCCAACAAGGTGAGGATCTCCTCTGATTTTTTGCCAAATTTTCATTCTAATCCACTATTCGATGAATTGCTATGAGGCTGTACCTGCTAGCTATATGATGCATTGCTATGAGCTGCTCCTGCTTTGCTGCTATATGATGGTGCTATGAAATTGCTGCTGCTATATGATGAATTGCTATGAGTTGCTGCTGCTGCTATATGATGAGTTGCTATAAGCTGCTCCGGCTGCTGCTGTATGATGAATTGCTATGAGCTGCTCCTGCTGCTGCTATATGATGAATTGCTATGAGCTTCTCCTGCTGCTTCTATATGATGAATTGCTATGAGTTGCTGCTGGTATATGATGAATTGCACCTTTATTCTTTGCTCTTCTTTGTATGATGAGTTGCTATGAGCTGCTGCTACTATATGATGCTTTCGGTGGTCTTTGCTATATGATAATAACCAGACCACTTGGAGCATCAATTTCAATAAATAGTTGTTCTTCATTTAATGTGGGTCATCGTTCTTCGTTTAAATTAGGCAATGGGATCTCTATGGAAGACATTGACCAAAGTAGATTGTGCCAAGTAGATGGTATCTTTGTATTTGCATTTTGAACAAATAGTGATGGTGTGTTTTCCTATCATATTAATTCTTTGCCTTGGTTCAATTTGTGATGTTTGCAAGTCAAATTATTTTTCATATGGGCAGCAAAATGAAAAAATATAATGCAATCTAGACTTTTCATTGATCATACCAAAGATAAGCTGAAAAGGAAGGCAATGAAAAGAACTGGTTGGCTTATTACGGAGCTTATATTCACGGTGCTTATTTTCTTAGCATAACTCGTAATAACTGTCCCTAAGAAACTTGGCCAATAAATGACATACAAATAACATGTCACGGTGGTTGCAATGGAGGAGTGGCCTACCATAGCAAACTGTATAGTCTCACCTCAGCCTCTCATTATTTGAGATGTTCCATGAAATTGCCACAAAAATCTTGTACTTTTTCATTGTGTAACCCTATACGCAAGATTGACCACGGCTAATTTGAGACATCTCTACATGATAATACATTGCATATCCCGATGCGCATATTTAAACCACCTATTAATGATTGTGTGCGTAGCATAAACTATACATGACTACTTGTGTGCTTTGGACTAGCAGACACTCTAAGGGAGCCTCTTGTGGTACCTTTGGAATTCCTACATGCCACCTATGATTTTGTGTATGATGTCTTGCCTCTGTTCCTAAATATATGTCTTTGTAGAGATTCAATTATGGACCACATCTGAGATGTATATAGATGCATTTTAGTGTAGATTCACTCATTTTGCTCCGTGTATAGCCTATAGTGGAATCTCTAGAAATACTTATATTTAGGAGCGGAGTGCGAGGTAGTATCATGTATGACATCTACATATCTAATTTAGCAGCCAGTAGTAGAAATCATTATGCGCACAAAGGGATTCTTGGTCAAAAATCCTAGCAAAGCAAGCTGGTAGGCACACAACAATACAAGAGAGAGAGCGCACTTACAAGATCATAGCAATCGTCGGTCCGAGGATCTTGGTTGGCCAATTTGTTAGATCCGGAAGAAACATCGTCCTTGTAGTTTTTGCATAAAGGTAGCAATGACTTTGTTAGTATATTTGAAGTTACATCGGCGGTGATCTTTGGGCGGGTTTAAAGGTGACAAGTACCTAGGCCGTGGCATGTGGTTGGCATCTTGCCGACGATAGGAATCAGGTTAGAAAGCGTCAAAGAGGTGATGGCCTTCTTGTTGTTGTCAGAAGTGCAGTAAGGAGATCTAGAACCGTCGGTAGGGTGTTTGTGGAAGCGGTTCCGGTAGGGTGGACTAAGGTGTGGGCGAAAGCGGATCTGTGGCCGTGGAAGGCGAGGGCATCGGTGAAAGCTGCCCGGTGGTTGGGTTGAGGATGGTGTCGGCGTCACGGATCTGCGGCGGTGGGCCAGGCGTCGAAGAAGTTGCTCCAGTGGGTTGGATGAGGTGCGACGAAGCGGATGCGTGGCCGTGGACTTGTGAGTTAGCAGCGGCCGAGAGGGTTGAGAATGGTATAGGAGAAGCTACTCCGGTAGGGTTGTGATGGTGTCGGCAAGCGGCTCCACTAGGGTTGAGCAAGGTGTCGGCGAAGAGAAAGTTAAAAGGTAAATCGATTAGGCGTGACTCCGGGGTGTGTGGATGAAAAGCGTCTCCGATGGGGAATCTGAATGAGCAGCTGCGATTGCAGCTGCGGTTGAAGAAATACGGTGAAAGCGAGATCGGCGCCCGTGGACAAAACCCGCCTTGAATGAGCTGTAATACAGTGGTGGATGAGCGATCTACTTGTTTCTAGTGGGCGTGGGAGGGTAGATCTGACGTAAAGCAGATCAGCGAGGTGGGCCTTGTTGGCGATGAATAGGCTACAATGCATGCGCGGTGGATGAAGCGATCTAGGGTTTCGAGAGGGAGGGTAGAAAGGGTGATGAAATGCAGATGACGTGATGTAAGATGCTACGGTGATGTGGAGTTAGTCGTTTTGCGGGAGGGTAGAGGAAATGGGAGTGCCGTGGTGGTGGGGAAGGAAGTTACCAAAGCAGCCTCGACCTATTATGTAGATGAGGCGGTATTATTCTTTGTTGTTCTCCGTGCACCAAGGACAAAGGGAATTTAGCATGCTAAAGACTAGGAGGCGGAAATTTTAGAAGCAGGCGGGAGATTTTGCATTGTGAGATTGTCCGTATCCAGTTCAACTAATTTTGGACCCGTGCTAAGCGGGAAGATCATCGAGGCTGTGTACACAGGGCGCAGCGTCGTGATTAATAAGCTGGTGTGAAGTCCACCTCAGAAAAAAAGACAATAAATCGGGATGATCGCCCGATAACTTGGGCGTTCACGCTGGTAGCGGCCAATCGTCACGAAATGTAGGCGCGTTCACAAAAGGGATCAAACGCTCAGCCTATGTATTTCTCGTGTAAATAGATAATTTAGTGCCATTGGTTATTTACTTTAAACATAATGCATTGACGTGTTAGTGTAGAGGTGCACAAAAAGTAATGGATATTGTAGTCCCACAAAAGAAATGGATATTGTAGTCCGCTACTTAAATGTGTTACCTCATATGATTACATAGCCTTCATTTCATAAATTACGTACCCGTTGAATTCATATATGAATATTACATATATTACTTAATAATAGAACCTTAAATCATCCAAGACTAATGAATTTGAATGCAAGAGTAACAATGGTGCATGTACATGATAGCTACATTGGTTGTTTGAAGAAACATCACTGTAGCTTTGGCATGCACAATTGACAAGGTTCATTTAGATAGAAAAAAATGTGATATGTGAGTGTCCAATCTTTAGAGAGTTGAATCGATATTGTACCTTTGGCCACGATACGAAGTAGATATTGATTTATATTCAAGCGATGCTGCGTCCACGGTGGCTAGATAGTGATCGTGAATGAATTATGCAATCTCTCTCTGCGCATACATATCTCATTTACCCATGGGCATCGGAATCACACACGCGCACTTCGTGTATTTCTCTCCCTCTGTCAAGGTTAGAATTCGTCTTTCTACCCCGTCCTACAAGTCTCTCACACAGAAACACACACGCTCTCTCTGTCGAACATGCCCACCCCTTTAATTCCGCCCACCGACATCCACTAATGTCTCAAAGGATAATTATGTCTCTCACACATAAGCCTAAGGTTAACTTGAGTTCCGGAACCATATGAATACATACAATGGGATTCCAGTAGAGCACCTTTTGTTTTGAGATCTCGCTCTCTCCCTCTCTCTCTCTCTCTCTCTCTCTATCTCTCTCTCTCTCACACACACACACGCGTAGACATTGTTTATCCTTCATTTTTCCGGCACTTGCATGCACACCGTTTTGTTTATCTACTGTGATGCTTTAAGTATGCCTCGCACACATCCCATCCGCCTATCCTTAATATAGATATGGGTCACACAAACTCCTTCTCCCTACTAGCAAGATGCCCATGCGTTACGGAACACCAAGATGCATTTATATGATTAGTTATCTTGTGGGAGAAAAAAGATGAGCGAGGAATGCCTTATTTGCAAATGTGGAGAGGGTGTGGGTATCTTTTTGCCATAGTTTCCTTCCCTATCGATCAGGATATAAATCGGATGGCCTATATTGCAGGATGGCGGGAACACCATCATCACCAACTCTATTTTTATAAGAGTAGAGATATGTAAGTGTCACGCCCCCCACCCACCCACCCACACACACACACTTCCCGACACGAAAGGAGTAGAGGCGACACCTCAATCTTGATACTAATCTATCGACTAGATTCTCTCTCAAACACACACACACACACACACACACACACACACACACACACACACACACACACAGACACGAAGGAGTAGGTGGCACCTCGATCTTGATAGTAATCTATCTACTCCTCTTTCAAACACACACAGATACACACAACACAACACACACACACACACACACAAACACACACTCGCTAGTTGTGCCTCTGTGCCTACCACGCACACTCTCGATACGTCTTTCTCTCCCTCCCCATGCCCACCCCAACCCCAACAATGACAGCGGAAGGGTGACAACTCGATCTGATCTTAATCTATCAATCGGTTTCTCTCTCAAACATTGTGTCTACGTGCCTCGCTCAAACACCACGACATAAATCTTTTTCTCCATAGCCCCCTCGATATGTAGACTTCTAAATGCTTGGCGCCACAATTTGTAGTAACGATGGCAACAACCCAATGTGCCTTGTTTTCACCGGCCTCATGTGATAGTTTTCACCCTGTTTTTTGTTAATTAACAAGACAACCTTTTCTTTCTTACTACTAGTGAATCTGAAACCATTCGGGGCACACATATAATATATCACTTCAACCCAATAATCGCAGTAACTATTTTAAAAGAAACTAGCTAGATGCTCGTGCGTTGCACGGAACATGAAGATGCATTTGTATGAGTAGTTTATCTTGTGAGAGCTAGCAAGATGCCCATGCATTACGGAACATCAAGATGCATTTATATGAGTAGTTTATCTTGTGAGAGAAAAGGATGAATGAGGAAGACCTTATTTACCAAAATGTGGAGAGAGGGGTATGGGTATCTTTTGCAAAATTGCCATAGTTTCCTTCCTATCAAATCGGATATAAATTGGATGGCCTATATTGCAGGATAGCAGGCACACCATTATCACCAACTCTGTTTTTATCTCTAACTCCTATAAAAGACTCAATTGGTGAGGATGGTGTGTACGCCATCAAATCATTCGACCATCGAGATGCGCATCTAACTTGACTATGATGTAAGTCGTGGCATTTACTAACAAGACCCCACTTCTCTGCTCCAATTTGCAGAAACCCCTTAGTATCTTGAAACCAACCACATCCCTCCCCCACCACAACAAAACAGCCACAAGGAATATATTTTGAGTGAAACCAAATACGAGTATATTTTTATTGATATATAAACCCAACTAAGTGTTTTTCTTTCAAGTTTGTGAACATGTATTATTCTATTTTGGATCCATTTACCCAGCATACGGGCACATTGCTAGTAAGAGTAGAAAAGGATGAATGAGGAAGGCCTTATTTGCAAGCGTGGAGAGGGGTGTGGGTATCTTTTTGCAAAATTGCGATAGTTTCCTTCCTATCCGTTAGATATAAATCTGACAGCCTATATTGCAGGATGGCACGCACACCATCATCACTAACTCTGTTTTCTACTCCATCCATTCCTAAATATTTATATTTTTAGAGATTTCAACAAGTGACTACATACGGTGCAAAATGAGTGAATCTACACTCTAAAATATGTCTACATACACATCCGTATGTGGTACTCCATTTGAAATCTGAAAAAGACAAATATTTAGGAACGGATGGAATATAAATGAACATGGAGATATATCTCCACATGGTCTACAATAAAAATGTCTGGACTAGTTAGCGTCGGATGCTACATAGCGATGACCTGAAGTTAATTATGTCTTTAACTTTAGATTTTTATATTATATATTACTTATTTAATATATACTTCTTTCGCTACTATACTGACACTGGAACCCACATAGTACTTAGAATACAAGATTAAGGATGGACTTGCTTCTTTTTAACTTTTTGTACGAAGATGTAGCCACCATGCAAGTCACATGTACACTGTACATGCAATTAACTTTATAGAGGAGAATCATACATGCAATTTATAGGGCGGACGGGAGGAGCTTCGGCCCGGTGTTGCGTTTAATTCCGCCCGCTCATGAGCAGACGTGTGGCGGAGTAGGTTTCTCGGTTTGCGTGCGTTTTTAGCAGGCGGTTTGATGGAGTCGAGGCGTGTTCAGCCCGGGCATGCAGCCCAGGCGGCGCGGTACTATTCGATTTAATGGCAAGGCGGCCTTGATTCCCGATCTGGCTTTAATGCAGAGCGAGGAGGGTAGCGGTTCCCGAAATGTTGAGCGGCCAATGATGCATCCTCCTTCAATTAGCATCGATGCATGCATTAGGGAAGTAATGGGAGGAGGACCGGAAAAAGAATTGCCGCGATGTGAATACAGCGCGATTTGCACTCATATAAAAGCGCCCCTCCATTCCAATGCATCTACCACATCATACACCGTAAGCATTTGCCTAAGCACCTACACTAAGCGCCAAAAGTGCTCACTCTAGACCCATGGCGGCGTCTTGGCGGCATAGCAGCTATGCCGGATGGTCCTGACGGCCTTGACCTGCGGTATGGCGCCGAGGATAAATCTCGAGCGGTGTTCGCTGCCGGCTAGTGGATGGCCGCCGTCGACGCCAACTACGACTCTCAGTTGAACCAGATGATCATTGCAACCACCAACAAGTTCACCATCCTCAAGAAGCTCGGGGACAACATCGCTGTACTCCTCCAGCCCGCGCGCCCGGGCTCCTCATTGCCTGCCACCCTAATCAGCCTCCATGGCCGGAACCTCTTTCAAGCACTGGTGGCCCTGCGACTGCCCGCCGATGCCACGAAGAATGTCCACCTGGAGGTCGCGCTCGCCGTGAGGCGCCTCGCCCTGCAAGAATTCGTCGACCTACACATCCACATGTACGAGCAAATCGTGTACATAGGTATCTACAAGGCCATTGAGGGCCTTCTGATGTTGGCCTTCCTCAGCCATTTGGAAGCCTTGGATGACTTTGCTGAGAAGCACCTTGACCTCGCCACAAAAGCTGCCACTCCTTAGCCGCCGGTCGGTGGCCCGGCGCACTGAGTTGAGGAGGAGGAGGTTGTACGTTGATGGATGCATCTTTCTTCTTGCCTCCTGTAACCACCACTGCGATCGCATTATCATGGCCTTAATTCTTATTGTGCTATTGCATTCTCGTTCCAGTCAATACCGACATGTGCGATCCCTTTGCTTAATATATGCATCACTGTAACTATTACTCCATCCTTCAATTTATAAGCTGTTCTTACCTTTTCCATCAACCCGTGCAGCGCTTGCGAGCATCTTACTAGAAACACTAGAACATGTCGGACCGCATGTGACCAAACCGACGATCGCCACTAGTAGAAAAGCGGGCCTAATGTTCAGCTCATTAGTCGGTTTGTATTGAACCGGCACTAATGTGACCATTAGTGCTGGCTCCAACAACTGGCGAGCGACGCTCATTAGTACCGGTTAAATGGCGAACCTTTAGTACGGTTAGTCCCACGAACCGGTACTAAAAGGTAATGGCCTTTAAATGCGGGTTGGTGGCTCCAACGGTACAAAACCCCCCCTTTAAATGCAGGTTACGTGCCACCAACCGGTACTAAAGGGTCTTCTCACCCGCCGTGCCACGATGTTTAGTCCCGTCGCTAGTTGAGAGGAGCTCACAGCGATTTATAAGCCCGCCCTTGTGACTACGTGTCGAGCTCCTCTCTAAGCAGGCCTTTGTGGGCCTATTGCAAGTCTTACGCCCTATGGGGCCTCTTTGAGCCATGCAATTACGCATCTGGACCAACTAGAGGTTGGGTTTCTAGTCATATGCCGGCCGTGCCCGGCTTGATGGAAATGGGCTGTTTTTCTTTATTTCAAAAAAAATCCTTTGAAGTACGGTTGGTATACCAGCGGTACTAAAACTCCCCTCCCGATCTTTGGCTCGTGCCACGTGGTGGCCCTTTAACGGTGGTTCGTGCAGAACCGGTACTAAAGGGGGGGGGGGGCTTTAGTCCTCACCCTTTAGTGTCGATTCTGAACCGACACTAAAGACTACCCTAAACCGATGCGATAGCCGGTTACGCACTAATCGCCAACCTAGCTACTCGTTACCACCTTATGCTGGCGGAAATAGCCCGCCCTAAAGTTTCAATACGTTATTTCTATCTATCGATCGTGCCAAGGAGCGAGAACCAAATGTTACAATTTATACATTTTATCTACTCCTACACCTATAAAAGACTTCGATTGGTGATGGTGGTGTATACGCCATCCGTCGTTTACGACCATTAGATGCGCATCTAATGGCTGTGAGGTAAGTTGTGGCATTTTTGCAACAATAGCCCTTCTACTGCTCCAATTTGCAGAAAACCCTTATTATCTTGAAAGCAACCCACATCCCTCCCTCACCTCATCAAAACAGCCTGAGAAATATATTTTGAGTGAAAAGTAATATGTTAGGATTATATCAAAACAAGAGTGATTTCTTTCAAGTTCGTGAACAAGTACTACTATTCTACTACTTTGGATCTATCGCAACACACAGGCACGTTGCGAGTAAAAGGAAAAAGGCACGCACGTTTGCGTCGCACCCCACACGCCGGGAATGCAGGTATTCCACGACCCGTACGGCATGCCACATAGCTAGGGAAGGCGTCTTGCCTAGCATTTTCACTTTCATGTGGGACCGCCGTTGAAGCAAACCGACCATTGGCAAACTGCACCCGCCCGCCCGCGGGTTGTAAAAGCGAAGCTTGAGGGAAGATCTAGCTGTATCCACGGAAGCCAAGAAATTTGGTGTCGATGGGGCTGGCGATGAAGTGTTATTTATTCATAACTAGCAAGATGCCCATGCATTGCCACGGAAAATCAAGATGCATTTGTATGAGTAGTTTATGTTGTGGGAGAAAAAAGATGAGCAGGGAGAAGGCCTTATTTGCAAATGTGGAAAGGGGTGTGGGCATCTTTTTGCAAAATTGCCATAGTTTCCTTCGTATCCGTCAGATATAAATCGGACAGCCTATATTACAGGATGGCAGGCACACCATCATCACCAACTTTGTTTTTTATAAGAGTATAGATATAGATATAGACATGGATATAGATATAGATATAGATATAGATATAGATATAGAGAGTAGAGATTACTACTCCCTCCGTTCCCAAATATAAGTCTTTTTAGATATTTCCACAAGTGACTAGATACAAAGCAAAATGAGTTAACCTACACTCTAATATATTTCTACATACATCCATATCTTGCAGTCCATTTGAAATGTCTAAAAATACTTACATTTAGGAACGGAGGGAGTAGTTGGTTACCAAATCTCATGCGTGCAATGCACGTGTAGCTTACTAGTTGGTTACCAAATCTCATCCCGGTTTGGCACGAGCTCGTACTCCGGGAGCACCACAAGGCCTGCCGCAGGAGTTACATTTCCCTCTCGGGGCCCACGAGACCGAGGTTCAGTGGCTTAGTGCACGGCCTATGAGTCAATGACATACAAACCTTCGTCGCCCAGCCCACATGTCATTCTCATGGTGGTGGCGTGGTCGCGACTCACTCGTTCGAGATGAACGGCCGGTGGTGGCGTGGCGTGGCGAGGCTGCCACGGCTGGGCGTCAAGAGCGTTATGAGGCGTAGATGGCCACTGCCGTGAGTAGTGGCTGTAATGCTGAAAGTACTCAAGCGAGGATTGATGCGGGACGAAATGTGTCACAACGCTAGATAAAAATTCGATGGTGCGAGATGCGGACGGGCGAGGCAAACAGCGTCCAATCGGGTGTGGCTGTGGTAGAAAGTTGATGGTCGCCATAGTTCAGCTAGCACGCATGTCATGCACACAAAAGCGGAAGGCGGTGGGGCCGAGAGGGATGAGGCGCCGCGTCGGGGGCGTCGTGCCACAGGTTGGAAGCGGCGTCGTGGGAATCGGCGTGTGGGTGTGGCGATGGTAGAAACAAGAAAGCGTGATGGTCGCCGTGGTTCAACTTCCATGGACAAGCTATCATGTCTGGCGACACATGCATTGCATACCGCTCCTTTGCAAGGAAGCGATAGTAGAAAACTGGTTCCAAAGATACCATTTTCCCGATAAAATTCTCGAGATATCATTAGTTTTTACACATGGGATTACTCCTGCAAGGGTCAATCACAACAGGTGTTTTGTAAAAAATGCATCTTGATGTTCCACTGCAATGCGGGCATCTTGCTAGTTATAGAAGAAGGCCACCACGGGCATCTTGCCGAGGTGTGCCACCGACCCAAACTCAATTTTTTGTAGACGATTAGTGAACCAGATGCCGTGCCACGCTACAAAATGTTAAAAAGAAAATAGCTCCAAATTTTTTAAAACCTATTATCTTCAAACTATCAAAACAGCCTGAGGAATATATTTTGAGTGAAGCATGATTTACTTTTACTGATATATGTATATCAAAACTAGAGTGTTTATATTTCAAGCCCGTGAACAAGTATTATTCTACTACTTTGGATCCATTGCAGCATACGGGCCAGCACATTGGTAGTAGTAGTCTCTATCTCTATCTCAACTCTACTCTTATAAAAAGCGAGTTGTTGATGATGGTGTGCCTGCCATCCTGCAGTATAGGCCGTATGATTTTTATCTGACGGATAGGAAGGAAACTATGGCAATTTTGCAAAAAGGTACCCACACCCCTCTTATACTAACAAGATGCTTGTGCGTTGCACGGAACATCAAGATCTTGTGGGAGAAAAGGATGAACAAAGGAAGGCCTTATGCGCAAATGTGGAGAGGAGTGTGGGTAAGCTGTCATAGTTTCCTTCCTATCCGTTAGATATAGATCGGACTTCACATATTGCAGGATGACACGCACACCATCATCACCAACTCTGCTTGTTTATAGGCCGTCCTATTTATATCTGATGGATAGGAAGAAAAATGTGGCAATTTTGCTCAATGAAACCTACACCCCTCTCCACATTTGCAAATAAGGCCTTCCCTCGTTCATTCTTTTCTCTCACAATATAAACTACTCATACAAATGCATCTTGATGTTACATGCAACCACGAGGATGTTTCCTTGGGGTCTCTCCAGCTGGCGTGGCCATAGTTTCAAGTTGGCGCCCCTTGAGATGCCGGCGTTGAGGGGCACTTTCGGATTTTGTCCGATGAGCGAGGTAAGATGAGTTTGATCATGTAGTAAATGCATTCTAAAGACTACTTCCGTGTCCATTTCCTAATTGTCCCCCACCCATTGTTTCTGAGGTTAGGCTCGGTGCGAGTGGAGATTGGCTTGCATATATGCGGGAGGGTACCAACATCAATTTGCACAACATTTACAGCGGTGACCTTTGTTCCCGTAGAACCTTTGTCCAACATTGGGATCAGCCATACAGCGGGCCACCGCTGAATTGGTATGATGGAACCACGGTGAGATTGAAGAAGATAGCACGAACCTTGCACATGGCGGTCAAAGGTGGGCGGTCTTTGTCTGCTGACCGATTTGTTGCCCGTCTGAGTATGAAGACGTTGTGCTCCTTTCTAACCGCATCTTCGCGATGACAAACCAGGGGACTTGTTTCATATGGGACACATCCAACAGTATACTCCCTCTCTCCCAGTTTATTTGTTTTGAATTTTTTCGTTTTATAAGTTTCAAATTCAAATTTAGAGCTCCCCATCACATGTTGAGATTACAATGTCCATTAAATTGTTGTGTGCATGTATAGTAAAGAAACAAATCTCAAGTTTGCCACGAGTTCATGTAGTGGTAGCACCACAAGGCCTGGCGCGGGAGTTACATTTACCTCTCGGGGCCCTCCGGTCTGATCTTCAGTGCCTTATGACACCTGCCTTTGAGCCAATAACATGTGTACCCGATAGGTGGCTGGTCCACATGTAATGCTCCTGAAGGCAGAGGGGTAGTGGGGCCGAGAGGTGTGAGCCGCAGGTCAGGGGATGTGTGGTGTCATGGGTTCGAGCGGTGTCATGGGAATCGCGTGTGGCTGTGGTAGAAACTTGATGCTCGCTGCATTTCAGTTGGCCCACATGTCATGCACACAAAGCGGAAAGGCGGTGCGGCCAAGAGGGGAGGCGCACGTCGGGGCGTGGTGCCGTGGGTTGGGCGGCGTTGTGGGAATCATGAGTGGCGATGGATGAAGCGTGATGGTCGCCGTGGTTGAACTTCCATGGACAAGTTGTCATGTCTCACGGACACATGCATTGCACTCTGAGATCCTTTGGAAGGAGTAGTAGAAAGCTAGGCGGATAAATAGTTCCTTATAGTCAAGGGGACCCACGCTACTACTTGTTCCAAAGACATGCACACCATCGAAATAGTCCATCTATATCAATATACATAGAGAGGATATTTTTTTACAAGAGAGGAAATAGTTCATCCATCCATAATGCCACTTTGCTTTGGTGCAACATTCTTCTTCTTCTTCTTCTTCTTCTTCTTCTTCTTCTTCTTCTTCTCATTTTCTGTGGGAGACGGCTTCGCAACAAGCTCTCCGAACCTTGCAGCTATCTCGAAACTCACACGGGCATCAAGGGCAGCATATTTTATTCGCTCGTACGTCAAGGGATAATTCTCCCATCCAGACGACCTTAATGCCAGCGTCTCGTCACCCTTCTGAATATTTGTTCCGAGCACAAAATTTTCTAAATCTAATAGGGATGGTGTCGGTTTATCACAATCTTCTACAGGAATTTTTATTTTGGTTTGTAGGTCAGCGATGCTTTTCAAATCAAGGTTGTATGGCTCCAACTTATGTTTGTCCCCTGCGATGGCTGCCCCACAGAAGTATATGTCCTCCTGAGACAAGAAATCATGAAGCTCACCTGGTATGGAGGGTGCGTGTGTCATGTGGTACACCAAACATCATCTTGAGGCACGGTGAAGGGCGGTAGCGTTGGATCTTCCAGTGGCACACTCCATGTACTACTGTGTCGAGACCGATGACCTTCATCTCCACCTTTTGGAGGGAGTTGGATACATTGTTGATCCACTTACGAACAACCCTTGGGTGGTCGGTGTTGTGGCAACTATGCTCAGCGAGCCTTCTATGAGGACATGTTGGGCGCTAAAAAGCTGCATCTCGATCTCTTTGGCCATTTGGACCCGGCTGAATTTGGAGGGCTATGGTTTGGAGAATTAGGATTAGATGGCTAGTCTAACTAAAGAAGGCGATTATTTATAAGGGCTTGAGAATTACTCGAGGAGGATGTGAAGAGGTTAAAACAATGTGAATGCAGTGTGGTTTGAATGCAAGTGAAGATCAAGGAGTAGTGAAGAAGCCGAGGAAAATCGGTTCACGATGGAAGTATATGGGAGAAGTGGCCTGCTGGCAGTTGATTAGATGGCTAGGTAGACTAAACGAAAAGGTAGACTAAGGAGTGGGGCCTGTCCCTGTACGTGACCATCCTTCCAGTGCTACATGATGTGGTTATCCTCAAAAAAGAAAAGTCCTTCTTCGCGCTTCCGCATGCACGAGAATTTAGTTACGCTGCATAATATGGATGATACACGGAGGATGAAGTGAACCCGAGGCATGCTAGCACGGGAGTACTACTCATGTTCCTACTACTCCTACTACTAGTAGTAGTACAAGCTGTAGTACACTTGATGGTCAAAATACTATAATTCATCTGGTCCTCATAGTGAAGTGACAGACTCTGTGCCCGAGGTGACACCAGTCCAGGCGGCGTGTCCGGGTTACCAAAGTCAGCCTCACCTTGTGCCTTCTTGTGATCCAACATCACCGCCGCTATATAGCATGCCTGCGCCTCGTCTCCCTCTCCCCTAGCACCACTCCATCTCCATCTCCGTCTCATGGGAGATCCTGAGAATCACTCTTCATCATCTCACTTTGTGCCCCGTGTACCCTCGCCTCGCTCGCCTCCCAGTACCACTATTCCCTCGCTAGCCGCTCCGGCCTGAAAGCCTTCTCCCCGTAAATCAAGCCCCCAAAACCCCACTTTCCAAACTCCACCATGGCGAGCATAAACTGCACAACATCCATATGAGCCGCGATTGGAGCAATCTCCCCGATGGCGTCCTCGACCTCTGTTGTTCATGTATGGATATGTTGGCGCCTGCGGTGGCTGCATGCTTTCGAGGGCATGCACACGGCCATCGTCGAAGCGAGGCCTAAGCTTTTGAAGACACCCTACTTGTTGTTATCTGGTCTTGCGAGATTTGCTCACCATGATGCAGAGGCGTACATGATGCCCCTCAACTTCAATCTGACGTCCATTAGCCGAAACTTCTTTGCAGGTATGTAGTGGGTCGCTGTACATCATTTCCCTCAACTTCGATCCGATCACCATCACCTGAAACCTCTTGCCGGTATGTAATGGGTCGGCATGAACTCCCACTGGATGGCTGTCGTCAGAGAAGACAGGGAAAAGTTGGTGCAAAGAGTGCAGTTAACCCCATAACGGCTGTCACCCCACCCCACTGTCGTCCGTTCTCTTTGCCGTCTGCTTGCCTCGGATGGCGGACGGCACAATCCTTTGCCGTCCGTTTCTAAGAAGCGAATGACAAAACCTATTGCTGGAGCGATGTTGAGGCGGACGGTTTGTCGTCCGTGGCTGACGGCAAAGGAGTTTGCCATCCGGGATACATTGCCTTTGCCGTCCGCCATGGCGGGCAACAAAAAGCTAATTCGATAGTGATAATCATATTCATGCTCAACGCAAACACCAAATAACATTTATTTAGGTTCAACACTAATCCCGAAGGTAGAGTGAGTGTGCGATGGTGATTATATCAACCTTGGAATCATTTTCAACACACATCGTCACCTCGCTTTTAACTAGTCTCTGCAACTCCTGTTTCAAGTGAGTAATCTTAGCAACTAAACCGGTATCAAATACCCAGGGGTTAGTTCGAACACTAGTAAAATACACATCAATAACATGTATATCAAATATAACTTTGTTCACTTTTCCATCCTTCTTATCCGCCAAATATTTGGGGCAGTTCCACTTCGAGTGACCATTTCCTTTCGGTAGAAGCACTTGATCGTCTCCAACGTATCTATAATTTATAAGTATACATGCTATTATATTATATGTTTTGGATGTTTATGGGCCTTACTAAACACTTTTATATTATTTTTGGGACTAACCTATTAACAGGAGGCCCAACCCAAATTGTTGTTTTCTTGCCTATTTCGGTGTTTCAAAGAAAAGGAATATCAAGCGGAGTCCAAAAGGAATGAAACCTTGGAGAGTTATTTTTGGAACCTAAGCAATCGAGAGACTTGGAGTAGGCGTCGGGGAAGCTTCAAGGTGGCCCACGAGGCGAGGCCTTTGCCCACAGGGCGCGCCCCCACTCTCGTGGCTCCCCTGACCGACTTCTTTCGCCTATATATGTCCATATACCCTAAAAACATTGGGGAACACAATAGATCGGGAGTTCCGCCGCCGCAAGCCTCTGTAGCCACCAAAAACCAATCGGGACCCTGTACTGGCACCCTCTCGGAGGGGGGATCCCTCACCGGTGGCCATCTTCATCATCCCGGCGCTCTCCTTGACGAGGAGGGAGTAGTTCACCCTCGGGGCTGAGGGTATGTACCAGTAGCTATGTGTTTGATCTCTCTCTCTCTCTCTCTCTCTCTCTCGTGTTCTTGATTCGGCACGATCTTGATGTATCGCGAGCTTTGCTATTATAGTTGGATCTTATGATGTTTCTCCCCCTCTACTCTCTTGTACTGGATTGGGTTTTCCCTTTGAAGTTATCTTATCGGATTGAGTCTTTAAGGATTTGAGAACAATTGATGTATGTCTTGCATGTGCTTATCTGTGGTGACAATGGGATATCACGTGATCTACTTGATGTATGTTTTGGTGATCAACTTGCGGGTTCAGTGACCTTGTGAACTTATGCATATGGGTTGGCACACATTTTCGTCTTAACTCTCCGGTAGAAACTTTGGGGCACTCTTTGAAGTACTTTGTGTTGGTTTGAATAGATGAATCTGAGATTGTGTGATGCATATCGTATAATCATACCCACGGATACTTGAGGTGACATTGGAGTATCTAGGTGACATTAGGGTTTTGGTTGATTTGTGTCTTAAGGTGTTATTCTAGTACGAACTCTATGATAGATTGAACGGAAAGAATAGCTTTGTGTTAGTTTACTACGGACTCTTGAATAGATCGATCAGAAAGAATAACTTTGAGGTGGTTTCGTACCCTACAATAATCTCTTCGTTTGTTTTCCACTGTTAGTGACTTTGGAGTGACTCTTTGTTGCATGTTGAGGGATAGTTATATGATCCAATTATGTTATTATTGTTGAGAGAACTTGCACTAGTGAATGTATGAACCCTAGGCCTTGTTTCGAAGCATTGCAATACCGTTTACGCTCACTTTTATCATTAGTTACCTTGCTATTTTTATATTTTCAGATTACAAATACCCATATCTACCATCCATATTGCACTTGTATCACCATCTCTTCACCGAACTAGTGCACCTATACAATTTACCATTGTATTGGGTGTGTTGGGGACACAATAGAATCTTTGTTATTTGGTTGCAGGGTTGCTTGCGAGAGACCACCTTTAACCTACGCCTCCCACGGATTGATAAACCTTAGGTCATCCACTTGAGGGAGATTTGCTACTGTCCTACAAACCTCTGCACTTGGAGGCACAATAACGTATACAAGAAGAAGGTTGCGTAGTAGACATCAAGCTCTTTTCTGGCACCGTTGCCGGGGAGGTGAGTGCTTGAAGGTATATCTTTAGATCTTGCAATCGAATCTTTTTGTTTCTTGTTTTATCACTAGTTTAGTTTATAAAAGAAAACTAAAAATTGGAATTGAGTTTGCCTCATACGCTTCATCTTTTTAATATCTTTCGTGAGAATGATGGAAAGGAAAATTGTGCTCAAGTGCTAGAAGAAGAAGTCTATAAAATGTTTGGCACTAAATCTTTGAATGATGAGCATGATTGCAATGTTGTTAGTATGAACTCTTTGAATATCCATGTACTAATGATGATTGCACTAGTCATGATGAAAATGTCTCTTATAAGCATGCCAATTTTTGTGGAGTGCATAGAGTTTGCAAGTACACACCAAATAGGGAAGATAGATTTTGCAAGAGGCATAAGTATTTAGAAGCCAAATGGTTGCAAGAAAGGCTAGATGTTTGTGCTGAAAATTTAAAATATCTTTGCGACACTTGTGAACTTTGCAATGAACATGGTCATTTAAATCTCAATGCAAAAATTTTCATGATCGTATCGTGTCCAAAAATTGTGATGATTTGATTTCCTGGCACATCATAATGAACTTAGTTTGCTTTTGGGTTATGAAGAAATGAGACATAAAACTAAGCATATTCAGAATATAACCTTGAGAAATTCCTCGATATTGATCTAGAAGAAATTTATATGTATTGTGCGGTGAATTGCATTGAAAATCCTTATATTGCCAATTACATAAAGAAAAGAAAACAAATAGAAGATGAAGATAATACTAATGAAAGGGAAAATACTTCCCAAAATCCTCCTATTATTTCTTATGATGAATCAGGTAACGAGGAGGAGCTTCCTATTCAACCAATCTCATCAATAAGGAGCTCAAAAAGAGGTTAAACCCACACATGATGTGAAGAAGAAAAAGAAAAGACGGAGAAGCGAAGGTAGAAAGGTATCCCTCCCAAATGATGTTGCTCCTATTACTCCTTGTGATGATGATAATTGCTATACTATTGGTGCTATCCATACTATTAATGATGAGAGTGATTATGCTTATGATATGAAAAGGCCCAAGCTTGGGGATGCTATGTTTGATGAGAATGACATGTTTGAGAATATATTTGATGCAATTAATGTTTGTCCCAAGCTTGGGGATGCTATGTTTAATGAATATGCTATTTTTAACCCCCCAAGTTTTGATATGCAAATTTGTTATGATGATAGCATGCCTCCTACTTATGATGATGATATTGATGAAAGTGGGTTTGGAAGAGTGTCAACTTTAGGAAGTAATGATCCCACTATTTTGGAGGATGTTGAATATTATTGTGATAATTATGAAAGTGGATTTTGGAGAGGTCATGACTTTATTTAGTAATGATTCCACTATCTTGGAAGAGGTTTCAATCGATTATGATGAGAACAAAGTTGCTACTTATGATGATTATTGTGATGACACTTATGCTATAAAAAGTAGTGATGATTATATTTATAAAACTTGTCATTATTATGATTACCCTTTTCTGAACATTACTCTTTTAATGTGGAAACAATTTATAGTATTCGGGTTTCTTATGATACTCCCACTATTCTGAAAGAGAAGAATTTTGCTTATGTGGAGAGTAGTAAATTTTCTATGGTTGTAGATCATGAAAAGAATGCTTTAGGTGCTGGTTATATTGTTGAATTCATTCATGATGCTACTGTAAATTATTATGAGGGAGGAATATATGCCTGTAGGAATTGCAATAATATCAAGTTTCCTCTCTATGTGCTTAAAGTTTTGAAGTTATGCTTGTTTTGCCTTCCTATGCTTGTTGATTATTGTTCCCATAAGTTGTTTGCTCATAAAATCCCTATGCATAGGAAGTGGGTTACACTTAAGTGTGATAGTCATATTCTTCATGATGCTCTCTTTATGTTTCAATTCTTATCCTTTATGTGAGCATCATTGAAATCATCATGCCTAGCTCGGGCGTTAAGCGTTAAGCGCTTGTTGGGAGGTAACCCAATTTTATTTTGTTCCTTGCTTTTTGCTCCTATTTAGCAATAAATAATATATCTATCCTCTGGTTAGATGTGGTTTTATGTTTTAGTTAGTGTTTGTGCCAAGTAGAACCTTTGGGAAGACTTGGGTGAAGTCTTTATGATCTTGCTGTAAAAAACAGAAACTTTAGCGCTCACGAGATGTGCTGCCATTTTTTACTGGAGAGTGCTTTTAGGTTGATTATTTTTGCAGATGATTAATAGACAAATTCCTCAGGTCCAACAGTTTATTTCAGAATTTGTGGAGTTCCAGAAGTATACGTTTGATACAGATTACTACAGACTGTTCTGTTTTTGACAGATTCTGTTTTCATTGTGTTGTTTGCTTATTTTGATGAATCTATGAGTAGTATCGGAAGGTATGAACCATAGAAGTTGAAATACAGTATATATTACACCAATATTAATTTAGAATGAGTTCACAACAGTACCTAAGTGGTGGTTTTATTTTCTTATACTAATGGAGCTTCTGAGTTTTTGTTGAGTTTTGTGTTGTGAAGTTTTCAAGTTTTGGGTAAAGATTCGATGGACTATGGAATAAGGAGTGGCAAGAGCCTAAGATTGGGGATGCCCAAGGCACACCAAGGCAATATTCAAGGACAACCAAGAGCCTAAGCTTGGGGATGCCCCGGAAGGCATCCCCTCTTTCGTCTTCGTTCATCGGTAACTTTACTTGGAGCTATATTTTTATTCATCACATGATATGTGTTTTTCTTGGAGCATCAATTTATTTTGTTAGGATTTTCTTTCTTTTATTTAGAACAATGTTTTGCATCTTTTATTTCAATAAAAGTGGCATTGATAACCTTTACTATGCTTATTTTACAAGTCTACATGTTGCTGTTTGAAAACAGAAAGTATACAGCTGTTGAAAAAATTCCCTAGAAAAGTCAGAATGTGATAAAATGTTGAGACCTTTTGCATAATAATCTATGATAAATTTACTACAGTGGGAATTTTCTTTCATAATGTTTGGAGTTAGGGAAGTATGATGAATCTTGCATTCTTTACAGACTGTATTGTTTTGGCAGATTGCTGTTATTTTGCATTGTTTGCATGTGTTTGCTTGTTTAACGATTCTATTTGAGGATAGGAGTATTAAATATGCAGAGGCATTTAGTATGCAATGTTGAATAATAATTTTAGTGATTTTTTATAGTAGAAAATGATAAGGTTTTTGCATTGGTTTATACTAACTTATCTCACGAGTTCTTGTTGAGTTTGGTGTGGATGAAGCTTTCGAGATTTAGAAAACCGTGATATGAGAGGAATTAAGGGGACAGAAAATCTCAATCTTGGGGATGCCCAAGGCACCCCAAGAGAATATATCAAGAAGTCTCAAGCGTCTAAGCTTGGGGATGCCCCGGTTGGCATCCCACCTTTCTTCTTCAACAACTATCGGTTAGTTTCGGTTGATCCTAAGTTTTTGCTTCTTCACATGATGTTTGCTATTATTAGAATTTCATTTTATTTTGTTTTGCTTGCTGTTTGAATAAAATATCAAGATCTGAAATTATTAAATGGGAGATTCTTCACATAGCTAAATAATTATTTAACTACTCATTGATCTTCACTTATATATTTTTGGAGTAGTTTGTCATTTACTCGTGTGATTCACTTATATCCTATGAGTAAATGGTTGAATGAATTGAATATAATAAATCTGAAATTATATATGTTTCATATGCTTATCCCATGGGGAGTAATGACTTCACATATAAGAAGTAGAGGTGGTAAATTTATTGAGCGTTAGCAAACATTGTATTGGTCACTTGGACAATTCATGAAAGAATATTGAGGGAAGAGAGATTTCACATATAAATATACTATCTTAGACATGTTTTGGAATTGTGAGCACTCATTAAAATATGACATGCTAAAAGGTTGATGTTGGACAAGGAAGACAACGTAATGGGTTATGTCTTCTTATATCCGAAATAAAGTATATTGTCATGGATCATCCAACATGCTGAGCTTGCCGTTCCCCCTCATGCTAGCCAAATTCTTTGTACCAAGTAGAGATACTACTTCTGCTTCCAAACATCCCTTAAACCAATATTGCCATGAGAGTCCACCATACCTACCTATGGATTGAGTAAGATCCTTCAAATAAGTTGTCATCGGTGCATGCAATAAAATTGCTCCCTAAATATGTATGATCTATTAGTGTGGAGAAAATAAGCTTTATCACGATCTTGTGATGTGGAAGAAATAAAAGCTGACGTCTGCATAATAAAGGTCCCTATCACAAGTGGCAATATAAAGTGGCGTTCTTTCGCCTTAAGATTTTGTGCATCCAACTATAAAAGCGCATGACAACCTCTTGCTTCCCTCTGCGAAGGGCCTATCTTTTATTCTTGTCTTATAGCTTATGCAAGAGTCGTAGTGATCTTCACCTTTCCTTTTTACATTTTATCCTTTAAGCACATTGTGTTGGAAAGATCCTGATATATATATCCAATTGGATGTAAGGCATCATGAACTATTATTGTTGACATTACCCTTGAGGTAAAAGGTTGGGAGGCGAATCTATAAGCCCCTATCTTTCTTTGTGTCTGATTAAAACTTTGAACTCATAAATATCGCGTGAGTGTTAGCAATTGTGAAAGACTAAATGATAGTTGAGTATGTGAAGTTTGCTGAATCTAAGCTCTGACATAGACTCTTCCTGAAAATAAGATGAATTGTAATTGTTTGATGACTAATAACATGGTTTGTTAGTTTTCAAGAAAGTTTATGATCTATACTTTAACATGTGAATAGTTTGTTACTTGATCATAAAAAGTTTTATGAGATGAGCTACTGTTATGACATATACATGATGATGCTAGAAAAGGTGATTGAAATTATTATTGATCAAACTTGTGCACCTGCTAGCATTCAACACTTCATAAATTATCTCTTTTATCATTTACCTACTCGAGGACGAGCAGGAATTAAGCTTGGGGATGCTGATACGTCTCCAACGTATCTATAACTTATGAAGTATTCATGCTATTATATTATCTGTTTTGGATGTTTATGGGCCTTACTAAACACTTTTATATTATTTTTGGGACTAACCTATTAACCGGAGGCTTAGCCCAAATTGTTGTTTTCTTGCCTATTTCAATGTTTCAAAGAAAAGGAATATCAAATGGAGTCCAAGCGGGCGAAAACTTGGAGAGTTATTTTTGGAGCAGGAAGCAATCGAGGAGACTTGGAGTAGGCGTCGGGAAGCTTGAGGTGGCCACGAGGCGAGGCGCGCGTGCCCACAGGTGCGCCCCGCCTCGTGGGCCCCTCGTGGCTCCCCTGACCGACTTCTTTCGCCTATATATGTCCATATACCCTAAAAACATCAGGGAACACAATAGATCGGGAGTTCCGCCGCCACAAGCCTCTGTAGCCACCAAAAACCAATCGGGACTCTGTTTCGGCACCCTGCCGGAGGGGGATCCCTCACCGGTGGCCATCTTCATCATCCCGGCGCTCTCCAAGACGAGGAGGGAGTAGTTCACCCTTGGGGCCGAGGGTATGTACCAGTAGCTATGTGTTTGATCTCTCTCTTTCGTGTTTTTGATTCGGCACGATCTTGATGTATCGCGAGCTTTGCTATTATAGTTGGATCTTATGATGTTTCTCCCCCTCTACTCTCTTATGTGGATTGAGTTTTCCCTTTGAAGTTATCTTATCGGATTGAGTCTTTAAGGATTTGAGAATATTTGATGTATGTCTTGCATGTGCTTATCTGTGGTGACAATGGGATATCACATGATCTACTTGATGTATGTTTTGGTGATCAACTTGCGGGTTCAGTGACCTTGTGAACTTATGCATAGAGGTTGGCACACGTTTTCGTCTTGACTCTCCCGTAGAAACTTTGGGGCACTCTTTGAAGTACTTTGTGTTGGTTTGAATAGATGAATCTGAGATTGTGTGATGCATATCGTATAATAATACTCACGGATACTTGAGGTGACATTGGAGTATCTAGGTGACATTAGGGTTTTGGCTGATTTGTGTCTTAAGGTGTTATTCTAGTACGAACTCTATGATAGATTGAACGGAAAGAATAGCTTCGTGTTATTTTACTACGGACTCTTGAATAGATCGATCAGAAAGAATAACTTTGAGGTGGTTTCGTACCTTACAATAATCTCTTCGTTTGTTCTCCGCTATTAGTGACTTTGGAGTGACTCTTTATTGCATGTTGAGGGATAGTTATATGATCCAATTATGTTATTATTGTTGAGAGAACTTGCACTAGTGAAAGTATGAACCCTAGGCCTTGTTTCGAAGCATTGCAATACCGTTTACGCTCACTTTTATCATTAGTTACCTTGCTGTTTTTATATTTTCAGATTGTAAATACCCATATCTACCATCCATATTGCACTTGTATCACCATCTCTTCGCCGAACTAGTGCACTTATACAATTTACCATTGTATTGGGTGTGTTGGGGACACAAGAGACTGTTTGTTATTTGGTTGCCGGGTTGCTTGAGAGAGATCACCTTTAACCTACGCCTCCCACGGATTGATAAATCTTAGGCCATCCACTTGAGGGAAATTTGCTACTGTCCTACAAACCTCTGCACTTGGAGGCCCAACAACGTCTACAAGAAGAAGGTTGCGTAGTAGACATCAGCACTCAGTTTCAGGCTTGGGTCCAGCTTTGGGCTTCTTCTTGAAGTTCTTCTTGAAGTTCCCTTTCTTTCCCTTGCTATTTTTCTTGAAACTAGTGGTCTTGTTAACCATCAACACTTGATGCTCTTTCTTGATTTCTACTTTTGCCAATTTCAGCATCACAAAGAGCTCAGGAATCATTTTTGTTATCCCTTGCATATTATAGTTCATCACGAAGTTCTAGTAGCTTGGTGATAGTGACTAGAGAACTCTGCCAATCACTATCTTATCTGAAGATTAAGTCCCACTTGATTCAAGTGATTGTAGTACCCAGACATTCTGAGCACATGCTCACTGGCTGAGCTATTCTCCTCCATCTTCTAGGCGCCTCTGCAGCCTGGGTTGTGCCTAGCGGATTACTTGGTCCTCCTTCGAGCGTGTTAAAAAGGTTCAGTGCCTCATACTGCAAAGGCATGCGGGTTTGGTGTCTCCTTCGAAGAACAACATTGGACGCGTTCTGATCCAGACTTAAGTGAAAAGCCTCCGCCCTTATACGCTGTGAGCCTGTGACTCTGCCTCCAACTGAGTCCGTTCCATCGCCATCCTGACATTCTCTGCCTTAAGATTATCCTGGTCTTTGGCTATCTCATCTCGCACCTTTGCAACCTCTGCATTATGCTCTACTTGATTCACCATAGTAACCTCTGTTGCTAACAAGGTCGTCAAAGTGCCCAAGAGATCTGATAAAACCTGAGCCGGCGGCCTCCCTGAGCCGCCAGCACCGGCCGCTGCAGTCACCGAACTAGACATCATAGCTGCGGTTGTTGACGAATTGACAACCGGCCCTGTGCCAGCCATAAAAACAGGAGCCCTGTACGGCAACTCATAGGGGTCTGGAATACTGTCGCCATTGGGATAGCCCCAAGCCCGCTGTCTTGAAGCTGGTAAACAAATTACTGTCGGGCAATTGATAGAAAAGCAAATAATTATGACGATATACAAGGCAATGGTTATGCATATAGGCATCATGTCCAAGATTAGTAGACCGACTCCTGCCTGCATCTACTACTATTACTCCACACATCGACCACTATCCAGCATGCATCTAGAGTATTAAGTTCATAAAAGAATGGAGTAATGCTTTAAGCAAGATGACGTGATGTAGACAAGATAAACTCACGTATGAATAAACCCCATCTTGTTACCCTTTTTTTTGGCAACTTTACTCCTGTGACAGTAGTGTTAATCCATCTCATATTATTCCGCTTGTGAAACCTCTCGTTAATGATGATATGAATGTGGATCTCTGCAAACCTTTCTCCGAGAAAGAGATTAGTGATGCTCTTTTCCGAATTGGTCCGTTAAAATCGACTACTTGTGATAGTATTGGGATTTCCCCGAACAGGAAGGGTGATGTAGTATAGTAGGAGATACTATTTTCCTCAGTTAAGAACCAAGGTTTATTGAACCAGTAGGAGACACCGCACAAACAAGATTAGAGGTACCTGCACACACACAAAGGAATCGCTTGTAGGCAGTGAAGGCAAGAGGGTTGTCAATCCCTTGTTCTCGCCACTTGCAAGGATTAAATTTGATAGTGGTAGATAGATAAATTAAAGTAAAAACAAAATGAATAGGAAATAAAAACAATGAAGAATTTTTAGGGTTTTAGTAAATATGTAAGATGGACCTAGGGCCATAGGTTCACTAGAGACATCTCTATCATAAGCATAACAACGGTGGGTAGACAAATTACTGTTGGGCAATTGATAGGATATCACATAGTTATGATGATTCTTCATGGCGTGATTAATATACAGAAATTACGTCCGTGAAAAGTAGACTGTTAAACTTAATGACGCCTACTACTATTACTCCACCCCAAGACCGCTATCCATCATGCATCTCACAGTATTAAGTTCATGATAAATAGAGTAATGCTTTAAGCAAGAGGACCTAATATAGAAAAAAAATCAAGTAATATTGTTCTAGCCCCATCATTTTATCCTTAGTAGCAAAAATGCAAACAAATGCCCTGCAACTCATCCAGTCACAGAGTAAGTACATCACAAGATTAAACCTACTACCAAACATCTCTCCCACTGAATATAAATTGTTCTAATTGGCCAAAAGTGATTGATAGATCAAAAGCTTTCAATGAATAATCTGATCATAAAGCCACAATTCATCGGATACCAACAAACACACATGAGAATTACATCGAATAGATCTCCAAAGAGATCATTGTATTGAAGATCAGAGAGAGATAGAGAGAGATAGAGAGAGAGAGTGAGAGAGAGAGCCATCTAGCTACTGCTATGGACCCGTAGGTCCTGTGGGAACTACAGACACATCATCATGGAGGCAACAAGGTCGATTAATATTGCCTCCCCAATGGTTCCCCCTCCGGTAGAGTACCCAAAAGGCCTCTAGATGGGACCGCGGAAGAACACAGGCTTGCGGCGGTGATAAATTTGTTTTGGATCTCGCTTAGTTTTTTCGGATTTTAGAGATTTTATAGGCCAGAGATTAGGTCAAACGAAGCCACGTGGTCCCCACAAGTGCTAATGGCACGCCACCCTTAGGGGCGCGCTCCTTGAGCTCGTCACTCCCTCGCGAGTCTTCTAGTCTCTCCCCAAAACTTCTTGGGTCTTTTCTGGTCCAGACAAAGTCAGCTTAAAGTTTCATTGTGTTTGGACTTCGTTTGGTATGGTTTTTCTGTGAAACAGAAAATAGGCAAAAAAACAGGAACTGCCACTGGGTGCTAAGTTAATAGGCCAGTCCACAAAATAATATGAAATAACTTATAAATCACACAAGATCGATAATATAATAGCATGAAACAATCAAAAACTATAGATACGTTAGAGACATATCAAATGCCCTAGGTCCGGATGGTTTTCCTGCTAGATTTTTTTTCCAGAATTGGGGTTTAATTAAGGAGGATATTATAAGGGCGGTTCAACAGTTTTTTTTATCTCAGGAATTATGCTCAAGGGAATCAATGATACTACCATTCTCCTTATTCCTAAAGTGAAGAATCCCTAGTCCATCAAAGATTTCAGACGGATCAGCCTTTGTAATATCAACTATAAAATTATCTCGAAGTGCCTTGTGAATAGATTGAGAGCTCTCCTGGATGGTATGATTTCTCCCACTCAGCGTGCTCAGGAAGGTTAATTTCTGATAATGCACTCATTGCTTTTGAATGTATTCCTTCATTGAGTACGCTAAAATATCAGCATGGAGATATTTTTGCATGCAAGTTGGACCTAGCAAAGGCGTATGATCAAGTGCATTGGAAATTTTCAAAAAGTAGGCTTGGGGCATTTGGTTTTGCGCCAACTTGGGTTAATTGGATTATGACTTGTGTTACATCAGCGAATTTTGCAGTACAATTTAATGGTCAGTTGCTGGAATATTTTTATCCTTCTCGTGGACTTAGGCAAGGGGATCCATTATCTCCATATTTTATCCTTTTTGTGGTTGAGGCTCTTTCATTGTTGTTAAAGGATGCATGCGATAAAGGAGCTCTTCAAGATTTTCATTTGAACAGACAAGCTCCAGGTATTTCTTACCTATTGTTCACAGATGATAGCCTTCTGTTTTTCAAGGGGCCCATCGATCAAGCCTTAGCCACTAAAAATATTCCCGCGGTTTATGAGGAGGGAACTGGTAAGCTTCTGAGCCCTGGTAAGTGTTCAATTATGTTTGGCAAAAAGTTCAGTATGGAAGATCAAGTTGCCACTATGGTTATTCTAAAAATTACCACTGGGTTTTGAGGATAAGTGCCTTGGGCTACCGGTGCCACAGGGTAGAATGAAGATTGGTAAATTTCAGTCGACCAAAGATAAGGCTTTAAAAAGATCGTCAGAATGGATTGAAAAGTATATATCCTTCTAGCGGGGCAAAAGAAATACAAATCATGGCAGTGTTACAAGTGCTCCCCATGTATGCCATGGGAATTTTTAAATTTCCAGCCTCACTTTGTGAGGATTGTGAGGAGCTATATCAACTTATAAGGCATTTTGGAGGGTGATGAAGAAGATAGGAGGAAAACCCATCGGTTGGCATGGGACAAACTAACAAGACCAAAAAGTAAGGGCGCATGGGGTTCCATGATCTAAGGTTATTTAATCAAGAGCTTTTAGCAAAATAGGCTTCACGGTTATTTGTGTACTCAGACTCTTTATGTGCTAAGGTGATGAATGAAAAGTTTTACCCCCATGGTCACATTTTGGATATTGTCTTCCCGCAGTCCACGTTGGTGAATTGGCAAGGTATTATGCATGGTCTAGAAGTACTTAAAAAGTTTCATTTGGAGAGTGTTCGATGGTAAAAGTATAAATATATGGAGAGATAACTGACTACATGAAATTTGGGCTTAGAAATTTCTGCCAAAAATAATCAATCTAGACTGAATTGGGTGTGTGAATTATTCATAAGTGGGACAAGAAGATGGGATGAAAATTTGGTTAGGCACTTATTCTATCCCCATGATGCCGAGGAGATTTTAAATTTGCGAATTCGGTCTGTGGGAGAGGGTGATTTTATTGCGTGTCGCTATGAGAAAAATGGTTCGCTTCCGTTGGAGTTGTCGTGCCTCCCCACCCAATTCCGAATTTATGGCGATCAAGCCATGAGGCAACCAACGACAATCCTTAGGATTTACACGTATGATTGAGGGAATACGAAGGCGCGTCGGATTGAACTCAGTATCTGATACCAACTATGATGACCGAGCCTAGGATCAGATCATGACCAGTAGATAATTCGTAGAGAGAGAGAGAAGACCTGGGAAGGGGGAAGAACATGAGAAACATAGAAGAGCGAAGAACTCAGATTTCATTTCATTTTTTTCTACCCACACATGTCTCACACACCTCGTACTTTATGCTTCAGCACAATTACATGCCTCAATTATTGGCCTAGTGTTTCACAACCAAACATGCCAAGACTCTCTGTTATGTCTCCTTCCTGACACATAGCGCCATCTTGTTCAGTAGAAGAGATGCAGTGCTGATACCGGCATCGATCATGCCGGTAGAGCATTAACCGAGACAACTTGGCCACCTTTTATAGGAAGACCTAGTGGCCATCCATATAGGGCAGGGCCCGATCTCCGAACTTTGCACACCGCCAAGTCAGGACCGAACCAGAGGCCAACTCACGAGCAGGCACCACGAAATGAAGAACCCTTCGCGACCTAAGATCATCTCTAACCGATCCCCTAAAAGGCATTATAGGAGTAAAAGATCAATTTTTCTCCTCTAAACCTAGCCGGTCCCTTATCTGCGTTAGAGGAGTAGATTTTTACTCCGCGGCCGCCCCGACTCTCAAACATACTCAGACGCCCACACGTGGAGTAAAACTTTTGCCCTCCACCCCGTGCCTGCACCCTCCTCGCCCTACAGAGCTTTCGATGTGCTTCAAAAGCGCTTTGGCATTATTTGGGACCCTTTCGAGTATTGGAACCCCAAGGACCTATGGCAAATAATAACATGTTACATCATCTCGCATAACATGATAATTGAAGATGAGAGAGACATGCCAGTTAACTTCGGTACATCTTCAATGGGGATCCTGTTGAGCGAACACGATGCAAACAAGACACAAAGATTCCTCATAGCGCAGCATAACATTGAGAACCCAGCATCAGTGACTACTCCATAGCACTTCATAGTTACGCTTTTATCATGCTCTTTACTTCATTCGAACCCTTCCGTGTGAATGATTTTGAATAATTTGGTTTGTAAACTTTGAATTTGTAATATTCCTGAACTATGTGAACCTTAATTATTATGTTATGATTTAATATGTGTGTAAATATGGAGGTGAAATATAGTACGGAAACTAAAACTAGAAATACTTGGCCTTTTTAGGGAGTTAAGTTTGGGAGATCGGCTACTTTTTGGATTGACCGTGTGGGATGTACATATGAAGGAAAACGTATTTTTTGAATCGACTGTGTGGAATGTACATACGAACGAAAACGTTTGTCTCGGACTGACTATGGATCCGTTTTTATGTAGCTGAGCAAATACAAGGAGTTATACAAAGAATAAGAGTATATATAGGGGCCTAAATTATAAGAGATTGGTAAAAGATGCTCTAAGGAGCACAACAAATGCAACAGCACCACCAAGCCTCAACAAATCCACTAGATATAGAACAGGCCTCAATTAATTGGAACTACAGTACAACCCCTCGATGAACCCGTTTTTTTCTAGCTAGCAATGGCACCGCCCCCAATGGTAGTCCCTGCGCCAGACATGAGTGTGCGGCTCACCGTCAAGATGAACAAACACTAGAGGTATAGCCACCACCTTCAACACCAATCACGAGGGCTTGCCAAATGACCTCGTGCAGTAGAGAGGGGCGAAGGAAGGTAGTACTAGCAAACCCTTAAGCTTTGTTTGTTTGTTTCAGCTTCAACGGGCTTCGAAACGGCCGAGGATTCACTTTGCCACTGAAGTACACCATCACACGCTTAAGGAAAATACACTAAATATGGGCGAATCTGATTGGAGCTTTGCCATATAAGCTGATTTGAGATGGCTATATTGTTTCAGATTCTACTTTTTCGAAGCTAAATCTATTTCCTAAAGGGCTTTAGCAGGCTTTGAGAAGACGTGCAAGAGATCCAAGTGTCTACTACTTCCTCCGTTCCTAAATATAAGTATTTCTAGAGATTTCAAAAGGGACTACATACGTAGCAAAATGGGTGAATCTACACTCTAAAATATGTCTATATACATTCGTATGTAGTCCCTATTAAAATCTCTAGAAAAACTTAATTATGCCCCCTCCATTACTAAATATAAGTCTTTTTAGAGATTCCAATACAAACTACATACAGATGTATATAGATATATTTTAGAATGTACATTCACTCATTTTGCTCCGTATGTAGTCCATAGTGTAATCTCTAAAAAGACTTATATTTAGGAACGGAGGGAGTTGTATGCATTCGCCATCAAAGGTGGCCATAGCATTACGATATTAATATCACAATCTGACAAAGAACTTGAGATGAGTTTCAATCTACGTTAATGAGAACCAACTTCTTTGCTACATGATTGACTTTGAGTCACTTTTAATTACACAACCAATTTTTCCCTTGGTTTGGGACTTGGTAGCGTGCACTTCAAGGGCAACATGGGTAGACTAGGCAGTATATACTTCACTTTCACATCCCTGAAGCGCTGGTGTTTATTTGTTTGGCTCCCATCATGAATCATCTGGCGCCTTGGGCGCACCTGTTGCACGTGACGAGTAGCAACTGACGATGGATGGTTCACTTGTTCTTACTTAAACTGTGGTGAAAAAGAAACAACTGACGATGCATATATATTCACCTGGTAGGTGGTGGCCTAGTGCCATTTTGCGTGTGGCAGTCATCTTCAGAACACACGTTTTTGTACGCGCCACTGCAAGATGCAGCGTGGGCGCCAGAATCTGCATGATTCAAACATTAGGGGGGCATCAAGCATCAGAAATATGGACGAGACTTGCCTGCTCCCTTCTCATGCTCCCATTATTTAGCGCCAGAATCTGCATGATTCAAACATTACGGGGGGAGGTGATTAGATTAGAAAAGAAAAAGGAAAAAGGACAGCCATAGGATGAAGTGGGAGCACGGATGGGAGCATGGGAAGGGAGCAGGCAAGCCGGATCCCAGAAATATGAGGCGAAGATCAAAAGAGAATATTATCATCCTACATACCTTGTATAAATCAAGAAGCCCGCGCCTGTGCGCCGAGGTGAGCATATCTTTCAAATTGTTCATTTCCACCTGATACTCAAGGTGAGCTCTATCTATACCGGACTCATCTATCTTGTAATCCGAACAAGTATCTTTACTCCCGATAAGCGCTAGGGTATCTTGGACCAGTATGTGGCTTATCGATGCCATACCTTGAAGTGCACCAAGAAAGGAAAAAATAGTTTCCATTCTAACCTTCTTATGGTGGCTGTCCTCAGCCGTGCTAACAAAGACGCTCACATACGTCCGCATAATCTATTTTAGGAATGGGGTTAGTATGTACTCCTATAGCATTATAATTTTAAATGTAATTTGAGAAAAAAAAGGTAGAGACTTGCCTGCTTTGTTGTATGCACAGAAATCTCCTCCATACCATGTCTTAAAAGTGCACAATCCTGGAATTATCTCAGAAGATAAATTAAATGGTATACTTGCGAAGGGGACAATAGACATCAAAAAATGAGTGCAAGGTAGGTGTGGTTGTGTTCTGGGGGGTGAAATGTGCTTACCACCACCTTGGAAGCCAATACTGCAGCATGGTGAGCCTTCGAGCAAAGAGTCCATGACAATGATGCTGTTCCTGGATGCTGCAACTCCAGCCAAAATGAACTTAGAGAAAACAAATGGAAACCATGTTTAACTACATAGTGAGTACTCCCTCCGTAAAAAAAATATATGAGTGTTTAGATCACTAAAGTAGTGATCTAAATGCTCTTATATTTCTTTACAGAGGGAGTAATTTTCTTCTGTGTTTAGCTTTTTCTCCATTGGATGAAACAAGAATTTAATTGTCAACACTAGTAATTCCAACATAAAATATACTAATAGTCATTATTATCAAGCTTTTGAGCTTTTGCTTCCAATGCTAAATTACTTCTATGTGCTAAAAAGGTAAAACAATTGATTGCTTCTTACAATTTACACAACATATATTAGGAACAAGACTTACCAAAATGCTCTTATATAGAAGATCTCATCACGAACCTTGTCCCAGTACTCACTAAGTATGTCAATTTCTTCACGAAATGGCATGTCCTTTAAGAAACAATAGAACAAATAAAGGCGCGTGAAAAAATGTTGGATTATATAAGCTTACGATGTTTTCTATGGATGTTTTATTACAGGAGGTTTTCTTTATGAATTTTCATTGCATTGTTACTTTTTCCAAGGTGCGACTCATATGTTGATTACCTTATACTTCATGATGCTAGAAGCCTAGAACAATAGTGAAGAATCTGTATCTTTACTATATATCCTTTCGCTCGTCCTTCGTCCGACCCCCACCACTCTTTTTCTCGGTTCTTTCTCTCCTTTGTCCGACCCCCACCCCCACCACTCTTTTTCTTGGTTCTTTCTCATGTACGCCACCACAAGCAAACGTAGAAAAACAGGAGACCAACCTCCCTCCACGCACGCAAACCGGCAGCGCAAAAACCCACCAGAAACCTATCTCCCATGAAACAAATCAGAACCCAAATTGTCAAGCACATCCACCGCCTTCCGTAACTCCTGATAGTCGGCATACCCCATCCCCGTCCGTGCCACATCCCCCATCGCTCACACCACCTTCCCCATCCGTCGAGCCGTACCACGCAGGCAAGAAGAGTTCTGCGCGTGTGAGGTAGTGCGCGGCGTCGGCCATGGTGGTACTGGTGGTGGCCAGCATGCTTGCCGGGGTCAAAGTGGACAGGGCTTCAATGTGGGGGCTGGCGTAGACAGTGAGGAGCAAGGGAACAGAGGCGGGTGTGTCGGAGAAGATGTCAGTGTCCCTCCCATGATCATTCCCCATCCTCATCCACCACTGGCTGCCACCGCCGCCACTGCTGACGCTTTTCTCCGAGGATCTCCATCCACGGTTCGCTCCTTTAACCTTCCCTTTCTGTTAAAATTTGTGCCAAGCCGATCAAAACACTGGCTGCGAACTCATCGATCTTTATTCTTGGTAGCAGACGCGCATGGGCACTCATTTCCGTGCAGATCAAGCGCTGGCTGTCAGGCGTTGTTGTCTATTTAACTATACATTACTACTGACGTGGCACAATCTGTCGGCAATGAAGCAGCAGATGCAACCGCAAGTGTGTCTGGCAGAGTTATTCCTGTTTCTGTAACAAGCAGAGATACTGCTAAGCTCTACCTACATTTCCGCAGTCGATCTACTAGCCAAAGGTCCACGACAGAACTGTACTACATTAGATATTCAGACTGGCAGACAACGTATGCAACATCGTTTTCTAGTAGTACTATGAAAAGGTCCATGACAGAAGATAAACTTTCAGATGTACATGGTATAACCCTCACTTCTGATGGGACATACGCTCTAATTGATGTTCCTTCAGGAGAGGTTCAAGATTACATTCAAGGCACAGAGAACGCAGCCATAGTGACACTTAATGATGTGAAACAACTGCCAGCCTTGCAAGAGAGGGAGCAGTCAAAGGATATCATCTATCTTATTTAGTTTGTTAGTGTTTTGTCTGTACGATGTGGTATGTTCTGAACATGGCCTTCGTGACATGAGCAATGGCTTTGTAATTTGCTTATTGTTTTTAGTAGATCTTTATATGTTCCAGTTAATAATCCAACACAAACTATAGCTGACATAATGTCCACTCATGTTGTTCGATCGGCAGTAGTATGGAATTCAGAAATGATCTGGTTATCCTTGTGCATGGTAACTTTTTAGCCTAATGGTAGTGCTGATTTCAATTAGAGATTGCAAAGTTCTAACATATGTTGAACAAAACTGTTTCTATATAATATCCAAAATCTTCTCAATGAGATTGAACTATGTGCTTGAATGGTATGCAAGCTATTGGTGCCATGCTCTATGAGTCCATGTTATACTTCCATGCTCTGTTCAAAACTTTTCAATTTTATTTTGGTTCATCATGATTTAAGGTAACAACTTTGTATACTCAAAACTTCTTCGATATTGTTTTCTCTGGGGAACAGATAACCATCTAGGTTTGTTCAAAGATTGAGTATATGCATCAATGTCTTTGAATCGACTCATCCAGTTCTCATGTCTATGCCATCCAAATGTCGTGTTGAGGGTGAGACTGCCATGATGGTCGTAGGCAGGGGCAACCTGAAGCTGCGCAAGTGAAGCCGATGTATTGGAATGTGGTCCAACGAATGTGTTCAACTTTTCATTGCATCATATTCATTTATCCGTGCCTTCATTAGGTTGCAGTATGTCTAAGTTTGTTGTTCCGTGCAGTTCAACTTTACATTGCATCATATTCATTTATCCGTGCCTTCATTAGGTTGCAGTATGTCTAAGTTTGTTGTTCCGTGGCAATGCACGGACAGTTACCTATGGCAAAATTAAAGGCCTAAAACTACATTGTGTGTCTGTTAAGGATGGTCTAATTACACGTGCTTCTAGGGAAAGAAGTCATCTAAAAATAGTTAGGCCCCATTTGGAATGCATGAACTCAAAATGTGCACACGGGGAAACCGAAGAAATTGAAATGCCATGTATCCTAGTACATTCTTACCAAAACAATGGTACATTATGTTATCATAAGCTTATTACAATAATGAAAATAAATGCAAGAGAATAATACTGACCGGTGGCCCCTTGGCAATTTTGATGCTTTCATCCCATATTTTCTGCTGTTCCGGAGTCTGAAATCGAAATTATATAGCAACAAATAAAGAACCCGAGGAGTACACTAGTACACAGAAAAGGCGGATTCCATCCCCTGTGTCTTTCGCAGAGCAGGGAAGTGAGGAGAGCTGGATGTTACCAACCATGTACTTGCGCATGAGCTCCTCCGGGCCCGGGCCGACGGGCTCACCCGCAGCGCCCCTGTGAGCGCGGATCCCGTGGTTGCTCTTCAGCAGAGTGCTGCTCCGGTCCGGCGGAGCGCGGCTGATCTTGAGCGTACTGCTGCCTCGGTCCAGCGGCAGGATAATACCGCGAGCGCAAGGCTGAAATCTGTCTAAGTTGGAGGAAGCAAGCACGGTTATGATGAAGGGGCATGGCCGGAGGGCGGCCATCGCCACCGATCTGTTGCCTGGCGGTGGCTCGGAGGAGGCGGCTGCCTGGGGACGGGGGACAGGAGGAGCAAGGACAATTTTATTTTATTTTTAGTTTTGGTAGAGAGCCTCGATTAATAAATACCGTAATAATACTGTAGAAAAGGAAAAGGAGTTGTGATTTCCCACGACTAGGAAAACAAATCCGAGTATCCAAAAATTGGTCCAGCTTCTGGTGCTGGTCATGAGTATTCGTGACGAGGGCGATATGCAACAGTATAACGCTTGCATCATTTTTAGTTTTTTTTTTCTTGTATGCGTATCATATCTATGTTACTCCTACTTATTATAGAAAAATCTCCTCTCCTAAAGCATAACTTTCTTTCAAAATCTATATCTATATATATATCTATATCTACTAGAAGAACGCCGTGCGTTATGCTGTAACGAGCCACATTAACTTTAAAAGTTCAATATCAATTATGTTAATATTACATTGAATATTTTCATACATATTAAGTGACATCGACGACCTTTTTACCATCAAATTCTCACACACACACACCTCTCTCCTCCCTCTTCCTCACTCTCTCCCCTCTCCCTCACTCGGGAGGTGATGCGAAAATAAACCCAAGCGGAGACTACCAAGCTGAGTCATTAGGAGTAGAGATCATTTAGTTGATAAGAATAAATAGAAAACGGTGTTAAAAAGGAGAAACAGATTAGAATACATTGAAAAACCAAAAGGACGATGTAAAAGGGGATTCGCCTTGCCTCCCGGGCCTTGCCACCGAACCGGCTCAGCGGTCCAGTCCCAGCAGTCGTCTTCTCCTGTTCCCCAAGCCGCGTCGCTACAGAGACGGGCTCCCGCCCGACCACCTCGCTGGCATCGAAGGGGAATGGATAAGGGTGACGCCCTGCCTTCCCTACCCCATGGACTCACTCCTCCTTGACGCCCTCTCCCAAATCCATTTCTCCTCCTCGCTCGCTCGATCCCGTCGATCTGGACGAAGTCAGACGCCACGGCCACCATGACCGACCCCGTCCACATGGCCACTGCCCTCCCTGCGGGCTAGGATCTTGTCGAGGAGCTCTGAATGCCTTCGCTACTTCGTCTGCGCCAACGAGATCAAGTCCAGCACCCCCGCATCGACGTCGCTGCCGTCTTCCTCAACCTTGGGCCACCGCGACATTGCCATTCGATCCGCGCCGCCCCGAGCTCCCATGTCTTCCCCTAGGGCGCCATTGACACCGCCATGATCTCCTCTTGCCTTTCCCTTGTCTCCCCTTTCGTTTGCTCTCGTTAGGTATTTCGCCGTGGCCGAGAACCGCCGTCCGCCATGGCCATTGCAGGGGTAGCCACCGAGCTCCTCGGATTGACCCCATGGCACATGCCCGCTCCTATGCACACCCATGCCCGAGCCTGCCGCTCTTCTTCCGCGCCCGCGGGGCCACTCCCTCTCCATGCCCACGCCCGTGCTACACCGCGTCGGTCGCGCCCGCCGCTGCCGTCGCGCTCGCCGCAGTGTAAGTGCATCTAGTGCCACCCCTAGTTGGTTTTGGAGTATTGACGACAAAGTTGGTTGATGGACTAATGCGTTTGTGAGAATTGCAGGATAACGCAGGTAGTGTCCCTCATTGATTCGGTTTACCTACCGGAGATGACCCCTAAAAATGTATGAAGACATTGAAGACAATGGTGGTATGAGAAGATATTCATATTGAAGACTATGACATGAGAAGACATCATGTGAAGACAACGGAGCGCGAAGACTGTGTGGTTTCGTCGTTTCCTTTCATCTTTGTTGAGTCATAGGAACCACCGTACTGTTAAGTGGGGTCCAAGTGAACTAAGTCGAGTGGTGAAGTGATGCTCAACCCAAATCCTATGTCTTCGAGCGAAGACAATGAGAGCAAATCTTATCCAGAGCTGGATGAGTCAGCTTTGCTAGCCCAAGTAAAGTTGTCGCGTGTGTTTGAAATCTGACCGTTGGAACACGTGTCAGTTTCTTAGTGACCCAGGGTCATTTTGGACAAATCAGGTCGGGTTGCCTAGTGGCTATAAATAGCCCGCCCCCTACACCATAAATTGGTGGCTGCTCAGAGTTTGTGCACGGCTTTTGTCGTTTGAGAGCAACCCACCTCGAAGCATTTGAGAGAGAGAAATCCTTACGAGGACAAAGCCCAAACACCCAGAGCCAAAGAGTGTTAGGCATCCTTTGAAGTCTTTACATGCATGTGACACGAAGACTTATTACACTTGAGGACTGTGAATCCTCCGGCCGGTTAGGCGTCGCGTTCTGAGCATCCAAGAGTCATTGTGCATTGCGGTGAGCGAAGTTTGTGAAGGTTTGGAAGTCTCCCTTGAAGACTTACGGAGTGATTGGGCGAGGACTGGGTGTCCTTAGCTCAAGGGAATAAGGTGAAGACACGGTCTTGAGTTAAATCTCAGCCTCCCTAACCAGACGTACAGTTGTCACAGCAACTGGAACTGGTCCAACAAATCCTGTGTCTTCGACAAGCAACTGGTTCTATCCCTTCCAACCTTACTTAAGTTTGTCTTCATGAAGTCATTGCTTATCTGTATATCTGTTTGACTTCATTGCTTGACTACTATTGTTGATTGGCTTCACACTATCTTCCATCTTGATCCTTACTCCCTAACTGCTATTAGTCCTGTACTTTCATATCATTACATACTTGACTATGGCTTGTTTAGGGTAGTTTATCTTCAGCTGCATATCAATTAGGTTGTTTCTGTTGTTTGTCTTTGAAACTTCCAAGTTTTGAAGACTTTCATAAAAATCGCCTATTCACCCCCTCTAGTCGATACTAGCACTTTCAATTGGTATCGAGCTAGGTACTCCCTTGTTACGTGTGATTCGGTTTAACCACGGAGTTTCAGCTATGTCATTGCGAGGATAATCAAAACCTCCACTGCTTGCCCGTGTTCGATGGAACTGAATATCCCTCTTTGGAAGAATAAGATGCGCATGCATCTTGAAGCCATTGATGTCGACCTACGGTATGTCGTCAAGAATGGCGTTCCCAAAAGCAGTGAAGGTGTCACCCCGCGATGTCAAGAAGTTCATTCAAGCTGGACTCTCTTGCAAAGAACATCATCTGTGGTCATCGACCAAAGGACGGTATGGCCGTGTAAGTGCTCTGGAAGCGTCGAAGCTAGTGCGGGACTGGCTATCCAAGGTCAACGAAGGCGTCTCAACGGAGAGATCAAAGAATCGGTGTTCTTCGCAACCTCTTCAACCGCTTCAAGAGAAACGACAATGAGAATGTCCAGCTCACGTTTGATCACCTCACTGATATCACAAATGAACTTCAAGCTCTTGGCGCAACTGAGATCACCAAGCATGAAATCGTCAAGACACTGCTGAGATCCCTTGACAGCTCCTTTGACACCCTTGCCCTCATGATACAAGAACGTCCTGACTTCAAGACACTCGATCCGTCTGATATACTTGAGAGGCTCAACACACATGAGTTCCGACTTTACGAGAAAAGAGATATCTATGGTCCCAACTATGGCGAACTTCATACGAAGGCAAAAGTGGTTTCCTCATCGAAGAAGAATCATTGCGGTTACGATGATCCACGAAGACATTGGAAAGGAACTTGCCATCTTTGGTGAAGAAGTTTGAGAGGTTCACCAAGAAAAGGCGTCGAGAAAGTCTTCACGATCCAGCTCCAAGAATGATGAAGCTTCCACTCATGACCACAAGAAGAGAACCTGCCACAAGTACAAGAAAACTGGTCACTACATATCTGAGTGTCCACAGTGGGACAATGAGAAGAAGAAGAAGAAGAAGAAGAAGAGCAAGGAATATGATTCTGATGATAAGAAGAAGAAGAAATCCTCAAAGTCTTCTAAGTCTTCTTCCAAGTCTTCATCATACAAGAAGAGCTCATCTGGCAAGGCTCGTGCTTTTGTTGGCAAGGAAATAGATTCAGAGGAGGAGTCAGCTTCTGAGGAGGCGGAAGTGGAATCTAGAGAGGAGTCTGACCCTGGCGTTGCAAGTCTGGCTCTAGCCACAGCCTATGTTGCCAAGTCCATATTCAACACTGAAGACAATGACTTCCACACCAACGCTGAAGCTAATGACAAAGACGATCCTTCTCCCACCTACTGCTTCATGGCACGCGGTGCCAAGGTAAAATCACGCGATGCTTACTTTCAAACTTCGAGTGAAGATGACTCTGATTGTGAATCCAAACCCAGCTACAAAACACTTGCTAAAATTGCAACTGAACAACAAAAGGCTATGGAACATACTCAAAAACTGTTAGACAAAAGCGATGACCTGTTGGACGCTGAAATGACACGTTCACAGTCCTTAGTTGATGACATAAAAAATCTTCATGCTAAGTATCAAGAACTTGAAGGTCGTCATGAATCACTCTCAACTACTTATGAAAGGCTCTCCTATGATTATCTTCAACGGAAACAAGAGCTTGAGAAATTGAGAGCGGCTCATGAAGATCTTCAAAAAGTGAATGAATCACTTCATGCTCAACAGATCTGTTTCGCTCAGGATGTATTTGAACCACCATGTTTAAAATGCATTGAGCGTGATAATGCTACATCTGTTGCTGAATGTTCCACTACTGCTGCTGTTTCATTGTCTTCACCTGCTGAAGTGGTTACTAACCCCTCTGCGGAGGATACCACTGCTGTTGCTGATGAAAATGCTATGTTGAAGACATTGCTTGAAACAGGGATGTACAAAAGTTTGAAAGGACATCAGACACTCTGCGATGTCCTCAAAAAGCAGATTGTGAACCGAAACCCTAGGAAAGAGGGTGTTGGGTTCGAGAGGAAAATGAATGCTGATGGTACCTACTGGAAGCCTGAGAAGTATCCCAAAACCACATGGGTTGCTGCAAAGGAACCTTCAGTAGATCCATCTACCCTATCTGGCTTTACCTGTGCTAATCCTATTATCATTGATGAATCCTTTGATGCAAACTATAAGCTGTTCAAAAATCAGAATGGTGAAGTGTTTGCCAGGTATATTGGTACTAACTGCAGGAATGGTCCACCTATGAAGAAGATCTGGGTACCTAAGCGGTATATTGAGAATCTTCCTGTGAATGTCGTCATAAAAACCACCAAGGAAGAAGACAAACCCCAGATCCATAGCTTCATGTGGCCCAAAGGCTTCATACAGATACAAGACTCACATGAGTCACCCTAACGCCAATGTTTTGCAGGGAAATCATACACAGACTTATGAATATGGCGTGTATCTTCGAACCGCTATGTTCATAGGACTAAGAACTTTTCTGCTTATTCATATGAGTATCATTCATCTCCTACAAGGCTATTTGCTAGGGCTCCAAAGCCGAAATTCTCAGATGCTGCACTTAGACTCATTGCTTCTAAGCCACCCCTGAAAATGTGGGTGGTAAAGAAGAACTAACTCTCTTTTGCAGAATGTGGTCTCCAGCCAGCAATCAATGGCGTCCAATACTATTGCTGGGGACCTAAAAACTGGTTGAGGACTCACGTTAAAATATCACTCTATATGCTTCACATCTGAATTTCTTATCAGTCATACTATGTTCTAACCGTGTTATAAGCTGTGACTGTCCCTATATGTATCAAATGCATATGCTTCACAACACTTGTGTGAAGCCTATCCTCCTAACTGCACTGTAGGGTACATCACCAAAAGCTTCAGAGTGGATTATGGACATTGGATGCACAAATCATATGAATGGTGATCGAAGTCTTCTCATGGACTCAACCTTACGTCCATCCGACAAGAGTCACATCACATTTGCTGACACTGGTAAAAGCAAAGTATTGGGTCTAGGTAGAGTTGCAATCTCAAAGGATCAACACATGGATAAAGTGATGCTTGTTGAATCCCTTGGTTTCAACAATATACATCTCAATGCTTTGTGACTTGAACATGATTGTGATATTTGGAAAATATCGTTACCTTGTACTAATGGAATCTGACAAATCTCTAGTCTTTGAAGGGTATCGAAAAGATGATCTATACATGGTAGATTTCTCAGCAGGTCCACAGCTTGCCGTATGTCTTCTCACAAAAGCTTGAGAATCTTTGGCTCACGGCATCGAAGGCTGGGACATCTTTGGCATGAGGAACTTACACTCACTCGTCAAGAAGAAGCATGTCATAGGCATCGAAGATGTCAAGTTCAAGAAGGATCATCTGTGTGGTGCCTGTGAAGCTGGAAAGATGACAAGGGCAAAGCACCCTTCGAAGACAATCACGACAACATCTCAACCCTTCGAGCTGTTACACATGGACTTATTCGAACCTACTCACTACTCCACCCTCACAACAACTGCCTGTCTCTATGGCTTCGTCATTGTTGATGACTACTCAAGATACACATGGGTTCACATAATTCTGTACAAGACTGAAGTGCAAGATGTCTTCAGGCGCTTTGCAAATCGAGCAATGAACAACTATGGTGTGAAGATCAAGCACATCAGAAGTGACAATGGCACTGAATTCAAGAACACTGGACTTGATTTGTATCTGGATACAATGGGAATCACTCATGAGTTCTCTGCTCCATACACACCTCAGCAAAATGGCATCGTTGAGCGCAAAAAAAGAACCCTCATTGAGATGGCTCGAACAATGCTAGATGAATACAAGACACCAAGAAAGTTCTGGCCTGAAGCCATTGACACTGCATGTCACATCATCAATCGTGTGTACATTCATAAGCTTCTGAACAAAACATCATATGAGCTACTTACTGGCAAGAAGCCAAACGTCACTTACTTCAGAGTATTTGGAGCAAGATGCTGGATCAAGGATCCCCATCACAAGTCAAAATTTGCACCCAAGGCTCACGAAGGCTTCATGCTTGGCTATGGAAAGGATTCACACTCCTACAGAGTCTTCAACCTTTATCTCTACAAAATCGTTGAAACTGTGGATGTGAAATTTGATGAAACCAATGGTTCACAGAGAGAGATTCTGCCAAGCACACTGGATGAAGCTCCTTCAAACGAGGCAATCAAGCTGATGGGAACCGGTGAAATCATGCCCTCTGAAGCACAACCTGAAGAGGAACTTATCATCTCTGCACCAAATCAACCTGAAGACAATGCTTAGACCAAAGACATTCCTCCCAATGATGACAATGATCAGTCAGAGCAACATCTTCGTCCTGTTCATCCTCGTGTTGCAAATGAAGTTCAAATAGAGAAGATTATTGACAGCATCAATGCACCTGGTCCGCTCACTCGATCAAGAGCAACACAACTAGCAAACTTCTGTGGGCACTTTTCATTTGTGTCAATATCAGAACCCAAGAAAGTTGCTGAAGCTTTTATGGAACCTGAATGGATTCAAGCAATGCAAGAAGAACTTCAACAGTTCAAGCTGAATAATGTTTGGGAACTTGTCAAGCGACCGGATCCTCACAAGCACAACATTATTGGAACAAAATGGATATATCAACAAGCAAGATGAGCATGGTCAAGTCGTCAGAAACAAAGCTCGTCTTGTGGCTCAAGGTTACACTCAAGTTGAAGGAATTGACTTCGATGAAACATTTGCTCCTGTTGCTAGGCTTGAAGCTATTCGAATACTGCTAGCCTATGCAAATCATCACAATATCTTGCTATATCAAATGGATGTAAAGAGTGCATTTCTCAATGGCAAGATTGAAGAAGAAGTATATGTCGCACAACCACCTGGCTTTGAAGATCCAAAACATCCTGATATGGTATACAAGCTAAACAAGGCACTGTATGGCCTCAAACAAGCCCCTCGTGCCTGGTATGATACAATCAAAGACTTCCTGAAGAGCAAAGGCTTCAAAGCTGGATCTCTCGATCCCACTCTCTTCACGAAGACATATGATGGTGAACTGTTTGTGTGCCAAATATATGTGGATGACATAATCTTCGGCTGCACCAACCAGAAGTATAGTGATGAGTTTGGGTACATGATGCAAGAGCAATATCAAATATCCATGATGGGTGAGCTGAAGTTCTTCCTTGGTCTTCAAATTCGTCAGCAGAGGAATGGCATCTTTATATCTCAAGAGAAATACCTCAAAGACTGTCTGAAGAAGTTTGGAATGGAAGACTGCAAAGGCTACACGACGCCAATGCCAGCCAAACACCATCTTGGTCCCGACGACAATGGTAAAGAGTTCGATCAAAAGGTATACCACTCCATGATTGGTTCTTTGCTTTATTTATGTGCATCTAGGCCAGATATTATGCTTAGTGTTTGCATGTGTGCTCGATTCCAAGCGGCACCAAAGGAATCGCATCACTTAGCTGTGAAGCGAATTCTTCGATATTTGGCTTACACCCCAACACTCGGATTATGGTATCCCAAGGGCTCAAGATTTGATTTGGTTGGATTCTCGGATGCTGATTATGCTAGTGACAAGGTGGATCGCAAGTCTACATCTGGCACATGTCATTTTCTTGGTCGATCACTTGTGCATTGGTCTTCAAGGAAGCGAGCATGTATCACTCTCAACTGCTGAATCTTAATACATTGCTGCTGGATCCTGTTGTGCTCAGCTTCTATGGATGAAGCAAACTCTCAAGGATTATGGCATCGACCTAAATCAAGTACCTCTCTTCTGCGACAACGAGAGTGCCATCAAAATAGCCAACAATCCAGTCCAACACTCGAAGACAAAGCACATTGAAATTCGTCATCACTTTCTCAGAGATCATGTTATGAAGAAAGATATCGATATCATTCACGTCAACACTGAAGAGCAACTGGCAGATATCTTCACAAAGCCCTTGGATGAGAAAAGGTTTTACAAGTTACGGCGTGAGCTAAATATCTTAGAATCCTCTAATGTCCTGTGATCAGGCACACATCCTAACACTTATGCATGTTGATGACTTAGATGTGCAACACACAAAGTAATGTATATCTTCAATCAATGAAGATTTACACTACGAGTGTGAATACATTAACATGGAATTTGACTTGAGCGCCACGATAATTGTGCGCCGATATGCAGGTCTAATACTTCCTATCACGATTGGGTAACGCCACCACCAACCTTTCTTGTTTGAAGTGTTTCACTCAAGGCGTTATATTGCAATGACTTCGCATTTGGTTTGTCTTCAGTTTCAATTTGTCTTCATGACTTTCTGCACTATGATGATTTGATTGCTTTCTGATATATATATATATATATATATATATATATATATATATATATATATATACACACACACACACACTAGTGTTCTGTCCTCTACAACATTCACTTATAGTTGTGTCTTCAAGATTGGATCTTTTTGAACTAAGTGAATGTGATCGGACCCTAACATCTCTATGCTTACTATCTCAAATCTATCTGTCCAAATCATATGCATTCTTTTGAAACTATCGAATGTCTTCTCTGCGTCCTTGTCAGCAGAAGGCAAAGAGACAAACATTAAATCTGTTTTAAATGGATTATCTTTACTGTTGAAATCCGGAGAAGCCGGAACAACTCTCCGACATGCCTGGCGGGCGTGGGAACGTGGGACAACCCTAAGTGTGTTGCATGCTTGCCACGTGCCCTTCAGATATGAACCGCCAGGGGCACCAGCGTAATTGCGCTATGTCTCTCATCTACTTATAAATACTTGTCCCCCCGCGGTAAAGAAATACTTCTTCCACCTCTCCACCTCCGTCAAAACCCTAGCGCCACCGCTAGCTCGCGACGACGCCGGCGATGAAGCGCTTAGCTTCCGCAACTTCTCCGACGCCGTCCTCACGCCGGGCGCGGACATCGTCCTCTCCGCCGTCGCTGTAGGTGTCCTCCATCGCCAAGTTAGGGCACGGTGGGCTGAACTGCTCGGTTTCCTATTCCTCCATCTAGCAGTTCTTCGTGCAGTAATTATAACTCTATTTTTACCACCTTTTTGATCTTCAAGATTCATCCTGTTTACCAAAAGTAGTTTCTGTCTATTCAAAGCTAGATCTATTCCGTCTGCATCTCATACTGCTTAGTCGATTCACTTAGATTTCTTCTAGTTTGATTCCTCACTTGTACTTATTCACGGATTGGTACAAATCTGGAACCAACTCACCTATATAAGTGAATGTCTTACGCAACATTAGGTCAATGTCTTCAAACTGATTTATCTTCAAAATCTTACGAGAATGCATATGACCTCTTCCCCTTCCCTCGCATCTCTAATGCTGTCACAGGTACATGTCCGTGGGAGAATCCCTTGGTTCTCATAGTCTGCATTCGTTTGCAGAATACTTACAACATCATATAAATTCTCCTGAAGCCAGTTCCTGCTTGACCAGCAAGCGTAAATCTCTGAAGCCTTTGAACGTATTGAAGCCATTCAGCTTGAAGTTCATGGCTACAGAGAAATCAGCAAGGAAGGGTGGCGGGGCAGTATGAGAAGGAACATCCAAAGATCTACCCAAGACTTAGCGAACTATACAAGGCGGACCACGAAGAGTCTTATCATCGGTATGAAGACACGAATCCAATGGATTCGGCGCTATTGGGCTGAAGAATGGTTCAAGTACAAGTTTGTGACCAAGCAATATGCAGAGAAGAATGCTATCAAAAGTCCTTGGGGCGATATTCTCTATCGAGGACTTCAACCCAAGAACAGAGCTGAAGCTATTGATCAAGGCTTCTATCCTTGCATGGTCCGTGGACCTCAGCCTGAGAATGCAGATCCCACATCATTACTCTGGTGTCGTGATGATGCCCTCTTCAAGCGCAACTTCCAGCACGCAAAGGCTTCGGCCAAAGAAAACAAGAAGACATTGGGATTAGACTTCAATCCTGGTCCCTCTGCTCCTCGTGCTGACGGCTCTCGAGATGCAGAACCAAATCTCATTGGCCCCTTCGCCAACCTTGACGGCCTCATCACCTACATCATGGTCCAAGGTGCCAGAGTAGATCATTCTGACAATGATGCTGACTCTGATGAAGCCCCTGCTCCTCCTCCAAAGCCACAGAAGCAAAAGAAGTTAAAGGCTTCAACCTCAGCTGCACCTCCGAAGACTTCTCGTGTGAAGCCACTCGCCACTGCACCTCCTGAAGCCAGTGTGCAATCTGAAGATTTTTCCCGTGTCTCCAAGAGAACGAACAAGAAGAAGCAACTTGTTAGGCCATCTGATCAAAGAGGCTTGACTCCTGCCGCAATTCTGCGTGAAGAACCCATTGATCTATCAAGCGATGAAGATCTTGCTAATGATGCCCTTGAGCAGCTGATCAAGAGCAAGGAAGAAGCTGAAATCTTCAGCAACTTGCCTCTCTTTGATGTGGCCATCATTCGCAATTTCATTGATGAGTGGTTCGACACCCCCAACGTCAGCTTTGAAGACCTACAGCTTCCAATTGGCCTCAGTGTCGCCTTCAATGGCACCATTGCTTCTGAGCTAGCCCTTGCTCAGCGCATAGTTGAGCTCAAGAACAAGATTGACTTTGAGAAGGCTTAATTTAAGAAGCATGTGGCCAAGCTAAGTGTTCAAGACGTCCGCAACTTCAAGGTCATGCTGAATGAGCTCAAAGAAGCTTTTCTCAAGAAACGCCAAGAAGCTCAGGGCTCACGAGAACGCATGAAGCTTTTGGCTGATAAGTGTGTGCTTGCCTACAATGAGGCTGAGAAGCGCAAGTCACTTGACCGTCCTGGCATTGACCCCAGGATGGCTGCAAAGAAGAAGAAGAACAAGCGCCCTGCTGATCAGCCTGAACCTTCAAGTCAAGAAGCCCCTCGCATTATCTTCCCAAGCAGCATGACTGGCTCGAAGCCAAAGGTCCCCAAAACCGCTTCAGAACAGAAGAAGACGAGGGCTGCAGAGGCTGAAGCCAGAAAGAGAAAGAATACTGAAGCCTCTGATGCCGCTCCCCTCAAGAAGAAGCGCAAGACCAAGAATACTAGGGCTGCTTCCACAGAGCCCTTAGTCGTTGAACCTATTTCCGTGGTTCGCCCTGTGTCAGTACATCAAGAACGAAGAATGGTTGTTCTTGAGCCTGCTACCACAGAGGCTCATGAGGTTGAAGATATTCCAGCAGCTGAACCCAACGCTGCTGAAGACATTGGTCAAGATGACAATGTAAATGATGATGAAGTTCTTCCTCATATTGAACATCACTTGGTATCATCGCCTGTTCGTACGAACAGCGAACTCATCAGCATTGGTCGTCCATTGACGCCAATTGCTCAGGATGCATCGTGGACTGATCACCCACAACAACAACAAGACTCCCCCAGTACTCCCCAACAACAACAACAAGCTACACCCCCAGTGCAAGAAGAGGATGAAGACTTTCAGGCTCGGCCAACTCCATCTCCTAACTTGAAGCCAGCTCTTCGCAGGCTTCGCAGAGGACAAAGGCCTGAAGTCCCTCTGTCGAGCGTTCCCGAAGGAGACGTGCAACGTTCACCTGTTGCACGCCAAGTATTTTCTGAACCAGCTCCAACAGTGAACGTCTCCGCGTCTGAAGCACATGCTGCTGAAGACATTCCGGCTGCATCAGCCAAAGAAAATCAAGAAGAAGTACGTGTCCTTACTCCCCCAGCAGTTGAAGAAGAAGCAGTTCCAGATGTGAACGTGCATGTGCCTGACCCTCCTGTTCGTCAAGAGGAGGTTGAAAATATTGAGGCTGCCACCATCAACGCCAATACAGCCAGTGATGTAGTCATGGCTGATGCTAATGTGGAGCCTGCACCAACCAGTGTGCCTGAAGCAAATGTGGCCACTGAACCTGAAACCAATGAGGATGCTGCTCCTGAAGCTCATGAGAATGCCGCACCTGAAGACAATGAGGAGGCTGCACCTGAAGCAAATATGACAACTGCTCCCGAAGCACCTGTCGTGCAGCCTGATGCCTCCAATGTTGCCCCTGCTCCTGTTCCGCCTCCAAGGCCTCACACAATTGAGCAAGCATACAGTCATGGTCAGCTCACTACTGTCCGATGGCCCGTTCTGGTGCCTCCACCCTCTGCCTCAGGACCGCAATTTGACTATCATGTTGAGCATAGGCCTCAAGTGCAGAAGCCAAAGCCCAGGTTGCCAAGGTTTCCAGGTACTGCCAACTCCCCCGGGTCCTTCAATGCCAATGGCTTCAAAAGCCACAATACCTTCATCGGGATATACCCTTGGTGTAAACCGCCGAAAGTTAACCCGGCGGACTTGGCGGATTATCCGAAGACCAGCTGACACTTGGCGAAGTTCTTGGCGACCCGCCTTGACACAGCGGTTTACAAGCAACCCACCTGGTCATTATGACTCACTGGTGATCCGGCGTGTGGGACAGACAGATGACAAGGCCCAAGACCCAGAAGGCCGGTTCACGTTTAATGGTGGGCCGGTTTAAGAGGAAAAGGTAGGAGAAATATTAACTTACAAGGAGCTAAGACCTGGACTTGTATCCGGTTTGTATTAGCGATAGACTAGTCCTAATCCTAATAGGACTCTACATGTAATCCGCCCCTCCAACATATATAAGGAGGGGCAGGGCTCTAAAGGGACAAGTTCCACAAGTTGGACAAGTTAGGTTTAGACAATAGCTCTCGAGTTAGAGCACTCTTGTAACCGTGATCATGATCATCAATATCAATGAAGCAGGACGTAGGCTTTTACCTCCACCGTGAGGGGCCGAACCTGGGTAAAACCTCGCGTCTCTCGTCCCGCTCAACCCCTCTCAAGCTACCACATAGATGCGTTGGCCTCGCGACTAAGTCCTAACACTAAGGACATCTGCCGTGACAATTACACGACAGTTGGCGCCCACCGTGGGGCCTGCGCACGGTGGTGTTGAGTTCTTGGAGGGATCTCATTCAGGGATCAAGAAGTTTGTAATTTTTTCAGATAAAGAAGAATCATTGTGGAAAGATTTACATTATTTTGAAGACACGCAGTCAGATTTGATACTCATCCGGGATTCAAGAGAAAACTAGGGTTATGATATGTTCGTAGCCACAAGTTGCCGATACAACTCGCCGAGATTGAAAGTTTGGTGGCTGAATCAGATTGTTACTGCATCCACAAGCAGCAGTCCAATCGTCCGAGCTGTTGCTGCTCCACGAAAAGAAGTCCTAGGATACATGTCCTGATGGAATCAATGATAGCTCCTGCTGCTACTTTAGGCGTGGAGGACAGATCAACTCCAAATACTTTCACTAAGGGAGCGACTAGTACTACTAGTTTGAGTCGTATACAGATTTGAAGAGGCTTATTCAAAGGAATATGAGGGCAAGAGCTATCAAGTGGCAGGGTCTTCACGTGAAAAAAAGGGGAAGTCAACAACCCGGGGCAAAACGCGGACGTGATTTGACTGACTGTGACTCGGAAGTGGGCTGCGATCTCCGCCTCCGAGCAGACTCCTACGACCTCCTCTCCTCCTGCGTCTTGACCCGCCGATGGCTGTCACAACTGCCGTTTCATGTCGGCCCTGAGGAGCGTCCAAGCCACCACCAAATCACCTTCGACGAGCTGCCCTCGGTCCAGTTCCGCTGCGCCGCACCCTGGCCTGGAAGCGGCCGCCGCTGGCTGCTGCCGCGGCTCTTTGCGCCCACGTGGCCGTCGCCTGAACCGCCCGCTGGCGGGCTCCGTTGGGTTGCCTCCTGACCATGGACTCACCCTCGAGCCGCCCGCTGGCAGGTTTCCGCCAGTCCTCAGTCACGACTCCGACTCTGCCGCTTCGCCGCTGGGCTCCGCCCACGCCGGTACGCCTCCGGACCGCCTGCCTACGGTGCCTCTTTTCACGCGGCCTTGTAACCCGCGGGCTGCCGCTGTTGTGACCCACCGTGGGTGAGCCACCTTCACCACAGCCAACCTCCAACCAGCCAATGTTTCCGCCGTGTTTCGTCGTTGAACCGCCAGTCGGGCCAAGAGCTGCTTCCGCTGCCCTGGTCCACGCCTAGTTCTCCTCTGACCTTCCGGCCACGAGCTGGTCTCCCGTCGCCGGCGCTTTACCGCCGTTTTCTGCGGCCGTCTCCAGACGCCGCCGTGTTGACACACCCTGGACTCCTCTGAGCAGCATATGTCGTTGTGGCCACAAGCCGACATGGCGGCTCTGACACGGAGTCAATGGCAACTTGAGTCGAGGCCGAGGCAGAGTTGGGCGGTTCCGCGGAAGTGAAACAGCGGCGAAGATGCCGGCTATTGCTATTCGATACTGGCCTCTGAATTATGGCCTGTCGTTGTCAAGTCGCCAGTCGACGCGGCATTGTGTATACATGCCCCGGTTCAACATAGCAGCGCCAATATCAAGCACCGGATGCATCGTTTGACCAAGTCAAAATTTTACTATAACTTGGACGATGTATTGTGTGTGTGTGTTCTTTCAGTGCCTTCTTGGCCCTTACCGGCGTTGCTTTCACAGCCGCCCGCCTCTGCTGCTGAGGCTCTGTGTCGAGTCGCTGATGCCATCCCGTGCCGGGCCGTTCCATGGCTAAATCGGCACCGGCTCGCTGCTGCTGCTCCCACTAACCGCCTGCATCAGTGAAGGAAAAATTGAAAGTGGGAGCGATTCATTGCTTTTGTTAGCAGGATTGTTGTAAACTTTGGACTTAGAGAAGTGGCGTCATGGATTTCAAAAAATCAGCTTTGGTTGAGACTCATGGATCGATGCTGCGATGATCTACTATTGGAAGAAAGTTGTCTAGTTCAGTACATGAAACAGAATCATCTTATTTTGAGCACTTTGAGGGGGTACAGTGCCCCCATATGCTATGCACGTGAGTAACATGCTACTGCAAAAGGAGGAACATGCACGTCCAAACTTTATGGGCAAGTGGTACCCTGTTGAAGATGATACAACAGTTACATGCAACCGTTGATCGTCAAAAGTTCACATTAGATGTATCGTGCCACCGCCGGTTTGTCTACGAGAGTTACGTGCGGACCAACGGTCGTGCGAACAAATCAGGTATGGAGCACGGGCTGATAATGTTCTGCCCGACGATAGTCCGTGGCATATTACCCGTTGAATGGACGCGCACAAGTTGCCGCCCTTGCGGCCCGGTCTACATCGACTTGCCGGGATCGCGTTTGATCGCTGTTCAATGGACGTGCACAAAGCCGCCGCCTCTGCGGACCCGGTCTACATTAACTTGCCCGTTCGCGCGGGTTACTGCACCTGCGATTCACTCGCCCGTCCGCACCGGCTTACAATGTCGGGGCCGACTTATCTGTCTGTGACGCCTCTAATGTTGCGGTCGTCTTTGTCGTCCGTCTCTCGCGTCCTGGTCTCCATCAACATACCGGGCCGCACCTGTCTGCATGAGCTGTTTATTGAGTATGAGCAAGTCACAGCTTGGGCAGCCCGGTTTTCTTTCAACAAACTGGAGGCAAATTATCATATACTATCAACCGTCGTCTGCACTGGGTGGCCCAATGGACAGGCACACAAGTCGCCGCCACTACAGTTTGGCTAAACTTCAAAACAACCAGTTGGAAGGAACCATTGGCCGAGTTGCTGACACGGCTCATACGGTATCATTTACAACCCGCTGCAGTCACCTCAACCTTCGGTGGATTCACATCGTCCTATCAACACCAATGATATACAAGTTATGCCGGTTTATATCACGGTCAAATATGGAGAGTTTCAAGCCAACTCCTTGAGTCACCTTGAGACTCGGGGGCTACGATGACATGACTCAGCAAATCTTGCCAGTTTCAGCAAATTTACGAACCCCAGGACGATGGAGGGAAAGATAACCCGGTCCCGGAGGCTACTGTTATTTGAAGGCCGTCAGAAAATTTCCGGCTTAGAAAGTATATGACAGTTATAAAATCCCGGCTCAATGAAGAAGTTCCGGATCATCAGAAAGGATTCCGGTTTAAAATCCGGTTCAAGGAAAATCTGTCTCCCGCGAAGCTCCAAAGCTCTCAAATATCCGGTTTACAATCCGGTTCAAGGAAAATCTGTCTCCCGCGAAGCTCCAAAGCTCTCAAATCCGGTTTAAGAATTTCCGGCTCAAAAAGGAATTAACTTCTCGTAAGTTCGAGTTTAAAGGCCGTCGAGAAAAATTTCGCTGAAAATGAAGTTTCCGGTTTACAATCCGGTTCAAGAGATGTCTCCCACAAAGCTTTGAAGCTCTCAATATCCGGTTCAAAATCCGGTTCAAGAAGAATTTATCTCTTGCAAAAAGTTAAAAATCGCCAAAGAGGACCTGCTGCCATGATGCGCGGTTCAAACATGGGTATCCCGCCTTCTTGGCACGACATATTATTGATCACATGGGGCTTCTGCTTCATAAAGCGGGGTCTCTGTTCTTTTACATCATGTGAGGTTACACGGAGTTGCTCTAAAGCGGCCTCCGGTTTACCCCTTGAGTTCGCTTTGCTAAAAGCATCATGTTATATCACTTGGGGGCTTGGTCGTGTCGAACCAATGCAACACCTTTTGATAGGCGAAAGCCACCAGATCACTTGGGGACATGGTCAAGTCTGAACCGATCACGCCTCTTGATCGGCCTAAGGCCATAGCATCACTTGGGGGCTTTGGTGAACTCAACCATCGCTACACCTCTTGATCGGCGTAATGCCAAAGCATCATTTGGGGACCTGGCTGACTCGAACCATAGCTACGCCTTTTTGGGAGCTTGGTCGGGTCCGACCATGGTAATGCCTCTTGATCGGCTCAAAGCCTCATTTGCAATGGTTTTATCTTTGCCTTTGCTTGAATTCTGTTTTCTTTTTTGATAAACATTTCTTTTGTTGCGTTTACAAACCGACATTATTAACCGGTTTGACTGTCAATTAAAAATTGACGGAACATGCTCAAATCTTAATCCGGAGACTATCAACCCGGTCTGGCTTTGACTCAAAGTCACCAGTATTATATATGGTTAATCCGGTGTTTATCACAACCCGGCATGGTTTTATCATAAACCGGCACAATATGGAAGGAGTTATCAGTACTCAAGATTGGGGTTATCACCCTTACTACAAAAAGTTGGTAAACCAATGATGTGATTCAATGTCACAGGTATGATATATTTCATTGATTATTCTTAAGTGCAGCCTTGGTTATAAACCTGGGTTATATGTTGGGCATGATGACCCGTCCGGCGGTAAACCGCCAGGACACTTTAAACTTGTTGTATGCAGAGACAGGTCGAATAAAGCATGATGATAAATTATCCGGTGTTTATTAAACCGGCCTGGCTTTAAGACGATAAGTCGCCAGATATGATGAGAAATTATCCGGTGTTTGTTAACCCGGCCTGGCTTTGGACTATAAGTCGCGATTACCTATTTGGATTGCGCCATTGGAATCATGCGCTTATAAATCATTGGATTATATTATTCAAATAGCCAAACTCGGCTGAATTTTCATTATGATATTGAATGAATAAGGTTTTTCATACCAGATTATATTATCTTGAATAAGCCAACATGGCTAGATTTTTATTATGGTTATCAATAACCAATATTATGATTGAGGTTTTCAAAGTCGCTTCAGCGCAATGGCTATTATTTCATTAATGGGTATGATTTATCCTACAATGGAGGGAATAGTCCCGAGTCGCTGCAGGCTTACGACCCGGCACTTGGGGGCTACATTATTTAAGTTGAGATTATATAAAATATGCAAGTCTCATGTCGCTGCAAGCATGCACCATGACACTTGGGGGCTAATGCAAAGTAATTTTTTGCTCATATTATTGAAGACCCGACTCATCACATTATAATGAGTCGGCCCTTGGGGGCTACCAATTGCTCCTGTCAACAGTTGAAGTATATATTAAGTCCCTGCTCATTATTACATAATGACCCGGCCCTTGGGGGCTACACTGGTTGAAGTTTTTATGAGTATAAGACAATTACAAGTCCTAGGTTGCTGCAAGCATGACAACCCGGCACTTGGGGGCTACATAGTATGGAGTATTCAGTTTTTACTAGTCACTGGGATGAACAACATGGATTTCTTTAAAAGTGGCAGTATTTATATTGAAGCAAAGTCTTAAGCCACCACTTTTTTCTGCTCAAAGACTTGGGGGCTACAGGTATTATGTTATTATCGAAGAAATATTTTCAAATTCTCTGATTAAGCAAACTAGGTTGAAAACGGCGTCATCAATCATTATGACCCTGTGGCTGCAACCCGACAGTCTTTGGCAATGATAAAACCGGCAAGTTCTGCATCTTCAAACCGGTTGAATATCAGATGAGTATGTCAAGACCAATATTTCTTAAACCGGCGCTTTGGAAGCCGACTCGAGTGGATTATTCTTCACAATATTTTTTCTATAAGAAGCCAACATCAGCAATTTGAGTATGAAGCTGGTTATTGACCCGGATTTCGGAAGGAGGAAATAACAAGGACTTAAGGATGATCAGTGCGGTTTACAAAATTCTTAACCCGGAGCATAACCTGTCAAATTTGTTCTTGTGTTTATTTTGCAGCATAAGTTTACCATGAATAAATCCAAGCTAAACTTGGGGGCTAATGTCGGGATATACCTCATGGTGTAAACCGCCGAAAGTTAACCCGGCGGACTTGGCGGATTATCGAAGACCTCACGACACTTGGCGAAGTTCTTGGCGACCCGCCTTGACTGGCGGTTTACAAGCAACCCACCTGGTCATTATGACTCACTTTGGTGATCCGCGTAGGGGATGACAGATGACAAGGCCCAAGACCAGAAGGCGGTTCACGTTTAATGGTGGGCGGTTTAAGAGGAAAAGGTAGGAGAAATATTAACTTACAAGGAGCTAAGACCTGGACTTGTATCCGGTTTGTATTAGCGATAGACTAGTCCTAATCCTAATAGGACTCTACATGTAATCCGCCCCTCCAACATATATAAGGAGGGGCAGGGCTCCCCAAAAGGGGACAAGTTCCACAAGTTGGACAAGTTAGGTTTAAACAATAGCTCTCGAGTTAGAGCACTCTTGTAACCGTGATCATGATCATCAATATCAATGAAGCAGGACGAGGCTTTTACCTCCACCGTGAGGGGCCGAACCTGGGTAAAACCTCGCGTCTCTCGTCCCGCTCAACCCCTCTCAAGCTACCACATAGATGCGTTGGCCTCGCGACTAAGTCCTAACACTAAGGACATCTGCCGTGACAATTACACGACACCTTCTTTGATAGCGCCAAGAACCCCTACTCCAAGCCAAGAATATCATCAGATAGGTTCTGGAGCTATCAGCAGAGAAGTTATTACTCATGCGTGTTATATGATCAAGGGCGCATTTTCCCTCATATGCGGCTTGACACTGAAGCTATTGCTGGATTGCCGTGCTTAGAAGAAGCACTTGACTGCTTTCAAGATGCTGGTCTGCTCCATTTTGTGACAGACAAAGAACATTGGAATGAAGAGCTATTGCTTCAATTCTATGCCACTCTGCACATTCGCGGCTACTACAGAGACATCAAGACTTGGGTTCTCGAGTGGATGACTGGAAATGTTCATCATGAAGCCAAAGATATGGATATCATTGAGCTTACAGGGCTAGCCACTCCAGGAGAACTGTATGAGCCTAACTGTCAGCTACACCGCAATGCTGTGGAGAGCATCTTTCATAAGCCAGAACCCAATATGAGCCAGATGCTGAGCATGATGAAGCCTTTTGCCATCTGATGCTGAGTATCCCACACATTTCTTTGTTGAAGACCTTGAGTATCTGCCTCGGACCATATATCATATCATCAGGCGAACTCTATGGCCAGTCAAGGGACACTCATCAGCGGCCAAGCTTGAAGGAGCTATGAAGACTTTGGTCTTCTACATTCTCAATTGCATCAGCTTCAACACTCAGGAATTCTTCATAAGGCAACTTGTCGCTTCCGGCTCAATTGTTTGGTCTGAAGTTTTATGCTCCATGGGTCATGCGCCTCATCAAGCGACACTCATCTGTCAATTATCAGCCATCTGCTCGCAATCATATAATATTTCTACCAGAAGTTGATATGTCAGTTGATGCTATATATTCTGACCCTGCCAAGAAGCCGCTTTGTCTTCAGAATGCCGAGCACCAAAGCTTCACTCAGCCTATTGAAGGTGTTCAAGCAGCAACCAGAATCTATCCACTGGCTGGTAACACTCGTCTGCCTCACAGAGCGCCCACTGAAGCCACTGAAAGCACAATTGCGCAAAGGCCTCGCAAGCGTTCTCGCGTTCTCAATGATCGAGAACTTCTTGTGGCTCTTCATCAGAAACAGGATAAGCATCATTTCTGGCTCAAGCGCCAAATGCAAAGCCTCTTGGTGGATGTCAATCGCATTCGCAACCTTGCCACCAAGAATGCCTTTGTCGCTCATGAAACTTGCCGAAGATCATGGAAGAGTTTGACCCTGCTCAGTGCTGAAGCAGATCTTCAAGACGATGGCTTCAATGAAAGATTCCAGTTCGACTCCACTCCTCCACGGACTGCTACCCTGCGTCGAACTCCATCTCTTGAAGACTCTGAATATTCCTCTTCCGCGGCAACAATCAATGCCCGAGTGATCGATGATGAAGATGACGCTACTTCACCACCTCCAACTACTACGCGCATCGACACTGCACCAAGTTCATCTGCACCGCCAACCAACGACAACGACCCTGCTGCTTCACCTACTCATGACGAGTAGATGCTCTATGTCTTCAAACCTTTTCGGTCATTACTGACAAAAGGGGGAGAAGCGTATGAGTTGATAGTCTTCAAGCGGGTTCATATGGGCGGTTGCATTATATTTTGCTGCGTGCTTACAACTCTTGCGTTTTGAAACATTTGGTTCTTTGAGTTGTAACACCTAAACTTGATGGTCGTCTGCTACTTCTGCTACTTGGTTGCTTTACTCTGATGCGATGATAAATTCCGCATGTGCGATGATAACTTCCGCACTTAGATCATTCTGCAGACGTCCATTTTTCATTATGCATGTCATTCTACTTGTTATATCATTTCATGCATGATGAATTATCTTCATAAGTTGAAGTGGATCTCCACAAATACAACCTGCCATGTGCATTTGCAATCCAAAAGCAAATTACTTACATGCACATCTTCAGGGGGAGCCCTTGCAACTTATGAAGACAATTCCCTATCCTTACAATTTCACATACTTTATCCCCGTTGAAAACTTCAACCAGTTTGTCATCAATCACCAAAAAGGGAGATTGTAAGTGCATCTAGTGCCACCCCTAGTTGGTTTTGGAGTATTGACGACAAAGTTGGTTGAGGGACTAATGCGTTTGTGAGAATTGCAGGATAACGCAGGTAGTGTCCCTCATTGATTCGGTTTACCTACCGGAGATGAGCCCTAAAAATGTATGAAGACATTGAAGACAATGGTGGTATGAGAAGATATTCATATTGAAGACTATGACATGAGAAGACATCATGTTAAGACAATGGAGCGCGAAGACTGTGTGGTTTCATCGTTTCCTTTCTTCTTTGTTGAGTCATAGGAACCACCGTACTGTTAAGTGGGGTCCAAGTGAACTAAGTTAGAGTGACTGAAGTGATGCTCAACCCAAATCCTATGTCTTCGAGCGAAGACAATGAGAGAAAATCTTATCCAGAGCTGGATGAGTCAGCTTTGCTTGTAGCCCAAGTAAAGTTGTCGCGTGTGTTTGAAATCTGACCGTTGGAACACGTGTCAGTTTCTTAGTGACCCAGGGTCATTTTGGACAAATCAGGTCGGGTTGCCTAGTGGCTATAAATAGCCCACCACCTACACCATAAATTGGTGGCTGCTCAGAGTTTGTGCACGGCTTTTGTCGTTTGAGAGCAACCCACCTCGAAGCATTTGAGAGAGAGAAATCCTTGCGAGGACAAAGCCCAAACACCCAGAGCCAAAGAGTGTTAGGCATGATTGAAGTCTTTACATGCATGTGACCTGAAGACTTATTACACTTGAGGACTGTGAATCCTCCAGCCGGTTAGGCGTCGCGTTCTGAGCATCCAAGAGTCATTGTGCATTGCCGGTGAACGAAGTCTGTGAAGGTTTGGAAGTCTCCCTTGAAGACTTACCGGAGTGATTGGGCGAGGACTGGGTGTCCTTAGCTCAAGGGGAATAAGGTGAAGACACGGTCTTCTGAGTTAAATCTCAGCCTCCCTAACTGGACGCACAGTTGTCACAAAGAATCGAACTGGTCCAACAAATCCTGTGTCTTCGACAAGCAACTGGTTCTATCCCTTCCAACCTTACTTAAGTTTGTCTTCATGAAGTCATTGCTTATCTGTATATCTGTTTGACTTCATTGCTTGACTACTATTGTTGATTGGCTTCACACTATCTTCCATCTTGATCCTTACTCCCTAACTGCTATTAGTCCTGTACTTTCATATCATTACATACTTGACTATGGCTTGTTTAGGGTAGTTTATCTTCCGCTGCATATCAATTAGGTTGTTTCTGTTGTTTGTCTTTGAAACTTCCAAGTTTTGAAGACTTTCATAAAAATCGCCTATTCACCCCCCTCTAGTCGATACTAGCACTTTCACGCAGCCACCGCACCATTGTGCCCCGCGCGACACACACCCTGGTCGCGCACCACACTCTCGCTGGCTGCGCTCGCCCCGTCTGCTGCCCCCCTGCCTCGCGCCGCCTCCAGTCATGGCCATCTTCTGCCGGCCGCCCCCTCAGCCTCGCCTACTGCGTCTTGCTTCCTGCTGCTATGCGCTGCTCTACCGCTGGTACGCTGCTGCACCATGCCCTTGACACCGCCGTGGACAAATGTGGCGGAGGGATTGTTAATGGAGTACGAGAAGGAGGTGGCGGAGAAGGTGTGGAGAGGCAGGAGGTCTGGGGCGGTGTCACCTGGCTGTAGTGGAGGTGTTTATCCGACAAGGAGCCGGAGTGGAAGGAGAGGTCACAATTGGAAAGAATCACAAAAAAAAATCATAACCCGGAGATCTCAGTTCAAAAAAATGCTAATATCGATGGAAAACATAGAAAATGTTTGTTGTTATCAAGGAAAGGTAAAAATTTAGGAATGTTAGGATTTTTGAACTGATTTCTTTGCAATAGGGGTTTTATTGTTTGATAACGTGATATCAGTACCTGCCCGTTTGTGACGTGTCTGATTAGGAAAGTTTGCAAATGTTAAGAAACTATTTATTGGGAGGAAAGTTGTGACGTGTCTGTTATTTGTTTCCTAAAACAAATTTCACTAATAAGTTAGGAAAGTTAGATTAAAATGTATTATTTGTTTCCTAAGAAAAATTGAACCAATAAAAGGAATCAATTGATTTGCATAATTTAAGGAAGTTAGATTAAAATGTATTATTTGTTTTCTGAAAATCTGTTATTTATTTCCTAAGACAAATTGAACCAATAAAAGGAATCGATTGATTTAGATAAGTTAGGAAAGTTAGATTAAAATGTATTATTTGTTTCCTGAAAATCTGTTATTTGTTTCCTAAGACAAATTGAACCAATAAAAGAAATCGATTGATTTGCATAATTTAAGGAAGTTAGATTAAAATGTATTATTTGTTTCCTGAAAATCTGTTATTTGTTTCTAAGACAAATTGAACCAATAAAAGGAATCGATTGATTTGCATAAGTTAGGAAAGTTAGATTAAAATGTATTATTTGTTTCCTGAAAATCTGTTATTTGTTTCCTAAGACAAATTAAACCAATAAAAGAAATCAATTGATTTGCATAATTTAAGGAAGTTAGATTAAAATGTATTATTTGTTTCCTGAAAATCTGTTATCTTCCCGGCCCAGAACGACGGAGATGCCACATGGTAGTATGACACCAACCCATCGTCTGTGCGCTGACGAGTGACGATAGAGACGACTGAGCCTGAAACTTAATCTGAGTACGAATAATCAACAGTGACGGCAACTGTTGCGGGCTTGCGGCGAGGTACCCTCACCTGGACAATGATCTTTGGTCGGAGCGCAGAGGTAAGTGGTGTCGTTGGCGACATGCAGGTCATCCACTCGAGAGGCAGCGCTGGATATTAATGGAGATCGTGCAGGCAGACAACGAGGTGGGGTGGTTCATCTGTGCGGCCTGCTTCCGATCCAATCTGCGATATTCCCCCATGTGGATGCGACCCCATCACGTAGCCATACAAAACGATATAGGAACCATAATTAGATAAATATACAATGATCAATTGGACTGTATTAGAATTGGAGGTCGAGCAAGCCAGCCTTGCTATGATGTTAAACAAAACCTGCACCTGCACAAGTATATGTTATATTAACAAAAGTGCAGATCCCGTCCCACTCTTCACTTTTTGACAAAAAACTTCCGAATAGCAATCTTGGTGAGTGATCTCGACCGGGTTCGATCGGCATGGCGTGTCGTTCCTCCAGGAGTGGGTGCTGAGAGGAAGGATGGCAAACCTCCATTGTCAATCGGCCGGAGCTGCATCGTCATTTGGATCAGAGCATGGACGAAATCGAGATGGTAGAGGTTGAGGAATTTGTAGGACGTGAGGGTTTAGGGTGAGCATCACGAGAACTCACCCATATCTTGGGAGACGGCAGACCCGAGGTGCAGTCGTGTTCGTGCTTCAGGGGCTGCCACGTGCTGTCCTCGCCGCCATCGCCTATCAATGCCACTTTAGCGCCACGAGCATGGGACTGAGGGACGAAGGGAATAGAAGGGAAGGAAGCGAGCTAATGACGTACCTATGTTTGGTATGTAATACCCTCCATTAAGAGTAGATATTTTCTTAAAATCGGTTATTTTGTTTCCTAATTAATGTGATTGAGCAATTTAAGGTAAGGTTAATTAATTTAGATTTGATATTTAGAGATTGATCGTGATTGATTCTTTCACATAAAGACATTACTAAAATAACTTGCACCAGCATGGAAAGTTATGATCCGTTAAGATTTTTTTCGTTGTGTGAGAGGGTGATGCGAAACTAAACCGGTGGGGTGGGGAGGAAAAAAAAACCCAGCGAAATAAAACGGTTGAAAGTGGTGGGACGAAAATAAACCGTACGAGGCTACCAACTGCTCCATTAGGAGTAGAGATAACGACGGGAGTTTGGGCGTGTGTGGGACTCGATCGCGGGGTTTTTCTTGGTTTTTCACGGCTGAGGGGGAGGTGGGAGGAAGTACCAAAGAAGTACCAAAAAAGACCGGGTGAGGTGGGACGAAAATAAAACCCGGAACGCGACCTACCAACTGAGACATTAGGAGTAGAGATATCTATACCTACTAATAAAGCAAGGTGCGTTTCTCCAATTTTTTCATCCGTTCACCGCCAAAAAGATTTTTGTTCTATCCAAGGTGGTACTAAATTTTTGTGTGTCCATCTATTAGAAAAGAAACAGTTTTGTCCCGAATTTCGTATGTGGTCCGCGCACGCTGTGGCCCAGCAAAGTAAACCCATTGGCTTCTTGCCCAATCATCTGAGAATCAGTATATACCGCATAGGGCGATAAATAGTCAGAATTTCGCACATGGCGCAACAGATTGGGCCGGACCATTTTCGTTTTTTTCTCTATTATCTTTCTATTTTTGTGTACCTTTTTATCCTTATGTTTTATTTTTTATTTTTTTCCTTTTTTCACAAATTTTATTTTCATTTTTTTCACAATTCCATCTTTTGGTTCATTTTTCGTAAAAGAGAAGAATTTAAAAAAAAATCCCATTTTGAAATTAGTTTGAACTTTAAATTTTTTCCTCTTGCTCCAATTTTTTTAATTTTTTTTTCAAAACTAAAAAAATGTTTGCATTTCAAAAAAAAATACTTACGTTTTCCAAAGTTGTTTGATATTTTTAAAATAAATTTTATTTTAGAAAATGACACAAATTCGAAAAATATTCATGTTTATTGAAATTTCACAAATTTAATGTATTATTTGTGTTTAGAAACACGATTAAAAATTGTTTTTAATGTTGAAAATAGGTTCTCATTTTCAAAAATTGTTCACAAATTAAGAAAAAATTGATTTCTTAAAAAGAGGTTCATGCTTTCAAAAAATGTTTGTGAATTTCAAAATAAACATATGAAGTTTTGTTCGTATTTTTCCAAATTTAATGATATTTAAAAAATGCTTGCATTTTTTAGAAAAAGAATCAGGATTTTAAAAATTGCTAACATTTCAAAGAATATTCAGAATTTCATAATTATTACTTTATTTTTTGAAAAGCTCAAAAAATATAAGAAAAATGAAAAAATGTTTGAAATGTTACACTACATTATGTTCTTAAACATTCGTGTTGGCCATTTTTTAGAAGGAGTTGTTTGTTCGAATGGCTCAGGTATTGAGGTCATGATTCTAATCCTTGAACTCAGCGGTTGTTTTGGATTTTTATTCGTGTCTTACAAACACACGTCGTTTTGGTAACTGCCAGTGGCCTAATGCAGACGCGAATTGTTGTGCATCCCACATGCCATTTGACCATAAAAGAGAATATGTTAGTTGGCTATAATTAAGAGAAATTATAGGCACATGCCAATAAAAGAGGATATGCTGGTTTGGCTTTGATTAAACAAATGTAGGCAAGTAAGTGCTAAATTAATCAAAGAGAATAAACCCTGGTAATGCCGGGACTACCTGGTTATGCGCTGATTATGGCAATGAGATGGGATTCACTTAATTAGTAATCCATCGGGTAGGCCATCATAGGAGAGAGTGGTCGAAGCAACTATGCCGCGAAGGTCACTGTGCAACAACAAAGTGAGGAGGCAACCATAAACTAGACATGGAGACGAACCCGGAGGAAAAAAAGGCACGAGTTGAGTGGTGGCCACCACACCAACCAATCACACCATTATCAAAATATCGCGGGCCAAACATGACCCATGAGAACACCACAACTCCTCGCTCTGTCGTCCCATCGCTGCGGAGACCGTTTTAATGGACACATAAATTTACCACTCCTGATGTTTGTCACAAAAAAATCTTCCGTTGCAACGCACGGGCATATGTGCTAGTATTACTGAAATCTAGATACCTTCCCAAATTAGTAACATATACTATATCCAATTGTACATATTTCCATCAATTGGAGGACGCCTTCCCAAATTACATAACAAATCAGTGGACAATTCAAATTGTTTCCTGGGCGGCGGCGAGTGCTGGTACGGGAGCGATCCCAACTTCACGTCCATTGGGGACGGCCTCAGAGTGATATCCCTCTGCTCTGGTTCATTGCTTCGTTACATCATGTCCTGTTCTTATAGGTGGGGATTTCAATTTGCTTCGATTTCCAAATGAGAAAAGCCGAGGTAGGTTTGATAATCATTGGCCTTTCCTTCTCAACGCTGTCATCGACAGTCTAGATCTGTGAGAGGTTTTCCATGATTAGAAGACAAATTCACATGGGCGAATAGTGTTCCGAAACCGACATATGAAAAACTAGATTGCGTTTTACTGGATACCGATTGGGAATCTAAATTTCCTTTGGTGTCCGTTCGTGCTCTACCTCGTATCGAGGCTATATCAGACCACGCACCCATTCTCCTGCCTACTGGTTTGCCACGACCACAACATAGACACAAGTTCAAGCTCGAACATGGGTGGTTTCTTCGGGATGGCTTCCATGACATGGTCAAGGAGGTGTGGGAGAAACCGGTAGCCAGGCCTACCCCAATAACAGATGAAATAACAAAATGCGTGCGTTACGTAAATTCCTTGGTGGTTGGGCTAGGCATACGGTGGGTATCCTCATAAAGGAGAAGCTTCGTCTTCCATCTATCATTGATGAATTAGAAGTTTTGGCAGAGGTTAGACCTCTACCTAAGTATGAAATCAAGATCAAGAATCATTCGAATGCACAACTAGCTAACATGTTACGTGAGGAGGAACTCAAATGGTACCGACATTCCAACTCTCAGTTTATCCTGAAAGGTGATTCGAATACTAGATATTTTCATGGAGTCGCAAATGGTAGACACTGGAAGAAAATTATTCATTCACTACAACATGATGAGGGCACGATTGAGGGGCATGAGCAACTTAAATCTTATATCACTAATTATTACAAAAATCTATTTTGAGCACCAGAGGAAGGAAACTTCTCGATGGATGAATCCCGAACAGATGACATCCCCCAAGTCTCTGATGAGGAAAACAACCTTCTAACAGCCCCATACTCCGAGGAGGAAGTTAGAAAGGCGGTTTTCCTAATGGAGCATAACAAAGCCTTAGGTCCAGATGGTTTTCCTACAGAGTTCTATCATAACTTCTGGGAAGTCATCAAACCGGATCTCCTACTTTTGTTTAGCGACCTTCATGCTGGCCAACTAGAATTATTTCGCTTAAACTTCGGTCAGATTGTTTTATTACCTAAGGTTAATGAGGTTGTAAGGATACAACAATATAGACCTATTTGCCTCCTTAATGTTAGTTTTAAAATATTCATGAAGGTTGCGACTATTAGGCTAAATTCGGTTGCTGAACATGTGGTTCGTCCTTCACAGACAGCTTTTATGCAAGCCAGACCCATCCCCCAAGAATTACACCGGAAAAAGTTGAATGGTGTCATACTCGAAATTGACTTCATGAAATAGTCCATGAATTGCTTTTATGCAAGGCAGACCCATCCTAGATGGAGTTGTTATCCTTCATGAAACAGTCCAGGAATTACACCGGAAAAAGTTGAATGGTGTCATACTCAAAATTGACTTTAAAAAGGCTTATGACAAAGTCAAGTGGCACATTCTTCAAAAAACTCTCATAATGAAATGATTTTCTGCAGAGTAGCGTGCTATGATCCATAGCTTTGTTTCTGGAGGTAGTGTTGCCATTAAGGTCAATGATGACATTGGACAGTATTTCCAAACAAAGAAGGGATTGTGACAAGGTGACTCCGTATCACCCATGCTATTCAATATAGTGGCGGATATGCTAGCGGTCATGATTGAGCGTGCCAAGGTTGATGACCAAATTGATGGGGTAGTAAATCATCTAGTTGATGGTGGTCTCCCTTTACTTCAATATGCCGACAATATGGTTCTCTTCATGGATCATGACCTCGAGAAAACGAGAAATATTGAACTGATTTTATCAGCATTCGAGCAACTCTCGGGTCTTAAGATCAATTTTCATAAAAGTGAATTGTTTTGCTTTGGCGGCACTCAAGACGAGGCCCACCTGTATGATAAATTGTTCGGATGCGGGTTGCGCCAGTTTACGATCACATATTCGGGGATACCGATACATTATCGGAGACTCACAAATGTTGAATGGAAACACGTCGAGGAGAGACTACAAAAAAGACTTAGCAGTTGGAAAGGTAAACTGTTGTCTCTGGGTGGAAGATTGGTCCTCATAAATTCAGTACTAAGTAATATGGTACTATATACGATTTCCTTCTTCCAGTTGCCGAAAGGAGTTTTACATAGATTGGATTATTTTGCGATCAAGATTCTTTTGGCAAGGAGATAGCGAGAGAAAGAAATATCGACGGGCTAAATGGAGTGTGGTTTGCCGTCAAAGACCAAGGCGGGATGGGCATTCATGACCTTGAGGTTAAGAATAGGGCCCTACTCGGCAAATGGTTGTTTAAATTACTGAAGGAAGATTGTGTATGGCAAACCCTCCTAAGGAGTAAATATGTGAGTTCCAAGGCGATATCCCAAGTATACTGGAAACCTGGGGATTCCCACTTTTGGGCGGCTCTAAAGGCTACGAAGAAATTTTTCTTCTGCTATGGATCCTTCTCAATTAAGGACGGGTCGGAAATTAGATTCTGGGAGGACAAGTGGCTAGGAAATGCCAAACTTCGGGAACAATATCCGGCTCTATACAATATTGTGCACACAAGGGTGATACTATCGCCACAGTAATGGAATCATTTCCACCAAATGTGACGTTCAGAAGGGATTTAATTGGGCCCTGATACGTCTCCAATGTATCTATAATTTATGAAGTATTCATGCTGTTTTATTATCATTCTTGGACGTTTTAAAATCATTTTATAGCAACTTTATATCATTTTTGGGACTAACCTATTGACCCAGTGCCCGGTGCCAGTTGCTATTTTTTGCTTGTTTTTGACATCGCAGGAAATCAATACCAAATGGAGTCCTAACGCAATGAAACTCCATGGAGATTTTTTATGGACCAGAAGGAACCCAATGGGTCGAGCTGCTTTGGTGGGTGCCTAAAGAGGGCACAACCCACCGAGCCGCCAGGCCTCTGGCGCGCCCAGGTGGGTTGTGCCCACCTCGGTGGCCTCCCGCACCCCCTCTTTGCACTATAAATTCCCAAATATTCTGAAACCCATCGGGGTTAACCTAGATCAGAAGTTCCACCACCGCAAGGTCTCTGTATCCAAGAAAACCAATCTAGACCCCGTTCCGGCACCCTGCCGGAGGGGGGAATCATCTCCGGTGGCCATCTTCATCATCCCGACGACAACTACGATGAGGAGGGAGTAGTCCATGAAGGAAATATGCCCTAGAGGCAATAATAAAGTTATTATTTATTTCCTTATTTCATGATAAATGTTTATTATTCATGCAAGAATTGTATTAACCGGAAACATAATACATGTGTGAATACATAGACAAACAGAGTGTCACTAGTATGCCTCTACTTGACTAGCTTGTTAATCAAAGATGGTTATGTTTCCTAACCATAGACATGAGTTGTCATTTGATTAACAGGATCACATCATTAGGAGAATGATGTGATTGACATGACCCATTCCGTTAGCTTGGCACATGATCGTTTAGTATGTTGCTATTGCTTTCTTCATGACTTATACATGTTCCTATGACTATGAGATTATGCAACTCCCGTTTATCGGAGGAACACTTTGTGTGCTACCAAACGTCACAACGAATCGGGTGATTATAAAGGTGCTCTACAGGTGTCTCCGAAGGTACATGTTGGGTTGGCGTATTTCGAGATTAGGATTTGTCACTCGGATTGTCGGAGAGGTATCTCTGGGCCCTCTCGGTAATACACATCACTTAAGCCTTGCAAGCATTGCAACCAACGAGTTAGTTGCGGGATGATGTATTACGGAACGAGTAAAGAGACTTGCCGGTAACGAGATTGAACTAGGTATTGAGATACCGATGATCGAATCTCGGGCAAGTAACATACCGATGACAAAGGGAACAACGTATGTTGTTATGCGGTCTGACCGATAAAAATCTTCGTAGAATATGTAGGAGCCAATATGAGCATCCAGGTTCCGGTATTGGTTATTGACCGGAGACGTGTCTCGGTCATGTCTACATAGTTCTCGAACCCGTAGGGTCCGCATGCTTAACGTTACGATGACAGTTACATTATGAGTTTATATGTTTTGATGTACCGAAGGTTGTTCGGAGTCCCGGATGTGATCACGGACATGACGAGGAGTCTCGAAATGGTCAAGACATGAAGATTGATACATTGGAAGCCTATGTTCGGATATCGGAAGTGTTCCGGGTGAAAACGGGATTTTACCGGAGTACCGGGAGGTTACCGGAACCCCCCGGTAACTTAATGGGCCTTAGTGGGCCTAGGTGGAAGAGAGGAGAGGAGGCAAGCGCTGGCCGCGCGCCCCTCCCCCTAGTACGAATAGGACAAGGAGAGGGGGGCGCCGCCCCCCCTTCCTTCCTTCTCCTCCACTCCTTCCCCCTCCCCAAGTCCTAATCCAACTAGGAAAGGGGGGGGGGAATCCTACTCCCGGTAGGAGTAAGACTCCTCCTGGCGCGCCCCAAGGCTGGCCGCACCTCTCCCCCTTGCACCTTTATATACGGGGACAGGGGGCACCCCATGGACACAACAATTGATCAAGTTGATCTTTTAGCCGTGTGCGGTGCCCCCCTCCACCATAGTCCACCTCGATAATACTGTAGCGGTGCTTAGGCGAAGCCCTGCGTCGGTAGAACATCAAATCGTCACCACGCCGTCGTGCTGACGAAACTCTCCCTCAACACTCGGCTGGATCGGAGTTCGAGGGACGTCATTTGGCTGATCGTGTGCTGAACTTGGAGGTGCCGTACGTTCGGTACTTGATCGGTCGGATCATGAAGACGCACGACTACATCAACCGCGTTGTGCTAACGCTTCCGCTTTCAGTCTACGAGGGTACGTGGACAACACTCTCCCCTCTTGTTGCTATGCATCACCATGATCTTGCGTGTGCGTAGGAATTTTTTTGAAATTACTACGTTCCCAACAAAGGGTATCGAGCCTGGTTTTATGCGCGTTGATGTTATATGCACGAGTAGAACACAAGTGAGTTGTGGGCGATATAAGTCATACCGCTTACCGCATGTCATACTTTGGTTCGGCGGTATTGTTGGATGAAGCGGCCCGGACCGACATTACGCGTACGCTTACGCGAGACTGGTTCTACCAACGTGCTTTGCACACAGGTGGCTGGCGGGTGTTAGTTTCTCCAACTTTAGTTGAACCGAGTGTGGCTACGCCCGGTCCTTGCGAAGGTCAAAACAACACCAACTTGACAAACTATCATTGTGGTTTGGATGCGTAGGTAAGAACGGTTCTTGCTAAGCCTGTAGCAGCCACGTAAAACTTGCAACAACAAAGTAGAGGACGTCTAACTTGTTTTTGCAGGGCATGTTGTGATGTAATATGGTCAAGACATGATGCTAAATTTTATGTATGAGATGATCATGTTTTGTAACCGAGTTATCGGCAACTGGCAGGAGCCATATGGTTGTCGCTTTATTGTATGCAATGCAATCGCCCTGTAATGCTTTACTTTATCACTAAGCGGTAGCGATAGTCGTAGAAGCATAAGATTGGCGAGACGACAATGATGCTACGATGGATATCAGCTGTCGGTGACGATGGTGATCATGGCGGTGCCGGAGATGGAGATCACAAGCACAAGATGATGATGGCCATATCATATCACTTATATTGATTGCATGTGATGTTTATATTTTATGCATCTTATCTTGCTTTGATTGACGGTAGCATTATAAGATGATCTCTCACTATATTTCAAGATAAAAATGTTCTCCCTGAGTATGCACCATTGCCAAAGTTCTTCGTGAAGGAAATATGCCCTAGAGGCAATAATAAAGTTATTATTTATTTCCTTATTTCATGATAAATGTTTATTATTCATGCTAGAATTGTATTAACCGGAAACATAATACATGTGTGAATACATAGACAAACATAGTGTCACTAGTATGCCTCTACTTGACTAGCTCGTTGAATCAAAGATGGTTAAGTTTCCTAGCCATAGACACGAGTTGTCATTTGATTAACGGGATCACATCATTAGGAGAATGATGTGATTGACATGACCCATTCCGTTAGCCTAGCACTTTATCGCTTAGTATGCTGCTATTGCTTTCTTCATGACTTATACATGTTCCCGTAACTATGAGATTATGCAACTCTGCCATCGGAGGAACACTTTGGTGCTACCAAACGTCACAACGAATCGGGTGATTATAAAGGAGTACTACAGGTGTCTCCAAAGGTACATGTTGGGTTGGCGATTTCGAGATTAGGTTTTGTCACTCCGATTGTCGGAGAGGTATCTCTGGGCCTTCTCGGTAATACACATCACATAAGCCTTGCAAGCATTACAACTAATGAGTTGGTTGTGAGATGATGTATTACGGAACGAGTAAAGAGACTTACCAAGAAAGATTGAACTAGGTATTGGATACCGACGATCGAATCTCGGGTAAGTAACATACCGATGACAAAAGGAACAACGTATGTCATTATGCGGTTTGACCGATAAAGATCTTCAGAGAATATGTAGGAACCAATATGGGCATCCAGGTTCCGCTATTGGTTATTGACCGAGAATAGTTCTAGGTCATGTCTACATAGTTCTCGAACCCGTAGGGTCCGCACGCTTAAGGTTTCGATGTGGTTATATTATGAGTTTGCATGTTTTGATGTACCGAAGGAGTTCGGAGTCCGGATGAGATCGGGGACATGACGAGGAGTCTCGAAATGGTCGAGACGTAAAGATTCATATATTGGATGATATGTTTAGGTCAAGGGTCAAGCCCATGAGGCTTTAGGTCGGTGCAAAAGGAGTTTTATGAGGCTGGGGGCCATACGCCGGCGACCCTGGCGTCTGGCCCTGGGCCAGACGCCGAGGCCCATGGCGTCTGGGCCAGACGCCAAGGATTGTGGCGTTTGGTCCTGGAGTCCGAGTGGGACTCTTGCCTTTCGGGCAAAACCGACTTTGAGGAGGTTTTTGCTCCAAGTTTCGACCCCGGGGCTCAACATATAAATAGAGGGGCAGGGCTAGCACCAAAGACACAACAATTGATCCCTTGGATCTCTTAGCCGTGTGCGGTGCCCCCTTCCACCATATTCCACCTCGGTCATATCGTCGCGGAGTTTAGGCGAAGCCTTGCGCCGTAAAGCATCATCATCGCCACCACGCCGTCGTCTTGACGGAACTCATCCCGACACTTTGCTGGATCGGAGTCCGGGGATCGTCATCGAGCTGAACGTGTGCAGAAATCGGAGGTGCCGTACGTTCGGTGCTTGGATCGGTCGGATCGTGAAGACGTACGACTACATCAACCGCGTTGTTATAACGCTTCCGCTTTCGGTCTACGAGTGCGTGGACGGACACTCTCCCCTCTCGTTGCTATGCCATCACCATGGTCTTGTGTGTGCGTAGGAATTTTTTGAAATTACTACGTTTCCCAACGATGGCATCCGAGCCTGGTTTTATGCGTTGATGTCATATGCACGAGTAGAACACAAGTGAGTTGTGGGCGATATAAGTCATACTGCTTACCAGCATGTCATACTTTGGTTGGCGGTATTGTGAGATGAAGCGGCCCGGACCGACATTACGCCAGACGCTTACGCGAGACTGGTTTCACCGCTTGAGCACTCGTTGCTTAAAGGTGACCGCGGTGTCATCTCTCTCACTTTAGTTGAACCGAGTGTGGCTACGCCCGGTCCTTGCGAAGGTTAAAACAGCACCAACTTGACAAACTGTCGTTGTGGTTTTGATGCGTAGGTAAGAACGGTTCTTGCTCAGCCCGTAGCAGCCACGTAAAACTTGCAACAACAAAGTAGAGGACGTCTAACTTGTTTTTGCAGGGCATGTTGTGATGTGATATGGTCAAGACGTGATGCTATATTTTATTGTATGAGATGATCATGTTTTGTAACCGAAAGTTATCGGCAACTGGCAGGAGCCATATGGTTGTCGCTTTATTGTATGAAATGCAAACGCCCTGTAATTGCTTTACTTTATCACTAAGCGGTAGCGATAGTAGAAGAAGCAATAGTTGCGAGACGACAACGATGCTAAGATGGAGATCAAGGTGTCGCGCCGGTGACGATGGTGATCATGATTGCTTGGCGATGGAGATCACAAGCACAAGATGATGATGACCATATCATATCACTTATATTGATTGCATGTGATGTTTATCCTTTATGCATCTTATCTTGCTTTGATTGACGGTAGCATTATAAGATGATCTCTCACCAAAATTATCAAGAAGTGTTCTCCCGAGTATGCACCGCTATGCGAAAGTTCTTCGTCTTTGAGACACCACGTGATGATCGGGTGAGATAGGCTCTACGTTCAAATACAACGGGTGCAAAACAGTTGCACACGCGGAGTACTCAGGTTAAACTTGACGAGCCTAGCATATAACAGATATGGCCTCGGAACACGGAGACCGAAAGGTCGAGCGTGAATCATATAGTAGATATGATCAACATAGTGATGTTCACCATTGAAACTACTCCATTTCACGTGATGATCGGACATGGTTTAGTTGATTTGGATCACGTAATCACTTAGATGACTAGAGAGATGTCTATCTAAGTGGAAGTTCTTATATAATATGATTAATTGAAACTTAATTTATCATGAACTTAGTCCTGGTAGTATTTTGCAAATTATGTTGTAGATCAATAGCTCGCGTTGTTGCTTCCCTATGTTTTTATATGTGTTCCTAGAGAAAATTGTATTGAAAAATGTTAGTAGCAATGATGCGGATTGGATCCGTGATCTGAGGTTTATCCTCATTGCTGCACAGAAGTATTATGGTCTTAATGCACCGCTAGGTGACAGACCTGTTGCGAGGAAGCGTATGCACGTTATGAGCGTTTGGCTAGCTCAATATGATGACTACTTGATAGTTTAGTGCACCATGCTTAACGGCTTAGAATCGGGACTTCAAAGATGTTTTGAGCGTCACGGACCATATGAGATGTTCCAGGAATTGAAGTTAATATTTCAAGCAAATACCGAGTTGAGAGATATGAAGTCTCCAACAAGTTCTATAGCTAAAAGATGGAGGAGAATCGCTCAACTAGTGAGCATGTTCTCAGATTATCTGGGTACTTCAATCGCTTGAATCAAGTGGGAGTTAATCTTCCAGATAAGATAGTGATTGACAGAATTCTCTAGTCACCATCACTAAGTTACTAGAACTTCGTGATGAACTATAGTATGCAAGGGATGACGAAAGCGATTCCGAGCTCTTCGTGATGTTGAAATCGGCGAAGGTAGAAATCAAGAAAGAGCATCAAGTGTTGATGATTGACAAGACCACTAGTCTCAAGGAAAAGGGCAAAGGGAAGAAGGGAACTTCAAGAAGAGCGGCAAGCAAGTTGCTGCTCGAGTGAAGAAGCCCAAGTCTGGACCTAAGCACGAGACTAAGTGCTTTTGCTGCAATGGAACTAGTCACTAGAAGCGGAACTACCCCAAGTATTTGGCGGATAAGAAGGATGGCAAAGTGAACAAAGGTATATTTGATATACAGATTATTGATGTGTATTTTACTAGTGTTCGTAGCAACCCCTCGGTATTTGATACTTGGTTCAGTTGCTAAGAGTAGTAACTTGAAACGGAGTTGCCGAATGAACAGAAACTAGTTGAAGGGAAGTGACGATGAGTCTTTGGAAGTAGTTCCAAGATAGATATGATCATCATCGCACACTCCCTATACTTTCGGGATTAGTGTGGAACCTAAATAAGTGTTATTTGGTGTTGAGCATAAATATGATTTGATCATGTTCATTGCAATACGGTTATTCATTTAAGTAAGAGAATAAATTGTTGTTCTGTTTACATGAATAAAACCTTATATGGTTACACACCCAATGAAAATGGTTCATTGGATCTCGATCATAGTGATACACATATTCATAATATTGAAACCAAAAGATGCAAAGTTAATAATGATAGTGCAACTTATTTGTGTACTTGCCGTTTAGGTCATATTGGTGTAAAGCGCATGAAGAAAACTCCATCTTGATGGACTTTTGGAATCACTTGATTATGAATCATTTGATGCTTGCGAACCGTGCCTTTTGGGCAAGATGACTAAAACTCCGTTCTCGGAACAATGGAACAAGCTACCGACTTATTGTAATTAATACATACCGATGTATGCTATTCATTGAGTGTTGATGCTCGTGGAAAGTATCATTATTTTCTGACCTTCACAGATGATTTGAGCAGATATGCGTATATCTTCTTGATGAAACATAAGTCTGAAATAGTTGAAAAGTTCAAAGAATTTCAGAGTGAAGTAGAAAATCATCGTAACAAGAAAATAAAGTTTCTGCGATCTGATCGTGGAGATGAATATTTGAGTTACGAGTTTGGTCTTCAATTAAAACAAAGTGGAATAGTTTCACAGCTCACGCCACGGAACACCACAACGTTATGGTGTGTCCGAACGTCAGAACCGTATTTTATTTTGATATGGTGCGATCAATGATGTCTCTTACCGATTTACCAATATCGTTTTGGGGTTATGCATTAGAGACAGCTGCATTCACGTTTAATAGGGCACCATCTAAATCCGTTGAGACGACACCATATGAACTATGGTTTAACAAAGAAACCTAAGCTGTCGTTTCTTAAAAGTTTGGAGTTTTGATACTTATGTGAAAAAGTTTTCACCTGATAAGCTCGAACCCAAATCAGAGAAGTGCGTCTTCATAGAATACCCAAAGGTAACTATTGGGTACACCTTCTATCACAGATCCGAAGGCAAGTTTTTCGTTGCTAAGATGGATCCTTTCTAGAGAAGAAGTTTCTCTCGAAAGAAGTGAGTGGGAGGAAAGTAGAACTTGATGAGGTAATTGTACCTTCTCCCTTATTGGAAAGTAGTTCATCACGTAAATCAGTTCCAGTGATTCCTACACCAATTAGTGAGGAAGTTAATGATGATGATCATGAAACTTCAGATCAAGTTGCTACCAAACCTCGTAGGTCTTCGAGCAAAATCCGCACCAGAGTGGTATGGTAATCGTGTTCTGGAAGTCATGTTACTAGACCATGATGAACCTACGGACTATGAGGAAGCGATGATGAGCCCAGATTCCGCGAAATGGCTTGAGGCCATGAAACCTGAGATAGGATCCATGTATGAGACCAAAGTATGGACTTTGATTGACTTGCTCGATGATCAGCAAGCCATGTTAAATAAATGGATCTTCAAGAGGAAGACGGACATTGATAGTAGTGTTACTATCTACAAAGCTCGACTTGTCACAAAAGGTTTTCGACAAGTTCAAGGTGCTGACTACAATGAGATTTTCTCAAACTGTAGCGATTCTTAAGTCTGTCCGAATCATGTTAGCAATTGCCACATTTTATGAAATCTGGCAAATGGATGTCAAAACTACATTCTTTAATAGATTTATTAAAGAAGAGTTGTATATGATGCAACCAGAAGGTTTTGTCAATCCTAAAGGAGCTAACAAAATGTGCAAGCTCCAAATGATCCATCTATGGACTGGTGCAAGCATCTCGGAGTTGGAATAAACGCTTTGATAGTGTGATCAAAGCATATGGTTTTATCTGAGACTTTTGGAGAAGCTTTGTATTTACAAGAAAGTGAGTGGGAGCACTACAGCATTTCGATAAGTATATGTGAATGACATATTGTTGATCGGAAATAATGTAGAATTATTACGCAAAGCATAAAGGAGTATTTGAAAGGAGTTTTTCAAAGAAGGACCTTAGTGAAGCTGCTTACATATTGAGCATCAAGAGCTATAGAGATAGATCAAGACGCTTGATAAGTTTTTCAATAAGTACATACCTTGTCAAGATTTTGAAGTAGTTCAAAATGGAACAGTCAAAGAAAAGTTCTTGCTGTGTTGCAAAACGTATGAAATTGAGTAAGACTCAAATCCCGACCACGACGAGAAAATAGAAAAGAGAATGAAAGTCATTCCCTATGCCTCACCATAGGTTCTATAAAGTATGCTATGCTATGTACCGGACCTATTGTATACCTTGCTCCGAATTTGGCAAGGGGTACAATAGTGATCTAGGAGTAGATCATCGGACATTGGTCAAAGACATCCTTAGTGAGGACTAAGGAAATATTTCTCGATTATGGAGGTGATAAAGAGCCCGTCGTAAAGGGTTACGTCGATGCAAGTTTTAACACTAATCTAGATGACTCTGAATCTCAATCTGGATACATATTGAAAGTGGGAGCAATTAGCTAGAGTAGCTCCGTGCAGAGCATTGTAGACATAGAAATTTGCAAAATACTCACGGCTCTGAATGTAACAGACCCGTTGACTAAAATTATCTCACAAGCAAAACATGATCACACCTTAGTACTCTTTGGGTGTTAATCACATAGCGACGCGAACTAGATTACTGACTCTAGTAAACCCTTTGGGTGTTGGTCACATGTCGATGTGAACTATGCGTGTTAACCACATATAGCTGTGAACTATTGATGTTAAATCACATGGCGATGTGAACTAGATTATTGACTCTAGTGCAAGTGGGAGACTGAAGGAAATATGCCCTAGAGGCAATAATAAAGTTATTATTTATTTCCTTATTTCATGATAAATGTTTATTATTCATGCTAGAATTGTATTAACCGGAAACATAATACATGTGTGAATACATAGACAAACATAGTGTCACTAGTATGCCTCTACTTGACTAGCTCGTTGAATCAAAGATGGTTAAGTTTCCTAGCCATAGACATGAGTTGTCATTTGATTAACGGGATCACATCATTAGGAGAATGATGTGATTGACATGACCCATTCCGTTAGCCTAGCACTTGATCGTTTAGTATGCTGCTATTGCTTTCTTCATGACTTATACATGTTCCTGTAACTATGAGATTATGTAACTCCCGTTTACGGAGGAACACTTTGGTGCTACCAAACGTCACAACGTAATCGGGTGATTATAAAGGAGTACTACAGGTGTCTCCAAAGGTACATGTTGGGTTGGCGTATTTGAGATTAGGTTTTGTCACTCCGATTGCCGGAGAGGTATCTCGGCCTTCTCGGTAATACACATCACATAAGCCTTGCAAGCATTACAACTAATGAGTTGGTTGTGAGATGATGTATTACGGAACGAGTAAAGAGACTTACCAAGAACGAGATTGAACTAGGTATTGGATACCAAGCGATCGAATCTCGGGTAAGTAACATACCGATGACAAAAGGAACAACGTATGTCGTTATGCGGTTTGACCGATAAAGATCTTCGTAGAATATGTAGGAACCAATATGGGCATCCAGGTTCCGCTATTGGTTATTGACCGAGAATAGTTCTAGGTCATATGCGCATAGTTCTCGAACCCGTAGGGTCCGCACGCTTAAGGTTTCGATGGCGGTTATATTATGAGTTTGCATGTTTTGATGTACCGAAGGAGTTCGAGTCCCGGATGAGATCGGGGACATGACGAGGAGTCTCGAAATGGTCGAGACGTAAAGATTCATATATTGGATGATATGTTTAGGCCAAGGGTCAAGCCCATGAGGCTTTAGGTCGGTGCAAAAGGAGTTTTGCGGAGGCCGGGGCCAAACGCCGGAGACCTGGCGTCGCCTGGGCAGACGCCGAGGCCCATGGCGTCTGGGCCGCACGCCAAGGATTGTGGCGTTTGGTCACGAGTCCGAGTGGGACTCTTGCCTTTCGGGCAAAACCGACTTTGAGGAAGTTTTGCTCCAAGTTTCGACCCGGCTCAACATATAAATAGAGGGCAGGGCTAGCACCAAAGACACAACAATTGATCCCTTGGATCTCTTAGCCGTGTCGCGGTGCCCCTTCCACCATATTCCACCTCGGTCATATCATCGCGGAGTTTAGGCGAAGCCTGCGCGATAAAGCATCATCATCGTCACGCGCCCGTCGTCTTGTGGAACTCATCCCGACACTTTCTTTGGATCGGAGTCCGGGGATCGTCATCGAGCTGAGCGTGTGCGAGAACTCGGAGGTGCCGTCGTTCGGTGCTTGGATCGGTCGGATCGTGAAGACGTGCGACTACATCAACCGCGTTGTTATAACGCTTCCGCTTTCGGTCTACGAGGGTACGTGGACAGACACTCTCCCCTCTCGTTGCTATGCCATCACCATGGTCTTGTGTGTGCGTAGGAAATTTTTTGAAATTACTACATTTAGTTGATTACTCCATTTCACGTGATGATCGGTTATGGTTTAGTTGATTTGGATGACGTGATCACTTAGATGATTAGATGGATGTCTATCTAAGTGGGAGTTCTTAAGTAATATGATTAATTGAACTTTAATTTATCATGAACTTAGTCCTGGTAGTATTAGCATATCTATGTTGTAGATCTATAGCTCGCGATGTTGCTCCCCGTTTATTTTGATATGTTCCTAGAGAAAAACTATGTTGAAAGATGTTAGTAGCAATGATGCGGATTGGATCTGTGATCTGAGGATTATCCTCATTGCTGCACAGAAGAATTATGTCCTTGATGCACCGCTAGGTCACAGACATATTGCAGAGCAAATGCACGGGCGTTATGAACGTTTGGCTAGCTCAATATGATGACTACTTGATAGTTTAGTGCACCATGCTTAAAGGCTTAGAATCGGGACTTCAAAGACGTTTTGAATGTCATGGACCGTATGAGATGTTCCAGGAGTTGAAGTTAATATTTCAAGCAAATACCCGAGTTGAGAGATATGAAGTCTCCAACAAGTTCTATAGCTAAAAGATGGAGGAGAATAGCTCAAGCAGTGAGCATGTGCTCACATTGTCTGGGTACTACAATCGCTTGAATCAAGTGGGAGTTAATATTCCAGATAAAATAGTGATTGACAGAATTCTCTAGTCACCATCACCAGGTTAGTAGAACTTCATGATGAACTATAGTATGCAAGGGATGACGAAAACAATTCCAAAATTCTTTGCAATGCTAAAATCGGCGAAGGTCGAAATCAAGAAAAACATCAAGTGTTGATGGTTGACAAGACCACTAGTTTCAAGAAAAGGGGCAAAGGGAAGAAGGGGAACTTCAAGAAGAATGGCAAGCAAGTTGCTGCTCAAGTGAAGAAGCCCAAGTCTAGACCTAAGCCTCAGACTAAGTGCTTCTGCTGCAAAGGAACTGGTCACTAGAAGCGGAACTACCCCAAGTATTTGGCGGATAAGTAGGATGGCAAAGTGAACAAAGGTATATTTGATATACAGATTATTGATGTGTATTTTACTAGTGTTTGTAGTAACCTCTCGGTATTTGATACTGGTTCAGTTGCTAAGAGTAGTAACTCGAAACGGGAGTTGCAGAATGAACAGAAACTAGTTAAGGGTGAAGTGATGATGTGTGTTGGAAGTAGTTCCAAGATTGATATCATCATCATCGCACACTCCCTATACTTTCGGGATTAGTGTTGAACCTAAATAAGTGTTATTTAGTGTTTGCGTTGAGCATGAATATGATTGGATCAGGTTTATTGCAATACGGTTATTCATGTAAGCTAGAGAATAATTGTTGTTCTGTTTACATGAATAAAACCTTCTTTGGTCATACACCCAATGATATGGTTTGTTGGATCTCGATCGTGGTGATACACATTTTCATAATATTGAAACCAAAAGATGCAAAGTTAATAATGATAGTGCAACTTATTTGCGGCACTGCCGTTTAGGTCATATTGGTGTAAAGCGCATGAAGAAACTCCATGCTGATGGGCTTTTGGAATCACTTGATTATGAATCACTTGATGCTTGCGAACCATGCCTCATGGGCAAGATGACTAAAATGCCGTTCTCCAAAACAATGGATCGAGCAACTGACTTATTGGAAATAATACATACTGATGTATGCAGTCCGATGAGTATTAAGGCTCGCAGCAAGTATCGTTATTTTCTAACCTTCACAGATGATTTGAGCAGATATGGATATATCTACTTGATGAAACATAAGTCTGAAACATTTGAAAAGTTCATATAATTTCAGAGTGAAGTGGAAATCACCGTAACAAGAAAATAAAGTTTCTACAATCTGATCGTGGAGGAGAATATTTGAGTTACGACTTTGGTCTTCATTTAAAACAATGCAAAATAGTTTCGCAACTCACGCCACCCGGAACACCACAACATAATGGTGTGTCCGAACATCGTAATCGTACTTTACTAGATATGGTGCAATCTATGATGTTTCTTACTGATTTACCACTATCGTTTTGGGGTTATGCATTAGAGACAGCTGCATTCACGTTAAAAGGGCACCATCTAAATCCGTCGAGACGACACTGTATGAACTGTGGTTTGTCAAGAAACCTAAGCTGTCGTTTCTTAAAGTTTTGGGCAGTGATGCTTATGTGAAAAGGTTTCAAACTGATAAGCTCGAACCCAAATCGGAGAAGTGCATCTTCATGGGATACCCAAAAGCGACAATTGGGTACACCTTCTATCACAGATCCGAAGGCAAGACATTCGTTGCTAAGAATGGATCCTTTCTAGAGAAGGAGTTTCTCTCGAAAGAAGTGAGTGGGAGGAAACTATAACTTGATGAGGTAACTGTACCTGCTCCCTTATTGGAAAATAGTTTATCGCAGAAATCTGTTCCTGTGACTCCTACACCAATTAGCGAGGAAGCTAATGATGATGATCATGTAACTTCAGATCAAGTTACTACCGAACCTCGTAGGTAAAATAGAGTAAGATCTGCACCAGTGTGGTACGGAAATCCTGTTCTGGAGGTCATGTTACTTGACCATGGCGAACCTATGAACTATGAGGAAGCGATGATGAGCCCAGATTCCGCAAAATGGTTTAAAGGCCATAAAATCTGAGATGGGATCCATGTATAAGAACAAAGTATGGACTTTGATTAACTTGCCCGACGCTTGGTGAGCCATTGAGATTAAATGGATCTTCAAGAGGAAGACAAACGCTGATAGTAGTGTTACTATCTACAAAGCTAGAATTGTCGCAAAAGGTTTTTGACAAGTTCAAGGTATTGACTACGATGAGAGTTTCTCACTCGTATCTATGCTTAAGTTTGTCCGAATCATGTTGGCAATTGCCGCATTTTATGAAATCTGGCAAATGGATAAACAAAACTGCATTCCATAATGGATTTATTAAAGAAGAGTTGTATATGATGCAACTAGAAGGTTTTGTCAATCCTAAAGGTGCTAACAAAATATGTAAGTTCCAGCGGTCCATCTATGGACTGGTGCAAGCATCTCGGAGTTGGAATATACGCTTTGATGAGTTGATCAAAGCATATAGTTTTATACAGACTTACGGTGAAGCCTGTATTTACAAGAAAGTGAGTGGGAGCACTACAACATTTCTGATAAGTATATGTGAATGACATATTGTTGATCGGAAATTGTTGGAAATATGCCCTAGAGGCAATAATAAAATGATTATTATATTTCCTTGTTCATGATAATTGTCTATTATTCATGCTATAATTGTGTTATCCGGAAATCGTAATACATGTGTGAATACATAGACCACAACACGTCCCTAGTGAGCCTCTAGTGGACTAGCTCGTTGATCAACAAATAGTCATGGTTTCCTGACTATGGACATTGGATGTCATTGATAACAGGATCACATCATTAGGAAAATGATGTGATGGACAAGACCCAATCTTAAGCATAGCACAAAAGATCGTGTAGTTCGTTTGCTAGAGCTTTTCCAATGTTAAGTATCATTTCCTTAGACCATGAGATTGTGCAAGTCCCGGATACCGTAGGAGTGCTTTGGGTGTGCCAAACGTGACAACGTAACTGGGTGACTATAAGGTGCGGGTATCTTCGAAAGTGTCTGTTGGGTTGGCACGAATCGAGACTGGGATTTGTCACTCCGTATGACGTAGAGGTATCTTTGGGCCCACTCGGTAATGCATCATCATAATGAGCTCAATGTGGCCAAGGGGTTGGTCACGGGATCATGCATTACGGTACGAGCAAAGTGACTTGCCGGTAACGAGATTGAACAAGGTATTGGGATACCGACGATCGAGTCTCGGGCAAGTAACGTACCGATTGACAAAGGGAATTGTATACGGGATTGATTGAATCCTCGACATAGTGGTTCATCCGATGAGATCATCGTGGAGCATGTGGGAGCCATCCAGGGTATCCAGATCCCGCTGTTGGTTATTGACCGGAGAGTCGTCTCGGTCATGTACGCAGATGTCTCCGAACCCGTAGGGTCTACACACTTAAGGTTCGGTGACGCTAGGGTTGTAGAGATATTAGTATGCGGTAACCCGAAAGTTGTTCTGAGTCCCAGATGAGATCCCAGACGTCACGAGGAGTTCCGGAATGGTCCGGAGGTAAAGATTTATATATAGGAAGTCCAGTTTCGGCCATCGGGAAGGTTTCGGGGGTCACCGGTATTGTACCGGGACCACCGGAAGGGTCCCGGGGGTCCACCGGGTGGGGCCACCTATCCTGGAGGGCCCCATGGGCTGAAGTGGGAGGGGGAACCAGCCCCTGGTGGGCTGGTGCGCCCCCCTTGGGCCTCCCCTGTGCCTAGGGTTGGGAAACCCTAGGGGTGGGGGCGCCCCACTTGGCTTGGGGGGCAAGCCAACCCCCTTGGCCGCCGCCCCCCTCTAGATGGGATCTAGAGGGGCCGGTGCCCCCCCAGGGCCCCTATATAAAGAGGGGGAGGGCTGCGCGCCGTAGCCCCTGGCGCCTCCCTCCCTCCCGTAACACCTCTCCCTCTCGTTGGTGCTTGGTGAAGCCCTGCCGAGACTCTGCTGCATCCACCACCACGCCGTCGTGCCGCTGGATCTCCATCAACCTCTCCTTCCCCCTTGCTGGATCAAGAAGGAGGAGACGTCTTCCCCAACCGTACGTGTGTTGAATGCGGAGGTGCCGTCCGTTTGGCGCTAGAATCATCGGTGATTTGGATCACGACGAGTACGACTCCATCAACCCCGTTCACTTGAACGCTTCCGCTCGCGATCTACAAGGGTATGTAGATGCACTCCTATTCCTCTCGTTGCTAGAATACTCCATAGATTGATCTTGCTGATGCGTAGAAAATTTTAAATTCTGCCACAACCCCCTTCAGTGGCATCATGAGCTAGGTCTATGCGTAGTTTCTATGCACGAGTAGAACACAAAGCAGTTGTGGGCGTTGATATTGTCAATTATCTTGCCGTTACTAGTCTTATCTTGATTCGGTGGCATTGTGGGATGAAGCGGCCCGGACCGGCGTTACACGTACGCTTACGTGAGACTGGTTCCACTGACTAACATGCACTAGTTGCATAAGGTGGCTAACGGGTGTCTGTCTCTCCCACTTTAGTCGGATCAGATTCGATGAAAAGGGTCCTTATGAAGGGTAAATAGAAATTGGCATATCACATTGTTGTTTTGGCGTAGGTAAGAAACGTTCTTGATAAGAAACTTATAGCAGCCACGTAAAAATTTGCAACAACAATTAGAGGACGTCTAACTTGTTTTTGCAGCATGTGCCGTGTGATGTGATATGGCCAAAAGGATGTGATGAATGATATATGTGATGTATGAGATTGATCATGTTCTTGTAATAGGAATTACGACTTGCATGTCGATGAGTATGACAACCGGCAGGAGCCATAGGAGTTTTCTTAATTTTTTTATGACCTGCGTGTCAACATATAACGTCATGTAATTACTTTACTTTATTGCTAAACCGTTAGCCATAGTAGTAGAAGTAATAGATGACGAGACAACTTCATGAAGACACGATGATGGAGATCATGATGATGGAGATCATGGTGTCATGCCGGTGACGACGATGATCATGGCGCCCCGAAGATGGAGATCAAAGGAGCAAAATGATATTGGCCATATCATGTCACTATTTGATTGCATGTGATGTTTATCATGTTTTACATCTTATTTGCTTAGAACGCCGGTAGCTTAAATAAGATGACCCCTCATGATAATTTCAAGAAAGTGTTCCCCCTAACTGTGCACCGTTGCGAAGGTTCGTTGTTTCGAAGCACCATGTGATGATCGGGTGTGATAGATTCTAACGTTCAAATACAACGGGTGTAAGCCAGATTTACACACGCAATACACTTAGGTTGACTTGACGAGCCTAGCATGTACAGACATGGCCTCGGAATACGGAAGACCGAAAGGTCGAGCATGAGTCGTATAGAAGATACGATCAACATGGAGATGTTCACCGATGATGACTAGTCCGTCTCACGTGATGATCGGACACGACCTAGTTGACTCGGATCATGTTTCACTTAGATGACTAGAGGGATGTCTATCTGAGTGGGAGTTCATTGAATAATTTTATTAGATGAACTTAATTATCATGAACTTAGTCTAAAATCTTTACAATATGTCTTGTAGATCAAATGGCCCATGGTAATGTTGCCCTCAACCTCAACGTGTTCCTAGAGAAAACCAAGTTGAAAGATGATGGCAGCAACTATACGGACTGGGTCCGGAACCTGAGGATCATCCTCATAGCTGCCAAGAAAGATTATGTCCTAGAAGCACTGCTAGGTGACACACCCATCCCAGAGAACCAAGACATTATGAACGCTTGGCAGCAGCGTGCTGATGATTACTCCCTCGTTCAGTGCGGCATGCTTTACAGCTTAGAACCGGGGCTCCAAAAGCGTTTTGAGCAACACGGAGCATATGAGATGTTCGAGGAGCTGAAAATGGTTTTCCGAGCTCATGCCCGGGTCGAGAGATATGAAGTCTCCGACAAGTTCTTTAGTTGTAAGATGGAGGAAAATAGCTCTGTCAGTGCACACATACACAAAATGTCTGGGTTGCACAACCGCTTGACTCAGCTGGGAGTTAATCTCCCGGATGACGCGATCATTGACAGAATCCTTCAGTCGCTTCCACCGAGCTACAAGAGCTTTGTGATGAACTTCAATATGCAGGGGATGGAAAAGACCTTTCCTGAGGTATATTCAATGCTGAAATCAGCGGAGGTGGAGATCAAAAAGGAACATCAAGTGTTGATGGTGAATAAAACCACTAAGTTCAAGAAAGGCAAGGGTAAGAAGAACTTCAATAAGGACGGCAAGGAGGTTGCCGCGCCCGGTAAGCCAGTTGCCGGAAAGAAGCCAAAAAATGGACCCAAACCTGAGACTGAGTGCTTTTATTGCAAGGGAAATGGTCACTGGAAGCGGAACTGCCCCAAGTACTTAGCGGACAAGAAGGCCGGCAACACTAAAGGTATATGTGATATACATGTAATTGATGTGTACCTTACCAGCACTCGTAGTAGCTCCTGGGTATTTGATACTGGTGCGGTTGCTCATATTTGTAACTCAAATGAGCTGCGGAATAAGCGGAGACTGGCGAAGGACGAGGTGACGATGCGCGTCGGGAATGGTTCCAAGGTCGATGTGATCGCCGTCGGCACGCTACCTCTACATTTACCTATGAGATTAGTTTTAAACCTCAATAATTGTTATTTAGTTCCAGCTTTGAGCATGAACATTGTATCAGGATCTCATTTAATTCGAGATGGCTACTCATTTAAATCCGAGAATAATGGTTGTTCTATTTATATGAGAGATATGTTTTATGGTCATGCCCCACTGGTGAATGGTTTATTCTTAATGAATCTTGAGCGTAATGTTACACATGTTCAAAGTGTGAATACCAAAAGATGTAAGGTTGATAATGATAGTCCCACATACTTGTGGGTAATCGCCGCCTTTGGTCACATAGGTGTTAAACGCATGAAGAAGCTCCATGCGGATGGACTTTTAGAGTCTCTTGATTACGAATCATTTGACACGTGCGAACCATGCCTCAAGGGTAAAATGACCAAGGCTCCATTCTCCGCAACAATGGAGCGAGCAACCAACTTATAGGAAATCATACATATTGATGTGTGCGGTCCAATGAGTGTTGAGGCTCGCGGTGGCTATCGTTATGTTCTCACTCTCACTGATGACTTGAGTAGATATGGGTATGTCTACTTAATGAAACACAAGTCTGAGACCTTTGAAAAGTTCAAGGAATTTCAGAGTGAGGTTGAGAATCAACGTGACAGAAAAATAAAGTTCTTACGATCAGATCGTGGGGGAGAATATTTGAGTCTCGAATTTGGCACACACTTGAGGAAATGTGGAATCATTTCACAACTCACGCCTCCTGGAACATCTCAGCGTAACGGTGTGTCCGAACGTCGTAATCGCACTCTATTGGATATGGTGCGATCTATGATGTCTCTTACCGATCTACCGCTCTCATTTTGGGGCTATGCTTTAGCGACTGCCGCATTCACTTGAAATAGGGCTCCGTCGAAATCCGTTGAGACGACACCGTATGAATTATGGTTTGGGAAGAAACCTAAGTCATCGTTTCTAAAAGTTTGGGGATGCGATGCTTATGTCAAGAAACTTCAACCTGAAAAGCTTGAACCCAAGTCGGAAAAATGCGTCTTCATAGGATACCCTAAGGAAACCATTGGGTATACCTTCTACCTCAGATCCGAAGGCAAGATCTTTGTTGCCAATAATGGATCCTTTCAAGAGAAAGAGTTTCTCTTGAAAGAAGTAAGTGGGAGGAAAGTAGAGCTTGATGAAGTACTGCCTCTTGAAGCGGAGAGTAGCGCAGCTCAGGAAAATGTTCCTGTAGTGCTTGCACCGATTAGAGAGGAAGTTAATGGTGATGATCAAGATACTTCGCATCAAACTCCTACTGAACTTCGTAGGTCCACAAGGACACGTTCCGCACCAGAGTGGTACGGCAACCCTGTCTTGGAAATAATGTTGTTAGACAACGGTGAACCTTCGAACTATGAAGAAGCAAGGGCGGGCCCACATTCCGACAAATGGCTAGAAGCCATGAAATCCGAGATAGGATCCATGTATGAAAACGAAGTATGTACTTTGGCTGACTTGCCCGATGATCGGCGAGCCATAGAAAATAAATAGATCTTGAAGAAGAAGACAGACGCGGATGGTAATGTGACCATCTATAAGGCTTGACTTGTCGCTAAGGGTTATCGACAAGTTCATGGGGTTGACTACGATGAGACTTTCTCACCCGTAGCGAAGCTAAAGTCCGTCCGAATCATGTTAGCAATTGCCGCATTCTATGATTATGAGATATGGAAAATGGACGTCAAAACGGCATTCCTTAACGGCTTTCTTAAGGAAGAATTGTATATGATGCAGGCGGAAGGTTTTGTCGATCCTAAGAATGCTAACAAGGTATGCAAGCTCCAACGCTCAATCTATGGGCTGGTGCAAGCATCTCGGAGTTGGAACATTTGATTTGATGAGATGATCAAAGCGTTTGGGTTTACACAAACTTATGGAGAAGCCTGTGTTTACAAGAAAGTGAGTGGGAGCTCTATAGCATTTCTCATATTATATGTGGATGACATACTATTGATGGGAAATGATATAGAATTCTTGGAAAGCATAAAGGCCTACTTGAACAAGTGTTTTTCAATGAAGGACCTTGGAGAAGCTGCTTATATATTAGGCATAAGATCTATAGAGATAGATCGAGACGCCTCATTGGTCTTTCACAAAGTACATACCTTGACAAGATATTGAAGAAGTTCAATATGGATTAGTCCAAGAAGGGGTTCTTGCCTATATTGCAAGGTGTGCAATTGAGCATGGCTCAATGCCCGACCACGACAGAAGATAGAGAAAAGATGAGTGTCGTCCCCTATGCCTCGGCCATAGGGTCTATTATGTATGCCATGCTGTATACCAGACCTGATGTAACCTTGCCGTAAGTTTGGTAGGAAGGTACAAAAGTAATCCCGACATGGAACACTGGACAACGGTCAAGAATATCCTGAAGTACCTGAAGAGGACTAAGGATATGTTTCTCGTTTATGGATGTGACGAAGAGCTCGTCGTAAAGGGTTACGTCAATGCTAGCTTCGACCCAGATCTGGATGACTCTAAGTCACAAACCAGATACGTGTATATTTTGAATGGTGGGGCGATGGCTAGTGCGATTTGCAAGCAAAGCGTTGTGGCGGGATCTACATGTGAAGCGGAGTACATGGCAGCCTCGGAGGCAGCACAAGAAGCAATCTGGGTGAAGGAGTTCATCACCGACCTAGGATTCATACCCAATGCGTCGGGGCCGATGACTCTCTTCTGTGACAACACTGGAGCTATTGCCCTTGCCAAGGAGCCCAAGTTTCACAGGAAGACCAGGCATATCAAGCGTCGCTTCAACTCCATTCGTGAAAGTGTTCAAAATGGAGACATAGATATTTGTAAAATACATACGGACCTGAATGTAGCAGATCCGTTGACTAAACCTCTCCCTAGAGCAAACATGATCAACACCAGAATTCCATGGGTGTTCGATTCATCACAATGTAACTAGATGATTGACTCTAGTGCAAGTGGGAGACTGTTGGAAATATGCCCTAGAGGCAATAATAAAATGATTATTATATTTCCTTGTTCATGATAATTGTCTATTATTCATGCTATAATTGTGTTATCCGGAAATCGTAATACATGTGTGAATACATAGACCACAACACGTCCCTAGTGAGCCTCTAGTTGACTAGCTCGTTGATCAACAGATAGTCATGGTTTCCTGACTATGGACATTGGATGTCATTGATAACGGGATCACATCATTAGGAGAATGATGTGATGGACAAGACCCAATCTTAAGCATAGCACAAAAGATCATGTAGTTCGTTTGCTAGAGCTTTTCCAATGTCAAGTATCATTTCCTTAGACCATGAGATTGTGCAACTCCCGGATACCGTAGGAGTGCTTTGGGTGTGCCAAACGTCACAACGTAACTGGGTGACTATAAAGGTGCACTACGGGTATCTCCGAAAGTGTCTGTTGGGTTGGCACGAATCGAGACTGGGATTTGTCACTCCGTATGACGGAGAAGTATCTCTGGGCCCACTCGGTAATGCATCATTGAGGGAGTCCTGGATTAGGGGGTGTCCGGATAGCCGAACTATACCTTTGGCCGGACTCCTGGACTATGAAGATACAAGATTAAAGACTTCGTCCCGTGTCCGTAAGGGACTTTCCTTGGCGTGGAAGGCAAGCTTGGCGATACGGATATGTAGATCTCCTACCATTGTAACCGACTCTGTGTAACCCTAGCCCTCTCCGGTGTCTATATAAACCGGAGGGTTTTAGTCCGTAGGACACAACAACAATCATACCATAGGCTAGCTTCTAGGGTTTAGCCTCCTTGATCTCGTGGTAGATCTACTCTTGTACTACCCATATCATCAATATTAATCAAGCAGGAGTAGGGTTTTACCTTCATCGAGAGGGCCCGAACCTAGGTAAAAACATCGTGTCCCTTGTCTCCTGTTACCATCCGCCTAGACGCATGATTCGGGACCCCCTACCCGAGATCCGCCGGTTTTGACACGACATTGGTGCTTTCATTGAGAGTTCCTCTGTGTCGTCACTTTTAGGCCCGATGGCTCCTCCGATCATCAACAGCGATGCAGTCCAGGGTGAGACCTTTCTCCCCGGACAGATCTTCGTATTCGGCGGCTTTGCACTGCGGGCCAATTCGCTTGGTCATCTGGAGCAGATTGAAAGCTACGCCCCTGGCCATCAGGTCAGATTTGGAAGTTTAAACTACACGTCGGACGTCCGCGGAGACTTGATCTTTGACGGATTCGAGCCACAGCCAAGCGCGCCGCACTGTCACGAAGGGCATGATTTAGCTCTGCCACCGAACAGTGCCCTGGAGGCCGCACCCGCATCAGCCCCGACCCTTAGTTTGGAGCCAACTACGCCGATCGAGGACGGGTGGTTGGACGCCGCCTCGGAGGCTGCAATCTCTACGGCGATCAAGCCGAACACCAGTCTTGTCCTCTGCGAATCCCGTGACTCCAAGGTGCCAGACTCCTCTCCGGACTCCGAGCCCTCCCCGCCCCTACCAATCGAATCCGATTGGGCGCCGATCATGGAATTCACCACCGCAGACATCTTTCAGCACTCGCCCTTCGGCGACATTCTGAATTCACTCAGGTCTCTCTCTTTGTCAGGAGAGTCCTGGCCGGACTATGACCGGCAGGATTGGGATGTGGACGACGAAGAAATTCGATGCCCACCCACCACCCACTTCGTAGCCACTGTCGATAATTTAAACGACGTGCTCGACTTCGACTCCGAAGACATCGACGGTATGGACGACGATGTAGGAGATGAACATGAACCAACGCCTATAAGGCACTGGACTGCCACCTCATCTCATGATGTATACATGGTGGACACACCCAAAGGAAGCAACGACGAGGAACACAGGGATGCAACGAGGGATCGTTCACTCGAAAAGCACTCAAAGCGGCGGCGTAAGCGCCGCTCCAAGCCCGCCTCGGCAGAGACAACAGCCATACAGACCCAGCCATAGAGCGGACGAGCGGCGGACGGCGAACATGACTTGAGCAACCGCATTTAACAGGGCAACTTGGATAAACAAACCGAACAACCCGTCCCCGGCGAAAACAACAGTCCGGACGACCTTACGCCGGATAAGCTCATGGAGCAGAAGAACCTCCACAAAAGGCTCGTCGCCACTGCGCGTAGCCTGAAAAAGCAGAAGCGGAAGCTCAAAACTGCGGAAGATGCACTCAGAATCAGATGGAGCAAAGTACTCAACACCACAGACAAACATGGCGGCAGTCGCCGCACAAAAAGCTATCCGACGCGAAAGCTACTGCCTGAATTTGACGAGGAGGCCTTAGAGCCCCAGCAGTCAAAAAATAAGAAAGCCAACCGGTCGGATAGACGACCCCATGGCCAGAATAGAGCAGCAAGCGGCGCCGCACACAAGCCGGCACGCGATCCACTAAAGGATTCGCATCAAAAAGATGGCCCAGCCAGATCTATCTATGGGCCAAGAAAGCAAGCTCTAGTAAGCAATGCAACACAACAAATATCTGAACATCACGGCACACCCAAATACAGGGGTGCCGCACACCCCCTATGTTTCACCGATGAGGTTCTGGACCATGAATTTCCAGCGGGATTCAAGCCCGTACACATAGAGGCGTACGACGGAACAACAGACCCTGGAGTCTGGATTGAGGATTATATCCTCCACATACAGATGGCCAGAGGAGATGACCTCCACGCCATAAAATACTTACCCCTCAAGCTTAAAGGGCCAGCCCGGCATTGGCTCAAAAGCCTTCCCGAAAACACCATTGGAAGTTGGGAAGAGCTCGAGGATGCTTTCCGGGCAAATTTTCAAGGGACCTATGTCCGCCCTCCAGATGCAGATGATCTAAGTCATATAACTCAACAGCCCGGAGAGTCAGCCCGAAAATTCTGGAACAGATTTCTTACTAAAAAGAATCACATAGTCGACTGTCCGGAGGCCGAAGCCCTAGCAGCTTTTAAGCATAGCGTTCGAGACGAATGGCTCGCCAGACACCTCGGCCAAGAAAAGCCAAGAACAATGGCCGCATTAACAAGCCTCATGACCCGCTTTTGCGCAGGAGAGGACATCTGGTTGGCAAGATGTAGCACCAGCGACCCAAGTACATTCGAAGTTAGAGATGGAAGCGGAAAACCCCGACGCAGCAAGGACCAATGCCGGAATAGGGGAAACAGCCCAAAGAGCACGGCAGCCAACGCCGGATTCAAAATCTCGCGACAGAGTTAGAGAAAGCCGCCCCTCAAGGACAACAAGGACGAGCTGTCCAACCTAAACAAAATCTTGGACAAGATATGTCAAATACACAGTACTCCCGGGAAGCCTGCAAACCATACCCACAGAGATTGTTGGGTCTTCAAGCAATACGGCAAACTCAACGCCGAACACAAGGGGATCGACACACCAAGTGAGGACGATGACGAACCCCACAAGCAGAGCACCAGGAAACAAAAGAATTTCCCACAAGAAGTCAAAATAGTGAACTTACTTCACGTGACAAAACAAGCGGCGCCCATAGAGATACGCGCCATACGGCCTACCCCAAAGGAGTCTCGCCGATGGTTGTTAAAACCGATCACCTTCAGCCATTAGGATTACTCTAGAAGTATATGGAACGCAGGCTAGACTGCCTTGGTATTAGATCCAATAATCGGCGGACTCCACTTTACAAATGTCCTGATGGACGACGGCAGTGGTCTAAACCTGTTATACCAGGACACAATCCGCAACATGGGGATAGACCCAACAAAAATTCGCCATAGCAAAACCTCCTTTCAAGGGGTAACGCCAGGCCCGGATGCCCATTCCATGGGTTCTCTCCGGCTAGAAGTTATGTTCGGCTCCCCCGATAACTTTCGTCGCGAAAAGCTAACTTTCCACATCGCCCCATTCTCAAGTAGCTATCAAGCACTGCTGGGACGCGAAGCTTTCGCCCGCTTTAACGCAATACCGCATTATGCATCTCTTACGCTTAAGATGCCCGGTCCACGAGGCATCATCTCATTAAAGGGAAACATTGAGTGTTCCTCCCGCGTGGAAGACTGTGCGGCTTCCTTGACAGCCCCACAATAAAGCGGCTTCACCAGCCAAACCACCTAAACGGGTCGTCAAGACAACGAACACGGTTAGACGAGTCCGGCATAAAAATACAATTGATAAAGGCCTAATAGCCGTATACCCCTGTACTAGGGGCTCCGCGCATACAAAATAAGAGATAATAAAGCTCAATTTCACCGATTTTTAAATCATACTTTGTTTATTTAGTATAACATACATTTTCGCACGACCTTTTTCAACTAAGTTCCTCTCTTTTATAGATGAACACCGTGTTACGCCCGTCCAGCATACGGCACAACGGAGACACAGGCGCAGAGGTGCAGCAGGGACCCGTGCCAAGGATTCTTTTCAGATTAAGACCCTGTGTAAACCTTTTTTACTGTCTCTTGTTGATACACATCCCCTGGTTTTTTGGTATAACCGAGGAGGAGGCTGGCGTTTTGGCATGTGGCCACGTCAGAATTTTGCGCGTACCTAGACACTAGGGGCTTATTACCAAGGGCGTTGTTCCACCCGCCCTCACAAAGACCGAATACCTGATGGAGTGTTCGGGCGTCATGAAGTTTGGCCTTATATGCATCAGCTCTGATCATGACTATGGTCAAATGTTTGGTTTTCCCTCATCCTGTGATTAGCTGCCTTACGATCAGCTCTATCGGCTAAGGCGGCACCAGGAGAACTATCGCGATTGTGCCCGGTTCGCCAAAGCGAGCACCTCAAAGAGAGAAAGCCGAAAACTGACTGTCATGATATAGCGTGAGACTGGTCAACCACTTGATGACTTACCGGAATCTTTAGGATTCCTCCGCATTAACGAAGGGCCGTTTCCCGGCCAGGCACATATGCGCCCTGAGTTCGGGCGAGCGCAGGCGCCACCAGGGGCTATATAAGTAGCCTCACTGTCAAACTCCTATGGCTAAGTGAAAGTGATAAAGCATCATAGTCCGACTGCCTAGTTCGCTGCGCTATCACCTCCTTTGTAGGACAAAGACGTTGGATCAAGTGTGAAAATGCGCCTTCTGCGAACACCCCCGCATTATTTGCGTGGCGGCTGAAGCCGACGACTGCCATCTTTCAGATTTTATATACATATATCTTAAACGGCCGCAGAGGAGGTACTATAATACTTGCAGGCACAAGTATAAAAAGCTTCTACAATTTATCAAAACATTGTTTTACAATAATATATGCTATTCGAACATAGTATCCTTCGAGCACTGTGTCTCTATTAAACGAGCGCCATGCAGAACTTCCTAAAAATAGTGCTCGGCAGGTACTCGGCTTTCGTCCGAGTCTTGGGATGCAACAGCGGTGGTATCCATCTCCGCCCAGTATGTCTTGACACGGGCAGGAGCCATCCGCGCACCCTCTATGCACGCTGATCTCTTCATTGCATTAATATGCGGCACCGCACCAAGGAACTGCTGCACCAAGTTGAAATAACTTTTCGGCTCTGGCCTCTCCGGCCACAGATGACTCATGACATACTTCATGGCGAGTCCGGACAACCTATTTAGCTCGGCCCATTCGGCCAAACGATCGGCTAATGACAGTGGACGCTCTGGATTGTGGAACTGCGACCAGAAGAGCTTTTCCACTTCGCGATCTTCTTGATCTCGAAAGTGTTCGGCCGCATCTGCAGCACTCGCTGCCAAATCCAGATAGGTGTCCGCCGTACTCCACATCCGGTCTAACGGAGCATGTTTAGGATCACAGAACTTCCTCCGCAGCATAAAGGGCTTTCCAGCCGCGATATCTCCGGCCTGACGTAGCTCCTCCTTCATAGCTCTCATCGCAGAGCGAGCATCCTTGGCATCCGCAACGGCCTTCTCCAGGTTCGTCTGTTCCGCTCGGTCTTCTTTTTCAAGAAGCTTGCAATGGTCAGCAGCGCTCTTCAGCTTCACGGCCATCTCGGCCATTTCCTTCTTGCTTCGGTAGTGAGCAGCCTGTTCGGCTTTCAGCTCTTCAATTGCCTTTCCGGCAGCCGCATCACTTTTCCTGGCTTGCTCCTTGGCTCGGGCAAGTTCCGCCCGAAGATTCTCCATGGCAGCAGCACCATCTGCATCAAGCGCACACATTGTAAGATACTGGCATAAAGCTCCTCTTACCAGGTGCCGCCGGAGGAATTACATACCTTGTGCCTCGTCAAGCCGCTTGTTGACAAGCGCGATGTCGGCATCTGCCACGTCAAGTTGCCGCTTTAGCTCGGCAAATTCATCAGTCCGGCTGGCCACCGGACACTTCGCCACCTACGTATGAAGGCGGCACATTAGACCTGGGATTATGATCCTCTGCGCGCCGTCACTTTTGACAACGCACAGAGTCTCAGGGGCTACTATCTACACAGGGCGCATCTTATTTATGCGCAACTGTCAAAAAAGGGTACATTATTTTTCGTACCTCAAAACCTGTCAGTAAACTCCTGACGGCCTTGTGCAATCCGCTCTCCGCGGATGAAATCCTCTCAATCACTGTACCCATCAATGCACGGTGCTCCTCTGAGATAGATGCTCGCCCTAGCAGATCCTTCAGCTCCTCCGACCGCGCACCGGACGGTGCCGGACTCGTCCGATGGCCCTTCTCGAAGGCCGGATGAGGAGGGCTTTGGGGGCCCATATGACTACCTTTCGGCCCTGCCGGATTCGGAGAAACCCTCCACAATGATACCTTAGGGTCGCCCGCCTCGCAAGGCGGTACGGCAGGGGGAGGCATTCCGCTCTCCATCATCTCCGGAAGAAGATCCCCCGAAGACGAGCTCTGCTGAGAAGGGCTGAGGTCCGAGCTACAAGGTAAATTTTTGGTTACTCTTCTCAGGTATAAAGCGAGGATTCCTCTCATTTCTTCAAAAGAAAACTCCTCTCTACTTATGGCTTGGTGGAGGGCTGATCCCCTTGAGGGCATAATTCGGCCGAAGTATCCCCCGGCGCAGGACCCTCTGACGAAGATTTCTTCCCCCGCTTTGAGGCCATGGTCTCCGGGTCGTCAGAGGCGGTCCTCTTCTTCCCCTGAGGAGAGGAATTTCCGATTCCTCCCTTCCGAATAGCCTCCTTCGAGGAGGCCGTAGCTTCCTTGTCCCCTCCCTCGCTTTCCTCCGAGGGCACAACCTCCAACATCCTGACTAGCACGGGATCTGGCGTGGTCTCGGGGAGGGGGGCCGGACACCTGATTAGCTTTGCTTTCGCTATCCACTCCTGTTTAAAGGACAACTCTTTTAGGGGAAATTTTATGATAAATATACGGATAGCGAGTCCGGGCACAAGGCTAATTACTTGAGTATCCGGGCGATTGCAGCTCAGACCTGCATCCTCGGTCAAGTCCGGACACATTGCTTGTGATCCGGAGAACAATTTGCACATCTCCACGGGCGTCGCGCCCATGAAATGCTGGAGAGCTCGTGGTCCCTCCGGATTGAACTTCCACAGGCGAAGGGGGCGACGTTTGCTGGGCAAGGCCCGGCGGATCAACATGACCTGTGTCACCACGACCAGGTTGATGTCTCTTTCTAAGAGATCTCGAATGCGGCCCTGCAACAAGGGCACGTCCTTGGATGGCCCCCCAGTCTAGTCCTTTATTGACCCATGACGCCAGCTATGGTGGGGGACCCGAGCGAAAGGCAGGTGGCGCCACCCACGTGGTGCCCCTGGGAGCGGTAATATAAAACCACTCTCGTTGCCATAAGTTGGACTCCTCTTGAAAAGAGCCCTTGGGCCATGGAGCATTAGCATTCTTGCTTATAACAGCGCCTCCGCAATCCGCTTGCCGTCCCTCGATCATCTTCGGCACTACTTTGAAGGTCTTGAGCCATAGTCTGAAGTCAGGAGTAATACGGAGGAAGGCTCCACACACGACGATGAATGAGGAAATATGGAGGATGGACTCCGGAGCTAAGTCGTGAAGTTCCAGCCCGTAATAAAACATGAGCCCCCTCACGAAGGGATCCGTCGGGAAGCCTAGCCCCCGAAGGAAATGAGACATGAACACCACACTCTCACTAGGTTTGGGAGTGGGAATGACCTGCCCTTTAGTAGGCAGCCTATGCGAGATTTTGCCGATCAAGAACCCGGCCTCTCTCAACTTTAGCACGTCCTCCTCCGTGACGGAGGAGGGCATCCATCGGCCTCGAAGGTCGGAACTGGACATTGTCGAAGGTCCGAAGCGCCCGAAATCTGGAGCCTTGGGTGTTGGAACTCGAGGCGAAGGGCAAACTCGTTTGAGATTGAAAGAAAGGAGTAAGGCCTTGGTCTCTTTATAAGAGGTTGAATACCAAGGGCCCTCCCCGTAACCGTTTGGGACTCGCCTTTGATCGAGAAAACATACCAACGGGCACGACTGGGTTACCCATGTCCGTATTGATGAGAATCCCGTAAATAAGGGGGACACTATCTCTGCTTCGATAAGACGTGCCAAGGAAATTGCCTCGCTAAACGCGCTGAGGTGGGACAATAAAATGATTTGAATAAAAGCTTGACCATGGTGTGATGTCACGCCTACGGAATACGTCAGCAGATTGGATTTGTGTAAATACTATTCTCTCTATGGCAATATGTGTAACTTATTTTGCAGAGCCGGACACTATCCTTGTGTTCAAAATCTTCTATGAAGTACTTGGAGGAGGAACCCGCCTTGCAATGCTGAACACAATCTGCGCATCGGACTCGTCGTCATTGAAGCCTGGTTCAGGGGCTACTGAGGGAGTCCTGGATTAGGGGGTGTCCGGATAGCCGGACTATACCTTCGGCCGGACTCCTGGACTATGAAGATACAAGATTAAAGACTTCGTCCCGTGTTCGGAAGGGACTTTCCTTGGCGTGGAAGGCAAGCTTGGCGATACAGATATGTAGATCTCCTACCATTGTAACCGACTCTGTGTAACCCTAGCCCTCTCAGGTGTCTATATAAACCGAAGGGTTTTAGTCCGTAGGACACAATAACAATCATACCATAGGCTAGCTTCTAGGGTTTAGCCTCCTTGATCTCGTGGTAGATCTACTCTTGTACTACCCATATCATCAATATTAATCAAGCAGGAGTAGGGTTTTACCTCCGTCGAGAGGGCCCGAACCTGGGTAAAAACATCGTGTCCCTTGTCTCCTGTTACCATCCGCCTAGACGCATAGTTCGGGACCCCCTACCCGAGATCCGCCGGTTTTGACACCGACAATCATCATAATGAGCTCAATGTGGCCAAGGGGTTGGTCACGGGATCATGCATTATGGTACGAGTAAAGTGACTTGTCGGTAACGAGATTGAACAAGGTATTGGGATACCGATGATCGAGTCTCGGGCAAGTAACGTACCGATTGACAAAGGGAATTGTATACGGGATTGATTGAATCCTCGACATCGTGGTTCATCCGATGAGATCATCGTGGAGCATGTGGGGTCTCGGTCATGTCTGCATGTCTCCCGAACCCGTAGGGTCTACACACTTAAGGTTCGGTGACGCTAGGGTTGTAGAGATATTAGTATGCAGTAACCCGAAAGTTGTTTGGAGTCCCGGATGAGATCCCGGACATCATGAGGAGTTCCACAATGGTCCGGAGGTAAAGATTTATATATAGGAAGTCCAGTTTCGGCCATCGGGAAGGTTTCGGGGGTCACCGGTATTGTACCGGGACCACCGGAAGGGTCCCGGGGTCCATCGGGTGGGGCCACCTATCCCGGAGGGCCCCATGGGATGAAGTGGGAGGGGGAACCAGCCCCTGGTGGGCTGGTGCGCCCCCCCTGGGCCTCCCCTGCACCTAGGGTTGGGCAACCCTAGGGGTGGGGGCGCCCCACTTGGCTTGGGGGGCAAGCCAACCCCCTTGGCCGCCCCCCCTCTAGATGGGATCTAGAGGGGCCGGCGCCCCCCGGGCCCCTATATAAAGAGGGGGGAGGGCTGTGCGCCGTAGCCCCTGGCGCCTCCCTCTCCCTCCCGTAACACCTCTCCCTCTCGTTGGTGCTTCGCGAAGCCATGCCGAGACTCTGCTGCATCCACCACCACGCCGTCGTGCTGCTGGATCTCCATCAACCTCTCCTTCCCCCTTGCTGGATCAAGAAGGAGAGACGTCTTCCCCAACCGTATCTGTGTTGAACGCGGAGGTGCCGTCCGTTCGGCGCTAGGATCATCGGTGATTTGTATCACGACGAGTACGACTCCATCAACCCCGTTCACTTGAACGCTTCCGCTCGCGATCTACAAGGGTATTTAGATGCACTCCTATTCCCCTTGTTGCTAGAATACTCCATAGATTGATCTTGGTGATGCGTAGAAAATTTTAAATTCTGCCACGATCCCCTTCAGAAATAATGTAGAATTATTCTGCAAAGCATAAAGGAGTATTTGAAAGGAGTTTTTCAAAGAAAGACCTCAGTGAACCTGCTTACATATTGAGCATAAAGATCTATAGATATAGATCAAGACGCTTGATAAGTTTTTTCAAGGAGTACATACCTTGACAAGATTTTGAAGTAGTTCAAAATGGGACAGTCAAAGAAAGAGTTCTTGCCTGTGTTACAAGGTGTGAGATTGAGTAAGACTCAAAATCCGACCACGACAGAAGATAGAAAGAGAATGAAAGTCATTCCCTATGCCTCAGCCATAGGTTCTATAAAGTATGTGATGCTGCGTGCTAGATCTATTGTATACCCTACACCGTGTTTAGCAAGGAAGTACAATAGTGATCTAGGAGCTGGACATCGGTCAAAATTATCCTTAGTGGATTAAGGATATGTTTCCTTGATTATGGAGGTGACAAAAGGTTTGTCGTAAAGGGTTACGTCGATGCAAGCTTTGACACTGATCCAGATGACTCAAAGTCTTAATCTGGATACATATTGAAAGTGGGAGCAATTAGCTAGAGTAGCTGCATGCAGAGCATTGTTGACATAGAAATTTGCAAAATACATGCGGATCTGAATGTGGCAGATCCGTTGACTAAACTTCTCTCACAAGCAAAACATGATCACACCGTAGTACTCTTCGGGTGTTAGTCACATAGCGATGTGAACTAGATTATTGACTCTAGTAAACCCTTTGGGTGTTGGTCACATGACGATGTGAACTATTGGTGTTAAATCACATGGGATGTGAACTAGATTATTGACTCTAGTGCAAGTGGGAGACTGAAGGAAATATGCCCTAGAGGCAATAATAAAGTTATTATTTATTTCCTTATATCATGATAAATGTTTATTATTCATGCAAGAATTGTATTAACCGGAAACATAATACATGTGTGAATACATAGACAAACAGAGTGTCACTAGTATGCCTCTACTTGACTAGCTTGTTAATCAAAGATGGTTATGTTTCCTAACCATAGACATGAGTTGTCATTTGATAAACATGATCACATCATTAGGAGAATGATGTGATTGACATGACCCATTCGTTAGCTTAGCACACGATCGTTTAGTATGTTGCTATTGCTTTCTTCATGACTTATACATGTTCCTATGACTATGAGATTATGCAACTCCCGTTTACCGGGGGAACACTTTGTGTGCTACCAAACGTCACAACGTAATTGGGTGATTATAAAGGTGCTCTCAGGTGTCTCCGAAGGTACATGTTGGGTTGGCATATTTCGAGATTAGGATTTGTCACTCGGATTGTCGGAGAGGTATCTCTGGGCCCTCTCGGTAATACACATCACTTAAGCCTTGCAAGCATTGCAACCAATGAGTTAGTTGCGGGATGATGTATTACGGAACGAGTAAAGAGACTTGCCGGTAACGAGATTGAACTAGGTATTGAGATACCGACGATCGAATCTCGGGCAAGTAACATACCGATGACAAAGGGAACAATGTATGTTCTTATGCGGTCTGACCGATAAAGATCTTCATAGAATATGTAGGAGCCCATATGAGCATCCAGGTTCCGCTATTGGTTATTCACCGGAGACGTGTCTCGGTCATGTCTACATAGTTCTTGAACCCGTAGGGTCCGCACGCTTAACGTTACGATGACAGTTACATTATGAGTTTATATGTTTTGATGTAACGAAGGTTGTTTGGAGTCCCGGATGTGATCACGGACATGAAGAGGAGTCTCGAAATGGTCGAGACATGAAGATTGATATATTGGAAGCCTATGTTTGGATATTGGAAGTGTTCCGGGTGAAATCGGGATTTTACCGGAGTACCGGGAGGTTACCGGAACCCCCCCGGTAACTTAATGGGCCTTAGTTGGCCTAGGTGGAAGAGAGGAGAGGAGGCAAGGGCTGGCCACACGTCCCTCCCCCTAGTCCGAATAGGACAAGGAGAGGGGGGCGGCGCCCCCCTTCCTTCCTTCTCCTCCACTCCTTCCCCCTCCCCAAGTCCTAATCCCGGTGGGAGTTGGACTCCTCCTGGCGTGCCCCAAGGTTGGCCGCACCTCTCCCCCCTTGCTCGTTTATATACGGGGGCAGGGGGCACCCCATGGACACAACAATTGATCAAGTTGATCTTTTAGCCGTGTGCGGTGCCCCCCTCCACCATAGTCCTCCTCGATATCTTGTGGCGGTGCTTAGGCGAAGCCTGCGTCGATAGAACATCAACATCGTCACCACGCCCGTCGTCTTGTGAAACTCTCCCTCAACACTCGGCTGGATCGAAGTTCGAGGGACGTCATTGGGCTGAACGTGTGCTGAACTCGGAGGTGCCGTACGTTCGGTACTTGATTGGTCGGATCGTGAAGACGTACAACTACATCAACCGCATTGTGCTAACGCTTCCGCTTTCGGTCTACGAGGGTATGTGGACAACACTCTCCCCTCTCGTTGCTATGCATCACCATGATCTTGCGTGTGCCTAGGAATTTTTTTGAAATTACTACGTTCCCCAACAGTCCACCCTCGGGGCTGAGGGTTTGTACCATTATCTATGTGTTTAATCTCTCTCTCATGATCTATATCATGGGCTTTGTTAATATAGTCGGATCATATGATGTTTCTACCCTCTATACTCTTGTTATGATGAATTGAATCTTTACCCTTTGAAGTTTGTCTTGTCGGATTGAATATTCAGAGATGAGAACACATGATATATATCTTGCGGTATGAATACTTGAAGTGACAATTGGGGTATCATATTGATTCACTTGATATGTGTCTTGGCATTCAACTCGCAGATTCCCGCGGTGATATTGGGGTAATCTATGCATAGGGGTTGATGCACCTTTTTCTCTGGTAGAAACTTTGGGGTCTCTTTGTAGTTCTTTGTGTGGATTGAGTATTATGAATATGAATTTGCTTTGGTGTTAGTCTAGTGCGAACTCCTGAATAGATCGAACGGAAAGAATAGCTTTGAGGTGGTCTCGTACCCTGCAAACAATATCTAACTTTTTTTCTCCGCTAATAGGAACTCGGGAGTGATTCTTTATTACTCTTTGAGGGATAATCATATGATCCAACTATGTTAGCATTGTTGGGAGATTGCACTAGCGAAAGTACAGACCCTAGGCCTAATTTTCAAGCATTGTAATACCGTTTTTGTTCCGTTTACTATTTTCTACCTTGCTGTTTTTATTTATTCAGATTATAAAAATATATTTCTACCATCAATATTAGACTTTTATCACCATCTCTTCGCCGAACTAGTGCACCTATACAATTTGCCATTGTATTAGGTGTGTTGGGGACACAAGAGATTTCTTGTATTTGGTTGCAGGGTTGTTCGAGAGAGACCATCTTCATCCTACACCTCCCACGGATTGATAAACCTTAGGTCATCCACTTGTGGGAAAATTGCTACTATCCTACAAAACTCTGCGCTTCGAGGCCCAACACGAGTCTACAAGAATAAAGTTGCATATTATATCTATCAAAATCATCATGTGTAATAGTAAAACGCAACCCATCAATATAATCCTTAATAAGGGTAAACTTCTCCGATATAGTTTAGTTGGGAGAATTCAAAAAGATAATAGGACTATCATGCATGGGTGCAATAGCAACAATTTCATGTTTAACATAAGGAACTATAGCAAGTTCATCTCCATAAGCATAATTTATATTGGCATCTTGGCCACAAGCATAGCAAGCATCATCAAAAAGGGATATTTCAAAAGAATCAATGGGATCATAACATTCATCATAGCAATCATCCTTCGGTAAGCACGAAGGGAAATTAAACAATGTATGAGTTGAAGAGTTACTCTCATTAGAAGGTGGGCACGGGTAGCTAATCCGCAATTCCTCCTTTTGTTCTTCACTCTCCTCGTCATCTTTTTCATCCAATGAGCTCACGGTTTCATCAATTTCTTCTTCCATAGACTCCTACAAAATATTAGTCTCTTCTTGGACAGCGGAGACTTTCTCAATAATTGCATCAATATCGGAATTGTATTTCTAATTCTCATAACAATATTTAAGGATAGCTAAATTTTCTGGTCTATAAACAACATCATAAAGATTTTCACACTCTCTGAACAAAGATTCAATTTCATAAGCACCCATAAAAGCAACAAATTCTTCTATTTGTTCCACATCATAGTAATCATATATACCATTAGCATAAGAAGCTATGGTTTTATTATCATTAAATTTGCATGAAAAGGGAAGGTGTGGAGCCTTCATCCTAGAGCAACAAGTATAATCATAACTCAAGCATACTTGCCGAGCATACCACCTCAACATATAAATTTGATCCCATAATAGTTTCCCTTTTTGAGTCAAGCGATAATCCCTAAAGTATTCACGTTGATCCAACATGTCTCCCATTACAAAGTTGAATGGGGTTTTCTTAGGATTATCAAAGTAGTACATACTATCTTTCACATAATAAGCATCGAGGGTTTTAGGAGGTTCCCCATCTCCATGAGTAGCAAATGAACCTAATTTTCTTGGTATTTCGTGTTCCATATCCATAACTAAATATAGAGAACAACTAAGAACAACAAATAAAAAATACTTAGTGATAAAGCAAACAAGCAACACACAAGAATATTCACCCCACGCTATTGCTCCCGGGCAACGGTGCCAGAAAAAGGTCTTGATAAACCACAAGTATAGGGGATCAATTGTAGCCTCTTTCGATAAGTAAGAGTGTCGAACCCAACGAGGAGCTAAAGGTAGAACAAATATTCCCTCAAGTTCTATCGACCACCGATACAACTCTACGCACGCTTAACGTTCGCTTTACCTAGAAAAAGTATGAAACTAGAAGTACTTTGTAGGTGTTTTTGGATAGGTTTGCAAGATAATAAAGAGCACATAAATAAAAAGTAGGGGATTTTTATATAAAGAAGCAATAAAGTTAGTATAGCGAGTGTGGAAAAGTGGTGGTAGGAGTTGCGAAATTGCCCCTAAGCAATTGACTACTTTACTAGACCGATAGCAAGTTTTATGTGGGAGAGGCCACTGCTAGCATGTCATCCCTAACTTGGAATTTTATGCACTTATGATTGGAACTATTAGCAAGCGTCCGCAACTACTAACGTTCATTAAGGTAAAACCCAATCATAGCATTAAAATATATTGGTCCCCTTTCAATCCCGTATGCATCAATTTCTATGCTAGGTAGAAGCTTCTGTCACTCTTGCCCTCCAATACATAGTCCTATCAACATACAACTAACCCTATGGTGTGATCCACGCGCGCGCTCATATTATGGGCACCAAAGGACAACAACATAACCACAAGCAAATTAAATCAATCATAGCAATTCACCAATCACCGATAGGACAACGAAAATCTACTCAGACATCATAGGATGGCAACACATCATTGGATAATAATATGAAGCATATAGCACCATGTTCAAGTAGAGGGTACATCGGGTTGCGGGAGAGTGGACCGCTGTAGATAGAGAGGGGAAGGTGATGGAGATGTTTGTGAAGATGGCGGAGGTGTTGGTGAAGATGGCAATGATGATGATGGCCGCGGTGGTGTTCCGGCGCCACCGGAAGAGAGGGGGAGAGAGCCCCCCTTCTTCTTCCTCTTCCTTGACCTTCTCCCTAGATGGGAGGAGGGTTTCCCCTCTGGTCCTTGGTCTCCATGGCGTGGGAGGGGCGAGAGCCCCTCCGAGATTGGATCTGTCTCTCTGTCTCTCTCTGTTTCCGCGTTCCGGATTCTGCCCTTTCACCGTTTCTTTTATAACCAGGGATCCGTAACTCCGATTGGATCGAAACCTTCGCCCAGATTTTTCTCCGAAAATTAGCTTTCTTCGACCAGAGAAGAGCAGCAACTGCCTTACGGGGGCCCACGAGGGTCAGGGGCACGCCTAAGGGGGGCAGTCGCGCCCCTGCCTCGTGGCCACCTCGGGCCCCGTCTCGCGTTGATTCTTCTTCCTATATTTCCCAAATATTCCAAAAATATTCTCCATCCGTTTTTATCCCGTTTGGACTCTGTTTGATATGTGGTTTCTGCGAAACAAAAATATGCAACAAACAAGAACTAGCACTGGGCACTGGATCAATATGTAGTCCTAAAAATAGTATAGAAAGTTGCCCAAAGTATATGAAAGTTGTATAATATTGGCATGGAACAATAAAAAATTATAGATACGACGGAGACGTATCAGGAGACAACCCAACACTTTTACCTACTGTTTTTGTGTGTTCACATGATTATGCTACTGTATTGATCATGTTTTGTTGCTTTTGTTTTAATAAAGTTCCAAGTAAAGCCTTTGGGATCATGTTGGGTGATAGTTGATTTGACCCTGCTGAAAAACAGAAACTTTTGCGCTAACGAAAATGAGTCTCATTTTTAACAGAAGAGTGCTATTGAGTTTATTATTTTTGCATAAATTTAATATACAAATTGCTCACGTGTTCATAATTTTTTAATAATTTTTGGAGTAGCATAAGTATGGTAGTTATCCAGATTACTACAGACTGTTCTGTTTTTGACAGATTCTGTTTTCAATGGATAGTTTGCTTGTTTCCTAGTTTCTATGGCTTATATTGCTCAATATAAGTTATGTAAATGATATGCTACAGTAGGCATTGTGATAGAACAATTATGAATCTTGTATTTGGCAGTACCAAAGTGGAATGGTTTGCTCTTTATCATACTAACCTATCTCACAAAGTTCCGTTAAGTTTTGTGTGATTGAAGTTTTCAAGTTTTGGGTGAGATATCGATATGAGGAGAATAAGGAGTGACAAGACCCTAAGCTTGTGGATGCCCAAGGCACCCCAAGTAAATATCCAATTAAGATCCAAGCAACTAAGCTTGGGTATGCCTCGGAAGGCATCCCCTCTTTCGTCTCCAACATTATCGGTAACCTCACTTGGAGCTATGTTTTCATTCGTCACATGATATGTGTTTTGCTTGGAGCATCAATTTATTTTGCTAGGATTTGCTTGCTGTTATATAGAATAATGTTTTGCATCTTTTATTTCAATAAAAGTGGCAGATAGCCTTTGCCACGCTTATTTTAAAAGTCTACATGTTGCTGTTTGAAAATAGAAAGTTTACCGCAGTTGCAAAAATTCCCTAGAAAAATCAGAATGTGATAAAATATTGAAACTTTTTGCATAAAAAGCTCTGATAAATTTTCAACAGTGTGGTAGAATTTCATAATGTTTGTAGTTAGGGAAGTATTGATACTCTTGCATTCTTTACAGACTATACTGTTTTGGTAGATTGCTGTTATGTTTGCATTGTTTGCATATGCTTGCTTGTTTAATGAATCTATTTGAGGATAGGAGTATTAAATATGCAGAGGCATTTAGTATGTAATGTTGAATGATAATTTTAGTGATTTTCTATAGTAGAGTATGATAAGGTTTTTGCATTGGTTTATACTAACTTATCTTACGAGTTCTTGTTGAGTTTTGTGTGGATGAAGCTTTTGAGATTTAGGGAAACCGTGGTATGAGAGGAATTAAGGAGACACAAAAGCTCAAGCTTGGGGATGCCCAAGGCATCCCAAGATAATATTCAAGAAGTCTCAAGCATCTAAGCTTGGGGATGCCCCTCTAGGCATCCCACCTTTCTTCTTCAACAATTACCGGTTAGTATCGGTTGAACCTAAGTTTTTGCTTCTTCACATGATGTGTGCTATTCTTGGAATGTCATTTTATTTTGTTTTTGCTTGCTGTTTTAATAAAATACTTAGATCTGAAATTTTTAAATAAGAGAGAGTCTTCAAATAGCTACCCATTTACATAACTACTTGCATGATCTTCACTTATATCTTTTTGGAGTAGTTTGTCATTTACTCTTGTGCTTCACTTATATCCTATGAGTAAATTTGTGAATAAATTGAATATCATGAAGTTGAAATTATATCATGCCTAGTGGTAGCTTCACGTTGGGTTTAGAAAGTGAAATCTTTTGAGGCTTGACAATCACAATTTTGGTCATACAAGCAATTCACAAATAATTAGTATAAGGAAGAGAACTTTCACATGCAAATACACTATCCTGGAAATCTTTTGTGATTGTGAGCCCCCATCAAAATATTATATGCCAAAATTGTCGACGTTGGACAAGGAAGACAACATAATGATTTATATTTTCTCATATTCACATAGAAGTCATATTGTCATAGATCCTTCAACATGTGGTGCTTGCCCCCCATCTTTGCTAGGCAAAAATGCCGCATCAAGTAGAGATACTACTTGTGCATCCCAAACCCCTTAAACCCAAATCTTATTTTCAAGAGTCCACCTTATCTACCTAAGGATTGAGCAAGATCCTTCAAGTAAGTTGTCATCGGTGCAATAAGGCAATAAAAATTGCTTCTAAAAGTGTTAGATCATTTAGTGTAAGAGAAAATTGAGCGTTGTACGAACTTATGATGGCAAAGCAATAAAAGCGACAAACTGCATAATAAAAGTTGCTATCATAAGGGGCAATATAACATGACATTCTTTTGCACTAAGGGATTGAGCATACAAACAAATAAGCGCATGGCAACCTCTGCTCCTCTGCGAAGGGCCTATCTTTTAATTTTTAGTATTTATTTTTATGCAAAGAGTCAAAGTTATTCTCTCTATTCCTTTTTATTTTTCTCTTTTGGCAAGCATCATGTGGTGAGGAAAGATCTAGGCACATATGTCCAGTTGAATATGGGTAGCATGAGTTATTATTGTTGACATCACCCTTGAGATACGCTGGGAGGCAAAACAATAAGCCCCTATCTTTCTATGTGTCTGGTTGAAATGTTTTGCTCATGTGTATGCGGTGAGTGTTAGCAATCATAGAAGACTATAAGATGGTTGAGTATGTGGAGCTCTTACTTAAACTCTGTTGAATAATTTGAATTGCAATTGCTTGGAGACTGAGAACATAGGTTGTTGGGTTTCAAGAGAATTCATTATATGAACCTTAACATGTGAATTGGTTGCCACTATAACATGAGAAGTTTCATAAGAAAGAATTGCTGTTATGATTCTAGGAAAAGTGATTGAAATTATCATTGATCAAACTTATGCACTTTGCTAGCATTCACACTTCATAAATTATTTCTTTTATAATTTACCTACTCGAGGACAAGTAGGAATTATGCTTGGGGATGCTGATACGTCTCCAACGTATCTATAATTTATAAAGTATTCATGTTGTTTTATTATCATTCTTGTATGTTTTACGATCATTTTATAGAAACTTTATATCATTTTTTGGGACTAACCTATTGACCCAGTGCCCAGTGCCAGTTGTTGTTTTTTGCTTGTTTTTTACATCGTAGGAAATAAATACCAAACAGAGTCCAAACGCAACGAAACTCCACAGAGATTTTTTATGGACCAAAAGGAACCCAATGGGCCAGAGCTCCACCTGGGGGTGCCCCGAGGGGGGCACAACCCACCAGGGCGCGCCAGGGCCCCCTGGCGTGCCCAGGTGGGTTGTGCCCACCTTGGTGGCCTCCCACACCCCCTCTTTGCACTATAAATTCCAAAATATTCCGAAACCCATCGGGGTTAACCTAGATCAAAAGTTCCGCCGCTGCAAGGTCTCTGTATCCATGAAAATAAATATAGACCCCGTTTTCGCACCCTGCCAGAGGGGGGAGTCATCTCCGGTGGCCATCTTCATCATCCCGGCGGCCACCACGATGAGGAGGGAGTAGTCTACCCTTGGGCCGAGGGTTTGTACCAGTAGCTATGTGTTTAATCTCTCTCTCTCTCTCTCTCTCTCGTGATCTATATCATGGGCTTTGTTAATATAGTCGGATCATATGATGTTTCTACCCTCTATACTCTTGTTATGATGAATTGAATCTTTGCCCTTCAAAGTTTGTCTTGTCGGATTGAATATTCAGAGATGAGAACACATGATATATATCTTGCGGTATGAATACTTGAAGTGACAATTGGGGAATCATATTGATTCACTTGATATGTGTCTTGGCATTCAAATCGCGGATTCCCGCGGTGATATTGGGGTAATCTATGCATAGGGGTTGATGCACATTTTTATCCGGTAGAAACTTTGGGGTCTCTTTGTAGTTCGTTGTGTGGATTGAGTATTATGAATATGAATTTGCTTTGGTGTTATTCTAGTACGAACTCTTGAATAGATCGAACAGAAAGAATAGCTTTGAGGTGGTCTCGTACCCTACAAACAATATCTATCTTTTGTTCTCCGCTAATAGGAACTCGGGAGTGATTCTTTATTACAGTTTGAGGTATAATCATATGATCCAACTATGTTAGCATTGTTGGGAGATTGCACTAGCAAAAGTACGGACCCTAGGCCTCATTTTCAAGCATTGCAATACCGTCTTTGTGCCCGTTTACTATTTGCTACCTTGCTGTCTTTATTTATTCAGATTATAAAAATATATTTCTACCATCAATATTACAATTTTATCACCATCTCTTCGCCGAACTAGTGCACCTATACAATTTGCCATTGTATTAGGTGTGTTGGGGACACAAGAGATTTCTTGTATTTTGTTGCAGGGTTGTTTGAGAGAGACCACTTTCATCCTACACCTCCCACGGATTGATAAACCTTAGGTCATCCACTTGAGGGAAAATTACTACTATCCTACAAAACTCTGCACTTCGAGGCCCAACACGAGTCTACAAGAATAAAGTTGCGTAGTAGACATCAGGTCCAGACTCCAATCATGGAACATCCTTCTCCAGCGGTTGTCCATGGTGCAATTGTCACATGGGTCTGATGTCTTCCGATGGAACCTTCATGGGAATGGACAATTCTCAGTGGAATCCATGTATAGAGCGTTAATCCAGTCCGATGTGCCATTCGATAATAACAAGAAGATCTGGAAGATGAAGATACCTCTTAAGAATAAAATCTTTGCATGGTATCTTCACCGCGGAGTCCTTCTTACTAAAGATAATCTTATTAAGAGGAATTGACATGGAAGTCCGCAATGTGTTTTTTGTCACCGTGATGAGACAATAAAACATTTATTCTTCCAATGCAAATTTGCTCATTCTATATGGTTAGTCATCCAAATAGCTTCTGGCTTGTATCCTCCTTGTAGCGATGCTAATGTATTTGGTAACTGGTTACATGGGATTGATCACAGGTTTAGAACTCTTCTCAGGGTGGGAGTGCTTGCCGTTATTTGGTCGGTTTGGATATGTAGAAATGATAAGGTTTTTAATGGTAAAAGTACTTCTCTGATGCATGTTATCTCTACAGATGTATCGAGACTCCTCGTTTATGGTCCTCTCTACAACACGTGGAGAATCGAGACCTATTTACGGAGGACTGTACACGAATGGAGGGTACGACGAGGGATACTTTTACTCAACATGGATGACTCAAGCAAAAGATATTTTGTTCTCGAGAGTGAGGCCCGAGCTCACAACATGGCGGTGGAGGCAGCACGGCAGGCCGAGGCATCCGCACCGAGAGCCTCCTGGAGCTACCACGCCGACTACTATCCAAGCTACTGACTGCTTACCAAGTTAGGCCAAAAGCCTAAGCTTGGGGGAGTACGTGTTTCTCACCGACATTACATTCATGTTCACACATTTCATTCCAGTTGTCGGTGTCCACACTTTTCCATTGTATTATCCATGTTAAATTTGTTTTGTTGCTTTCTTTTTGTGTGTTTGAAAAACCTTATAAAAAAATTAGTTGTAGTTAATTTACTTCCTATGCATGTTTAGTCGTAATACTTAAAAGAAACCCAAAAATTATTTCTTTGTTCTTCTTTTGCTTGTTGGGAGCTCTCCCATGTAAATAGTTTTTCTCGTTTTTGCTTTTCCCTTTTATTTGCTTGTTCAAGAAAACCAAAAACTCCAAAAATATTTCAGTGTGTTTCTCTGAATTTCTTTTTCTTTTTATTCGAGTCGTACCAAGGAGAAGACCACGATGTAAATGTTGAATGTCTCTCATATGAATAATTGTTGATCTAATAAAGAGCCCATTTGACCTTGTCTTCTCTTGTTGAATAAATTGTTTGCAGATTCCAACTTAGTCCACGACACTTTTGCACTGTTATTATTTTCACATCATTTGATTGTGCAAGTGAAAGGCAATAATGACGATACTCGATGAACTGGCCATGGCAGAGATAAACGGGTATGAACTCGACTTGTTCTATTTGTGTAAATATGTTTGACCTAGTATCCATGATTCAGCCCATTATGATTAAACATGTTCGCAATGACAATTATAGATTATAGTTTCTCATGCCATGTATAAGTAGCTGGGAGTGGATAATGATTTATCTTGGATATCAACATTGCGTTAAAATGATTGTCATGTAGTATGATGATATGGTATCCTCCTTTGAATGTTTGAGTGGCTTGACTTGGCACATCTTCATGCATGTAGTTGAATCAAAACCAACATACCCTCTATGATATTTATGTTCAGGGTGTTCATATCCTACTCATGCTAGCGTCCAATGTTACTTATGCATAATGCACGTTCATGACCGTTGTTGCTCTCTAGCTGGCCGCTTCTCAACCTAATTACTAGCCTTCGCCTGTACTAAGTGGGAATTCTGCTTGTACATCAAAAACCTTGAACCCAAGTTACTCCAAATGAGTCCACCATACCTAGCTATATGCGGTATTACCCTGCCGTCATAAGTAAATTTGCATGTGCCACCTCTAAAAACCCCTAATAAATATATCCTTTTTGTGTTCCTGGATCGTTCATGGAACGACAGTAGGTGGTTGGTATCTTCCATGCTAAGCGGGTTATTCTTAGGTCGAGTATTTATTCACTCGCCATCACATGAGAAAAGGGTGATAATAGGGATGCGCAGTCCCAAACTGCAAACAGAAAAAGCTTACAAATAATCAAACAAAAACTCTCAATGGAGTCAAAACCTTTACTTTTATCGCTTGGGAACCGCCACTAGCGTGCTTAGCATGGAAGATATTGATAACTGAGAAAGAATTATCACGATCCATGAGAGGGAGCCGCCGTCACTTCCTGTTCTTCATCGGGAGGCCAGATCTGGAGTCCGTTTGGGGCTTCGGAGAGGGGGATCTTCGTTCTTCGTCATCACCAACCCTTCTCCATCGTCAATTCCATGAGGCTCCCCACCGTAAGTGAGTAATTCCTTCGTAGGCTCGCTCGTCGGTGATGAGTTGGATGAGATTCATCATGTAATCGATTAAGTTTTGTTAGGTCCTGATCGCTAGTATCCACCATGTTCTGAGATTGATGTTGTTATGACTTTGTCATGCTTAATGCTTGTCACTTTGGGCCCGAGTGCCATAATTTCAGATCTGAACCATTTATGTTATCACCATTATATCCATGTTCTAGATCCGATCTTGCAAGTTATAGTCACCTACTACGTGTTATGATCCGGCAACCCCGGAGTGACAATAGTCGGGACCACTCCCTGTGATGACCGTAGTTTGAGGAGTTCATGTATTCACCGTGTGTTAATGCTTTGTTCCGATTCTCTCTTTAAAGGAGGCCTTAATATCCCTTAGTTTCCAATATGGACACCGCTGCCACCGGAGGGTACACTACTAGAAAAACGACTATAGCTAATATTGACATTAACGGCGCACCATGCATGTGGTGCGCCACTGCTCACCAGATGTAGGTGCTCCTTTAGTGGCCATATTGCTAATGGCGCACCTGGTATGTGGTGCGCCATTACTAGTTTTGTCCTGGCCCCACACCCCTCCCCAGACTTAACAGTGGCGCACCAGGGGATAGTGCGCCATTACTAGTTTAACTAGTAATGGCGCACCACAGCCACCGTGCGCCACTACTAACAATTTTTCTAATTTTTTTAAAACTAGTACTGGTGCACCACACATAGGTGCGCCATTAGTAAGCCTGGTTACCAATGGCGTATTCTTAGGAGGTGCGCCATTGGTAACCTGGGAGCAGCTAGATATTTTTGACAGCCACCTACCACACTCACATTCCCCACTTCATTCTCTCCACCTCTACCAAGCTTGGTCTCAGCTGCCTCCTCCTCCTCACCTCATTTGCACCATAGATTCACCCAAATTAAGTGGTTAAATTTCATTTTTTGATAGGTAAGTAAGGGGAAAGCTTTCTTTATGTTCTAGATCTACTTTTTTCTCCCTCCAACAACGTGCACACTTTTTATGGCCTAGATCTATGTATGTTTGTGGTGTTGCATATGTTTCTAGTGTTGCATATGTTTGTGTTTGCAGGTGCCGGTATTTGAAATGCGATAGTTGCCAATATTTTGCCGGAATGTTGATTCATTTCTGTTTCGGCGAGAATTTGGCACTATGCATTCTTTTTGGTCCTATTTTTAGGCAAAATCATGCCAAAAAAAATTTTGCTTCTAAAATATCGCTTTGCTCTACCCCGCAGGCGATCATGGTCCGCACGATGACCGAAGGCATCGTGAATAGGTTTTTGAGCTCCGTGAAGGCCGAGATGCTTCAAAAGAATGAGACGGAGATAAGATGTCCGTGTCGAAGATGCAAGCTGGAGAGCCTTACGGACCCTTATTCCGGACAGGTGCGAGACCACCTGCTCTTGCGTGGTTTCATGGATGGCTATCGGTGGCAAGGTGATGAAGATGATTATGAAGCCGTCCATGGGGGCTGGGCAAGAAATAAGGAAGGGAAGCAAGACAACTGCGGCGAGGGCGGGGGAGAAGACGAAGAATCTCCAGGACATGATCACGAAGTAGATGCAGGACAGAGTCATCATGTAGAAGATGCCGGACATGATGATGAGGAAGATCAAGACGAAGGGCATGATCATGAAGATGAAGATGCCGGAGCAGACGATGACAGACCATCGATGGGCTGGGTGCAGGACCCTCATATTCAAGAGCTGCTTCTCGAGCAGACGGGTAACGCAAGAGCTGCCGCCCGAGAGAAAGCCAAGCTGGATCAACTGGAGATAGACGCGGTTACTCCATTGTATGAAGGATGCAGGCGGAGGATACCCGCTGTAAAGTAACGTTCATGGCTCTGGAGATGAAGGTAAAACACAAAATGACCGACGCATGCTTCGACGAGAACATGTCATTCTGGCATGAACGTCTTCTCAAGGGGAACAAGTGCCCGACCAGTTTCGAGGAGGCGAAGAAAATTGTGTGTCCTCTGGATTTACCGCACATGAAATACCATGTGTGCATGAAAGATTGCATCATTTATCGGGACGAGCACGCGGAGTCTACCATATGTCCGGTGTGCGGCGTCACTCGATACAAGAAGAGGAAGAAAGCTCCTCGAAAAGTGGTGTGGTACTTTCCGATCACTCCTCGTTTGCAGCGGTATTTCGCGGACCCTGAGCTAGCAAAGCTCCTGCGTTGGCACGCGGATAGGGAGGAGAAGAAGCGAGAAGATGACGGAAATGATGCAGAGATAAATAAAAAAGACAAGATGCTGAGTCACCCTAAGTGTCGGATTTCGGGTTCCGGCAGACCCTTGAGGTTCAAACACTGGGGTGCGCGCGGAGATCTCTCCCCTACCGATCTACGTCCGATCTCCTCGCGTGATCTGAGCTGGAAAGGATGAACAACACAAGAGACGCGAGATTTATACTGGTTCGGGCCACTGTTGTGGTGTAATACCCTACTCCAGCGTGTGGTGTGGTGGATTGCCTCTAGGGCTGATGATGAACAGTACAGAGGAAGAACAACCTCGTGAGGGGTGTTCTTGAGCTGGTGTGGTGTGTTCTAATTGGTCTCCAGATACCTCTACTCTTTGGTGGCTAGCCCTATTTATAGAGCCCCTGGGCCTCTCCCCAAAATAATGAGCGGGAAGGGCGCCAACAATTGGCCATTTTGAAGGGGAACATCTTGTACAAGTTATCCTGACCAAAGGTGGTCTTCGGCTGCCAAAAGCTCTGGTGATGACGCCGTCTTGGGCTCCATGGTGACCTCCATCCTGCCGCTCTGCTGGTCTTGGTCTCGTTGCACCGGAATGGTAACCTTTGCCTGATGCCTTGGCATGTGCTTGCCCCCTTTGCACCGAAAGGGAAACAAGGACACTGCGCAGGCCTGGCACGCGCCTGGTCTTCGATCGTCATGGCTTGTGTCACGGGCTCCTCACGAGGTGCCCCTGCCTTGATCTCTCTGCCTCCTCGCGAGCCTGCCTGATGCGGCTGCCCCTGAGGAAGCCTCCTGTCGTCCGCCCCTCGAGGCTTGGCCCCTCGCGAGGGTTTTGAGCTTGAGCTGATGAAGATGGGCCGCACTGGGCCCCCACTTGAGCCACGCCGCAGGCCGCAGGCAGGCAAGTCTGGGAACCCCGTTCCCAGAACGCCGACACTAAGGATGCGAGCCAGTGGCAAGCGTTGAACTTCGAACACCCAGAATTTGGGGACGATCCAAGGAACATTGTGCTGGGCACGAGCACCGATGGAGTCAATTCGTTTGGCAGCCAGAGAAGCACACATAGCACCTGGCCTATGTTTGTGTGGATGTACAACCTTCCACCCTGGATGTGCATGAAGAGAAGTACATTCACATGAGTATGCTAATTGAAGGGCCGAAACAACCAGGGAACGACATGAATTTGTATCTGGGGCTGCTGAAAGAGGAGCTAGACATGCTGTGGAAAACGCCAGCCAATACGTGGGACGCCGCAGAGAAAGAATATTTCCCTATGAGAGCCGCACTGCTCACGACGGTGCACAACTATCTCGGTTACGGATATTTCGCGGGGCAGGTGGTCCACGGATTTTGTGCATGCGTCAGGTGCATGGATGACACAATGTATCGCTAGCTAGATAGAGATCCTGGGTCTTCGAAAACCGTGTTCATGGGACATCGAAGGTGGCTTCGCGATGATGATTCATGGAGAAAATGCAAGGATCTGTTCGATGGTGAAACCGAAGCCCGAACACGCCCGCGTACGAGGGGCGGTGAGGAAATAGACGAGTTGTTGAAAAATTGGAAAGAGTGGCCACTGACGGTGTCCTGGACTAGGGGGTACTCACCACGTCTTCTCCCGATCTGTTAGATTGGGCCGAGGACCCCCATGGCCGTATACTCATGGGCCAGTTCGGACAACTGCCGCATATAAGGAAGATTCCACAAGACTTGGTGATCAAGACAAGGACTCCTCCCCACCGGCGTATTTGGCTAGGACTCTTGTTATCCTAGGCCTCTGGTGCATTATATAAACCGAGGCCAGGCTAGTCGATAGAGATAAGAACAATCATAATCATAGGCTAGCTTCTAGGGTTTAGCCTCTACGATCTCGTGGTAGATCAACTCTTGTAATACTCATATCATCAAGATCAATCAAGCAGGAAGTAGGGTATTACCTCCATCGAGAGGGCCCAAACCTGGGTAAACATCATGTCCCCCGCTGTTGAGGATATTACTACTGGGCGTAAACCGGCCAGGACAGGCCGGGTTAACTTCATCAGTAGTTGAGTATGCTTGAAGCCCGTGAAGGCAGATTGAATTATAGATAGGGGCCCAAGGCCCAGAACCGGTTCAAGGCCTGTAACCGTGAACTGGCATTGGTATGTAACTTGTATGGTAAGATAGAAAGAGCGGAGACCGAACCGGACACGTTTATGAGCCGGTCTCGAGACTCTATAAACCGACGGGTGTCACCTATGTATATAAGGGGACGACCCGGCGGCGGTTCAGGACAACAGACAACAACTCGAGACTTAGGCGAAGCATATTCACTCCCTGGTCATCGAAACCCCATCAATTCCATCACAACTAGACGTAGGCTTTTACCTTCATCGAAGGGGCCGAACTAGCATAAACTCTCTTGTGTCCCTTGTCCGCATTAACCCCTTCAAGCTAACCCGTAGCGATGGCTCCACGACTAAGTCCTTTCAAGAGGACATCTGCCGTGACAAAACCACGACAGTTGGCGCCCACCGTGGGGCTATCGCACGATGGTTTTAAGTTCTTGGAGGGCAACTTCGAAGGACTCAAGGGTTACGCCATGGGCCGGATGACCAAGAGTCGTCGCGGCAAGCTCTACATCGACGATGCAGGATGGGTCCCCGAGGCCGGCTCAATTGAGTACGGGTACCGGGTCCCCTTTGGTGGCATACACGTCTTCATCGGCAAGATCGGCGAACCGGGCCCTGAGCCGGACATCTGCACCGACCTCGTCGAAACGGCTCAGCGTGCACGATCTGCCTGGGTCAAACCGGCCATGAAGCGTGCCTTCGTGGGAGTCATCCATGGAGGGGAATACGAGGATAGATCGGAATCTGGTGGTGAGACCGTCGTTTATTCCAGCGACGAGTCATCGACCAGGGAGACCGAGTCCTTATATCAGTTACAAAATGGCCGGATTGGGGGCTGTTCCGATGGCGACAGTATTCCGGACCCCTCTGATCTGCCAAACCGGGTTGGAATATTCATGGCCGATACACAAGCGGCGGTCCACTCTTCGACCGGAGCAGCAATGATCTCCGGATCAGCTGCAAGTTGGTGCCGGACAAGTCGTGCCTATTTTGTTTTTCTTCTTTTCCTGCATAGAAAGAGAATGTAGTACAGGGCCCGGTGGGGGCGTGTCAGAACTGTTGCCATTAATTATCGTGCTGCTTCCACTATTTCTGTGCTATGTTTCCGCGCCGTCGCCCGCGTGCGGGGATTATTTTAGCTCGGCGGGGCTTGGCGCGGCCCTTGATGAACTTGACTGCGGAGCCTGCCGGGATTGTGCGGACAACTTCCACCTCAGCCCACTTGGTGAACTTGTCCACGGCGACGTAGAGGTAGCGATATCCCCCTGGCGCCCAAGGAAACGGGCCCAGAATGTCCAGCCCCCAAACTGCAAACGGCCATGAGAGGGGTATAGTTTGCAGACCCCCCGCAGGCTGATGGATCTATTTAGCGTGAAACTGGCAGGCCTCGCAAGCCTTCACCAGCTCAATGGCGTCGCTGAGTGCTGTGGGCCAGTAGAATCCGCTACGGAACGCCTTACCGACGAGGGCTCGTGATAACGCGTGGTGCCCACAGTCCCCGTCGTGTATGTCCGCCAGCAACTCCTTCCCTTGCTCTCTGGCGATGCAACGTAGGGACACGTCATTTGGTCGCTTCCTATAGAGCTCTCCATCCTTGATGCAATAAGCTGTGGCCTGCCGCGCCACACGCTCCGTCTCCTCCTCGTCCTCCGGCAGAGTCCCTTGCATTAGGTAGTTCTTGAGCTCCGGGATCCAACACCCCTCCTGAGGCTCCAACGCTAGGAGCAGGCGTGCCCCTGAGGCCGGGCCGCAGACCGGAGCTCCCGAGGTAGGCGGCTGAGGAAGCTCCTCCCTTGGTTGCGCCGTGCTTGATAGTGACGGCACCGCCGAGGGCTTGAAGAGCCGCTCCTCGAAGACGCCGGGCTCCTGAGGCAGCCGCCTAGATGCCCTCTTGGCAATGTCATCAGCCTCCTGATTGGTGCCGCGAGGCACATGCTGCAGCTCCAGCCCCCAGAACTGTTTCTCCATTTTGCGGACCTCAGCGAGGTAGGCTTCCATGTGCTCGTCCTTTGGCTCGTATATCTTGTTGGAGAAGTTGACGAGGAGCTGTGAATCGCCCTTGATGATGAGGCGCTTCACCCCTAAGGCAATTGCGGCTTTCAAGCCTGCTATCAGGCCCTCGTACTCTGCTATGTTGTTGGAGTCCTTTTCTCCGTGCTGGAAGCAGAGTTGCACGGCGTAGTAGAGTTTGTCCTGGGTTGGGGATACGACACTACAAGAAACCTGTTAATGCATGACGGATTTCCCATGACAAGTCCCTTTGGAAGAAAAACACTACTTGAAGGAAAAGGGGAAGCCAAAATAGCTGACGACTATGTATTCTCAGTTATTGGAAACATCAAAATCTGGTACAACTCACACTTGATTGTTACTGGGTTAATGCCAAGCTGCTTATAAAATTGATGATGCTATTTTTTATATGCGTACCTAGAAGTAGCTGACATCCCTTTACTTCATCGGCTAATATAATTGATGCATACAAGTAGGCTCCTGATCTTTGCTCAATTTAATATATATCACAATTTGATGAATTCCGTGTTTCCAATACATGTCACCAATTTCAGGATATTACGTAGTAAGTGCCTCCGTCTGAAAAGATGTAAAAATAAATCTTTTCCTGTCCTTTACTATTTTTCATTTGTTTATAATGGAAACAAGTGCAGAGTTAGATACGTATATTGCTTGAAGATTTGCCCTCTTAAGACCACTTAAAATAGTTCAGCCATAGTTTGTATCTACACGTGCCTTGAGCATCCATATTTTACCCAGCTGATATATCTTTGTTATTATCTAGATTTGTTCTCATGGTGGTTAACTTGGTTTTTTAAAGCCATTGTTTAGTGGAGGTCATTGGTATATATTGTTTTTGCAAGTGTATACGCAGAAAATGGAGGCTCCTTTTTCAGAACGGTTCCAAGAAAATTCTAGGTGATGTAATATTGATGTTTGTAAATCACAACGTCCACCACTGAATGTCTCCGCACATTTGTAGGCCTTGATTTGATATAAAAACAATCCAATTTATCTTCTTGCTTATGTCCTAGATTTCACTATGACTCTCTTTCTGTGATTTCTTGTTACACGACATGCTGCCCCATAGGTGTAGATGCTGAAACATTCCTACTGTAGGTGTTCCTTTCACATGTTTGCTGAGATGTTTGATAAAAAATACGGCCTTATGCAATTCCGTCAAAATAGCTTAGTGATTGCTGCTCCATGGCGTACATGTAAGTCCCCTGAGATCCCATGTCATACTTAATTAACAGAGTGCATGAAGTATTATAGCTTGCATAAACTAAGGTGACTTTTTACTATTGTGTATATGCGCGTTCAAGCTGGCATACACTAATTAAGATCACAAGAAAACATAGTCATGATTCTGATTTGTAATGAAGATATTAAATATGAAATTGTTGGAGGGTATGTTCTAGTATTTATATTTAAGTAGTGCCTTCTGTTTCATGGTGATACATTTTTGGTTCTCCTAGTCTGAACATATCTAAAATGCAATCTGTACACGATGAACCAATGAAGAAAGAAACTTCAGAGTTCAGCTTGTACCTTAATAACCTTGCATTGCATCGACACACTACTAAAGTGGTCATCACCCTTTTGTTCCTATGTTCTGATTTGGCTTGTACCTTGATAACTGTGAACTAATTTTAAGCCATGTGTATAGACTAAATTTGTAGTTCTCATGCAAGCTGTCATCTTGTTCTCATATATACTGCTTCATTTCATTTTTGCTTCCTGTTATAAATAATAGTACTATGATGGTCATGTCGGCAGCAAGTATTGTTAATATAAAGATTTAAGAATTTTGGACATGTAATTCTTTTTTATCTTTGCTGTAATTCTCTTTTTTGTACTATCTATTCATATCTGCAAGTATCTAATATTCTTGTAAATATGCTAGGTAGCGAGCTACTTGGTGTTGCCTATCACAATCAACCGTGACATCATAGTTGCCGCAGAGGACAAGAACATGAATAAGTCTCAATAGTTTATATGTGTTGATGTAAAATGGATTGTACTGGTTCCTAACCTTGATGTGTGATATATTTTGTTAATGTATGTTGTAAGTTACCATTTCATAGAGGATTTTGGAGGATTTTATAAACTGCGACGTTGATGCATACAAATAGCTTTTCTTTGGATGAATTTTTTGACACATTGCAAATACTTCCTCTTGGGTCAAAACTGGAATTGGGATTTGTGTGATGCATTACGCTAAAAACGTGCTGGGTCAAAATTAGGCTGAAATCAATGGGCTCTATATTGTACGTAAATCCATGACGATATTTATGACGAAGAATAGTATCCACGTAGGCAGCCATGTGGCAATTGAAAATCCTATGTGGCAACAATCCATGACGGTCTTCTCCGTCACAATGGTTTGGGCCTGGCGGGCTGGTGTAAATCCATGACGGCCGTGAACCGCCAAGGAAGGTACTATGTCAAATTATGACGCGATATACATGACAGATTTCATTTCTGTCATGTATGGACACCCATGACAGTTTTTCACTTATGCGTGACGGATTGGATCCGTCATGTATTAACAGATTTCTTGTAGTGCGAGCACCGCGCAAGCTCCCGCGCCTTGTCGGGGGAACGCCCCATCGAAGTACATGACCCAGCCGTCCGGTGCTTCACTTCCCGGGGAAAGTGATCGATCTTCGCCTGCATCGAGACCCGGTGCTTTTGTCCATTCTGCCATGAAATCTGCGAGTGCGGCTCCCTTGATGACTCTGGTCGTACTGAATTCCAGCTGAAATGCTTGTAGTTTGATGTTCCATTCAGCGACCCTTCCAGCTGAGTTGGGGCTCCTGAGTACCCTCTCCAAGGGGTATGCTGAGACGACTTTGATGGGATGGCCTTGGAAGTAGTGCCGCAGCTTGCGCGAGGCCACTAATAGCGCGAGGAGGAGTTTTTGAGGCATGGGGTACCGCGGTCCTGCGTACAGTAGCACGGTGCTGACGAAGTACACGGGATGCTCGACGAGGTTGAGGATGCTGACGCAACTTGCTTCCTCCAGAGGTCGTGGCGCCTCCTGAGACGACGGAGCCCCCAGCGCTTGGTCGCTTGAAGAGGCCTCTCCTGCTCCGAGCGCGCTCTCATGCTGCGGCTATTCCTTTCCGGCTGCGGTCGTGGTCCTCGCGAGGCCCTCCTGGCCTTGCTCTGCTTCAGTCCGGTCGGTCGATGAGGCCTTGGCTTGGCGCTCCTCCCAGACCACCACCAGGGCAGCGCTAGCTGAGTAGGGGGTTGCCGCAAGGTAGAGCACCAGGGGCTCCTGAGGGCGCGGAGCTACCATCACTGGTGGGCTGGTAAGGTACCTCTTGAGATCTTGGAATGCCTTGTCGGCCTCTTCAGTCCATTCGAAGGGGCCTTTCTTCTTCATCATCTTGAAGAAAGGCAGCACTCACTCCCCCAGCTTGGAGATGAAGCGCCCTAGCGCGGTCACACGCCCGTGAGTTTCTGCATCTCTCTGAGGGTCCTTGGCGGGCTCATGTCCTCGACCGCCTTGACCTTCTCAGGGTTGGCCTCGATGCCCATGTGTGACACGAGGAAACCCAGGAGCTTGCCCGAGGGGACTCCAAACACGCACTTCTCCAGGTTGAGCCGTAGGTCCACTTTGTTGAGGCTCGTGAAGGTTTCTTCCAGGTCCTGTATCAGGGTTTTTGCCTCCCGAGACTTTACCAGAATGTCATCGACTTAAGCTTCAGTGTTCCTCCTGAGCTGCCGGCCTAGGGTGATGTGCATTATCCGTTGAAAGGTTGCTCCTGCGTTGCGCAACCCAAATGGCATGCACGTATAGCAGTACACTCCGCATGGGGTCAGGAAAGCCGTCTTCTCCACATCTTCCACTGCCATCTTGATCTGGTGATAGCCCGAGAAGGCATCTAGGAAGCACAATAGGTCGCACTCTATGGTGGAATCAACTATCTGGTCAATGCGAGGGAGCAGAAATGGATCCTGCGGGCAGGCCTTGTTGAGGTTGGTGAAGTCGACACACATGCGCTCCTTTCCTCACTTCTTTGGCACAACGACTAGATTAGCCAGCCAACCAAGGTAGCGGACCTCGCGGATGACCATTGCCACTTCCAGCTTCCGGGTCTCTTGAACGATGAAAGCTTGTTTCTCAGTGGACTGCCGCCTCGCCTTCTGCTTTAGGGGGTGCACGTTGGGGCACACGTTGAGGTGATGCTCAATCATGCTCCTCGGGACCCCTGCTAACTGATCAGGTTCCCACGGGAACACCTTCTTGTTCGGGCGCAGGAAACTCACCAGGGCCTTCTCCTGTAGGTTGGCTCCTATGGTGAAGGTGGCGTTAGTGGACCCGTCCTCGTCGGCCGGTACCTACTTGGTTTCCACCTTGTCTTGGGTGAACAACTGCTTCTTTTTAGCCGGCGCAGCCCCCTTGGGTTCAAGGGTGTCGGTGCTGGTGGGCTGCGCCACCGCGGCCGTCTTGAAGGCGAGCTGGAGCGCTTGCAGTGCATCCCATGTGTCTCCTGGCACGGTAAGGGCACCACTGCTCCCGGGCATCTTCATGAGGTTGTACGCTGGGTGAGTTGCCGCCATGAACCGGGCCAAGGCCGGATAGCCAAGGATGGCGTTGTAGGGGAGGCCGATGGGGGCGATGTCGAAGTCGATCAGCTCCGTGCGGAAGTTGTCGTGGGTGCCGAAGGTCACTGGGAGGCGGATCTGTCCCAAGGAGGCGGTGGAGCCGACTCCGACGCCCGAGAAAGACCTGCTGGGTTGAAGCCGCTCCGGTGGCACGTGGAGGAGGCTGAAGGCCTCCACCGAGAGCACGTTGAGGCCGGCACCACCGTCGATGAGGGTCCTGGTGACGGCCACTTGGAAGATGGTGGGGGTGCACAGCATCGGGAGCGCGCCCGAGCCGACGGGGTTGAAGGGGTGATCATCCGAGTCGAAGGTTAGATCGGCCTCGGGCGCCACCCAGCCCGGGGGGTGGGGGGGCTTCTTGACGCTTGGAGGCGGTGCTGATCTGGCGGATGAACGGCTTGATGTGGCGGCTCAAGGGTGGTGCGTGGGAGCCGCCCAGGAGAGCCGCGACGACGGGCGGCGCCGGTGCAGCAAAACGGGCGAGGAAGAGGTCGTGCAGCTCCTCCCAGGAGGTCACCGAAGCCGTCGGCAGGTGGAGGAGCCACATGCGCAGGACGCCCGTGAGGGCCATGTGCAACCAGTTGGCCATCACCCGGCCGTCGCCCCCGGCTTTGAGGACGGCATCCTCATACGCCAGCAGGAAAACCAGCGGGTCCGTCGCGCCGTTGTAGCGCGGCGGCATCTCAGGCTTGAACTTGTGCGGCCACTTCACCTGTCGCAAGGTGGGGGCCAAGGCCCAGAGCCCCCTGGCCTCAGTGCCGACATCTGTTGCCGGAGCGGGCGGCGCATTGTCCGCCATGAGGACGGAACGCGACATTGGCGGAGAGTGGGTCGTCGGGAGGGAGAACTCCGGTGCACCCCTACCTGGCGCGCTAAATGTCGGATTTCGGGTTCCGTCAGACCCTTGAGGTTCGAACACTGGGGTGCGCACGGAGATCTCTTCCCTACCGATCTACGTCCGATCTCCTCGTACGATCTGAGCTGGAAACGATGAACAACACAAGAGACGCGAGATTTATACTGGTTCGGGCCACCGTTGTGGTGTAATACCCTACTCAAGTGTGTGGTGTGGTGGATTGCCTCTGGGGCTGATGATGAACAGTACAGAGGAAGAACAGCCTCGTGAGGGGTGTTCTTGAGCAGGTGCGGTATGTTCTACTTGGTCTCCAGATACCTCTACTCTTTGGTGGCTAGCCCTATTTATAGAGGCCCTGGGCCTCTCCCCAAAATAATGAGCGGGAAGGGCGCCAACCATTGGCCATTTTGAAGGGGAACATCTAGTACAAGTTATCCTGACCAAAGGTGGTCTTCGGCTGCCAAAAGCTCTGGTGATGACGCCGTCTTGGGCTCCACGGTGACCTCCATCCTGCCGCTCTGCTGGTCTTGGTCTCGTTGCACGGAATGGTAACCTTTGCACGATGCCTTGGCTCTGTGCTTGCCCCTTTGCACCGAAGGGAAACAAGGACATTATGCCGGGCGCCACTACCGGGTCTTCGATCGTCATGGCTTGCGTCACGGGCTCCTCGCGAGGTGCCCCTGCCTTGATCTCTCCACCTCCTCGCGAGCCTGCCTGATGCGGCTGCCCCTGAGGAAGCCTCCTGTTGTCCGCCCCGCGAGGCTTGGCCCCTCGCGAGGGTCTTGAGCTTGAGCTGATGAAGATGGGCCGCACTGGGCCCTCACTTGAGCCACGCCGCAGGCCGCAGGCAGGCAAGTCTGGGGACCCCCGTTCCCAGAATGCCGACACTAAGGATGCGAGCGAGTGGCAATCGTTGAACTTCGAACACCCAGAATTTGGGGACGATCCAAGGAACATCGTGCTGGGCGCGAGCACCGATGGAGTTCATCCATTTCTCAGCCAGAGAAGCACACATAGCACCTGGCCTGTGTTTGTGTGGATGTACAACCTTCCCCTGGATGTGCATGAAGAGGAAGTACATTCACATGAGTATGCTAATTGAAGGGCCGAAACAACCAGGGAACGACATCAATTTGTATCTGGGGCTGCTGAAAGTGGAGCTAGACACGCTGTGGAAAACGCCAGCCAATACGTGGGACGCCGCAGAGAAAGAATATTTCCCTATGAGAGCCGCACTGCTCATGACGGTGCACAACTATCTCGGTTACGGGTATGTCGCGGGGCAGGTGGTCCATGGATTTTGTGCATGCATCAGGTGCATGCACTACAAAAAAAGTACACTTCCGTGATGATACGTGTTTGTCACAGTAGGTCGCTTTTTTGTCATGCATGTACATCCATGACAAATTTATGACAGAATCAAGATAGTCATACATGTGTTGTCGTAGAAGTGTTCCATGACATTACCAAAATTATCATCACGGAAGTGTCCACTTCCATGACGAAAAATCGCGCATCACAGAAGTGCTTTCATCAAGGGTGACCAACACGTGGCATCCACCGTAACGGAACGCCGTTAAGCTATCGGGTCGGGTTTTGGATCCGATAACCCGTTAATGTACCCGACCAATGGGAAATTTCCACGTGTAAAATTCTTATTGGCCGGACTAAACACGCGTGTCGACTCATCAAGGGTCGAGATAGGCGCCTATGATACGTCGACACGTGGCACGGCCCAACAAAGGCCCATTCATGTGAAAAGGCCGGCCCGTTTGACTTGGTCAAAAGCTGGCGGGCCGGCCCATGGAAAGCCTGTTAATGGCCTGTTCAAATATAGCTCATTTACAGCCCGCTAACCCAAGGCCCGTTACGCCCTATCCGAATTAGGCCCAGTAGCGTCATCTGGACCATCCAATATGATTCCAGCCCGTTTTCACTTCTGGCCCATGTATGGCCCATGACGTCTTTCGTCCCATTTGAGGCCCTATGTAACTCTTGGCCTACTAACAGCCTGTGGTGAAAATGGCCCGTAATGAAAAGTGTATCACTTTACACCCATTAACGGCCCGTGGTGAAACTGGCCCGTGATGAACAGTGTATCACTTTATACCCATTAATGGCCCGTTATTCCGTTGGGCCATTTCCAGCCCATGTTATCTTTCGGCCTTCTCAGAGCCCATTTATTCTTGGGCTCATTTCCAGCATTCGTTTACTTACGGCACGTTACTGTCATTTTCTGCTTGTGGGCCAAATTCAGCCCGTGGTTACAGTCGGCCCGTTTGTGGTCCGTTAATACGTTGGGCCGATTTCATAGCGTCATCAAATACGGCCTATTAACGATGGCCCGTTATGGTCGGCCCATGAACAAACGACTCCAACTCTAGCCCGTTTATGGCCATAATGCGGTCTGTTTGGCCCATGTTTGGCCAATCGATTATACGACCCGTATAAGACCCATTGATAATACGGCCCGCAGAAGGCCCATTATTTCTACGGCCCGTAGAAGGCCCATTGTTTCTACGGCTCGTAGAAGGCCCACTATTTCTACGGCCAGTAGGAGGCCCAGTGTCACTACAGTAAATAATAGCCCATGGTTATTGTGGCCTAGTTTTAAAAAATAGGTTATTGCAGCCACTAGCTAATCGCGGAAAAAGAACTGCAATGACTACAAGCAAACAAATAAACAAGACAACAAGGAAATAAATAAGCAAGCAACTAACGCTAGGCTATCACGGCTATTACACATATTACATCCACTGGGCATCAAAGTTCGCCACCAGTGCAAATATAGGGAACAAAGCAGCATATCATATACACTTTGGTTGTCAAAGTTGGCGACCAGTAGCAAATAAACGCCAAAGAAAACAAATCCAGAACTGAAACTACTTGAAGGTCTCAAGAAACAATATCCTAGGTACCCATAATGTCGGCAAGATGCTTAGCAAGCTTATTAACTTTCTCCTGTTACGCTTAAATCCTCCAAATATTGTCATTGCACCGTAAAATATGCATCTGAATTCTGAGGGACTTCCTCAATCCTTGACTTCCTGTCGCAAAGACATCTCGATCGATGTCTTTCAACTTGAAGTTGAGACTCAAGAAGACGAACTGATTCAGCAAATGAGTTCAAGAGCTTGTGCCAGCAGTAGTGGCCAAGAACTCGAACACTACATCAAGACAGGACTTTTGGGTTCCTCACCGTCGTCAAGATAGTTTTTATCAGCTTTCTTGGAGACCAACAGGATGTCTCACTATCTTGAACCTTATCTGCATTACTTCCTTTACCATTGGATAACGCAAGATCGTTTCTCCAATATTTTGTCCGCATTCTAAAAGAGAAACAAGGCATACATCACATGTTTACCATGTTGTATATGAAACTCATTTTGGTAAATGAGTTCGGTAGTAAAGTGGACAGGATAACAAAGATGAAACAAACATATATCTATGGACCATGGTCACTTTATGGTATATATCATTCTAGTTTTTGTTGCCAAATCAAGATAGAGACACAGTTCAAATAATATTTGTTCAAGACAAAGCAGAATAGACGGAATATAAGTGTGGGTAACTATAGAGCAATAACAATACTTGTAATGTGCATGACATGAGAACATAACTGTTTATTCAATTGAAACTGAAATCAACATAGAGCAGGTTACAACAAAGAAACCGCTTAAAGAAACAGGTTTAAAACATACCTGCTATGCGCCATTGGAGTTTCAATTCCATCCTTCAAATTTGAAAATAGTTGGTATGAGTAAATACAGTCATGCAAGAGCAAAGGAGTATGAACCATAGCTATAGAACCTGACCTGAGAACAAATCTTCTTCTCCTTTAAGCGTTGAGTTGGGATTCGGAGTGGTGCTCTGTGGTGGAGACGGTGCTGTGTCAACTGGAACTGGGTTACTATCTGCCGGGGTTGGGGTTAGAAGGGGTGTAGCTAGTTCTCTGTCCAACTGGGTAGGGGTACAATCTGCGAGAGTCTGGGTTATGTGCGGTGGATCTGGTCCTTGGGCAAGTACAACCGTGGTTCTATCTGCATCAACTGGTAGCACTATCTTTTCTGAAGACCGTGTTGTTACTCCCTTAGATACTTCCATCACGCTCTCCAATTCAAATGGCTGATAAACAAGAAAAGTAATTGAAAGTATAGACATTGTATGATAGACAGGTGCATTGGATAGTGGGGAAGAAAAGAGGGCATGAAATAATTCATATTTATGTTGTCTAACCAAACAGGATAGCATGACACAGTTTCACATATATGATGGCTAACCAAACAGGATAGCATGACACAATTTCACAATATGATGGCTAACTCAAAAAGATGGAAAGACATAGTTCAAAATATGAGACTATGTAAACAGGATGACATGACATGACTATATAATGTGTTTATTAAATAAGTTGGCATGCCATAATTCACATACATTCACGGATAGAATGCCATAATTCAAAATATGATGACTGTAAACACTAAACAGGATGAGATGATATAACTATATGATGTCTTTATTAAATGGGTTGCCATGCCATAATTCAGATAGATGATGTGTATGTACTATGTAAACATGATGGCATGATATAATTCGAATATATGATTTATATAGTAAGCAAGTAAGCAGATGACAATCCATATATGATGTAAAAACTAAGCAATGCAAGACAACATGCATGACATGGGTAATATACCTCGCCAAGTTTGAGCATAGACCTCGGGGAAAATAGGACTGGTCATCGGTCTACGAATCCTCCTCCGAGGAGCTCTTCAGTAACCAGCAAGATGTCTGCTTCAAAGAGTAGCATTGTTCCGCTCAATACCTTTGTTTTCACTCCAGATACTTCCATCACCGCTTCAAATGGCTGATGCACAGGAAGAGTAGTTGAATATACAAATGTTGTCGACAAATGGAACACGTAATACAAAAAAATGATAGCATGATATTTCACATACATGATGATTGGCTAAACATAATGGCATTGCATAATTCACATATATAATGCCTTTGCAACAAGATAGCATTGTATAATTCACATATATAATGTCTTGCAACAAGATGGCAATGCATAATTCACACATATGGTAATTAGACACTGAACATGTGGCATTCACACAAAGCATGTCTAAACTAATCAAATGATATAACAATGCGAGACAACATACGCACGATATGAGCAACATAACCCTGCCAAGTTAGAGCATACAACCTGGGGAATAGGACTGGTCATCTGTCTACGAATCCTCCTCCGAGGAGCTATCCATAACCAAATGAGATATGCACTTCGCCGATAGCATAGTGCGCTCACGAAGACCTTGTTTTCACTCCAGAATTTTCCATCACCGTGTCAAATGGCTGATGCACACGAAGACCAGTTGAATGTAATAACATTTTTGACAAATGTAATATGTAACCAAAAAAAAAGGATGGCCTGATATAATTTACATATAAGATGACTGGCTAAGCAGGATGGCATTGCAAAATTCACATATAGGATGCCTGGCTAAACAAGATGGCGTTGCATAATTCACATAAACGATGAATAAACTAAACAGATGGCATTCGCACAAAGGATGTCTAAACTAAGAAGATGACATATTTGATGTATAAAGTAAGCAATGCAAGACACCATATGCATGATATAACCAACATCAAGATGCCAAGTTAGAGCGAAGACCTCAGGGGGTAAATAGGAGTTGTCTTCTCCTTCTGAATCCCCCTCAGAACAGATATCTTCCTCTCGATTACAATCCGAAATGCGTGGACGGGGGCTGCCTTTGCGCCTACCATGGAGCGACGTCTGTATGAAATTTTATTGCCACGCAAGGCTCATCTCTTTTGCTCTACATGTTCAGTTCCATTGTTTACAATAACTATCATGCATAGGAATAAAACATAGTGAGCTTATGTAAGGAGTGCATGCAGAAATCCAGAGTGAAGGTAGCAACCTGTGGATAGACCAAAAACCAATAATAGCAGGCAGATAATGGCATCAGTTAAAAATACAGATAATGGCTTCTTTACTTTTTTTTCCCACCCAACATGAAACTCATAGTAGACACCGGAGATTAACCAGATAGTAGATAGATACTATTGATAGCGGCCTGATATGTACCCCACAACCATTTAAAACTCAAGTTTGACCATTAGTTTGGAGCTGACTCAGAGTCTAATCGGTGAACAGGACGATAAAGTAGCATGTAATATTAAGCGATGCATAACGTAAGCAGACATGAAAGAGTGAGACCTCTCTTGCGGACCCGTGTAGTCCTCGACTTCATCTGCTCGGTTGATGACGGTAGTGCTGTTTTCATGGCTGCCAGCGGCAGGGAAGAAGATATGAGGCGGCGAAAGACAGTCTGGAGGCCGGATCCTGTCTTTGGACCCTTCTGTCGTTGGAGCAGCTGAGCTGGGGTGGACGACAGCGCAGCGGGAGCGGGACAAACCACGCAAGGTTTTCTTTGACAACTATCTATAAGAGAAGTAATTCTGTAAGGGTTCGTTTGAATTGGAGGATTCCAGCAATGCAGGGGTAGGAACAGGAATAGGATAGGAATGCACGTGCAAAACAGAGAATTTAAAAACACAGGATTTCTGCCAATCTGGGTGTTTGATCACAACAATTGGAAGATCACAGGATGCAAAGAAGCATGGTGACATTTTTTTTGCGTGAAAAAGAAGCATGGTTACATTAAGTCAAACCACAAGAAAATGTACGGTTATAATGCTATTATGCTACTATCTCTTAGTCTTGTGCTTCGTGAATAGGAATTTGAAAAGGAGGACAAGTGAAAATTAAAATTCCCACGTTTTTTCTTTCAAGGCGACACTAAAGGAACAAATCCGTGTGCTCAGTGGACAATATATATAACATGTAGAGTAAAAAAGATATGCAACAAGTGTAGAACCTCTTTGGCGAAGCCATGTCGATCTCAGCGTGATTGGGTTGGCCGGTGAGGATGCTCCGACTGACTTGGCTTTGGGAGGAGGGGAAGAAGATCTTAGGCATCTGGAGATGGAGCCCGAGGTACTGCTCCGCTGTGATTGAGGGTTTCGTCGTTGGAGCAGCTCCGGTGGGTTGTACGACGCCGAGGCTGAAGCAGGACAAGAGAGACTACGAACAACGTTAACCTGAGTGGAATTCTAATAGCATCTCCAATACATGATGTAAAATACATAACCACAAAGTGCTAGATGTAAAATACATCAGCCGCTCATCTCTGAACTTAACTGTCAAACTGAATTTAATCGTCAAAACTGAACGTGAATCGCTTAAATTGAACTTAACCGTCAAACTGAATTTTGCTTTAAAACTGAATTACGTCAGAAACTGAACGCACTAGCAAGGTGAGGCTACACGTCGGTCGCATCGACTTTTTCATCTCAGGTCGGTCGATTTTGCAGCCGTTGGATACGAAATCAAGGGCTCGCGGTTCATCTTCAACCTCCACCACCTCGAAGTCGGGTTAAACAGCAGCCTCGGCCGCTCATGTCGGGCGGGTGCCGCCTCGCCCGCCTCGAAAATCCTCCCCACCGCCGTCCGCCGCTGCCTGTGCCATCCCTCTAGGCCCCCTGCGTCGAGATTTTTCTCCGCGATCCCCACGCCACCGCCCGCCAACGCCCCGCCACCACCGGTGACCACCGCCCTCATCCTGAAACCTAAGATAGATAGTGGGGTACCTCTCCGGTGAGCCCCCCTCCCTGTTGCGGCTGGTTCTTCCTTCACCCCTGCGAGCCCCCCCACCCCCTGAAAATCGACTGACCCAAAAGTCGATTCAGTCGACTGAAGTGTAGCTAAATCGGAGTAGCATCGCAGGCAAGAGCAAGAGCGAGAGCAGCAACGCGAGCAAGAGCAATAGCAACAGCAGAGCAGGCAGGGGACCGAGAGCAAGAGCAGAGCAGCAGCGCAAGCGAGAGCTAAAGCAGCAACAGGTCCTACCTATGTGGAAGTCGCCACCGAGGGAGCGACGCCGTGGAGGAAGTGGCGGGCGACGCCGCCGTGGATGGAGCCGCGCCGTGTCGGCTCGGGACCGAGCGCCGGCAGCACTGTGAGATCGAATCAGGAAGAAAATGCAGCGATTAGTGTACAACCTCGTTGGTGGCGCCGATTAGGCCGCAGCTTCTTCCGAGGAAACGGTGATGATGATGCTCTTCCGGTGGTGCAAGTGAAGACGGCGGTGTGGGTATGGAGGTGGCGCGAAAGATGAGGGGAACGTCGGGGCAGCTCCTTGGAGGTGGAGGACGGGGTGGCTGAACCGGCGGGACGATGAGATCGACAACGGTTCCTCATCTGGTACGGTGGATGAGGGACGTCGATGTGTTGCTGTGGACGACGTCGTCGGGGAAGAGGCTCCGGCTGGGTGGCGGACGGTGCAGGGTGTGGGGTTTCGTCGCGGGTTTTCGCGGCCTCGCAGTCTGAATGGGTGGGCGGATGGGATGGCAGTGGGGAACCATGGCTTAGAGACGCGCTTGTCCGAAATGTGGGGTAAGTTATGAAAGTACCCCCACCGATTTGAGGCGGTTCTTTCGGTTCAGGGGTACCACGGGCATTTCGCGTGTCGGGATTTCACAGGAGGTGGGAGTTTTCGTGCGCGTTGTAATTTCAGAATAGCAAGGCGCGGGTTGAGATGGAGGGAGTTGTCGGAGCACAACGAGACAAAGATATATCTTAAATATTTCGGGCTAACAAGGCGCGGGTTGAAATTTCCGGACAAGCCTAACGTGTACTGTCCCAAATCAATGCGCCCTACAAATGTCATTCAACACTTTGAATTCATGTTATGTTCAATTAAAATATTTCGCTACGTGTATAATGCATGCAACCTACTACTCAAATGAACGTTTTAGTGCATTCCAAACATATATACTACCGCTTCAATATGAACTAAATTTGAATTCGTTTCTCTATTTGAATAAGATCTATAGTAATGATTGTTGTGAAGTCAAAGCATTTGAATTCGTTTCTCTGTTTTAATAAGATCTACAATCATCATTATTGTCAAGTTAAACCATCATTTGTGTATTATCTTCACAGCACACCACATGATTAGTCTCGAGTTACATATGAACTATGTGTACTATATGAACTCAAACTAGATTTTTTGAATCCACTTTATTTTGATTTCAAATCACATTACATATCTAGCTCTAGCTAGATCTTCATAATCTAAACCATGTCTCATATGTATAATGTGTTTATCACATTATGTATGGTGCCCGCCCCTCACGCCTACAAGTATTTAGATGTGAGTTGCGAACACCACACATTACCACAAATTCAAATAAAATGTGAGAATGTTCGATATATAGTATTCTTTAGATTGTTCGATATTTAGTTGTAAGCTGCAAACCCCACACATTATCACAAATTCAAATAAAATGTGAGATTTTTTGATGTATAGTATGGTTTAGATTGTTCGGCATTTAGGTGTGAGTTGCAAACACCATGCATTATCACATTATGGTAAACATGTGCACAACACGTGTATCACCGCTATAGTCATGCATGCAATGTTTAAAACACTATGATCTCCTATTCAAATATATGAATCCGCTTTCATATCAAATTATGATCTTTGTTAGTCTCTTACACCCACACAATCCTCTAACCTTTGTAGCTACCACTAACTTTCTCTCGTGCATGCACATGCCTTCCTCGCCCTCCCCCTCTTTAGGTCATTCTCCCAGAGTCACCACAACTCATTTCCAACACACACCGATCGATAAACCTCTCCAGCGATGTGTGCCTACAACATACAAACACACCTTCAATCTCCTCCTTTATGTATCCTCGCCTCGTGTCTCTCATACGGTCAGACACACGTGTAAACTCTCGCCCCTCTTTTCATCGCTCTCACAACCGCACACTCCTCCCCGTATCTAGCTAGTAGTTGGGCCTCTCGCACCACCTCCTAGCTCCATTATCTCTGTCTATCCGTCTCGCTGGGCCTTATTTGCCTCTAACAAATGGACGTACACCGACCAATCTCTCGCTATACATATAGCTAGCTAGGTCCTTATAACTCGTTTTTACCCACACGTAAATCGATCTACCTCATTAGTTGTGTCTCTCCCTTCCTCCGACAAACAACAATTGATCTACCGATCTAGTTAGGTTTGGTTACCAAACACATGGTTCCCCTTTATCATCCATGGATGCGTCTCGACAGATCTATCACGCACAGGCACACACAGAAACACATCCCCACTCTTATTGATAACATTGCAGTTCCACCCTCAGTTTGTCTAGTAGGCCTCTCCCACCATCTTCGAGAAGCAACTCCATCAGCCATCCAGCACTCTACCCCTCTCCCTCCCTCTCTCCCTCCTCTCTCTCTCTCTCTCTGTCCCATCATATTTCCCGTCCTTCAGTTATGTATGGATGTCGACCGATCTCCCTCAAGACATAGCTGGGTCTCTCCTTCTCAACACATATGCGAGTCGTTCTACCTATATAGTTAGGCCTCTGCCTACCCCTCCCACCACCCCCCCACACACACCGATACATCGAGCGCTCTAGTCATGTCTCCCTGCCACACACAAACCTGACGTGTGCCCTCTAACGTTCCGGTAGGCCAGTCGCCCTATATCTTTGACTTGTACACACACACAATTTCGATGGCTCTCTTCATCGATCTCCCACCCACCCACTTGATCCTCTCTTCGACTCTATCGATAGCTATGACCCCTCCCTCTCTTCTCGTGGATTGCCCGACCCTCCATGTATGATATGGATAGGCCTCCATTTCACACACATTGCATGCAAAATTTTGTTTGAGATGTCATCGACACATATTCCCACAAATAATTCACGAAATCAACCCCCACCCCAAAACAAAAAACACTCACGAACGCGGTTTGTTTCTCTCTCACACACACACACGTAGGTGGGGGACATGCACGAAGAGAAGAGGTGCATGCACGGCGCATGTCGGTGTCAAAACCGGCGGATCTCGGGTAGGGGGTCCCGAACTGTGCGTCTAGGCGGATGGTAACAGGAGACAGGGGACACGATGTTTTTACCAGGTTCGGGCCCTCTCGATGGAGGTAAAACCCTACTCCTGCTTGATTGATATGGATGATATGGGTAGTACAAGAGTGGATCTACCACGAGATCAAGGAGGCTAAACCCTAGAAGCTAGCCTATGGTATGCTTGTTGTAATGGTTGTTCGTCCTACGGACTAAAACCCTCTGGTTTATATAGACACCAGAGAGGGCTAGGGTTACACAGAGTCGGTTACAATGGTAGGAGATCTACATATCCGTATCGGCAAGCTTGCCTTCCACGCCAAGGAAAGTCCCATCCGGACACGGACTAAGTATTCAATCTTGTATCTTCATAGTCTTGGAGTCCTGCTGTCGATGATAGTCCGGCTGTCCGGAGACCCCCTTGTCCAGGACTACCTCAGTAGCCCCTTAACCAGGATTCAATGACGATGAGTCCGTCGCGCATATTGTTCGGCATTGCAAGGCGGGTTCCTCCTCCGAATAATTCATAGAAGATTGTGAACACCAGGATAGTGTCCGGCTCTGCAAAATAAATTCCACATTCCACCGTAGAGAGAATAATATGTACACAAGTTCAATCTGCTGACGTATTTTGTGGCATGACGTCACACCACTACCAAGCCTTTACTTGAATCGTTTTTTATTATACCACCTCAGCGCGTTTAGCGAAGCGGTTTCCTTGGCACGTCTTGTCGAAGCAGAGATCGTGTTCCCCTTATTCCGGGATTCCGATCAATATGGACGTGGGTAACCCAACCGCGCCATTGATGGTGGCGCTTGGGAGATAAGCGAGTTTTACCTGGCTGGCGGGGACGCATAGTCTTCGTCCTCCCATATATAAGGGGATAAGGATCCACCTTTTTACCTACGCCTTCTTCCTCCTTTGCTTATCCATCTTCGCGCACTCGAGCTCCAGCGCCCAAGTTCGCACATCTCGTCTCAACCTTCTCCAGTCATGTCCGGAGCGGGAGGCAAGTTGATGGCCTCCTCCGTCACGGAGGGGCACATCGAAAGGCTGCGCGACGCCGGATACCTGTCCAGCGACATCGCGCACCGTCTCCCCAACAAGGGGCAGCTCATCCCCACACCCAGGCCCCATGAGAGGGTGGTCTTCCTTCCCCATTTCCTCTGCGGACTGGGCTTTCCACTTCACCCCTTTGTTCGGGGGCTCATGTTCTACTACGGCCTAGATTTCCACGATCTGGCGCCGAACTTCATCCTCAACATCTCGGCATTTATCGTCGTGTGCGAGGCCTTCCTGTGCATCCAGCCCCACTTCGGCTTGTGGCTCAAGACCTTCAATGTCAAGCCGAAGGTAGTGAAGGGGAATCAGGCGGAGTGCGGAGGCGCCATGGTGGGTAAGATACCCAACGTCGTCTGGCTCGAGGGCGCCTTCGTGGAAACCATCAAGGGATGGCAATCGGGGTGGTTCTACATCACCGAGCCGCGTGACCCTAAATGGGTAGTGGCCCCCGAATTTAGATCTGGAATCCCCACGCGGCTCACCTCTTGGAAGGAGAGTGGCATGACCTGGGGCGATTCGGAGGAGCTGACCGGACTCCAAGCCTGTATCCGGAAGCTGGTGAACAAGAAGCTCAAGCTTGTCAACGTGGTCCAACTCATGCTCATCCGCCGGATTCTCCTGTACCAAACCTTGAGCAGGCTCTTCGACACTAGGTACGCAGATGCCTGGAAGGTGCTCTTCAAGGGCGCCGAAGCTCCCGCATCCGCCACTGAAGATCGCGGATTTCGTTCACAGCGTCCAGCTGACGAGGTAAGTGATTCTACCCCTTTACGGGACACTTGTTTTTAATAGTTCGACCTTACGCGGGATTTAATCTCCCCTTTCCTTTGACAGGACTGGATGAAGAAGGCCGGGCAGATTATCTGTCCGGCTCCCATGCCAGAAAACCTAGTAGACGCCCGTCTAGCGGGGCTGCTGGTTCTGGCACCGCATGTGGTGCCGGAGAAGAAGGCCAAGAAGGAGGCCACGGGTACTCGAAAGAGTTCCCGTTTTCAGGTGTCCGATGACTCCGAGGCGGACTCCTCCCCCGAAGGCGAGGAGGAGAAAGAAGACTCTCCCCTGGAGGGGGGAGAGAGGAAGAGGAAGGCTTCCCCAACGGGGGAAGCCGAGGGGTCCAAGAGGGGAAGGACCCTTCCTCCGGACAGCTCCGCCAACGCCAACGACGGCGACGAGGAGTGGCCCTCAAGGGCCAAGCCCCTGGCAAGATCGTAAGTATCCGGATTCCTGAGTGATTTGTAATTTATTTTTTGTGCCAAGTAGTGTCCTTCTAATGCCACATACTATCTGTAGCCCGGCCGAGGAGGACCTTCCCGCTTCATCCAGCGGGTCCTTGGCCCCGTCGTATGTAGATTCCAATCCGACCGCCTCCACCCCTCGCGATGCTAAGGACGCCGAGGTGGGATCCCAGGAGGGGACCCGCCAGGAGGGGGAGGCTCCGGAGGTGCCACAAGGCAACCTCCCGGACTTCGCGGGACTCCGCGGCCGGAACCCGCAAAGTGGTTCCGGAGTCCGGCAGCGTGCCCTTCGTAAGAAGGGCAAGATCGTGACACCGGCAGCCTCCGTCCAACCGGAGGCACCGGACAACTTGTTGGAGGCGCTCAACGGCGCTTCCATCAAGGAAGAACACCGCACTATTATGAGTGCGGTGATTCAGAAGGTTCAGCTCGCCAAGAGCGGGCTGGCCGAAGCTAGCAAAGACCTTCTAACAGGCTTTGAGGTCAGAAGTTTAAAATCTGTAATGTGATACCGCATAGACAGTAGCCCCTGATGCTCGGTTCGGTGTTCGGAAAGAAAAACCGGACTGAGGATCTAAAGAAGATATATGCAGGAGTGCTAAAAATTATGTCAATATGGGTTTGCAGGCTGCGCTGCTGACCTCTGCCGCACTGACTGCGGAGGTCGGTGCTTTGAAGCAGGACCTCGAGCGGTCCGAGCAAGAGCTCGGCCTTGCCAAGAAGCAGCTCGAGGACAAAGAAGGTGAGTAACACCACTTTGAAATTTGTACCTTACAGAAAAGGATTTTGGTTGCAATAGAAATAACAAGGATAACGTGGGTACTGCAGGGGCCACGAACGAGGTGGCAACCTTGAAGGAGGCCGTGTTCGCGGCCGAACGCAATGCGGCCGCAGAACGGGCGGAGCGAGAGAAGCAGGAGGCGCAGGTGGCGGAGGTGCGGCAAGAGCTCCAGGCTCTCATGGAAAAGCATGAGAGTTTGGAGAGCGAATCGAAGACTCGAGAGTCCGAGCTTGCCTCGGCTCTTGAAAGTGCCAAAGCCGCCAAGGCCGAGGCCCATAAGTCCCTCCAGGAGATTGAGGCGATGAAGAAGATAGCGGCGGGTAAGGCATTTTTCATGCAAAGCAAGCATGTGCATGTAAATTACATTACTTACCCGAATTCGGAGCTCTCCAGGGCGTTTGCAGATCTGCCTCAGGCGTGTCCGATGTCGCCGCATTCTACCGGGCCGAGGAGGGAGCTCAACGGAGAAGGTCTTACGGTCTCAAGACTGAGGCCGGACATCCGGTGCCCCTAGCGATCAGTCAAGCAGCTGGTCGAGCTCCACAAGGTAGCCGAGCAGGCCATGAAGGGCCTCATAGTCCGGTTGTGGCTCGAGAGGCCATGCACAGGAGCTACTTCGCCTCGTCAGGCGGCGGCTGGTGGATGCGTGCTCGGGTGGAGGTCATCAAGCGCTCCGCTTTGTATTGAAGGTGCCCGTTGGGCCTTGCCCGCAAAAGGTGCACCGGGGCGGCTGGATCTCGAGAGGCTTCGACGGACGCGCCGCCCGGCGGAGCAAGGAGTATCATCGCTCAAATGTACTATAAGACTGTCCTGAAGGGTGCCCGCAAGATTGCGAATGAGTGCCCCAGAGATGTAATTTTTGAGTAGACTCGCAATGTGTTATCCTGTGCGCTGAAAACTTTGTTCATATGCGCTAAGCAACGCTTGTTTGATTTAAAATATTACCTTCTGTGCGGCCGTTTATCAAATCTGAGAGATGGCAAGTCGTCGGCTTCGCCCCCATGCCACGAAAAGTCGGGGTGTTCGGGATAAACTTGAGCGCTCTTGTTCCCATTTTTGGGTCCATCTAGGGAGGCTCTCAACACAACGAACAAGGCAACCGGACTTATAATGCTTGAACACTCTCACTTAGCCATAGAATTCTGTAATTTTAAATTTCGGCGAAGCCCCTAGTGTTCGGAAGATCAATTCGGGCGCTTATCCACGCCTTTGGCCGGACACACGGTTCCTTGCTCTAAGCGGCATAAGTCTTTAAGGACTCGAAAAGACCTCTCGAACAATGACCAGCTCTCGCCTTATCATGACAGTCAGTTTTAGCTTTTCCATCGAGGCGCCGCCCAAAGACAACCGGGCGAATCGCAGTGGTTCTCCCAGTGCTACCTTAGCCGTGAACGGAACGTAAGGTACCAAAACATGGGAGCCGGGCAAACCCAACTATTGACCCAAGACATGATTCGGAGCCGATGCATATAGTGCTATAAGTTCGGGGTGCCGCACTTGTGAAAGTGTTCGGACTTCACACCATAATGCGGGGAACATAAGCCCCTGGTGTATTCGGCCGTACCGAATTGTATGGATGCAAGATGTCATAAATGAACACACACACATATATATAAAGGGAATGCAATTATAAGCGAAAAATGATGCATTGTTTATTCGAGGAGTTCTGCTATGAGTGCAGAACGATACAAATAGTGCGGTAAGCAAGGGTTTGGACTATTAGACATGTCCCCCTCCAGGGATAGGCTGCGGAATGGTGTAATAAACAGATTTAATGCTCGTAATGGAGACCACCTGAGTGTTCGTCGTAGCCCTTGTTCCTCCCTGGCTGTTGCATCGTGAGTTTGGCAGATCTACTGCCGTACAGGGCCTCTTGTAAACGGAGTCATGTGGATAAAATAAAAATAAAAAAAGGAAAAGAAAAAGAGCGACACACTTAGGAGCCCCTGGTGTGGTTGAGCCGCACTCTGGGCCTGTCGTGGTCGTGTCCCTCCCCCTATGCCCAAGGTATCTCCCGAGCGTAATGATGTACGCGGGGAGCTTGTCTTACAATCATGTAAGGGCTGGGGTTGGGGCCGCATTGCTATGCGTGCTCGGAACGCGCTAGGTGGTCTTGGTGTATGTTACTCCGGGCGCATTTAATCCCGTCCGGTCTTTTAACGGCCGGACTCGAAAATTGCCATAAGAGGCTGTTCTGAACTTCTGCCGCAAGAGCCGCTGTGTGTTCCTTCGTTCGGAGGGAGCGTTCAGTGTTTCTGTTGACCGTGATGACTCCACGAGGGCTTAGCATCTTGAGCTTGAGGTATGCATAATGCGGCACCGCGTTGAACTTTGGAAATGCAGTTCGTCCGAGCAGGGCGTGACAGCCGCTGCGGAACGGGACTATGTCGAAGATTAACTCCTCGCTTCGGAAATTATCCGGGGATCCGAAGACCACTTCCAGTGTGACCGAGCCTGTACAATTGGCCTCGACACCTGGTATGACGCCTTTGAAGGTCGTCTTTGTAGGTTTAATCCTTGAGGGGTCTATGCCCATCTTGCGCACTGTATCCTGATAAAGCAGGTCCAGGCTGCTGCCGCCGTCCATGAGTACTCTAGTGAGGTGAAATCCATCGACGATTGGGTCTAAAACCAATGCGGCGAATCCGCCATGGCGGATACTGGTGGGGTGGTCCCTTCGATCAAAAGTGATCGTGCAAGAGGACCATGGATTGAACTTCGGGGCGACTGGCTCCATCGCATATATGTCCCGGTGCACGCTTCCGCTCCCTCTTGGGTATGTGGGTTATGATATCATATTTACCGTCCGCACTTGTGGGGGAAACCCTTCATCCTCTATTGTTCGGGCGGGGTCTCCTCCTCGCCGCCGCTTATGCAGCCCCTTGTCATTGTTTTCGGCAATTAACTTGCCTGCCTGCTTGAATACCCAACAATCTCTGTTGGTGTGGTTAGCTGGCTTTTCGGGGGTGCCATGTATCTGGCAAGAGCGGTTGAGTATTCGGTCCAAATTGGACGGACCCGGAGTGGTTCTTTTGAATGGCTTCTTCCGCTGACCGGGTTTAGAGCCTCTGAATCCGGCGTTGACTGTCGTATCTTCATTGTTATCGCCGTTAACGCGGCGTTTGTTTTTGTTTCAACGCGACCTGCCATTGTGGTCCTTAGTATCCGGACTGCCAACATTTTTGCTGAGGTTGTTGCTGTGAGCTAGCCAGCTGTCCTCTTCCGCACAGAGGCGGGTCATGAGTGATGTGAGGGCTGCCATGGATTTTGGCTTTTCCTGTCCTAGGTGCCAGGCCAGCCACTCGTCGCGGATGTTATGTTTGAAGGCTGCGAGGGCCTCTGCATCCAGACAGTCGACGATTTGATTTTTCTTTGTTAAGAACCATGTCCGTAATTGTCCGGCCGATTCATCTCGATGCTGAATTATGTGGCTTAGGTCATCGGGCGTCGGTGGTCGCACATATGTGCCCGGAAGTTGTCGAGGAATGCGGCTTCCGTGTCCTCCCAACACCCAATTGACTCACCGGGCAAGCTGTTAAGCCAATGCCGAGCTGGTCCTTTAAGCTTGATGGGAGGTACTTGATGGCGTGGACATTGCCGCCATGGGCCATATGGATGTGAAGGAGATAATCTTGATCCAAACCGCTGGGTCTCATTGTGCCATCATAAGATTCAATGTTCACGGGTTTAAACCCTTCAGGATTTGATGATCCATTACTTCTGCATGAAGCATAGTGGGTGTGCGGCGCCTCTATATTGAGCAATATCACGACGTAGCTCAAGAGAGCATTGTCTGCTGTGTTCGGCCCGGCTGGAGTTGCTGTATCCGGCGCGACGGTAGTCGTCATGGGTCGTGGGGCGCCCACGTGATCCATAGATAGATATGGATTGTCTTGCCTTGTCCTCCAATATATCCCACAAGTCCGGCGCATTCCCCCGTGGCTTCATACTTTTTGAGCGGTGCCGGGGTACGGTTTTGATGGAGGGCCTAGATGCCTCTCTGTCGCGACCACGGGGTGGTCGCTCGCCAGACAGCGCTGGTGATGAAGGTTTGTACGCTTCCTCCTCTAGTCAGGGGAGCAACTTGCGTTTTGGGTAGCTTTTGGAGGGGTTGTCGAGTTCATACTCTTCGGCCGCGAGGATCTCGGTCCATCTGTCGGCCAGCAGGTCTTGATCAGCTTGAAGCTAATGCTGCTTTTTCTTTAGGCTGTTCGCCGTGGCCATTAGCCTGCGTTTAAAACGCTCTTGTTCGACGGGATCTCGGCACACGCATTTAATTTCGTCATTGAGGCTTGCCTTGTCTTCGGAGGGAGGCATGTAATTTTCGTCCTCCTCGCCGCCGCTCTCTCCTAAGGGCTGGCTACTCCGTCCTCTGTCTTTGAATCTTCTGGAGGGGGTTGTCTTCAGCACTCTCTGGGGTGTTATTATCTCCGGTGCCGGACTCTCCATTCTTACTGTGGCGGGATTTAGAGCGGCGCCGCTGACGTCGGCGCTTGGGCTGTTTCTTAGAAGAATCCGCCTCCGCTGCTTCTTCGCTGTCCCCATCCTTTGGGGTGTCCACCATGTATATGTCGTATGACGAGGTGGTCTTCCAGTGCCCTGTAGGCGCTGGTTCTTGATCGTCTCCGGCATCGTCGTCCATACCGTCGATGTCTTCGGAGTCATAGTCTAGCATGTCGGTTAGATCATCGACAGTGGCTACAAAGTGGGTGGTTGGTGGGCTTCGAATTTCTTCGTCTTCCGCATCCCAACCGTCCTGACCGCAGTCCGGCCAGGGTTCTCCTGATAATGAGAGATGTTTTAGCGAATTTAGGATGTCGCCAAAGGGTGAGTGCTGAAAGATGTCCGTGGTGGTGAACTCCATGATCGGCGCCCAATCGGATTCGATTGGCAGGGGCACAGGAGGTTCGTAGTCCGGCAAGGAGTCTGGCGCCTCGGAGTCACGAGCTTTATAAGGGACAAGGTCAGTATTCGGCTCCATCGCCGTGGAAGTTGCAGCTCCTGAAGCGGTGTCCAGCCACCTGTCCTTGATCTGCGCGGTCGGCTCCGAACTATGGGTCAGAGCGGACTTGTGTGTGGCCTCCAGGGTACTGTCCAACGGCAGAGCTAGATCATGCCCATCGTGACAGTGCGGCACGCTCGGCTGTGGCTCGACTCCATCGAAGATCAAGTCCCCGCGGATGTCAGCCGTGAAGTTTAGGCTTCCAAACCTGACCTGATGGCCAGGGGCGTAGCTTTCGATCTGCTCCAGATGGCCAAGTGAATTGGCCTGCAGTGCGAAGCCGCCGAACACGAAGATCTGTCCGGGGAAAAAAGTCTCACCCTGGACGGCGTTGTTGTTGATTGAAGAAGCCATCGAGCCTATCAGTGACGACACAGAGGAACTCTCAATGAAAGCACCAATGTCGGTGTCAAAACCGGCGGATCTCGGGTAGGGGGTCCCGAACTGTGCGTCTAGGCGGATGGTAACAGGAGATAGGGGACACGATGTTTTTACCCAGGTTCGGGCCCTCTCGACGGAGGTAGACTCCCTACTCCTGCTTGATTGATATTGATGATATGGGTAGTACAAGAGTGGATCTACCACGAGATCAAGGAGGCTAAACCCTAGAAGCTAGCCTATGGTATGATTGTTGTAATGGTTGTTCGTCCTACGGACTAAAACCCTCCGGTTTATATAGACACCAGAGAGGGCTAGGGTTACACAGAGTCGGTTACAATGGTAGGAGATCTACATATCCGTATCGTCAAGCTTGCCTTCCACGCCAAGGAAAGTCCCATCCGGACACGGGACGAAGTGTTCAATCTTGTATCTTCATAGTCTTGGAGTCCGGCTGACGATGATAGTCCGGCTGTCCGGACACCCCCTAGTCCAGGACTTCCTCAGCGCACGTACTCCCGTCTCTTTCCCAACCACACTCGCACGGGTACACGGTGGAGCTCATTTCTGTACGAAAAAGGCAGCCCACGTGTTAATTTGGCACGTGTACTGGTTGTCCACTTGGTGGAGGGAGGATCGTCTACCACGGGTGAACAAACACATTGCGACTTGACGCGTTATCTTAAATTAAAAGAAGAGGCAAACCATGTGGGGACTACCTAAGAGGCAAGGCTCTATACACTGGAGGACTTTTGATGTGTCCCGTCAACTGGCAGAACAAGGAGAAGCTTGCTTAGTACCGCGTCTCCCCCGCCCACGGGCGCGGTGGCTCGCAGGATGAGGTGAAGCTTGCTTACTAAGCCTTACGCCCGCTCCCTAGCCCATGCGCGCGGTGGCTAGCAGGACGACGAGAAAAATTTACTACTCCCTCCGTTTACTCCTCGTCCCTACTACCTTGGTTGTAGAGATTATACTATCATATTGTTTGGAATATATATGTCTTTTAGTAGATTTCAATATGAACTACTAGTACATACTCCAAACACTGATGTATATAGACGTATTTTAGAGTGTAGATTCACTCATTTTGCTCCGTATGTAGCACTCTCCCTCGCCCCTCGACCCTCGCCCACGTGGTCGACGTGCAACAATTCAATCGGTCTCATATAGCCAGAACGATATATACGGCACTACCATTATTGCTCGACTTCCCGAAGAGGCGAAGAGCCAATCGCAAGGTTAATATTTTGGAGATGCCAAGCGCAAGGTTATAGGAGAACGAGTAGTAGGTGCCGCGTCATTTATAAATAAAGTTTTTTTCTTCAGTGGCACGTACGCAATATGATAGGTTCATATGGAGAGAAAAGGAAACCGCTCCACTATATACATAGTCAGGACGGGCCAGCCTACACGGTTGCTTGCTGGGGTTGCTCTCTCCACACTCTCTCGCACAAAACGACTGTGGACACATCTCTAACATCCCGGCGGATCACATCCGCTTGGGCAAGGGGTGGATGCTTAGTGTAGATGCAGTTTCCGTCGCCGATGGTGAAAACCCACTGTCGGCACGTCCCGATTAGGGGTCCCCGCCGTTCTCTCTCACAAATCCGGTGAGGTTGCCTTCGTCCCTGCTCACTGCCGCGACGTGGGAAGTTTCCGCCTCCCGCCGCCCTCCTCAAGGTTGAGCTACGTCCCTCAGGTACAACTCCCTTTACAGCCGGCTTGCACCACTGCTCCAGCTGCCCACATCACTCCCTGTGGATATTTCTCTATACTTCTTTGCCCCGCACATACCTCTACTGGCTTCTACGTACTGTATTTGTGATGAGTTTATGTCTCATCAACTAGTCCCAGTAATCTTATTCCAATCACGCTTGTTCAATTTCTTTGCCACAGGGATGCTCATCTTGATTTTGGTGAAACTGCACAAAATGATCCGATGGTCAAAAGGTTGCAAACTTCATTTATTAGGAAGCTCGAACGTTGCCAGCAAATTGAAGCTTGGTCAGGGTTCACAGTTCAAGGGCTAGGGACTGCATGGATCGTTTTTTTCTTTAGCTGCCTCTGTTCCAAAATAAGTGTCAACTTTAGTAGTAGTACAACTTTGTATACTAAAGTTTGCACAAAGTTGAGAAACTTATTTTGGAACGGAGGGAGTACATATTTGCTATGATCTGTCAATCATTGAGATGCAATAGCAGGCATGTTAATCTCCTTTGTATTTGATGAAATGTTGCAACGGGCAACCTTGGACGCAAGATACATGTAACAGAAGCTGGAAGCTTCATAGCATTGTACAAATTTATCTTGCTGATAAATTACAGTACGTACTATACTAGTACTTCCTCCGTTCCTAAATATAAGTCTTTGTAGAGATTTCACCATGAACCACATACGGATGTATATAGATGCATTTTAAGTGTAGATTCATTCATTTTATTCCGTATGTAGTGGAATCTCTACAAAGACTTACTATCTACTAGTAATAGCTATCCCCCACTACTAGGAATTCTCTATCCTCTCCTTGAGCCACGTCATCAAAATTGATGTAGTCGTTAGATGAAGTAAATCAGTCCATAATAACTGTCTGATCTAGACGTTGAGAGGCTCCGCACTAAGCCACATGCAAGCATGCAGAAATACCGTGCCACATGCATGTGAGTGGGTTTTAAGTCACATCAACATGTCTGCATGCAAGCATGCACCGGTAGCATGCATGTAAGTGAGCTTTTAAGTCCCATTAACATGTCAAAAAGAAAAATATAATCCCATTATGCAGTAGGAGTTGGCTGATCTTTTTACTTACGTGGGATGATCTAAATGATGATGGGAGTTTATTTAGTTTGGCTACCACATTTGCCATGCGGTTATAGAGTTTTTTTTGTTCTATGAAATCGATAATTTTGCGCAGAGAGATATACAACTGTTCCGCGCCAATGCGCGGGGACTCACCTAGTAGTAATATTTAGGAACGGAGGGAGTACCATGTAAAGAGTTAGGTGTCGCACGGTGATAGTGTGAGGTGGGCCATGTAATCACTGAGCCTGCATGTTTTCATTGCTCTTGCACGCCTCCGCTGTAGGAATGGAGAAAATTGTAATCTAGTAGTAGTATACCTCCTTTCGCTGAAAGCGTGGGACATCGAGAAGTCCTACCACCTCAGTAATAAAGACCAATGAGCCGTCAAATCACATAGACTCAGCAGCAAGTTGGATGGACGAAGCAACCATCACTCTTGCGCCAGTGAGAGGTCGCATCCGCTCTGCCCGGGCATGAATGCGGCACCGATTCTTTGGAGTGGCGCTGACCGTTTCGGGCGGGAAGCGCGCGATGGAGGGGCTTTGGGTGGGCCAGGCTGGTCAGGAGCGGGCGTGGCAGCTGTTCGCATGTCCCTACCGGACACGCCCGGAAACGAGAGGATGCACCGACTCTCGCGGCTAAAATCGTACACTATACAACATCTCTCTGTAGGAGTAGGTCGATCTGTCGCTCTCTCTAACACACACATGATGTTAAACACACACACACACCCGCGCGCGCGCGCGTGCACACGCACGCACCTTGGTCCCATTGCACCTTCTAACGTGACTTATTACACGTAGACGGAGGGAGTAGTAAGTATACGAGATACAGTGGCACACTGACTTAAGTCGAATACAAGTGCCCAAAATTTGTGTGCATGCTATAATAAGGATTCAGGAATGTATAAAAGGTTATTTCCCTCTCGTTGAACATAACGGGAGGGTTGTGTAGCTGGTTAGCCTGTTCGCTCATCAAACTTGAGGTCTCGGGTTCGATAACTACACTTGAGCATAATTTGTGGCAGGAGGATTCTTTGACTAGTCAAAATGTTTTCTAGGGTTTGCACGCTTCACACTCTCTCTCCAGTATATATATATATATACATGCTGGAGCCTGAGCGCTTGTAGTTGCTCTCTTCACACTCTCTCGCCCTCTCCAGATCTAAACAAGACTTCGTTGGCCTCTCTCTCCCCTCACTGCTGCTCAAAGAGCCGGCAGGATCCGTCCGCCAGGAAGGGAAGGAGGCTTAACGTTGTCGCTGTCGGCGAGGGACTACCGGCGCAGCTGTTCACTTTCCAGCCAGCGATGGCGCGGGAGGGCCTCCGACCCCTTCTTCTTCGTCGCCGGCCCGTCGCCCACCGAAGCATGCCCCAAGAACCTTAAGGTATAATTTACTTACTCCACATGCATTGCTCTAACTGCATGTATACCATGAATCTAGGACGTGGTTCAAAGAGGAAAGGGGTGGGAAAAGTTGTATATAGCATGAATCTAGGACGTGGTTCAAAGAGGAAAGGAATGGGGGAAAGTAGTGGGGAAAGTTGTATCGCATAAATCTAGGACGTGGTTCAAAAAGGAAAGGAAGGGGCGAAAGTACTAGTTCAAAAAGGAAAGGAAGGGACAAGGCTGTAGAGTTTGAGCAGGACTAGATTTGCTGCGCTCACATAGGGAAAGGTGTCTGATAACAAAACTGGGACCAACACGGACTGACACGGAGTTTTTTTAGTCCCTGGACCAAAATGTCCCTGTAAACAAACACCCTCTAATAATGCCGCTGGAAAATTGATGCAATGCCACAGCTAAAAGCAAATTACATGTTTAACGAATTTTATTGTTAATATAATCTCTATGTTAATATTAATCAATGCCACCGTTTGAGAAATGCTACTGTCTTGCTTTCTTTCACATTTAGATAAGGTAGATGCTTCTTTTTATTGGCTTCTGTGTCATCCACCGTTATTGACCACTAATTGTTTCCTTTGCACCTCTGTGTAAACAGGGTTATCTGCTTCACCTCGTTGCCATTGTGACCTTTTGTTGCACTGCAGAAAACACTTTTTTTTAAGAGTGTTTTGTGCAGTTCAACCAAAATGTTACACCGACAATGTTGCTTGATTGCTTGATCTTAGTGGAACTGCACAAGAGGAGATCTTACTTCCTATCCGTTAAGGCGAATTTGGTTCAGATCTTCTTCTTGTGAGTTGTTTGAATTCCGCATCATGAGAAGTCAAGATTAGCCTTCTTTCACATGATTCTGCAGTGTGCATTCATATGTTGTGCTACTTGTACGATAATGTTGCTTGATTTTAGTGAACTACACAAATGGAGACAAGACTTCCAATCTGTATGTGCACCGTAATATCCCATTGAGGTAAGATAAGAATATTTCACAACTGCTGGCCTGTATTTTGCCACTTCCATCAAAAAATTAAGTTTAGTACTATACTTGTGCTCCCTAATTGACATGCCAAATCTTACATTGAAGGTGTAGCTTGTTTGTTATTGAACCAAGTGATGAAGGGGAAGAACAAGAAAAAAAAACAAAAATCAACTTCAGGTGCTGTAATGAAGCACTAGAACTGTGATGGGACAAGTAATGATATAGTTTTGCATCTTAATTTATTGCTATGGCTGGAACGAGCAATTGTTTTGCCACTGAGTTGATGCCACTCTTAATGTAATATTTAATTATGTCTACTTGTGCAAACAGGGATCTTCTTTGAAGATACCATATATTTTAGTGTAATTACACAAGAAGATGTTGGAAACATTAAACTAATCGAGGAGTATATAGTAAGCTTGGCCACCACCGTAGATAGCAACAGATCGTTCCGGAGAAATGCTTCATCTGTATGCTCTACACAATAAGCCTCCTGACAAAGGTTGGTACTCGCCCACTGATTTCATCCATATCATTGAGCTTTGTCATCTCTATTGGTGTTGTGCTACATTTTAGATACTGTCATGAAAAAGTGGTATTGTCCTTGTGAAGTGCTTCATCTGTGTTGTTTTAAATATTTCCTTTCCTTTTTTTCGAGCAAAAGTGATGCTAACATTTAGTAGTCCTCTTGTCTTTGCACAACAGCATCATCTTCCTCTGAAGAAGAATATGGAGTACGTGAAGCGACTAGTTCCGATTATGCCAGGATGAAGAAGCCCTGTCTATCTTATCATCAGAAGGAGCAGCTGAAGGATGGTTACATTACTCCCCACAAGACCAAATTAACTTCTGCTCAGAAGGCCTGTCAAAATCTCCATTTTTTTGCTGTGATGCGCGAGTACAATGTTGTTCTAGGATTCTTTCTGGTGAGTTCCATTTTTATAAAAGTGTGCTCTACATGGACCATGTATGTGCCTGTTGAAACTGTCAATTCATAGTACAGTTTGCTTTATACTAATCACTTTTTTGTATTTGTGCAAACAGGGGTGCTCAGCTTGATTTCAATGGGAATTGCACAAAATGTTCATGAATACATCTAATCATTCCTTTCCACCACAAGAAAGGAGGTGCCGATAAGTTCAAGGCGTTGCAACATATAAGGGCGAAATCATACAAGCTACGCGCGAATTTGGTTGATTTTGGTGGAACTGCACAAAAAGAACAGCTGGTTTATTTAGCACGAGGTGCCATGTCAATGTCCGAACTGATGGCAAACCCTGCCCATCCCACAATCACAGGCATTTGATATTTTGGAATGGGACAACCTTGTCAAATTTTGCTCATTGATTTTAGCAAGACATGCGTTTGATATTTTCGAATGGGACGCCCTTTGCTGTCAGCAGCGTCGATCAATTTTTTCTTTATTCTTTAGTTGTGAAGTAAATATTGCCTCTGACATGTGAGTCGCTGAGATGCATAATCATCGATTGTTTTTAATGTTCTCTATGGATTGTCAGGCCTGTGTTTTTGATTGCAATGTACAGAAACGCTAAAAAACTGCTCAAACTCTTCGTACCCCTTCTGTTCCTTTTTACTTCGCACATTGTGAAAGTGCATACTTTTTTGTATAAGATTGGCCAAAGTAGAGATACTTTGACTGCAGACAAAACTTGTATGCAGACTAGAAAGGACCGGAGGGAGTACATGTGAAACTGCTGCAAACGAGGTGATCACCCTGGGAATAATGCTAGTACGTATTGTTTTGGATGTTCATCCAATGCCAGTGATATAGGAATTCAAACTAATCGAAATAAATTCATTCATACATGGTCGGATTTCATATAAACATGCCGGATTTCATTAAATTTCCTACATTCTTCAACGAAAAAGGGATGCGCTGGAGGTATAATTAATCAACCAAAGCTACCCACCTGTGTCCCGCTGAGCCGAACAGAAGCTTCAGTGACTTAACTCTAGGTGCGGTTGCATAACTGACATGTGGCCCAGATGCTTGTTGGGCCCACGTGCCAGTCAGCCAACTGCACCAGCAGTTACGTAGAAGCAGCGTCCTTCTCCAACATAGCTCTCTGACTCCACGTCGCCGCCAAGAAGCTAACCGGCCGTCAGTGGTCAACCCGTGTAGCTTGTCACAGCGATTAGGGCAACTAGGACCCCAATGATCAAGATCACCACATGACAAACACCTTTCTTCTTGTCATTCTTCTTCTTGAAGTTCGTGTTGCACAACCTTGTTCTTCCCATCAAACTTTGCTTTACCATCAAACTTGCCCTTGTTCTTGAACTTGTGGGGCTGGAAGTTCTTCTGTACCATATTGGCACTAGATCCTCCCTCAATTCCTCAAGCATGTATGTCCTTTGCTCTCGCCTTTTCTTCCACATCAAGAGTGCCAATGAGATCCACGAAGGAGGAAGCTTGGTGATGAAGGAGGTATAATTAATTAACCGAAGCTACCCACCTGTGTCCCGTTGAGCCGAACAGAAGCTTCAGTGACTAAACTGCAGGTGCAGTTGCGTAACTGACATGTGGCCTGTTGGGCCCACGTGTCAGTCAGCCAACTGCACCAGCAGTTAAGTAGAAGCAGCGTCCTTCTCAAGCACAGCTCTCCGACTCCACGTCGCCGCCAAGAAGCTAACCGGCCGTCAATGGTTAACCCGCCTAGCTTGGCTTCAACCGGAGAGTAGTGGCGGCGGCGACCTACCATGTTCTACTCTTCCTCGTTTTTTGTGTGGCGCGGCCTCGTTGGCAGCGGGGTGGAGCCTCGGCGGAGCCGGCGATGTCCGTTGTCTCGTTGTCGGCGGGCGGCGCCTCAGCGGAGCGGTGGAAATCCTCCCCCACGTTGCTAGCAGGATGGGGCCTCGGCTGAGCCGGTGATGTCTTCTGCCTCGTTGTTGGCGGGGCGGGGCCTCGGCGGAGCTGGCGGTGTCCTCTGCCTCGTTGTTGGCGCCGCGGGGCCTCGGCGGAGCAGGGCCTCGTCGACACCAGCGGAGCGGGGACTCGTCGGAGCCGGCATTGTCCTCTACCTCGTCCTCGGTCTCGCCAAACAGTGCCTCGCCCGCTTCATCGCCCTCTTTGGTAGCCTCTTTGTAGGCGGCCGCAGCCTCCGCCACCCGCATGCGGTACCGCGGCCTTCGGCGGCCCTTGCGGGGAGCGGTGCAGTCGGCAGTGCCTCCTGCTCCGCCTGCTCCGCAGCGATCTGCTCCTCCACCTGCAGGTGCTCCTGGAGAAGATGGTGGTTGTAGGCGGTGTCGGCCTGCGCCTCCCGGAACTGCTCCTGAAGCATCTTCCTCACACTGTCCATATATTGGGCATGGGCCTCGCCAATGGTCATGGTGCAATGCACCGGCGAGGATGGCGCGGAGGAGGGGGTTGGCGCCGGATCGTCGACTACCAAGTTCTCCATTGGGACGTCTTCGTCCTCCGGCTGCCTGCCAGCCAGCCGGTCGGCAGCAATGGCTACCATCTCCTTGTGGTCCATCGTCCGCCTGTCTCGAAGTGCGCTGGAGCGTGAGGAAGCCATGGTGGGCAGTAGTGGTGTGGACAGGAGAAAGGGAACGGATGCGGATGACCGCGGCTATGGCCGACGCAGCAGTTTATATAGAAATGGTGGGCGTGCGGAGGGACGGATGTGTGGCGCCGGAGTAGCCGCCTCGGCAACCGCGTATCATTAATGTGGGCGGCAGATGGACGGACAGACGACACTTGTGTCGTTTGAAGGCGGAGCAATCGCCTGCACCGGGAAGCGGGGCGGGCGGCGCTGACTGTTTCGGGCGGAAAGCGCGGACGGGTGAGGAGATGACTTTACTTGGAGAGGATGACAATGGGGACCCACCAGGTCCATATCCTCACGTACGCAAGTGCCTCCTTATTTTATATATATATATATATATATATATATATATATATATATATATATATATATACATTTATATATATAAAACTATACTCCCTCCATCTAGGTGAATAAGTCGTATTAGAAGGTGCATCACGACCTAGGTGCAAGTAGATTGGTGGAAAAGAAGAATATTTCTCTCTTCTAAACACAACATTTAATCACAACAGTGAAGAGGATGCCTTATTAGCTACCCATGTAGGCCATCGTAATTCATAGCATGCAAAGCGCTTTTATTTCTTGGCTAATAACCGCATGGATGTGCTGCATGCATTGGTTCTTGCCCGAGCAAAAAAAAGGGAGGAAAGGGGTTTCCACGGGTGACAACAAGGCAGAGCTGGAAGCGCTCGCTGGAGTAATTTATTTTGCTTCCCTTGGTTTCCTGAAATCACGGTCCCACACCATTGTCAACCTATGTAGTAGTCAATAAACGAGAGAATTGCACAAGAAGCGGCCGATACCGGGACCAAGCAGCTCGAGCAAGATTTGTGTTTTGAGGTGTGAGCACCGCAGAGTTTTTGATGTTTAGCCCAGATATTAATTTTCTCCTCTGAACAACAACGAAAACATCGCTGCAGGTATTAATCATGGCCAGGTCTGCCTAGCCTGTGCCAGATATCCAGCCCAGATATTAATTTTTTTCAAGCTGAAAATGGCTAGCCTAGCTATACTTTTTTTAGGAATACCCAGGCAAGGTCAAGTTGTTATTCTCTGCCCCGCTGGGCTGCAAATCTTTCCTAGGAGGGATGCATTAGGCTTAACAAGAAAATGGGCTTTAAGAAATAATAAATGGGATGTAATTATAAAAGCTGGGCAAGAACTATAAAAAAATGCACCAAACACGTGATTACTTTATAAAATATTATTTTGGATAGTGAAAATTTTAATTTCATTAATTGTTGCGAGCGCAATGTTTCGTTGGATTTTTACGTAATATAAATTTATTTAATCTGACTAGAAATTTCGGGATAAAAATATTTCGGATCCCATCAAAATGTGGGAAATTTTATTGAATTCTGTTTTGAACGGTTGGTTGAAATGGGCTGTACTTTTAACCAACTGTAAATGGGCTGCAGTAAATTCCATTAGAATTCAAAAATGGGCTACACATTCTAATAAATCTCAAATGGGCTATAAGTTCTCTGGCACACACTTCTGGCCTTCCTAAGGTGACGCGTCCCCTAAAAAAACAGAGTTGACGCGTATGCAAGGCTTTGTCAACTTATAGTCAACACACGGTTCTAGCACCAGTGGCCGTTGGATGCCCATCCAACGGATGCCGTGCTTCTTCTTCAATCTCGGATATTCTAGCTTCACCCGCCCAAAAAATGTTTCCTCCCCGTGACATCTGGGGCGCACTGTTTCGGAAGCTAACCTGTGGGCCTACTAAGTTGACGTACCAAGGGCTTTGTCAACTTAGTCAATATAAACGATTCTAGCTGCACTGACCGTACGATGTCCATCCAACGGCCGTAGTGCTTCTTCAACCTCTGGTCTTCTTGCTCCAGCCGCCCAAAGCAGCGCCGGTCGTGCCGCCTGCTCCTGCCTCCCGTGGCCGGCTGTGCCGCGGAGGCCTCACCGCCCCCTACTACTCCCACCGCTGTCCAGGCCCTGCGGCGACGCAGCCTCACACCGCAGCCGAACGAGTGAACCCTCATACTCCTCTACGCGTGGGCATCCACTGTCGCGTCTTCCCCGGCTCCGCGTCGTCCCCTTCCTAGGCCTCGCCATCGTCCACCGCCCTGGTGCTCTCGGCGCGGCGTGGTCAACGTGGTCAAGGAATGACTTCCATCAGACGTGGACTGTACGTGGAGAGGCTGACAGCTGGGTCCACGGCGGCAGCAAGGAAGTGCCTCCTTATTATACAGAAAATAATGATTCCTCCACCTGACAGCAAGGACCCACCGGACGGGCCACCGTATTTCGCGAAAAAAACGTTTCCCCCCTGACTGCTAGGACCCACCAGCTACACCTTCGCACGCAAGGAAGTGTGTCCGGGCAAAAAAATAACGATTCACCCCCCTGACTGTTGGGACCCACCAGCTACATCTTCGCACGCAAGGAAGTGCGTCCAAGCAAAAAAAACCAAAACGATTCGCCCCCCTGACTGCTGGGACCCACCAGCCCCCCGACTGCTGGGACCCACCAGCTACATCTTCGCACGCAAGGAAGTGCGTCCGGGCAAAAAAACAATTCGCCCCCTGACTGCTGGGACCCACCAGCTACATCTTCGCAGGCAAGGAAGTGCCTGACAGTCGGGACCCACCTGGTCGAAGCGTACGTACCATTGTCATTCTGGTCGCGAATGTGTACGTACATACTGGTCGATGTAGAGGCGCGCACGTAGCATGTACACTTACGTACATCGGCCAGGGTCCAAGAAATAAAATACGGCCACGAATGTGTACATACGGGCGGGGTCTCAAACGCCTACTCGCGCATACGTACGGCGAGGGCTCGTGTACTTGGCTGGGTCGGAATGGAGAAACAGCGTCGTCGTCGTGTTCATGGGTCGGAACGGAATTTGTGGTCGTGTTCATCGGGAGGGCTTGGACGGAAGAGGCGATGGAAACGAGGCCTGGCGTACCGCACAACGGAGGAAACAGACCTCCTACGGTCGAAACGGGGGTCCTGTTGATCGGGAGGGGTGTGGCGTACCGCAAAACGGAGGAAACGGACCTCCTACGGTCAAAACGGGGGTCATGTTGATCGGGAGGGGTGTGGCGTACCGCAAAATGGAGGAAACTGACCTCCTACGGTCGAAACGGGGGGTCCTGTTGATCGGGAGGGGTGTGCGTACCGCAAAATGGAGGAAACGGACTTGTGTTGGAGCGCTACGGTCGAAACGGGGGTCCTGTTCATCGGGAGGGGTGTGGCGTACCGCAAAAAGGGACTCCACGGGATACTGTTCATCTCCACCATTGACCCCCTCCAGCCTCCACGGGCTACTGTTCATCCAACGTCGACCTCCTCCAGCCTCCACCGCGATCGCTCATCCACGGGCTCCTCGCTCATCCAGCCTCCACCGCGCTACTACATCGGCTACTATTCAACCACCCTCTCCACGGGCTCCTGCTCAACCACCCCTCCACAGGCTCTGCTCATCCTTCCCTCCACCGCTCACTGTTCATCCTGCCCTCCACGGGTGGTCCTTTTCATCCTGCCCTCCCCGGGGTCCTGTTAATCCAGCCCCAACCGGCTCGTTCGTTGGGGGTCCTGTTCATCCAGTGGCAACACCACGGGGTCCTGTTAATCCACCCCCCCCGGTAAATGTTCAACCAACCCCCCCCCCCCCCCCCCGCAACGCTCACTGTTCATCCAGAGGCAGCATCGATCGGCTTCAGTTAGCAAAGCATAGCGAAGAATCGCCGATCAGGTTCGATTAACGACCCTCGATCGATCGCCGGGTTCGATGTGCGTAGCCTGTAGTGCAATCGCTTGGGTTCAGTTAGAGCCCAACGCCTCGCTCGGGTTCTGTTAGAGCCAACGCCTCGCACACACGCGCATACGTGTACGAGAGAAACGCGCATCGCTTGGCCCCGGACCTCCCACCGTAACCGGGAACTCCCCAAAATTTTCCTCCCCCTGGCTTCTACCATGGTTTTTTCCGTCATGGACGGCCCAAAGAATGTCATGCAGCTGCGTCTCCGGCCCGCCCAGGACGAAAAGCCCATTTTCTGTCATGATTTTTTGTCATAGAAGTAGGAGCCCACCACATCTATGATGATACCGGGTTTTGTCACAATTATCATCATAGAAGTGTCATATGTATGACAGAAAAAATTTCGTTCGGCCCAAAATGTCACGGATGTTTCTTTTTTTTGTAGTGATGGATGATACAACGTAGCGCCAGCTAGATAGAGATCCCGGGTCTTTGAAAACCGTGTTCATGGGACATCGAAGGTGGCTTCGCGACGATGACTCATGGAGAAAACGCAAGGATCTGTTCGATGGTGAAACCGAACCCCGAACACGCCCGCGTACGAGGAGCGGTGAGGAAATAGACGAGCTATTGAAAAATTGGAAAGAGTGCCCATTAATGGTGTCCTGGACTAGGGGGTACTCACCACGTCATCTCCCGATCTGTTAGATTGGGCCGAGGACCCCCATGGCCGTATACTCATGGGCTAGTTCGGACAACTGCCGCATACAAGGAAGAATCCACAAGACTTGGTGATCAAGACAAGGACTCCTCCCCACCGGCGTATTTGGCTAGGGCTCTTGTTATCCTAGGCCTCTGGTGCATTATATAAACCGAAGCCAGGCTAGTCGATAGAGATAAGAACAATCATAATCATAGGCTAGCTTCTAGGGTTTAGCCTCTACGATCTCGTGGTAGATCAACTCTTGTAATACTCATATCATCAAGATCAGTCAAGCAGGAAGTAGGGTATTACCTCCATCGAGAGGGCCCGAACCTGGGTAAACAATGTGTCCCGCGCTGTTGGGGATATTACTACTGGGCGTAAACCGGCCAGGACAGGCCGGGTTAACTTCATCAGTAGTTGAGTATTCTTGAAGCCCGTGAAGGCAGATTGAATTATAGATAGGGGCCCAAGGCCCAGAACTGGTTCAAGGCCTGTAACCATGAACTGGCATTGGTATGTAAATTGTATGGTAAGATAGAAAGAGCGGAGACTGAACCGCACACATTTATGAGCCGGTTTCGGGACTTTATAAACCGACGGGTGTCACCCATGTATATAAGGGGACGACCCGGCGGCGGTTCAGGACAACAGACAACAACTCGAGACTTAGGCGAAGCATATTCGCTCCCTGGTCATCGAAACCCCATCAATTCCATCACAACTAGACGTAGGCTTTTACCTTCATCGAAGGGGCCGAACTAGTATAAAATCTCTTGCGTCCCTTGTCCGCTTTAACCCCTTCAAGCTAACCCGTAGCAATGGCTCCATGACTAAGTCCTTTCAAGAGGACATCTGCCGTGACAAAACCACGACAGTTGGTGCCCACCGTGGGGCTATCGCACGATGGTTTCAAGTTCTTGGAGGGCAACTTCGAAGGACTCAAGGGTTACGCCATGGGCCGGATGACCAACAGTCGTCGCGGCAAGCTCTACATCGACGATGCAGGTTGGGGCCCCGAGGCCAGCTCAATTGAGTACGGGTACCGGGTCCCCTTTGGTGGCATACACATCTTCATCGGCAAGATCGGCGAACCGGGCCCTGAGGTGGACAACTGCACCGACCTCGTCGAAACGGCTCAGCGTGCACAATCTGCCCGGGTCAAACCGGCGATGAAGCGTGCCTTCGTGGGAGTCATCCATGGAGGGGAATACGAGGATAGATCGGAATCTGGTGGTGAGACCGTCGTTTATTCCGGCGATGAGTCATCGACCGGGGAGACCGAGTCCTTATATCAGTTACAAAATGGCCGGATTGGGGGCTGTTCCAATGGCGACAGTATTCCGAACCCCTCTGATCTGCCGAACCGGGTTAGAATATTCATGGCCGGTACACAAGCGGCGGTCCACTCTTCGACCGCAGCAGCAATGATCTCCGGATTAGTAGCGGCGACGGCAGCCGGGGCAGGAGGCCCCGTGCGCTCGCCGGCTCAAGTTTTATCCGATCTATTTGATGCGTTGACTACGCTCATGGCAGAGGCTAACCCTGCGGATCAGGATGCCCACAATGCAGAAATCGCCAAGGTAAAGGATCAGATTACTCAGGCCAAGGCTGATTTGTCGGCTGAGGAAGCCAGGATGACCGTGGAGCGGGCCGCTTTGGACGCGCAGGCTTATCGGCTTATGCTGGATGAAAACGCATCGCACGAAGTCCTGAAGAGGAGGCACCGGTCCCGCTTACCTCCAGATTACGATGCTAGGAACCTCTTTAACACCCCAGGAGCTGGGACCAGTAACCCGCCGGTAGCAAGCCGGGCGGAGGCACCAGGAGCGGGTGCGCCGGTTCAACCGCGTTTGATGGGTCCGCCTCGGCAGAACAACATTGTGTCTCAGCCCGTCCCCACACCGCCGGGTCATTATTCTACCCCAATAGACAATCTCGTTGTTGCCGCTTCACGACTGGAGGCCATCCCAGTTAAAGGTGATTCTCCAGCGGCGGTGGAGACACGCCGAGTTAAGGAGCTTCTTCGGACAGCCTTGATTCAACAGGAAGCGTATTCGTACAGCCGTGATCGAATTCATTCCAGCCCTCGTCCGAGCCGGAGTTATAGCAGGCGTATGGATGAGCCGGCCGTGTCAAGCAATGCACGGAACCGTGAAGCGCCCCATGGCAACAACCCGACAGGTGGTGTTGGTGATGCTCAGGAAGTGGTAGACCGGGCCCGAGCGTGCAGGGAGGCCGAGTTAGCGGCGCAGTATGAAGCTCGCCAGCTTACACCGGTTCGTCCGACCACATCAGTTGAGCCAGGAGTTACCTCTAGTTCTTTGGGGGTATTGGGCCTTGTCCCCGCATTACGCAATGTGCGCCTGCCCAAGGATTTCAAGGGCCCGCGCAAGGTGCCGAATTACACTGCCGATTTATATCCAGAAACATGGGTGGAGAGCTATGAGATGGCCATGGAGATGCTTGATGTGGATGATGCGGCATGTGCGAAGTATTTCACCATGATGCTAGAAGGGACGACCCGTACTTGGTTAAAAAGTTTACCAACCAACTCTATCAGTTCATGGGCCGAGTTGAGAGCCCGGTTTATCCAAAATTTTAAGGATACATGCAAGCAGCCTATGTCGATAGTGGACTTAGCGGCCTGTGTCCAGGAAGAAGGAGAGTCGACGACCCGTTGGGTGCGCCGGGTCTCGAAAATTTTGCATTCGTCAGACCGCATCAATGCCGATACAGCGGTTATAACCTTGGAAGGCAACTGCCGGTTTGAACCTCTGAAGTTGAAATTGGGATGGCTAAAGTGCCATTGCAACGATATGTGGATCCTCATGGCTGCATTAGTGAAGTATGCCGATTCTGATAGTACCAAGGATCCCGAGTCTGATGATGATAAGACAGGGAAGGGAAAAAAGAGCGGCAACGCCAAAGCGCAGCACTACAACCCGGCGGGTCATGGAAACGGCGGCAAGCGTAAAGCGGATAACAGCATGGACTTTGTGGCTAATACCAGCACACGGGACAAGGGCCAGTGATGAAAGGGTAAACCGCCGAATCGCAGCGGAATGCCTAATCCTAACCCGGACCACCTGTCTTACCTGTTGAACCAGCCCTGTCCAAAACATGGGACAAAGGAGATGCCGGCCAACCAGCTTTGGAAGGACTGCTACATCATGCAAGAGTTCAAAAAATCTAATTCTTTCCGGTATGATCACGGATCAGGTGGCGGTTCAGGATCCGGATCTCATGGGCCGGGTTACGGTGGAGGAAATTCCGGTTCAGGCTTCAATAGTAATCAGGGCGGACACAACAATCAAGGTAACCAGAGCAGCCAGGGTGGCTACAATCAGCAGCAGCAATCGGGTTATCAGAGCAACCCGAAGCAGTTAAATAGTGGGCAATATCATGTCTTCACCACTAGTTTGGACAAGCGTGACCGAAAGGTTCATAAGCGGGCAGTGAACTCTGTTGAACCGGCAGTGCCCCGTTACTTACGCTGGTCCGAGCAGCCAATCGTGTGGAGCAGAGAGGATCATCCTCCCCGGGTTGACAATCCGGGTCAACTGGCTTTGGTGGTGGCGCCTCAGGTGGGAGGTTATAAATTCACCAAGGTGCTCATGGACGGAGGAAGCAGTATTAACATCCTCTACTATGAAACCTTCCATCGTATGGGATTAACAGTTAAAAATCTTAAACCGTCCAATACAGTGTTCCACGGCGTGGTACCTGGTAAGTCAGCATATCCTGTTGGCAAAATAGCTACTGAGGTGGCCTTTGGAGATGATCATGACTCCAGATCGGAAATATTGACCTTTGAGGTGGTGAAAGTCCAGAGTCCATATCACGCCCTGTTTGGACGGCCGGCTTATGCTAAATTCATGGCACGGCCCTGCTATGTCTATTTACAGCTCAAGATGCCGGGTCACAAAGGAACAATAACTGTCCATGGAAGCCGCAAGATTGCTTTGGAGTGTGAAGAAGGTGATGCGGCCTATGCTGAGTCGGTTTGTGCTACGGAGGAGTTGAAATTTTACAAGGATAATGTTGATCCGACAGACATGACTCCATTGAAAAAGCCAACTACAGAGCATGATCCGGCCCTGAAGTTTAAATCGGCTGCTGAGACTAAGCTTGTTGACTTCGTACCTGGCGATTCGTCCAAGCAGTTCAGCATCAGTGCAAACTTGGATCCGAAATAGGAAAGCACGCTCATCGAGTTCATCCATGAGAATCGGGACATCTTTGCGTGGAAGCCTTCTGACATGCCAGGTGTACCGAGAGAACTCGCTGAGCACACCCTTAATGTTGATCCCAAGTATAAACCAGTGAAGCAGTTTCTTCGCCGGTTCAACGAAGAAAGACGTAAAGCTATTGGAGAGGAAGTAGCCAGACTCTTAGCGGCTGGATTTATCGTTGAAGTATTCCATCCTGAATGGTTAGCTAATCCCGTGCTGGTCCTTAAGAAGAACGGCATGTGGCATATGTGTGTGGATTACACAGATCTCAACAAAGCTTGTCTAGCAGATCCTTTTGCCCTCCCCCGTATTGATCAAATTATTGATGCTACGGCGGGTTGTGAGCGTTTGAGTTTTTTGGATGCATATTCTGGTTATCATTAGATCAATATGGCAGTTAAGGACCGGGAGAAGACAGCCTTCATAACTTCCTTTGGAGCCTTCTACTATGTGTCTATGCCCTTTGGGCTCAAGAGTGCCCAGGCGACTTATCAACGGTGTGTGCAGAATTGTCTTCATAAGAAAATCGGTCGTAATGTTCATGCCTATGTGGATGATATTGTGGTCAAGTCAAGGAAGAAGGAAACTCTGGTTGACAATTTGAAGGAAACCTTTGATAACCTGCGGACATGAAAGATGATGCTCAATCCGGCCAAGTGCGTCTTTGGTGTACCGGCAGGCAAGTTATTGGGTTTTCTGGTATCTAACAGGGGCATTGAGGCTAATCCGGAAAAGATCACATCTATAAACTCCTTGGCTAAACCGAAGTGTATCAATGACGTTCAACGCTTGGCTGGCCGGATTGCCGCGTTGAGCCGGTTTATCAGCCGCCTCGGTGAGAAGGCGATTCCTTTGTATCAGATGCTGAAGAAAACCGACAACTTCGTCTGGAGTTCGGCGGCAGATGAGGCGTTTGAGGATTTAAAGCGGCAGCTGGCTAATCCAGCGGTTCTTGCTGCCCCGATTGACAAAGAACCATTGTTATTATATGTGGCAGCCAATGCTCGAGCAGTCAGCGTGGCTATTATGGTGGAGCGCAAGGAGGCAAGCAAGGAATATCCGGTTCAACATCCGGTTTACTATATCAGTGAGGTACTTATTGAATCCAAGCAAAGGTACACGCATTGGCAGAAGTTGGTGTATGGAGTTTTCATGGCAAGCCGGAAGCTTAAAAAAATACTTCCAAGGTCATCCCATCACAGTGGTCAGCTCTGCTCCTTTGGGAGATATAATCCAGAACAGGGAGGGAACTGGCCGGATTGCCAAGTGGGCTATAGAGCTTGGGCCTCATGGGTTGAAATACATACCTTGGACGGCGGTCAAATCTCAAGCACTTGTGGATTTCATCAACGATTGGATGGAACTGCAAGCACCGGAGGAGAAGCCGGATCACACCTACTGGACTATTCATTTTGATGGTTCCAGGCAATTGGAGGGCTCGGGGGCTGGAGTCGTGTTAACTTCCCCACGAGGTGATAAGTTCTGTTATGTTCTCCGCTTAATGTTCCCTTGTACTAACAATGCAGCTGAGTATGAAGCTTTACTCCATGGTCTTCGGATGGCTAAGGAAATGAATCTAAGCCGCGTTAAGTGCTTTGGTGACTCGGACCTGGTGGCTCAACAAGTGTCTGGCACTTGGGATTCCAAGGATCCGCTCATGGCAGCATATCGTCGTGAGGTGGATATTGTTGCAGGTCACTTTAAAGGTTATCAGGTGGATCACGTGGACCGACGGAAGAACGAAGCGGCGGACGCTTTGAGCCGATTGGGTTCTCAACGTAAACCGGTCCCGCCTAATGTCTTCTTGGATGTTCTGCATAATCCGTCCGTCAAGCTCCCTGGTGAATAGGATCTGGCTATTCCTGATCCGGAAGCTCAATTGGTGGCGGCTCTTCATGTCATCCCGGATTGGATGGTTCCTTATCTCGCGTTCATGAACCAGGGCGAGTTACCAGAGGATGAGACCCTAGCCAGGCAGATAATTTGGCGGTCCAAGTCCATGACTATTATCAATGGAGAGCTACATCATTGCGGTGTGTCAGGGGCATTTCAACACTGTGTGTCTCCTAAGGAAGGCTGTGAAATTTTGCGCGAGATCCACGAAGGAGATTGTGGTCACCACGCCGGCTCAAAATCTTTGGTGGCTAAGACGTTTCTCCACGGTTTCTATTGGTTGACTGATCATGCTGATGCGGAGGACCTGGTTAGACGATGTGATGGCTGTCAGAAGTTCTCAAGACGCGCTCATGTGCCGACTCAAGAATTGAGGATGATTCCAATTACTTGGCCATTTGCAACTTGGGGGCTGGATATGGTTGGAACTTTCAAGAGGTCCAAAGACAAGAAGACCCACCTTTTGGTGGCGGTTGACAAGTTTACAAAGTGGGTAGAGGGAGAGCCCGTTAGCAAATGTGACGCGGCCACGGCGGTTCAATTCATCAAAAAGGTGATTTTCCGGTTTGGCTTTCCACATAGCATTATCACTGACAATGGTACCAATCTATCCAAGGGTGCCATGAAAGAGTTCTGTCAACGTGAGCATATCCGGCTTGATGTCTCATCAGTGGCTCACCCACAGTCCAATGGTCAAGCAGAGAGGGCCAATCAAGAGATTTTGCGAGGCATCAAACCCCGGCTTATGGTTCCTTTGCAGTGGACGCCGGGTTGTTGGGTTGAAGAGCTGCCTTCAGTGTTATGGACATTAAAACCACACCCAACAGATCGACAGGTTACACACCATTCTTTATGGTTTATGGAGCGGAGGCGGTTCTTCCTAGTGACATCCGTCATGACTCACCTCGTGTAGCGGCATATGTTGAAGCGGACAACGAGAAAGCACGACAAGACGCTCTTGACCTATTGGACGAGGAGCGTGACATAGCGGCTGCCCGTTCGGCGATTTATTAGCAAGATCTACGTCGCTATCACAGTTGCCGGGTTAGAACCAGAACCTTTCAAGAAGGATATTTGGTGCTTCGGCTCATCCAGGATCAGACGGACATGCACAAGTTATCCCCACCTTGGGAAGGACCTTTTATGGTCAGCAAGAATCTACACAACGGGTCATACTACCTCATTGATGTTCGAGAGCGCAAAGACTCACGTAAATCGGAGGAGGAGACCAACCAGCCGTGGAATATTGCTCATCTTCGGCCTTACTATACTTGAGCTATAGGCTCTACTTATGTACATATTATGACAATGTATATATTATGATCAATACAATAAACCGGAACCTCAGCTAAAGCGGGGTCTCTGTGATTTTTACATCATGTGTGGTTACACGGAGCTTCTGTCTTTAAAGCGGCGCCCGGTTTACCCCTTGAGTTAGCTTCTCAAAAGCTTTATATTATATCACTTGGGGGCTTGGTCGTGTCCGACCATAGCAACACCTTTTGATAGGCGCAAAGCCACAGCATCACTTGGGGACTTGGTCAGACCTGAACCATAGTCAGGCCTCTTGACCGGCCAATTGCCACAGCATCACTTGGGGGCTTGGTCGAACCCGAACCATAGCTACACCTCTTGACCGGCGTAATGCCAACGCATCATTTGGGGACCTGGCTGACTTGAACCATAGCTACACCTTTTGGGGGCTTGGTCGTGTCCGACCATGGTAATACCTCTTGATCGGCTCAAAGCCTCATTTGCAATGGTTTTATCTTTGCCTTTGCTTGAATTTTGTTCTCTTTTTTTAAAACCATTTCTTTTGTTGCATTTTCAAACCGACATTATTAAACCGGTTCGACCGTCAGTTACAAATTGACGGAACACGGTCAAACCTTAATCCGGAGACTATCTGCCCGGTTTGATTTTCTGTTACCATCCTATAATGGAGTAAACCGGTGTTTATCATAACCCGGAACTGTTTACATGGTAAATCGATCTTATATTAACAGGAGCTGTTTTCTCCTCCAAAGTTTGGGTTATCAACCCCACTTCAAGGTTGGCCAGCCAACATCATGCCTAACGATGGCAGGTATTATGTATTTCCATATTTGGTTATATGTTTTAACCTAAGTTATTATCTTTGGTTTCACATACATAGATATCATGACCCGCCTGGCGGTAAACCGCGAGGGCGTTTTAAGCTTCTTAGCTGCAGAAAACAGTTTGGAGGTATATGATTCAAAGAGGCATTAGTTGAAGATAAATATGCACGAAGGCATACCAAGACCAAGTATATCAACTAGCCTATTACAAGGCGTTCCAGTGCCTAAACAAGATCATTGTTTTTTACATGTCACAGATTGCAGTGGTTTAAACCGGCCTCCGGTTCACACTTGGTCACCGACTTGACCTGACGGTTGCGGATCACCTCGCGCCGGTTCAGCCTCTTCCTCCCTACCCAGCGGCTGGAAATCAATAGTTGCCCAGTCGATTCCAGTTAACGCTTGAAACACAGCTTCATCACTGATCAGCAATGACGGTTCAATGTCACGAGCGTAAGTATGCTTACTGATTGGTGGTATAAGGTTTTCAGCTTCAGGAATTGGTGCTGCAACTTGCTTGTTTTGGTCATCATATTGGGCTTGATAGTGGGACAGATCTGCCTCTTCAACCAATTGATAAGCCAGTGGGCGCACTTCGCGGTTTATAGTTCGGAGATCCTCTTCATCAAATTATGTCCTGTCCTCCTTCAAGCTGGGATAACCTTGGGCTTCAACAGGATCAAAGTCAGGCACCCACGCTTTTTCCCGGATTAGGGCGTTCAAAGCACCTGTTCTAGCAGTAGATTTCTTCAGCTCTTCAACCCGGGCAGGGAGCATCGATAACCTTTCAAGGGTATCTTTGATCAAGGTGGGCGGCGGATTGTTGTGGGAAGTAGTGTAGATTATCCGGTGTGCACCAGCATACAGTTGCTGTATTAGAGTATAGGCAGCTTTTAACTTCTTCCGCACATCCGCTCCCAAGTGGCCAATACGAGTTCCTGTATCATTGCAAGGATTAGTAAACCGGCAGCTATATAAAAATTCTGCTTAATTCGGAACACAAGGATACTTACCAAACACAGCGGCCGTCATGGCATGAACCTATCGCTTCACGCTGGTCAGTTCATCAACTACTGGTTTAAGGGCGCCTTCTGCTTTTTCAGCCCTTTGTGTTACAGCGGCTTTCTCAGTTGCCCAATCCGCCCGCTCTTTGTTGAAGCCCTCTTTAAGTTTCTCCATCGCGCTTAAAGCGCTTGTCAATTCTTCTTTTGCCTTGGAGGTTTCTGCCTGTTGCGACTTAAGGTTCTCCTGCAGGTCGGCGGTTTGACTTTCTCTCTTGCTCAGCTCAGCCTGCATACAGATAGTTATACGATGAAATGACAGTACAGATTTGAAGTACCAACCACATAACAAGTTATGTCCTTGGTACTTGGGGGCTAATGCATATTTGTGTTGTAAATATGCCCTAGAGGCAATAATAAAATGGTTATTATTGTATTTCCTTGTTCATGATAATTGTCTATTGTTCATGCTATAATTGTATTAACTGGAAACCGTAATACATGTGTGAATACATAGACCACAACATGTCCCTAGTAAGCCTCTAGTTGACTAGCTCGTTGATCAATAGATGGTTATGGTTTCACGACCATGGACATTGGATGTCATTGATAACGGATCACATCATTAGGAGAATGATGTGATGGACAAGACCCAATCCTAAGCATAGCACAAGATCGTGTAGTTCGTTCGCTAGAGCTTTTCTAATGTCAAGTATCATTTCCTTAGACCATGAGATTGTGCAACTCCCGGATACCGTAGGAGTGCTTTGGGTGTATCAAACGTCACAACGTAACTGGGTGACTATAAAGGTGCACTACAGGTATCTTCGAAAGTGTCTGTTGGGTTGGCATGAATCGAGACTGGGATTTGTCACTCCGTATGACGGAGAGGTATCTCTGGGCCCACTCGGTAATGCATCATGATAATGAGCTCAATGTGACTAAGCAGTTAGTCACGGGATCATGTGTTACGGAACGAGTAAAGTGACTTGCCGGTAACAAGATTGAACGAGGTATTGGGATACCGACGATCGAATCTCGGGCAAGTAACATACCGATTGACAAAGGGAATTGAATACGGGATTGATCGAATCCCCGACATCGTGGTTCATCCGATGAGATCATCGTGGAACATGTGGGAGCCAACATGGGTATCCAGATCCCGCTATTGGTTATTGGCCGGAGAGGTGTCTCGGTCATGTTTGCATGGTTCCCAAACCCGTAGGGTCTACACACTTAAGGTTCGGTGACGCTAGAGTTGTTATGGGAAATAGTATGTGGTTACCGAAGGTAGTTCGGAGTCCCGGATGAGATCCTAGACATCACAAGGAGTTCCGGAATGGTCCGACGGTGAAGATTGATATATTGGATGAAGGGTATTGGAGTCCGGAAGTGTTCTGGGGGTACCAGGCTATGGCCAGCATGACCGAAAGATGTTTCGGGAGCCCCGACAAGTGTTGGAGGGCCTCATGGGCCAAAGGGGAAGGGGCAAACCAGCCCACTAAGGGGTGGTGCACCCCCACACCCTTTCCCATGTTAACTTGGGGAGGTGGGGCGCCTCCACCTGGCTTGGGAGGCAAGCCTCCACCTGCTTGGCTTGGGGGGCAAGTCTCCCTAAGATTTTCCCTAGGGAGATCCAATCTGCTTGGCCTCCGCCCCCTAGGGGAAACCCTAGGTCGCCTCTCCCTCTCCCCTTGCCCTTATATATAGTGGAGGGGTGGGAGGGTAGCCGCACCCCTTCCCTGGCGCAGCCCCTCCCTCCTCCAACTCTTCCTTCTCCTCCGTAGAGCTTGGCGAAGCCCTGTAGGAATACCACAAGCTCCACCACCAAGCCATCGTGCTGCCGGAGTTCGCCCTCAACTTCTCCTCTCCCCTTGATGGATCAAGAAGGAGGAGACGTCCCCGGGCTGTACGTGTGTTGAACGCGGAGGCTCCGTCCATTCGGCGCTAGATCGGATCTTCCGCGATTTGAATCGCCATGAGTACGACTCCATCAACCGCGTTCTTGTAACGCTTCCGCTTAGCGATCTTCAAGGGTATGAAGATGCACTCCCTCTCTCTCGTTGCTAGCATCTCCTAGATTGATCTTGGTGACACGTAGGAAAATTTTGAATTATTACTACGTTCCCCAACAATTTGCTCTTCATCGTACAGCTTCTACAAAGTCCCAAGCTCAATACAAGTATTCAACTTGGCACTTGGGGGCTAATGGCTATTTGTTCAAAGACTACTGATACAGGAATTTTTATTCTCTAAAGTCCCGGTTTAACTTCGTAAAGTTGAACCGGCCCTTGGGGGCTACGTCAGCAAAGTTCAGATGAATTGAGGTTCACATTGAATATTTACTCAAGTCCCGGCTTAAGTTGATATCTTAAACCGTCACTTGGGGGCTATTGGAGTTGATAAAGCTCCAAATAATACAAGAAGGGAAGCATATAGGAAGTTACCTCATATTTCTCCTTCATCATATTGACTAGGCCGGCTTCATAGTCGCGGCTGGTGTACAACCGGTTCAGATAACCGAAATGAAGATCTTCAGCATTCAGAGCGTCGTATGTTGATAAATCGGCACTCCATTTGCCTTTGCCAACCGCGGAGAATTCCTGTTTTGCAGTATGTTTTGACAAGGCAACAGGGTTGCTCGGTTCAGTACAACAAAAACCAGTGATAAGCACATCATTATCTTTTTCTTCCGCGGCGCGTATTGGGGTCGCCGGTTTGTCAGTATTTTTTGCTGGACTAGCCGGTTTATCAGTCCGGATAGGGCTTGTCGGCTGATCAACAGGGCCTGTGGTATCAACATCTGCCTGTTCAGCGACAAAGTCATGGTCTTGCAGCGGCGGGTCATTCAGCACATCATCAAGATTGGCCTCTTCAGGATCTGGTATTTTGTCCGGTTCAGCCACGGTATTTTCCTCTGCAGTTTTGTTCAGGCGAGCTTTCTTACTTGGTCTGGGTTTGGCCCTGAGAAAAATTAAGAACGATCAGTACAACTTATGTTAAAAGTCTATACCTACTAATAAAGCAAGGTGCGTTTCTTCAATTTTTTCATCTGTTCACTATTGATTTTTTTTCTATTCGAGGTCGTACTAAATTTTTGTCCGTTCTCTATTTCATTTTGACTAATATTGTCCATTCTCTATTAGAAAAGGAAAAACGCCCGAATTTCATAGATGGGCCGCCAGCAGTGTGGCCCAACAAAGCCAGCCCTTATTTTCGTGCTTACGTACGTAGCAAAACTCTATTTTTTGCAGTGAGCGTCAAATAGCAGAAAATTCACACATGGCCACCAAGCTGGGCCGACCCATTTTCTTTTTCTTTGTTCTGAGTTACGTTTCTATTATTCTTTTTCTATTTCTTTCCTATTTCTTTTGGCTTTTTTCCTTTGAATTTTATTTTTCTTTCTCCCTTTTTCGTATACTATTTTTTTCAAAAAAGTTCATTATATCAGAAAAATTCAATTTAAAAAATGTTCAGAATTTTGAAATATATTCCATTTTGAAAAATGATCAAAAACATTAAATCTTTGTTCTCATTCCAAAATAGTCGCAAATTCGCATAGCGCGCCCAAGTTGGCTTGAAGCATTTTCTTCTTTTTGTTTTGTCTTATGTTTGTATTTTTCTTTTTTCGTTTCTTTCTCTTATTCCTTCCAGTTTCTTTTGTCTTCTTTTCGTTTCAAGTTTTTCTCTCTCTTTTTGTAAATTCAATTTTTTAAAAGTTCATAATATCGTAAAAATCATATTTTATAAAAAAATGCCAAATTTTTTAATATATATTATGTTTTGCAAAACGTTCAGAGCATTAGATCTTTGTTCTCCTTCCAATATTGGTTCGGATTTTTAAAAACAATCCATTTTTTCTTTGTGTTTTCCAAAGTTATCTGTGATTTTCCAAAAATGTAGCATTTTAAATATATTCCAACTATGAAAAATATTCATGTTTTAGTGAAATGTTCGTAAATTCTGAAAAATGTCCGAGTTTAAAGAAACACATCTTTAAAAATTGTTCTGAGTGTTCAAAATGTGTTTCCTTTTTCAAAAACAATCATAAATTCAAAAAAAATTCATGCTATTATAAAAGGTTCATGTTTTCAAATAAATTTGTGAACTTTGAACGTTTCAAAATTTCTGACAAAATGTAAAGAATGACAACAAAAATATTTGTGATTTTTAAATTATTCATGTTTCCATGAATATTCAGCAATTTGTATATTTTTTAAAAAATTTACCAACCTGACATTGGAGTATGGTCTTAATTCTTTGAGTTGGCCATTGGTTGGTAGGACTCGTGTCCTCGAGTGGCTAGCAACACGTAGTCGGGTCGTTGAGGTCAAGATATCGATCCTTCAACTCATCATTTTTGGGATTTTTTCGCGCCTTACAAACACAGGTCGTCTTGGAGCCTATCAGTGTGTTGTCTCATACACGAACTGATGTGCGTCCCACACACTATTTTACGCAACTAGCTTCATATAGTAGCCCTCGTGCAGTTGGCCCAAGAAATAAATTGCTTCATTGCACAGGCAATATGGGCCTTAGCCGCACTCCCCTACTGGGTCGTCCGAGGGAGAATTTTTTTTCTTGGGCCAATAAAAGAGAAGATGTTGGTTTGGCTCGAATAAAAACATTATGGGCACGTCAGTGCTAAAATAATCAAAAAGAATAAACCCTAATAAACAAGGGACAATTATGTCTGATTATGCGCTAAATATGCTAATGAAACCGGATTTATTCGCTACAATTAGTAATCCATCCGGTTACGCAATCGTAAGAGAGAGTGGTCAAATCAACCGTGCCCTGAAGGTCACCTCATAGCTACCAAATGAGGAGGCAGACAGAACCCCGAGACAGAGGCGGACCCAGAGGAAAAAAATCCACAAGCTGGATGGTTGCCTCCACGCCAACTAACCCCACCAATATCAAGATCTCATGGGACAAACATGACCCGCGAGAAGACCACAACTCCTCTCTATCACACCGCTATGGAGATCGTTTTTTGTGGAAAAATCAATTATCTCTCCCATTGCTTCTCGCAAAGAAATAGCTCTCCCGTCACAATGCACAGGCATATGTGCTAGTAATATATCCAAGATACAAGATGGAATATGACTTACCCAAGCACTATTTTGAGAGGCGGAAGCTTGGTGGTTGATGACTCGCCAGAGGATGAATGGGAAGTGCCCTGATAATTGGAATCAGACGGATTAAGAGGTTGGCGAAAACAGCCCGTTTTAGGGTGTGAAGTAGCAAGAGAATTAGAGACCTCTGAACGGCGTTTCTGAACCGGATTGTTTGGTAAACCGGCGGAGGTAACTACCTGGCCGCTGTGCCGTGTTGTGCGGAGGGCCTCGTGCTGTTGTGTCTTCACAAGAAAGTTTGGGTCCAAATAAGCAAGAGGATGAGAAAATTTAACTTTCCGGTTTGCCCGACGGACTTTTAGTGAAGGCAAAGGATTTGAATCGGAGGAATGAACGATTACCTCTGTAGCATCGGCATGACTGAATTCAGCATCGTCCTGTCAATGATCATCATCAATAAGGCGTATGAAAAATAAACCAAGTGAGTCAAGTTCTACCCTAAGATCCGGGTTACCCACATCATCTTCCGCCGGTGGATCGGAGGATGCAGTGGTTCTCTTCCTGTTAGCAGGTTTCTTCACAACTCTAGTCTTCTGCCGGGTTGGCTTCACCGGTTTTTCTTGTGGAGGTTTCCTGTTCTAGAACGGATCATCACCCAATCAAAAAGAATGACATTTTCTAATACTATTTGCACAGAAGCAATTTCAGATATACAGATGGTATGATTTTTACCGTTGGTGGTTTGTTGATGGCGCAAAAGGGAGGTAGGCTGGTTTGAGCATAGGTCTCTTCCGGTTCATTCAACATCTTTTTGACAGCTTCAGTAACTTCATCGTCTATCAGTTGGATATCAATGTGACGCAGAGCATCCTTTACATCTCCTGTATACTCGCACATCAAACCGGTGCGCTGGCTTAAGGGCAGTATGCTCCAAGAGATCCAGCAGCGAGCAAAATCAACCCCTGTCAACCCGTTTGCCATGAAGGCCCTAAGTTTGGATAGTTGAGGAGCATATTTGAGTCTCTCCTTGGCAGTCAGGTTCTGAGGAAAAGTGTTGGGGAACGTAGTAATTTCAAAAAAATTCCTACGCACACGCAAGATCATGGTGATGCATAGCAAAGAGAGGGGAGAGTGTTGTCCACGTACCCTCGTAGACCTTAATCGGAAGCGTTAGCACAACGTGGTTGATGTAGTCGTACGTCTTCACGATCCGACCGATCAAGTACCGAACGCACGACACCTCCGAGTTCAGCACACGTTCAGTCCGATGACGTCCCTCGAACTCCGATCCAGCCGAGTGTTGAGGGAGAGTTTCGTCAGCACGATGGCGTGGTGACGATGTTGATGTTCTACCAACGCAGGGCTTTGCCTAAGCACCGCTACAGTGTTATCGAGGTGGATTACGGTGGAGGGGGCACTGCACATGGCTAAGAGATCAATGATCAATTGTTGTGTCTCTGGGGTGCCCCCCTGCCCCCGTATATAAAGGAGTGGAGGAGGGGGAGGGCCGGCCCTCACTATGGCGCGCCCTAGGGGAGTCCTACTCCCATCGGGAGTAGGATTCCCCCTTTCCTAGTAGAACTAGGAGCCCTTCCAAGTAGTAGGAGTAGGAGGGAAGGAAAGGGAAGGGAAAAGGAGAAGGAAGGAAGGGGGCACCCCCTCCCTAGTCCAATTCGGACCAGCCCATGGGGAGGGGTGCGGCCACCCTTTGAGCCCTTTCTCTCCTTTCCCGTATGGCCCATTAACGCCCAATATGAATTCCCGTAACTCCCCGGTACTCCCGAAAATACCCGAATCACTCGGAACCTTTCAGATGTCCGAATATAGTCGTCCAATATATCGATATTTACATCTCGACCATTTCGAGACTCCTCGTCATGTCCTCGATCTCATCCGGGACTCCTAACTCCTTCGGTACATCAAAACACATAAACTCATAATATAACCGTCATCGAAACTTTAAGCATGCGGACCCTACGGGTTCGAGAACTATGTAGACATGACCGAGACACGTCTCCGGTCAATAACCAATAGCGGAACCTGGATGCTCATATTGGCTCCCACGTATTCTACGAATATCTTTATCGGTCAGACCGCATAACAACATACGTTGTTCCCTTTGTCATCGGTATGTTACTTGCCCGAGATTCGATCGTCGGTATCTCAATGCCTATTTCAATCTCGTTGCCAGCAAGTCTTTTTACTCGTTCCGTAATACATCATCCCGCAACTAACTCATTAGTTGCAATGCTTGCAAGGTTTAAATGATGTGCATTACCGAGAGGGCCCAAAGATACCTCTCTGACAATCGGAATGACAAACCCTAATCTCGAAATACGCCAACCCAACATGTACCTTTGGAGACACCTGTAGAGCACCTTTATGATCACCCAGTTACGTTGTGACGTTTGGTAGCACACAAAGTGTTCCTCCGGTAAACGGGAGTTGCATAATCTCATAGTCATAGGAACATGTATAAGTCATGAAGAAAGCAATAGCAACATACTAAACGATCGTGTGCTAAGCTAACGGAATGGGTCAAGTCAATCACATCATTCTCCTAATGATGTGACCATGTTAATCAAATGACAACTCATGTCTATGGCTAGGAAACATAACCATCTTTGATCAACGAGCTAGTCAAGTAGAGGCATACTAGTGACACTCTGTTTGTCTATGTACTCACACATGTATTATATTTCCGGTTAATACAATTCTGGCATGAATAATAAACATTTATCATGATATAAGGAAATAAATAATAACTTTATTATTGCCTCTAGGGCATATTTCCTTCAAAAAGGGTGTGTATTGCTCAGACGTTCCGGACAGTAACCCGGCAAGGGATTTTCTTCAGAAGGAGAGGTGTCCTTGCAATAAAACCATGTCTGGTTCCATTCTTTGGGGTGGCTGTGAAGATTGTCATGAGGGAAGGTTACTTCTTTCCTCTTTCGATTCGCCATAGGGCCCAGTTCTGTGTTGGGTCCGTCTTTGAACTCTGTGCGACGGTTCAGGTGAAAGCAATCTCTGAATAACTCTACTGAAGGTTCCTCCTAAAGGTAAGCCTCACTGAAGACTTGGAAGTGGCAGATATTGGTTACGGAGTTAGGGCCGATATCTTGTGGGCGCAGTTGAAAACTGGCTAAGACATCCCGGACAAACTTTGAACTGGGAGGGTTGAAGCCCCGGCTTAAATGATCAGCAAAAACAATGACTTCTCCTTCTTTGGGAGTAGGAGGACATTCCGTGCCAGGGACCCTCCAGTGAATGACATTTTTCTCGCTTAAAGCGCCTGTTTTGACCAAATTGTTCAACTGATCCTTAGTCACTCGAGAAGGGACCCAGTTGCACTCATGCGCTTGTTTGGCCATGGCAGGATCTACAATACAATATTTGCCGGTTCAAGAATACGTTGGACATATGTATAATGGTGCATATTTGCTAAACCGGGGTCAGCTATCGATAAACCGGAGTTCAACAATGAAGTAACGCCCTAGTAAAGGGTTTGGCGGTTCAACAAGGGGACTAATGGTATATACCGGATTGTCATTTTTTCTGCAAAGTTAAACCGCCTAGTCTAAGCATCGAAGAGTCAAGACTACAGATGAGTAAGGGAAGGAAAACAGGTTTCACAAGATTATGTTATGGTTTTTGATCTGAGGCATGTCTGAAAAGGGAAAATATGAAAACCCTAAGAAGCAGTACCAGACCAATGAGCAAAGGTTCAGATAAGATCTACTGTTTTGAGATGCATAAATGAAAACAGAGGCTAAAGGCTACCACTATACAGAGCAGATATTCAGGAGTTTATCAGAATTATCATATAAACACAGATCTCCATTGATGAACACCAAAGAACTTGGGAACCCTAAAACAGATCAATGGCGGAAAAGGCAGAGAACTTACCGGAGATGAGGAAGAAGCGGAAGAGCGCCGCAGTGTTCTGGTGCATTCAGGGTGATGCAGCAGCCAATGTTGGAGTAGAGATGACGGTCGACGGTGGTGGCGGAGCTCCAGAAGCTGAGCGGCGCAAGGAGGACGACGCGAAGAGGCACGAGGGGAAAAAAGAAAATGACCCTTCGGTCCTGTTTATAAAGGCAGGAGATAAGTTTCGGGCGCGAAAATCAAGGGGCCGCGAATTTGGAAGTCAGGCGCAGTTGTCACCTCAATTGTTGGAGACCCATTAATGAGGATATGTCATATACAGTTTTTTTATAACAGATGACATCACGATGGTTTACCAAGATCCAAGAATATGACGTCACGACGGTTTACCAAATTATGAGAAGACGTTGACGATGAAGTTTCTGCTAAGGATTGACATCAACCTGTTCAAATCAATCTGGGGTCTAATGTTGGGGATATTACTACTGGGCGTAAACCGGCCAGGACAGGCCGGGTTAACTTCATCGGTATTTGAGTATGCTTGAAGCCCGTGAAGGAAGATAGGAATGATAGATAGGGGCCCAAGGCCCAGAACCGGTTCAAGGCATGTAACCGTGAACCGGCATTGGTATGTAACTTGTATGGTAAGATAGAAAGAGCGGAGACCGAACCGGACACGTTTATGATCCGGTCTCGGGACTCTGTAAAACCGACGGGTGTCACCCATGTATATAAGGGGACGACCCGGTGGCAGTTCAGGATAACAGACAACAACTCGAGACTTAGGCGAAGCATATTCGCTCCCTGGTCATCAAAACCCGATCAATTCCATCACAACTAGACGTAGGCTTTTACCTTCATCGAAGGGGCCGAACTAGTATAAACTCTCTTGCATCCCTTGTCCGCTTTAACCCCTTCAAGCTAACCCGTAGCGATGGCTCCACGACTAAGTCCTTTCAAGAGGACATCTGCCGTGACAAAACCACGACACCCGCCTCCTGTTACCATCCGCCTTAGACGCACAGTTCGGGACCCCCTACCCGAGATCCGCCGGTTTTGACACCAACATTGGTGCTTTCATTGAGAGTTCCGCTGTGTGATCGGCAAAAGGATCAATGACTCGACTACAGATCAACTGCGACGTCGGCTTCTTCGTCGCCGACTCGAGTGGTCAGCTAGGCTGGACCGAGGACTGTGCCCTACCTCCGATCGTCATGTTCGGAGGAGGGCCTTCATCAACTTCAACTCCGATCTCTATCAAGATCATGGAGGAATCATCTAGGGAGCCCGGGGGCTTGACGTCAACATTGCCCTTGGGTGATCGTGCTGTTTTCTGGACAGCGAACTTGTATCCGCCGCCACCTCCTCCTCAAGTGTCATTCTAACGATTTCTTCGGTGGTATTGTGCGTAATTGAGTCTACAACAACCCTGGAAAATTTCGTCGAGTTCCGATGGAGGAATCTCTGGCAATCCACGATATACCGGAGCCCTGTCAAATCTGGACGGGAATTGGACGTGTTTAGGGCGTGGTGTCCAGCTTCTAGCTCGGACATCCTTTGGAAAATCCAACTGTTGATCGACTGCGGAATTCCTATAACTACCACCCCTCAAAATTTCAGCTAGATCTGACCATCCAAACTCTGGAACCTTCCGGTTAGTGTACCACTTTTCGGATCTGTTTTCTGCGCGAGAACGAATCTGACCCGAATTCATCTTTTTTATGAACGGGATTTCAGACATCCTTTTTGAAGGAAGTTTTGTATGGGTTATTGTGTTTTGTTCCCAAACACACCCCGCTAATTTTGAAGACTTTTCCAATATGATCTTCACCATCACGCTGGTGTCAAACCAGCCCGACACGTTGCTCTACGGCTACCGACCTGCGCTAGACATGTTGTCACTTTATTGAGCCGAGCTCAACTTCTTCGGATCATCATCTCGACAAGCCGAACAAGAGTTCGGCATCATGAAGAATAAATCATCACCAACATTGCCGCCCAACGGATTACATGGAGCGGGCACACCGGCATCGCCGCACGGTCACTTCATCAAGCCGGCATTGACCACGTCACGACCGGCATCGGCAGGGCCGCACTGTTGCCTCGTCAAGTCGATGTCCATCATGCCGACCTACTTCGACTCATTGGTTGACATCAAGGCTTCGACATCTCGGCTGGACCGCGGGCTTCGCCATCTCTTCATCAACCTACTATGAAGACTTCAGCATCACTAGCTGACCAGCTTCGTCACATTAGCTGGACCGAGGGCTTTGCCTCGGCAAGCCAGCCTTTGCCAGCATCGCCATGCCGTCGCTTTGTGGCCCATCAGGCAATGGGTGTGTGGATTGAGTCCCAATTTTGGGAGTCACCTTTCTTCGGATTGCTACAACAAATAAACCAGGTGCTATTAATCCTAGTAATGTTTGCTTGTTTGGGTTTATTTTTCCCAAGAAATTATTACTCTGGTTTGTTCCATCATCTGTACACGGGTCTATCGAATGATGGCCGCACTAACGACATTCGCATGGTGGTTCGGTCGGGTTCCGTACATAGTCCAGCGCACGCCGCATCCAGAACTCGGACCGACCTGTGAATTCAGGCTTTGCCACGCCTTTACCGCATCACGCCGACGCCCTGCATCGACATTCACGTCGGCGCGCAGGCCATATTTTCTTTTATTACTCACTTTGCATAAATTATTTACTATGCAATGATTTTTTTAATTATTATTATTACTATTATCTCTGATTTGCACTATTTTTTGTGCACAGGAAAATGATCCGGGTCGGGCAGTATCGTCAACTCGGTGTACTGACATACCACGTCACCTCGGCTGGACGGGGGGCTTCGTCAACACTTCATTACCTCACGCCGAGGACTTCGGCGTCACTCTGCCGGCCTGCTTTGGCCGTGCTATGTCACCACTTCGGAGTGCCGAGCTCTTCGCTCCGCCACCTTGGGACCGGCTTGGGGATGGAACCATGTCCCGCTTCAAGCTCGGACCGCGTCATCAATACCGAACACATTAACCAGCTAAGTTGCCTTCATGCTCAAAGTTTTAAATTTTTAACTTGTGTTCGGTTCGACCAAGCATTATACTATTTTGGAAAAAAGTTGCTTGTGAAAAATCTCCTTGTCAAAACTTTGTTTGTGACACACAAATTTAAATACCCCGTTTACTTGGGGGCTTCCTTTATGAACCCTTTCCTCTTGCAAATGATTACACTTGTACGGCTTCGTTCCTTGTTCGTGTATTACGCCACAATATGCACCATGTTGACTTAAGCGATTCGCAAGCTGGGTTGCCTCGCTCCTGTGTTTACCATACGTTCCCGATTGTTTGGCTAGGGAGTAAAGAGAGCACCTCCGCGATTGTCACGATCGGGTCATCCGAGCCGGACCTCAGACTGGGTGAAGCCGAAAGCTAGCACTCTTATTGTTTTCAATTATGGCCGGCACACAACGGAACTCATGAGTACAAAAAATCTATTGCACAAGTCTCATAGTAACAATGAGCACCGAAGAAAGGTATCGATGGGGATACTATTTTCTTCGAAGATGCTTCTTACACTTCGTCGGTGATATAGCATAAGTTCCCTGAGCGCGCTTTGTCTGTTACAACCTTAAGGCCTGATTGCCTGGTTATCGGAAACACCGTCGATAATCTCGACAGGTGGAGTGCATAACACTTTTCGCTCCTTGACCGAAGAGGGAGAAGACGACGGTCGGTTAAGACGCATTTAAAGTTCGGGTGAACAAATATATGATATTAGTACTTCGGTACATAGAATCATTTTACATAAAATTCTTTTACCCAAGTCACTTGGGGGATCTTAAATTTATATGAGCCGTTTTATAATAAGTGTTCTTCTTCTTAGTCGTTGCAAAGTTATTATTATTATTATTATTTATCACTCCTTTTTTAGACACGAGTGTGTGGCCACTAGCCGGGGAGCCTAATTTCTCTCTTAAAGCCACTAGAGTTTAGTTCGCTAAACTTGCCTAATTTGAAGTACTCCACCTTCGGGATAGGAGGTTGAAGCCGTAGGCTGACCCGCTTGAAGTCTCGAGATAGGATTTTTCATGTTAAAGCACGACAAAAGCACTTTTTTTTTCTAAAGTCCAATTTTCAGATTGGCACCGAACACTTGATCTTGTTCGGACGTCAGGTGTTCACTGACGTTTTTTGGCTTTCCAAGCCTCTCGCACTTTTAAACTATTTGTATGTTTCCAGCATTAGTCTCGTAGTGCAACGTCGGACACCTTTAGAGATTCGGCAAAAACATTCTCGGATATTGCCATATATGCATCGGTTTTGAATTGTGTCTTCGGTCAATAGTTGGGTTGCCCGGCTCCTGTGCTTGCCTCCTACGTTCCGCCCTGTTCGGGTAGGTGTGCAAAGGGATAACCACTGCGATTGTGCTTCCAGCTCGCATGGTTAAGCACCTCAGTGGAGAAAGCCAAAAACTGACCGTCACAATAGGCGTAATGTAACATCCCAAAATTCTAAATTTTGGAATGTTATATTAAATAAACAATTCTGATTGTTTGTTTAATTGTTGAGTGATTGATTGTGTGAAATTGAGTGGAATTTGAATCTTTTTGAAAGTTAAATGAGAGAGAATAAAAGGACTTTCCCAAACTTTAATTTTTGCTTTTATGATCTTCGGGAATTCAAATTCTTTTCATCACAAAACCCTGGAGAGAAGATGACATGACTTCTTCCATTTATTTAAATGACAAGGGGTGTTGAAAATATTTGAATTTCATTTGGAAAATATTTCCAATTCTGAAACTTTATGCAACTCAATGATTTTCATGAGAGAAGATAAAATGACTTCTTCAAATTAAATGAAATATGAGCTGGGAGTTCTAAGAGAATTAAATTCAAAGTTCTTTTGAATTTATTTCCAATTTGGAGTTATTTGAGTTTTATTCAAATTATTTTTCTCCAAAAACAAAATATATGGAAAATAGGGTAACATGATTCCCTACATCAGAAAATTGGAGCGAAATTAATTTGAAGTCATTTTGGTATTTTAAAAATGATTTTTATTCGATTTTATAGGACCAGTAGCACTGTGTGAATTATTAAAATTTGTGTGGATTTTATTTGACATTAGAATAATGTTCATCTTGTAGGAAATATTTTTCTGCAGATTTTGATATATTATATTCCTATATAAAAGTTTTAATTATTTTGTTTTTGTTTTAGTTCTGTGAAATTTTGTTTAATATATATATATATATATATATATATATATATATATATATATATATATATATATATATATATATATATATATATATATGCAGCATATGGGCCAAAGGCCCAAGCAGCCGACCAGCCACTGGCCAAGGCCAAGGCCAAGGCCATCGCACGCACACACCTAGGGGCCAGGGAGCCAAGGTTTCCTATTCTTTTACAAATCCTAGTAGGATTTGATCCTGCTTCGTTATTCCGCTTATTCCGATTTGTTTCTAGATCTTTTCCTCTTTGTTTCCTAATCCTAGTCTATTTCTTGTCCCCTACCCCAAGCAAAGCCCTCCCCTCCCCAATATAAATACCCAAGCACCCCCCCCCCTCCAACACATCAAACCAACACCTGTCCTCTCCTCTCCTCTCAGCAGCAGCAGCAGCCCCACACCCGTGCCGCCGCCGCCCCTCACCCGCGCCGCCGCCGCTGCTTGCCACCGCCGCCGCCAGGTGCTGCCGCCGCGCCCTCGACCTCTCCTGAGGTTTATATGATCTCCTCTCCACCATCCCGTGATCTCCTTTCCTCTAGGAGCAACCGCAACATCGGATCCGATCTTCTTCCCCAACTCCGACGACTACTCCGGTGAGATCAAAGAAATCCCGTAATTCATTTTTTTCAGAAAATAGCAATCTTAGAAAATTCATATCTTTTAGACTTTTTAGTATTTTTGAGTGATTCCAATTGCTATGTGTCACAAATTTGCTGAAGTTTCTGTTAGTGTCTCTGGATTTCAAATTTGAGTAGCTTAAATTTGAATTTGATAAATTTTGTTCAGATTAGTATTCTGGCCATAACTTGAGTTTAAAAATAGGTTTTTAATTAATTCTTTTTGCTCCTGGTCTCCAGGACCTTTGTTTACCCAGTAGTATTTAGTATTTTATTTCTAGGTTAATTTAAATTAGGTTTTTAGCAAAACAGTACAATTTTATTATTAGTTCTGTTTTAGCTTTTTCTTTATTGTTTTTATTAGTTTTAAATTATTTATTTTTGTCACTTTTGACAAAATTAGTTGTGTTTCTGTTAGACAACAGGAAAAAATTTATTTTTATTTTAAAAAATTATTTTCCTTAGTTTTGTATGAAACCTTCTATAGGTCATAGTTAGAGTTTTATAAAAGCTTTTTATTTGTTTCTTTTTGCAAATAAAATTTTATGGAAAAAAATACTTTCTGATAAATTAGATATTTTACATTTTATTTTCTGTTAATTTATTAGTTTAGTATTTTAATTGTTGTTAAGTTTTTACTTACGGCAAAACTATATTAGATGTTTGTAGCAAAGTCATAGATCTTCGTTAGTAGTTTTTCTTTGTAGTTTTATTTGAAGTTTCTTTTGATTTTGTTTGAGTTTTATTATCGATTTTCCTTGCTGATTTGATTGTTATTTCGAGTGCTAAAATTGTTTGCTAGGATGTTTGCTTATGTGAATGCTATCTTTGACTATATAGATTTTCAACAGAGTGACGATTAGTTCTACCAAGTCATTTTCTGACAGCGTTGTTATCTTCATCAAGTATTACCAGGCAAGTTCACTTTGACCATGTTTTTCATACCTATGTGTTTTATTGCATCTAGTGTCATCTTCGCTACAATCCCTCTAGTAGTGTTATTGATTCTTGAAGTTGAGTAGTGTGCATGAGGTAGGAACCCATCACCCTGTTACCAAGCCCGAGACGATATTTTATTTTAATGCTACGTTATAGTAGACGGGGTTTGGTATGAGTGCTCGGGAGTGGTGTGAGAATGGAGGATCTACGTCAATGGCGACAACTCCATGATGGAATCTGCAAGGACTGCATCTTCAAGGCCTCAAGACTTCAAGACTCGAGACAAGAATTCAATACACACCACTGGGTGAAGGATGGTTGACGGGCACCTGGAGAAACCGGTGGTCGGCCGGGATGCATGGAGAAGCGCCATGACATCTTGCGGAAGGCTTCACCCAGGACTCAAAGAGACGAAAGAATACTTCATGCCGGAAGCTTACCTGTGCAACCGCAAGTCACTATGGGCTCTGGCTTGGTTGACCTTAGTTGTGACTCGCTGGGACGGTGCTAGCAGGATGTAGAACTACGGTAGGATTGGATGAGCACCGGACGGTGGTCGAGGAACTCTTCGGAAGACCATGTTTGGTCGTCTTGTTCTCAAACACCTCAAGTGCGAGAACGTAAAAGAGGGATCGAATCTTATGGGTAAAGTGTACAAACCTCTGCAGAGGGTTAAAACCTAATCGATTAGCCGTGTCCCGGTTACGGACAATTTGAGCATCTGGACTTGGATCTATCTCGAACTCTCAACACCGGACTGATAACTTAATTGTGGGCAACTTATGATGATTTGGGCTATGAGACATCGGTTGGCGGAACCATGTCATGATAGAAAATTCCATAGTAAGTATTTCATTTATTCCTTTGATGTAGGGAAAATAAAACCAGCGTTTACGCAAAACAAAACTCAGATCTGAGCCACAAAGCCATACCGCATATAGTATAGTTTATCATCTGTTTTCTCTTATTGTGCTCTTGCGGTACATTCAATGTACTGACCTACACGGCTGCAATGTATCATGTTGCAGATATTTCCTCGACGAGTAAGAGTTACGATACAGGGTTACGGTCTACACTCAACCTGCCGATGGTGTTGATGGGACTCCACACTCGACTATATGTTTCCGCTGTGACTTATGAGGTATATATCAGTTTTACGTTAATTATACATGTGAGTGCACTTTGATATATACATTGATGTACTGTGTGTGCCAGCATACTGATCCAGGGATGGCATAGCAACACGGAGGCTTGACCGTCTGAGGTCGGGTCGCTACAGATATGGTATCAGAGCACATGTTGACTGTAGGACGTGACCCTTGAAATCGGAAAGCCCCTAGGACAGGATGTCTCAAAAAAAAACTTTATTTTCAAAAAGACTCTTACTTCTCATCTTTTCTGATTTTATCAAATAGACCCTCTCACCTCAAATAGTTAGAATATACCCCTTTTCCCTTTTGACCACATGAAGGATCAACTAAAGCCGCTCCAAGAAAGATATCGGACGATGACCCCTTGAGTAACCAGGATTTCACCATGCATTAGAAGAGTTGAAGCTGCAACAATTGAAGACTCAAGACTTGAAGAATTTGAAGTTCGAAGAATTATTTGACCTTTAGAGACCAAACCCTGTTATACACCTACGTTAGATGCGATGATTTGTGAGCTGTCATTTGTTTGATGTTTTCCGACAGCCCCAAAATAAAACTCGTTTCTTCAAAACTATTGTTTGTATTGTGTGTATATCCCTCCATTCTTCTCTCATATCCCATCCCAAAACTTTTGGACCCCATAGATGATGAACGAAGTTGGCCTGATATTCTCTGGACCGAAGACTCAGCCGGAGGCAGAGCTATGGATTCAGAACATGGAGAATCACTTCGGGAGCAATTTGGTTTCAAGGAAGAATGAAGTATCTTACGCTCTTCAGTACTTTGTAGGAAGTGCTGTAACCTGGTGGAAAATGCATCAAGCCATACAAGGATTTAATGGAGCAAGAACTTGGGACGAATTCAAGAAGACTCTGACAAGATCTCATCTTATCCGGAAGCACCATGATACACCAAGAAATAAACCTTGTGCCTGCAAGTTTTGCGGAGAAATAGGACACACTCAGGAGGAACACAAGGATGGATGTCCTCATTGTGAGGAGAAACACCCAGCTGAGGAATGCCCAACTAGTAAGGTGACTTGTTTCTTGTGTGAAGGAACCACCCACTACCCGACTCAGTGTTACATTTACCCCATGGTGCAACAAACTATTCAGAGCAGGAAGAAGGAATGAAAGAAGCCCTCCGAGAAGTTATGAAAGAACCAGTGATGAAGGAATGTGTTGAAGACCTTGATGGAGAAGGCCTCAACAGATTTTACTCCAATGCCTGCTATTCATGTGGAGAAGAAGGACATTTTTCACAAGATTGCACCAAGGAAAGAAAAGAGTATCCGGATACTTCCCGATGGAAGCAATAGAGTTTGATCCACAGTGGAATAGAAGGTTTGATCGGTGAAGAAACCTGTGAAGAGAAAACAAAGACACCCTCACAACAACCCAATTTCTGCAAAGAGGGACAAGAGTCATATTACCTATTTTGAATGTAAGGACGTCGGGCATTATGCCAATCATTGTCTCGAAAGGAAGCAAGGAACTCAAGGAGCAGCCACCATCTCCAAGAAGCCCAAAGACTTATCGAGAGTTATGTGTTTTCATTGCAAGGAAGCAGGACATTATGCTACTAAATGTTCCTACAAGAAGGAAGCTGGAGTTGAGTAGTTGGAATTTTGATATGGATAATAAGAGTGGTAGAAACCAATTTTTTCATGAGTACAATAAGTTGAGTTATGTAATGGGTGCTCAGAGTTTGTAATGGATTCATGAAATCAATAAAGTTAAGGTGACATGTTTTCATATGTTTAATTGTATGAGTTGTTACTCTATGAACACGGATTTTGACCATTTTCGAGGATATGAGAAATATGGTCTATGGATGGATTTGTGAATTTCATTTTTAGGGTGGTAGTACCCTGTGAAGAAGACTAGACTAATGGATAAGAAAATATATATATTCCACGGACTGTAGTTCGAAGGGAAAAAAGTTGGAGTTTTGCTTTTGATATGATGGTATGAAGAAACAGAGTACTACTGGATTTAAAGGAAGTGTAATATGGAACAAGAGAATTACCCCAAGGATGAGTTAAAGCTGCACTAGTGTTGAAGTGGGCCATAACCCACAGGCCCAAGAATTAATAAGGATCAAGTACCCACTGGAGAAAGAAATTTTGGGAATAGACTACGATTTGATCAACCGACGATTCTATAGGAGTTTACACAAAACCTGAGAGTTGTTAAGGAACGATAGATGTTTGTTTGGCCTGCAGAATCAATGGATTTTCCGAACTTGGTTCGTCGACAAGAGAAATTCTGCAATGCCTGTGAGGATGACCGAGTGTTAGAATGCGAGATTCGCTAAACCATGTACAAGGTAATGATTTAAAAGGGATGGATTGATCACCATACCGACTTACTCTTATTATTCGCTATGCTATATGGGATGGTAAATCTGAGTGACTTACCTATAGTAGAGAGACGACGATCAAAACCTTGTATAAACCTTATAAAGGTATAAGCATTTTTCCCTGGTACACGGCAGTTGTTGCCAACCATAGATTATACGGTGAGGTTCAACCTGCATATCGCTTTTCTAGGGGGAAACCATAAATTGTTGACCACCATGAGATATCGATAGTTGTTTAGAATTGGCACCGTAATTCTGGCCGCCTATGAAGACCCAGTCTCGGAATAACCTTACCAAGAGGAATGGACAAAGGAATTGAGGAAAAGGTTTTGCCACTACGGAAGAGCCCAGAGAAGGAATTATCCTTACAATCTGAGAAGACCGACATCACAACGATAAGGATGGAGTATATGAGTTTTGATGGAACCGTAACAATGCTTCTAAGGGTGGTAGCACCCTGCACCCCTTGTGATGATCGATGGATTTTGAAGACCCCAAACCCTAACCCTTTTCTTGTTAGTTTCTTGAATCTCGAGGACGAGATTCATTTTAAGTGTGGTAGATTTGTAACATCCCAAAATTCTAAATTTTGGAATGTTATATTAAATAAACAATTCTGATTGTTTGTTTAATTGTTGAGTGATTGATTGTGTGAAATTGAGTGGAATTTGAAACTTTTTGAAAGTTAAATGAGAGAGAATAAAAGGACTTTCCCAAACTTTCATTTTTGCTTTTATGATCTTCGGGAATTCAAATTCTTTTCATCACAAAACCCTGGAGAGAAGATGACATGACTTCTTCCATTTATTTAAATGACAAGGGGTGTTGAAAATATTTGAATTTCATTTGGAAAATATTTCCAATTCTGAAACTTTATGCAACTCAATGATTTTCACGAGAGAAGATAAAATGACTTCTTCAAATTAAATGAAATATGAGCTGGGAGTTCTAAAAGAATTAAATTCAAAGTTCTTTTGAATTTATTTCCAATTTGGAGTTATTTGAGTTTTATTCAAATTATTTTTCTCCAAAAACAAAATATATGGAAAATAGGGTAACATGATTCCCTACATCAGAAAATTGGAGCGAAATTAATTTGAAGTCATTTTGGTATTTTAAAAATGATTTTTATTGGATTTTATAGGACCAGTAGCACTGTGTGAATTATTAAAATTTGTGTGGATTTTATTTGACATTAGAATAATGTTCATCTTGTAGGAAATATTTTTTTGCAAATTTTGATATATTATATTCCTATATAAAAGTTTTAATTATTTCGTTTTTGTTTTAGTTCTGTGAAATTTTAAATTCTGTGAAATTATTCCTATATGCAGCGCCTTGGGCCAAAGGCCCAAGCCGCCGACCAGCCACCGGCCAAGGCCAAGGCCAAGGCCATCGCACGCACACACCTAGGGGGCCAGGGAGCCAAGGTTTCCTATTCTTTTACAAATCCTAGTAGGATTTGATCCCGTTTCGTTATTTCATTTATTCTGATTTGTTTCTAGATCTTTTCCCTCTTTGTTTCCTAATCCTAGTCTATTTCTTGTCCCCTACCCCAAGCAAAGCCCTCCCCTCCCCAATATAAATACCCAAGCACCCCCCCCCCTCCAACACATCAAACCAACACCTCTCCTCTCCTCTCAGCAGCAGCAGTAGCCCCACACCCGCGCCGCCGCCGCCGCTTGCCACCGCCGCCGCCAGGTGCTGCCGCCGCGCCCTCGACCTCTCCTGAGGTTTATATGATCTCCTCTCCACCGTCTCGTGATCTCCTTTCCTCTAGGAGCAACCGCAACATCGGATTCGATCTTCTTCCCCAACTCCGACGACTACTCCGGTGAGATCAAAGAAATCCCGTAATTCATTTTTTTAGAAAATAGCAATCTTAGAAAATTCATATCTTTTAGAGTTTTTAGTATTTTTGAGTGATTCCAATTGCTATGTGTCACAAATTTGCTGAAGTTTCTGTTAGTGTCTCTGGATTTCAAATTTGAGTAGTTTAAATTTGAATTTGATAAATTTTGTTCAGATTAGTATTCTGGCCATAACTTGAGTTTAAAAATAGGTTTTTAATTAATTCTTTTTGCTCCTGGTCTCCAGGACCTTTGTTTACCCAGTAGTATTTAGTATTTTATTTCTAGGTTAATTTAAATTAGGTTTTTAGCAAAACAGTAATGTTTTATTATTAGTTCTGTTTTAGCTTTTTCTTTATTGTTTTTATTAGTTTTAAATTATTTATTTTTGTCACTTTTGACAAAATTAGTTGTGTTTCTGTTAGACAACAGGAAAAAATTTATTTTTATTTTAAAAAATTTATTTTCCTTAGTTTTGTATGAAACCTTCTATAGGTCATAGTTAGAGTTTTATAAAAGCTTTTTATTTGTTTCTTTTGCAAATAAAATATTATGGAAAAATACTTTCTGTTAAATTAGTTATTTTACATTTTATTTTCTGTTAATTTATTAGTTTAGTATTTTAATTGTTGTTAAGTTTTTACTTACGGCAAAACTATATTAGATGTTTGTAGCAAAGTCATAGATCTTCGTTAGTAGTTTTTCTTTGTAGTTTTATTTGAAGTTTCTTTTGATTTTGTTTGAGTTTTATTATCGATTTTCCTTGCTGATTTGATTGTTATTTCGAGTGCTAAAATTGTTTGCTAGGATGTTTGCTTATGTGAATGCTATCTTTGACTATATAGATTTTCAACGGAGTGACGATTAGTTCTACCAAGTCATTTTCTGACAGCGTTGTTATCTTCATCAAGTATTACCAGGCAAGTTCACTTTGACCATGTTTTTCATACATATGTGTTTTATTGCATCTAGTGTCATCTTCGCAACAATCCCTCCAGTAGTGTTATTGATTCTTGAAGTTGAGTAGTGTGCATGAGGTAGGAACCCATCACCCTGTTACCAAGCCCGGGACGATATTTTATTTTAATGCTACGTTATAGTAGACGGGGTTTGGTATGAGTGCTCGAGAATGGAGGATCTACGTCAATGGCGACAACTCCATGATGGAATCTGCAAGGACTGCATCTTCAAGGCCTCAAGACTTCAAGACTCGAGACAAGAATTCAATACACACTTGGGTGAAGGATGGTTGACGGCACCTGGAGAAACCAGTGGTTGGCCGGGATGCATGGAGAAGCGCCATGACATCTTGCGGAAGGCTTCACCCAGACTCAAAGAGACGAAAGAATACTTCATGCCGGAAGCTTACTGTGCAACCGCAAGTCACTATGGGCTCGCTTGGTTGACCTTAGTTGTGACTCGGCTGGGACGGTGCTAGCAGATGTAGAACTACGGTAGGATTGGATGAGCACCGGACGGTGGTCGAGGAACTCTTCGAAGACCATGTTTCTGTCGTATTGTTCTCAAACACCCTGAATTGAGAGAACGTAAAAAGATGGATCTAATCTTGCGTGTAAAGTGTACAAACATCTGCAGATGGTTAAAACCTAATCGATTAGCTGTGTCCACGGTTACGGACTATTTGAGCATCTGGACTTGGATCTATCTCGGACCTCTCAACACCGGACTGATAACTTAATTGTGGGCAACTTATGATGATTTGGGCTATGAGACATCGGTTACGGAACCATGTCATGATAGAAAATTTCATAGTAAGTATTTCATTTATTCCTTTGATGTAGGGAAAATAAAACCAGCTTTTACGCAAACAAAACTCAGATACAGAGCCACAAAGCCATACTGCATATAGTATAGTTTATCATCTGTTTTCTCTTATTGTGATCTTGCCGGTACATTCAATGTACCGACCTACACGGCTGCAACGTATCATGTTGCAGATATTTCCTCGACGAGTAAGAGTTACGATACAGGGTTACGGTCTACACTCAACCTGCCGATGGCGTTGATGGGACTCCACACTCGACTATATGTTTCCGCTGTGACTTATGAGGTATATATCAGTTTTACGTTAATTATACATGTGATTGCACTTTGATATATACATTGATGTACTGTGTGTGCCAGCATACTGATCCAGGGATGGCACAGCAACACAGAGGCTTGACCGTCTGAGATCGGGTCGCTACACGTAAACTAGTTAGCAATCCGATGACTATGTTCAATGACGGGCCGTTCATAACATTGGCCGAAGTGTTTATGGCTTGACCTCGGCTGTCGCCGAACACTAATCGGGGGCTCATCGCTAGCTTCCCCAGTTTAAACCTCCTATGACTAAGCGAAAGTTATAAAGCCCGCATACATGATTGCCTCGTTTCCGCTAACACAATGGCCTTCGGCCACCGAGATGTCGGCTAAGGGTTCTCTTCTTATTGCAGAAACACCCTGCATATTATCTACAAAGGGGTAGAAGCTGACGATGGGCCACTTTAAACTGATAAACGGAGAATCATTACACATAATCTGTGATTTTACACTGGATATCAATCCTTAATTCGGCCACCCGTACCCACATTAAGGCTCAAGGGCTACTGGGCTTTGCGCTCATTATTTACAAATATTAAAGGGGCACATCGATCCCCTGATCTGGTGTTGCCACCCGACCAGTGTCTCGGGGGCTACTGCATTGCCTATTCAATGTAGAAAATTCAAAGGGCTCAGATTCCGCTTGATCGAATTATAGGAAAGTGCGTCTTCGGACAACAATAAGTACCATCTGGACCTATCTGGAATCAAGCTAATATATCACGACGACTTCTCACGACCCTCTCTCAGGGGCCCGTTCGCCGATCACTATTATCTCTAATATATTACACTGCGTTTTTATTCCTATGTATGCTGCCGAGCTAGGAGTTGATCCTTAGGCCGATTTCGCGCATCTGCCTGAGTCTTAGGGGCTACTGGGAACAGCGTTTCATGTTTTCCTTCAGGTGCATCTCGGGTTTTAGACCGACACACACCTTGAGGGCTACTGGATATACATATACCAGCTATATATGTCGGCAGAGAAAAATTGCACCAATCAAAAATTTTCACAAAAAATCAGCCCGCTGTAGGGTGGTGCACCACCTCGGAAGCAGTCCGGCATAAAGCTTGGGCGCCAGTGGCTGGCTCCATAGAGGGCATTTCCGGCATTAAGTTCGGCTAAACTCCTTCAACTTTTTTTTGAACCAAGGTGATCTATGACACCTCGGATATAGTCCGGCGTTGGAGCTTGGACACAGTCCGGCGTTGGTGCTTGGCTGCAAGGGATACCTCGAATGCAGTCTAGCGTTGGGGCTCGGATGCAAGAGGACACCGCCGCACGGGAACAACTTCAAACCCGAGGCGTGGCATAAAAATAACAAGGCATTGATAAAGGCCGAAGACTTAAAGGGCTTCTCGGATACAAGGCATTGATAAAGGTCAGATTTAGCTCAGCAATCCTCAAGACAGATGTTGGGAAAATTTGTTGAACCAGTTTTCAAGACCGACGATCGAAGATGAAGAACAGTTCGGAAGAATCGAGGAGCGTCCCTAACTTGAAGACCGGTTCATGGGGCTACTGACGGTGTCCTAGACTAGGGGGTACTCACCACGTCATCTCCCGATCTGTTAGATTGGGTCGAGGACCCCCATGGTCGTATACTCATGGGCCAGTTTGGACAACTGCCGCATACAAGGAAGATTCCACAAGACTTGGTGTTCAAGACAAGGACTCCTCCCCATCGGCGTATTCGGCTAGGACTCTTGTTATCCTAGGCCTCTGGTGCATTATATAAACCGAGGCCAGGCTAGTCGATAGAGATAAGAACAATCATAATCATAGGCTAGCTTCTAGGGTTTAGCCTCTATGATCTCGTGGTAGATCAACTCTTGTAATACTCATATCATCAAGATCAATCAAGCAGGAAGTAGGGTATTACCTCCATTGAGAGGGCCCGAACCTGGGTAAACATCATGTCCCCCGCCTCCTATTACCATCCGCCTTAGACGCACAGTTCGGGACCCCCTACCCGAGGTCCGCCAGTTTTCACACTGACACCCAGCATCGGGAAAGAAGCGAAAGGCGACAGAGCCACTGCTAAAGGTATGGAAAACGAGGTCTGTATTCTGGGACTTGCCGTACTGGAAGATCCTCCGTGTGCCTCACAGCCTTGATGTCATGCATATCCTGAAGAACGTGTGCGAGAGTCTGCTTGGTACCCTGCTCAACATGCCAGAGAGGACCAAAGATGGGCCGAAAGCAAGGGCGGACTTGCAATCAATGGGCATCAGGGAGGGGCTTCACGCAAAACGCCCTAATGATGATGATGATGATGAGGCGAAGGGCACGGAAAGTCGTCGCAAAGGCAAAAAGGCCAAGAAGATCGAATATGACTGCCCACCCGCGTGCTTCACTCTAAGTCAGGAGGAGATCGAGTAGTTTTTCACCTGCCTCGTAGGAGTAAAACTTCCTTACGGTTATGCGGGAAAGATAAGCAGATACCTAGACTCAGCGAAGCAGAAGTTCAGCGGGATGAAGTCTCATGACTATCACGTGCTGATGACGTAGATACTTCCTGTTGCATTCCATGGGATCATGGACGCGCACGTCCGTGAAATGCTATTTGGCCTATGCAACTTTTTTGACGTCATCTCTTGGAAGTCGGTTGGCGTGAGGCAACTCAGAAGGCTACAGGAAGAGATCGTGGTGATACTATGCGAGCTTGAGATGTACTTCCCGCCCGCATTCTTTGACATTATGGTGCATCTGCTGGTCCATATCGTAGAGGATATCATCCAACTCGGGCCGACGTTCCTGAACAGCATGATGCCGTTAGAAACGATGAATGGTGTCATCAAAGGATACTTTCGCAACAGGGCACGTCTAGATGGAAGCATAGCCAAGGGCTTTCTGACCGAAGAGTGCATCTCCTACTGCACGAATTATCTAGGCATCGAGAACCCCGTTGGTCTGCCCGTCAACAGGCACCTCGGCAGGCTCGCTGGATGGGGTCACCGCGAGGGTCGCCGCGAAATGCATGTCGCCTTCAAGGGTCGACTCGCCGACTTTGAAAGAGCAAACCTAGTCGCGCTACGACACATAGACTGAAGGAAATATGCCCTAGAGGCAATAATAAAGTTATTATTTATTTCCTTAACTTCATGATAAATTTTTATTATTCATGCTAGAATTGTATTAACCGGAAACGTAATACATGTGTGAATACATAGACAAACAGAGTGTCACTAGTATGCCTCTACTTCACTAGCTCGTTGATCAAAGATGGTTATGTTTCCTAACCATAGACATGAGTTGTCATTTGATTAACGGGATCACATCATTAGGAGAATGATGTGATTGACTTGACCCATTCCGTTAGCTTAGCACTTGATCGTTTCGTTTCTTGCTTTGCTTTCTTCATGACTTATACATGTTCATATGACTATGAGATTATGCAACTCCTGTTTACTAGAGGAACACTTTGTGTGCTACCAAACGTCACAACGTAACTGGGTGATTATAAAGGTGCTCTACATGTGTCTCCGAAGGTACTTGTTGGGTTGGCGTATTTCGAGATTAGGATTTGTCACTCCGATTGTCGGAGAGGTATATCTGGGCCCACTCAGTAATGCACATCACTTAAGCCTAGCAAGCATTGCAACTAATGAGTACGTTGCGGGATGATGTATTACAGAATGAGTAAAGAGACTTGCCGGTAACGAGATTGAACTAGGTATTGAGATACTGACGATCGAATCTCGGGCAAGTAACATACCGATGACAAAGGGAACAATGTATGTTGTTATGCGGTTTGACCAATAAAGATCTTCGTAGAATATGTGGGAGCCAATATGAGCATCCAGGTTCTGCTATTGGTTATTGGCCGGAGGCGTGTCTCGGTCATGTCTACATAGTTCTAGAACCCGTAGGGTCCACACGCTTAAAGTTTCGATGACAGTTATATTATGAGTTTATATGTTTTGATGTACCGAAGGTAGTTCGGAGTCCCAGATGTGATCACGGACATGAAGAGGAGTCTCGAAATGGTCGAGACATGAAGATTGATATATTGGACAACTATATTCGGACACCAGAATGGTTCCGGGGGTTATCGGATATATACCCGAGTACCGGGGGTTACCGGAACCCCCCGGGGGTTTAATGGGCCTACATGGGCCTTAGTGGAGAAGAGGAGGGGCGGCCAGGGAAGGCCGCGCCTCCCCTCTAGTCTGAATTGACAAGGAGGGGGCGGCGCCCCTTCCTTCCTCTCTCCTCCTCCTTCCCCTTCTCCTAATCCAACAAGGAAGGAGGGAGTCCTACTCGGTGGGAGTTGGACTCCTCTGGCGTGCTTCCTCCCGCCGCCGCCTCTCCCCCTTTCTCCTTTATATACAGGGCAAGGGCACCCCATAGACACAACAATTGATCATTGATCTTTTAGCCGCAGCGGTGCCCCTCCACCATAGTCCACCTCGATAATATCATAGCGGTGCTTAGGCGAAGCCCTGCGTCGGTAGAACATCATCGTCGTCACCACATCGTCGTGCTGACGAAACTCTCCCTCAACACTCGGCTGGATCGGAGTTCGAGGGCCGTCATCAAGCTGAACGTGTGCTGAACTCGGAGGTGTCGTGCGTTCGGTACTTGATCGGTCGGATCATGAAGACGTACGACTACATCAACCATGTTGTGCTAATGCTTCCTCTTTCGGTCTACGAGGGTACGTGGACAACACTCTCCCCTCTTGTTGCTATGCATCACCATGATCTTGCGTGTGCGTAGGATTTTTTTTGAAATTACTATGTTCCCCAACAGTGGTATCAGAGCCTAGTTTTATGCGTAGATGTCATATGCACGAGTAGAACACAAGTGAGTTGTGGGCGATACAAGTCATACTTCTTACCAGCATGTGATGCTTTGGTTTGGCGATATTGTTGGATGAAGCGGCCCGGACCGACATTACACGTACGCTTATGCGAGACTGGTTCTACCGACGTGCCTTGCACATAGGTGGCAGGCGGGTGTCAGTTTCTCCAGCTTTAGTTGAACCAAGTGTGGCTACGCCCGATCCTTGCGAGGGTTAAAACAGCACCAACTTGACAAACTATCGTTGTGGTTTTGATGCGTAGGTAAGAACTATTCTTGCTCAGCTCGTAGCAGCCACGTAAAACTTGCAACAACAAAGTACAGGACGTCTAACTTGTTTTTGCAGGGCATGTTGTGATGTGATATGGTCAAGGCATGATGCTAAATTTTATTGTATGAGATGATCATGTTTTATAACCGAGTTATCGGTAACGGGCAGGAGCCATATGGTTGTCGCTTTATTGTATGCAATGCAAACGCCATGTAATGCTTTACTTTATCACTAAGCGGCAGCGATAGTCGTAGAAGCATAAGTTGGCGAGACGACAACGATGCTACGATGGAGATCAAGGTGTTGCGCCGGTGACAATGGTGATCATGACGGTGCTTCGGAGATGGAGATCACAAGCACAAGAAGATGATGACCATATCATATCACTTATATTGATTGCATGTGATGTTTATGTTTTATGCATCTTATCTTGATGTGATTGACGGTAGCATTATAACATGATCTCTCACTAAATTATAAAGGTATAAGTGTTCTCCCTGAGTATGCACCGTTGTGAAAGTTCTTCATGCCGAGACACCATGTGATGATCGGGTGTGATAGGCTCTACGTTCATATATAACGGGTGCAAAACAGTTGCGCACGCGGAATACTCAGGTTAAACTTGACGAGCCTAGCATATAACAGATATGGCCTCGGAACACTGAGACTGAAAGGTCGAGCGTGAATCATATAGTAGATATGATCAACATTGTGATGTTCACCATTGAAACTACTCTATCTCACGTGATGATCGGACATGGTTTAGTTGATATGGATCACATGATCACTTAGAGGATTAGAGGGATGTCTATCTAAGTGGGAGTTCTTTAACAATTTGATTAACTGAACTTTAATTTATCATGAACTTAGTCCTGGTAGTATTAGCATATATATGTTGTAGATCAATAGCTCGCGATGTTGCTCCCCATTTATTTTTATATGTTCCTAGAGAAAACTAAGTTGAAAGATGTTAGTAGCAATGATGCGGATTGGATCCGTGATCTGAGGTTTATCCTCATTGCTGCATAGAAGAATTATGTCCTTGATGCACCGCTAGGTGACAGACCTATTGCACGAGCAGATGCAGACGTTATGAACATTTTAACAAAATCTCGGTATGATGACTACTTGATAGTTAAGTGCACCATGCTTTACGGCTTAGAACCGGGACTTCAAAAATGTTTTGAAACGCCACGGAGCATATAAGATGTTCCAAGAGTTGAAATTAGTATTTCATACTCATGCCCGTGTCGAGAGGTATGAGACCTCTGACAGTACTTTGCCTACAAGATGGACGAGAATAGCTCAACCAGTGAGCGTGTGCTCAGATTGTCTGGGTACTACAATCACTTGAATCAAATGGGAGTTAATCTTCCAGATAAGATAGTGATTGACATAATTCTCTAGTCACTATCACCAAGTTACTAGAACTTCGTGATGAACTATAATATGCAAGGGATAACGGAAATGATTCCCAAGCTCTTCGTGATGCTAAAATCGATTTAAGGTAGAAATCAAGAAAAGCATCAAGTGTTGATGGTTGACAAGACCACTAGTTTCAAGAAAAGGGCAAAGGGAAGAAGGGGAACTTCAAGAAGAACGGCAAGCAAGTTGCTGCTCTAATGAAGAAGCCCAAGTCTAGACCTAAGCCTGAGACTAAGTGCTTCTACTGCAAAGGGACTGGTCACTAGAAGCGGAACTACTCCAAGTAATTGGCGGAAAATAAAGGACGACAAAGTGAACAAAAGTATATTTGATATACATGTTATTGATGTATACTTTACTAGTGTTTATAGCAACCCCTCAGTATTTGATACTAGTTCAGTTGCTAAGATTAGTACCTCGAATCGGGAGTTGCAGAATGAACAGAGACTAGTTAAGGGTGAAGTGATGATGTGTGTTGGAAGTAGTTCCAAGATTGATATGATCATCATCGCACACTCCCCATACTTTCGGGATTAGTGTTGAAACTAAATAAGTGTTATTTGGTGTTTGCGTTGAGCATGAATATGATTTGATCATGTTTATTGCAATACGGTTATTCATTTAAGTTAGAGAATAATTGTTGTTCTGCTTTACATGAATAAAACCTTTATGGTCATACACCCAATGAAAATGGTTTGTTGGATCTTGATCGTAGTGATACACATATTCATAATATTGAAGCCAAAAGATGCAAAGTTAATAATGATAGTGCAACTTATTTGTGGCAATCGCCATTTAGGTCATATTAGTGTAAAGCGCATGAAGAAACTCCATGCTGATGGGATTTTGGAATCACTTGATTATGAATCACTTGATGCTTGCGAACCATGCCTTATGGGCAAGATGACTAAAACGCCGTTCTCCGGAACAATGGAGTGAGCAACAGATTTGTTGGAAATCATACATACTGATGTATGTGGTCCGATGAATATTGAGGCTCACGGCGGGTATCGTTATTTTCTGACCTTCATAGATGATTTGAGCAGATATGGGAATATCTACTTAATGAAACATAAGTCTGAAACATTTGAAAAGTTCAAAGAATTTCAGAGTGAAGTTGAAAATCATCGTAACAAAGAAAATAAAAGTTTCTATGATATGATCGCGAAGGTAAAATATTTGAGTTACGAGTTTGGCCTTCAGATAAAACAATTTGAAATAGTTTCACTACTCACGCCACCTGGAACACCACAGTGTAATGGTGTGTACGAACATCGTAATCGTACTTTATTAGATATTGTGCGATCTATGATGTCTCTTACCAATCTACCACTATCGTTTTGAGGTTATGCATTAGAGACAGCTGCATTCACGTTAAATAGGGCACCAATTAAATCCGTTGAGACAACACCGTATGAACTGTGGTTTGGCAAGAAACAAAAGTTATCGTTTCTTAAAGTTTGGGGTTGTGATACTTATGTGAAAAGGTTTCATCCTGATAAGCTCAAACCCAAGTCAGAGAAGTGCGTCTTCATAGGATACCCAAAAGTAACTATTGGGTACACCTTCTATCACAGATCCGAACGCAAGATCTTTGTTGCTAAGAGAGGATCCTTTCTAGAAAAGAAGTTTTCTCGAAAGAAGTGAGTGGGAGAAAAGTTGAACTTGATAAGGTAATTGTACCTTCTCCCGAATTGGAAAGTAGTTCATCACAGAAATCTGTTCCAGTGATGTCTACACCAACAAGAGAGGAAGTTAATGATGATGATCATGAAACTTCTGATCAAGTTACTACATAACTTCATAGATCAACCAGTGCATGATCCGCACCAGAGTGGTATGGTAATCCTGTACTAGAAGTCATGTTACTAGACCTACGAACTATGAGGAAGTGGTGATGAGCACAGATTCCGTAAAATGGCTTGAGGCCATGAAATCTGAGATAGGATCCATGTATGAGAACAAACTAAGGACTTTGATTGACTTGCCCGACGATTGGTGAGCCATTGAGATTAAATGGATCTTCAAGAGGAAGACAGACGCTGATAGTAGTGTTACAATATACAAAGCTAGAATTGTCGCAAAAGGTTTTCGACAAGATCAAGGTGTTGACTATGATGAATGTTTCTCACTCGTATCTATGCTTAAGTCTGTCCGAATCATGTTAGCAATTGCCGCATTTTATGAATTCTGGCAAATGGATAAACAAAACTGCATTCCTGAATGGATTTATTAAAGAAGAGTTGTATATGATGCAACCAGAAGGTTTTGTCAATCCTCAAGGTGCTAACAAAATATGCAAGCTCTAGCGATCCATCTATGGACTGGTGCAAGCATCTCGGAGTTGGAATATACGCTTTGATAAGTTGATCAAAGGATATAGTTTTATACAGACTTGCGGTGAAGGACGTATTTACAAGAAAGTGAGTGGGAGCACTACATCATTTTTGATAAGTATATGTGAATGACATATTGTTGATCAGAAATAATGTAGAATTATTCTGCAAAGCATAAAGGAGTATATGAAAGGAGTTTTTCAAAGAAAGACCTCAGTGAAGCTGCTTACATATTGAGCATCAAGATCTATAGAGATAGATCAAGACGCTTGATAAGTTTTTTCAATGAGTACATACCTTGACAAGATTTTGAAGTAGTTCAAAATGGAACAGTCAAAGAAAGAGTTATTGCTTGTGTTACAAGGTGTGAAATTGAGTAAGACTCAAAGCTTGACCACAACAGAAAATAGAAAGAGAATGAAAGTCATTCACTATGCATCAGCCATAGGTTCTATAAAGTATGCCATGCTGTGTACCAGATCTATTGTATACCCTACACTATTTTGTCAAGGGAGTACAATAGTGATCTACGAGTAGATCACGGAACAGCAGTCAAAATTATCCTTAGTGGAATAAGGATATGTTTCTCGATTATGGAGGTGACAAAAGGTTCGCTATAAAGGGTTACGTCGATATAAGTTTTGACACTGATCCAGATGACTCTAGGTCTCAATCTGGATACATATTGAAAGTGGGAGCTATTAGCTAGAGTAGCTCCATGTAGAGCATTGTAGTCATAGAAATTTGCAAAATACATACGGATCTGAATGTAGTAGACCCGTTGACTAAATTTCTGTCACAAGCAAAACATGATCACACCTTAGTACTCTTTGGGTGTTAATCACATAGCAATGTGAACTAGATTATTGACTCTAGTAAACCCTTTGGGTGTTGATCACATCACGATGTGAACTATGGGTGTTAATCACATGATAATGTGAACTATTGATGTTAAATCACATGGCGATGTGATCTAGATTACTGACTCTAGTGCAAGTGGGAGACTGAAGGAAATATGCCCTAGAGGCAATAATAAAGTTATTATTTATCTCCTTAATTCCATGATAAATGTTTATTATTCATGCTAGAATTGTATTAACCGGATCAAAGATGGTTATGTGTGAATACATAGAGATTACGTGTGTTTATAGACAAACAAAGTGTCATTAGTATGCCTCTACTTGACTAGCTCATTGATCAAAGATGGTTATGTTTCCTAACCATAGACATGAGTTGTCATTTGATTAACGGGATCACATCATTAGGAGAATGATGTGATTGACTTGACCCATTCTGTTAGCTTAGCACTTGATCATTTAGTTTGTTGCTTTGCTTTCTTCATGACTTATACATGTTCCTATGACTATGAGATTATGCAACTCCCGTTTACTAGAGGAACACTTTGTGTGCTACCAAACGTCACAATGTAACTGGGTGATTATAAAGGTGCTCTATAGGTGTCTCCGAAGGTACTTGTTGGGTTGGCGTATTTCGAGATTAGGATTTCTCACTCTGATTGTTGGAGAGGTATCTCAGGGCCCACTGAGTAATGCACATCACTTAATCCTTGCATGCATTGTAACTAATGAGTTAGTTGCGGGATGATGTATTACGGAACGAGTAAAGAGAATTGCCAGTAAGGAGACTGAACTAGGTATTGATATACCGACGATCGAATCTCGGGCAAGTAACATACCAATGACAAAGGGAACAACGTATGTTGTTATGCAGTTTGACCGATAAAGATCTTCGTACAATATGTGGGAGCCAATAAAGATCTTCGTAGAATATGTGGGAGCCAATATGAGCATCCAGGTTACGCTATTAGTTATTGGCCGGAGATGTGTCTCGGTCATGTCTACATAGTTCTCGAACCCGTAGGGTCCACACGCTTAAAGTTTCATGATGCTTATATTATGAGTTTATATGTTTTGATGTACCGAAGGTAGTTCGGAGTCCCGGATGTGATCACGGACATGACGACGAGTCTCGAAATGGTCGAAACATGAAAATTGATATATTGGACGACTATATTCGGACAACGTAATGGTTCTGGGGGTTATCATATATATACCAGAGTAACGGGGGTTACCGGAACCCCCCAGGGGTTTAATGGGCCTACATGGGCCTTAGTGGAGAAGAGGAGGGGCGGCTAGGGCAGGCCGCACGCCCCCTCCTCCTCTAGTCCGAATTGGATAAGGAGGGGGCGGCGCCCCACTTTCCTTCCTCTCTCCCTCCTCCTTCCCCCCTTCTCCTAATCCAAAAGGAAGGGAGGGACTCCTACTCCCGGTGGGAGTATGACTCCTCCTGGCGCGCCTCCTCCTGGCCAGCCGCCTCTCCCCCCTTGATCCTTTATATACGGGGGCAGGGGGGCACCCCATGGACACAACAATTGATCATTGATCTTTTAGCCGTGTGCGGTGCCCCCTCCACCATAGTCCACCTCGATAATATAGTAGCGGTGCTTAGGCGAAGCCCTACGTCGGTAGAACATCATCATCGTCACCACGCCGTTGTGCTGACGAAACTCTACCTCAACACTCCGCTGGATCGGAGTTCGAGGGACGTCATCGAGCTGAACGTGTGTTGAACTCGGAGGTGCCGTGCGTTTGGTACTTGATTGGTCGGATTGTGAAGACGTACGACTACATCAACCGCGTTGTGCTAACGCTTCTGCTTTCGGTCTACGAGGGTACGTGGACAACACTCTACCCTCTTGTTGCTATGCATCACCATGATCTTGCGTATGCGTAAGAAATTTTTTGAAATTACTACGTTCCCCAACATAGACGTGGTCGATCCTTGGGTGGTAGAGCACAAAACCTTTATTGAGAAGACGTACAATGACCGAGGCAAACAGAGGACGGACGGAGATATAATCAAAGAGCACAACTCATGTTTCACGCGTTGGGTCAAGGAGAAACTTCTGTCGTACCCTTTACATGAGGATTCTACCACGGAAGAAAAACTCATATTCGCCTTGTCACAGGGCGCTGAGCACAACCTGATGACTTATGAGGCAGACGATATCAACGGCTACACATTCTACACCGAGGAAAAGGACATGAAGAGCGATGATTATGAGAACTCCGGGGTAATGATGGAATCCTACGCCGGTAACGACAAGGACAGATACTACGGAAGGATCGAGGAGATCTGGGAGCTGAGCTACGCTGAAGAGAAGGTCCCGATGTTTCGTGTCAGATGGGCCAAGAGCGTCCTAAAAGAAGACTGGTATTTCACCACCATGGTTATACCCGAAGCCAAATCAAAGACGGCGGGCGCAAACGTCACCGCGAAAAATGAGCCATGGGTACTGGCTTCCCAAGTGGACCAATGCTGAAACTGAAACTCCTGAAACATTATATTTATAAGCACGTATGAATATTTATAGAAAAACATCCTCTGAGTTGAATCTGATGATGAGCTTGAAACTGAAACTCCTGAAACACCTGCTAGAACTAGCCTTCCAAGATATGAATTGCTAAGGTACCAGAAGGTTATGTTATGAATAAGGAGACAACTAGAGATATTCTTTCTTGTAAGGATAGAGATGTCTAAAGAAATTATTATGCAAGTATAAAGAAAAATCTCTGAATGCTAGAATGCAATATGTGCAGGAAATATGCCCTAGAGGCAATAGTAAAGTTGTTATTTATATTTCCTTATATCATGATAAAGGTTTATTATTCATGCTAGAATTGTATTAACCGAAAAGTTAGTACATGTGTGAATACATAGACAAACAGAGTGTCACTAGTATGCCTCTACTTGACTAGCTCGTTTAATCAAAGATGGTTAAGTTTCCTAGCCATAGACATGAGTTCTCATTTGAAGAACGGGATCACATCATTAGAGAATGATGTGATTGACTTGACCCATTTCGTTAGCTTAGCACTTGATCGTTTAGTATGTTGCTATTGCTTTCTTCATGACTTATACATGTTCCTATGACTATGAGATTATGCAACTCCTGAATACCGGAGGAACACTTAGTGTGCTACCGAACGTCACAACATAACTGAGTGATTACAAAGATGCTCTACAGGTGTCTCCAATGGTACTTGTTGAGTTGGCATAGATCGAGATTTGGATTTGTCACTCCGATTGTCGGAGAGGTATCTTTGGGCCCTCTCAGTAATGCACATCACTATAAGCCTTGCCAGCAATGTGACTAATGAGTTAGTTGTGAGATGATACATTACAGAACGAGTAGAGAGACTTGCCGGTAACGAGATTGAACTAGGTATTGAGATACCGATTATCGAATCTCGGGCAAGTAACGTACCAATGACAAAGGGAACAATGTATGTTGTTATGCGATTTGACCAATAAAGATCTTCGTAGAATATGTAGGAACCAATATGAGCATCCAGGTTCCGCTATTGGTTATTGACCGGAGATGAGTCTAGGTCATGTCTACATAGTTCTCGAACCCGTAGGGTCCGCACGTTTAACGTTCGGTGATGGTCGATATTATGAGTTTATGTGTTTCGATGAACCGAAGGTTGTTCGGAGTCCCGAATGTGATCACGACCATGATGAGGAGTCTCGAAATGGTCAAGACATAAAGATCGATATATTGGAAGCGTATGTTTGGACATCGGAATGGTTCCGAGTGAGTTCGGGCATATACCGGAGTACCGGGGGGTTACTGGAACCCCCCGGGGAGTATATGGGCCGTGATGGGCCTTAGTGGAGAGATAGAGGGGCAGCCAGGGCAAGCCACGTGCCCCCTCCCCCTCTGGTCTGAATTGTACTCGGAAGGGGGGGCAGAGCCCCCCCTTTCCTTCCTCCCTCTCTCCCCCTTCCTTCTCTCCTAGTCCAACTAGGGAAGGGGCGGGGGAATCCTACTCCCGGTGGGCGTAGGACTCCTCCAGGGCACGCCATAGAGGGCCGGCCCTCCCCCCTCCTCCACTCCTTTATATACGGGGGAGGGGGCACCCCATAGACACACAAGTTGATCATTGATCTCTTAGCCGTGTGCGGTGGCCCCCTCCACCATAATCCACCTCGGTCATATAGTTGCAGTGCTTAGGCGAAGCCATGCGCCGGTAGCTTCAACATCATCGTCATCACGCCATCATGCTGACAAAGCTCTCCCTCGACACTCAGCTGGATCAAGAGTTCGTGGGACGTCACCGAGCCGAACGTGCGCAGAATATGGAGGTGCCGTACTTTTGGTACTAGGATCGGTCGGATCGTGAAGACGTACGACTACATCAACCGCGTTGTCATAACACTTCCGCTTATGGTCTACGAGGGTTGGTGGACTATACTCTCCCCTCTCGTTGCTATGCATCACCATGATAGATCTTGCATGTATGTAGGAAGTTTTTTGAAATTACTCTGTTCCCCAACAGTGGCATCCGAGCCAGGTCAAAGAGTTGTGGGCGATAATAGTCATACTGCTTACCAGCTTGTCATACTTTAATTCGCCGGTATTGTTGGACGAAGCGGCCGGACCGACATTACGTGTACTCTTAGGCGAGACTGGTTCTACCGACGTGCTTCACACACAGGTGGCTGGCGGGTGTCAGTTTCTCCAACTTTAGTTGAATCGAGTGTGACTACGCCCGATCCTTGTTGAAGGTTAAAACTGCACACTTGACGAAAAATCGTTGTCGTTTTGATGCGTAGGTAAGAATGGTTCTTTCTCAACCCATAGCAGCCACGTAAAACTTGCAACAACAAAGTAGAGGACGTCTAACTTGTTTTTGCAGGGCATGTTGTGATGTGATATGGTCAAGACATGATGCTAAATTTTATTTTATGAGATGATCATGTTTTGTAACAGAGTTATCGGCAACTCGCAGTAGCCATATGGTTGCCGCTTTATTGTATGCAATGCAATCGCCTTGTAATTGCTTTACTTTATTACTAAGTGGTAGCGACAGCCATAGAAGCAATAGTTGGCGAGGCGAAAACAATGCTACGATGAAGATCAAGGTGTCGTGCCGGTGACGATGTTGATCATGACGGTGCTTTGGAGATGGAGATCACAGACACAAGATGATGATGGCCATATCATATCACTTATATTGATTGCATGTGATGTTTATCCTTTATGCATCTTATTTTGCTTAGACGACGGTAGCATTATAAGATGATCTCTCACTAAATTTCAAGGTACAAGTGTTCTCCCTGAGTATGCACTGTTGCGAAAGTTTGTCATGCCGAGACACCACGTGATGATTGGGTGTGATAAGCTCTACGTTCACATACAACGGGTGCAAGCCAGTTTTGCACATGCAGAATACTCGGGTTAAACTTGACGAGCCTAGTATATGCAGATATGGCCTCAAAACACTGGAGATAGAAAGGTCGAACGTGAATCATATAGATATGATCAACATAGTGATGTTCACCAGTGGAAACTACTCCATCTCACGTGATGATCGGACATGGTTTAGTTGATATGGATCACGTGATCACTTACATGATTAGAGGGATGTCTATCTAAGTGGGAGTTATTATGCAATATAATTAATTGAACTTTAGTTTATCATGAACTTAGTCCCAGTAGTATTAGCATATCTATGTTGCAAATCAATAGCTCACGATGTAGCTCCCCGTTTATTTTTTATATGTTCCTAGAGAATTATAAGTTGTAAGATGATAGTAGCTATGATGCGGACTTGGTCCATGATCTGAGGATTATCCTCATTGCTGCACAGAAGAATTATGTCCTTGATGCACTGCTAGGTGACGGACCTATTGCAGGAGCAGATGCAGACGTTATGAATGTTTTGGCAAGCTCGGTATGATAACTACTTGATAGTTTAGTGCACCATGCTTTACAGCTTAGAACCGGGACTTAAAAAATGTTTTGAATGCCACGGAGCATATAAGATGTTCCAAGAGCTGAAATTGGAATTTCAGACTCATGCCCGAGTCGAGAGGTATGAGACCTCTGACAAGTACTTTGCCTACAAGATGGAGGAGAATAGCTCAACCAGTGAGCATGTGCTTAGTTTGTTTGAGTACTACAATCGCTTGAATCAAGTGGGAGTTAATCTTCCAAATTAAATAGTGATTGATAGAGTTTGCTAGTCACGATCACCAAGTTACTAGAACTTTGTGATGAACTATAATATGCAAGGGATGACGAAAACGGTTCCCGAGCTCTTCGTGATGCTGAAATCAACGAAGGTAGAAATCAAGAAAAGCATCAAATTTTGATGGTTGACAAGACCACTAGTTTCAAGTAAAAGGGCAAGGGAAAGAAAGGGAACTTCAAGAAGAATGGAAAGCAAGTTGCCACTCCCATGAAGAATCCCAAAGCTAGACCCAAGCCTGAAACTGAGTGCCTTACTGCGAAGGAAATGGTCACTGGAAGCGGAACTGCCCCAAATACTTGGCATAAAGAAGGATGGCAAAGTGAACAAAAGTATATATGATATAAATGTTATTGATGTGTACTTTACCAGTGTTCATAGTAGCCCCCGGGTATTTGATACTGGTTCTGTTGCTACGATTAGTAACTCGAAACAGGAGTTACAAAATGAACAAAGACTAATTGAGGGCAAGGTGACGATGTGTGTTGGAAGTGATTCCAAGATTGATAAGATCACCATCGCACACTCCCTTTACCTTGAGGATTAGTGTTGAACCTAAAATAAATATTATTTGGTGTTTGCATTGAGCATAAAATGATTGGATCATGTTTATTGCAATACGGTTATTCAATTAAGTCAAAGAATAATTGTTATTCTGTTTACATGAATAAAACCTTCTGTGGTCATACACCCAAGGTGAATGGTTTATTGAATCTCGATCTTAGTGATACACATATTCATAATATTGATGCCAAAAGATGCAGAGTTGATAATGATAGTGCAACATATTTGTGGCACTGCCATTTAGGTCATATTGGTGTAAAGCGCATGAAGAAACTTGATTATGAATCACTTGATGCTTGCGAACCATGCCTCATGGGCAAGATGACTAAGACTCCATTCTCTGGAACAATGGAGCGAGCAACTGACTTATTGGAAATAATACATACTGATGTATACGATCCGATGAGTGTTGAGGCTCCCGGCGGTATCATTATTTTCTGATCTTCACAAATGATTTGAGCAGATATGGGTATATCTACTTAATGAAACATAAGTCTGAAACATTTGAAAAGTTCAAAGAATTTCAGAGTGAAGTGCAAAATCATCGTGACAAGAAAATAAAGTTTCTATGATCTGATCGCGGAGGCGAATATTTGAGTTATGAGTTTGGTCTTCATTTAAAACAATGTGGAATAGTTTCATAACTCATGCCACCTAGAACACCATAGTGTAATGGTGTGTCCGAAATTCGTGACCGTACTTTATTAGATATAGTGCGATCTATGATATCTCTTACCGATTTACCACTATCATTTTGGGGTTATGCATTAGAGACAGTTGCATTCACGTTAAACAGGGCACCATCTAATCCATTGAGATGACACCGTATGAACTGTGGTTTAGCAAGAAACCTAAGATGTCGGTTCTTAGAGTTTCGGGATGTGATGCTTATGTGAAAAAGTTTCAACCTGATAAGCTCGAACCCAAATCGGAGAAATGCGTCTTCACAGGATACCCAAAGGAAACTGTTGGGTACACCTTCTATCACAGATCTGAAGGCAATATATTCGTTGCTAAGAATGGATCCTTTCTAGAGAAGAAAGTTTATCTCGAAAGAAGTGAGTGGGAGGAAAGTAAAACTTGATGAGGTAGTTGTACCTTCTCCCGAATTGGAAAGTAGTTCATCACAGAAATTAGTTCCAGTGATTCCTACACCAATTAGTGAGGAAGCTAATGATGATGATCATGAAACTTCAGATCAAGTTATTACCGAACCTCGTAGGTCAACCAGAGTATGGTCCGCACCAGAGTGGTACAGTAATCCTTTTTGGAAGTCATGTTACTAGACCATGAAGAACCTACAAACTATGAGGAAGCGATGATGAGCCTAGATTCCGTGAAATAGCTCGAGGCCATGAAATCTGAGATGGGATCCATGATGAGAACAAAGTATGGACTTTGATTGACTTGCCCGATGATCGGCGAGCCATTGAGATTAAATGGATCTTCAAGAGGAAGACGGACGCTGATAGTAGTGTTACTATCTACAAAGCTCAAATTGTCCAAAAAGGTTTTCGACAAGTTCAAGGTGTTGACTACGATGAGAGTTTCTCACTCGTAGCGATGCTTAAGTCTGTCCAAATCATGTTAGTAATTGCCACATTTTATGAAATCTGTCAAATGGATGTCAAAACTGCATTCCATAATGGATTCCTTAAAGAAGAGTTGTATATGATGCAATGAGAAGGTTTTGTCAATGCTAAAGGTGCTAACAAAGTGTTCAAGCTCCAGCGATCATCTATGGATTGGTGCAAGCATCTCGGAGTTGGAATATACGCTTTGATGAGTTGATCAAAGCATATAATTTTATATAGACTTGCGGTGAAGCCTGTATTTCCAAGAAAGTGAGTGGGAGCACTACAGCCATTCTGATAAGTATATGTGAATGACATATTGTTGATCGGAAATGATGTAGAATTTTCTGGAAAGCATAAAGGAGTGTTTGAAAGGAGTTTTTGAAAGAAAGACCTCGGTGAAGCTCCTTACATATTGAGTATAAACATGTGTAGAGATAGATCAAAACGCTTGATAAGTTTTTTCAATGAATACATACCTTGACAAAAATTTTAAGTAATTCAAAATCGAATAGTCAAAGAAAGAGTTCTTGCATGTGTTGCAAGGTGTGATGTTGAGTAAGACTCAAAGCCTGACCACGGCAGATGATAGAGGGAGAATGAAAGTCATTCCCTATGCCTCAGCCATAGGTTCTATAAAGTATGCCATGCTATGTACCAGAACTATTGTATACCCTGTCCTGAGTTTGGCAAGGGAGTACAATTTTTTTCTAGGACTAGATCACTGGACAACGGTCAAAATTATCTTTAGAGGACTAAGGAAATATTTCTCGGTTATGGAGGTGATAAATAGTTCATCGTAAAGAGTTACATCGATGCAAGCTTTGACATCGATCTGGATGACTCTAAGTCACGAGCCGGATACATATTGAAAGTGGGAGCAATTAGCTAAAGTAGCTCTGTGGAAAGCATTGTAGACATAGAAATTTGCAAAATACATACGGATCTGAATTTGGCAGACCCGTTGACTAAACTTCTCTCACAAGCAGAACATGATCACACCTTAGTACTCTTTGGGTGTTAATCACATGGCGATGTGAACTAGGTTACTGACTCTAGTAAACCCTTTGAGTGTTGGTCACATGGCGATGTGAACAATGGGTGTTAATCACATGGTGATGTGAACTATTGGTGTTAAATCACATGGTGATGTGAACTAGATTATTGACTCTAGTGCAAGTGGGAGACTGAAAGAAATATGCCCTAGAGGCAATAATGAAGTTGTTATTTATATTTCCTTATATCATGATAAATGTTTATTATTCATGCTAGAATTGTATTAACCGGAAACTTAGTACATGTGTGAATACATAGACAAACGGAGTGTCACTAGTATGCCTCTACTTGACTAGCTCGTTGAATCAAAGATGGTTAAGTTTCCTAGCCACAGACATGAGTTGTCATTTTATTAACGCGATCACATCATTAGAGAATGATGTGATTGACTTGACCCATTCCGTTAGCTTAGCACTTGATCGTTTAGTATGTTGTTATTGCTTTCTTCATGACTTATACATGCTCCTATGGCTATGAGATTATGCAACTCTCGAATACCGGAGGAACACTTAGTGTGCTACCAAACGTCACAACGTAACTGGGTGATTATAAAGGTGCTCTATAGGTGTCTCCGATGGTACTTGTTGAGTTGGCATAGATCGAGATTAGGATTTGTCACTCCAATTGTCGAAGAGGTATCTCCGGGCCCTCTCGAGAATGCACATCACTATAAGCATTGCAAGCAATGTGACTGATGAGTTAGTTGCGGGATCATGCATTACGGAACGTGTAAAGAGACTTGCCGGTAACGAGATTGAACTAGGTATTGAGATACCGATGATCGAATCTCGGGCAAGTAACATACCGATGACAAAGGGAACAACGTATGCTGTTATGCGGTTTGACCGATAAAGATCTTCATAGAATATGTAGGAACCAATATGAGCATCCCGGTTCCACTATTGGTTATTGACCGGAGATGATTCTCGGTCATGTGTACATAGTTCTGGAACCCGTAGGGTCCGCACGCTTAACGTTCGGTGATGATGGGTATTATGAGTTTATGTGTTTTGATGAACCAAAGGTTGTTCGGAGTCCCGGATATAATCACGGGTATAATGAGGAGTCTCGAAATGGTCGAGACATAAAGATCGATATATTGGAAGCCTATGTTTGGACATCATAATGGTTCCGAGTGAGTTCGCGCATATACCGGAGTACCGCGGGGTTACCGGAACCCCCCGGGGAGTATATGGGCTCTAATGGGCCTTAGTGGAGAGATAGAGGGGCTGCCAAGGCAGGCCGCGCGCCCCCTCTGGTCTGGATTGGACTAGGAAGGGGGGGGGGCGGCGCCCCCCTTTCCTTCCTCCCTCTCTCCCCCTTCCTTCTCTCCTAGTCCGACTAGGGAAGTGGGGAATCCTACTCCCGGTGGGAGTAGGACTCCTCCAGGGCGTGCCATAGAGGGTCGGCCCTCCCCCCTCCTCCACTACTTTATATAAGGAGGAGGGGGTTTCGGTGTCAAAACCGGCGGATCTCGAGTAGGGGGTCCCGAACTGTGCGTCTAAGGTCGATGGTAACAGGAGACAGGGGACATAATGAATATGACTGTTACAAGAGTTGATCTACCACGATACCGTAATGGCTAAAACCCTAGATGTCTAGCATGTATGACTATGATGATGATGATTAATGAATCAATCCTTTCGAAGACCACTAATCTTGCATTAGTAGTCCATTTTTTAAGACTTCGTGAGATAACCCAATCAAAGGAGGGAGCAGATTTCAACATCGGCGGGTGTCTCCCTACTACCGCCACGTGGCACTGTTTGGATGTTGTCGTGTCGCATTGATATACATTTTGTTGGAGACGGACCTAGCCCTCTGTTTTATATAGACACCGGAGGGATCTAGGGTTACATAAAGTCGGTTACAGAGAAAGGAATCTTCATATTTGGTCGCCAACCTTGCCTTCCATGCCAAGGAGAGTCCCATCCGGACACGGTTAAGAATCTTCGGTCTTTGTATCTTCACAGCCCATCAGTACAGCCCATGGCTAACAGGCCGGACGCCCGAGGACCCCTTAGTACAGGACTCCCTCAGTAGTCCCCGAGCCAGGCTTCAATGAGGAGGTGTCCGGCGCGCAGATTGTCTTCAGCATTGCAAGGCAGGTTCCTCCTCCGATGACTTCAAAGTGATGTATTGGTCCTTCCATTTAATGTCGTACCCCCCGGCTTCTGTGTATCAACAACTTCAGCTTCCACGTGTCGAGCGAATGTGAGAGGTCAGGGTATTTTTGCACATAACACCCCGGCCATGTAAGAAAGAGCGTCTATTTAAAGAGATTGGATCTCAAATCCTTTCGACACCACACGGAAAAATCCTCAGAGCTTGCTAGGAAAGACCACTCCAACATGGCCGGCGCTCCTAGCTCCTCCTCCCGTCCCTGCTGCCCAGAAAATGGCGATTGGGAGAGGTGTTCCATATCCCAAGTCAGCTAGTGAAGCTACAAATACAGGGATTTCTTCCCCCCGCGGATCTAGTCCCTGTTCAGGCGGGGTTGACCTCCTTCAATGACGGGGCCCAAGCGGAGAATTTCCCCAATCCATCTGGGGGGAACGAGTGTGCTTCGTTCCCTACTTGCTAAGAGGTGTCGGATTTCCAATTCATCCGCTCCTCCGAGGGCTTCTGGAGGATTATAGCCTCCAACTGCACAACTTCACTCCCACCTCCATCCTGCACATCGTTGGTTACGTCGCTCTTTGCGAGCTATTCCTGGGTTGTGAGGCCCATTTTGAATTATGGAGAAAGCTATTTTCTCTCATCCCACATAACCATGAGGGATCCATATTTCAAGTGGACGGAGCCGAGGTATGGCGTATCGCCGAGACCGGATACCTGTCCAGCACACCAAAGAAGGTATCCGAAGAGTGGCCTTCCGAGTGGTTCCATATTGAGGATTTCGCCCTTCCTGACTCAGTTCGGAGGGGTCTTCCCGAATTCACAAGTGTTCCGCTGAAGAAACACCACAGCTGGCGCCCTCGGAGCCTTGAGGAGGAAGATAGTGCGGAAGTTCGTCAACTCATGAGCAAGATAAAGACGCTCGCCCAGTCCGGATTATCAATAGTCGAGGTAATGGCGACCTCCATAGTATGAGGGGTTCAGCCGCTCCAATACAGAGGGCTTCCCATGTGGCACTATAACGGGGAGGATGACGCCTCCCGATGCGGTCGGAAAGGTCTGGACACCCGGCCGCTTTGGCCAAAATATTGGCCGAACTGTTCAAATGGGAGGAAGAGGGATATCTTCGTATTAAGCGCAGAGGTGGATTTTCTATGTACAATCCTCCTAGCTGGGTAAGTTCCAACCCCTCTGCTCCACTTACTCCACTCCGTGAGTTGCTTTTAATGAATATTAATCCGTCCATTTATAACATAAATGGCAAAATATTTCTGAGGGGCTTCACAACCCTGCCCCACAGCCAGAGGACCACAACCGGGACCTTGACCCCGGATTCGAAGAGGATCCACATATATTCGTGGTGCTCGAGGATGGGGTATTTTACTAGGTGAGCTATGATGGCATGGAAGTGGCCATCACCGCCGACTATATATCCTGGTCTTCTCCCTGCCTCACATGTAAGTAATCAGGAGACATCTCCCCCGAAAGGGTTCCCTTGTTCTGCCTCACCCACCGCACTGTCTCGTGCTCCAAAGGGGAGGCGTTCGGCGTGCCATGCTACCCCAGGGGCGACTCCGAAGAAAGCGGCTCCCACACCGGGCAAGCCTTCGAAGAGGAAGGCAAGCAAAGACACGGTCGAGCCTTCATCGAAGAGGTATGGATTTGTAAATATGCTTCTTAGTAGTCGCATCCAACTGTGACTTTTTCGTTTGTCCTGTATCAGCAAAAGAGTTCGCAGGACTGCGTCCGGGGATCCGGCCGGTCATACTCCCAAAAGCCAGGATCCCGACCCTGCCACGAAGACAGGGGCTGACACGGGAGCGAGGCTGGATTGTCCTTCGGCAGAGGATTCGGATGATGTATCCGTCACAAACACAGAAGTTGAGAGTGACATGAATCATCGACGCCGAAGGGCCGTTTTACGCGACCCCAGCTTTACCAAAGAGGCATTCAATGCCTTCAGCTCGGCTGATGCATACATCCGAGCTGATCGAGATGGGCTTAACAGAGCCACATATCAGCATTTAAAAGATGTACACGTAAGTTTTTATTGTCCAAATATGATAATTATATACCAGTAGCCTCCGAGACTTGAAGTAGTTGACACAACTGATTTAAGGATCATTGTACAATCAGGTGGTTACGGAGAAGAACAACCTATTGTCTCAAGAGCTAGAAAAGTGCCGAACACAGCTAAATGCTGTTACCGCCGAATTGGATAAATCCAAGAAGGCGCCACCTAGTAATATTCCCCTCCATCGAGAAATGATAATTATATACCAGCTATGCTAACACTGTTGCTTATCTCATGACAGGATCGTCAGAACAACTGGAGGAGAAACTGAAAGCCGCTCAAGTAGGAGAGAAAGAGGCCAAAAGACTACACGCCGCAGGCGAGTGTGTGCTAACCCGATTCAGGGAGGAGAAAAACAAGCTCCAGGATTCCAACACCCAGCTGGGTGAAGAATTGAAAGATGTGCGGGCCCAGCTGGCTGACTCTGTGAAGGAAAATAAAAGGCTGCGAGGCGGCATATTCAGTATGTGGCCGAACTTACCTTATAGTAATTCATAGATGAATGGAACTGACAGAGTTATGTTTGTAGGTATGCTGATGGGGCGTCCCGAAGAGGGGACGTCCGGATCATCGGGCGATCTGCTGCAAGGGCTGTCGCAAATGCACGAGCAAGCTCGGCAGGCAATGCGGACTGTTGCCAAGGCCTTATGGCCATCCGCCTCCCCTCCAGGAAGTATGGAGGAGCTTATAGATCTATTCAAGGGAGCGCGGCGGCGTTTCCGATTATGGAAAATATCGGCCTGCTGGGAAGGTGCACGAGAGACCTGGGCCACGGTGAAAACAAGGTATACCAAGCTTGATCCGAATTGCATGGCCCGGTCGGACCTCTAGGGTCAGATGGAAAATAAGTTCCCATTAATTTGGTATATGACCAAGTAGAAATAGCCGTCAAATATTCCCAACAGGATTGTAAATTAGACAGCCTGTTGGACAGTATAGAGGAGGAAATCTTTGAGTCCAAGTGACTATGTACTTTCCTTGACATATGTAATTCTAGCTGAACTGTAAAACAATTGTCATGGCAGACCTTTTCGCTTCAACCTCTGGACCCGAAGGTGCGGAGTGTTTCCGAATACCTGAGCGGCAAAATAAACCGGGGTATGCGTGGAAACCAGGCGTAGGGGTCATAGTTGCTTGAACAGACAAGTTGCATCCGGCTAGTTATGTTATATTACATTATGATTGTAAGAAACACCTTCCAGAGAGAATAGTTCCGTTAAGGGTTCCTTTCCCTGGGTGTGCATGCGTTAATGTGCATGTCCGAACTGTGATTGAAAAAAATCACAATATATGTAACTTCTGGGGGTTCACAATGGGGTGAATGCAGGAAAACATATTTAATTCACCGACCGAATATTCCCTTAAGAACACCAGCTTTCGGCTTCACCCAGTCTGAGGTACACATCCAGATGACCCAGCAGTAACAATCGCACAGGTGCTCCCTTTATGCCCTAGACGAACTAACGGGAACGTAGGGCATAAGCACAGGAGCCTGGCAACCCAGCTTGGCCAAAACTTAAGTCATATCGATGCATATAATGGCGAAGAAAAGGTAGATGTGGGAAAAAATGCATATGTGACGAGCTTGATGCTCGGAAAATAATAATGATAAGCTTCTGTCCGGGAAGCCCCCAGGTATGATGGATGCACATGTTCGAAGATGTGTACATCACAGGTGCACAGTTTAGCCACGCGAAAGCTTTAAGGCTAGGAAAAAAAGAAAGAACGAAAAGACAGGAAAAAATAATGGAAACAACAGGGAGAAGGAGACGAACAAAGAGTTGGCGCTAGGCGTAGAATCTTCGGAGTCTGGCCGTGTTCCAGGGGTTCGGCTCTAGGTGATTGTCTGATGCATCACGCAGGCGGTACGCTCCTCCGGTGAGAACTTTGTCGATGATGAAGGGACCCTCCCATTTGGGCTTGAGTTTGTCCTTTTTCTTCTCTGGCAAGCGTAGAACGAGTTCGCCAACATTATAAGTCTTGGCCCATACTTCTCTGCTTTGATACATGCGGGCCTATTGTTGATAAAGTGCGGAACGGGCTTTTGCAACATCACGCTCCTCCTCCAGTGCATCTAAGCTGTCCTGACGATCAAGCTTGGCCTCTCTCTCTTCATACATGCGCACTCGAGGTGAGTCAGGAATAATATCGCAGGGTAACACCGCCTTTGCGCCGTACACCATGAAGAAAGGTGTGTATCCAGTAGTGCGGTTGGGCATGGTCCGCAGCCCCCAGAGTACAGAGTCGAGCTCCTCGACCCAGTGCTTGTCTGATTCTCTCAAAGACCACACTAGTCTGGGTTTAATGCCACTCATAATAAGACCGTTGCCCCTTTCGACATGACCGTTTGTTTGCGGGTGATAGACAGAGGCGTAATCAAGCTTAATGCCCAGATTAGCGCACAAGGCTTTCACCTCATCAGCTGTGAAATTGGAGCCGTTGTCGGTGATGATGTTGTGTGGAACACCATAATGGTGCACAACACAGGATATGAATTCTATCACTGGCCCAGCTTCGGCCGTTTTGACTGGTTTTGCCTCGATCCACTTGGTGAATTTATCCACCATGACCAGCAGATACTTTTTCTTATGGCTTCCTCCTTAGGTCCAACCATATCAAGTCCCTAAACCGCAAAAGGCCAGGTGATGGGGATCGTTTGTAGAGCAGTGGGTGGCATATGGCTTTGGTTGGCGAAAAGCTGGCATCCGACGCAACGTTGGACAAGATCCTGTGCATATGCTCGGGCCTTCGGCCAATAGAAACCTGTACGGAAGGCCTTTCTTACAAGGGCCCGAGCCGCGGCGTGGTGACCACCGAGACCAGCATGAATTTCAGCCAAGAGCTACCGCCCATCTTCCTCAGAGATACATCTTTGAAGTACTCCGGTAGCGGTTTTCTTGTAGAGTTCTCCGTCGCGAACCTTGTAGGCTATCGAACGCCGGACAATGCGGCGAGCCACGTTCTGATCCTCAGGGAGTTCTCGCCTATTAAGGTAGGCCAAGAAGGGTTCGGTCCATGGGGCGATGACTGCCATGATTAGATGGGCGACGATGTTATTTCAATGGCTGAGCTGCCGACGGTATCAGGGGGTTATGGTCGGATCCAGACTGGTGTTGTCGCTCTCCCCTTGCCACACCACGGATGGCTTAAAAAGCCTTTCCAGAAAGATATTAGGTGGGACGGGGTCGCGCTTGGCGCTGATGCGAGGAAGGACATCCGCCGCTTGATTGCTTTCTCGAGCCCCTCGAACCGAGCTGACTTTTTGAGAACGACATTATAGTAAGCTGCCATCTTCGGATCTTTGGCATCAAAATCTCCATTTACTTGAGATATTGCAAGGTTTGCGTCCCCGCGCACTTCCAGGCGTTGTATGCCCATGGAGACAGCCATCCGAAGACCATGCAATAAGGCCTCATATTCGGCTGCGTTATTGGAGTCTGCGTATAGTATTTGGAGTACGTACTGGACTACATCTCCGGTGGGGGACGTTAAAACGACGCCCGCTCCCAATCCTACCAACATTTTGGAACCATCCAAATACATAACCCAGTTGGAATATGTGCCGTACTCTTTAGGGAGTTCGGCCTCTATCCATTCGGCGACGAAGTCAGACAGTACTTGTGATTTAATGGTGCGACGCGGTTTGTATGTTATGCCGAATAGAAGGAGCTCAATGGCCCATTTGGCAATCCGGCCAGTAGCATCGCGGTTGTTTATTATGTCATTGAGTGGTACTTCGGAAGCCACCGTGATTGAACACTCCTGAAAATAGTGTCGTAGCTTATGGGATGCCATGAAGACCGTGTATGCTATCTTTTGATAATGAGGGTACCGGGATTTGCATGGTGTGAGGATAGTCGATACGTAGTATACTGGCTTCTGGAGTGGGAATTTGTGTCCCTCTTGCTCTCGCTCAACGATGAGCACGGCGCTCACCACCTAGTGTGTTGCCGATATGTATAGCAACATGGGTTCGCTGACGTTCAGCGCAGCCAGGATTGGGTTGCTTGCTAGAATGGTTTTTATTTCTTCCAGTCCGGCCATTGCCGCATCCGTCCACTCGAAGTGATCGGCACGCCGGAGAAGGCGATAAAGTGGCAATGCCTTTTCTCCCAATCTGGAGATAAAGCGGCTTAAAGCTGCCATGCATCTGACGAGTTTTTGGACCTGTTTAAGGTCCGTTGGCGTAGCCAATTGTGACAAAGCTCGGATTTTGGCTGGATTCGCTTCAATTCCTCTATTGGAAATGATGAAGCCCAGTAGTTTTCCAGCGGGGACGCCGAAAACACACTTTTCTGGGTTGAGCTTGATGTCATATGCACGGAGGTTGTCGAATGTGATACGTAAATCGTCTATTAGTGACTCAACGTGCCTAGTTTTGACGACGACGTCGTCCACATATGCTTCTTGTCAATCTGTTTCTCCAGGCATGTTTGAATCATCGTTGGTAGGTGGCGCCGACATTTTTGAGCCCGAAGGGCATGGTGCTAAAGCAGAATGGCCCATATGGGGTAATGAATGTTGTTGCGGCTTGATCGGACTCCTTCATTTTGATTTGATGGTATCCGGAATATGCGTCGAGGAAGAACAGTGAGTCGTGTCCTGCGGTAGTGTCAATGATCTGGTCGTCGCGGGGGAGGGGGAAGGGATCCTTAGGGCAGGCCTTATTGAGGTCTTTGAAATCGACGCACATGCGCCAGGATTTATCCTTCTTTGGCACCATCACCAAGTTTGCCAGCCAGTCCGGGTGTTTTATTTCTCTAATGATACTGGGCTTGATTAGCTTGGCTAGCTCCTCCCCTATAGCTTGACGTTTGTGTTCGGAAAAGCGCCGTAGTGTTTGCTTGACCGGTTTATATCCCTTCAATATATTAAGGCTGTGTTCAGCCAACTTGCGTGGGATTCCTGGCATATCAGAAGGGTGCTAGGCGAATATATCCTAGTTCTCGCGCAGGAACTCTCGTAGCGTGGCGTCAACCGTTGGGTCTAGTGTGCTCCGATACATGCTGTCTTCTTGGGGTCCGTTGGATGGACTTGGAATTTGACTATTTCTTCTGCCGGTTTGAAAGAGGTGGATTTGGGTCGTTTTTCCAGGATTACATCGTCCCTATCCATCGTGGAGCACAGTGCGGTTAATTCTTCGGCCGTGAGGGCTTCAGATAATGCCTCAAGGGCCAGGGATGCGGTTTTATTTTCAGCGCGGAGTGCTATGTCCGGATGACTGGCGAGAGTGATTATGCCGTTGGGCCTGGGCATCTTGAGCTTCATATACCCGTAGTGAGGTATAGCTTGGAAGCGTGAAAATGCATCCCACCCCAATAGGGAGTGATATCCACTGTTGAAAGGTGCCACTTGGAAAGTTATCTTTTCGGACCGATAATTCTCCGGCGTGCCGAATACCACGTCAAGTGTGATTTTTCCCTCACACCGTGCCTCCCGACACTATAAAAAATACACTTCCGTGATGATACGTGTTTGTCACAGTAGGTCGCTTTTTTTGTCATGCATGTACATCCATGACAAATTTATGACAGAATCAAGATAGTCATACCTCCATGACATTACCAAAATTATCATCACGGAAGTGTCCACTTCCATGACGATAAATCGCGCGTCACAGAAATGCTTCCGTCAAGGGTGACCGACACGTGGCATCCACCGTAACGGAACGCCGTTAAGCTATCGGGTCGGGTTTTGGATCCAATAACCCGTTAACAGCCCCGACCAATGGGAAATTTCCACATGTGAAATTCTTATTGGCCGGACGAAACACGTGTCAGCTCGTCAGTGGGTCAGATAGGCGCCTATGATACGTCGACACGTGGCACGGCCCAAACAGAGGCCCATTCCTGTGTAAAGGCCGGCCCGTCTGACTTGGTCAAAAGCTGGCGGGCCAGCCCATGGAAAGCCTGTTAACGACTTGTTTCTGAATATAGCCCATTTACAGCCCGCGAACCCAAGGCCCGTTACGCCCTATCCGAATTAGGCCCAGTAGCGTCATCTGGGCCATCCAATATGATTCCAGCCCGTTTTCACTTCTGGCCCATGTATGGCCCATGACGTCTTCGGCCCATATGAGGCCCTATGTAACTCTTGGCCTATTAACGGCCCGTGGTGAAACTGGCCCGTAATGAACAGTGTATCACTTTACACCCATTAATGGCCCATGGTGAAACTGGCCCATGATGAACAGTGTATCATTTTATACCCATTAACGGCCCGTTATACTGTTGGGCCATTTCCAGCCCATGTTATCTTCCGGCCTTCTTCAGAGCCCATTTATTCTTGGGCTCATTTCCAGCATTCGTTTACTTACGACCTGTTACTGTCATTTTCGCTTAGGGCCAAATTCCTGTGGTTACAGTCGGCCCGTTTGTGGTCCGTTAATACGTTGGGCCGTTTTCATAGCGTCATCAAATACGGCCTATTAACGATGGCCCGTTATGGTCGGCCCATGAATGGGCGATTCCAACACTAGCCCGTTTACGGCCAGAATGCGGTCTGTTCGGCCCATGTTTGGCCAATCGATCATATGGCCCGTATAAGGCCCATTGATGATACGACCCGTATAAGGCCCATTGATGATATGGCCCGTAGAAGGCCCATTGATGATACGGCCCGTAGAAGTCCCATTGATGATACGGCCCGTAGAAGGCCCACTGTTTATACGGCCCGTAGAAGGCCCACTGTTTATACGGCCCGTAGAAGGCCCACAGTTTCTACGGCCCGTAGGAGGCCCAGTGTCACTACAGTAAATATTATGTAGCGACCCGACCTCAGACGGTCAAGCCTCTGTGTATCTGTGCCATCCCTGGATCAGTATGCTGGCACACACAGTACATCAATGTATATATCGAAGTGCAATCACATGTATAAATAACGTAAAATGATATATACCTCATAATACTCAGCGGAAACAATCAAACGGGTGTGGAGTCCCATCAACGCCATCGGCAGTTGAGTGTAGACCGTAACCCCGTATCGTAACTCTTACTCGTCGAGGAAATATCTGCAACATGATACGTTGCAGCCGTGTAGGTCAAGACATTGAATGTACCGGCAAGATCACAACATGAATAAACAGATGGTAAAACTATACTATATGCAATTTGGCTTTATGGCTCAGATCTCGAGTTTTGTTTATGCGTAAAAGCTGATTTTATTTTTCCTACATCAAAAGAATAAATGAAGTCTGTACTATGGAGTTTTCTATCATGACATGGTTCCGCCAACCGATGTCTCATAGCCCAAAATCATCATAAGTTGCCCACAATAAAGTTATCATCCCGGTGTTGAGAGTTCCGAGATAGATCCAAGTCCAGATGCTCAAATTGTCCGTAACCGGGGACACGGCTAATCGATTAGGTTATAACCCTCTGCAGAGGTTTGTACACTTTACCCGCAAGATTCGATCCCTCTCTTTGCGTTCTCGCACTTCGTGGTGTTTGAGAACAAGATGACCAAACATGGTCTTAGAAGAGTTCCTCGACGGTCCGGTACCCATCCAATCCTACCGTCCTTCTACATCTGCTAGTACCGCCCCAGCCAGAGTCACAACTAAGGTCGACCAAGCCAGAGCCCATAATGACTTGCGGTTGCGGGTAAGCTTCCGGGCGTGAAGTATTCTTCCGTCTCTTTGAGTCTGGGTGAAGCTTTCCGCAAGATGTCATGGCGCTTCTCCATGCATCCCGGCCAACCACTGGTTTCTCCAGGGTGCCCGTCAACCGTCCTTCACCCAGTAGTGTGTATTGAAAATCCTGTCTCGAGTCTTGAAGTCTTGAGGTCTTGAAGATGCAGTCCTTGCAGATTCCATCATGGAGTTGTCGTCATTGACGTAGAGTTCTCCTTCTTCACACCACTCTCGAGCACTCATACCAACCCCGTCTACTATAGCGTAGCATTAAAATAAATAACGTCCCGGGCTTGGTAACAGGTGATGGGTTCCTACCTCATGCATACTACTCAACTACAAGGATTCAATAACACTACTGAGGGGTGGTTGCAATGGTGCCACTAAATGCAATAAAACATAGGTAAGAAAAGCATGGTCAAAGTGAACTTGCACGGTTGACGATCTTGAAAAAACTAGGGTTTCAGTAGTAGCAATCTTCGCACTCCGGAAATTCTACCGAGGCAAACAATAACTATAATAAGCACATAGCATAACATCACTTAACACAATAACATAACAATAGCAACATAACACAACAAAACAACCAAACCAAATCCAAAAGAAAAACTCAAATAAAGGCCACTCAAAGTTTTCCCTACTTCAAACAATAACAAAAATAGTTTTATATAATAAAAATTTCTTAATATAACCTAATCATGGTTTTAGGTTAACTTAACAGAAAAGGATTCACTAAGCAACTAGGAGCAAAAAGAATTAATTAAAAAGCTATTATAAAACTCATTTTAGGCCTAATCCAATTTTTTATTAAGAAAAATAATTTAAAACTTTTATTAATTATAAATAAAAGTTCATCTACTAGAATGACAGAAACTAACCTAGAATAACTAATCACAAGTTAAGAATAAATTAATTTACTAATTAATTAATTAGGAAAACAGGAACTAGTTAATTAATTAGGATTAATAGGATTCTGTCTAAAACTAATTATTTATTAATCCTAAAATACCCAAATTAATTTCTAGGGTTTGGCACTGTCAAAATAAAGTGGTGACAAAAAGAATCATGCAAAAATAATTTTTCTAACTAAAGTTATAGCAGATTTACTATTCTGACTAAAACTAAATTAAAGCATTTTTAATTATTTTTAACATAGCTAAATATATATTCTACAGAAACTACATAAAATTTGCAATCCAACAAAAAAAAATCATCTAAAAATAATAAACAGAATAAAAGATATGAATTTTTGAAAACAGAAACTATTCTGCTAAAACAGAAAATCAAATTAAAAAGAAAAGGCCTAATGGGCCTAAAGCGTGCTCGTATGTAGTTTAGTCTAAACGGGCCTAGGGTTTAAACTAACGAACCGGCCTAATAAAATAAACCTAAACTAAATAATAAACCGATCGGGCCGGGCCGGTTTTCTAACTAAAACCTACCCCTTCGGGGCTTCTAATCTAGGCCATCGATCTACGATCGGACGGAGGGTGCCGGGGACTCACGGATTCGGCGACGGGCGGGCGGCGGGCGGCGTAGAGTGCTCCGAGGCGTCACAGGCGTCGGCGAAGCGAAGTCGTCGGGAGACGCGCACGAGCACGGGGAGGGTTCGTGGTGTTGGGGAGGTCGGGTGGACGAGGTGGCGTCGGGCGGCGACTTTGGCGGCGGGAGGGGTTCGGGACTCCGGTGAGCTCGGGAGGGAGAGGGAGAGGGGGTCCGGCGTCGCTAGGGGGGGGAATGGGGTGCGGAGCCTCTGGCTTTTATAGCCAGGGGGTCGGGGGGTGGTTCGGAAGGGCATCGGGGCTGTCGGGGATCCCGGATCCTTCGGGATCCGGTGGATCTCCGGCGAGCTCGTGGCGTGGGCGAGGGGGAAGGAAGACGGGGCGGGGTTTTGGCGGCGGTGGGGAGCTCGGGCTCCGGCGTGCTTCGGGAGAGAGAGGGAGAGGGGCTCCGGCGAGGCTAAGGGGAATGGGGTGCGGGCTTGGCTTATATAGCAGGGGTCGGGCGAGGCGGAAGGGCATCGGGCTGTCGGGGATCCGGATCCTTCGGGATCCGGTGGATCTCAGCGAGGTTCGCTTCGTGGTAGGGGAAGAAGACGGGCGGGGCCCGCTGGTCAGTGAGAGGAGAGAGGGAGGTTCGGTCGGGTGGCGGACCACAGGGTTTTCAGGCGAGGTGCGGGAGGCAGTCTGGGCTGGTTTGGCTCTACTGGGCTGGCCTGTGGGCTGGCTTGGCTGGGCAGTTGGGAGGAGGGAGGTTAGGTGGCGCTGGCTGGGCACAGGTGGCTGGCTGGCGCTCAAGACTTTTCTTTTATTTTTTAAATAAAAACAAGACCAAAATAAAACATAAACTATAAATATTTTATATAGGGTATATATATACCAAAATGATCAGGGAATATTCCCTTTCATTTGAACATTTTTCCAAAGGCAAAATCCAAACTTTATGAAAATCTATTTTTCAAATTCAAATAAAATTCAGATTTGAATTCCAATTCTTTGGCATTGTTTCCTCTGATATTTTTGGAGTGTCATGTTTGCTCCTCTCATACTTTTGATCAAGTATTTATCAGGCTTAGTTTTGGAATTGTTTCCCACATGCCAAAGTTTGGAATTCAAATTCAAAATCAAAACTCTCTGAAACTTCAAATGGTATTCAAATTCAAACAGAATGCATAGGATGCTTATCTATAATTGTAAAACATTCCAAATAGGGAAATTTGGGATGTTACAAACCTACCCACCTTAAGATGAATCTAGCCCTCGAGATTCGGGTTGGCTAGCAAATAGGTGCGGATGGTCTCGACGAAGGTCTTCTTCGCGTTCCCTGTGGCTTCTTCCTCGGTGTGGTGACTCCACAGCACCTTGCAAAACTTGATGACCTTCTTTGCGGGTGACTCGCTTGCGGTCTCGAGAATTTTGACGGGTTTCTCCTTGTAAGTTAAATTCCTTTGTCAAGCTGTATGGCCTCTAGGGGCACTGTATCTCTCAACGGAACATCGGCCATGTCGGCATGGCACTTCTTCAGCTGAGAAACGTGGAAGACATCATGAACTCCGGACAATCCTTCCGGCAATTCCAACTTGTATGCAACTTCTCCACGACGTTCGAGGATTTTGTAGGGCCAATGAATCGGGGTGCTAACTTTCCCTTGACTCCAAACCTCTTGATTCCACGAAGTGGAGACACACGAAGATATGCTCGGTCTCCCACTTCATAAGTCACCTCCTTGCGCTTACTGTCGGCATAACTCTTCTGTCGTGACTGTGCTATCTTGAGCCTGTCTCGAATCAGCTTGACTTTCTCTTCGGAATCCTTGATAAGATCGGAACCAAAAAGTGATCGATCTCCAACACTATCCCACAACAATGGTGTTCTGCACCTCCTTCCGTGATAGAGCTTCGAAGGGCCATCTTCAAACCGGATTGATAAGCTGTTGTTGTATGAGAACTTCTGCGTATGGCAAATTATCATCCCAGCTAGACCCATAGTCTAGCACACAAGCTCTCAACATGTCCTCGAATCTGATTGACTCTCTCGGTGCATCCATGCATCTGCGGATGAAAAGCTGTACTGAATTCCAGCCTCGTACCCAAAGTTTCATGCAATTGCTTCCAAAACTTTGAGGTAAACTGCGTTCCTCTATCTGACACGATTTTCCTCGGAACTCCATGCAGACATACGATCCCGGTCATGTATATCTTGGCCAACTTGGCACTGGTATAGGTAGTCTTCACGGGAATGAAGTGAGCTACCTTAGTCAAACGATCAACTACTACCCAGATAGAATCATAACCTGAACGGGTCTGGGTAATCCTGTGATGAAATCCATACCAAGTTTCTCCCATTTCCAATCGGGAATCGGCAAAGGTTGGAGTAACCCTGCTGGCTTCGATGTTCTCGCCTTTACACGTTGGCAAACATCGGCATCTTTCGCTATACTTTCGGCAATGTCCTTCTTCATACCTGTCCACCGTAAACTTTGCTTCAAATCCGGTACATCTTGGTGTTGCCGGGTGAATCGAGTCACGGGGAATCATGAGCCTCTGAAGAATTAGCTTCACGAGCTCGGGATCATTGGGCACATAAATACGATCCTCAAACCATATAGTTCCATGTTCATCCTTACGGAATCCTTTAGCTTTTCCTTCCTCCATCTTTTGCTTAATCTCATCGATTTCCTTGTCCGACTTACGGGCTTCACGAATCCTTTCGGTCAAGGTGGACTGTACTTCGAGTTGCAACAAATCCTCTCGGAACTATCTCCACCGGAGATCTCGAGGTCATCGACTAACTCTGGGGTAATCCTCCTGCGGTAAGAGTATTCACATAACTCTTACGGCTCAAAGCATCTGCTACAACATTGGCCTTACCGGGGTGGTAATGCAATCTCATGTCATAGTCCTTTATCAACTCTAGCCATCTCCTCTGCCTGAGGTTCAATTCCTTCTGCGTGAAAATATATTTCAAACTCTTGTGATCTGTATAGACATCACAGCGATTTCCAATGAGGAAATGTCTCCAAGTCTTGAGTGCATGCACTACATTGCTAACTCCAAATCATGCGTGGCATAATTCATCTCATGAGGCCGTGGCTGTCCGGAGGCATAAGCTACTACCTTACCTTCCTGCATCAATACTCCTCCGAGTCCTTGACGAGAAGCGCCACAATAGACCTGGTATTCCTTATGTATGTCCGCAATATCAACACCGGAGCTGTGACCAACCGCTTTCTTCAATTCCTGAAAACTGGCTTCACATTCCTCGGTCCAAACATACTTGGCTTCCTTCTTCAACAGCTCAGGTCATGGGCTTGGCAATCTTCGAGAAGTTCTCAATGAACCTCCGATAATATCCTGCGAGTCCGAGAAAACTGCGGATCTCCTTGATCGAGGTGGGTGACGCCAATCGGTGGTGATTCAACCTTGGCGGGATCAACTGCTATTCCTTCTCCTGAAATAACATGTCCGAGGAATCCAACTTCCTTCAACCAAAATTCACATTTGCTGAATTTGGCATACGATTGATGTTCTCGAAGTTTCTCGAACTAGACGCAAATGTTCCTTATGCTCTTCCTCGCTCTTGGAGAATATCAATATGTCATCGATGAACACCACGACAAACTTGTCCAAATACTCCATGAACACCTTGTTCATCAAATTCATGAAGTACGCAGGAGCATTAGTCAATCCAAATGACATGACGGTATACTCATATAAACCATACCTGGTGAATGCTGTTTTGGGTATATCCTTTTCACGGATCTTCAACTGATGATACCCTGATCGAAGATCGATCTTAGAGAATACCTTGGCTCCAACAAGCTGATCAAACAGATCATTAATCATCGGCAGAGGGTACTTGTTCTTGATGGTTACTTCGTTCAAAGCACGATAATCCACAACCATCCTCAAGCTTCCATCCTTCTTCTCTACCAAAAGAACTGGGGCTCCCCAAGGTGACGAGCTTGGGCGAATATATCCTTTCTCCAACAACTCATTTATTTGATCCTTGATCTCCTTCAACTCATTCGGTGGCATCCGATAAGGTCTCTTGGATATTGGGGCTGTGCCGGGCAATAACTCAATCAGAAATTCAATGTCCTGTCCGGGCGGCATTCACGGTAATTCCTCCGGAAACACATCGGGAAATTCTTGCACCAATCGGCACTTCCTCTGAACAACTCCGTGAGGGAATGCACTGATTCTTCATCCGGCCGTGCCGGGCCACATACTTGATCCTCTTACGCTCCGGGGTGGTGAGCAGAATAGACTTGTCGGCACGATCAATGTTCCCTTCATACTTCGACAACCAATCCATGCCTAGGATTACATCCAAGGTCTGAGTTTCCAACACTATGAGTTCTACGGGAAATTTGTGGTTCCCGATGTTGAGGTTTGCAGGACAGCTTAAACCTGCCATCATTTCTCCTCCTGCGGAACTGACGCGGAGGGGGCTTCTAAGGGTTCTAGTGCGTAATCCGTACTTATCCACAACTACCCTTGATATGAATGAATGTGTTGCACCAGAATCAAACAGAACCAAAACTGAACGTGAATTCAATAAAAACTTACCAACCACAGTGTCTGGTTGATCATAGACGTCCTCCACGTCGATATGGTTCACTTGAGCACGAGGGAAGGGATTGGGCTTCTTATTTGAGCCTCCATTGCCATTCCCGTTCCTGCTTCAGCCTCCGGCAGTCGGTGGCGTAGTGCCCTGTCTTACGGCACTTGAAGCGGTGATGTGGCTCAGATCCTTCGGAGCCGGGGGCAGAACGGTGCTGATTGCCATTACCATTTCCATTGCCATTGCCATGGCACGACTTGTTGTCTGGCTGCGGTTGTTCCCACTTCCTCCATGGTTATGACCTCCATGGTTATGATGGATGTGCCCTCCCGAGTACGGTGCATAGCGGGCTTCTGCCGAGCTCTGAGTTGTGCTTCCCTTGGCTGTACTTCAGCTTCCGCTATGCTTTCTATCTGCTGCTGCTTGCCTTCAAGAATGGTGGCCTTGTCTACCAGCTCCTGGTAGTTGTTGAAAGTAGCCACAATAAGCTGCATGCTCAGTTCATCATTGAGTCCCTCCAGGAACTTCTCCTGCTTGGCGGCATCTGTGGCCACATCATCGGGGGCATAGCGAGCGAGCTTGCTGAATTCATCCACGTACTGTCCACAGTACGATTCCCCTGGCGTAAGTTGCGGAACTCACGCTTCTTCAGACTCATGGCTCCAGCTGAGACATGAGCAGTGCGAAAGGCCTGCTGGAATTGGTCCCAAGTGATGCCACCCATGGGGAAAAGTGGCGGTGTAATTCTCCCACCAAGAAGCTGCAGGTCCATCCGGTTGATGCGCTGCAAAGCGCACCTTCTCGACATCGGTGCATCCAACGGTGACTAGCTCTCTTCCAATCTTGCGGAGCCAATCATCAGCCACAATCGGCTCAGTGCTACTAGAGAACACTGGCGGATTCAACCTCAGAAATCGAGTCAAGTTGTCCACAGTGGGTGGTGGTGGTGGCGGTGGATTGTTGTTCTGATTCTGAATAAGGAGTTGCATCAGTGCATTCTGCTGCTGGAGCAGCTGGGTGAGCTCCGGCGGGAAACCAGTGTCACGTCTCGGAGGCATCTGGTGTTTTGGAGTGGGTGAGAAGATTAGAATAGAACAAGGGTCTATGAGAATAACACTACCCACATGAATGCACAATCATAACACACCAAACATTTATTCATTCCACTCAAACATGGTTCAAACTCGATTACAAAAGCTCATGACTAATCGAAGGAAAAACATCGGCCCTAACTGATCGATTTAAAAGTAAAAGATAACATGGTGGTCGACTAAAAAGTCTTCATCGGTGGCGCCTCTTCTTGGGGTTTCCTTCGGTGGTACTCCTTGAAATCCTGATCATTGCTCACGAGGGTGCTTCATCTCCACTCGGGTAAAGGTCCTCTCCCAAGTCCATCTTCTCCTCAATCGCGGCAAGCTTCATCTTCAGGTCGTCGACTATCTCCATGAAGTCCGTGATTTCTTCCTCATGGCCAAGGAAGTCTGCGCGTGCCTTCTCCTCCAGTTCCAGTTCGCGGAACAAAAGCTTCCGGTGTGTCTTCGAGTTCTGGTAGTCCGAATCTCCCGCTTCACGAGAAGACACTCCAAGTCCTGGATGTAAGAGAGAGTGGAATCGTCCTCAATGGTACGGATGATATCTCCATTCCTTGCCCTGCGAGAAACCATGGCGAGGTCTCGAGTGATCGAGCTCGCCCTGTACTCCTCTCGGAGATGTCCAAGTGCTCGGTAGATCGCCACGTCCCTTCCGATGATCCAGTTGAACTCGGTGAACTCAAAGTTGATAGGCTCCGTGTGTCCTCCAAAGGTCCTCCACAGGATATGCACCTCAATCCTGTAGCGGGTGTCCGTCGGAAGTGCATTAGTGGGTTTCCCGGTGATCGAGGGTAGAGCTATCTTCAGCAGCTTCACCATCTGGACCAGCTTTCTTCCAAAGGGCATCGTCTCATCGGGCTGGCAGAACTCCGGTAGCAAAACTGGGGTGAACTCGTGACCATCTAGAATGTTGCAAAGGGAGAAGAGTCAGAATAGAACAAGGAAGAATTATAGAATGAAAGGGGTTCAAAGTAAATGGTCTCTGCTTATGGCTTTCCGATCCTAGGGGTTACGATCCTACGGTCAGCGTGTGCTCTGATACCATCTCTGTAGCGACCCGACCTCAGACGGTCAAGCCTCTGTGTTACTGTGCCATCCCTGGATCAGTATGCTGGCACACACAGTACATCAATGTATATATCAAGTGCAATCACATGTATAAATAACGTAAAATGATATATACCTCATAATACTCATGAAACAATCAAACGGGTGTGGAGTCCCATCAACGCCATCGGCGGGTTGAGTGTAGACCGTAACCTGTATCGTAACTCTTACTCGTCGAGGAAATATCTGCAACATGATACGTTGCAGCCGTGTAGGTCGATTACATTGAATGTACCGCAAGATCACAACATGAATAAACAGATGGTAAAACTATACTATATGCAATTTGGCTTTATGGCTCTGTATCTGAGTTTTGTTTGCGTAAAAGCTGATTTTATTTTTCCTACATCAAAAGAATAAATGAAGTCTGTACTATGGAGTTTTCTATCATGACATGGTTCCGCCAACCGATGTCTCATAGCCCAAAATCATCATAAGTTGCCCACAATTAAGTTATCAGTCCGGTGTTGAGAGTTCCGAGATAGATCCAAGTCCAGATGCTCAAGTTGTCCGTGAATCGGGACACGGCTAATCGATTAGGTTATAACCCTCTGCAGAGGTTTGTACACTTTACCCGCAAGATTCGATCCCTCTCTTTGCGTTCTCGCACTTGAGGTGTTTGAGAACAAGATGATCAAACATGGTCTTCCGAAGAGTTCCTCGACCACCGTCCGGTACTCCATCCAATCCTACCGCCCTTCTACATCTGCTAGTACCGCCCCACCAGAGTCACAACTAAGGTCGACCAAGCCAGAGCCCATAATGACTTGCGGTTGCATGTAAGCTTCCGGCGTGAAGTATTCTTCCGTCTCTTTGAGTCTGGGTGAAGCTTTCCGCAAGATGTCATGGCGCTTCTCCATGCATCCCGCCAACCACTTTGGTTTCTCCAGGTGCCCGTCAACCGTCCTTCACCCAAAGAGTGTGTATTGAAAATCCTGTCTCGAGTCTTGAAGTCTTGAGGTCTTGAAGATGCAGTCCTTGCAGATTCCATCATGGAGTTGTCGCCATTGACGAGAGTTCTCCTTCTTCACACCACTCTCGAGCACTCATACCAAACCCGTCTACTATAGCGTAGCATTAAAACAAATAACGTCCGGGCTTGGTAACAGGGTGATGGGTTCCTACCTCATGCATACTACTCAACTACAAGGATTCAATAACACTATCGAGGGGTGGTTGCAATGGTGCCACTAAATGCAATAAAACATAGGTAAGAAAAGCATGGTCAAAGTGAACTTGCCTGGTTGGCGATCTTCGAAAAAACTAGGGTTTCAGAGTAGCAATCTTCGCACTCGGAAATTCTACCGAGGCAAACAATAACTATAATAAGCACATAGCATAACATCACTTAACACAATAACATAACAATAGCAACATAACACAACAAAACAACCAAACCAAATCCAAAAGAAAAACTCAAATAAAGGCCACTCAAAGTTTTCCCTACTTCAAACAATAACAAAAATAGTTTTATATAATAAAATTTCTTAATATAACCTAATCATGGTTTTAGGTTAACTTAACAGAAAAGGATTCACTAAGCAACTAGGAGCAAAAAGAATTAATTAAAAGCTATTATAAAACTCATTTTAGGCCTAATCCAATTTTTTATTAAGAAAAATAATTTAAAACTCTTATTAATTATAAATAAAAGTTCATCTACTAGAATGACAGAAACTAACCTAGAATAACTAATCACAAGTTAAGAATAAATTAATTTACTAATTAATTAATTAGGAAAACAGGAACTAGTTAATTAATTAGGATTAATAGGATTCTGTCTAAAACTAATTATTTATTAATCCTAAAATACCCAAATTAATTTCTAGGGTTTGGCACTGTCAAAATAAAGTGGTGACAAAAGAATCATGCAAAAATAATTTTTCTAACTAAAGTTATAGCAGATTTACTATTCTGACTAAAACTAAATTAAAGCATTTTAATTATTTTTAACATAGCTAAATATATATTCTACAGAAACTACATAAAATTTGCAATCCAACAAAAAAGAATCATCTAAAAATAATAAACAGAATAAAAGATATGAATTTTTGAAAACAGAAACTATTCTGCTAAAACAGAAAATCAAATTAAAAAGAAAAGGCCTAATGGGCCTAAAGCGTATACAATCGTAGTTTAGTCTAAACGGGCCTAGGGTTTAAACTAACGAACCGGCCTAATAAAATAAACCTAAACTAAATAATAAACCGATCGGGCCGGCCGGTTTTCTAACTAAAACCTACCCCTTGAGGGCTTCTAATCTAGGCCATCGATCTACGATCGGACGGGAGGGTCTTGCCGGGACTCACCGGATTCGGCTGACGGCGGCGGGCGGCGAGAGTGCTCCGAGGCGTCAAGGCCGGGCGAGCCAAGTAGTCGTCGGGAGACGCGCACGAGCACGGGGAGGGTTCGGTGGTGTTGGGAGGGTCGGGGTGGACCAGGTGGCGTCGTGGCGACTTTGGCGTGAGGAGGGGTTCGGTGCTCCGGTGCGCCCGGGCGGGCCCGGGACAGGGGGCCCGGCGTCGCTAGGGGGGGGAATGGGGTGCGGAGCCTCTGGCTTTTATAGCCAGGGGGTCGGGGTGCTTCGGAAGGGCATCGGGGCTGTCGGGGATCCCGGATCCTTCGGGATCCGGTGGATCTCCGGCGAGCTCGTGGCGTGGGCGAGGGGGAAGGAAGACGGGCGGGGTTTTGGCGGTGGGGAGCTCTGGCTCCGGCGTGCCGGAGAGAGAGGAGAGGGCTCGTGAGGCTAAGGGGGGAATGGGGTGCGGGCTTGGCTTATATAGCCGGGGCTGGGCGAGGGCGGAAGGGCATCGGGGGCTGTCGGGGATCCGGATCCTTCGGGATCCGTGGATCTCCGCGAGGTTCGTTCGTGGCGAGGGAAGAAGACGGGCGGGGCCCGCTGGTCGATGAGAGGGAGAGAGGGAGGTTCGGTCCGGGTGGCGGACCACAGGGTTCAGGCGAGGGGTGCGGGAGTCTGTGGCCGGGCTCTCTACTGGCTGGCCCTGGTGGGCTGGCTTGGCTGGGCCAGGTGCGGGGGGGAGGAGGGGAGGTTAGGTGGCGCTGGCTGGGCCTGGGTGGCCTGGCTGGCGCCCGAAGACTTTTTCTTTTATTTTTTTAAATAAAAACAAAACCAAAATAAAACATAAACTATAAATATTTTATATAGGGTATATATATACCAAAATGATCAGGGAATATTCCCTTTCATTTGAACATTTTTCCAAAGGCAAAATCCAAACTTTATGAAAATCTATTTTTTCAAATTCAAATAAAATTCAGATTTGAATTCCAATTCTTTTGGCATTGTTTCCTCGATATTTTTGGAGTGTCATGTTTGCTCCTCTCATACTTTTGATCAAGTATTTATCGGGCTTAGTTTTGGAATTGTTTCCCACATGCCAAAGTTTGGAATTCAAATTCAAAATCAAAACTCTCTGAAACTTCAAATGGTATTCAAATTCAAACAGAATGCATAGGATGCTTATCTATAATTGTAAAACATTCCAAATAGGGAAATTTGGGATGTTACATATTAGCCCATGGTTATTGTGGCCTAGTTTTAAAAAATAGGTTATTACAGCCACTAGCAAACCACAGAAAAAGAACTGCACTACTACAAGCAAACAAATAAACAAGACAACAAGGAAATAAATAAGCAAGCAACTTACACTAGGCTATCACGGCTATTACACATATTACATCCACTTTGGGCATCAAAGTTCGCCACCGATTGCAAATATAGGGAACACAAAGAGCATATAAACACCGCAGCAAAACAAGTCCAGAACTGAAACCACTTCAGAAGAGCTCAAGAAACAATATCCTAGGTACCCATAATGCTGGCAAGATGCTAGCAAGCTTATTAACTTTCTCTTGTTTGGCGCTTAAGCCCTCCAGCGCTTGCTATTGTACCAGAAAGTATGCATCTTAATTCTGCAGGGACTTCCTCGGTCCTTGACTTCCTCGCATAACATCTCGATCGATGTCTTTCAACTTGAAGTTGAGACTCAAGAAGCTGAACTGATTCAGTAACGAGTTCAAGAAATTTGGTGCCAAGAAGTGGTAGCCAAGAACTTTCGAACACTACATCAAGACAGGACTTTGGGGTTGTCTCAGTGTCTTCAATATAGTTTTTATCAGCTTTCTTGGAGACCAACAGGGATGTCTCACTATCTTGAACCTTATCTGCATTACTTCCTTTACCATTGCATAACAGGGTACTCTTCTCCAATATTTTATACGCGTTCTAAAAGAGAAACAAACAAACACATCTCAGCTTTACCAGTTCAGTAGTAAGGTGGACAGGATAACATCATGAAACAAACATATATCTATGTAGTATGGTCACTGTATGGTCTATATCGTTCTAGTTTATGTTGCCAAATCAAGATAGATACAATTCGAATCATATCTATTTAAGACAAAGCAGCATAGACAATATAAGTGTGGGAAACTACACAGCAATAACAACACTTGTAATGTGCATGGCATGAGAACATAACTGTTTATTCAATTGAAACTGAAATCAACATAGAGCAAGTTACAATAGCAAATAGCCAAACACGTTGAAGAAACAGGTTTAAAACATACCTGTTGCGCCATTGGAGTTTCAATTGCATCCTTCAAATTTGAAATTAGTTGATATCAGTAAATACAGTGATGCAAGAGCAAAGTAGTATGAACCATAGCTACGGAACCTGACCTGAGAACAATTCTTCTTCTGCTTTAAGCATTGACTTCGGGTTCGGAGTGGTGGTCCTCGTGATTTGGGCACTGCAGTTGCCTTACTAACTGCTCGTGTTTGGGTGCTCTGTGGTGGAGACGGTGCTGTGTCAATGGGAACTTGGTGTCTATCTGCTGGGGTTGGGGTTAGAAGGGGTGTAGCCGGTTCTCTGTCCAACTGGGTAGGGATACAATCTGCATGAGTGTGGGTTATGTGTGGTGGGGCTGGTTCTTGGGCAAGTACAACCGTGGTTCTATCTGCATCGACAGGTAGCACGATCTTTTCTGGAGACCATGTTTTTACTCCCACAGATACTGCCATCACTCCCTCCAATTGAAATGGCTGATAAACAAGAAAAGTAATTGAATGTACAGACATTGTAAAGATAGACAGGTGCAATGGATAGTAGGGAAGAAAACAGGGCATGAAATAATTCACATTTATGTTGTCTAAGCAAACAGAATAGCAGGACATAATTTCACATATATGATGGCTAATTAAACAGGATAGCATGACACAATTTCACATGTATGATGGCTAACTAAACAGGATAGAATGACATACATCATAATATGATGACTATGTAAATAGGATGACATGATATGACTATACGATGTGTCTATTAAAGTGGTTGGCATGCCATAAATCACAAACATGCCGTCGATGGAAACATGATGGCATGATATAATTCACGGATAGAATGACATAATTTAAATATGATGACTATGTAAACAGGACGAGATGATATAACTATATTATGTCTTTAGAAAATGGGTTGGCATGCCATAATTCAGATACATGTTGTCTATGTAAACATCATAGCATGACATAATTCAAATATATGATTTATGTACTAAGGAAGTGAGCAGAGGGCAATCGCATATATGATGTGTGAACTAAGGAGATGGCATTCAATATTGTGTATATGATGTAAAAACTAAGCATTGCAATACAACATATGCATTATATGAGTAATATAACTCTGCCAAGTTTGAGCATACACCTCAGGGGGATAATAGGACTGGTCATCTGCCTCTGAATCCTCCTCTGAAGAGCTATCTGTAACCAGCAAGATATCTGCTTCAGCAGGTAGCATTGTCTACTCTGAAGGCCTTGTTTTCACTCTAGATTTCTCCATCACTAATTCAAATGGCTGATGCACAGGAAGAGCAGTTGAATATACAAACATTGTCGACAAAAGCAATAAGAAATACAAAAAAAAGGACGGCATGATATAATTCACATATATGACGCTTGCCTAAACAGCATGGCATTGCATAATTCACATACATAATGCCTTGCAACAAGATAACATTGCATAATTCACATATATAATGTCTTGCAACAAGATGGCATTGCATAATTCACATATATGGTAATTAGACACTAAACAGGTGGCATTCACACAAAGCATGTCTAAACTAAGCAAATGACATAGAAATGCAAGATACCATACGCATGATATGAGCAACATAACCCTGCCAAGTTAGGGCATGCACCTCGGGGAATATGGTGGTCATCTGTCTACGAATCCTCATTTGAGGAGCTATCGGTAACCAACAAGACATGTGCTTCGAGATAGCAATCGCTCGCTCAAGACCTTGTTTCCACTCCAGATTTTTCCATGACCGTGCCAAATGGCTGATGCAGAGGAAGATTAATTGAATGTACTAAAATTGTTGACAAATTAAACACGTAATAAAAAATGATGGCATGATATAATTCACATATAAGATGACTGGCTAACCAGGGTGGCATTGCAAAATTCACATATATGATGCCTGGCTAGACAAGATGGATTGACTACTAGAATCTGGCACTTTGCCATCTGCCATGGCAGATGGCAAAGGCATGGTCGGCGGATGGCAAAGGCTTTGCCATTTGCCAGCAGATGGCAAACAGTTTGTCTGAAACCCTGCCGGCAAACGCTTCTTTGCCGTCTGCTGGCTGATGGATAAGAGCCTGTGCCTTTGCCATCAGCTGGCAGATGGCAAAGCCTCTTAACGGGGTTAGCACTGTTAGAAGGCTAACGGCATACTTTGCCGTCTGCCAGCAGATGGCAAAGGCTGCAGGCTCTTTGCCGTCTACCAGCAGATGGCAAAGGCTGCATGCTTTGCCGTCTGCCAGCAGATGGCAAAGAGCTTTGCCATCTGCTGGAAGATGGCAAAGGGCCCAAATAGGCCAACCCAAATTTTACATGTAGATGACACATGGCCTCTTTGCCATCTGCCAGCTGATGGCAAAGCTCTTTGCCATCTACCAGCAGATGGCAAAGTGCCTATATTGCCCCATTTAATATTTTTTCTTATATCAATTCATTTTCACAGAAAATCAAACACAAATATATTTATATGACCAATATAGCATATTCAACACATATTACCAATAGTCTTGAACACATATATATCGAACACATATCCAACACATGTTACCAATAGTAGCAAGTTTCATCCATACATATACATAGTTTCATCAATATTACACAGTTTCATCATAGGTAGCAAGTTTCACAAAGTCAAAATAAAAACTGAAGACAAGCACTCCATCATCCCAAGCTTCCGTGATCTGAAGCAAATCTACAAAATGGGAAAGAATAAAGTTAGCAGAAGACTAGAAGAAGAAGATTATTATGATGCAACTAAAATGTGAAGATTATTATGATGCAACTTATATCTGTAAAATAGGTCATTTTGGAGCTAAGTATGGTTATTATGTTATTTTTGAGCTAACTAAGCATATTTTTGCATACACCTAAAATTGTAAATATGGAAAAACTGTACAGAAAAATAGCAGTGCAACACACCATTTGTACAGAAAAACTGTACGTAGCTATCATGCAAGCATATGATACTTGATCCTTAATTTCATCATAATCTAGTGGAAGATAGGAAATCATACATCTATGTAGGACGTATATCACTGTCACCCATCTGCCCATGGCATCCAGACCTGTTGTTGCGGCCGTTGCACCACCATCCTGACACATGGGCACCTCACACCACTACATGAGGATGATTGGTGGTGGAGTCCTTAGCAGGCTGCATGTCGATGTCCTCGCCGGACAAAAAACAATGCTATTGTTGGTAGCTAATGTTCTCTAACTGTCTTCCAAATAGAACTACAAAGGTATGACCAGATTGCCTATAAACAGTGGGATAAATAAATGAAATATGTTTTAGTTTGATTTTTGAAAGACATGGTTGAACTCTAAGAAACCAAATTCGTAAATGAGGTTAGAGAGGTCGGACAGGTTACATAGCTATTCTCTCTAGCAAACAACATAATCAAAGTAGCAAGTCTCGGTGCACGGATAAGTTTCGAAATAATGACAACTTATTTCCATTGTCTAGAACTAAGCATCATTTTCCAAGCTTGAACATTATTAAAGCAATATAAATCTAATCACAGTGCAACTCTATATATGTATAAGAGGCAACGTCAAAATCCCAGCCACTAATTAGCAATTATGTGAAGCTCCAGATGCCCCAAAGGCATGGACGTACTGCAAACCTGTTCATATATGCTCATTACGTTTGAGTGGAATCATCCCGGAATCAGCTCGACACCGGCGTTAGGCTGCGTTCTCGATCTTCTACGCGACCGGTGGAGTGGCAATGGAGAGGGCGTGGGTGGATCTGCAGGACATAATGGCCGAACACATGTCAGCAAGGATACCATGACGACAAGGGAAAAGAGGAGATCAATCGCTCGAGTTGGTGGAGAAGAAGCCACAATAGATGGCGCCCAAGCACAGGCATGGCGGCGGCATGAGGACGACAAAGCCGGCAGACTCGCTAGGCCTCGGCAGACTCGCTAGGGCTTTTGCTTTAGATGATCCACGATCTATGGGATTTTTCTTTATGAACGGTGATCTTAATTATTAGAAAAAAATAATGTGAAGAAGAAGGCTTAAGCCTTGCCGGCGTGAAGTGGCACAGAATCCTGGGGTGAGGGCGAGATATTAGGAGTTCTATTTTTCTACCATACCAAATCAAGCTTGTTACGGCAAGGCAGGAATTGCAAATTGTATTTGCCTAGCTACGTGACCAGATTGGACTTGCCTTTTCTAAAAACCAGATTGGACTTTCCTTTTCCAAAAACCATATTGAACTTGTTGCCCATATAAGATTGCAGTACCCACATAGAAAAATGCATTAACTTGTGATTCCAGAATTAAACAACCAACAACATGCGTCAGGGTAGGATTTTGCACACAAGTACTCTAAAAATAAACTGCACACATGTACAGAACAGAGAACATGAGCCAGGACACTGATCCATAGGGAAGAAGAGAAGGGGACGAGCTCACCTTGCAGTTTAGGCTTCGGGGGCGTGGTCGTCCTGGTGCCACTCCTAGCTTGGGAGCGTCGCTCGAGCATCAATGGCGTCGGGGCTAGCTCCTCTGAGACATGGGGTCGCAGCTCCTTGAAGAAGGCGCGTCGGACGGCGGCGAAGATGTGATCCGGTGGGAAATAGACCGGGATGACGAGGGCGGGGTGGTGGGCGGCCTGGATCCGTAGCAGCGACCGACGGGGACCGGCGCGGCCGGCCTTGATCCTTGGGGTGGCGGGCGGTGACCGGCGGGGAGGCGCAACTGGTCGGTCTATAAGAAAGATGGCCTGTGTGGCTATACTTTCCACTTCTGTTTGTATTTCTATTTCAATATAAATATTTCTTCTGGGGTATAATATACAAACAGATGAGAAAAGACAACAAAATACATAATAGATAACATAAACATAAAAATAACAGCATTATTTCTTCTGCCAAATGGTTCTGAACACTTTTAATATTGACTCGACTGCGAAAAGTGCAATTATCACATGCAAAGAAAGGAAATAGGTAGAAAGTTTTGTAAGGGCATTAACATAAAGTGCACATTGAGACTACTTTTTGTATATGTGGTCGCATATTGTTTCAGCTAAACCAAATTAATTTACATAAGATGGTGTATGCATGAAGCTACTGTGAGCTAACATGAAGTGAAACTAAATCTTTCATTTGAAGCAAACTCATGATTCACAAACAGAAATCTTGAAGCTGCCGTGAGTAAAATATTAGTAAGATGATAGCTGGTTTCCAACTTTTGATGACATCCATTTCCTCAAATCTGCTGCTATCCCAGGGAAAATATGATTTGACAAAAAATAATGGTATGTTGGATTTTTACCATACAAATGAGGGTTAAGGATCATTGGGCTTGACACAAATTCGAATTTGGATTTCGTAGGAAATGAATTTGTAACCTATACATGAAGGTGGTTGATGTCAGTATTGGTCATTCATGTACATATATATATAGGAAGTAATTCAAATGTGAAGCTACCTAATAAAAGTAGGTGGCTTGTGGCAACATGAGAGGAAAGAACAATGTTAGGCCACCCAAAAAAAATCATAACGTAAACCCATGGTCATATGCATGAAAAGGTTAAATATTCGCGTTAAGGAAATAAAAGTAGTGAAAAAGTTGACCTTGTCGCGAATATGCAGAGGGTTCACTCAATATTTGATCGGTCAAAGTTTGCTTTTTTATTTGTTTTATTTCCTTAATGTTGCAGAGGCATGGCAATTTTAGACCATAAATGTTGGAACCTTTTGCCTGTTCTCTGTACTTTTAGTGTGCTCTGATTGATCACCATTGTGCCATAAAATTAAGTAGTCAGTAAGAATATCCTAGCTTTTCATAGACAAAGGTCATATTTGATCGGTCAAGGTTTACTTTTTCATTGGTTTTATTTCCTTTGCTAATGTGTGCTGAGGCATACCAATTTCCTAGACCATACATATTGATGCTTTTGCCCGTTCTCTGTACTTTGATGGGCTCCGGTTAGTCAACCAAAAAACTGACATGCCTCTGCATATACATTATCAAAATAAAATCAGTGAAAAAACAAACCTTGACAGATCAAATATATCTGACCTTCAGCTCATAATTATTGACTTCATCCTCTTCTTATATGCATGTCCAACGCTGCTAGACATGCAAATTATGTCAAGTTAACATCTGTGTTCATTAAAACAGAAACAACTATAATTATTTGTGTGCTGCAAATACCGAACAACAGTTCTCTTGATATATACGTATTTGCATAGACTTTGCAAATAAGCTCATCTTAGTTGAGAACTGAAATTAAGACAAAGCTAGATATATCAAGTCTGGATAACTATTGTCATTCTTAATGAGCATAGTAATGATTCACACATGCACCACACACACCTTATATCATAAAGGCACATGCTCAGTCGCTCACAAAACTACATGCAGGATCGCTTAGTAAATATAAGTTGCACGTCAATCCAGCATGATGAACCAAAAATAAACATGGGCAGTGGTGTTCAACCTGGGTCGCTCGAACCAATCCAGGTACAAATCCCAGCAAAAATTTCTTGCGAAAATCAGGAAGGCCGAACAACCAGGATCTCGGCCTCTGCAGAGCAGAACACACGCAGCGGCCTCCATCTCAGAAGATGAACATGACCCAGCGATCTCCACCACCCGCCCCCGAATCCGCCTACCGCAGCCCCAAAGAAGAAATACTAACAAAACACGGCATCCCGGTGACCGGGGCCTGTCGACGAACAAGCGGATCACAACCCATTCTCCCAGAAAAAAAAACAAAGACGAACCAGGTCGCATCACTAGGCACTAGGCACGCGGCATCCACCATCTCCACCCAGCAGCCGGATCACGGCCCGAGCGCCATTCGCGTGATCCCAGGGCCCGATGCCAACCCCGAACCATACCAAAGGAAACCTACGGTAAAGAGGGAGGAGAGGGGGGCGTGCACCGTATCCGGCGTCGAGGGAGGCGGTGTGGAAGACGCCGGCGTAGGCGGATCCGTCGCGGACCTGGTCCTTGACGGGGCGGGCCGTGGACGAGGGGAAGGGCCGGCGACGGGGCGGGGGAGCGACGCGACCGGGCGAGTGGTGGGGAGTGACGGGCCGGCGGCTGTGGTGGCGGGGAGGGCCGGCGACGGGGTGGCGGCGGGCGAGTCTAGAGCGCCATCGACGGGGGCTGTTTGGTGTGTGGATGAGATGCGAACGTCGTTTTTTTACCTGGATGGGTGGGGAGAGAGGGAGGGGATAACCCCACAGGTTTTTTACCGAAAAATAACCCCATCTCTTTGCCATCTGCCAGCAGATGGCAAAGAATCTTTGCCGTCTGCTGGCAGATGGCAAAGAGGTGGGGCTGGTACGCCGTTACTCTTGACGGCCATAGGATTTGACAACCTCTTTGCCATCTGCTCGCAGAGGGCAAAGATTATTTGCCATCCACTAGTAGATGGCAAAGAATTGGCTGATGACAACCATGTTCTTTGCCGTCTGTCAGTTCTTTGCCATCTGTTTTTTATAAGCAGATGGCAAAGATGTTCTTTACCATCAGCTGGCAGATGGCAAAGAGCTGGCTGATGGCAAATTCCCTGTTTCCAGTAGTGGTTGCATGATTCACATATACGATAAAGAAACTAAACAGATGGCATTGACACAAAGCATGTTTAAACTAAGCAGATGACATCTTTAATATATACAGTAAGCAATGCAAGGCACCATATGCATGATATTACCAACATCAGCATGCCAAGTTAGAGCGAAGACCTCATGGGGTAAATAGGAGTGGTCTCCTCCTTCTGAATCCCCCTCATTACAGTTATCTTCCTCTTGATTACGATCCGAAATGGGTGGAGGGGGGTTGCCTTTGCGCCCACCATGGAACGACGTCTGCATGAAATTTTATTGCCACGCAGGGCTCGTCTCTTTTGCGCTACATGATCAGCTCCATTGTGTACAATAACTGGCATGCATAGGAATAAAACATAGTGAGATTATGTAAGGAGTGCATGCACAAATCCAGAGTGATGGTAGCAAACTGTGGATAGACCCAAAACAATGATAGCAGGCAGATAATAGATTTAGTTAAAAAAATACAGATAATGGCGCCTTTAATGTTTGTTTGCACCCAACATGAAACTCATAGTAGACACCGTAGATTAACCAGATAGTAGACAGATAGTACTGATTGCTGCCCCAATATGTACCCCACAACCATTTAAAAACTCAAGTTTCATCATTAGTTTGGGCCGACTCGGAGTCTAATAGGTGAACACGACAATAATGTAGCATGTCATCATATTAAGCGGCGCATAACGTAAGCAAACACGAAAGAGTGCGACCTCTCTTTCGGACCGTGTAGTCCTCAAGGTCATCTCGCTCGATTGATGATGGTAATGCGATTGCCGTGGCTGCCGTGGCGGGAAGAAGATCTGAGCCGTGAAGAGCGATCTGGAGAGCGGATCCCTGCTGTGTTGAACCCTTCCGTCGTTGGAGTAGCTGAGCTGGGGTGGAACACAGCGCTGCAGGAGCAGGGTAAACCACACAAGGTTTTCTTTGATACATATCTGTAACAGAAGTAATTGAGTACGGGCTTGTTTGAATTTGAGGATTCTAACAATGCAGGGATAGGAAATAGACAGGAATAGGATAGGAATGCACGTGCAAAACAGAGAATTTGAAAACACAGGATTTTACGCCAACTGGGTGTTTGATTCACAACAATTGGAAGATCACGGGATGCAAAAAGCATGGTGAGATTAAGTCAAACCACAAGAAAATGTACGGTTATAATGCTATTATGCTACTATCTCTTAGTCTTGTGCTTGATGAATAGGAATATGAAAAGGAGGAGAAGTGGAAATTAGAATTCCTACGGTTTTTCTTTCAAGGAGACACTAAAGGAACAAATCCTACAGTTTTCCATTGCTCCATTCCTTTGCACCAAATTCATGAAAAGTAGTACCATAGGAAACTTTCCAATTCCGATTTTTTTCATTCACTTTTCCTTTCAAGCACTGGCGATTCTAGTAGGCAGGCTTGAGCAAGGAAAATCCTACACTAAAAAAATGTTTTTTTGCTACTTCTATTACTTTGGACCCAGGCCAGTGCCATACTAGCTCAACTCCCAGGCCCATCGAAAAATGCACGGCTGAAACACGCAGAGATAAATAATGATGGCGTTCAAGAGAGTCCATCACGGATAGCTAAGTTGCCTGGTACCTCACTGCTTGTCATATAGTAGGATAAAATAATCGTATTTCCCGTTACTACGAGTGCTCAGTGGACAATATATATAACATGTAGAGTAAAAAGAGATGCAACAAGTGTACAACCTCTTTGGCGAAGCCATGTCGATCTCAGCGTGATTGGGTTGGCCGGTGAGGATGCTCCGGCTGACTTGGCTGTCAGAGGAGGGGAAGATCTTAGGCGTCTGGAGATGGAGCCCGAGGTACTGCTCCGCTAGGATGGAGGGTCTCGTCGTGGGAGCAGCTCCGGTGAGTTGTACGACGCCGAGGCTGAAGTAGGACAAGAGAGAGAACAAACAACGTTTACCAGAGTGGAATTCTAATAGCATCTCCAATACATGATGTAAAATACATAACCACAATGTGCTAGATGTAAAATACATCAGCCGCTCATCTCTGAACTTAACTGTCGAAACTGAACTTAACTGTCGAAACTGAACTTAACTGTCGAAACTGAACTTAACTGTCGAAACTGAATTTTGCTGTCGAAACTGAACACACTAGCAAGGTGAGGCTACACGTCGGTCGACTAACTTTTTCATCTCTGGTTAGTCGATTTTGCAGCCGTTGGATACGAAATCAAGGGCCTGCGGTTCATCTTCAACCTCCACCCCCCTGAGCCGGCCAAACAGCAGCCCCGCGCCGCCCGCGGCCGGCGGTGCGCCGCCCCGCCCGCCCCGAAAACACTCCCCACCGCCGGTCCACCGCCGCCCCGGCCATCCCTCTAGGCCACCCCGTGCCGAGCTTTTTCTCCGGCGATCCCCACGCAACTGCCCCGCCAACGCCCCGCCACCGCCGGCAACCACCGGCCCCATCCTGAACCCTAAGATAGATAGTGGGGTATCTCTTCGGCGAGCCCCCCTCCCCGCTGCGGCTGGTTCTTCCTTCACCTTGGCGAGGCCCCCCACCACCTGAAAATCGACTGACCCAAAAGTCGATTCAGTCGACTGAAGTGTAGCTAAAACGGAGCAGCATCGCAAGCAAGAGCAAGAGCGAGAGCAGCAACGCGAGAAAGAGCAATAGCAAGAGCAGACCAGGAAGGGGACCGAGAGCAAGAGCAGAGCAGCAGCGCGAGCGAGAGCTAAAGCAGCAGCAGGTCCTACTGATGTGGACGTCGCCGCCGAGGGAGCGACACCGTGGAGGAACTGGCCGGCGATGCTGTCACACCTTGATTTTCATGCCACAACACTTAAGTCAATAAATCATGCTAAAATGTGGTTTGACAAAAACCTTTGAGTGTTTTGTCTTTGCTTTGATTGAACGTTTGACTATTGTTTGCAAGTGCTCTAAAAATCAAATAAATTCTCCAACCCTTATACTCCTTACCCTTGATCCAAAAACCTTGAACAATGATCATGCCATGTGTATAGGACATAAAAATAATTTCTTACAAAAATAATTTGGCCAAATAGTATTTTCAAAAAGTAGTTTTCCAAAAACCCCTGAATTGAGATTTGCACTGCAAGTACTTGATTTGGGGTGTGCAAAATATTTCAAAAGGTATATTTGAAACCTATTAGATGTAGGACTCCCATAAACCACAAAAATATAATTTTCAAAGTTATTTTCCTATTTTATTTAAAATATTTTTCTTAAGGCCAGAAATGGTCTTTAATAGGGAAAAATTATTTTATTGTTTTAAAAATATTTGACAAAAATCAGGGAAACTCAGTGGGCATATATTTCCCATATATAAGAGTTTCAACACATGGTCATGATCAAAATATTGGTCAAATCCCTCAAAAACCCTTTCTGGATATTTCAATCTTTTGAAATATTTACAAAGGAAATTTTCTCCAAAACTTCCAAGAAAATTCTAGCATGTCACATATGACATGTTTGATGATCTGGACAAGTATCATGTCATGGAGAATAGTATAACCCCATGAAATCCCCTCAAAACCATTTCTGTCCATTTTGAAGTTTGAGCAACTTTACATTGCCAAAAATGTCCAAGTGCTCTGAAATCTTGTGTGCATGCTCAAATGGTCTAATCATTAATCTAGACTAAATGGAACAAGTTGGAGAAAAAGTTATATTGATCAAAGTGCCCCAAAACCCTCTCTGACCAGAATCAAATTTGAACAACTTTGTACTACCAACTTTCTCTCCTTGATCCCAACTTTTGTGAGCATGTTCACATGACCAAATGAGGCCATTACACCAAGTGGTGCATCAAGAAGAAGTAATTTGCTCAACTAGATCTACACAAGTTCATTTCTGCTAATTTCTAGGATCTACAAAAGTTGCATTGGCAACTTTGCCCAAATAAGCTCCAAATTGGTGGAAGGCCCTAGTTATATGTGCCATTTCACACTGTGGAGTCTCATGGCAAATGGAGATAATATACTTGCCCAAACTAGCATCAAACACCTTCTGCATTTTAACTAAAAACCTTGTTTGGGCCTCTTCCACTAATCCAAATGAGTTCTCCTCTTTACCACACCTCCTCCTAACCTCCCTCTACCTCTGGTATTCAGCTCAAGTCAATTCTTATTGATCAAGGGGATGGAACCACCAATTTTCTATTCTGGCAACCCCATTTCCACTCTTCTCCTTCCTCTCTCTTCACCCACTGGCCACCCAAAGCATCCAAGGCCAAGATCCCTTCCTTAGCAGCCCCCCCCAAATGCTACTGGACATGCAAGGGCGTGCCCACATGCATAGAAAATGGCCTGGACAGCCATATGGGCGCTCTGGAGCGCGCTACAGTGCGCTCCCGCACTGTAGCCGCCCCCTGCCAACCGCCTCCGGCCACTCGGGCCTCCCCAGCGTGTCTCACGAGGCCGCCTCGGCGTCAGGGACACGGCAAGATGACGGCCCCCTCCTAAAACTCTCTCCTATCCCCTCCACAACCTTACCCGAGTGCGCCGTAGGCCGCGTCCACGGTGCACCACGGCCCCCCTATATAGAGCCTCCCCCGGGCACTCCCTCGACTCTTCTGGATCCCTCTCTCTCCCATGCACCTCCCAGACAACATCCCTCTACCCCTAGTGCTCTCCCGCCCTCTCCATGGCCGGAGTGCCGCCGCCGACCGCCGCTCGGATTCGGGCAGCACGACCCCTCTCTCTTCCCCCTACCCACTCCAGTACTCCCGCACCACCACCACGAAGCCCCCCATCGCCTCCATTCTTCCCCGGGACGCCCTTGCGCTCGAAGCCGGCAATGGCCGATGCCATCCTCCGCCGCGGGCGAAGGCCCGCTCCTCTCTAGGGAATCTGGCGCCCTTAGTGTGGCCTCCCGGATGCGGCACGTTTCCCCGAGCACTCCGGTGGCTGGATCACCGAAATCGGTGGTCGGTAGCGCCGGCAATCGCCGCTGACGTCTCCCCTGCCTCGCCTCCTCTGCTTCGGGCGGGAGGGTGAGGACGACGCCATGACGCCCAGCGGGCCCCGCCTGTCAACGGCTTGGCACAGGGCCTGAGCCACTGACGGGTGGGCCTGCCATGTTTAAGTGGACACTGGTCCAGATCGGAGCCGCCTCCCGTGCGAGAAGGCGTAGTATCGGAGTACGCCTTCGACGTCGCCTCCTACTCCCGCGTGGCCGAGCCAATGGGCCGGCCCAGTGCGCAAAGGCACTATATTGCGCTCAGCGCGCGCTTTAGGTATAACCTAATTCCTTTTCTTTCTCTTTTTCTGGTAGGATTGTAAAATCCATAAACAATTCAAATCAAATCCAAATTTGATGATTCAAATTTCTAGTAGCTCATAAAATTATGATATATCTCATGGTGCAACTTGCACATTTTTCCAGGAACTTTTTCTTCACAAACATTTATCAAATCTTGTTTTTCCATTTACATGATGAACTTCAGAAAATCACAGAGAGCCCATTTTTTCTCAAAATTCCATGATTCAAATTCCTAGATGCTTATAAGTTCAAAACTTAGTTTTGAACATTTTTCCTAGTACTTTCTGTGCCACACAATATAATGAGACATTTCTTCATATTTGTCAACTTTGCAAATTCATAGGAAATTCAGTTGAACTCCAAATCCAGTGAAACCAACTCCTAGATGCTTCTAAAATCATCCTTTGTTAAATGGGTATCTTTGCTCATTCTTCAAAAATATATTTCTGTACACTTCTTGCAAATCCACAAATCTCTTGATTCCATCATATTGAAATGTTCAGAGATATCCATTCATCAAATCCCAATGAAACCACTTTGGTCACTCCTCATATGACCAGAGGTATCCTAGAAAAGTCCAACTCACATTTTTAGAGCACTTTTACTTTTGCCTTATTGTGTTGCTTATTGTGTTTTATTCCGACGTTAGTTGATGAAGTAGACGGAGTACTTGGAGAAGGACCAGCAGAATTCAAGACTTTGATGAACCAGGCAAGCATCCCTTTGACCATGTCTATGAAACCCTTTTTATGCATATCATATAGCACCATATTTTTGTTGCAACGGAATCATGATGAGGTAGTAACCACTTTGATGGTTTGCCACCGTACTTCCTCGTTGATACTTGCATTGTGCATGACCCTACCTTCTTATGAGGGTTATGCTGGTGGGAGTAGGTAGGATGCTAAAGTAGTGCTACGCAAAAGGGACGGGAATATGCATGGTGATGGAGACAAAGTATTTTCAAAAGACTTTTCGAAAACCCCATCGGGTGCCACTTATGCCTGGGGGAGATGATGAGTTGGGTAGCCACTTGATGACGAAGTGGTGTACCGAGGCAAGTGTGAGCTGTTTTCAAAACGGATTGGTTTAAGTTGCGACTGTTATTCCAACCTTACATGCGCAACTACTCTACCCTTGTATGGGAAAGGGCATTATTGATTACCTAGGCCGATACTAGCTTGGAGCCCGCATTACTAGTGACGGGGGAGAGTTGGTGCTCTCTATCGGGACGGGGTCGTGCTGTAGGGCGGCCATGACTGTCTTTACAGGGCACCGGCAACACCGTTGTGTCCCCTCTCAGATGTTACGATCTCGAGTGAGTCTCGTATGATGTACATCATGAGGATACGGAACAACGAGTGGACTCCTTGTTAGTGTCGTCTAGGGAAAGGTAGTGATCGGGTGCTTACCCCAGGTACTTGAGGTATCGCGGGTCGTGGATGACACGGAAGTTCCCCGGATCTTGTGGGTAAAGTGTGCAATCTCTGCAGAGTGTGAAACTATTCGAATAGCCGTGTCCACGGTCAAGGACAGTTGGGTAACCGCTCTTGGGCTACGTCCACATGTTTACAAACCAGTGTGTGTGTTTGGATAACTACTTGGGTCAAGTCAAGGGACTTGACATGATTGAGTTGGGTTGGTGCCCACTCTATTTATGTTGATACCTGTAAGCTGTCCTCATGGTTACTTGAATTCTCTTGATGCATGTCTTACAAAGTTGTTGAACATGTCATTGCACTCAAAACTAGCTTTCTGCAAAAATTTACCTATATCATGCATTGTTGTATCTTGAACCAAAACATGGGTTGCTTGAGTAGTACATTCAAAGTACTCATTGGCTTGCCACTGGTTATTTAATTGACCGGGCATGGAAGAACTAGAGTTCAAGAAGAGTTCTTTGGAGACGAACATGCGAACTAGGACGCTTCCAGTCAGAATGCCTGTAGAGGTTAAGGCAGATGGCATGGGTTCTACTTATCGATTTAAGATTTCCGCTGCTTGTGTTTCATTTGATGTTCATCCCTTAAGGCTTTATCAATGTAAGACTTGACCATAATGGTCATAATTTGTGTAAGACGGTATGTATGGATGTAAGAATCTTGTTATTCAGTTTATGTGTGTTCATTGAGCATTGATCTCTGGGATCACTGTACACGTGCATTCGGTGATCTCGACTTATGAGTCGGGGTCCCCACAGAGCTGGTATCAGAGCCATCCTGACTGTAGGAAGCCTTAGTTAGCATGGTCGTTAGTTAGGGTAAAACTATTTCCAAAACTACTACTAGTTTTCAAAACTATCTATACTTCTCTTCCCTTCTCAGTTTTTCGAAAACTAAGGTATACTTTCCTTATTAATCTCTTCCCCTTCAAAACCTTTGGTCGCTGGAACCCTTATGCCCCTGACCACTGGATTCCTTGTAATCCTCGTGGATAATCTAGAAGGAAGACGCCTTGCCATACATTCACCCACATCTCCTAAACACAAGATTGGCGACACCACAACAAGACGACACCAACAGAAGATACATCCTCGAGGAATGAGGACATGAAGACCCAGGAGATGGCGACACCCTTGACAATGCTCCAAGATGGTGCAACCTTAGCCTACGACGATCAGCGCATAGGTTATGCAAGATCATGATATACATCACTAATAGGGTAACTCTGCCACTACCGTTGTTGTATCGGCAACCACCGGTGGATGAGAACCTAGCCATTTGGTCCGCCTTACTATAGTGAGCAGGAAAACGGTTCTCTTCATCCCCCGCTCTCGGTGACGATATTGTCAACAATGTGTCTGACAGATTGGGCCTCTATTATGCCTTGTTAATGTCATTGCATAAAGGAGTGCCACCTGGAACCGCCAACACCTTAAAAAGGCAAAAGTGATCGTCATGATTAAGAAGACAAGAGAAGATCAAGTCAATACTAGTTACGAGGAGCCACCTTCACCCCATCACTTCAACATGCGAGAAGTTGTTGAAGAATCTTCAGGCTCAACCCGGATTGTTTCATCGAACAATTACAAGAGACGTAGCAACACCTGAGGAAAACTCAGAAGACTGCATGAGGCACAAGGCACGACTACTGAGTCCGAGAACCCCTAGGGTAGGATGAGTCGTGTACCCCCTATGCGCAGTCGAGTCCGTATGATAGTTCGAATAGAACCATGATTGTGTGTTGCTTGTTTTTATTTGTTTGTGTTTTGATATAGGTCGCACTTTTTGCCCTAGGCGACAAGCATGCGACTATATCACCTTCCTCACCTTGTTGCACATGTTTGTTTGCACTAGCACTATAGAACCCCATTTAGGCAACCCACCTCCTCTATGCTACTTTTCCCTCTCATCTCTCTTCTCAACCAAAGACCGACAAGACAAGGTACACCAAGGATTCTACTTTGGAACCAACTGGCACTATGGACTTTTGCTACAACCTCCTCGACCAAATGCAACCCCGTAGAGTTATGGTTAATCCTCCAGACTGGAAACCCATCCCTAGACCCTTGGAGAGTCCACGAGATACCCCAGCTCAAATCCTTAACCATGTGCTTAACCCACAGAATTGTAAAAGCATCAGTTAAGCCTCCGTAACCTTGCACAACCATGGGTCCATCATGGGACTAGTGGACATAGTGAACTAGCACATTATCATCCTGAGATAGCACCAAACTGAGGATGCCATAGGGAAGACCAATTTGAGGATATAGGAATAGAGGACAAACGACTTGATGAGTTTATATCAATGACTTTGAGGAATTATCTGAGACTCTTTGGTGGATTATAAGGCTACCATGTTGGTAGATGAACTTGGTGGGATCATGATTATAGAATAGCATATCTTTCATTACCCCTGACTAAATTGGATTTATAGGACAATTATGATCGCAAGCTGGAATTCTTGTAAGTATTTGGATTTAACTTAGCCATGGGATATTGATAGGAGATAGTTGATATTACGTAAATAACTTGAGGGAAACATGTAGGATTCCTCGTTGGACAAGAGATTTGGATTTAAATAGGCGATCCTAGTGGAGTATAGGTGGTGACTAAGTCTACATGGTTCGGAGTAGATTTGATTTAGACTGATGATCTCAATCATGATACCATGTTTCTCGGTGGACGATAAACTAGGAGATTGGATTAATTGTCGGAGTTGATTTAGGGATCTATATACCCCTGACTTTGGAGTTTTACTCGACCATGGTAATGGAAATTGGTGGACTGACTATAGTAAGGTTGGACCTTTTCAAGGATTATAGAATTAGAGGATATTAGAAGGTCTTGTGGAACACCATAAACATTGGATTTGTAGAATTAAATGGATTATGTAGTGATTAATGGAAGTTAATGGGTTGTTGGAGTTGATTCATAGGAAGGAAACAAGATTTTGGAGTGGCATACAATGTGTTTCCTTAGGAAAGAGGTGCTTTATCTTAGACCTTGGGAGAATAGGCTGAGCACTTGGATTGTCACGTTCAAGCTTATCAACTTATATGTTCTACCCATGGATTTTTAGGGGTAGACATACATATGAGTTTGGGGATTGTAGACACATATGATTTTGTTAGACCTCCTCTCGGGAGCCATGAGGATATGAATCACATGAGTGATGATTGGGGTTGACCTATGCAAAATGATGCTATCGGTGATATGATGTGATTTATTTAAAGGACTAGATAGACTATTGGCATCTCAAAAACCGTGCTTAAAGATAAGATGATAAATGTTCACTCGCACACTAGAATCCTTGAAACCCTTAATCCCTACCAAGCCACAACATGGTCGGATCCTGACCTTGGGCTTTGGCTCTAGATCGATAAGACCTTGGCCAATACTCAACCGTGACCATCACCAATGCCTCAGCCCACTTTACGTACCCCATAGACTTCATGGAGTGCTTAGGCAAGATAGTTGTCATCATCATTTGGTGACCTACCTGTCCACCCGAAGACGGAAGAAGAGCCGTTCAGCTAGTCAAGGAACATTTGAAGACCGCCATGCCAAGGAGGAAGAACTACACCTACCACCATCATCAAGAAGTAAACATCCGCATCGAAGACCAGGTGTATCTGCAAGCCACTTCTCTCTAAGGAACCAAGCATTTCCATGACAAGGAGACCCACACCAAGATTCATCGACCCCCTTCGAGATCACTCCAAGATTTAACAACCCCCTCCGAGATCACTACAAGACGAAGAGAAGACAGTTACCAGCTAGAGTTGCCACCTGAATTACCTGATGTGCACAATGCTCTCCATGCATCACAACAATGGAAGTGTTTCCAACTTCCTAACTTGCCCGATCTCTACGAGGGCATTAACCACCGAGCCATCGACCCCTAGCCCAACCTAACCTACCACGAACTACCCATTAGCATCCTGGATCAAGGAGAGCGTCATACACGAAGCCACACCATCAAGTACTTCAAGCTCAATGGAGCACTACACGGAAGCAGAAGCAACATGAGGACTTGAAGACTACCCTAGATGCAAGTTCCTGTATCCCTTTCCGCGCCTAGTCTGGGAATCTCGGGGACGAGATTCTTGTAAGGGGGGTAGGTCTGTCACACCCTGATTTTCATGCCACAACACATAAGTCAATAAATCATGCTAAAATGTGGTTTGACAAAAACTTTTGAGTGTTTTGTCTTTGCTTTGATTGAACGTTTGACTGTTGTTTGCAAGTGCTCTAAAAATCAAATAAATTCTCCAACCCTTATACTCCTTACCCATGATCCAAAAACCTTGACCAATGATCATGCCATGTGTATAGGACATAAAAATAATTTCTTAAAAAAATAATTTGGCCAAATAGTATTTTAAAAAGTAGTTTTCCAAAAACCCCTGAATTGAGATTTGCACTGCAAGTACTTGATTTGGGGTGTGAAAAATATTTCAAAAGGTATATTTGAAACCTATTAGATGTAGGACTCCCATAAACCACAAAAATATAATTTTAAAAGTTATTTTCCTATTTTATTTAAAATCTTTTTCTTAAGGCTAGAAATGGTCTTTAATAGGGAAAAATTATTTTATTGTTTTAAAAATATTTGACAAAAATCAGGGAAACTCAGTGGGCATATATTTCCCATATATAAGAGTTTCAACACATGGTCATGATCAAAATATTGGTCAAATCCCTCAAAAACCCTTTCTGGATATTTCAAGCTTTTGAAATATTTACAAAGGAAATATTCTCCAAAAATTCCAAGAAAATTCTAGCATGTCACATATGACATGTTTGACGATCTGGACAAGTATCATGTCATGGAGAATAGTATAACCCCATGAAATCCCCTCAAAACCATTTCTGTCCATTTTGAAGTTTGAGCAACTTTACATTGCCAAAAATGTCCAAGTGCTCTCAAATCTTGTGTGCATGCTCAAATGGTCTAATCATTCATCTAAACCAAATGGAACAAGTTGGAGAAAAAGTTATATTGATCAAAGTGCCCCAAAACCCTCTCTGACCAGAATCAAATTTGAACAACTTTGTACTACCAACTTTCTCTCCTTGACCCCAACTTTTGTGAGCATGTTCACATGACCAAATGAGGTCATTACACCAAGTGGTGCATCAAGGAGAAGTGATTTGCTGAACTAGATCTACACAACTTCATTTCTGCTAATTTCTAGGGTCTACAAAAGTTGCACTGGCAACTTTGCCCAAATAAGCTCCAAATTGGTGGAAGGCCCTAGTTATATGTGCCATTTCACACTGTGGAGTCTCATGGGAAATGGAGATCATATACTTGCCCAAACTAGCATCAAACACCTTCTGCATTTTAACTAAAAACCCTATTTGGGCCTCTTCCACTAATCCAAATGAGTTCTCCTCTTTACCACACCTCCTCCTAACCTCCCTCTACCTCTGGCATTCAGCTCAAGTCAATTCTTATTGATCAAGGGGATGGAACCACCAATTTTCTATTTTGGACAACCCCATTTCCACTCTTCTCCTTCCTCTCTCTTCACCCACTGGCCACCCAAAGCATCCAAGGCCAAGATCCCTTCCTTAGCCCCCCCCCCCCCAAATGCTACTGGACATGCAAGGGCGCGCCCACAAGCATTGAAAATGGCCTGGACAGCAATATGGGCGCTCTGGAGCGCGCTACAGTGCTCTCCCGCACTGTAGCCGCCCCCTGCCAACCGCCTCCGGCCACCTCGGGCCTCCCCAGCGTGTCTCACGAGGCCGCCTCGGCGTCTGGGACACGGCAAGATGCCGGCCCCCTCCTAAAACTCTCTCCTCTCCCCTCCACAACCTCACCCGAGTGCGTCATAGGCCGCGTCCACGGTGCACCACGGCCCCCCTATATAGAGCCTCCCCCGGGCACTCCCTCGACTCTTCTGGATCCCTCTCTCTCCCATGCACCTCCCAGACAGCATCCCTCTACCCCTAGTGCTCTCCTTCCCTCTCCATGGCCGGAGTGCCGCCACGACCGCCCGCCGGATTCGGGCAGCACGACCCCTCTCTCTTCTCCCTACCCACTCCAGTACTCCCGCACCACCACCACGAAGCCCCCCATCGCCTCCATTCTTCCCCAGGACGCCCCTGCGCTCGAAGCCGGCAATGGCCGATGCCATCCTCCACCGCGGGCGAAGGCCTGCTCCTCTCTGAGGAATCTGGCGCCCTTAGTGTGGCCTCCCGGATGCGGCACGTTTCCCCGAGCAATCCGGTGGTTGGATCACCGGAAATGGTGGCCGGTAGCGCCGGCAGTCGCCGCTGACGTCTCCCCTGCCTCGCCTCCTCTGCTTCGGGCGGGAGGTTGAGGACGACGCCATGACGCCCAGCGGGCCCCGCCTGTCAACGGCTTGGCGCAGGGCCTGAGCCACTGACGGGTGGGCCTGCCATGTTTAAGTGGACACGGGTCCAGATCGGAGCCGCCTCCCGTGCGAGAAGGCGTAGTATCGGAGTACGCCTTCGACGTCGCCTCCTACTCTCGCGTGGCCGAGCCAATGGGCCGGCCCAGTGCGCAGAGGCACTATATTGCGCTCAGCGCGCGCTTTAGGTATAACCTAATTCCTTTTCTTTCTCTTTTTCTGGTAGGATTGTAAAATCCATAAACAATTCAAATCAAATCCTAATTTGATGATTCAAATTTCTAGTAGCTCATAAAATTATGATATATCTCATGGTGCAACTTGCACATTTTTCCAGGAACTTTTTCTTCACAAACATTTATCAAATCTTGTTTTTCCATTTCTGTGATGAACTTCAGAAAATCACAGAGAGCCCATTTTTTCTCAAAATTCCATGATTCAAATTCCTAGATGCTTATAAGTTCAAAACTTAGTTTTGAACATTTTTCCTAGTACTTTCTGTGCCACAGAATATAATGAGCCATTTCTTCATATTTGTCAACTTTGCAAATTCATAGGAAATTCAGTTGAACTCTAAATCCAGTAAACCAACTCCTAGATGCTTCTAAAATCATCCTTTGTTAAATGGGTATCTTTGCTCATTCTTCAAAAATATATTTCTGTACACTTCTTGCAAATCCACAAATCTCTTGATTCCATCTTATTGAAATGTTCAGAGATGTCCATTCATCAAATCCCAATGAAACCACTTTGGTCACTCCTCATATGACCAGAGGTATCCTAGAAAAGTCCAACTCACATTTTTAGAGCACTTTTACTTTTTCCTTATTGTGTTGCTTATTGTGTTTGTTTCCGACGTTAGTTGATGAAGTAGACGGAGTACTTGGAGAAGGACCAGCAGATTTCAAGACTCTGATGGACCAGGCAAGCAGCCCTTTGACCATGTCTATGAAATCCTTTTTATGCATATCATATAGCACCATATTGTTGTTGCAACGGAATCATGATGAGGTAGTAACCACTTTGATGGTTTTCCACCGTACTTCCTCATTGATACTTGCATTGTGCTAAAGTAGTGCTACGCAAAAAGGGATGGGAATATGCATGGTGATGGAGACAAAGTATTTTCAAAAGACTTTTCGAAAACCCCATCGGGTGCCACTTATGCCCGGGGGAGATGATGAGTTGGGTAGCCACTTGATGACGAAGTGGTGTACCGAGGCAAGTGTGTGCTGTTTTCAAAACGGATTGGTTTAAGTTGCGACCGTTATTCCAACCTTACATGCGCAACCACTCTACCCTTGTATGGGAAAGGGCATTATTGTTTACCTAGGCCAATACTAGCTTTGAGCCCGCATTACTAGTGACGGGGGAGAGTTGGTGCTCTCTCTCGGACGGGTCGTGCTGTAGGGGCGGCCATGACTGTTTTCACTGGGCACCGGATACACCGTTGTGTCCCCTCTCGGATGTTATGATCTCGAGTGAGTCTCGTATGATGTACATCGTGAGGATACGGAACAATGAGTGGACTCCTTGTTAGTGTCGTCTAGGGAAAGGTAGTGATCGGGTGCTTACCCCGGGTACTTGAGGTATCGCGGGTCGTGGATGACACGGAAGTTCCCCGGATCTTGTGGGTAAAGTGTGCAACCTCTGCAGAGTGTGAAACTATTCGAATAGCCGTGTCCACGGTCAAGGACAGTTGGGTAACCGCTATTGGGCTACGTCCACATGTTTACAAACCAGTGTGTGTGTTTGGATAACTACTTGGGTCAAGTCAAGGGACTTGACATGATTGAGTTGGGTTGGTGCCCACTCTATTTATGTTGATATCTGTAACCTGTCCTCATGGTTACTTGAATTCTCTTGATGCATGTCTTACAAAGTTGTTGAACATGTCATTGCACTCAAAACTAGCTTTCTGCAAAAATTTACCTATATCATGCATTGTTGTATCTTGAACCAAAACATGGGTTGCTTGCGAGTACATTCAAAGTACTCATTGGCTTGCCACTGGTTATTTAATTGGCCAGGCATGGAAGAACCGGAGTTCGAAGAAGAGTTCTTTGGAGACGAACATGCGAACTAGGACGTTTCCCAGTCAGAATGCCTGTAGGGTTAAGGCAGATGGCATGGGTTCTACTTATCGACGAAGATTTCCGCTGCTTGTGTTTCATTTGATGTTCATCCCTTAAGGCTTTATCAATGTAAGACTTGACCATAATGGTCATAATTTGTGTAAGACGGTATGTATGAATGTAAGACTCTTGTTATTCAGCTTCTGTGTGTTCAGTGAGCATTGATCTCTGGGATCACTGTACACGTGCATTTGGTGATCTCGACTTATGGGTCGGGGTCCCCACAGACGCCGCCGTGGATGGAGCCGCGCCGTGTCGGCTCGGGACTGAGCGCCGGCAGCACTATGAGATCGAATCAAGAAGAAAATGCGGCGATTAGTGTACAACCTCTTTGGTGGCGCCGATTAGGCCGCAGCTTCATCCGAGGAAACGGTGATGATGATGCTCTTCCGGTGGTGCAGGTGAAGACGACGGTGTGGGAATGGAGGTGGCGCAAAAGACGAGGGGAACATCGGGGCAGCTCCTTGGAGGTGGAGGACGGGGTGGCTAAACCGGCGGGATGATGAGATCGACGATGGATCCTCATTCGGTACGGTGGATGAGGGACGTCGAGGTGTTGCTGTGGACGACGTCGTCGGGGAAGAGGCTCCGGATGGGTGGTGGACGGAGCAGGGTGTGGGGTTTCATCGCGGGTTTTCGCGGCCTCGGTGTATGAATGGGTGGGCGGATGGGATGGCAGTGGGGAACCATGGCTTAGAGACGCGCTTGTCCGAAATGTGGGGTAAGTTACGAAAGTACCCCCACCGATTTGAGGCGGTTCTTTCGGTTCAGGGGTACCACGGGCATTTCGCGTGTCTGGATTTCACAGGAGGTGGGAGTTTTCGTGTGCGTTGTAATTTCGGAATAGCAAGGCGCGAGTTGAGATGGAGGGAGTTGTCGGAGCACAATGAGACAAAGATATATATTAAATATTTAGGACTAACAAGGCACGGGTTGAAGAGGCGGGAGTTTCGCAGCACGATAGACAGAGACGCTAGCTTGAATATTCGGCATAACAAGGCGTGGCTTGAAATTTCGGACGAACAAGCTTAACGTGTACCAAAAAAAAGACAATTTGCACCTCAACACACACAAACACCATTTAGACTAGAGTAAGGTACATGTGCATTGCACGCATGATATTTGGCAACCAAATTATGAATAAATACCACATTATAACATGCAAGCTTTGAGTCATATATGCATGATGTAGATGTTCGTTTAATTATTATAGTTCATTTCATTCAAAATCATCTAGTTTTTACAAGAAAGCTAATCTATTTTAAGATTCATGGAATTGTGCGTCGTAAGACATAAAGTAAAAACAAATAATGGCAAATCATGTACAAAACATTTGGGCAATTCTGATACGGAAGATTGTAGAACAAATAAGAAGTGCTTGTGTTTTGATGTTTGTGCATTATGCTTAAGTTCAACCATGGAGTCTTCTCGATTATACATGTGACGAAATCTGGTGGAATCTAGATGATATCCAATGGCCAGTAGTGCTCAAATTTGCCATCTTTGGACCATTGGAATCGCCTCATCCAACGACCATCTTTCAAAGTTAAAGTTACCCGCACACAATATAAAAAAATATAATATATATAGGGGTATAGATATAGATATGTGATGCAAAAGCGGCCCATCATCTCCAATTAGAATAGTGTGTCCATGCACGGATGCGACGTGGCCAAATGATGTCTGCCATCGGTATCTCAAATTCAAATCAGTCTGACCTTGTACAATGTGTATACATTACAACATGCTCGTTTGCAAACCACACCGCGCAGATCTCCGTTATATTCATGCATGCATGGGTTTCAAACATCAGGATCTCTTCTTCAAATATTTGAATTCAACTTTACATTGATTGTGACCTCACCTATTCAGCTATTCTTTTACACCCACACAGTAGTCTTCTCTTTATAATTGTACCACTAACTTTCTCTCGTGCTTGCATGCACACACACTATCAATCGGCATTATCCATCGCACACATGCAATCTTTTTCTTCAGGTCGGTCTCCCATGAAGGCACACACCAACACACATCCCCCTCTCCATCATATCAGGCATTCTTTATCTCTCACGCGTGCATGCGCAACGATCGATGTTCCTGTATGTATGTGTGTATATAGCTAGGTCTTTCATAGTTTTCCACACAAATCGATCAATCGATATATCCAGTGAGGTCTCACCCTCTTTCCCACGTCCACATCGATCAATCTATATCTCTGTATATAGGATTGACATATATAGCTAATACACCCACATTAATTATGTATCCAACGTCCCCCTCTCATCATCCATGCCTTCCTCTTCATCTCTCAGACGCGTGCACAATGGCGAAGACCGGGGCAGTAAGGGCCCTGCCCCCTCCCCCCCTAAGATCACTATATATCAAGGCTAATATGAATGTGATCATTAGACAATTGCTCCTAAAATGGTTTAAGTTCATGAATTGACCCTCCTCGTAAAGGATTAGCTTAGCAATGCTTGGCCCCCTAGCTCATTTATTTTTCATGGCTCTGCCACTGCGCACATCAGCGCATGTGTTTGCCCCCTCTCTCTAAATATCGATCTCCACTTGTGCATTCCTTCATAGTTTCCCTCCACTTGGCCCCTCGCACCATCTTCTAGCCCACCCACCGGATTTTGCCACATGTACAATCTAGCAGACTCCATGGTTGAACTTATGCATAACGCACAAACCTCAAAACAACAGTGGTTCTCTTTTGTTCTAGATTCTTCCGTATCATAACTGCCCAAACTTTTTTTCTAGTTGAATTGCCATTATTTGTTTTTACTTTATGCTTTACAACGCACAATTCCATGAATCATAAAATATATTAAGGGCTTCTTTGATTCAAAGGATTCTCAAAGGAATTTTGGAGGATTCTAATCGTTAGGAATTTTTCCTATCTTGGTTGTTTGATTCGTAGGATTGTAACCCATAGGAATTTTTCCATATGATTTATTTGCACTAGATTTCATAGTAAACATCCCATCCACTCAAACCTCTTTGAAATAATTCTGTGTTTTTTCTATGCACAATCAAACACTCGTACAATCCTGTAGGATTCAAGACGACATTCCACTATAATCCCATGTTTTTCCTATTCCTGCGTTCTTAGCTTTTTTATAAAAACTAATTGATTTTGAATGAGATGAACTATAAGAATTAAACGAAGGGCTACATCAGGCACATATGACTCAGATCTTACATGCTATAGTGTGGTATTTATTCATAATTTGGTTGCAAAATCTAATGCGTGCAATGCACGTGTACCTTACTAGTATTTCAAGTTTGTGCAAAACACGTAAACTAGAATACCAATGGCACGCTACACAGTGTCTCTCTTACAATTCATGAAGCCACGTGGCACATGTGTAGGCGTTGTCGCGACCTCCTTGCGTGGATTGATCACCGTGACGTGCTGCTGGTTCCAGAAGAATGTACTCGTCCTCCCTAAGCCATACTGGTGGTACATGCACGAAGCGAAGATGTGCACGCACGCCATGCACGAACTCATTCCTCGCACGCACATGCGGGTACACAGGCGGACGCAATTTTGTACCAAGATCCACCCCATGTGATAATTTGACGCGTGTAAAGTCGTTCACTTCATTGATGGTCGATTAATACAGCGCATGCAAATTGAGTGGACGTGAGGGCGGAAGAAAGACATTATTACTCCACTACGCGCATGCGAGTAGTTAAATCGTGGGTTGCTAGTAGTAATTCCATTGGTCTCCTTCGTATTTTGTGCCAATTTTTGACAGTAACATACTCAATATTTACGCATTTGAGCAGTGTAGTACTTGAAATTTATGTTCCGCTAAACTCATCGGGAGCCGTTTCGGGCCTCGAAACCAAAACCAACAATTAATCTTTACCTTGTTCCCAACACATTCGAAAGCCTGCTCACACCTACTAGTAGTACGTACCAAACCTGAACCTGTTCCCACTATGCAGGTATTAGTACTAGTGCTAGTACTTAGGTTATAAAAAGGGGAACTACCTAACCGAAAATCACTCTACCTTTCCTCCTCATAAGTGCTTCTTCTTCGTCCGTCGTTGCCATGGACGGTGAGCAGAGCTCTAGGTCGATAACTACCGTAACAAGGGAAGCGGCAACCAAGGCTGCGGAAAAAAGAGAGGCTCGCCGTCACGCAGAGACCTCGAAAGATCTCTCACGGCAGGCGATGGCTTGTGAGGCGCCCTAGCCGCGGAGGCGAACATGCCGAGCCGGCGGAGCTGGAGTCGTTATCCCTCGACGACATGCCCGATCAGCTCAATAAGCAGAAGGAGTTCATCCAAGGCTTGATGGAGTTGCTGAAGGAGAGCCTCGACGACATGCCCGCTGAGCTCAATCAGCAGGGGGAGTTGACCGCCGTCTTGGTGATGCTGCTGAAGAAGAGCATTGCCTCGGAGGAGAAGGCGACCGGCGAAATCCTGCGACTTCGGGAGGACAATGCAAAGCTCTGCCACGAGATCGACCTGTTGAAGGAGAAGAACGCCGGCTGGAAGAAGCTGCATGAGAATAGTAGTTCCTCGATGAAGATGCTGCAGGCCCTCGCCATGGAACAGAAGGAAGAGTTGGCGAAGCTCCGCATCGAGCACCCGGCTGCTGTCAAGGTACGTAATATGGCCATGGAACAGATGATGAAGGCTCGCGTCAAGAAATGGCGCGTCATGGACACAATGATGAAGATGGCGGAGGAGACGCGCAAGGATATGGAGGTCGTGCAGGCGATGAAGAAGCAGTTACGACTCTGCGGCGAATTAGATCATTTGGGGTGATAATCTTCCTTGTTCTTTTGCTCCTGTGTTTCATCTTTTGCTTCGGGTGTTTCGCCGCATGTGTCACGTTCTCTGCGAGGCATGAATAGAACAATGGTTTTTGTTTTTTGAGGGAATGAATAGAACAATGCTAACAATGAGATGACTAGCAAATTAGATCATTTTTATCGCCATATGGCATTGGGCTGCCGTGTTTCGTGCTCCTCCGTCGCAGTACTACTCCAGTGGAAAACTTGAGTATACCGCACGGTTCTTTGCTCCTCCTCGACCAGGTCGTCGGCGCATTTATACGAGCAGTCAAATCACAAGGCCCCGCCTTCCAGCAGTAATGAGCCGTCAAATCACAAAGGCCCTCGCCTCTCGTGAAACCGACCAAGCTAGACTGCCCCGCCCTCTAGCCTTTTAAAAATGTATACTTTTGTACAAATTGCCGGGAAGCTGATCGTGACCCACGAACACCTATGGGACTGGCGGACCGAGTCCCTTGTGGTTCGGTGAGGCGGAGATTGCACGAAGAGCAGATCGAGGCGATGCACACGCAGCAGTTTACCCAGCTTCGGAGCTCTCGGAGAGATAATACTCCTACTGCTGCTTGGTTGATTGTATTGTGTTCTTGCTAGGGAGCAGTGAGAGCTACAAAACCTAGCCTGAGTGAGTGTGATCTCGAATGAGTCGAACGAACCGAACCCTTTCTACGTTGCATATGGGCCTCCTTTTATAGGCTCAAGGGGTCACCACAGTGTAGCGTACATGAGGTACAAATGGAAAAACAGTGGTTGGTACACCGACTTGTGCGATGGTGCATTATACCTAACTCTGACGGCAAGGGACAAGATCAATAAATGCCCGTCCCTGTCGCCTAAACAGTGCAACAGGGACCGTTAAGTGCACCACCGTTTGCCACGATGGTAACCCTGTCAGCGCCGCTTATCGCTGCTCTCCGCTGGCTGCACAGCCTCTTGACACGCACGCCTGGAGTAGCCCCACGGCGACACGTTTGCGGATGAGATGGAGCGGAGATGAAGAGAGGTTGCCTGCCGCGGCAAGCGCCTTGCCGCGGTTGAACCCTTGTCATACTCGGAAGCTTGTCGCTCACCGAGCCTTCCCGGCAAGCTCCTCTTGCCGGGGTCTTGTTTCCTTCGTGCCTTGAGTGGTCTTCCCGGCAAGCTCCTCTTGCCGGGGCCTTTGATACTTTGTTCTTGAATGGCTCCAAAGGAGCCGCGGAGGACCTTGGCGGTCACTAGGCAAGCCCTGCCGCGGGGTGCTGCAACTGCCCGTGCACGAGTTCGGGATACTAGGGTACCCCTACTCTAGTACACCGATAGGAGCCCCGAACTGGGCCACCTGCGGCGCCGAGCTCTGTTGGGCCGAGCCCAAAAGCGATTCTGCAGACGCACGCGGCCCTAGATCGCGATTACTACTTCTCGGACCCACCACGTCCCCCATGAACGACACGCGCTCGGACGTGGCGTCGTGGAGAAGATCGTGGGGGCTTTCTTTAAATGGAAAAGCGGAACGTCCGCCCCCCCTCGCCCCTTATAAGCAGGGGAAACAGGGGCACGACGCCCACCTTGCCATTGCTGTCACATCAAAAACCACCGCCGCTCCCCCCTTCTCCTCAAGTCCAAAGAGAGCGACGCCCCGCCCCCCATTGCCACCGGCGCTACCAACGTCGTCGGACTCCTCCACCACCTCCGCCATGGCTCCTAAAGCCGACAAGGGGAAAGGCGTTAAGTCGGCCGAGGCGCAGCGGCTCGCAGCGCTGCGGAAGGAGCGGGCCACCTTTGACCCGCTGCTCGACGCACAGGAGCTGCGGGAGGGGTACTACCTCTTCTGGTCAACGGAGACGCGGGAGCACCCGCGCACGAGGGTGATTTCCGCCGCCGAATCTGAGAAGGTTTCTGTCGGGTACCCCTTCTTCGCGCTTTTCTTCTACTGCGGGCTCTGCCCGCCCTTTCAATTCTTTGCGACATCATGAACACCTACGGCCTCCGCCTCCTTGATTTCACCCCCAACGCCGTCCTGACCATGGCGGTTTTCGCACACCTTTGCGAAAACTTTGTCGGAGTCCACCCAAATGTAGCCCTCTTCCACCACTACTTCATGCCCCGCGTTGAGAGAGGAGAGCCGCTTGCCGGAGGGATTGCTTGAATCTCCAGGATCGGCAAGAAAGAAGCATATCTGGAAGGAGAGCTCCGTAGCAAGTGGGAGGAGTGGAGAGCCGATTGGTGTTGGATCAAAGTGGAGAACCCGCAGCCATTCACTGCCCAGCGCCAAACTCCCATAGTCTTGGCAACGACTGGAGCAACTTGGCGCCGGAGGATGCGAGGTTGAAGATTGCCGTGACCCGGATCTTGCGCCTCAGGCATGCCGGACTCACTGTAGGTGCTGTTGGCGCGGATTTCCTTCGTCGCCGCATTGCGCCCTTGCAGGAGAGGAGGAGGCTTGCTTGGGAGTTCCAAAACGCGGCGGACATCATGAGGCTGCGCCCGGGCCTCAACTGGAACTTCACTGTTTTGGAGCTGGATGCGATGCTGCTGGAGCTGTTCAAGCCCAACCCAGATCGCCCCGAGTGGTTCATGTTGCCGAGGGGGGTCGTTCCTTTGTGCAACAAATCTTCGCTTGACCGCATCCGCGCGATGATGCCGTTGTGCAATTCCCATGGGATCGTTCCAACTTGGCAAAACCGCCCGGCGACATCGTCGCGGCAGTTCTTGACGGCTTGGAAGAAGTGCCGATCCGCGCCGACGAGCAGAAGTGGCTCACCTGCGACACCACCGACGCCGAGCTGCAGCGCATCGCCACCAGGCTGGAGGAGGCGGCGGAAGCTGCTGCCGCCGGTGAGTTTGGGTTCACTGTGGAGGAGGCCGAGGCAGCCGAGGCGGCAAGCCTTGCCGACCGAGAGGAGCTTGCCGGCGCGGAGGAGCAGGCCGAGCCTGAAGCTGAACCGAACGAGCCTGCCGGGGGCGCCTCCCCTCCGCCTTCAGGTAGCTTGCCGCGGGAGGAGCCCGCGGCCCCGCCAAGAAGGCGCCTCCGCAAGACCGGGGAAGTGGCGGGGCGGCAGACGGGCCAACAGCCGTCTCGCCGCGCGACGCGCTCCACCGCGACAAGCTCTGTTGCCGCGGGAGCGCCTCACGCCACCACAGCAACTGGAGCGGGGCCTTCGGGGACCACGGCTCCCGCACCCGCCAAGCGTCCGAGGGAGCCTACTCTTCCAGCTCGTCGCACCGGAGGTGGAGCGGAATTCGACTTCTCCGCTCTCAGCTCCGAGGAAGAAGAAGAAGAGTAAGATCTTGTCGCTATACTTGTAATTCTTCAAATTGCTGCTTTGTCTTGTATCTGATTTGCTTCATTCTGAACTCTTTCCTTCCTCCAGGACGCTGGCTCAGAGGGCGTCAAAGAGAGCCAAGACCCCGGTGGTTGTCATCGAAGACGATCCCATGCTGGCTGTGAGGCGCGTTTGAGACTCCCTTGCGGACCGGCAACCTTCTTGAGCAGCCCCAAAGACAGCCCCAGCGTAAGTAATTGGTTTATTTCTTACGGTTAGGTGTGCATGGGTGCTCCTTCTTCACTGATATCTGACTTGTTGATTTGTGTAGGAGCAGAGCAGCCTCATCAGGAGGGCCCGGAAGTCGCTCAGGAGATTACATGCTCGCTTCAACTCGCCGCCAAGGGAGAATTCTCCGGCAAGGGAGCGCTCTCCGCAAGGAGGCCTCTCCGACAAGGGATGCTTCTCCGACAAGGGGCAGCGCCGACGATCCTCCGGTAGTGGAAACCGCGGCCACAGATCCCATCGCAGGTAATCTCCTTGCTTGAAAATTTCCCTTGGGTTCCTTTTCTTTTGTTCTTCTTTTCGAACATTTGTGTGACTGTTCTTTCTTTCTCTGATCATCAGATCCATCTGCCGGAGAGCCGATGGAGACTGAGGTTGCCGGCGAGGAGGACGTGCGCGGCAACAATGACGACGCCGCCAACATGGAGGAGGAGGCCGGCGCCGATGGGTCCGGCCGCAGGAGGCCGCCAAGGCTCTTTGGCGCAAAGGCTGGGAGGGGTCTGCATTGATCGTCTTGGCGACCACGAGGCCGCAAGAGTGCCAGCGCCACGCCGACCGCCCGATCCTCCGCCACCGATGCAGCACCAGGCTCGAAGAGCCCCAGCTGGCGCCCTATCTCAAGGCCGGGCGAAGGCGTCTTCATCAAGCTTCCATGGGCGCCGAGCTCCGTGGCGCCCGGTCGAGGGAGAGACCTTGACGAGGAGCTGCTCGCCTCCGCTTGGCTGTCGCTGGTTGATTGTGGCGCCAAGCAGCGATGGCGAAGTCCGAGGAGAACAGCTATTTGAAAGCTGCTATCGCTCTACCGCGCCCGACAAGCTAAGCTGGATTCGCGGGAAGCACTTGTCGCGAGGGCGGGAGCTGACATGGAGAAGCGCGCAGAAGAGCTCCGGCGCGCCAACAAGGAAACTCTCCGGGAGGTAGCAGAAGCGCGGGAGCAACTTGCTGAGGAGCGCACGACCTTCATCCTGGAGAAGGCCGAGGTCGAGGAGCAGCAAAGGCTTGCAGGCGAGAAGCTATCTGCGCAAGAAGGCGAGCTGGCGCAGCGGAAGATCAACCTCGATAGCTATGAGGAAGATCTTGCCGCGCGCGAGCAATCAATTGGCGGAGCTCTCAAGGAAGCGAAAGATGCTGCCGCAGCTGCCGAGGCCGCCAAGAAGGAGTTAGAGACGAGGGTGGCGCAGCTGGAGGCCACCCTCCAGAAGAGCGGCGAGGAGGTTGCCGCGCTGAAGCGCGAGCGCGAGAAGGACGCCTATACTCTTGGTGAGTTGCAGGGCCGTCTCGCTGAGAGGATCAAGGAGCTCGACGCCGCCAAGGACTCCAAGGCGGATCTTGAGCTGAAGCTGTCCACCTTGACGGAGACGCTGGACGGCGCCAAGGAGCGGGAAGTGGGTTTGTTGGAGAAGATCAAGGCCAGCGAGGAGCTGCTGGCGAATGCCACGACCGCCCACAACACCTTCAAAGAGAATGTGATGATCTGGACCGAGGGTCTTGTGGATACCGCCGCCGCCATCGACAAGGAGCTGATGGAGCTGGGGATGGTGGATCTCGGGTACCCCACCGACGAGCATCTCCAACCCAGCGCCAAGCTTAGCCTGTTCTTCAAGGGCGTGGTGGCGGCTCTCCAGCGGCTCCGGGAAGAGATCCCAAAGCAGCTGGCCGACGAGTCGCGCCAAATCTGTGCAGGGGCTCTTCAGAAGGTGTTGATGAAGGTGGCTTTCCGCAATCCAGGCGTCAGCTTCGCCAACGTCCTCAAGTCCTCGCCACGATTGCGATGTTGAAGCGCTCAAGGCCCTTGTCGCACCCATCGTGGACAGGGTGAGCGGAGTCAAGAGGGTTGATGGCGACCGCGTGGACTAGGCCGCCAAGTTTATCTTTCCTTTGCCGCTGCTGATCATGTTTAGGAGAACAATTTATTAGATCTGCGACAAGTCATTTCTGTAACATACTCTATCTTAGGCAACGATTGCAATGTTATTTCCTTTACTTGATTCCTTCCTTTGTATGTTTGTGCCCTACGCTTTCAGGGAACTTGTCGGCGCGGGCACCTTTGCCGCGAGCGCTGAGTGCGGAACGTCAGCAGCCTGCTGGCGGTGTCGCCTTCGACAAGCAACCTTGTCGCAACTAGTTGCAGCACACTTCAGTTGTTGATCGGACTCGAAACAAAGTAAGGGCGCGACTAGCTACGAGTTGGTTCCTTCGCGCACAGGTTTTCCATACAAAGTACTATCGTTCGAGGAAGATAACTTAAAAAAATTAAAAACTGATTATTTAAACTTAGCAACTTAGCATTTCTGTCATTTGCTTTCCCGGCAAGGCGATACTTCCTCGAGCGACACTTGACGGCCCACACCATTATCTTCGCCGCCCCCCCCCCCCCCGGGCTAACTTGTGGGCGAAGGAACCTTCCTTTCTTTTGAGAAGAAAGAAGAGAAAATAAAGTTATGGAGCCTCGTGTCTCGTTATTGCTTACCGGGTGTGGATGCTGCACAAAATGTTAGATAACACATGCATAAAGGATTATGAAAGCATGCAGTTGACAAGTTGTGCGCAACACATGAGCTTTACTGATGCACGGGATCTGCGCCCAGCTTTGTACAAAGGATTACATGCAACATCGGCAAGACTTGTACAAAAGGGTGGTTGCTGGAACGGGTTCCGGCAACCGCGCCCTATGGGTAAAACTTACGAAGATGCTCTATATTCCAGGAGTTGCTCACCGGAACGCCATCTTCGGTCTCAAGGCGGATAGCGCCAGGCCTAGTGACTCGTTTCACCCGATAAGGGCCTTCCCACTTCGGCGTCAACTTGTTGGAGTTCTTGGCGGACTGAACGCGCCGAAGAACAAGGTCGCCTTCCTCGAAGATCTGGCATTAACTTTGCAGCTATGGTAGCGGCGCAAAGCTTGCTGGTAACGAGCAGCTCGTACAGCGGCCTGAAGACGGTCTTCCTCAAGGAGCAGCGCGTCATCTTGTCGCAGCTGCTCTTGCTCAAGCTCATCATAAGCGAGTACTCGAGGTGACCCGTATACGAGTTCCATGGGGAGAACTGCCTCTGCTCCATAGACTAGAGCAAAAGGTGTCTGGCCAGTGGCTCGATTTCGCGTCGTCCTGATCGACCAAAGAACCACCGGCAGCTCCTCAATCCAGTTTCTTCCGCACTTGTGCAGCCTGTCGAAAGTTCTGGTCTTGAGTCCTCGCAGCACTTCAGCGTTTGCCCTCTCTGCTTGACCGTTGCTCCTCGGATGAGCAAGTAAAAGCAGAACCTTGGCGCCAAGATCTTGGACGTATTGCATGAAGGTGCGACTCGTGAATTGTGTGCCGTTGTCGGTGATGATCCGGTTAGGAATCCCAAAACGGCAAACAATTGACCTGAAGAACTTGACTGCTGACTGTGTTGTCACCTTCCTCACTGCTTCCACTTCCGGCCACTTTGTGAACTTGTCGATTGCAACGTACAAGTACTCAAAGCCCCCGACAGCTCGGGGAAAGGGCCGAGGATGTCCAGCCCCAGACGAAAAATGGCCGGGATAAAGGGATCGTCTGGAGAGCTTGAGCTGGCTGGTATCTGCTTGGAATGGAACTTGCACGCTTCACACTTGGTTACTTGTGCGATTGCATCACGGAGGGCTATCGGCCAGAAGAAACCTTGCCGGAAAGCTTTGTCGGCAAGTGCTCTTGCGCCAATGTGGTGACCACATATTCCTCCGTGTATCTCTGCCAACAGCTTCTATCCATCTTCCCGATGAATACACTTCAATTTCACTCTGTTGAGTCTTCTTCCGTACAGGATGTTGTCAACAAACTGGTACATACTTGACTGCCGGGCTACTCTTTCCGCTTCTTCTTGCTCTTCGGGAAGTTCTCCTGTCTGAAGAAAATGGACGATCTGCTGCGCCCATGTTGGAGCTTGCGGCTCGACAACAAGGACTAAAGGCACATCTGCCGCTGCGGGAACATCAGCTTCCACGGCAAGAACCTGCGGTTCGGCCGGAGCTTGATGATCCCGGCAAGCTGCCGGAGCAAAACTTGTCGGGAGCGTCCGCTTCAACGGAACAAACCCTAGGGCTTGTCGGAGCAGTTGCTCCTCGGCCGATATCTGTGTTGATTTTGGGGACCTTCTTGGCGGCGGCTTCAGGAGCTCTGCGGAAAGTAGTCACCGAAATCAACTTCCTCTTCTTGCTCTGTCCAGGTTGATGGTGTTACGGTTGGTTGAGTCGGCTTGAGCACAAAAATTCCTGGTTCCACAGTTAACTTGAGTGCAGCACACTTTGTCAGGACATCAGCAATAACATTATGAGCTCTTGGAACATGTTCCATTTGCGTGCCTTCAAAGTGCTCTTCTAGCTTTCTCACTTCATCAACGTAGGCTTCCATCAGCGGACTACGATAATCTTTGTTAAGCTTGGCGGACGACAAGCTACAAGTCACCCACGACAATAAGCTTCACGATCCCAAGGTCCTTTGCAATCCTGAGACCGGCAAGCAAACCTTCATACTCTGCAGTATTATTCGTTGCTTGTTCCTTGGGAAAGTGCATTTGGACTATGTACTTGAGGTGCTCTCCGGTGGGTGCGACAAGCAGCACGCCGGCACCGGCGCCTTGCAGCGAGAAGGCACCATCAAAGTACATCAGCCACTCTTTACTTGCTTCCTTGACGGGGATGCTCGTCTCTGGAATTTCTTCATCTTGCGTCGGCGTCCATTCTGCTATAAACTCTGCCAATGCTCTGCTTTGGATAGTTGAAGTGCTTTCAAACTTGAGGCCAAAGCTTGACAGTTCCAGTGCCCACTCGACAATCCTGCCTATTGTTGCTTGGATTTTGCAATATCCTTTTCAATGAAAGCGAGTGATGACTGTTATCTCATGTGCTTGGAAGTAATGGCGCAGCTTTCTCGAGGCCATGAGGAGGCGAAAAGCAATTTCTCGCACACGGAATACCTTGACCTAGCCCCCTGCAGAAGGGAACTGACAAAGTAGACTGGGCGCTGCACCATCCTTTTCTGCATCTTCTCACAATCCTGCGCAGATCCGTCCTTGTCGGGACCAGAGCTTGTCGGTGAAGCCCCCTGCTTGTCGCTGGATGTATCTGCCTCGGTTGCCGGCTCCTCATCTGCCTCCCTCTATGCTACTAACGCAACACTAACCACTTGATTGGTTGTCGCTATGTATAGCAGCAACTTCTCTTGTGGCCTAGGTGCGACAAGTATCGGAGTGGAGGACAAGTACCTCTTTAAGTCCTGCAGCGCAGCCTCCGCTTCGGGAGTCCATTTCATTGGACCTGCCTTTTTCAAAATCTTGAAAAATGGCAGGCGCATCAGCAGACCTAGAGATAAACTGCGAGAACAGCCATGCAACCGCAAGTCTTCGTACATCCTTGGCGCTTTGGTGCTTCAATATGCTCAATGGCCTTGATCTTGTCGGGGTTGGCTTCAATTCCCCTCGAGACCACGAAGAACCCGAGAAGCTTGCGGAAGGGACTCCAAACACGCACTTCTCGGGGTTGAGCTTGAGGTTGATCTTGCGTAGATTTGCAAAGGTCTCATCTAGATCTTGAACGAGTTGCTTTGTCCTTGCTCTTGACCACTATGTCATCCATGTAGGCTTCTACATTTACTGCATTTGGGGCTCAAAAGCGTCATGGACTACTCTTGCAAACGTTGAACCAGCATTCTTCAAACCGAAAGGCATCCGTATGAAACAGTATGTGCCACATGGTGTAATGAATGTGGTTTTCTCTTCATCCTCTTCTGCCATAAAGATCTGATGATATCCGGAGTATGCATCAAGAAATGAAAGCAAGTCACATCCAGCCGTGGAGTCAACAATCTGGTCGATACGTGGCAAAGGAAATGGGTCTTTGGGACAAGCTTTATTAACATCCGTGAAGTCAATACAAAGTCTCCATTTCCCATTTGCCTTTTGTACAACTACTGGATTGGCCAACCACGTGGGATGGAGCACTCCTCTAACAAGGCCTGCTGCTTCCAACTTCTTGATCTCTTCTGCTATGAATTCTTGGCGCTCCACTGCCTGTTTCTTGACTTCTTGCTTGACGGGCCGCGCATGAGGACAGACAGCTAAGTGGTGCTCCATTACTTTCCTGGGAACGTCGGGGATGTCGGACGGTTTCCATGCAAACACATCGACATTCGCCCGCAGGAAAGCAACGAGCGCGCTTTCCTATTTAGGGTCAAGCATGGCACTGATGGTGAAGGTACCACCAGTGCCGTCCTCCTTGGCGGGCACCTTCTTGGTCTTCGGTGGAGCTGCCATCATCTTCTTGCACTTGCCGGTGGAGCTCGATGGTGCGTCCTCGACGGTAGCGCAGCACTCCGAAGAGGTGCGCTTGCCGGAGTGGGCATCAGAGCTCTTGCTGGACACAGTGGTCTTCTTCTTCCCCCCGGGAGCTTCAGCGGCAAGTGATTTGCTATCTGTCGCAGCTGCTGCATCCCGGTAAATCTTGTCGGCGCAGATAAGCGCATCCTTCTTGTCGCCATGGACAAAAATGACGCTTATCGGGGCGGGAATCTTGAGCAAGTTGTATGCATAATGAGAGGCTGCCATGAACTTGGCGAGTGCTGGACGGCCAAGTATTCCATTGTAGGGCAATGGGAAATCGGCAACTTTAACGTGACCCTCTCGATCCTGAAATTTAACTCATTGCCAAATGTTCTTTGGCAGTGTGATCTTCCCTTTCGGCTTGCTCCTTCCTGGGTTGATTCCTTGCAAAGTGCTAGTCTCTTCGAGCTCGCTGTCAGGGATTTGAAGTTTCTGGAGCACTGCGGAGGAGATCAGGTTTCAGCCGGCCCCGCTGTCAACTAACATCTTGGTGACCTTGAGGTTGTGGATAGTTGGTGAGACCAACATCGGCAAACACCCGACCGCAGTTACGCGATCAGGGTGGTCCTCAATATCAAAGATGATAGGCGTGCTGGACCACTTGAGGCTGTGTGACTCTACGGATGGATTCTGCTGCATTAACCTCCCGCATCCATTGCTTGAGTTGGCGGTGTGAGGTATGCAGAGAAGCACCGCCGTCAACACAGAGGACCTCTGTTGCTTTCTGAAACTCCTGCTCATCAGCCTCATCATCTTCCATATCTTCATCGTCATCGTCGTCTTCATCCTTGTCGCGGCCACGGGGAGGTCTGTCTCCTTGCCGCTGCTTGGCCTTGCCGCGGCGTCCTCCCCGGCCGGGTCTCTTCTTGCTAACTGCCCCAGCACCTTCTTGGGCCTTCTCCTTGTCTCGCCGCTCGTACTCAGCCTTCTGCTGTTCTACAAGCTGCTCGACCTTCTTGCAGCTCTTGAGGTCGTGGCCCTTGGTGCGGTGAATCTTGAAGTACTGCTTGTTGGAGCTGTCTTGCTTGTCGGCAGCCGCCACAGCTTGGCGGTCGGTGTCAGCGGCAACCTCCTTGCCGGAGCCACCAACCTTGGCCTTCTTGGCGCCACCTCCGTTGCCGGACTGCTTGACAACTAGTACCTCTTTGCTTTTCTTCTTTCTGTTGTTCCACCGCCGGCTCTTCTTTGCCGGGGCGGTCTCCTCACTGTCAGATCCTGCTCCAACATTCTCTCCTGGGAGTCTTCTTCCTTCCTCAGCACGTGCACACTTGTCGGCCAAGGCATATAGTTCACTGACGTCCTTGACTTTGCACATCACCATTTCCTCTCTCATCCTGCGGTTCCGCACGTTCTGATGAAACGCGCTGATCACCGCAGCAGGGTGGACATCTGGGATGTTGTAGTGCACACGGCTGAATCTCTGGATGAACTTGCGCAGGGACTCTCCTTCCTTCTGGGCGAGCAGGTGAAGGTCACTCTCTTGGCCATGAGGCTTGTGGCCGCCCGTGAAGGCGCCGACAAACTGATGACATAGATCTGCCCAAGAAGATATAGAACTGTCCGGCAAGTGCATGAGCCAAGATCTGACATTTGGCTTGAGTACCAGCGGGAAGTAGTTGGCGAGGATCTTGTCGTCTCGTCCCCCTGCAGCTTGCACCGCGATGGTGCAGATGCTGAGGAACTCCGACGGATGTGTCCTGCCATCATACTTCTCTGGCACGTCTGGCTTGAAGTTTTTCTTTTTGGGCCAATGGACTTGCCGCAGCTCACGAGTAACGCAGGGCAACCTACCGTGTACGGCAAGTCACCTGGTTCCCATGGCGCTTGCATGTCAATAGCGGGCCCAGCGCTCTTGTCGGACTGACGTCGCGCTTCTCTTCGGCGCTCGATGCGAGTTCGAGCGTCTTCTTGTTGCCGTTCCTGAAGAACTTGGCGCTGATCACGGCGAGCCCGTGGATCCGATGACGCGGTGGAGTCGCTGTCGAGGTGGATCCGAGGAGCTGGTGATCTTGGCCTTCGGGATGGGGAGTGCATGGTGGTTGCACCCCCACAGGTCTCGTCGCCACCGGCTCGTGCCTTGTCGTCCCGCCGCGGCAAGGACGCAGTTGGTTGCCGCGGAGTATCGCCGTTGGCAAAGCCGATGAGACTCTGGATGGTGGCCCTCCATTCGTCGACCTTGTCGGCCGTTGGAGGGTAGTCTAGAAGCAATAGAGCTCTCGCCAAGGCCTGCTTTGGAGTGGTGGGTGGCAATGGCGTATGGTGCGAGGAACGGGATATGCTCGGACTTCTAACCAAGTTAGAAGGAGCAGCATCCCGTCCAGGCGATCGTACTCCGCTCGTACCAGCATGCAGGCGTGCATGCTGGTTGTAACACCCCGGATACAACTTTCCATATTCGTAACTCCGACTCTTGCCATTTCCGGCTATGTGATTTTTATTTCCTCCGTGGTTGGGTTTTTGTTTTTTGTTGTTTTGCTTTTTGTTTTGTTCGTTGCATTCATCATTGCATCATTTGCATTTTGTTCTTGCCATGCATTTTATCTCATGGCATCATGTGCATTGCATCTGCATGATTTCATAAAACTCGTAGCCGTTTGTAGTTGCTGCTTCTCTCTTTGTCTTCGTCGACCTGTTGTCAGACCGTTTGTCTCCGTTGACCTTTCTCAGACCAACCGGCTTCTCTTCCCCTCTTGTCTGGCCGTTTGACCCCCTCCACACTTTACCTAACCTCTCTTGCCAGCTCGCAGCACCCTCGTGTGCGTGTCCGAAATTCCCCCCGAACTCGACCCGGGCTGTAAATGCCGCCGATGGGTCCGGATCATCACCAAACATCTCTAAATCATCATCGGTTTCTCTTTTGGACTCCCTAGTTATTTTATTCGCGACCGTCCGATTACGATCGGAGGGACCTATCCGCCCTAAACTGTTTTCATCTGATATAAATATCAGACCAATCCCTAGGCAGCAACCCTAAAATTTAGGGACTTTGTCCCTTCACCCGCCGCCGCACTCCCCACCAAATCCCCCATCGGGATCCTCCCAGATCCCCTTCGCTCCAACCACGCCGCGCCCCAATCCATCCATTCCATCCTGCCTCCAACCATCTTCCTCAATTCCAGCGCCACCCAACCAAATCCGGCCAGCCCAGCCGCCACTCCTCTCCTCGTTCTCCTCCAGCCCGCAGCCGCGTGGAGCTCCTCTGCGCCCGAGCTGCACCAGACCCGAGCAACCTCGCTCCCCTAGCCGAGCTCCCTCCTCCATCGCCCGTACAACCAGCAGGTCGCCGCACCTCTCGTCCGTCTCCTCCTTCCTCTCGACCTCTCTCTTACCCCACTTCCCTTACATCTCTGTTTGCCTACAGGAGCAGCCCCGCCTCCACCGGCCGGCGACCTCACCTGAACCTCGCAGGCGAGCAGCCCGCCAGGCCAGTCCGCTCCGTCCGGCCGTTTCTTGCCGTCCTCGTCGCCAAGGGACTGCAGCAGCTCCAACCCGCAACCCCGCCGTGGATTTCCAAGCCCGCGGCCACGTTGAACCGAAGGACCCCGTCGCCTCCTCTGCTTCAGGTCCGCGCGCCGCCATCTCGCCACGGACCTCCTCTGTGCCTCCCAAGTCGCGCCCTTGCCTGCCGGAGTTCCTATCGCCGCCCGCCGTCTGGAGCTTCTCCGCCGCCCGTTCGCGGATCGCGCCCGTCAAGTCGCCCGCCCGCGCCATGAGCGCCTCTCTGCCGGCCTCCGGGACCTCCAGCGCCACCGCTTCCTTCCTCCTGGCTGTTGCGCCCTTCTTCCCTCTCGCCGAGGGCAGGCGGCGCCCGCGTTGACTTCTCGTCGCGAGGCTCCTGCCGACCCCGTCCGCATCCCCAAGGCCCAGCGCGCCCGGCTCTGGCCTGCCCGGCCTCCTCCACCCGAACCGGGCCGAAGCCAGCCAGGCCCAGTGCGCCCCCCCAGCCGGCCTCCCCTTTGCTTCCGACCGGGCCGAGGCCCATGGCGAGGCCACCCCCCCAGCGCCTCATTTTTTTCCCCTTCTGTTGGACCTCTGCCAGATTTGGCCCGTGTACGTTTTTTTTCAGATCCGCGATTTAGCTTTTATTCCTGAGATTACAGATTTGCAGAAAACCCCCTAAGCATCATGCATTTAATATCTCTCAAACTGTGCATCGGATTAAAATAATTTATATATGTAAAATGCTCAGAATATTGTGTAGATTACTAATATGTCATTTCCATCCATGTTTAAAATGTTTAACTTGCTGTTTATTTAAATTTGCTAATATGCCATGTTAAAATGATTTAATTCATAACTAAATAACCGTAACTTCGGATTTAAATGTTCTTTATATGTAAATGGGGTAGAAAAATGCCTAGTTTAACATGGTGCAGCTTATTTTCCTGTTCAACAACTTTGAAATATGTTTTAGGACAGAACAGGACCGAATCTAAAATATTGCTCATGGGGATTTTCCGGAATTGTTGTTTCTTATTTCCGGCCTCATTTAAACTTGCCTAAATAGTTAGTTTTATTATAATTCACCTCTTGCCATGTCTAACCACATTTAATATTGTTGTGTGCCTATACGAGATCAAACTAAATATGTCAATGTGGTGTTTTGTCAATATGCAACCCGTTGCATATTGAGCTCCACTTAATTTGTAGTATTGTTTGTTGCATTTTGCCATGCCATGCCTTATTAAACCAGACATGCATCATACTTGATTGTGCATCATGCCATGTTTATGCTTGTGCATTTACCATGTTGTTTGTTTGTTTCCGGTGTTACTTCTCGGTTCTGGTAATGTTGCGATTGTGAGGATTCGTTCGACTACTTCCGTTCGTCTTCTTCATGGACTCGTTCTTCTTCCTTGCGGGATTTCAGGCAAGATGACCGCTACCCTGGATCTCACTACTATCATTGCTATGCTAGTTGCTTCGTTCTATCGCTATGCTGCGCTACCTATCACTTGCTGCTCAAGCCTCCCAAATTGCCATGAACCTCTAACATGTTGCACCCTTCCTAGCAAACCGTTGATTGGCTATGTGACCGCTTTGCTCAGCCCCTCTTATAGCGTTGTTAGTTGCAGGTGAAGATGAAGTTTGTTCCTTGTTGGAACATGGAGATGTTGTTCCTTGTTGGAACATGTTTACTTGTTGGGATATCACAATATATCTTATTTAATTAATGCATCTATATACTTGGTAAAGGGTGGAAGGCTCGGCCTTATGCCTCGGTGTTTTGTTCCACTCTTGCCGCCCTAGTTTCCGTCATATCGGTATTATGTTCCCGGATTTTTGCGTCCCTAACGCGGTCGGGTGATTTATGGGACCCCTTGACAGTTCGCTTTGAATAAGACTTTTCCAATAAGGCCCAACATTGGTTCTACATTTGCCTCACCTAGCCTTTTTCCTTTGGGAGTCGCGCTCAAGGGTCATCTTTATTTAACCCCGGGCCGTGCTTGTCTAAGCGTTGGTCCAAACTAGAGCACCGTGCTTGGGACCATCCCTTGGCAACTTGGGTTACGTCGGTTCTCAGACGCTTCGCTTATCGATCGTGGCACGAGACGAGATACGTGGCTACTATCGGGATGTCGGCACGCCGGAGGTCTTCTGGTCTTGTTTTATTCTTGTCGAAATGTCTTGTAGCCGGATTCCGAGACTGATCGGGCTTCCCGGGAGAAGTTCTATTCCTTCGTTGATCGCGAGAGCTTATCATGGGCTAAGTTGGGACACCCTGCAGGGTTTGAACTTTCGAAAGCCGTGCCCATGCGGTTATGTGGCAGATGGGAATTTGTTAATGTCCGGTTGTAGAAAACCCAAAGTTGATCTTAATTAAAATACACCAACCGTGTGTGTAACCGTGAGTGTCTCTTTTCGGGGTTGATCGAGAGGAGAACACGGTTTCTGGGTTATGTCTGACGTAAGTAGGAGTTCAGGATCACTTCTTGATCATTACTAGTTGACGACCATTCCTTTGTTTCTCTTCTCGCTCTCATTTGCGTATGTTAGCCACCATATATGCTTAGCCGCTGCTGCAACCTCACCACTTTATCCCCTTCCTTTCCCTTTTAAGCTTTGCTAGTCTTGATACCCATGGTAATGGGATTGCTGAGTCCTCGTGGCTCACAGATTACTACACCACCAGTTGCAGGTACAGGTTATGTGATGATCATGACGCGAGAGCGATGCTTGCTTGCGTGAGCTCTTCTTCTGCTTCTTCGATCAGGGGATAGGTTCCAGGCCGGCAGCCTGGGCTAGCAGGGTGGATATTGTTTGAGTTTCTGTTTATGTTTCATCCGTAGTCGGATGTTGATCTTGTATATGATGTGATGTCGTATTCTTGTGGCATTGTATGCCCTATGTATGTATCCCCACTATCATGTAATGTTGATGTAATGATATCCACCTTGCAAAAGCGTCTTCAAGATGCGCTTCTATCCTTGGTGGGACCTTCGAGTTCCTTTAGGATAGGGTCGCATCTTGGGCGTGACAAGTTGGTATCGAGCCTCGACCGACCTTAGGAGCCCCTTGTTTGTTGGCCGTTGTTGAGTCTAGAAGAAAACTATTTTGAGTCTTAGGATTATATATATCGGAGAGTAGGATTCTTTTTACTCCTCAGTCCTTTCGTCGCTCTGGTGAGGTCTCCTGACGTAGATGTTTTGTCTTTCCTCTCCTCAAATTTCCTCACTAAATTTTTTTAGGATCACTCGGGTATCATGGAATCGTTCAGATGGTTTTGTGACGAGAACATTGTTCTTGGTGCCTCCAGACATTTAGGGGTAGTGGCAGTGTAACTGGGAGTTGAGCTCCGAGGTGTTGTCGTCACAATTTTATCGTTGCAGTTCTGGAATACCTGAGTTTTACCGACATCGAAATCTCTTTTGTGCGCTTGTTGGCGAGATAACCCTGATAGCCAAAGATCTTGTGGCGAAAAGGGAGTATTGCCATGACTTGTATAACGGATGTTTTTCAAGGTCGAGGTAAACGATTTCGAAGGTTTCTTGGTTATGTGTTGACGGATGGATACAAATTTGGATCTAGGTATTGTTAGTTTGGGTGATATATTTTGTGTCCCCTGTATCCCCAACACCAGATTGCATAACCAGAAAGTTTCGGGAGTTTATAGGTGGGAATTCAAGTAGCTCCTAGAATATCTTTCCGACAGATGCATGATATGAGACTGGGTAAATCTCTATCATATGTATTTGTTTCCGGCTTAATCCTCAAGCCAAATCCTTTGTTTTTGTTCCGTTTTGTGGTATTCAAGTTGCTTCAATGCCAAGTGTTGATTCCATACCTTATTCTAAATAGTGTTCTCATATTTCTATGTGAATACTAATCCTTCTTGATCACTGAGTTTGTCATGTCAATTCTTTTCTCAACCGGCGTGCTTCTCTTCAAGTGGATCCGATCATTTCAACATTTGCGAGATCAATTCTAAGTTTTCTCAACGGTGTTCGTTTCATCCGTCCCAAGTTGTCTTTGTTTTCCCGCCCTCCCACCCTTTTTCTTCAAGGACTCAGATTTCTGAATGAACTATCCATTTTATTGAGTGAAGCTTCTTCATTCTTTTCCTTTAATGTTTTATCCGGTGGTTTCTCATGAACAGGCTAAGGAAGCTTCAACCTTATCATTGTTCCATTCTAATTTTCTTCTCCGGTGGATTTAAGTCAAGTTTTCAGTGTTGATCGTATTCTTTTCATCGTTTCAAATGCTTTCTCATGTCGGTGCATCATTAATCATCCACTTCTCGCTATTCATTTGTTCTGGAGTGTTGAAGATATCTCAGAAGATTCGCATTTCCATTCCCAATCCTTTCAAGCTATCTGGAGATAATTATCTCATTCAAGCCATTTAATTCAACCGGCGCAATCTCTCTTTAAATTGTTCAACAGTGGTTCTTTTGAGTGGGCCCTAACCCACAGGTCTTTTCCCAGGATCTTACCTGACTCTTCTAATTCTCCCGGAGTTATTCTAAAATTCTTTTCAAAGTTTGACGTAAGAATGAGTTATCATCAGTCAAATGTCTTTCTCCAAAATCTTTCAAATTCTTTTCATCGTTGGTTCAACCTTTCCAATTTTCATCCCGGAGTATCTCAACAATTCATGGTGGTTTCTCATCATTAGTCTCAACATTTGAAGACCGAAGAAGAGTTTCTCCTAAATCTTGGTCCATTCTCTTGAAGATTCATGGTTCTAGCCTCATGCTATCCTCATAATCGTTTTGATTGTGAGATTTATTTCCTTACCATCCGGAGCATTTCATGAGTTGTTTTCCATTTCTTTCCTCCGAAGGCCATCATGTCATAATTCTTCATTCTCAGCGTGTAGCTATAATTCTCCAAATCTTACCGGTGCATCATTCAAGTATTCTCCAATCAGCTCGTCATCTATTCGTTCACTTGTATCTAAATCCCCTTAAATATCTTCATTCGTTTTCCAATTCTTCCCGGTGAATTGTGCCTTTGCTATGTTCATTTTTCATTCTTACGGTGGTTCCTTCAAGATTTCTCTTCCTTTGTTATCATATCAAATCATTCGTTGTTTCCAAAATCCACCGGTGGTTCCATCAATACCTTCTCAAGTTTGCACTATATCTCTTTTAATCCTTTCTATGAGAATAAGTAGTATGCCAAATCCATTGCTTGTCATCAATTTAATTTGATGGAGGATAAGCATACAATAAATCTTATTCTTATTTCCTCGAAGTGATTAATTCTGTTCTTCCGGAGTTGTTCATGATATCATTTATCGGTCCTAAGTTGTTCATCTTTTCTTTTCCGGAGTTCCAAGTTTTCCGTATTATCTCATCGCGAAGCGCCATCTAAATCATTGCAAGGCTTCACCTTGTGTTTTCAACTTCTCCTAATTTTTATCATCCTTTTATTACCGGAGTTCTTCATGGAGGCTCTACATGTTGGTTCATCAAGAACTCCTTTCATTCTTCAATTGTTCTTCAAGCTCTCTCTCGGAGTTATGATCCGCCAAGCTATACTCTAAAAATAAGCATGGTGCTCAACACATGTTTTGTTTTGAGGAGTTCAAGCATTCTTCATCGTGCATCCCGAAGTGCAATTCTTTCTACCTTATCTCTTGAGATGGTGTTATGTCACTCTTGACAATTTCCTTCATGTTACATGATTCATATTGTTGTCAAGAATGAGGTATTTTAAATCCATTATTTTCTCTTCGTTCAAGAGATCTTTTCAACCATCAATCTTTTGTTGGAGTTATATTGGGTTATATTTCACCTACAGCCTTCCCTAAGGAATGTAGCTATTTGTGGTGCTTATCAATGATCCAAATTTATTCTTCTCATCTCGGTGAAGAATTTTCTCTTATCTTCACTGATCTCAACCAATCAATTGTTTCTGTTAATGGCGGGTTGTCACCTCATAGTCTTGAGATGTTTCCATAAGCCCACTACAAGCTTATTCTTTTCGGCGTTTGTTTTCCAACAACTCCGTCAAATTCTTCTTTGCAAGGGTGCTTTTCCAAGTTCATTTGTGGCAGAAGTTGGCATTTTCTTCTCCATTCTTTTATTCCAATGATCTATCTTCTATTCTTTCTTCCGGAGGCTTTGTGATGTTACTCTCGTCGACCCATCATCTCATTTTGCAAATATCATGTTATTTTCCTTGCTTATCCGTTTAGCCGGAGTGTTGTGTTCTCATTCAAGTTCTTTCATCTTATCAAGTTTTGCCTCTCTTTTCAACCTGAGTGCTGTCTGAAATCCCTCTTACCCATTGCAGTGTGTTGTTGATTTCATCAAGTATCCTCTCTTTTGTCAAGTTCATGTTCAATTTCTTCCATTTACAGTCGGAGTGCTGCCCAAATTATATCATTCTTCCTCTCTCATCTTGTTTTAACCGGAGTGGTTTCGAATTCTATCTTGTCCATTAAACTCTTGATTCATGTCTTTGCAACCTTCAAGTTCTCGTAATACTCCTTGTTCCTCTTTTCGACCGGTTTGTTTGCAATCTCGTTCATCTCTGTTGTACTCTTTCTTTTAAATTGCTCAACCTCTCAAGGTTCGTGGTTTCATTCGTTCGTTAAAGAAGCAACTTAGTTTTACCGCTTTTCTTCCTCTTCCTTTTCTCTCCGGTGCCATCCTAGATCTTGGGACGAGATCCTCTCGTAGTGGTGGAGTGTTGTAACACCCCGGATACAACTTTCCATATTCGTAACTCCGACTCTTGCCATTTCCGGCTATGTGATTTTTATTTCCTCCGTGGTTGGGTTTTTGTTTTTTGTTGTTTTGCTTTTTGTTTTGTTCGTTGCATTCATCATTGCATCATTTGCATTTTGTTCTTGCCATGCATTTTATCTCATGGCATCATGTGCATTGCATCTGCATGATTTCATAAAACTCGTAGCCGTTTGTAGTTGCTGCTTCTCTCTTTGTCTTCGTCGACCTGTTGTCAGACCGTTTGTCTCCGTTGACCTTTCTCAGACCAACCGGCTTCTCGTCCCCTCTTGTCTGGCCGTTTGACCCCCTCCACACTTTACCTAACCTCTCTTGCCAGCTCGCAGCACCCTCGTGTGCGTGTCCGAAATTCCCCCCGAACTCGACCCGGGCTGTCGTCGCCGATGGGTCCGGATCATCACCAAACATCTCTAAATCATCATCGGTTTCTCTTTTGGACTCCCTAGTTATTTTATTCGCGACCGTCCGATTACGATCGGAGGGACCTATCCGCCCTAAACTGTTTTCATCTGATATAAATATCAGACCAATCCCTAGGCAGCAACCCTAAAATTTAGGGACTTTGTCCCTTCACCCGCCGCCGCACTCCCCACCAAATCCCCCATCGGGATCCTCCCAGATCCCCTTCGCTCCAACCACGCCGCGCCCCAATCCATCCATTCCATCCTGCCTCCAACCATCTTCCTCAATTCCAGCGCCACCCAACCAAATCCGGCCAGCCCAGCCGCCACTCCTCTCCTCGTTCTCCTCCAGCCCGCAGCCGCGTGGAGCTCCTCTGCTCGAAGCTGCACTGCACCCGAGCAACCTCGGCCCCCTAGCCGAGCTCCCTCCTCCATCGCCCGTACAACCAGCAGGTCGCCGCACCTCTCGTCCGTCTCCTCCTTCCTCTCGACCTCTCTCTTACCCCACTTCCCTTACATCTCTGTTTGCCTACAGGAGCAGCCCCGCCTCCACCGGCCGGCGACCTCACCTGAACCTCGCAGGCGAGCAGCCCGCCAGGCCAGTCCGCTCCGTCCGGCCGTTTCTTGCCGTCCTCGTCGCCAAGGGACTGCAGCAGCTCCAACCCGCAACCCCGCCGTGGATTTCCAAGCCCGCGGCCATGTTGAACCGAAGGACCCCGTCGCCTCCTCTGCTTCAGGTCCGCGCGCCGCCATCCCTGCTTCGCCGGACCTCCCTCTGTGCCTCCCCAAGTCGCGCCCTTGCCTGCCGGAGTTCCTATCGCCGCCGCCGTCCTGGAGCTTCTCCGCCGCCCGTGCCCGCCGGATCCGCGCCCCGTCAAGTCCGCCGCCGCGCCATGAGCGCCTCTCCTGCTTCGGCCTCCAGGACCTCCAGCGCCACCGCTTCCTTCCTCCTGCTGTTGCGCCCCTTCTTCCTCTGCTTCGAGGACGAGCCAGGCGCCCGCGTTGACTTCTCGTCGCGAGGCTCCTGCCGACCCCGTCCGCATCCCCAAGGCCCAGCGCGCCCGGCTCTGGCCTGCCCGGCCTCCTCCACCCGAACCGGGCCGGGCCAGGCCCGGTCGCCTCACCGGCCTCCCTTTGCTTCCGACCGGGCCGAGGCCCATGGCGAGGCCACCCCCCCAGCGCCTCATTTTTTTCCCCTTCTGTTGGACCTCTGCCAGATTTGGCCCGTGTACGTTTTTTTTCAGATCCGCGATTTAGCTTTTATTCCTGAGATTACAGATTTGCAGAAAACCCCCTAAGCATCATGCATTTAATATCTCTCAAACTGTGCATCGGATTAAAATAATTTATATATGTAAAATGCTCAGAATATTGTGTAGATTACTAATATGTCATTTCCATCCATGTTTAAAATGTTTAACTTGCTGTTTATTTAAATTTGCTAATATGCCATGTTAAAATGATTTAATTCATAACTAAATAACCGTAACTCGGATTTAAATGTTCTTTATATGTAAATGGGGTAGAAAAATGCCTAGTTTAACATGGTGCAGCTTATTTTCCTGTTCAACAACTTTGAAATATGTTTTAGGACAGAACAGGACCGAATCTAAAATATTGCTCATGGGGATTTTCCGGAATTGTTGTTTCTTATTTCCGGCCTCATTTAAACTTGCCTAAATAGTTAGTTTTATTATGCTTCACCTCTTGCCATGTCTAACCACATTTAATATTGTTGTGTGCCTATACGAGATCAAACTAAATATGTCAATGTGGTGTTTTGTCAATATGCAACCCGTTGCATATTGAGCTCCACTTAATTTGTAGTATTGTTTGTTGCATTTTGCCATGCCATGCCTTATTAAACCGGACATGCATCATACTTGATTGTGCATCATGCCATGTTTATGCTTGTGCATTTACCATGTTGTTTGTTTGTTTCCGGTGTTACTTCTCGGTTCTGGTAATGTTGCGATTGTGAGGATTCGATTCGACTACTTCCGTTCGTCTTCTTCATGGACTCGTTCTTCTTCCTTGCGGGATTTCAGGCAAGATGACCGCTACCCTGGATCTCACTACTATCATTGCTATGCTAGTTGCTTCGTTCTATCGCTATTCTGCGTTACCTATCTCTTGCTGCTCAAGCCTCCCAAATTGCCATGAACCTCTAACATGTTGCACCCTTCCTAGCAAACCGTTGATTGGCTATGTTACCGCTTTGCTCAGCCCCTCTTATAGCGTTGTTAGTTGCAGGTGAAGATGAAGTTTGTTCCTTGTTGGAACATGGAGATGTTGTTCCTTGTTGGAACATGTTTACTTGTTGGGATATCACAATATATCTTATTTAATTAATGCATCTATATACTTGGTAAAGGGTGGAAGGCTCGGCCTTATGCAGTGTGTTTGTTCCACTCTTGCCGCCCTAGTTTCCGTCATATCGGTATTATGTTCCCGGATTTTTGCGTCCCTAACGCGGTCGGGTGATTTATGGGACCCCCTTGACAGTTCGCTTTGAATAAGACTTTTCCAGCAAGGCCCAACATTGGTTCTACATTTGCCTCACCTAGCCTTTTTCCCTTGGGAGTCGCGCTCTCAAGGGTCATCTTTATTTACCCCCCCCCCCCCGGGCCAGTGCTTGTCTAAGCGTTGGTCCAAACTAGAGCACCGTGCGGGACCATCCCTTGGCAACTTGGGTTACGTCGGTTCCTCAGACGCTTCGCTTATCCGTCGTGGCTCGAGACGAGATCTGGCGGCTACTATCGGGATGTCGGCACGCCGGGAGGTCTTCTTGGTCTTGTTTTATTCTTTGTCGAAATGTCTTGTAGCCGGGATTCCGAGACTGATCGGGCTTCTGGGAGAAGGTCTATTCGCTTCGTTGATCGCGAGAGCTTATCATGGGCTAAGTTGGGACACCCCTGCAGGGTTTGAACTTTCGAAAGCCGTGCCCGCGGTTATGTGGCAGATGGGAATTTGTTAATGTCCGGTTGTAGAAAACCCGAAGTTGATCTCAATTAAAATACACCAACCGTGTGTGTAACCGTGATTGTCTCTTTTCGGGGTTGACCGAGAGGAGAACACGGTTTCTTGGGTTATGTTTGACGTAAGTAGGAGTTCAGGATCACTTCTTGATCATTACTAGTTGACGACCGTTCCTTTGTTTCTCTTCTCGCTCTCATTTGCGTATGTTAGCCACCATATATGCTTAGCCGCTGCTGCAACCTCACCACTTTATCCCCTTCCTTTCCCTTTTAAGCTTTGCTAGTCTTGATACCCATGGTAATGGGATTCTTTGAGTCCTCGTGGCTCATGATTACTACACCGCGATTGCAGGTACAGGTTATGCGATGATCATGACGCGAGAGCGATGCTTGCTTGCGTGAGCTCTTCTTACGCTTCTTGATCGGGGATAGGTTCGGGCCGGCAGCTGGGCTAAAGGTGGTGGATATTGTTTGAGTTTTTGTTTATGTTTCATCCGTAGTCGGATGTTGATCTTGTATATGATGTGATGCCGTATTATTGTGGCATTGTATGCCCTATGTATGTATCCCCACTATCATGTAATGTTGATGTAATGATATCCACCTTGCAAAAGCGTCTTCAAGATGCGCTTCTATCCTTGGTGGGACCTTCGAGTTCCTTTAGGATAGGGTCGCATCTTCGGCGTGACACTGGTCTCGAGGGCTTCGGGATCCTCCAGCTTGGCCTTGATCCAACGAGCGTATGGCGTTGCGAGCACCATGACGCTGTCGGTCTCGCGCCTCTTGAGACGGACGCGGTACGTATTCGGACGCCGAAGCCTGCGCTGCCTTGTCCTTGGACTTGGCAGCTTTGTTGGCTCCCTCGACAACGCCCGTTCCTCCGCCAGCGTCTTCCCCACCACTCGTCAGCTCCAGTGGTGGTGGGTTTGACGCGGACGGCTCTGCTGCCGCCGAAGTCTTCTTCTTCGGTGGCATGTTGATGAAGATGACGAAGATTGTTGCTCGTGTGAACGCCGGATCAGGTTCACACAGCCTCGACGGCCCCTACCTGGCGTGCCAAAGATGTCGGGGAAGCTGATCGTGACCCACGAACACTTATGGGACCTGGCGGACCGAGTCCCTTGTGGTTCGGTGAGGGGCGGATATTGCACGAAGAGCAGATCGAGGCGATGCACACGAGCAGTTTACCCAGCTTCGGAGCTCTCCGGAGAGATAATACTCCTACTGCTGCTTGGTTGATTGTATTGTGTTCTTGCTAGGGAGCAGTGAGTGCTACAAAACCTAGCCTGAGTGAGTGTGATCTCGAATGAGTCGAACGAACCGAACCCTTTCTACGTTGCATATGGGCCTCCTTTTATAGGCTCAAGGGGTCACCACAGGTGGCAACGTACATGAGGGTACAAATGGAAAAACAGTGGTTGGTACACCGACTTGTACAGTGTACAGTGCATTATACCTAACTCTGACGGCAAGGGACAAGATCAATAAATGCCCGTCCACATCGCCTAAACAAAGCAACAGGGGACCGTCAAGTGCACCACCGTTTGCCACGATGGTAAGCTGTCGGCGCCGCTTATCGCTGCTCTCCGCTGGCTGCACAGCCTCTTGACACTGCGCTGGAGTAGCCCCACGGCGACACGTTGGCAGATGAGCTGGAGCGGTGATGAAGAGGTTACTGCTGCTGCAAGCGCCTTGCCGCGGTTGAACCCTTGTCGTACTGAGAAGCTTGTCGCTCACCGAGCCTTCCCGGCAAGCTCCTCTTGCCGGGGTCTTGTTTCCTTCGTGCCTTGAGTGGTCTTCCCGGCAAGCTCCTCTTACCGGGGCCTTGGATACTTTGTTCTTGAATGGCTCCAAAGGAGCCACGGAGGACCTTGGCGGTCAATAGCCAAGCCCTGCCGCGGGGTGCTGCAACTGCCCGTGCACGAGTTCGGGATACTAGGGTACCCCTACTCTAGTACACCGACAACAGCGGTAGTATCGAAGGATTGCGCCATGGAGCAAAACTTGAAATTAAAAAAAGGTGGTATATATAGAGAGCGCTCGTCGCCAGGCATATAGTACTATTAAAAAGGCTAGTCACAATAATGTTGTCTATAAAACTAAGAGGGTGCTTGGATACGTTTTAGTCCCATGACTAAAAGTAGTGGGACTAAAACATGCTAGCCTCACCCATGCTTGGATCCAAATACTAAAAGGGCTAAAATCAAGTTAATGAGCATTTATTATCCTCCAAACCCTCCAATCCAGAACTCGCCTGTGTTAAAGGAGAGGAGTTAAATGAGTAAATAGAGGACTAATCCACATTTTAGTAGGGGTACCCCTGACTAAAAAAAATTAGCCTCAAGAATAGTTTTAGCCCCTCTTTAGTCAGGGGTGCTTGGAACTTTAGCCTCTTAAAGAGACTATTTTTAGTCAGACTAAAATAAGTCCCTTGGATTCAAGCACCCTCTAAGCATCCTGGAATTATTTGACAAAACTAAGCACCCTGAAATTTTTTGTCAACTAAACTGATGGCTATATGATGTTGGCCATATATATTGTACGTATATAATGTGAAGAAACGAGTGGTAGTACTATACCAACTAAAATATGAAATGTAAGAAATACTAGTATGTACGTACTGAAGAGTTAAAGTAACGAGAAGAAACATAACATAGTTCTGCTGGGGGCTCAGCACAACACACCCCTCAAATTAAATTAAGCACACCTGAAATTAAACTTTGCAACTGTTCCGGTAGACACTGCATTAGAACCACCATGAGCAACGACACTGCCACCTTACTCGGAGTGCTCATCCACGTCCTCGACTTCGTCCTTGTCCCTCTTCCTCTTGGGCGATACTTTTTTGCTTGAACCGCACACTTGGCTGTTGCTCTTCATCCAACCCTTGTAGATATTGAAGCAAAGGTAGCCATCCATTGCAGCGTACTGGATGTGGTCTATATCTAGTACATTCCGCTTCCATGCATGACGATGAAACGTGTATGGAGGTTTCACCAGGTTTACCGTCTGAAGGATGAACCATGGCTCCTGCCAGGTCGGCGATTGAAGGGTGACGAGAGAGGGCACCACCGATTCTTCTGGAGGTCGAAGGGGTTGCCTACAACGAGGCCTATCCGACCCAGGATTTCTTTGTCATTACCAAAGTCTACAGTAACGAATTTGACTAGGTTGCTCCCGAGGAAGTCCTTAAAATCCTGGCACTCAACGTCGGCATGGCATATGTGGTAGACCAAGCATAAGTTATGCACGCAAACCTGGATCACGGCGGACTTCTTCCTCTCTTTGTCCTTTAGATCCTTCTCTCGTCCCAGGACTGTGGTGTACTCAACATCTAGCCCAGCGACCCACTCATCATCTGAGTTTTCGAACATGCGTCTGAAGCGAGAAAGGCATCCTTTCACCGTCGCGGAAGAACGGGTGTAGATGACGTCGAACTCATTGCCGGTGATGGTTCTAACCTTGTACTCACCGCCGATCATGGAGATTTGGGATGCCATGGATTTGGGAGGAGGGTTAGGATTAGTGGAACTGCCGTAATGAGAATGGACGGGACGACTAGGAGCGAACCGCCGTAGTATTGAAGGACGTGCGGGGACGAGTAGGAGCGAACTGCCAGCGTGCGAACGGCAGGGTAGTGGCTTTCCATTCTCCCATGATACGGGCTTCCGAGAGCCCTTGGACCTGAGATCGAACGGTTGCATGGCGTGATTCTAGACCTATGGGTGAATGTCCTATCCTGGAGGGTTATTCTACAAATTTTCAGCAACTTAGCGTGCGACCGTTTGATCTCAGATCCAAGGGCTGCCAGCAGCCCGTATCATGGTCGCGCCCTTGGAGATTTAACACGGTGCGTTAGGCTATCTGATGTTGTCATGTCATACATAGTCATCACTTAGTCACTCATACTACAACAAGGTTGGCTATAAGTGTATTTTTTGTTACTCCTCTCTATCTCTTTCTTCGTACTCAAGGAAGAAACGGTGCTAGTAAGCGCGTGTATTTATTGCATTTGCCAAGGAGTGACCTCTTCCAATGAAATGGTGTTGCTAAGTTTGCTTCATTTAATTAGCTATAGACTCAGAATTGTCTTTTCACCTAGGTACACGCGCTTAGCACCGTTTCTTCCTTGGGTCACCAAACTAGTCTCTCTCTTCTTGATTAACTTGCCACATCAGAATTTATGCCTATGTGGCAAGCTTAAACACCTGTAGGAGCAAGTAAAAGTAAGTACAATAGTGCGGTTTACATGGCATTTTTACATATGTGGAGGAAATAGAGGCAAGGAAAAAGTGGAGAAGTGGGCTCTCATGCAAGAGCCAGCCTCTACTACATGGTGGAGCATTGGGAGAGGCACCTGTATGGAGGTGGTCAGGAATCTGTGAGACTCACGCCGGTCGTAGCGCCTTGATTAAAATGATAATGGCAAGTCAAATCATGGGGCCCCACCTGTCCAAAGAAGAACTTCATTGTCAAATCACACAGCCCTCACGTTTGCAGCAGCCTACTCCCTCGTCTTCTCGTCTCTGTCGAACCGACTAGGCGGAACTGCCCCGCCGCCTACAAGACAGAAAAGCCCCGCCTCGACTTTTAAATAGTATCTGATATACTAATTTTGTATCCATGGATTGCACCCACGCCATGGAGCAAAGCGTCTAGAAAACGGAGGAGAGACGGTGGTCTTGCAATAGAGAAGAGGGAGAGGCGAGACGATGGTTCTTGAATGGAGATGATGGAGAGGAGAGGAGGTGGTTTTGCAATGGAGAAGAGGGAGAGGAGCGTGCGGCAGCGATTTAGGATTGGACGAGAGGGCCAGCGCGCTCTGACTGGATCAAAATAAAAATCAATTTACCCTTCAATTAAGAAAGCGACCCCACATTAACTAGTCTCCCTTTTATTCTGGGTCATAATTGACCATGATTTTCGCACATAAAATATATGTTATACGTTGTATACAAGGCCACTATCAAAATTACAATTTGCAACTATACAAGGCCACTAACATTAATCGAGGCAAAATTAATGGCGTTTGCCTCGTACTAGCACCCGAGGATATTAATATCCCTTGTGTGCATGGGGGAGTGAGAAGGTTAGCTTGCATTCCCAACATTAATCAACCAATGAGGAGTAAGAGGGTTGGCTTGTTGTGCTTGGGAGAGAAAAACCACATTAATTAACACGACAATCAAGGTGATAAGCTAGCTTGCAACATTGACTTAAACATAGCATTGATTTTTACCTTGGTACCTGTAATATGAGTTTGTGGCCTTGTATAAAAAATGGAGGGAGTATAATTTGAAAGTACATTCAGATACGAACCAAACGGTACAATTTTTGGTGACATGCATTCACATTTTGCTTGTCAAATACAGTACGTGGTCAAACTTTGACCCAAAATACGCGAAACAACAAAAAAATACTTCCAAGACCAGCGCCGCTCTTCCGCTCTTCTCCTCTTAAACCACCGCCGCTCCTCTCCTGTTCCAATCTAAATGCAGCGCCGCTCCTCTCCTCTTCCATTTCAAAACCACCGTCCCTCCTCTCCTGTTCTAGTCCAAAACCAGCATCTCTCCTCTCCTGTTCTAATCCAAAACCAGCGCTGCTCCTCTCCTCTTCCATTCAAAAACCACCGCCAGCGAGTGAAGGTGCTGTGGAGAAGTAGATCGATGGAGGAGTACAACCGATACGTGAGGATCGCAGACGGCAACCCTGTGAAGCTAGCTAGGATGTTGGAGATACAATCTTGGTTTGACAACAAGGACCAACTAGCGGCGACATCGACATCCATGGCCAAATATTCGCAACAGAGCGAAAAGGCGGCGATACTCCCGGAGGGAGTCGCGCCGGAGTACATAGAGCTGCTCCTCTGGGCCATGGAGCAAACAGATTCATCGAATCCGATCGTGAGGGAGCGGTGGTGGGAGTATCGATCCCAGATGGAGCATCCACTAGAGATTGAAGGATCGAGCATCTACAGGGTGCTGTTTGTGAGGGTGTCCTGCCAGAGCGAGCCGGTGGAGTCTTCGTCGACCGAACCCAACTGCAAGAGGAGAAAAGAATTTGGCCCGACGACACTTCCCCGCCATCGTCTCCCTCGCCGTTCACATTGTCTCACAGGGCGGCTGTCTGCCGCCGAGGAATAGGAGGGGGCTGCCCCCCTCCCCCCAGCCCAATAGTCGGGCAGGTTGTGAATTGTCAGGAGGAGCTTAGGGTTGTCAGTATTTGCAGGTTGTGAATTGTGTTTTTTGTTGTGTTTTTTTAGAGTACTTTCAGATATGAATGTCTTTTGAATTTCAGATTTGCAGTATTGAGCATATGAAGTATTTTATGAATTCTAGAGATCTATTTTTAGCACTTAAAAATGTAGTTTCATAGGAGTATAAAAGTGCAGACAATGTGATTCTCAGAGAAGAAACTGCAAGTTTCAGTTTCAGATAAGAAACTGCAAGTTCAGTTTCAGATAAGAAACTGCAACTTTCAGAGGCAGAGCATTTATATTAACACGGCCTTTTCAAACAGGGTTAGCATCATGTTGGAAGTTTTATTCATGGTCGAAAATGGAACTACCAGCCAGTTAACATCATGCTGGTCAACATTCATGCATAGCACATCTTCATATGATGCATAGTCAAAATGCCCACACAATGTCGAAATGCGAAACACAGAGAAAACGAGGGACGAAGTTTTGGCAAGTGTTGGACGTGGTTTTGGGCTGCCCCGTCTAGGCTTTCATTTTCAACATGCGCAGCCCACGACCTCGGATGGGAGGTCCATAGGCCTGTTCGTATTTTTTAGGGCCGTCATGTATCGACCGGCCAATGGACCTCCCATCCGAGGTTTTATTTTTGGCAGCCCAATTTATGTATTTTTTTGAAGAAAACGCAGAGGTAGTTTCTATTTTTCTATATAAGAATAGGAACGCCAGGTCCAACTTATGTTTCCCTTCTAACTATATTATATATATTTAAATTATTTTATATGTTGACTGTTTAGTTCACATACTCCCTCCTTTTCGGTTTATAGGGCTTATCTCAAAATTTTAGTTTTTCAATTTTATAAGGCTCAATTTGGTTGTTTTCCATCACATGTTTAGATTCCAAGGTGCATTAAATCATTGCATGCAATTATTAAGAGAAAATTGACCAATGCATGTACTTTATGCATGCATGCATTGCAATTATGCATTGATAAACATAATTTTTTAATGAAAACAAGTGCATCAATTAGGTGCTTTTGCAAACTATGAAAAGTATTCCACCATTCATCATCTACCTTGGTTGGTGAGATTTTTGAATTGAGCCCTATAAACCGAAAAGGAGGGAGTAATTGGCAAATAGATCTCGCCGCCACCCCCCGCCTCCTGACTCCGGGCGCGCCTGCCCCCCTCAAAGAAGTTCTGCTCGCGCCATGGAGTCATCGGCCATATCCACGGGGGAATGGCTGGAAGACAGGCAGATGTACAAGATGCATCTCCCACATGTCTACAAAGCCTTCCCGCGGATGCTCCAGCCGCTCGACTCCGTCGCGCCGGCGGTGCTGTGGGAGACTCGAGGGAGGAGATGGAGGGAGCGGGCGATGTGGATCCACGACGACGCTCTCTCCTGGACCCAGTGCACGCGTGAATGGAGGGAAGCAGAGGAGGAAGCTGCGAGGGAGGAATCCGAGGAGGGACCGAATCTTTTCTCTCACTCGCGCAGGTATGCTCGGATGTGCAAGGATCATGTGGATTGGGAGCTGCTGAATCTAGCCCTGCGGATCTACTTCGAAGAGATTTCTCGGAGAAGCACAGGATGCCCCACCCCAGTGAGCCGCCGATTGCGTTCGTTCGATGGGCGAAAGGAGAAGTGAATTCAGGAGATCCATGCCGTGTTGCGAGATGGGAATGCTTGACTAGACTCCTGCCCACCAGCACGCCACCGGAGCTGGAGCAGGTGGATCCCCTACCTTACCTCTCCCCCAAACCTGCAGAAGATTGAAATTAGGCTTGCAATCTGCTTCCATTGAGCTGTCTGGTGGTTATTTCTGCTTCCTGAGAGACAACATCTAGCTGGAGGATGAGCAGGAACCAGGAACTCCGATGAATTTCCCCTATCACAATGGGGGGGAGCGCCGGTTGGGCAGTGGTACGGCCCACCTCCGCCCCAAATGGGGGCACAATCTGGGCAGGCTCCTGTAATTGCCCAAGATCAATCTGCTGGTGGTTCTGACTCTCAGATCAGTGGGAAATCTAAAGGCAAGAATCAGCAAAAGAAGAGATAGGACATCCAGAAAACTGCTCCTGCCCCTGCTTCGGGCCTTATGGCATACTCTGAGGTGATCTGCTACAACTGTGGGGAACCAGGGCATCATTTGGATAAATGTGTCAAGCCCAAGAGTTGTTTTATCTGCAAAATGGTTACCCATAAAGTTGAGAATTGCCCTGTTAGAAGGAAAACCCACAGTTCTGCAAGATATGTTGGAAGTGTTGCTCCAGGATTATGTCCAGCATTGACAGAATTTTCTGTGACACATAATTAGATAGTTTCTTTCCCCTTTCTAGTTGTAGCGCTCTGCCTAGATGTGGTAGTGACCACACTCCTTTGCTCTGGGACTCTGGTCTTAACCAAACTTCAAAGAGCAATAGTTTTAAATTTGAAAAGTGGTGATTGCTTAGAGAAGATTTTACTGAGCTAGTCAGGAAAATCTGGAATGAGCCTACTGGGAGCAGCTGCCCCCTAGAAAATTGGCAGATCAAAATTAGGAGATTTAGAAGAACTACCAAAGGGTGGAACTCCAATGAGGAAGCTAATCTTAGAAGATACAAAAGGCTTCTCCTCCTTGAGTTTGATTCTCTAGATATTAAGGCAGAAACCACTGACCTCTCTGAGGCTGAGACTAATAGATTAAACTTTGTCCATGGAGAGCTCAAGAAAATTTGGCTTCAAGAAGAAATCAAAGCCAAACAAAGGTCTAGAGATAGGAACATTAAGGAGGGTGATAGAAATATTTCTTACTTCCATGCAGTAGCTAACCAGAGGAGGAGGAAAACCCTCACTCACTCCCTTGATGGCCCTAATGGCCCTGTTACTGAGGTAGATGAGATGTTGAAAGTGGCTAGTGACTTCTACAAAGACCTGTTTAAGAAACAAAACCCTTCTGGGTTCTCTCTACAAAACAATTTTTTCTCTGCTTCTGAAAAATTCTCTCCTGCTGAAAATGAGCTGCTAGAATCCCCTTTTTCAGAGACAGAGGTGAAGGAAGCCATTTTTAGCTCTTATCCTGATGGGGCTCCTGGTCCTGATGTGATTCCCTTCTTGTTTTACCAGCATTTTTGGGACTTGGTAAAAATGATCTCTTAGATCTTTTCCAAGCCTTTCATATAGGAGAGTTGGATCCAACAACTTACTCATGGGGGGTCTGTTGGGGTCAAGTTAAATAACTGTGAAAGTGATTTTTTCCTTGCTGGTAAAGGCCTTAGGCAAGGTGACCCCATCTCCCCGCTTTTGTTTAATTTAGTAGTGGACGTTCTTACTAAAATGCTGAGCAAAGCTTCTGATCATAGTTCGATTGCGGGACTCTGTCACGAGGTTCGCTTCTTGTGGCATCATCTGCCTTCAATATGCAGATGATACCATCCTTTTCTTAGACAATGACTCCACACATGCTAGCAATCTAAAAACTGTTCTAACTTGGTTTGAACAAGTCTCAGGCATGAGAATCAACTATTCTAAAAGTGAACTCATCCCTATCAACATGGATGATCAGGAGTTAGCTAACTTCCTCTCTATTCTAGTCTGCAATAAAGGTAACTTCCCCATTAAGTACCTAGGTATCCCTCTCCACTATGATAAACTGAGGAGAGAGGATATCCAACCCCTTCTGGATAAAATCATTAAAAGGATTGCTGGATGGAGGGGCAAACTTCTCTCTTACAAAGAAAGATTGATCCTCATACAAGCTTGTTTGGCTAGCATTCCAGTGCATCTCCTCTCCTTCTTCAAGTTCCCTAAATGGGCAGTGAACCTCATCAATACTCAGATTTCTCATTGCTTGTGGAATGATTTTGAGGGAAATAGGAAGCTACACCTTGCTAATTGGGCCCTAGTCTCTATGAAAAAAGATTTTGGAGGCCTAGGCATACCTAACCTCCAAGAAATTAACATCTGTCTTCTAGGGTCTTGGATTAAAAGATTCTATGAGGAAGACCTGAAACCACGAAGCTTCATATTGCCCATAAATACCTAGGAAATAAACCTAATATTTTTGTCCCTTCCTCCAACCCTAATACCTCTAGATTACGGAAAGGATTAAAATCTATTATGCATCTTTGTGAAATTTGGCTCTGAGATGGAACATAGGGGATGGGAGCAGAACCAGGTTCTGGGAAGATAGTTGGTTTGGCACATCCCCCCTAGCAGTCCAATTTTGGCCTATTTACTCTGTCCGCAATGAGCTTAACAAAAGTGTCAATGAAGTTTGGGACGGTCAATGTGAGGGAGTCCTGGACTAGGGGGTGTCCGGACAGCCGGACTATCATCGTCAGTCGGACTCCAAGACTATGAAGATACAAGATTGAAGACTTCATCCCGTGTCCGGATGGGACTTTCCTTTGCGTGGAAGGCAAGCTTGGCGATACGGATATGTAGATCTCCTACCATTGTAACCGACTCTGTGTAACCCTAGCCCTCTCCGGTGTCTATATAAACCGGAGGGTTTTAGTCCGTAGGACGAACAACCATTACAACAATCATACCATAGGCTAGCTTCTAGGGTTTAGCCTCCTTGATCTCGTGGTAGATCCACTCTTGTACTACCCATATCATCAATATCAATCAAGGAGGAGTAGGGTTTTACCTCCGTCGAGAGGGCCCGAACCTGGGTAAAAACATTGTGTCCCCTGTCTCCTGTTACCATCCGCCTAGACGCACAGTTCGGGACCCCCTACCCGAGATCCACCGGTTTTGACACCGACATTGGTGCTTTCATTGAGAGTTCCTGTGTGTCGTCACTGATAGGCTTGATGGCTTCTTCAATCAACAACAACACCGTCCAGGGTGAGACTTTTCTCCCTGGACATATCTTCGTGTTCGGCGGCTTCGCACTGCGGGCCAATTCACTTGGCCATCTGGAGCAGGTCGAAAGCTACGCCCCTGGCCATCAGGTCAGATTTGGAAGCCTAAACTTCACGGCTGACATCCATGGGGACTTGATCTTCGATGGAGTCGAGCCACAGCCGAGCGTGCCGCACTGTCACGATGGGCATGATCTAGCTCTGCCACTGGACGGTACCCTGGAGGCCGCACACAAGTCCGCTCTGACCCATAGTTCGGAGCTGACCATGCAGATCGAGGACAGGTGGCTGGACACCGCCTCGGGAGCTGCAACTTCCACGGCGATGGAGCCGAATACTGACCTTGTCCCTTATAAAGCTCGTGACTCCGAGGCGCCGGACTCCTTGCCAGACTCCGAACCTCCTGCGCCCTCGCCAATCGAATCCGATTGAGCGCCGATCATGGAGTTCACCGCTGCGGACATCTTTCAGCACTCACCCTTTGGCGACATCCTGAATTCGCTAAAGTATCTCTCATTATCAGAAGAGCCCTGGCCGGACTGCGGCCAGGATGGCTGGGATGCGGACGACGAAGAAATTCAAAGCCCACCCACCACCCACTTTGTAGCCACTATCGACGATCTAGCTGACATGCTAGACTACGACTCCGAAGACATCGACAGTATGGACGATGATGCCGGAGACTACCAAAAACCAGCGCCTACCGAGCACCGGAAGGCCACCCGAACCCATGACGTATATATGGTGGACACCCCAAAAGGAAGCGATAACGAGGGACAACGGGACGCGGCAAAGGATAATTCCGCCGACAAACAACCAAAACGGCGACGCAGACGCCGCCCTAAGTCCCGCCTCGACAAAAACATCACTCCTAATGACCCAGCAATAGAGCAGGGCAAACCAGTGGACGACGAACATGCAACCAAGCAACCATCCGAGCAGGACGAATCGGATAATCAACCCATGCCCGGCGAAAACAACAGTCCATACCTCACGCCGGACACACCACCGGAGCATAGGAACCTTCACAAAAGACTTGTCGCCACTGCAAGAAATCTGAAAAAGGAAAAACGGAAGCTCAAAACAGCGGAAGACACACTCAGAATGAGGTGGAGCAAAGTACTCAAGACCGCGGACAAATATGGAAATAGCCACCAAACAAAGAGCTACCCGAAGCGCAAGCTGCTACCAGAATTCGACGAGGAGGCCATAGAGCCACCACAGTCAAAAAGCAAAGAGGCCATCTGGCCGGATAGACGACCAGATGACAGGCCAAAAGCGACAAGCGGCGCCGCACACAAGACGACACACGATCCTCACAAAACAGATGGCCCGGTCAGGTCCATTTATGGGCCAAAAAAGAGGGCCCCAGGAAGCAACACAACACGCCGCATGCTTGAAGATAACGGCACGCCTAAATACAGGGGCGCCGCACACCCACTATGTTTCACCGATGAGGTGCTGGATCATGAATTTCCAGCGGGATTCAAACCCGTAAACATAGAGGCATACGACGGAACAACAGACCCCGGAGTCTGGATTGAGGATTACATACTGCACATACACATGGCTATAGGAGATGATCTCCACGCCATAAATACCTACCCCTCAAGCTCAAAGGGCCAGCTCGGCATTGGCTCAAAAGCCTCCGAGAAAATACTGTTGGAAGTTGGGAAGAGCTCGAGGATGTGTTTAGAGCAAATTTTCAAGGGACCTATGTCCGACCTCCGGATGCAGACGATTTAAGTCACATAACTCAACAGGCCGGAGAGTCAGCGCGCAAATTCTGGAACAGATTTCTTACCAAAAAGAACCAAATAGTCGACTGTCCGGACGCCGAAGCCTTAGCAGCTTTTATACATAATGTCCGAGATGAATGGCTCGCCAGACACCTCGGCTAAGAGAAGCCGAGAACTATGGCCGCACTAACAAGCCTCATGACCCGCTTTTGCGCAGGGGAGGACAGCTGGCTAGCAAGATGCAGCACCAGCGACCCGAGTACATCCGAGATCAGAGATGGAAATGGAAAATCACGGCGCAGAAAGGACCAGCGCCGAAATAAAGAAAAAAGAACAAAGAGTACGACGGTCAACGCCGGATTCAAAAGCTCGCGGCCGAACAACAAAGCACTGCCTCTTAAGGACAACAGTGAAGAGCTATCCAATTTAAACAAAATTTTGGATCGGATATGTCAAATCCACAGCACCTCCGGAAGGCCTGCAAACCACACCCACTGAGATTGTTGGGTCTTCAAACAGTCCAGCCGACTCAACGCCGAACACAAGGGGTTCGACGCGCCAAGCGAGGATGATGACAAACCCCACCAGCAGAGCGCGGGAAAACAGAAGACTTTCCCACAAGAAGTCAAAACAGTAAACTCACTTCATGTGATAACACGAAACAACAATGCGGCACCCGCCAAAGTAGGTGTCGCACGCTCCACCCCAGCGGAACACCGAGATTGGATGTAAAAACCAATTACTTTCAACCACCTGGACTATTCCAGAAGCATTCGAAACGCAGGATGGACTGCTCTGATATTGGATCCTATAATCGACGGACTACAATTTACACAAGTCCTGATGGACGGCGGCAGCGATTTAAACCTGCTATATCCGAACACAATCCGCAAATTGGTGATAGACCTTACTAAAATTCGACATAGCCGCACTTCCTTCAAAGCAGTGACGCCAGGCCCCTACGCCAAGTGCACGGGCTCCTTACTACTAGAAGTTGTGTTCGGGTCACCCGACAACTTCCGACGCGAAAAGCTAATCATTCAGGTCGCCCCATTCAAAAGTAGCCATCAAGCACTATCGGGACGTGAAGCTTTTGTCCGCTTTAATGCAATACCACACTACGCGTCTCTTACACTTAAAATGCCCGGTCCACGCGGCATCATCTCATTAAAAGGTCGTACAAGGCCCCGGACACAGCTAGACGAGTCCGGCATAAATAAGCCAGGGGCTTCCTAGCCGTGCACCCTTTTAAAAGGGACTGTGCATATGAGCCAATATAAGCTCAGCTTTATTCATTCATTCATATTTCAATTTCTAATTCATTTTTTGCACAATTACTTTTCAAATTAAGTTCCTCTCTTTTACAGATGAACAGCGTGTTACACCCGTCCAGGATACAGCACAACGAAGACACAGGCGCAGACGTGCAGTAGGGACCCGTTGCAAGGATTCTTTTCAGATTAAGACCCTGGGTAAACCTTTTTACTGTCTCTTGTTGCTATATATCCGCTAGTTTTTCATTATAAACCGGAGAGGAGACTGAAGTTTTGGCATCGGCCGCGTTAGAGGACCTTGCGTGTACCTGGACACTAGGGGCTTAGGGCATTGTTCTGCCCGCTATCATAAAGACCGAATACCTTAGGGAGTGTTCGGCGTCTCGAGTTAGGCCTTATATGCACCAGCTCCGAATCATGTCTTTGGTCAAATGTTGGGTTTGCCCGGCTCCTGTGTTTTGCTGCCTTACGTTCCATTTTATCGGCTAACGCGGCACCAGGAGAACTACTCCGATTGTGCCCAGGATTCGCCGGGCGAGCACCTCGAGAGAAAGCCGAAAACTGACTGTCATGATACAGCGAGAGACTGGTCAACCACTCGATCGACTACCGGAATGTTTAGAATTCCTCCGCTTTGACGAAGGACCGTTTCCCGGTCAGGCACATACGCGCCCCGAATTCGGAGAGCGCGGTGCCCCTAGGGGCTATATCGTAGCCCCACCCTCGAACTCCTATGGCTAAGTGAAAGTGATAAAGCATTATAGTCCGGTTGCCTCGTTTGCTACGCTACCACCTCCTTCACAGGACCGAGACGTCGGATTAAGTGTGAAAATGCGCTATTTTTGCGAACACCCCCGCACCTTGTGCGTGGGGGCTGAAGCCGACGACTGCCATCTTTCAAGTTATACCCACGTATACATAAACGGCCGCACAGGAGATATTTCAATACTTGAACGCACAAGTACCAAAAAGCGCTGAAATCATAAACATCCTTTTACAAACCAAAACGTTCACTTGAACATGACATTTTTTGAGCACTGCGACTCTATTACACGAGCACCACACAGAACTTCCCCAAAATAGTGCTCGGCGGGTAACCGGCTCTCGTTCGAACCCTGGGTCGCAACAGCGGTGGCATCCATCTCTGTCCAATGTGTCTTCACACGGGCGAGGGCCATCCGTGCACCTTCTATGCAAGCCGACCGCTTCATCGCCTTGATATGCGGCACCGCCCCAAGGAATTGCTGCAATAAGCCAAAATAACTCTTCGGTTTGGGCCTATCCGGCCAGACATGAGCCATGATATCCGTCATGGCAAGTCCGGACAATCTATTCAGTTCAGCCCACTCGGCCAGCCGATCGGTCAGCGGAAGTGAACACTCCGGACTATGGAATTGAGACCAAAACAGCTCTTCCGTCTTGTGATCCTTCTGACTTCGGAAGTGCATAACAGCATCTGCCGCACTCGCCACTAAGTCCATATAAGGATTCTCCGGACCCCACAGCTGGCCAAGCTGAGCATACTTTGGATATGTAAACCTTCGGCGCAGCAGAAAGGGCTTGCCGGCCACAATGTCTCCGGCCTGGCGCAGCTCCTCCTTTATAGCCCGCATTGCAGTACGGGCATCCTTGGCCTCGGCGATGGCCTTCCCTAGGTCTTCTTGCTCCGCTAGGCGTTCCTTTTCAAGAACGTCATTGTGGTCGGTAGCATCTTTCAACTTCACGGCCATTTCGCCATCTCCTCCTAACCCGGCGGTGTGCAGCCCTTCGGCTTTTAGCTCTTGACGCCCCTAGAGGCAGCCGCATCACTCCTTCTGGCTTGCTCCTTCGCTTGAGCAAGTTCCGCCCGAAGGCTCTCCACAGCAGCGGCACCATCTGCATTGAGCACACATGTTGTAAGGAGTGGGCTTCGGCTCCCTTACTAGGTGACCACGGAGAAAAAACCTACCTTGTGACTCGTCAAGTCGTTTATTGACCACCGCGATGTCCGCATCCGCAACGTCGAGCTGCCGCTTTAGTTCGGCAACTCCATCTGTCCGGCTAGCCACCGAACTGTCCTCCACCTGCTTAGGAAAGGCGTAAATCAATACCTGGGATTTTGATCCTCGGCACGCTGTCGTTTCGACACCCCACCGAGTCTCAGGGGCTACTATCTATACAGGGCGCACTTTATGTGTAAAACTGTCAAAGGGTATGTCATTTTTACGTACCTCAAACCCCGCCAGCAAACTCCTGACGGCATCACGCAATCCGCCCTCGGCGGATGAAATTCTTTCAATCACCGTACTCATCAGTGTACGGTGACCTTCTAAGATGGACGCCCTCTCAAGCAGATCCTTCAGCTCCCCCGGCCGCACACCAGTTGGTGTCCACTTATTCGGCCCTGCCGGACTCGGGGATACCCTCCGTGATGACACTTCAGGCTCGTCCCCCCTATCCGATGGGGCGGCAGATGGAGGCGTCTCGCTCTCCATCATCTCCGGACGGAGTTCCCCCGAAGACGAGCTCATCTGAGAAGGACGGAGATCCGAACTACAAGGTAAAAACTTAAGTTATCCTGAGGAGCACAAATAGGGATGTCCCTTATTTACAAAACTCCCTTTTTTCCACTTACGGCTCGCTGGAGGGCTGATTCTTTAGGGGAGACTGTGCGGCCGGAGCCTCTCCGGACGCAGGACCCTCTGGTGAAGATCTCTTCCCCCGCTTCGGGGCTTTGGCCTCCGGGTTTTTGGAGGCGGTCCTCTTCTCCCCCTGGAAGGAGGGATTCTCGATACCCCCCTCCTCAAAAGCCTCCTTGGTTGAGGCGGTAGTTCCTCTGTTCTCCCCTTCGCCTTCCTCTGAAGGCGCGACCTCCAGCATCCTGACCAGTACGGGATCCGGCGCGGTCTCTGGGAGGGGAGCCGGACACCGTATCAGTTTTGCTTGCGCTATCCACTCCTATTTAGAGGGTAATTGGTCAGAAAGAGAATCATAGAAAGGCAAAAAAACGGTATGTCCGGACACGGAGCTACTTACTTGTGTATCCGGGCGATTGCAGCTTAGGCCGGCATCCTCGGTCAATTCCGGACACGCCTCTCGTGATCCGAAGAACAGTTTATACATCTCCACGGGTGTCGCACCCATGAAGTGTTGGAGAATTCGTGGTCCCTCCGGATTAAACTCCCACAGCCGGAGAGGACGACGCTTTAAGCAGGAGACGCCTAATCAGCATGACCTGCATCACCATGACCAGATCAATCTCCCTCGCCTGGAGGTCTTGAATCCGGCCCTGCAATAGGGGAACATCCTTTGACGGCCCCCAGTTGAGCCCTTGGCTGACCCATGACATCAGCCGCTGCGGAGGGCCCGAGCGGAAGATGGGCGGCGGCTTCTGCCTGCAGCCCCTAGGAGCGGTTATGTAGAACCACTCCTGCTGCCACAAGCCGAGCTCCTCCTGAAAAGAGCCCTCGGGCCATGGAGCGTCGGCCCTTACGCTACAACCGCCCGCCAAGACTTCGCTTGACGCCCCTCGATCATCTTCGGCTCCACGTCGAAGGTCTTAAGCCACAAGCCGAAGTGAGGGGTAACACGCAGGAAGGCTTCGCAAAGAACAATGAATGAAGAGATATGGAGGATGGACTCCAGAGCCAAGTCGTGGAATTCCAACCTGTAGTAAAACATGAGCCCTCTCACAAAAGGATCCATCGGGAAGCCTAAACCCCGACGGAGGTGGGATACAAACACGACATACTCGTTGGGCTCGGGGGTGGGGATGACTTGCCCTTTGACGGGCAACCTATGCGAAATCTCGTAAGACAGGTACTTGGCCTCTCGCAGCTTTAGCACGTCTTCTTCCGTGACGGAGGAGGGCATCCACCGGCCCTGTAGGTCGGAGCCAGACATTGTTGAAGGTCCGAAGCACTCGAATCTGGGGCTTTGGGTGTTGGAACTCGGGGCAAGGATTAGATTCGATTGAGGATTGAAGAAAAGAAACGAGCCTTGGTCCCGTTATAAAGAAGGGGAATACCAAGAGCCGTCCCCGTGACCGTTCGGGACTTGCCTCCGATAGAGGGGACGTGGCAACGGGCACGGTTGGGTTACCCACGTCTGTATTGATGAGAATCCCGGAATAAGGGGAACACGATCTCTGCTTCGACAAGACGTGCCAAGGAAACCGCTTCGCTAAACGCGCTGAGGTGGTACAATAAAAACGATTCAAGTAAAGGCTTGGTAGTGGTGTGACGTCACGCCACAGAATACGTCAGCAGATTGAACTTGTGTACATATTATTCTCTCTACGGTGGACTGTGGAATTTATTTTGCAGAGCCGGACACTATCCTGGTGTTCACAATCTTCTATGAATTATTCGGAGGAGGAACCCGCCTTGCAATGCCGAAGACAATATGCGCGCCGGACTCGTCGTCATTGAAGCCTAGTTCAGGGCTACCGAGGGAGTCCTGGACTAGGGGTGTCCGGACAGCCGGACTATCATCGCCACCGGACTCCAAGACTATGAAGATACAAGATTGAAGACTTGGCCCCGTGTCCGGATGGGACTTTCCTTGGCGTGGAAGGCAAGCTTGGCGTCTGGATATGTAGATCTCCTACCATTGTAACCGACTTGTAACCCTAGCCCTCTCCGGTGTCTATATAAACCCGGAGGGTTTTAGTCCGTGGGGATCTAACAACCATTACAACAATCATACCGTAGGCTAGCTTCTAGGGTTTAGCCTCCTTGATCTCGTGGTAGATCCACTCTTGTACTACCCATATCATCAATATCAATCAAGCAGAGTAGGGTTTTACCTCCATCGAGAGGGCCCGAACTGGGTAAAACATCGTGTCCCCTGCCTCCTGTTACCATCCGCCTAGACGCACAGTTGGGACCCCTACCGAGATCCGCCGGTTTTGACACGACACAATGCCTAAAACTCTCTTTAACAAAAAGCATTACCTTTATCTTGCCGAGACGGATGCCCACGATTTGGCATTTGGACAATAAGGGATGTATTCCTCCAGCTCTCTATCATGTTTTCAACTTTAGAGGGTTCAACCCGTGTTTATCCCTCATGCTGAAATTGAGAGTTCCCCCTAAAATTCATGTATTTCTCTGGCTTCTCTCCAAAAACAAATTGATGACCAGGGATAACCTTAGGAAGAGACACATCATCAAACCCCCTGATTGTGTTTACTGCTTGGAACAAGAGTCTTGTTCTCACCTATTTTTTGAATGTATAGTTGCTAAACATCTCTGGGCCCACATTGAGGAATATTTCTCTAGTCAGATTGGCTCATCCTTCGAATCTGTCTCCAGATTCTAGATTGCTACCAAAAAGTGCTCAGTTTTAAACACTATTAGCTCAGCTGTCCTTTGGTGCCTCTGGAAATATAGAAATGCTATGATTTTCAGTAACACCTACTGGATTTCCATTCCGCAAGTCTTGAGGTTGATCAGGAACATGGTGAGGAACTGGGCGATTCGCTCCTCCGGATCGGACAAGGACAAGTTGATGAGCTTCGTGGAAACCCTAACAAGATCCCTCCAGAAACCGTTGGCGATCACTTCTGGCTGAACAAGGCTCGACCTGCTCTGGGGCTGGACCCGTGGGCTCGTCTCAAGATTTCTGATGAAGATGATGGGCACCTGGCACCAAAAAACAGGGACATCCACCATGCTACGCCTTCCAGCCCGGTGTCTCCGCTTGCTTACTGGTCGCCGCAGGCTGACGCGACCATGAAGGCTTCGCTAGACCCTCCTTGTGTCATTTGAGTGCTCTATCCGCTCTACCTTTGGCACCGCTCGGGTGATTTGTGTTATTCAGAGAACTTGTTCATCCACCCCCCTAGTTTGTAGCTTTTCTACCTTTGCTTTCGAACTGCTCTTTGAGCTGCTGTATCAGAATATGTTGTGGTTTCGTTCTCAGCAATGGAACCGGGAGATGCTCCCTGTTTTTCTAAAAAAAAAATCATATGTTATTATATATTATTTTTATTGTCATCATATATTTAACAGATACTTACATATGTAAGAAAACAATATCCCACATCTTATTAACTTATAAAAATAATTTCTTAACAAATAAAATCCTGGATTGTTTTGGCACGAAAATCCTAGTGATTGTGTACAAAAGCTTGGTAAGATTTAAGGACGAATGTAATAATATCACTTATTATTTAAATATATTTATAACAAAATGCTCAGCCCTTTTTATTTTTTGATAACATTGCTGGCCCAACCCAACATTATAATTAGAATCAGCCCAGCAAAATCGTGTATTTCCAGAAAGTGCAAATGGCCTGTAATTTTTTAGGAAATAAAATAAACGGGCCGCATGGACACTACATTATTTGTTCACCCAGCCCAGCTAATGGCCGTAATTCAAAAAAAGATCAAATTGACTGTAAATTCTACCGCGCAAAAAAAGGCTGTAAATTCTGAAAAAATGGGTTTAATACGTGCCATATTTTTGGAGGCTAAAATGTGGGCCAGTAGGTCGAAGCCAATGCAAGTCGTTGTCAATTTAGTCAACAAATGATTCTGACATGCTAGTCGTTGGATTTACATCCAACGACAGGCACCCATCTTCAATCTCTCGTCTTCTTCCTCCAGCGCCGCCGGGACCACCTCCCGCCTCCTGCTGCTAGCAGCTCTGCTTAGCACACTTTGCTATGAAGCTCTACTCCACCGTTGGCCAGGCCATCCCTCCACCCCTCCACACCTCTTGTTCTTCTCCACCGACTGCCGAACCACACCGCACTAGAACTAGTTAACCCTCGTACACCTCTCCGTCTGTGACTCTACTCCCGCGTCTTCCCATCTCCGGCTTGTTGCTGTCCGGGGCCTCGCCGTCGTCCACCACCTTGGATGTGCTCGGCGCGGCGTGGTCAACGTGGTCAACGAACGACACCATCGCAAGTAGACTGTGCGTGGAGAGGTTGACAGCTGGGTCCATGGCCGCACACAAGGAAATGCCTCCTTATTACGCGCAAAATAATGATTCCTCCACCTGACATCTGGGACCCACCGGAAGGGCCTCTGTATTTCGCGAAATAAAGTGCCCCCCGCTGACATGTCGGACCCACCAGCTATCTTCGCACGCAAGGAAGTGCCTCCTTATTACGCACAAAAAAATGAATATTCCCCCTGCCAGCTGGAACCCAGCATAGTGGGAGGCTGACTTGTGGGCCTACCAAGTTGACGGGGACGGAGGGCTTTGTTAACTTAGTCAATATGAACGATTCTAGCTCCTGTTACCGTACGATGTTCATCCAACGACCATGGTGCTTCTTCAACCTCTAGTCTTCTTGCTCCAGCCGCCCAAACCAGCACCGGTCCTGTCGCGTGCTCCTGCCTCCCGTGGCCGGCTGTGATGCTGCGGAGGCCTCACCGCCTCCTACTACTCCCACCGCTGGCCAGGCCATCCCTCTACTCACCCACACCCCCTGTTAATCTGCGGCGACAGCAGCCTCACACCGCAGCCGAACCAGTGAACCCTCGTACTCCTCTTCTCGTGGGCATCCACGCTGCTTTCCCTGCTCCGAAGTCGTCCCCTTCCTAGTCCTCACCGTCGTCCACCGCCCTGGTGCTCTCGGCGCGGTGTGGTCAACGACCGACTTCAATCGGAAGAGTACTGTACGTGCAGAGGCTGACATCTTGGTCCACAGCAGCCGCAAGGAAGTGCCTCCTTATTACGCGAAAAATAATTATTCCTCCACTGATGAGGGACCCACCTAATGGGCCACCAAGATTTTCTTGAAAAAATCGCTTTCCCGATCTTGGGAACCATCGGACGGGCCACCGTATTTCATGAAAAAAACGTTCCCCCCGCTGTCAGCTTGGACCCACCAGAAGTGCCTCCTTATTACGCACAAAAAAATGAATACTCCCCCGGCTAGCTGGGACCCACCTTGCTGGGAGGCTGACTTGTGGGCCTACTAAGTTGACGGGGACGAAGGGCTTTGTCAACTTAGTCAATATGAACGATTCTAGCTCCAGTGACTGTACGATGTCCATCCAACGGCCGTAGTGCTTCTTCAACCTCTGGTCTTCTTGCTCCAGCCGCCCAAAGCAGTGCCGGTCGTGCCGCATGCTCCTGCTTCCCGTGGCCGGCTGTGCTGCCGCAGAGGCCTCAACTATTCCCACCGCTGGCCAGGCCCTGCGGCGACGGCAGCCTCACACCGCAGCCGAACCAGTGAACCCTCGGAGTCCTCTCCGCGCGGGCTTCCACTGCCGCGTCATCCCCTTCCTAGGCCTCGCCGTCGTCCACCGCCATGGTGCTCTCCGCGCGGCGTGGTCAACGTGGTCAAGGAACGACTTCCATCGGAAGAGTATCAGACGTGGAGAGGCCGATACCGGGTCCACGGCCACAGTCCAGTTTTTAGTGATTTCCAAATAAGTTGCTTTGTCAGGCCTGTTGGGCTGCAAATCTTTCAAGACGAGGAGAGCTTTCATTCAGCTGGCCGAGAAAATGGCCCATCAGTAATGAGAAATGGGTTGTACATTTTTAAAACACATCAAACCGGCAATTAGTTTCAAATATCTTTCTTTTTTTCATTTCAAGATTTTAAATTACATTAATTTTTATGCGTGGAGAATTTGTTGGATTTTATATTGATATACATTTATTTTTAAAATCAGTTTGAATGTGATTCGAAATTTCAGGATTAAAAATAGTTCGGACCGCACCGAAATATGCAAAATTTCGTATAATTTTTTAACCGTTGCCACAATATGAGCTGCAATGCTAACAAAAAGAATATATGGCCTCCAAACAAACCTTAAGAATTAGCAAATGGGCTGTAAATTTTTAGAAATAATGGCAGATGGGATGTATGTTGTTTTCCACATATTTGATGCTTTCCTAAAAAAAAGGTTGACACACAAGCACTGACTATTGGATGTCCATCCAACGGCCGTCGTGCTTCTTCAATCTCTGCTCTTCCTGCTCTAGCCGCTCAAACAAGCGCCGGCGGGACTGCCTGCTCCTTCCTCCTCAAGGCCCCGTCTTTGCTGCTAAGCAGGCCTCATCGCCCGACCGTACTCCCATCGCTGGCCTAGCCATCCCTCTACTCACCCACACCTGCTGTTATTCTCCGTGACGGCGGGCATTTAACCAAGAAACCTCGTACAGTCGTACTCCCCTCCGCATGGGAAACAACTACCCAGTCTTCCCTGCCTCCATGTCGTCCCCTTCCTAGGCCTCGCCGTCGTCCACTGCCCTCGTGCTCTCGGCGCGGCGTGGTCAACGTGGTCACAGAACGACTTCCATCGGACGTGGACTGTACATGGAGAGGCTGACAGCTGGGTCCCCGCCCGCAGCAAGGAAATGCCTCCTTATTACGCGGAAAATAATGTTTCCTCCACCTGACAGCAGGGACCCACCGGACGGCCACCGTATATCGCAAAAAAAACATTTCCCCCCTGACTGCTGGGACCCACCAGCTACACCTTCGCACGCAAGGAAGTGCGTCCGGGCAAAAAAAACGATTCGCCCCCTGACTGCTGGGACCCACCAGCTACATCTTCGCAGGCAAGGAAGTGCCTGACAGTCGGGACCCACCTGGTCGAAGCATACGTAGCGTTGTCATTCTGGTCGCAAACGTGTACGTACATACTGGTCGATGTAGAGGCGCGCACGTGTCGTAGTAGAGGCGCGCACGTGTCGTAGTAGAGGTGCGCACGTAGCATGTACACGTATATACAGCGGCCAGGGTGCAAGAAAGAAAATACGGCCACGTATGTGTACATACGGGCGGGGTCTCGAACGCCTACTCGCACATACGTATGGCGAGGGCTCGTGTACATGGCTGGGTCGGAACGGAGAAACAACGTCGTCTCGTGTTCATGGGGAGGCAACGGAATGCGTCATGTTCATGGGGAGGCAACGGAATGCGTCGTGTTCATCGGGAGGCAATGCGACTGGGTCGGAACGGAATGCGTGGTTGTGTTCATCGGGAGGGCTTGGACGAAAGAGGCGATGGAAACGAGGCCTGGCATACCGCACAACGGAGGAAACATACCGGCCACGTTCGAAACGGGATCCTGTTCATCGAGAGGGGTCTGGCGTACCGCACAACGGAGGAAACAGACCTCCTACGGTCGAAACGGGGGTCCTGTTGATCGGGAGGGGTGTGGCGTACCGCAAAACGGAGGAAACGAACCTCCCATGGTCAAAACGGCGGTCCTGTTGATCGGGAGGGGTGTGGCGTACCACAAAACGGAGGAAACGGACCTCCTACGGTCGAAACGGGGGTCCTGTTGATCAGGAGGGGTGTGGCGTACCGCAAAACGGAGGAAACGGACTTGTGTTGGAGCGCTACGGTCGAAACGGGGGTCCTGTTCATCGGGAGGGGTGTGGCGCATCGCAAAACGGGACTCCACGGATCTGTTTCACCTCCACCGCTGAACCCTCCAGCCTCCACGAGCCATCGCTCATCCACCGTCGACCTCCTCCAGCCTCCACGGGCTCCTGCTCATCCAGCCTCCACCGCTGCGCTACTCCACCGGCCACTCGCTCAACCACCCCTCCACCGCTTCATCGCTCATCCAGCCCTCCACACCACGGGGTCCTGTTCAACCACCCCTCCACGGGCACCCCTCCACCGCTCACTGCTCATCCTGCCCTCCACACCATGGGGTCATGTTCATCCACCCCTCCACGAGCACCCTCCACCGCTCATCGCTCATCCAGCCCTCCACCACACCACGGGTCCTGTTCATCCAGAGGCAACACCACGGGTCCTGTTCATCCAGAGGCAACACCACGGGTCCTGTTCATCCGCCCCCACCGAACTGTTCATCCAACCCCCCCGCAACGCCAATCGCTCATCCAGAGGCAACATCGATCGACTTCGCTAGCAGCAGTAGCTGGCGAATCGCCGATCGGGTTTAGTTAACAGCCATCTATCGATCGCTCGGGTTCAAGAACGCTGTAGCCTGCGGCAATCGCCGGGTTCGATTAGAGCCCAATGCCTCGCCAGTTCGATTAAAGTTAACGCCTCGCACACATGCGGCGTCGTGTCTGAGAGAAACGCGCATCGCCGGCCCCGACCTCTCACCGTAACAGGAACTCCCGAAATTTTCCTCCCCTCGCTTCTACCACGGTTTTTCCTTCATGGACGGCCCAAAGAATGTCATGCAGCTGCGTCTCCGCCCGCTCAGAACGAAAAGCCCATTTTCTGTCATGATTTTTTGTCATAGAAGTAGGAGCCCACCACATCTATGATGATACCGGGTTTTGTCACAATTATCGTCATAGAAGTGTCATATGTATGACAGAAAAAAATTCGTTCGGCCCAAAATGTCACGGATGTGTCTTTTTTTGTAGTGCGACTGGGAATGATTCCTTGGAAGGTCGTGCTCCTTTGCTCGATGCGGCTCCTGTCTATTTCCATTTTGTGGAGTGTATCCTCATAGATGAGCTTTAGTCTGCTGCCGCCGTCCATGAGAACCTTGGTGAGCCGAAAGCCGTCCACGATTGGACTGAGGACCAAGGCGGCTGGTGCTCGGACTGTCCTGAATTTTGGTTCGTCACCGGCATTAAAAGTTATGGCCATGTCGTTCCAAGGGTTTATTGCTGCGATTTGACAGACTTCGGCGAGGTCGCGGAGTGCCCTTTTTTGCTTATTGATCGAAGCGAATGTCTCAAAGACCGTCAATACTCTGAGGTCGTGCTCTTCTGCGGGATGTTGCTATGGGGTGTTTTTGTTGAGGATATCCTCGCAGCTCTTGGCCACTTGCCGGATTATCCAACATGCTCTAAGACTGTGGGTTGATATGGTATCCGGTGTTGTGTGTATTTTGCATGGCCCATTGAGCCATCCCTCCATAACGGTTCCATGCCCCGTAATGGGCTTACATTTATTTACCATTGGGTCGGGCGTGCCACAAGGGTGCGTCCTTTTTGCCTGCGAGGGGTTGGGTGGAAACCGACGGTTCCCAGTGGGCTGCCTGGGTTTTCTAGGAGCTTTCCATTGCGCAGTACTTGTGTACTATGGTTGCCAAGTCTGCGAAGCGTGATACGTGACGGCGGTTGATGGTGTTGAGGATTCCTTCATCCGTGCAATTGTTGCAGAACGCTTAGATCACGTCTCCATCGCGGCAATCTTTAATCTTGTCTTTGACAAGGAGGAATCTGGCCCAGAAGTGATGGACCATTTCCTGAGACTACTGTTGTGTGCCCATGAGGGCGCTAATATCTGGGTGGGTGGGTGGGTGGGTGCATTTAAATCCAAATCCTGACCCAATTTGGGATCCGGAGTCTGAGGGACTTCCGAACTTAATAGTTCGGGCTCTGGGATATCAACCGATTTTTTAGGCTTGTCGTCCGATTCTATGTTCGGAGGACAGGACGCGTCTTTCTGTAGCCAGGTGTCCTCAGTATAGTGGGAGAATCGTCGTCTTGCTCTTCTACTACCGCTATCTGATGGGTGATCGGTGGAGTTATAATTTCTCTCTGGTCGGGTCTAAGCCCAATCGTAGTCTGTGGCGACCCGCAAGGCGGCGATGTGACCTAGGAGCTCGTTTAAAGACGAAAACTACGTCAGACCCATTTGCTTGGAGTATTTGGGGTCAACATGGAGGAAATTCTCGATGACCCGAGCAGTCGTCATCGGCTTAACGGCCGAACGGGCGGTCATGGTAAAGCCGGCCAGCCGGAGGGTTTGGCCTGGGGCCAGTGCTCCTCCGGAGGTGATATTGTCCTTGAGAACAAGGCGAGCCATCGATTCTATCTTCGATGTCACAGTGGAACTCTCAATGAAAGCACCAATGTCGATGTCAAAACCGGCGGATCTCGGGTAGGGGGTCCCGAAATGTGCGTCTAAGGTTGTTGGTAACAGGAGACAGGGGACACAATGTTTACCCAAGTTTGGGCCCTCTCTATGGAGGTAATACCCTACTTCCTTCTTGATTGATCTTGATGAATATGAGTGTTACAAGAGTTGATCTACCATGAGATCATAATGGCTAAAACCCTAGAAGTCTAGCATGTATGACTATGATGATGATGATTGGCCTCTACGGACCTAGCCCTCCAGTTTATATAAACACCGGAGGGATCCAGGGTTACATAAAGTTGGTTACAGAGAAAGGAATCTTCATATTTGGTCGCCAACCTTGCCTTACACGCCAAGGAGAGTCCCATCCGGACACGGGTAAGAGTCTTCGATCTTTGTATCTTCACAGCCCATCAGTCTGGCCCATGGCGAACATGCCGGACGCGCGAGGACCCCTTAGTCCAGGACTCCCTCAGGGGGTACCCCATAGACACACAAGTTGACCATTGATCTCTTAGCCGTGTGCGGTGCCCCCCTCCACCATAAACCACCTCGGTCATATCGTTGCAGTGCTTAGGCGAAGCCCTGCACCGGTAGCTTCATCATCACCGTCATCACGCCGTCGTGCTGACGAAGCTCTCCCTCAACGCTCAGCTGGATCGAGAGTTCGTGGGACGTCACCGAGCCAAACGTGTGCAGATCACGGAGGTGCCGTACTTTAGGTACTAGGATCAGTCGGACCATGAAGACGTACGACTACATCAACCGTGTCCTCGACTAAGGGGTCCTTGGGCGTCCGGCCTGTTATCCATGGGTCGGACTGATGGGCTGTGAAGACATGAAGGCCGAAGACTACACCCGTGTCCGGATTGGACTCTACTTGGCATGGAAGGCAAGCTTGGCGACCGATTATGAAGATTCCTTCTTATGTAACCGACTCTATGTAAACCCTAGATCCCCTCGGTGTCTATATAAACCGGAGGGGTTAGTCCGGACAGGACCGATACACATTACCATAGTCATACGGGCTAGACTTTTAGGGTTTAACCATTACGATCTCATGGTAGATCAAGTCTTGTAATACTCATATTCATCAAGATCAATCAAGCAGGAAGTAGGGTATTACCTCCATAGAGAGGGCCCGAACCTTGGTAAACATCGTGTCCCCCGTCTCCTGTTACCATCGATACTAGATGCACAGTTCAGGACCCCCTACCCGAGATCCGCCGGTTTTGACACCGACATTGGTGCTTTTGAGAGTTCCACTGCGCCGTCGATGAAAGGCTCAATGGCTCGCCTTGTCATTAAAGACAACATCACCGTCGGGGTAGTTCTGTGTCACGCCCAAGATGTGACCCTATCCTAAAGGAACTCGAAGGTCGCACCAAGGATAGAAGCGCATCTTGAAGACGCTTTTGCAAGGTGGATATCATTACATCAACATTACATAATAGATGGGGATACATAAAGATATACAAAGTCACATGAATACATCAATACAACATACAAGATCAACATCCGACTACGGATGAAACATAAACATCAACTCAAATGACATCCACCCTGCTAGCCTGTGATGCCGAGCACGGAACCTATCCCACGATCGACGAAGAAGAAGAAGAACTCCAAAACAAGTAAACATCGCTCTCGCGTCATGATCATCGCATAACCTGTACCTGCAACTGTTGGTGTAGTAATCTATGAGCCACGAGGACTCAGCAATCCCATTACCATAGGTATCAAGACTAGCAAAGCTTAATGGGTAAGGAAGGGGTAAAGTGGTGAGGTTGCAGCAGCGACTAAGCATGGTATGGTGGCCAACTTACGCAAATGAGAGCGAGAAGAGAAGCAAAGCAAGCGGTTGTCAAATAGTAATGATCAAGAAGTGATCCTGAACTCCTACTTACGTCAGACATAACCCAGAAACCGTGTTCTCCTCTCGATCAACCCTGAAAAGAGACGCTCACGGTTACGCACACGGTTGGTGTATTTTAGAAGAGTTTACTTCAAGTTTACTACAACCGGATATTAACAAATTCCCATCTGCCACATAACCGCGGGCACGACTTTCGAAAGTTCAAACCCTGTAGGGGTGTCCCAACTTAGCCCATTATAAGCTCTCGCGATCAACGAAGGATATTCCTTCTCCCCGGGAAGACCCGATCAGTCTCGGAATCCCGGCTACAAGAAATTTCGACAATAATAAAACAAGACCAGCAAAGCCGCCCGGATGTTGCGACAAATCCCGATAGGAGCTGCACATATCTCGTTGTCAGGGCACACCGGATGAGCCAGAAGTCGGGTTGGCATAGACCCTGGTTGCACAGGGGGCGCCGGACATCGCTCGGTTTGGACCAGCACTTAGAGAAGCACTGGCCCAGGGGGGGGCTAAAATAAAGATGACCCTCGGGCTGGCCGACCCAAGGGAAAGGTATAGGTGGTGGTGAGGCAAATGGTAAAACCAAGGTTGGGCCTTGCTGGAGGAGTCTTATTCAAAGCAAACTGTCAAGGGGGTCCCATAAATCACCCAACCATGTTAGGGATGCAAAATCCGGGAACATAATACCGATATGACAGAAACTAGGGCGGCAAGAGTGGAACAAAACACCAGGCATAAGGCCGAGCCTTCCACCCTTTACCAAGTATATAGATGCATTAATAATATAAGAGATATTGTGATATCCCAACATAAACATAATCCAACATGGAGCAATCTTTGTCTTCACCTGCAACTAGCAACGCTATAAGAGGGGCTGAACAATGTGGTAACATAGCCAAACAATGGTTTGCTAGGAGGGGTAACAAAGGTTAAAGATTCATGGCAATTTGGGAGGCTTGAGCAGCAAGTGGTAGGTAACGCAGCATAGCGATAGAACGAAGCAACTAGCATAACAATGATAGTAATGAGATCCAAGGTGACGGTCATCTTGCCTGGAATCCCGCAAGGAAGAAGAACGAGTCCATGAAGAAGATGAAGCCACGAAGATGAACCAAGCGAGATTTAACGAATCCTCACGATCCCAACGAAACGGAAACTATCGAGAAGAAGCACACAACATGGTAAACACACCACACATGGACAAGGCATGATGCTCAACCAAGTATGATGCATGACAAGGCTACATGAAGCTACTCATGGCAAGAGATGATGCATACAAGAACAACACAACCAAGCAAGTTTAAATGAGGACGGAAACAACATAGAACAATTCCGGTAAGTCCTCATATGCAAATTTCAAAATTGGTCCAGATCTGAATAAACCTTATGTTCAAGTGGTTAAACAGCAAGTTAAAATGCACCAAGATGATCTACACGAAATTCTAGTCAAGTTACACATAAAGTTCATTAGATTCGGAGCTACGGCCTAGAAGACATGAGCAAAACAAGTTAAGCATGACATTGATGAAAAATGCATTCAAACATCAAGAAAACACATCAAAACAAGGATTAAACATTATATGATGCTACATGCAATTCTAAGCAAGTTCCATATAGAGCATGCTCAAAACGGAGCAACGGTGCAACACATACACTCCAAACAATAAATAGCACCAATCTGTCCATAACAGCAACTAGGCATCTAGCATGCATGAAAACAACATGCTACAGGATCTCAACATGAAAATAAAAGGCATGAACATGATGTACAGGTAAATCATGACAAAACAAGAACACTGAGCTGTCTCTAGAAACTACTAGAACATGCTCAAAAGGACATGGCAAGACTGCAAATAATAACAGGTTCACAGACTTGGTGGAATTCACAGGATATGGCAGAAATAACATCAGGTTAGCATGTTCAGAGCTATCAAACAACATGTTACAGCAAGCTATCATGTCAAACTAGAGCACAGTATGAATCTACTCATTGCATAGAACAAAAGTCCCTTAGTGACCATAAGCCAAAAGGGATCAGAAAATACAATTGCAAGCATGTGAACATAGCAGAAACATAAACAGATTCAGACAGTGAAAAACTGGAGCATGGCAAAACAAATAACAAGTAGGCATGTTTACGAGCTCGATGCACTCACTACGAGACATTGCATGACAAACTAAGCATAAACCCAGCAACTAGACATGGCATAGAAGCTAGACATGGCAAGAACAACAACATAGCATGCAACGATCAACTACAACAACCTTGGCAAAATTGAATAACATGTAAACAATCTGCCAGGAACATTTTATAGCAAAAGTAGAGCTCGATTGAGTCAAGCTAGGTTGCTCCATAAATTCAAAAGGAGGCATGGATGGATAGAGAATAACCATATGTCCAAAACATCCTTACTGAACATACTCAAAAGATGCATGTATCTCATTGTAACAACATGAATACATGACATAAAAATAACAGCAGACAAAGAATGAAATTCAAGTCTCTGAAATCAGCAACATCACGGAGGCTACTTTGCAAGCTTGTAACAATCAATACATAGCATAACAGGAATATTGGATTGCACCACAGCAAACATGGCATCTTGTAGCTCATAACACATGTAGACTTCATGCTCAAAAGAAAATCACACAAAAAGATACAAAAATGACAAATGAGCATGTTCTATTAACAGGCAGCAGACAACATCATATAGCACTCTTGCAACGATGATTAGGGCATCTAGATGAACTCAAATGAACATGACACAATGGAATGAAATGAATAGCACAACCAGATGAACATTTCAATATATCAGGCATGCAAAACGGAGCTACAGATGATGAGTTATGGCATGATGAACAGGGCAATATAACGTAAAGACTCAGGGACTTTGGAATATTTCACCTCGCGGCAAAAGTCAACGCGGGACGGACTCGACCCGGGACGGAGGGATCCGGGACGGCGGGTGCGTTTCGATGGCGGGGTTGGTGGATCTGATCTAACCCCGGCCGGATCCGGCGACGACGAATTCCGGCGAGGGGCGACGAGGCGCGGAGTGCGGCATCGGCGGGAGGAGCCTCGGGCTCGGGCGGCGGAGGCGGGGTCGGCCGCCGGGCGAAGGGGAGGCGCTGGGCGGCGCTGGGCGCCTATGGCGCGAGGCGGCGGCGGGAGAGGAGGCGCGGCGGTCAGGCAGAGGGCGGCGGAGCTGGGCGCACGGGAGGCGCGCGGCGGGCGATGGCGGCGGCGGGCGGCTCGCGGGAGGAGCTGCTCGGGCGCGGCACCTGCTGGAGGCAGCGGGCGGCGGCCGAACCGGCCGGGCGGGCCTCGCCTGGGCTCAGGCGGGCGGGCGCCAAGGGAGGAGGGAGAGAGAGGAGGCGCGATGAGGTGGCGGCGCCCGAATGGCTGCAGCGGCGGGGAAGGCGGCGTGGCGCAACGCCATTGGACGGAAGGACGTGGCCGGTGGGATGGACGCGTCGGCCGGCGAGCGGACATGTCCGGCGCGCGGAGGGAGGCGAGATCTAGGGTTTGGACTGCGGGATTTTTGGGGGGAGGCACATATTTATACATGGAAGGAGGTGGGAGTGTCCAAATTAGGTGCGGTTTTTGGCCACGTGATCGTGATCGAACGACCGAGATGATGGAAGGGGTTTAGGTGGGCTTTTGGGCCACTTTGAAGGGGTGTTGGGCTGCACACAAAAGAGGCCTTTGCGGTTACCTGGTTAACCGTTGGAGTATCAAACGACCTCCAAATAACCCAAAACTTGACAGGCGGTCTACCGGTGCTATACCAAGGCCGCTTGGCAAACCTCGGTCCATTCCGAGACCGTTTAACACCCGCACACGAAAAGAAGCAAAAGGGGGGTACCGGGTGACATAGGAGTGCCGGATTGGAAAACGGACAACGAGGAAAATGCTCGGATACATGAAACGAACACGTATGCAAAAGCGATGCACATGATGACATGATATGAAATGCAGATGATGACATGGCAAAGTGCAACACGCAAGCACATGACATGGCAACGACAGCGAATAACTGGAGGACACCTGGCGCATCGAATCCGGGACGTTACATTCTGGCCCCGGGCCAAACCCTCCGGCTGGGCGACTTTACTATGATCGCCCGTTCAGCCGCGGAGCCGACGATGACCTCTCGAGCCATTGAAAATCCCCTTCGCATCAACTCCGAGCACTCCAAGCAGATGGATCCGGTTGAGTTTTCGTCCTTAAACGAAGTCCTAGATCGCATCGCCGCTTTGGGAATCGCCACCGATTACGATCAGATCAGGCCTAAAACCGATCAGGGAGAAACCGAAACTCCACAGGTCACCCACCAGATTGTGGTAGTCGTGGAGCAGGACGGCGAGTCTTCTTCTATATCGAAGACGGACTATGTTCGGATCGCCGTTCATGAAGTGCTGGATACTCATTTGTGAAAGGATGCGACCAGCCCTCCGAACATAGCATCGGACGGCGGTCCCAAACAATCAGAAGATATTCCGCAACCCGAACTGTCAAGTCCGGAATGTCGTAGACTCCGGACAAACCGTTAGGTCGGGGTTCGGATTTAATTCCACCCACCCACCCGGACATATACGCTCTCATGAGCATAAAACAGCAGTCTCAGGAGAAGGTCCACCACTTTTGGGCCAGATTCCTCCTTGTCAAGGACAAGGTAAAAGATTGCCGTGACGAGAACGCAATATCAGCGTTCTGCAAAAATTGCACGGACGAAGGAATCCTCAACGCCATCAATCGCCGCCGCATACTGAAATTCACTGACTTGGATACCATCATACAAAAGTACTTCGCGATGGAGAACGCCTGGGAAACTCGCTGGGAACCATCAGTCCCAAGCCAACTCCCCTACAGGCGAAAAGGGCGCACCCTCGTGGCACGCCCAGTCCAACAGTCACAAAAACACAAAGCCACTATAAGGCACGGCACCGTCCTGGAAGGGTGGCTCGATGGCCCATGCAAAACACATACAACAATAGATATTGTGGCAACCCACAGCCTTAGAGCATGTTGGATACTACGACAGGTAGCCAAGAGCGGTGAGGACATACTTAACAAGGACGCCCCGGAACAGCACCCCAAGAAGACGACGACCCAAGAGTATTGACGGTCTTTGAGACATTCGCTTCAAACAACAAGCGCAAAAGAGCACTTCGCGAGCTCGGCGAAGTTGCCAAATTGCTGTAATAAACCCATGGAACGACACCGCTATAACATTCAACGTCGGTGACGAACCAAAGTACAGAACAATACGAGCGCCTGCCGCGTTAGTACTCAGCCCCATCGTGGATGGGTTTTGACTCACCAAGGTTCTCATCGACGGCGGCAGCGGACTAAATCTCATTTATGAGAATACACTCCATAAAATGGAAATAGACAGGAGCCGCATCAAGCACAGTAACACAACCTTCCGGGGAATTATCCCTAGTCGAGAAGCGCGGTGCGCGGGCAACATCACACTTGACGTGGTATTCGGCACACCGAAGAACTATCGGTCCGAAGAAATAACCTTCCAAGTGGCCCCTTTCAGCAGCGGATATCACGCCCTCTTGGGGCGGGATGCTTTTACACGCTTCCAAGCTATACCTCACTACAGGTATACGAAGCTCAAAATTCCCGGACCAAGCGGTATAATCACTCTCGTAAGTGATCCGGACATAGCACTCCGCGCTGAAAACAAAACCGCATCCCTGGCTCTGGAAGCGCTATCCGAAGCCCTCGCGGCCGAAGAATTAACTGTACTACGCTCCACAGTAGACAGGGACGATGTGATCCTCGACAAACGCCCCAAATCCACCTCATTCAAACCAGTAGAAGAAATAGTCAAATTTCGGGTCCACACAACGGACCCCAAGAAGACAACATCTATCGGAGCTCAACTGAACCCAAAGTTGACGCCGCACTACGAGAATTCCTGCGTGAAAACTGGGACATATTTGCCTGGCACCCTTCGAATATGCCAGGGATCCCACGGAAGTTGGCCGAACATAGCCTCAATATATTAAAGGGATTTAAACCAGTCAAGCAAACACTGCGGCGCTTTTCCGAACCCAAGTGACAAGCCATGGGGGAGGAGTTGGCCAAGCTCATCGAGGCCGGATTCATTAGAGAAATCAAGCATCCGGACTGGCTGGCAAACCTGGTGATGGTACCAAAGAAAGACAAATCCTGGCGCCTATGTGTCGATTTCAAGGATCTCAACAAGGCTTTCCCTAAGGATCCTTTTCCCCTTCCCCGCATTGATCAAATCATTGACGCCACCGCAGGACACGACTCACTGTGTTTCCTCGATGCATATTCTGGATACCATCAAATCAAAATAAAGGAATCTGATCAAGCTACAACAGCATTTATTACCCCATACGGGCCATTCTGCTTCAATACTATGCCCATCGGCCTCAAGAACGCCGGCGCGACATACCAACACATGATCCAAACATGCCTGGAGAAACAGATCGGCAAAATAGTAGAAGCTTACGTTGATGACGTCGTCATCAAGACTAGGGATGTCGAAACACTAATATACGACTTACGTCTTACGTTTGACAACCTCCGGGCATATGACATTAAGCTCAACCCAGACAAGTGTGTCTTCGGCGTCCCCGCTAGAAAACTGATGGGCTTCATAGTTTCCAATAGAGGAATCGAAGCAAATCCGGCTAAAATCTGAGCTCTGTCACAGTTGGCTACACCAACAGACCTCAAACAGGTCCAAAAACTGGCAGGATGCATGGCAGCACTAAGTCGCTTTATCTCCAGACTAGGAGAAAATGCACTACCACTCTATCGCCACTTACGGCGCACGGATAACTTCGAATGGACAGACGCGGCGACTGCTGGACTAGAGGAAATAAAGACCCTCCTAGCAAGCAATCCAATCCTGGCCGCACCAAACGCAGGTGAACCAATGTTGCTATACATATCGGCAACACATGAAGTGGTGAGCGCCGTGCTCGTCGTCAAACAAGAACAGGACGGACACAAATTCCCACTTCAAAATCTAGTATACTATGTATCCACTGTCCTCACACCATGCAAATCTTGGTACTCCACTACCAAAAGGTAGCATACGCGGTTTTCATGGCATCCTGCAAGCTACGACACTACTTCCAGGAGTGTTCAGTCATGGTGGCTTCCGAGGTCCCACTCAATGACATAATAAACAACCGCGATGCCATGGGACGTATCGCCAAATGGGCCATAGAGCTACTTCCATTCGACATAACATACAAGCCTCGTCGAGCCATCAAATCTCAAGCGCTGGCCGACTTCGTTGCCGAATGGACAGAGGCCGAACTCCCTAAAGAGTACGGCGCATAATCAAATTAGGTCATGTATTTTGATGGCTCCAAAATGTTGGCAGGACTAGGAGCGGGAGTCGTATTAACATCCCCTACTGGAGACGTCGTCCAGTATATACTCCAGATATTATACACAGACTCCAACAACACAGCCGAATACGAGGCCATACTGGTCTTTGGATGGCCACATCCATGGGCATACAACGCCTGGAGGTGCGCGGGGACTCGAACCTCGTGATATCTCAGATAAACGGCGACTTTTAAGCCAAAGATCCAAAGATGGCAGCTTATCGCAATGCCGTATTAAAAATGTCGGCTCGGTTTGAAGGACATGAATTTCACCACGTTGCTCGAGAAAGCAATCAAGTAGCGGACGTCCTGGCTCGCATCGGTGCTAAGGGCGACCCCGTCCCACCTAATATCTTCCTGGAAAGGCTCTTCAAGCCGTCCGTGGTGTGGCAAGGGGAGGGCGGCAACCACAGTTTAGATCCGAACACAACCTCAAATCCCGAATATACAGACAGTGCCGGGGGCTCAGCCACCGAAATAACACCATCGGCCCATCTCATTATGGCAGTCATTGCCCCATGGACCGGACCCTTCTTGGCCTACATTGATAGGAAGGAGCTTCCAGACGACCAGAATGAGGCTCGCAGCATTGTTAGGCATTCGAAGGCCTACAAGGTCCACGATAGAGAGCTCTACAAGAAAAAGCACTATCGGAGTACTTCAAAGATGTATCTCCGAAGAAGAAGGGCGGCAGCTGTTAGCGGAAATTCACACTCGCCTCGGCGGACACCACGCCGCAGCTCGGGCCCTCGTTAGAAAAGCCTTCCGCATTGGGTTTTATTCGCCGACAGCCCGAGCGGACGCACATGACCTTGTCCAATGCTGCGTCGGATGCCAGCTCTTCGCCAACCAAAGCCACATGCCACCAACTGCCTTGCAAACTATCCCCATTACATTTTCTTTTGTGGTCTGGGGCCTGGATATGGTCAGACCCCTTAAAGGGGGAAGCCATAAGAAAAAATATCTGCTGGTTATGGTGGACAAATTCACTAAGTGGATAGAGGCTAAGCCGGTCAAAACGGCTGAGTCCGGCCCGGTGATTGACTTCATATCTGGTGTTGTGCACCGTTATGGTGTCCCACACAGCATCATCACCGATAATGGCTCCAATTTCACAGCCAACGAGGTAAAAACCTGGTGTACTATGGCTCCCACCCCACCTCCACCCACGCTGATAGGCTCTCCAGCGATCTCCCTCCCTAGCCACTAAACTCCCAAACCAATCCACTCATCCTCTCCGGTGTCCCCTCCTCTCTACGAGGATCACCATCTCCGATGGATCAGGGTTCTGGTTCTAACCTTGGCTTGGATTTCTCCAAGGGGCTGGTTTTTGCAAATGAGATCTATAGGTCTTGTGGTGTCTCGGTTCATCATTCGGATGGCATGGATTCTTTCATCATGGTGGTCTCATTCAGTAGGCATGATTTCCGCCTTTCAGAGGATTCGGTTGCTGCAGCTCTAGAGGCCGCTATTAGTGGATCGGCGATTGAGTTGATGGTTTCCATTATATGTGACAAGGTATTCTCCTTTCATGTTACATGCAAAAAAAGTTGGTCTCTACGTTCTTGCTCTTCGGTCTTTCGCTTGTGAGCATTTTAAGTGTTTCTTCCACCTTTGGGGCCATGGTGGTCCTAATTGGAGACGTGAGGTCTTGGTTTGGAGAAAAGAGTGTGATGCTGAATGGATCTTTGTTAGTCCTACCAAACGTCGCGCTACAATGGGTATAATGGCCATGCATAAACCCTTAAATCTTCTTTGAAGTCTGCCCCTGGTTGCTGGAAGAAACTTTCATTTGCTATGTTTCAAAACTATCCTGCCTGCAAGGGTTATCAATACCCTGCCACACAAACATGCATTGACACTATCCAGGATGCGGGTTATGTTCTTAATCAACGTGAGCGTGTCATTATTCACTCTCCTCCGCCGCCAGAACTCCGGTGGACGGTGGCCACTCCACCGATCTGTTTTGGTACGGTTCCTCCGCCACCCACTCGATCTGCGTCAATCTCGCCTGAGCTGGTTCCTCAATCTTCGGAGCATCTGTTTGGCGGGTCTGGGATTTTTTCAAATCACCAACTTTTTGACTTACCAGCAATTGATGGGCCCATTGTGTCATCTAGGGCCGTTCCTGCCCAGCCCAGCAGCCCACCTTCTGAGACATGCGTAATCTCTCCGAACCCAGTCAGTGTCGAATCTCCCAATGCATGGCAAGTCAATAAGAATCGTACCTTATCGCCCACCTGGATTTTGGGCCAGTATGTTGAGGATTTGGATGGATTTTCTTCTATGGTTGATGAAATGGCGTTTAATGTCTAGAAATGCCACAACTACTTTTCTATGGCACAAATCACCTCCAGTGTCACCAATCAAACGCGCTGTCGCCGTTGTTTTCGGCCAGGCCACAGGGCAAAATCTTGCACAGGATCTGCACCGGCAGGAGGTTTTAGGTGGGTCTCGCGCGTCATTGAGAGTCCATCTGACAGTCCACCACTAGCTTTACGACTTGACGCCTCGAGTTCCTTCCACCCTACCGCTGCTGCCTGCCAATTGATACATCCCGTCGACGAGTTACATCTAGCTTCGTCATCTGAGCCTACTTCACCTACACCTCCGCCACCCCCATTACCTCCATCCCCTCCAGCTCCGCCTCCGCCACCACCACCATTACCACCATATCCCCCAGCTCCACCATCCGCCCCGCGACCAGATACGCCACCACGTCCAATGACAACACCCCCGTCATTGCCGCGCACGCCATCAGCACCTTCGCCGGAGATGGCCAACTTTGAGCTGGATCCTCTGCCGTACGGGCCGTCGGGCTTTGAGACCATCGGTGGAGGGCCACTCCGTCTCCCTTGCACCTTTTTTGCTCCAGCTGTTGCACCTGACAGAAGGCATGAGGAGTATGCGATTGGCATCCTCGAGCCAGCGCTGCTGCTTAAGGAGATTCAACTCTACCGTAACATGGTTAGTGACTTTGTTGTTAATCAGTTGGAGAGAGATGTTCTTGATGTTCAGCCATGGATTCAGGGAGTTGGATTGTTCCGATTCCATAGTGCAATCTCTAGGCAAGTTATGGTGGATCATCCACCCTTTGATTTGGGCAACGATCGCTTTGTTCGTTTTATTCCGCATGATAAGGGGACCAATTACAGAGCTGTTCAGGGTTTTCGTCGTGGTTGGGTGATGCTCTTGGGAGTTCCTCTGGATTATCGTCGGCCGCAATATATTGCGGATGTGATTAGCACTTTTGGCCGTTTCCACTCTTGGCATCAGGCCGATCCTCTGATGGTGCAGACTCTGGCATATGTGTCCTTCCCTGCCCCCTCTATGGTGCCTCGAGGTGTGGTTTATCGGGAGTTCGGAGATTTTGGTGGTACTAGGGTTTCATGGTCTGCTCCAGTGTATGTTCTGTCTGCGGATTTTGCGGATGTGTTGCCTGTAGATGAAGATCCAATGTCGTTCGATGGAAATCCACATCCCTCCCTGGCCAGATGCACTTCAATAATCACAACTGGGTAATGCCGGAGTTTCCTGAACTAGGATGGAGTGATGTGCCTCCTCCTGTTGTTGGCAATGACAATGTGCATCATGATGCCGTCCCTGACAACGGTGCAGCGCCTGAGGAACCTGTCGAAGTTCAGTCTCAAGATTCAGTTAATAATGACAATGGCCCTGCTGTTGTGCACAATGCAGATATTGTTCCCCTTCATCCTGAAGCTCAACTTCCAGCTCAGCAGGTTCTCCATATTAGTCAGGTTCTAACGGTTTTTGGCCCAATTCTGCCCCCACAGATGCAGTGGACTCGTCCTTTCTGTAAGTACATGCAGCAATTTGCTTCGGCAGTCATCCCGCAATCGTTGTAGATACCTCTGTTCAACTTCATCAAGCAATCTTGGAGTCACAACCTCTCTATTGGAAGTTTGGATCTCAGTTTGTTGCCTCCTCCATTTGCTTCTGAGGTTTTCTGTCAGCTTTCACCAGTCAAACGCCTAGTTGCTCGTGCACTCTGCTTCGTTGAGCCATCTGATCTGTCTGAACCTGTCTCAGAGAAGTTTCAGTTCTCCGCTATGCATATTATCAGCAATAAGAGATCTCGTAAATCTGCATTTGTTGGGCCGATTCTTATGGATTCCCAAGTCCTTCGTAGTGCCCGGCTTCGCGCCTTGCGTGATGGTTTCCGTCAGGCACCCCCAGGATCAATCAGCCCACAGTCTGTCAAGCACACTAAGAAGCGCAAAACCAGTGCCCGACCTACCCAGACTACACCCGCTCCTGATGAGCCAGTTGTGCCTCCTCCAACTGCAATTTCTGACCTTCAACGCATTGGCGCACGTCTGCGGATTTCCCCTGAGAAGATCACAGCGGAGAAGCTTGTAGCTGATCCTTCTGAAGCCACTCCTTCCAAGAATTCTGATGATGAATGAAGTCTGCCACAACATGGGTCGCTGGCGAACCCAGTTAATTGCCACTTATCTTTGCTTTTGTTACCTGATGTTGAACTTTATGATGATGTTCGATGGATTTTGTAGGTCATTGCGTGATCTACTTTTGCTTTTCTTCTCTTTAGTTTGTAATGAATCAGACAATCTTTAGAGACTAGAAGATATTGTGTTGGAATGTGCGTGGTCTTAACTCTGAAGCGAGGCAACTTGTAGTTAAGCAGAAGATAGATGAAAGTGGGTGCTCTATCATTTGTTTGCAAGAAACTAAATGCATGCATATCGATCAGCGTTTTCTTAGGAAATTTTGTCCTCGACGCTTTGATAATTTTGTGTATATGCCATCGTCTGGGGCTTCTGGTGGTCTCCTGATTATTTGGAATTCGGCTTTCTTCTCTGGGAAATTAATTGAAGCTCACTCCTATGGCATCATTGTGGAATTTACATCTGCACACACTTCTGAAGTTTGGACTTTAGTGTCAGTTTATGGTCCTTGTCAGAATCCTGCTCGAGATGAATTTGCTCAGTGGTTATATAACCTGAACATACAAACTGATGAGAAATGGCTGCTTCTTAGGGATTTTAACTTCATGCGTTCTTTGGAGAACCGTAATCTACCAGGGGGTAATGTTAATGATATATTTCTCTTCAACGAAATTATTGGTCACCTAGGTTTGGTGGAATTACCAATAAAAGGAAGACAGTTCACATGGTCCAATATGCAAACAAATCCTCTTCTTGAGCAGATTGATTGGTTCTTCACCTTGGTATCTTGGACCTCAGATCACCCTAATACTATGGTCATGCCCTCTGCACGGACAGCATCGGATCATGTACCTTGTGTGGTTTCTGTTGCCACTTCTATTTCGAAAGCCAAAGTATTCCGTTTTGAAAACTATTGGGTAAATCTCCCAGGTTTTGATGAATGTGTTTCTGAAGTTTGGAACATGCCTGTTAAGAGGTCTTCTGCTGCTGGTACAATTTCGGCCAAGTTTAAAGCCCTTCGTTATGCTCTTAAGAGGTGGCACGTAAGCCTTTCGAAGGTTAAAGCCCTAATTGCTGGTTGCAACAAGGTGATCCTGCACTTTGATGGTTTGGAGGAACTTCGGGCGCTCACTTGGCCGGAGTTAAATTTTCGTAAAATCGTTAAGCTCCATCTTGAGGATATCCTTCGTTTGCAATTTATCTACTGGAAACAGCGTTGTACCATCAGATTCATCAAAGTGGGCGAGGAAAACACGAAATTTTTCCATGCCATGGATAGAGAACGATACCGAAGGAATACCATCACCTCCATTAAAAATGCAGCAGGTGAGGTCGTGACTGATCATCATCAGTTAGCTTCCATGTTTTGGTCTGATTTCAAGCAGCGCATGGGCCAAGCCAAGGGTATACGCATGAACTTTGACCTTAATAGCCTCCGGACTAGAGTTGATGGACTTGAGGCTTTATCCAGGCCATTCACTGATGATGAAGTGGAGGAGGTAATTAAACATTTACCGTCTGACCGTGCCCCTGGCCCGGATGGATTTACAGGCCTTTTCCTGAAGAGATGTTGGAATGTTCTTAAGACAGACTTTATGAAGTTGGTTGTAGAGGTTTATGAGGGAAAATGCAGCTTGGAATGGATTAACACCTCTCTCATTACCCTCATCCCTAAGAAGTTAAACCATGAGTCTGTTGGTGACTTTCGGCCAATCTCTTTAACCAATACATGCCTTAAGACCTTAACCAAGCTTCTGGCGAATCGATTGCAGAAAGTAATCCTCCAATGCATCCACCGAAACCAGTATGGCTTCCTCAAGTGTCGCTCTATCCAAGACTACCTTGCATGGTGTTTTGAATATATACACCAATGCAAAGCTTCGAAGAGGCCCATTATTTTATTGAAGCTGGATTTCACTAAAGCTTTGACACGATTGAACATGATGCCATTCTTAGAATTCTTCAGTATAAGGGCTTTGATGATCGTTGGAATGGTTGGGTCAGTAACCTTCTTTCATCTGGTTCTTCTGCGGTTCTGTTAAATGGAGTTCCTGGCCAGCATTTTCAGTGCAAGTGTGGTGTTCGTCAAGGCGATCCTTTATCGCCTCTTCTCTTTGTCATTGCGGTGGATCTTCTGCAATATGTGGTGAATGACATGTGCAGTCATAATATCCCTAGCTTACCAATCCCAACTAGGTCTATCGACTATCTGATTGTTCAGTATGCGGATGACACACTGAAAGTTTTGCCTGCGGTTGACAGCCAATTGATTGCTCTCAAGGATATGTTACACAATTTTGCTGAACCCACGGGTTGGCGGGTCAACTTCAGTAAATCCTCCCTCATCCCAATGAACATGTCTGAGGAAGAAGGAATTCGTATTGCTGCTTTACTTGGATGCTCTGTTGGATTAATTCCCTTCACGTATCTTGGTCTACCCATGCATGGGCACCTCTAGGCCGACCATTTACGATCTGATGCCTCTTGTTGATCGCACTGAGAGAAGATTATCTGCAACTTCTTGTCTCCTCAACCAAGGCAGTAGGCTTCAACTCTTGCAGTCAACCCTCACGTCCATGCCCATTTACCTTCTCTCCTCCTTATCTATACCGCAAGGTATCCTAAATCAGATTGAAAGGATTAATCGGCAGTGTCTTTCGAGGAGGAATACAGAAACTCCTAGACAATCTCTAGCTGCATGGGAGTTGGTTTGTAAGCCAAAGAAGTATGGCGGGCTGGGAGTCACGCATTTGGGAGTGCAAAATGAAGCTCTTCTGATCAAGCATCTGTTCAAGTTCTTCAACAATAAAGATGTCACATGGGTTAATCTTATTTGGGATTCCTATTATAATTCGTCAGCCCCACAAGTTACTCAGCTTTGTGGCTCCTTTTGGTGGCGTGATGTGCTCAAGTTGTATGAAAAGTTCTGTTTGCTTGCCACACCACAAGTGCATGCTGGAGACAATGTGGTTTTATGGCTTGATCATTGGCAAATTGACAACAGAATGATTGCTCTTATGGATTGATTCCCTAGACTTCATTCATTTGCCATTGATGATACGATAACAGTCAAGGACTTTTTCTCTTACCGGGTTGTTGAAGGTTTTCATCTACCTTTCTTCTGGAGGCATATCTCGAACTAGCTCACCATGCACTTTGTTACAACCCATCAGCTTGCATCCAAATGAGAAGGATGTTTGGAAATGGCCATCTAAATATGGAGAGTATCAATCTAAGCTCTACTATGAGTTCACCTTCTCTCATTTGAGGATTGACCCAATTTTCAAGTACATTTCGAAATGCTCCTGTACCCTCAAAATCAAGGTTGTTGGTTGGCTTTTATTGATGGATCGCCTTAACACACGTGACATGATGCAGAGAAGCCATTGGAATATCCAGGATGATACTTGTTGAGGGAGTCCTGGATTAGGGGGTGTCCGGATAGCCGGACTATACCTTCGGCTGGACTCCCGAACTATGAAGATACAAGATTGAAGACTTCGTCTCGTGTCCGGAAGGGACTTTCCTTGGCGTGGAAGGCAAGCTTGGCGATACGGATATGTAGATCTCCTACCATTGTAACCGACTCTGTGTAACCCTAGCCCTCTCCGTGTCTATATAAACCGGAGGGTTTTAGTCCGTAGGACGAACAACAATCATACCATAGGCTAGCTTCTAGGGTTTAGCCTCCTTGATCTCGTGGTAGATCTACTCTTGTACTACCCATATCATCAATATTAATCAAGCAGGAGTAGGGTTTTACCTCCATCGAGAGGGCCCGAACTCGGGTAAAAACATTGTGTCCCTTGTCTCCTGTTACCATCCGCCTAGACGCACAGTTCGGGACCCCCTACCCGAGATCTGCCGGTTTTGACACCGACATTGGTGCTTTCATTGAGAGTTCCTCTATGCCGTCGCCATCAGGAAGGATGCCTCATCCCGTCTTTAAAGACGGCACCATTGCTAAGGGAGCTTTGGTTATCGGCCAAACTCTCCGGCTAGGTGGTTTTCGTATGACCGCCTGTTCGGCTGCTGCGCCAACGATGACCTCTCGGGTCATCAAAAGCAATCTTCACGTCAGCTCGGAACTCGCGGAGCAGTTAGATCCAATGGAGCTCTCTTCCATAAACGAGCTCTTGGATCGCATCGCCGTCCTGGGAGTCGCTACGGATTACGACCAGATTGGGCCTAAACCCGATCTGAGAGAGATGAACTCTCCCCAGGTCACCCATCACGTTGTCGTGGTAGAGGGACAGTGCAGCGACCCTTCATCTATCTTAAGGACTAGCTACATCCGAATTCCCGATCCCTCCAAGCCGGATACCCGCGGAGAGGACGACATCACTCAAGACCTGAACTTAGAGTCAGGCGACGGGCTAGACTCATTAGACAACATCCAAGAATCCAAACTTCCGAGTTCAGAAACTCCTTGGCCACTGAGTCCCAGATTGGGTGAGGTTTCGGATTTAATTCCACCCACCCACCCGAACATAAGCGATCTATCCCAAATCAGGCAAAAGCCCGAAGAAACAGTACATCATTACTGGGCCAGATTCCTCCTGGTTATGAACAGGATAAAGGACTGCCGCGAGGAAGACGCAATCTCATTCTTCTGCAATAATTGCACGGACAAGGGAATCCTCAACACCATAAGTCGCCGTGATATTACACGCTTCGCTGACTTGGCGTCCATAGTACGAAAGTACTGTGCGATGGAAAGCGCCTGGAAAACCAAAATAGAATTTTGGGACAATCCGGCCCTGAATACAAACCAAGTCCGAAATAAAAGGGTGCATCATAGCCAGACACCCGGGTTAAACACCAAAAAGCAAAAACCCTCTACAGGGCATGGAACCGTACTGGAAGGATGGCTTAATGGACCCTGTAAAATTCACAGTACAAAGGGCGCCACACCAACTCACAGCCTTAGAGCATGTTGGATACTTCGGAAGGTGGCCAAAATTGGGGAAGATCTCCTAATTCCTGAGGCCACAGAAAGCCACTGCAGGGACACAAGTACGGTATTAACAATCTTCGAGACTTCCGCATCAAATAATATGCGAAAAAGAACACTCCGCAGCCTTGCTGAAGTCTACCAAGTAGCAACAATAAACCCATGGAGTGACACGGCTATTACTTTTAATGCCAGTGATGAACCTAAATTCCGAACAGCCCGAGCACCAGCCGCGTTGGTCCTCAGTCCAATAGTGGACGACTTTCGCCTTACCAAGGTACTCATGAATGGAGGCAGCGGATTGAACCTCATTTATGAGGAAACCCTTCAAAAAATGGAAATAGGCTGGAACCACATTGAGCGAAGCAGCACAACCTTTAGAGGAATAATCCCCAGTCGGGAAGCGTGCTGTATAGGAAATATCACACTAGATGTGGTGTTCGGCACGCCGGATAATTACAGGTCTGAAGAGGTCACGTTCCAAGTAGCCCCGTTCAGTAGCGGATACCACGCTCTGCTAGGGCGGGAAGCGTTTACAATCTTCCAAGCAATACCCCATTACGGGTACATGAAGCTCAAGATGCCCGGGCCTAACGGAATCATCACTCTCGCTAGTGATCCGGACATAGCACTCCGCGCCGAAAATAAGACAGCCGCACTGGCCCTCGAGGCACTATCCGAAGCCCTAGCGGCTGAGGAACTGACTGCGCTGCGCTCCACGGTGAACAGGGACGGTGTGATACTCGACAAAAGATCCAAGTCCACCTCCTTCAAACCAGTGGATGAAATAGTCAAATTCCAGGTCAATCCAACGAACCCCAATAAAACAGCTTCCATCGGGGCACAATTAAACCCTGATGTAGACGCCGCACTGCGAGAGTTCCCACGTGAGAACTGGGACATTTTCGCCTGGCACCCTTCAGACATGCCCGGCATCCCACGCAGGCTGCCCGAGCACAGCTTAAATATCCTAAAAGGATTCAAGCCAGTCAAACAGGCTCTTCGGCGTTTTTCAGAACCTAAGAGACAGGCCATGGGAGAGGAGCTAGCCAAGCTATTGGAGGCCGGATTCATCAGAGATATAAAACATCCGGACTGGCTAGCAAACCTGGTGATGGTACCAAAGAAGGACAAATCCTGGCGCCTGTGCGTTGATTTTAAAGACCTTAACAAGGCTTGTCCAAAAGATCCCTTCCCCCTCCCCCGCATCGATCAAATTATCGATGCTACCGCAGGACATGATTCGTTGTGTTTCCTCGACGCATATTCCGGCTACCATCAAATCAAGATGGCAGAGTCAGACCAAGCCGCAATAGCATTCATCACACCATACGGCCCATTCAACTTCAACACAATGCCCTTCGGGCTCAAAAACACCGACGCAACATATCAACGCATGATTCAGACATGTCTGGCAAACCAGATCGGCAAAACAGTGGAGGCATACGTAGATGATGTGGTCGTAAAAACAAGACATGTCGAATCTCTAGCAGACGACTTGAGGCTCACATTTGATAACCTCCGAACATACGACATCAAGCTCAACCCAGAAAAATGCATTTTCGGCATTCCAGCCGGAAAGCTCTTCGGCTTCATTATATTCGGTAGAGGAATTGAAGCAAATCCGGCCAAGATCCGAGCTCTGTCACAATTGGATATCCCAATGGACCTCAAAAAATACAAAAATTAACCGGATGCGTGGCGGCTCTAAGCCGCTTTATCTCCCGCTTGGGAGAAAAGTCACTACCCCTTTAACGCCTCCTTCGGCGCACCGAACACTTCGAGTGGACGGTTGCCGCCACGGCTAGAGTTGAAGAAATAAAAGCCATATTGGCAACAAACCCAGTCCTGGCCACGCCAAACATTGACGAACCAATGCTATTATACATTGCAGCAACCCATCAGGTTGTGAGCGCAGTGCTCATCGTCGAACGAGAAACGGACGGACACAAATTCCCCCTTCAAAAGTCAGTCTATTATGTGTCCACTGTCCTCACTCCATGCAAATCACGGTACCCGCATTATCAAAAGATTGCGTACACGGTATTCATGGCATCCCGGAAGCTGTGACACTACTTTCAAGAGTGTTCAATAACAGTAGCCTCGGAAGTACCACTTAACGATATTATAAACAACCGCGACGCGACGGGCCGGATTGCAAAATGGTCCATTGAGTTCCTCCCGTTCGACATAACTTACAAGCCACGGCGAGCTATCAAGTCGCAAGTCTTGGCCGACTTCATCGCAGAATGGACGGAGGCCGAACTACAGCACATATTCAAACTGGATCATGCATTTCGACGGCTCCAAAATGTTGGCCGGTCTAGGGGCTGGCGCTGCTTTTGACGCCCCCACAGTGAGACACTGCTCAATACGCATCTCAGATTATGTACACAGACTCCAACAATGCAGCCGAATACGAGGCCCTTTTACATGGTCTCCGGATGGCAGTATCCATGGGCATTCAATGCCTAGAGGTGCGCGGGGATTCGAACCTCACGATATCCCAAATAAATTGAGACTTTGATGCCATGGATCCAAAAATGGCAGCTTACCGCAACGCCGTCTTAAAAATGTCAGCTCGGTTCGAAGGGCTCGAATTTCACCATATAGCCCGGGAAAATAATCAGGCGGTAGATGTCCTGGCACGCATCGGCGCAAAATGCGATGTAGTGTCCCCCAACATCTTCTTGGAAAGGCTGTTCAAGCCGTCCGTAGTATGGGAAGGGGAACCAGCAATAACAGCCCGGACCCAACCGCACTGACCGACACCGAACAATCTGACATAATTGGAGGCTCTGCCAATGAAATCACACCTTCAGCCCACGTAATAATGGCCGTCATTGCCCCGTGGACAGAACCATTCCTAGCCTACCTTACTAGGAAGGAACTCCCAGAGGACCAAAACGAGGCACGCTACATAGTGCGGTGATCTAAAGACTATAAAGTCCATGAGGGAGAGCTTTATAAGAAAAGCACTACCGGAGTCCTTCAAAGGTGTATCTCCGAAGAGGAAGGGCGGAACCTGCTGGTTGAAATTCATGCCGGACTCGGTGGTCATCACACTGCAGCTCGGTCCCTTGTAAGCAAGGCTTTCCGTACAGGCTTTTATTGGCCGACGGCCCGGGCAGACGCTCAGGACTTAGTCCAACGATGCGTCGGTTCCCAGCTTTTTGCAAACCAAAGCCATATGCCACCCACCGCCCTCCAAACTATCCCCATCACTTGGCCCTTTGCGGTCTGGGGGCTTGACATGGTTGGACCCCTTAAAGGGGGAGCCCACAAGAAAAAAATACCTACTGGTCATGGTGGATAAGTTCACCAAATGGATAGAAGCCAAACCTGTTAAGACGGTCGAATCCGGACTGGTGATAGACTTTATATCTGGGGTCGTACACCGTTATGGCGTCCCCCACACCATCATCACTGATAGCGGCACGAACTTTACGGCCGATGAGGTAAAAATCTGGTGCAAAAACATGGGCATGAAGCTCGATTATGCTTCCGTCTATCACCCACAAACTAACGGCCAGGTCGAACGTGCAAATGGTCTTATCATGAGCGGCATCAAACCCAGATTAGTGCGGTCCCTTAAGGAGTCTAATACGCACTAGGTAGAGGAGCTCGACTCCGTACTTTGGGGGCTGCAGACCACACCGAATCGCACCACCGGATACACACCATTCTTCATGGTGTACGGCGCAGAGGCAGTTTTTCCCTGCGACATAATTCATGACTCACCTCGAGTGCGCATGTACGAAGAAAGAGAAGCCAAGCTCGATCGGCAGGATAGTTTGGACACCTTGGAGGAGGAGCGTGATGTGGCAAAAGCCCGTTCCACATTCTATCAACAGCAGGCTCGAAGATATCAAAGCAGAGAAGTACGGGCCAAAAATTGCAATGGTGGCGAATTAGTTCTACGCCTGCCGGACAAGAGAAAGGACAAACTCAAGCCCAAGTGGGAAGGTCCCTTCATAATTGACCAAGTCCTGACTGGTGGAGCGTACCGCCTGTGAGATGCATCGGATAACCGATTCGAGCTGAACCCATGGAACGCAGCCCGTCTCCGAAGATTCTATGCCTAGCGCCGGATTCTGTGTTCTTCTCATTCCTCTGTCCATTTTTTTATATACTTTCTGTCTTACATTTCTCTCCTTCTCCCCTCCTTTTCTCTTATAGCCTTTAAAGGCTCATCAAGTGACGCGCTGTCCGCGCTCATTAAACCTGGGGGTTCTTTAAACAGAAGCTTATTTATACGGGCTTCATGTCCAACACATGTGTCACACTTCCGCATGTACCTTTTATTCACCATTATATGCATCGATATGACTTAAGTTTTGGCCAAGCTGGGTTGCCTGGCTCCTGTGCTTACCCCTACGTTCCCGATTGTTCGGCTATGTGGTAAAGGGAGCACCTCTGCGATTGTTACTGCCGGCAGCCGGATGTGTACCTCAGACTGGGTGAAGCCGAAAGCTAGCGTTCTTAAGGGAATATTCGGTCGGTGAACTAAAGATGATTTTTCACTTATTTATTTCCGCGCCCCCAGATGTTTTTCCTGCGTCTCTTTTCACAGAATGGACATGCACTTTAGGGCATGCCTCCCAGGGAAAGGAACCCGTAACGGAACTATTCTCCCTGGAAGATGTTTCTTACTAACCATGTAATATAACATAACTAGTTGGGCACTTGTCTGTTCAAGCACTAATGACCCCTACGCCTGGTCTCCATGCATACGCCGGTTCTTATATAACCGCAAGGGTATTCGGACACACTCAGGACCGTCAGGCCCCGAGGTTGAAGTGAAAAGGTCGGCCATGACAAACGATCTACAATCCGGCTAGAAGGCATTACACATGTCAATTAAAATTACATACTCATTCTGACTGATTGTATTCCTCTTCAATACCATCTAACAGGCTGTCTAGTTTGCAGTCCTGCTGGGAATACTTTGCGGCCAATTCTACTTGGCCGTATACTAAGCTTACAGGGATCTCCTTCCCATCGGGCCCCACAGGTCCGACCTTGGCCATGTGGTTTGGGTCAGCCTTCGTGTACGGCGTCTTCACCATGGCCCAGGCCTCCCTAGCGCCTTGACGGCAGGCCGATATCTTCCATAGTCGGAAGCGCCGCCGCGCTCCCTTCAGCTTCTCTGCAAGCTCTTCAAGGCCTTCGGGCATGGAGATGGATGGCCACAAGGCCTGGGGGAGGCCTTGCATCACCTGCCGAACTCGCTCGTGCAGTTGCGAGAGCTCGGGAAGAAGGTCACCCGTAGAACTGGGCATCTCCTCTGCAGGACGACCTGTTAGCATACCTACAGACATTACTCTGTTAGTCGACTTCCTCGCCGAACTCTTTTTTCAAAGTTCATTTAAGCACTTACTAAATATGCTGCGTCGAAGCCGCTGATTCTCCTTCACGGAGTCGGACAGCTGGGCACGAACATCCTTTAGTTCCTCCCCCAGCTGGGTGTTGGCATCTTGGAGATTATTCTTCTCCTGCATCACCCTCGTAAGCATGCTCTCGCCGGCCTTTAACCGACGCAGGAGTTGTTGCTTATCCGGATCTACTCCGACGCCATCTGCAATGTTCTTGTCAGATTTGCACATCGCCGCACTTCACACGATACTTATCTTTTTGAAGCATATATTACCAGAGGGGGTCTCCTTGGGCTCCCCGTCATGCTAGGGCCTCAAGTTGGGCTTTGCACTCTTCTAGCTCCTGGGACAGTTGGGTATTCTTCTCTGTAAGAACCTGCATATTAAATGATCCTTAAATCAGTTATTCTAACTGTTTCAAGTCTCGGGGGCTACTGATATATATAACCATGAAATTTTCTCACCCGTATGTCTTTCACATACTGCTCCGTGGCTCTGGCTAAACCATTTTGAGCGGCACGGAGGTACGCGTCTCCCGAATTGAAGGCATCCAATGCCTGTTGGGAGAAATAAGCGTCGCGAAGAACTGTCCGGCGACGCATGTGGTTCATGGCACTCTCCACCTCGGAATTGGTGGCAGAAAGCCTGTCAGCATCCTCTGTCGGAGGAGCGTCCGATGCGCGCCTTGTGCTCGCCTCCGCCTGCCAGGCTTTGGAGCTGGCTGGTGGAGGCGCGATTGGCAACCCCTCCCGGATATAGTCCGGCGAGGTCTCTTTGTCCTAAAGAGAGCACAGGCGTTAATATGCCTTGAAGGAATAACACCAGGGGATAAGATGGCACGCTATACCTTTGCGCCAATGTCTCAGTCTGGACCGCACTTCTTTTCAGCCCCTGGGGCCTTGCAGCCCCTCGTTGGCTAGTTGCCGCAGGCTCAGCCTCCCGCCTCGAGGACCTCCTCTGCAAAATGTGGTTGTTATACGGTAATCGAGAACACGCGAGGACGGATCCCTTTTTGAAGTGCTGGGATTTCGGTCTCAGTTACCTGTGAGGCTGGGAGTAGCCCTGGGTAATCGGCCGTAATGGCCACCAAGGCGTTGTCCTTGCTCAGTTGATGAAACACCCCATCAATTAGCTCCACAGATAAGTCCGGATCCTCTTGGGAGGCCGAGTAAAGGGACCATCCCAGATCCTCGGGTTGTGGAGGGGGGCTGTTTATTTCTTTAACTGCCTGGCGCAGTTCCTGCGTTGAAGTCGTTAGACTATATATTTGACAGTGGGAATACAAAGAGGATGGGCAAGTAAAAGTGTCCACTTAACCAACTTGGAGGATTATACATTGTAAATCCACCGTGTGGGTTGACGTGGAGAAATTCCTCCTCTTCTCCCTTGTACAAAGCGGACAAGATCTTTATTAGAGCGGTAGCCGAGTCCGGCCCCTTACGGCCGTGAAGGGTGGCATCGTCCTCCCCGTTGAAGTCCCACATAGGGTGGCCTCTATATTGAAGCGGCTGCACCCCCCGCATGATGCATGCAGCCATGACCCCGATCATGGTCAGTCCGGAATGAGATAACAATCTTATCCGCCCCATCAGGTAAAGGACGTCCTTGTCACTTTCCCTCTGAGGGCTCCGTGGACGCCAGCTTAGGCGCTTCTTCAGGGGAGCACTGTCGAACTCAGGAAGGCCGATCCGAACAGGATCCGGCAGCGGGACGTCCTCTATATAAAACCATTCCGAAGGCCAGTCCTCGGACGCCTTCTTTGGGGTTCCGGATAGATATCCGGTCCCGGCGATGCGCCACACTTCGGCTCCGCCCACTTGATATATTGACCCCTCCTGAGAACGGGGCACCAGGCAGAATAGCCTCTTCCACAGCGCGAAATGAGCCTCAACACCCAAAAACAGCTCGCAAAGGGCTACGAAGCCCGCGATATGCAATATGGAGGCAGGCGTGAGGTTGTGCAGCTGGAGACCATAGAACTCCAGGAGCCCCCGGAGAAACGGATGAATTGGAAATCCAAGCCCTTTTATTAAATAAGGGACAAGGCATACCCGCTCTCCTTTGGAGGGATTGGGGGCGCTCTCCGCTTGCTCTCCGCCATTATAGGTGGCAAGTCCGGCTCGAACTGGGACCATATAGGCCGGGGGGAGAAATCCCTTGGTCTGGAGCGTCACAAGCTCGCTGTGCGGGATGGAGCATCTCTCCCAATCTCCAGGCTGAGGACTGGAAGGGCGAGAGGAGGAGTTGCGACGGCTGGCCATGGTGGAATGGACCTTTGTCGGATGCGCTCTGATGAATACTCGTGGAGGGAGGAGGTGTGCTTTGGATCTAAATCCTCGTCCCTTTAAATAGGCGGCTCATTTACGCAGCTAGGGGTGTGAATGAAAAAACACCCAGACTTTTCGTATTCGTTTGACACGTGGAAGACGGCCATTATTGGGCGTAGAAGCCAAGGAGCGCTACATTCACAAGAAACTGGGCATTATTCAACAGGTACATGGAATTTGGAGGAGAACCCGCCTTGCAATGTCGAAGACAATTTGCGCGCCATACTCGTCGTCATTGAAACCTGGTTCGGGGGCTACTGAGGGAGTCCTGGATTAGGGGGTGTCCGGATAGCCGGACTATACCTTCGGCCGGACTCCCGGACTATGAAGATACAAGATTGAAGACTTCGTCCCGTGTCCGGAAGGGACTTTCCTTGCCGTGGAAGGCAACCTTGGCGATACGGATATGTAGATCTCCTACCGTTGTAACCGACTCTGTGTAACCCTAGCCCTCTCCGGTGTCTATATAAACCGGAGGGTTTTAGTCCGTAGGACGAACAACAATCATGCCATAGGCTAGCTTCTAGGGTTTAGCCTTCTTGATCTCGTGGTAGATCTACCCTTGTACTACCCATATCATCAATATTAATCAAGCAGGAGTAGGGTTTTACCTCCATCGAGAGGGCCCGAACCTGGGTAAAAACATCGTGTCCCTTGTCTCCTGTTACCATCCGCCTAGACGCACAGTTCGGGACCCCCTACCCGAGATCCGCCGGTTTTGACACCGACACTTGTGCTCTGTGCTAGTCTTCCTTTCATGAAGATAGAGTCCACCTTTTTTTCTCTTGCAATTTTAGTCAAAGAGTTTGGAATTATCTTGGGATTTCCTGGCCAGCAGCACCCAACCAGTCTAGTTTCATGATGGCTTCAGCTTCTAGGAAGGATTTCAATAGGCCTTTCTATTTAGAGGTGGTTTTTACTGCAGCATGGAACATTTGGACGCAGAGGAATGGCAAGATCTTTAGAAATGAGACTCCTAGTTTTAGAGCTTAGAGGAGGAATTTTGTGCATGACCTTTCATTATTAGCTCACAGAATCAAATGTAAATATAGGGACAGTCTGTTAGCTTGGATAGCTTCTCTCCCCTAACTCTCTTTGTAAGTATGATAGCTCTCTTTGTAAGTTTTGTATTTTCTTTCTTTTCATTAGTTGTACATAGAACCTTTTTTTTTGGATTGAATAAAGGGCTGTGAGGCTGTTGCCTTGCAGTATATAGTCAAAAAAAACCTGGTGTACTAATCTGGTTATTAAACTTGATTACACCTCCGTCTATCACCCACAAACCAACGATTAAGTCGAACGACCCAATGGTCTCATTAGGAGCGGCATCAAGCCCAGACTAGTGTGGTCCTTGAAAGAATCAGACAAGCACTGGGTTGAGGAGCTCGACTCCGTACTCTGGGGGCTGCGGACCACGCTCAACCGTACTACCAGATACACACCTTTCTTCATGGTGTATACCACAGAGGCCGTATTGCCCTACGATATTATTCATGACTCACCTCGAGTGCATATGTACGAAGAGAGAGAAGCCGAGCTCGATCGGCAGGACAACCTAAATGCCCTGGAGGAGGAACACGATGTTGCAAAAGCACGTTCAGCATTCTGTCAACAGCAGGCTCGAAGATACCAAAGCAGAGAAGTACGGGCCAAGACTTACAATGTTGGCGAACTCCTTCTACGCCTGCCGAAGAAGAAAAAAGGACAAGCTCAAGCCCAAATGGGAGGGTCCCTTCATAATTGACGAAGTTCTCACCGGAGGAGTGTACCGTCTTCGTGATGCATCAGACAATCGCCTCGAGCCGAACCCATGGAACGCGGCCAGACTCAGAAGATTCTACGCCTAGCGCCGAACTCCTTGTTCGTCTCCTTCTCCCCTATAGTTTCCATTATTTTTCTCTCTTTTCCGATTACCTTTTTACTCTTCACTTTAAAGTTTTGGTACGGCTAGACCGCACACCGCTAACACATACATATTTCAAATATGTATGTCCATTATACCTGGGGACTTCTTGGACAGAAGCTTTTTATCATTATTCTTCAAGCATCAAGCTCTTGACATATGAGTTCTTCCATATGTACCTTTTCTTCGCCACTATATGCATCGATATGACTTAAGTTTTGGCCAAGATGGGTTGCCTGGCTTGTGTGCTTATGCCCTACGTTCCCGTTAGTTCGGCTAGGGCATAAAGGGAGTGAGGGAGTCCTGGATTAGGGGGTATCCGGACAGCCGGACTATAACCTTTGGCCGGACTATTGGACTATGAAGATACAAGATTGAAGACTTTGTCCCGTGTCCGGATGGGACTCTCCTTGGCGTGGAAGGCAAGCTTGGCAATACGGATATGTAGATCTCCTTCCTTGTAACGGACTCTGTGTAACCCTAGCCCCCTCCGGTGTCTATATAAACCGGAGGGTCTAGTCTGTAGGACATAGACAACAACAATCATACCATAGGCTAGCTTCTAGGGTTTAGCCTCTCCGATCTCGTGGTAGATCAACTCTTGTACTACCCATATCATCAATATTAATCAAGCAGGAGTAGGGTTTTACCTCCATCGAGAGGGCCCAAACCTGGGTAAAAACATCGTGTCCCTTGTCTCCTATTATCATCCGCCTAGACGCACAGTTCGGGACCCCTTACCCGAGATCCGCCGGTTTTGACACAGACATTGGTGCTTTCATTGAGAGTTCCTCTGTGTCGTCACCATTGGGCTTGATGGCTCCTTCGATCATCGTTAGCGATGCAGTCCAGGGTCAGACTTTTCTCCCCGGGCAGATTTTTGTGTTCGGCGGCTTTGCACTGCGGGCCAATTCGCTTGGCCATCTGGAGCAGTTTGAAAGTTACGCCCCTGGCCATCAGGTCAGGTTTGGAAGCTTAAATTACACGGCCGACATCCGCGAAGACTTGATCATCATCGGATTCGAGCCCCTGCCGAGTGCGCCGCACTGTCACGAGGGGCATGATTTAGCTCTGCCGCCGGACAACATTCAGGAGATCGCACCTGCAACCACTCTGACCTTCAATTCAGAGCCAATGGCACCATCCGTGGACGGGTGGTTAGACCCCGCTATGGAGGCTGCAACCTTAACGTCGATCGAGTCGAATATCAGTCTTACCCTTCGCAAGGCCCGTGACTCTAAATTGCCGGACTCTCCTCCGGACTCCGAGCCACCCGCGCCCCTGCCAATCGAATCCGATTGAGCACCGATCATGGAGTTCGCCGCCGCGGATATCTTTCAGCACTCGCCCTTCGGCGATATACTGAACTCACTAAGGTCTCTCTCCTTGTCGGGAGAGCCCTTGTTGGACTACGTCCGGCAGAATCGGGATGCGGACGACGAACAAATTCGCCGCCCACCCACCACCCACTTAATAGCCACTGTCGAAGATTTGACCGACATGCTCGATTTCGATTCTGAAGACATCGACGGTATGGATGACGATGCAGGAGACGAATAGGAACCACTGCCCACAGGGCACTGGACAGCCACCTCATCCCACGATGTATACATGGTGGACACACCCAAAGGAAACGACGACGAGGAACGGAGGGACGCAGGGAAGGATCGTTCCCTCGAAAAGTAGACAAAGCGGCGGCGTAAGCGCCACTCCAAACCCCGCCTCGATAGAAACAGCGGTCATACAAACCCAGCGATAGAGCAGGGTGAGCCAGCAGACGATGAACATGGCATTGAACAACCTTCCGACCAAGGCAACACGGATAATCTAACCGAACAACCCATCTCTGGCGAAGATAACAGTCCGGACGACCTCACGCCGGATAAGTTCCTGGAGCAGAAGAACCTCCATAAAAGGCTCGTCGCCACTGCGCGTAGCCTGAAAAAGCAGAAGCGGAAGCTCAAGACCGCGGAAGATGCACTTAGAATCAGATGGAGCAAAGTACTCAACACCGCAGATAAATATGGCGGCAGTCGCCACAAAAAGAGCTACTCGAAGCGAAAGCTACTGCCTGAATTTGATGAGGAGGCCATAGAGCCCCCGCAATCAAAAAACAAAGCAGCCATCCGGTCAGATAGACGACCTCATGGCCCACATAGAGCGGCAAACGACGCCGCACACAAGCCAACACGCGATCCACATGAGGACTCGCATCAAAAGGACGGTCCAACCAGATCTATCTACGGGCCAAGAAAACGCGCTCAAACACGCAATACAATACAACAAAATTCTGAACACCATGGCACGCCCAAGTACAGGGGCGCCGCACACCCCCTATGTTTCACCAATGAGGTGCTGGACCATGAATTTCCAGAGGGATTCAAACCCGTAAACATAGAGGCATACGACGGAACGACAGACCCTGGGGTCTGGATTGAGGATTATATCCTCCATATCCACATGGCTAGAGGAGATGAACGCCACGCCATCAAGTACTTACCCCTCAAGCTCAAAGGGCCACCCCAGCATTGGCTTAAAGACCTTCACGAAAACACCATTGGAAGTTGGGAGGAGCTCGAGGACGCTTTTCGGGCAAATTTTCAAGGGACTTATGTCTGACCACCGGACACAGACGATCTAAGTCATATAACTCAACATCCCGGAGAGTCAGCCTGAAAGCTTTGGAACAGGTTTCTTACTAAAAAGAATCAAATAGTAGAATGTCTGGACGCAGAAGCCTAAGCAGCTTTCAAACACAGCGTTCGAGACGAATGGCTCGCCAGACATCTCGGCCAAGAAAAGCCGAGAACAATGGTTGCATTAACAAGCCTCATGACCCGCTTCTGCGTGGGCAAGGACAGCTGGTTGGCAAGATGCAACACCAGCGACCCAAGTACATCTGAAGTCAGGGACGGGAACGGGAAGCCACGACGCAGCAAAAACCAACGCCGGAATAAAGAAGACAGCCCGAAGAGCACGGCGGTAAACGCCGGATTCAAAAGCTCTCGGCGGGATCAGCAAAAGCTGCCTCTCAAAGGCAACAGGGATGAACTGTCCAGCCTAAAAAACATTTTGGACAAGATATGTCAAATCCACAACACCCCTGGTAAACCTGCAAATCATACCCATAGAGAATGTTGGGTCTTCAAGCAATCCGGCAAACTCAACGCCGAACACAAGGGGCTGGATGACGAACCCCGCAAACAAAGCACTGGGAACAGAAGAAATTCCCACCAGAAGTCAAAACAGTAAACGTGTTACACGTGACTAGGGGGAGAAGCAAAGTAGCGCCCATAAAGATACGCGCCCTAGGGCCTATCACAACGGAGTTCCGCCACTGGTCATCAAAACTGATCACCTTCAACCATCGGGATTACTCTGCAAGTATCAGGCACGCAGGATGGGCTGCCTTGGTGTTAGACCCGATAATTGACGGATATCACTTTACACGAGTCCTGATGGATGGCTTACGTAGTCTAAACTCGATATATCGTGACACAGTAATGGGGATGGACCTAACAAAAATTAGCCATAGCTATACTTCCTTTAAAGGAGTAACGCTGCCCAGAAGCCCATTGCACGGCTCCTCCTACTAGAGGTTATATTCGCTTCCCCAAAACTTCCGTAGCTTAAAAAGCTATCCTTCCACATTGCTCGTTTCAAAGCGGTTATCAAGAATCATCGGGACGTGAAGCTTTCGCCACTTTAACGCACACCGCATTATGCATCCTCACGCTTAAGATGCCCGGGTCCACGCAGGCATCATTTCAAAGAAGGGAAATATTGAGCGCCCTCAGCGCTGAAGATCGTATGGCCGTTTGGCAGCCACACACTAAACCGCCTTTACCAACCGTAGCACCTAAGAGGTCGTTAAGACCACTGGACAGCTAGATGAGCCCTCGAATAACCGTGATAATTGATAAAAGCCCGATGGCTATACACCCCTATGCAAGGGGCTCACAAGATCTAAACAAGCGGCAATAAAGCTCAATTTTACCCATCTTGAATTATACTTGTTTATTTAATATAACGTAATTTTTTCAATGAACTGCTTTTCAACTAAGTTCCTCTCTTTATATATGAACACTGCATACACCTCGGCCCGTGATATAAGACAACGGAGACACAAAGCGCAGACGCAAAGCAGGACCCGCTTTCAAGGATTCTTTTCAGATTAAGACCCGCGAAACCTTTTTATCGTCTTGTTGATACACATATCCCGGATTCTGCACAATGTAGAAGGGGCTGGCCTTGGCATGTGGCCACGCCGAATATTGCATCGCACTCCAGACACTAGGGGCTTATTACAAAGGGCACCGTCAGCCCTGCTTAAAATCACAAAGATCGAATACCTTAGGGAGTGTTCGCCGTGAGTTTGGCCTTATATGCATCGCCGAATCATGTCTTTGGTCAAATGTTGGGTTTGCCCGGCCCTGGTTTTTGCTGCCTTCGCTTCGCTTCTATCGCTAACGCTGCACTGTGGAGAATCCATCGCGATTGTGCCCGGTTCGCCGGGCGAGCACCTCAAGAGAGAAAGCCGAAACCGATCATGATATAGCGTGGAGACCTGGGTCAACCACTATGACCTATGGAATCTTCGGGATTCCTCCGCCTTAACAAAGGGTCGCTTCGCCGTGCATATACACGCCTCAATTGGATGAGCGGCCGAGCACCAGGGGCTATATAGTAGCCCCACTGTCAAACTCATATGGCTAAGTGAAAGTGATAAAGCATTATAGTCCAATTGCCTAGTTCGCTGCGCTGTCACCTCCTTAATGGACCAAGACATTGGGTCAAGTGTGAATATGTGTCTTCATGTAACACCCCTCAAGATTATATGCGTGGGCTGAAGCCGATCACTGCCATCTTTCAAAGTTATATACATATATACATAAACGGCCGCACATGAGGTATTATAATTCTTGCAGGCACAAGTATAAAATAGCCTTTACATCTAAGCAAAACATTGTTTTCAATGAGAATACATGTCATTAGAACAGAATATTCTTCGAGCAATGTGTCTCTAACGAACGAGCGCCCTCAAGAACTTCTTGAAAGTAGTGCTCGGCAGGTACTCAGCTTCGTCCGAATCTTGGGCTGCAACGACGGTGGATTCCATCTCCGCCCAGTATGTCTTCACATCGGCAAGGCTATCCGACCTCCACGTGACGTCCCACCTCTTCATCGCCTTTGATATGCTATCGCACCAAGGAACTGCTGCACCAAACTAAAGTAACTCTTCGGCTTTGGCCTTTCCGGCCACAGATGGTCCATGACATACTTATGGCGAGTCCGGACAATCTATTCAGCTTGGCCCATTCGGACAGTCGATCAGTCAATGGAAGCGCATGCTCTGGACGGTTAAATTTTGACCAGAACAACTTCTCCACTTCGCGATCCTTTTGATCTCAGAAGTGTTCGGCTGCATCAGCAGCACTCGCCGCCAAATCTAGATATACGTCCATAGAACTCCACAGCCGGTCCAAAGGAGCATATTTAGGATCTCCGAACTTCATCCGCAAAGATAAAGGGGCTTCCCCAGCCATGATATTCGCCGCTTGACACAGCTCCTCCTTCATCTCTCTCATCATAGAGCGGGTATCCTTGGCCGCCATCGTGGCCTTCTCCAGGTCTATCTTCTTCGCTTGATCTTCCTTTTCAAGAAGCTTGCAACGGTCAGCTGCGTTCTTCAATTCCACAGCCATCTTGGCCATTTCCTCCTGGTTTTGGCAAGGAGCAGCTTCGGCCAGCCCTTTGATTGCCTTTTAGGCAGCTGCATCACTTTTTCTCGCTTGTTCCTTGCTCAAGTTTTTGCCCGCAGGTTCTCCACGGCCGCAGCTCCATCTGCATTAAACACACATGTTATAGATATCGCATCATGCTCCTTCTACCATGTGTATCCGAGAAACCACATACCTTGTGCCTCGCTGTCAGCTTTTGTTGACAAGCATGATGCTCAGATTCGCCACGCTGTTGCCGCTTAACTCGCAAATTTAGCAGTCCGGGTACATCGATTACACTTCACCGCATATTAAGGCGCAAAATTAAATCGATTATGGTCACACAAGGTTGTTCATGACAAGCACCCGTAGTCTGTGGGCTACTGGCTCACACATTGTATGATCTTAGCATATGCATCAAAACGGTACATCATTTCACATACCTCAAGGCCCGCCAAGAGACTCATGACAGTTTATGCAACCGCTTCATGGACGAAATCCTTTTCACCACTGCATTTCATTAACGTATGGTGCTTCCTCGAGATAATTGTTACTTCCAGCAGATCCTCGTAACGCCCGATCGCACACCAGCGGTGCCGACTCTTCGATTGATCTTCAAAAGCTGGATATCCGAGGCGGTATGGCAGGGGAGGCTTTCGCCTTCCATCATCTCGGAGGAAGAACCCCCAAAGACGAAGCTCATTCGGAAGGGCTAAGATCCGAATCCGCAAAGATAAAGGCTTCGATTATTTTCCTGTAGCTAAAGCAAGGTTCTTCTCATTACTAAATACCCTTTTTATGTATGGTAGAGGGCTGATCCTCGAGGGCATGAAAGTGCACAAGGTATCCCCGGCAGACCTCGGCTAAGATTTCTTCCCCTGCTTTGAGACCATTGTCTCCGGATCCTCGTGAGGCGGTCCTCTTCTTTCCCCGGGAGAGGAAGTTTCGATTCCTCCTTCCGCCAACCTCCTCCTTCGTGAGGCAGTAGTTTTGTTTCGCTTCTCTTCATTTGCTCAAGGCGCCGGATAAGGCGCGATCTCGAGCATCCCGGTTAACACAGAGTCCGGGCGAGGTCTCCGGAGGGGGACACCGATCAACTTTGTATTAGCTATCCACCCTCGGTTAAAGAGCGGCTTTTTAAGGGCTGTATGTTGGATAAATAAGCAAATAGAGTGTCTTGGATGCGAGCTACTTACTTGGGTATCCGCATGACATTGTAGCTCGACCTGCATCTTTCAAGTGGAACCGACACATGGCTTGTGGTCCGAAGAACAGTTTGTACATCTCCACAGGTGTCATGCCAAGAAGATGTTGGAGAGCTCGCGGTCCCTCCGGGTTAAACTCCCACAGGCGGAGGGGACGACATTTGTAGGGCAGGACTCGGCGAATTAACATGACTTGCGCCACCACGACCAGGCTGACATCTCTCTCTAGGAGATCTCGGATGCGGCTCTGCAATACGGGCACATCCTTTACTGGCCCCCAGTCTAGCCCCTTGTTGACCCATGACGCTAGTCGTGGCGGGGGACCCGAGCGAAAGGCAGGTGGATTCACCCACTTTGTACCCCTGGGAGATGTGATATAAAACCACTCTTGTTGCCATAGGCTGGGCTCCTCCTGGAAAGAGCCATCAGGCCATGGGGCGTCAGCATTTTTTCTTATTACAGCGCCTCCGCACTCTGCGTGCTGCCCCTTGATCATCTTCGGCTCCACTTTGAAGGTCTTGAGCCACAGTCCGAAGTGAGGGGTAATGCGGAGGAAAGCTTCACACACGACGACGAACGATGAATTGTGGAGGATAGACTCCAGGGCTAAGTCGTGGAAGTCCAGCCCATAATAGAACATGAGCCCTCTCACAAAGGGATCCGCCGCGAAGCCTAGCCCTCGGAGGATGTGAGATACGAACACAACGCTCTTGCCGGACTTTGGAGCGGGAATAACCTGCCCTTGAACTGGCAGCCTATGCGGGATTTCGCCGGTCAGGTACCTGGCCTCCCTTAGCTTTATTATATCTTCCTCCGTGACGGAGGAAGGCATCCATCGGCATTGAAGGTTAGATCCGGAAATCATCAAAGGTCCGAAGCACCTGAATCTGAAGCATCGGGTGTTGGAACTCGAGGCGGGAGGGGAATTCGATTGAGATCGATAGAAAATAGTAAGGCCTTGGTCTCTTTATAAAGAGGTTGAATACCGAGAGCCCTCCCTGTGACCGTTTGGGACTTACCTTCGATCGAGGAGACGTACCAACGGGCATGATTGGGTTACCCACGTCCGTGTTGATGAGAATCCCGTAAATAAAGGAGACATGATCTCTGCTTCGACAAGACGTGCCAAGGAAACCGCCTCGCGAAACGCGCTGAGTTGGGGGGTAAAAAACGATTCGAATAAAGGCTTGGCTGTGATGTGATGTCATGCTACGGAATACGTCGGCATATTAGATTTGTGAAAATAATATTCTCTCTACGGTGGTATGTGGAACTTGTTTTGTAGAGCCGGACACGATCCTCGTGTTCAAAATCTTCTATGAAGTATTCGGAGGAGGAACCCGCCTTGCAATGCCGAAGACAATCTGCGCGCCAGACTCATCGTCATTGAAGCCTGGTTCAGGGGCTACTGAGGGAGTCCTGGATTAGGGGGTATCCGGACTGCCGGACTATAACCTTTGGCCGGACTATTGGACTATGAAGATACAAGATTGAAGACTTCGTCCCGTGTCCGGATGGGACTCTCCTTGGCGTGGAAGGCAAGCTTGGCAATAAGGATATGTAGATCTCCTTCCTTGTAACCGACTCTGTGTAACCCTAGCCCCCTCCGGTGTCTATATAAACCGGAGGGTCTAGTCCGTAGGACATAGACAACAACAATCATACCATAGGCTAGCTTCTAGGGTTTAGCCTCTCCGATCTCATGGTAGATCAACTCTTGTACTACCCATATCATCAATATTAATCAATTAGGAGTAGGGTTTTACCTCCATCGAGAGGGCCCGAACCTGGGTAAAAACATCGTGTCCCTTGTCTCCTGTTTCCGCCTAGACGCACAGTTCGGGACCCCCTACCCAAGATCCGTCGGTTTTGACACTGACAGGGAGCACCTCCACGATTGTTACTGCCAGGTCATTCGGATGTGTACCTCAGACTGGGTGAAGCCGAAAGCTAGCCTTCTTAAGGGAATATTCGGTCGGTGAATTAAAGATGTTTTCTCAATTACTCCATTGGTAACCCCCAGAAGTTACATAAACGGTGATTATCCCATCACAACTCGGACATGTACATTAATACATGCACACCCAGGGAAAGGAACCCTTAACGGAACTATTCTCTCTGGAAGTTGTTTCTTACGACTCAAATGTAATATAACATAACTAGCAGAATACAACTTGTCTGTTCAAGCAACTATGACCCCTACGCCTAGTTTTCCAGGCATTCCCTGGCTTATTCGGCCGTGAGGGTATCCGAAAACACTCCGCACCCTTGAGTCCGGAGGTTGAAGCAAAAAGGTCTGCCATGACAAATGCTATACAATTCAGCTAGAATTACACAGGGCAAGGAAAGTACATAGTCACTTGGACCCAAACACTTCCCTCTCTATACCGTCCAACAGGCGATCTAACTTACAATCCTGTTGGGAATATTTGGCGGCCACCTCTACTTGGTCATATACTAAACTAACGGGAATTTCTGCCCCATTTGACCCTACTGGTCCAACCCTGGCCATGTGATTCGGGTCCAGCTTGGTATATCGCGTTTTCACCATGGCTCAGGCTTCCAGCGCACCTGATGACCCACAAGTATAGGGGATCTATCGTAGTACTTTCGATAAGTAAGAGTGTCGAACCCAACGAGGAGCAGAAGGAAATGATAAGCGGTTTTAAGCAAGGTATTCTTTGCAAGTACTGAAATAAGTGGTAACAAATAGTTTTGTGATAAGATAATTTGTAACGAGCAACAAGTAGCAAAAGTAAATAAAGTGCAGCAAGGTGGCCCAATCCTTTTTGTAGCAAAGCACAAGCCTGGACAAACTCTTATAATAGGAAAAGCGCTCCCAAGGACACATGGGAATATCGTCAAGCTAGTTTTCATCACGTTCATATGATTCGCGTTCGGTACTTTGATAATTTGATATGTGGGTGGACCGGTGCTTGGGTGTTGTTCTTACTTGAACAAGCATCCCACTTATGATTAACCTCTATTTCAAGCATCCGCAACTACAACAAAAGTATTAAGGTAAACCTAACCATAGCATGAAACATATGGATCCAAATCAGACCCTTACGAAGCAACGCATAAACTAGGGTTTAAGCTTACATCACTCTAGCAACCCATCATCTACTTATTACTTCCCAATGCCTTCCTCTAGGCCCAAATAATGGTGAAGTGTTATGTAGTCAACGTTCACATAACACCACTAGAGAATAGACAACATACATCTCATCAAAATATCGAACGAATACCAAATTCACATGACTACTAATAGCAAGACTTCTCCCATGTCCTCAGGAACAAACGTAACTACTCACCAAGCATATTCATGTTCATAATCAGAGGGGTAATAATATGCATAAAGGATCTGAACATATGATCTTCCACCAAATAAACCAACTAGCATCAACTACAAGGAGTAATCAACACTACTAGCAACCTACTAGTACCAATCCCGGACTTGAAGACAAGAATTGGATACAAGAGATGAACTAGGGTTTTGAGAGGAGATGGTGCTGGTGAAGATGTTGATGGAGATTGCCCTCTCCCGATGAGAGGGGCATTGGTGATGACGATGGCGATGATTTCCCCCTCCCGGAGGGAAGTGTCCCCGGTAGAACAGCTCTGCCGGAGCCCTAGATTGGTTCCGCCAAGGTTCTGCCTCGTGGCGACGGAGTCTCGTCCCGAAAGGTTGCTTATGATTTTTTCCTCGACAAAAGACCTCATATAGCAGAAGATGGGCATCAGAGAGCCAACAGGGGGCCCACAAGGTAGGGGGCGCGCCCCCCACCCTCGTGGACATGTGGGCCCCCCTCTGGTGAACTTCTTCCACTTGATAGTTTTTATATTTTCCAAAAATGACTTTCGTGGAGTTTCAGGACTTTTGGAGTTGTGTAGAATAGATCTATAATATTTGCTCCTTTTCCAGCCCAGAATTCCAGCTGCCGGCATTCTCCCTCCTTATGTAAACCTTGTAAAATAAGAGAGAATAGCCATAAGTATTATGACATAACGTGTAATAACAGCCCATAATGCAATAAATATCGATATAAAAGCATGATGCAAAATGGACGTATCAACTCCCCCAAGCTTAGACCTCGCTTGTCCTCAAGCGAAAGCCGATAACAATAAATATGTCCCCATGTTTAGAGGCAGAGGTGTCGATAAAAATAAAATACGGACATGAAGGCATCATGATTATTCTCATAACAGCAACATATATAGATATTGTCATATGATTTCTTATGCTCAAGTAATAATCCATTCACAATGCAGAGTACGAATCATAAACTTTATTGAGAACTAACAAACTATAATCTCAGTCATTGAAGCAATCGCAATTTATCATAACATCAGAAAGAGTCTATGTCAGAGCTAAATAGCAAGTCCACATACTCAACTATCATCTAGTCCTTCATAATTGCTAACACTCACGCAATACTTGTGGTTACGGAGTTTTAATCAGACACAGAGAAAGATAGGGGCTTATAGTTTCGCCCCACAACCTTTTACCTCAAGGGTAATGTCAATAGTAATAATTCATGCTCCCCTACATCCAATTAGGTACATATATCAGGATCTTTCCAACATACTGTGCTTGCCAAAGGATAAAATGAAAAAGGAAAGGTGAAGATCACCAAGACTCTTGCATAAGGTAGAAGATAATAATAAAAGATAGGCCCTTCGCAGAGGGAAGCATAGGTTGCCATGCGCTTTTATGGTTGGATGCACAAAATCTTAATGCGAAAGAACTTCACTTTTTATTGCCACTTGTGATATGAACCTTTATTATGTAGTCCGTCGCTTCTATTACTTCCACATCACAAGATCGTATAAAGCTTATTTCTCCCACACCAATCAATCATACATATTTAGAGCAACTTTTATTGCTTGCACCGATGACAACTTACTTGAAGGATCTTACTCAATCCATAGGTAGATATGGTGGACTCTCATGGCATAACTAGTTTAAGGGTTTTGGAAGCACAAGTAGTATCTCTACTTGGTGCTGAGAATTTGGCTAGCATGAGGGGGAAAGGCAAGCTCAACATGTTGGAGGATCCATGACAACATACTTTATCTCAGACATAAGAAAACATAACTCATTACGCTGTCTTCCTTGTCCAACATCAACTCTTTAGCATGTCATATTTTAATGAGTGCTCCCTATCATAAAAGATGTCAATAATAGTATATTTATATGTGATGCCTCTCTTTCCTTATTACTTCCTATTAATTGCAACGATGACCAAAGCTATGTTTGCAACCCCCAACAACTTTCAATCATCATACTCTTTCTACGTGAGGTCATTACTTTCAATAAGATCAATATGATCTCTTTGTTTCTTTTTATTCTTTGTCTTTTCTTTTATTCACTCAAGATTAGTGTAAAATAATCAAGCCCTTGAATCCACACTAATCTTTATAATATATAGCTCACAGACTCGATTACATAGAGAGATCATAAAGCAAAACTTAAAACTAGATCATGCCATAAACTTTATTCTACTAGATCAAAATACTACTAATAGGATCGAACTAAGAAAAACTGTAAAGATAGGAGATGTGATTGTGATACGATACCGGGCACATCCTCCAAGCTTGGCAGTTGCCAAGGGGAGTGCCCATACCCATGTGATTATGTCTCCTTTGTCGGTGAAGAAGGTGGTGATGATGGATAGTCGCACATCGAGCGTAAGAGGTCCTCCAACTTGCAGATAATGCCCTTGAGTGCCACGATAAGCTCCTTCAACAAAATATTTTCACTTGTGAGATACTTGTTTTGAATACGAGGTAACTCAATCATCTTGAAAGCCTCGATCTCAGTTGGGGTAAGAAGATTGTGATCAAGTTGAAGGATGTCTTCTACTGCCGGACCTTGGTTCAACATGGCCTTCTTGATCCCTTCATCCTTGTTGATCTCCACGGGTTCTTCCCTCTTCAGCTCTGTCTTCATTAGCCAAGCATCTTTGTCACCATTGTTGGAGGAGGTGGACGACATGATGCCTGGCCTTGACAACCCTTATAGAGAACAGCTCGAAACAAGAACAGAGGATATTTGCGTGATACGGGAGTCAAAACCTTCGGGACGTTATATAATGAATTTTTACCGGCCAAAATACATATCGTGCAAGAAAACAGAGTCCAGAAGTCACACGAGGTGCTCACGAGGTAGGGGGGCGCGCCCAGGGGGGTAGGCCGCGCCCTCCACCCTCGTGGAGCCCTCGTGTCCTTCCCGGTCTGCTACTTATTTTTCTATTTTTCTAAATATTACCAAACGGAGAAATATTGCCTTAAAAATTGTTTTGGAGTCGGTTTACTTACCGTACCACATACCTATTCCTTTTCGGAGTATGAAACATTCTGGAAAGTGTCCCTTATGTATTCCTGCGGGGTTACGGTTTCAATAATATTGGTTTCAACATTTACAGGATTACCAGAGATATAGTGTTTGATTCTTTAACCGTTTACCACCTTCGGATTTGTGCCTTCGAAGTTCTTGATTTTTATGGCACCGGAACGATAGACCTCCTCGATGACGTAGGGGCCTTCCCATTTAGAGCGAAGTTTTCCTGCAAAAAATGTTAAACAAGAGTTGTATAGCAATACATAATCACCTGCATTAAACTCACGCTTTTGTATCCTTTTGTCATGCCATCTTTTAACTTTTTGTTTAAACAACTTGGCATTTTCATACGCTTGGGTTCTCCATTCATCAAGTGAGCTAATATCAAATAACCTCTTCTCACCGGCAAGTTTGAAATCATAGTTGAGCTCTTTAATAGCCCAATATGCCTTATGTTCTAGTTCGAGAGGTAAGTGACATGCTTTTCCATAAACCATTTTATACGGAGACATACCCATAGGATTTCTATATGCAGTTCTATAGGCCCATAATGCATCATAAAGTTTTTTGGACCAATTCTTCCTAGACCTATTGACAGTCTTTTGCAAAATTAATTTGAGATCTCTATTACTCAATTCTACTTGACCACTAGGCTGCGGGTGATAAGGAGATGCAATTCTATGATTAACATCATATTTAGCAAGCATTTTTCGGAAATCACCATGAATAAAAAGTGAACCACCATCAGTCATTAAATATCTAGGGACTCCAAACCTCGGAAAAATAAATTCTTTAAGCATTTTTATAGAAGTGTTATGATCAGCACTACTAGCTAGAATAGCTTCTACCCACTTAGTAACGTAATCAACAGCAAGTAAAATACGTGTATATCCATTAGAGGCAGGAAAAGGTCCTATATAATCAAAGCCCCAAACATCAAATGGTTCAATAACAAGTGAATAATTCATAGGCATTTCTTGACATTTACTAATACTACCAATTCTTTGACATTCATCACATGACAAGACAAACTTACGGGCATCCTTGAAGAGAGTAGGCCAATAAAAACCGGATTGCAATACCTTATGTGCAGTTCTATCTCCAGCGTGGTGTCCTCCATAAGCTTCGGAGTGACACTTGCGTAGGATCTGTTCATGTTCATGCTCAGGTACACAACGTCTAATAACAACATCTACTCCTTCTTTATAGAGATGTGGGTCATCCCAAAATTAATGTCTCAAATCATAGAAAAACTTTCTCTTTTGCTGGTATGTGAAACTAGGTGGTATAAATTTAGCAACAATATAATTAGCATAATCAGCATACCATGAAGTACTATGAGAAGTACTTATAACATTTAATTTTTCATCAGGAAAGCTATCGTCAAAAGGTAGTGGGTCATCAAGAACATTTTGTAACCTAGACAAGTTGTCTGCAACGGGGTTCTCAACTCCCTTTCTATCAACAATATGCAAATCAAATTCTTGTAGCAAGAGAACCCATCTAATAAGTCTAGGTTTAGCATCTTTCTTTTCCAAAAGATATTTAATAGAAGCATGATCAGTGTGAATAGTCACTTTAGAAACAACAATATAAGGTCTGAACTTATCACAAGCAAATACAACTGCTAGGAATTATTTTTTAGTGGTTGCATAATTTCTTTGATAATTGTCTAGAGTTTTACTAGCATAATGGATAACATTTAATTTCTTATCAACTCTTTTCCCTAGAACAGCACCTACAGCATAGTCACTAGCATCACACATAATTTCAAAGGGTAAATTCCAATTAGGTGGCTGAACAATAGGTGCACAAATCAATGCTTTCTTAAGTATTTCAAATGCTTCTACACAATCATCATCAAAGACAAATGGTATATCTTTTTGTAGTAAATTAGTCAGAGGCCAAGAAATTTTTGAGAAGTCCTTAATGAACCTCCTATTAAAACTGGCATGACCAAGGAAACTTCTTATACCTTTGATGTCCTTGGGACATGGCATCTTTTCAATAGCATCAACCTTGGCTTTATCAACTTCAATACCACTTTCAAACACTTTATGCCCCAAGATAATACCTTCATTAACCATAATGTGGCACTTTTCCCAATTCAAGACAAGATTAGTTTCTTCACATCTCTGCAAAACTCGATCAAGATTGCTCAAGCAATCATCAAAAGAAGATCCATAAATGGAAAAGTCGTCCATGAAAACCTCACAAATCTTTTCACAGAAGTCAAAGAATATAGCCATCATGCATCTTTGAAAGGTAGCAGGTGCATTACATAAACCAAAAGGCATACGTCTATAAGCAAAAGTACCAAAAGGGCATGTAAAAGTAGTCTTTGATTGATCTTTAGCTGACACAGGTATTTGGGAGAAACCAGAATGACCATCTAGAAAGCAATAATTAATGTGTATGTTTGCATAATCTTTCTAGCATTTGATCGATAAAAGGTAAGGGGTAATGATCTTTCTTAGTAGCTTTGTTTAATTTACGAAAATCAATTACCATCCTATAACTTGGAATAATTCTTTGCGGAATCAATTCATCTTTATCATTAGGAACAACAGTAACACCTCCCTTTTTAGGGACACAATGGACAGGACTTACCCATTGACTATTAGCAATAGGATAAATTATACCTGACTCCAGAAGCTTTAGTATTTCTTTTCTTACCACTTCTTTCATCTTAGGATTCAACCGTCGTTGGTGATCACGAACTGGTTTAGCATCTTCTTCCAAATTTATTTTATGTTGACATAGAGTGGGACTAATGCCCTTCAGATCATCAAGAGTATATCCAATAGCATCACGGTGCTTCTTCAGATTTTTCAATAATCTCTCTTCTTCATGCTATGAAAGGTTAGCACTAATAGTAACAGGACATATCTTCTTTTCATCAAGATAAGCATATTTAAGATTATCAGGCAACGGTTTAAGCTCAAACACGGGGTCACCCTTGGGTGGAGGAGGATCCCCTAGGATTTCAACAGGCAAATTGTGTTTCAGAATAGGTTCCTGTTTAAAGAATACTTCATCTATTTCCCTTCTTTCATTCATAAACATATCATTTTCATGGTCCAGCAAGTATTGTTCTAAGGGATCACTAGGAGGTACGGCAATAGAAGCAAGACCTATAATTTCATCCTTACTAGGAAATTCTTCTTCACGGTGTTGTTTACTAAATTTAGAGAAATTAAACTCATGAATCATATCATCCAAGCCAATAGTAACAACATTCTTTTCGCAATCTATCTTAGCATTGACAGTATTCAAGAAGGGTCTAGCAAATATAATGGGACAAAAGCTATCCAGCAGGATATTTAGTTTTCCCACACAAGACTTCAACATCTCTAACAATTCCCATTGCTGATATAGTATCTCTATTGGCAAGTTTAATTGTAACATCAATACCTTCTATCTCAGCGGGTGCAATTTCATGCTTAATTTCTTCGTACAGAGTATAAGGTATAACACTAGCACTAGCACCCATATCACATAAGCCATGATAACAATGATCTCCTATTTTAACAGAAATAACAGGCACGCCTACCACAGGTCTATGTTTATCTTTAGCACTAGGTTTAGCAATTCTAGCGGTCTCACCGCAAAACTGAATAACATGCCCATCAATATTATCAGGTAAGAGATCTTTAACAATAGAAATCTTATGTTCAACTTTAACTTGCTCAGGAGGTGTATAATTTCTAATATTGCTTTTACAAACTACAGTTGAAGCTTTAGCATGATCCTTTATTCTAACAGGGAAAGGTGGTTTCTCAACATAAGAAGTAGGAACAATAGGATCATTATAAGTGACAATCTTTTCTTCAACTTTAATAGGTGCAGCTACTTTTACTTCTATGTATGGGAGGATGATATTTAAACCACTTCTCCTTGGGTAGATCAACATAAGTAGCAAAAGATTCACATAAAGAAGCTGCTATCTCAGAGTCAAGTCCATATTTAGTGCTAAACTTCCGGAAAATATCGGTATCCATAAAAGATTTAACACAATAAAACTTAGGTGTCATACCTGACTCCTTACCTTCGTCGAGATCCCAATCTTTAGAGTTGCATTTAATTCTATCCAATAAATCCCATTTAAATTCAATAGTCTTCATCATAAAAGAGCCAGCACAAGAAGTATCGAGCATGGTGCGATTGTTTTCGTAAAGCCGAGCATAAAGATTTTGAATAATTGTTTCTCTTGGGAGCTCATGATTGGGGCATGAATATAACATTGATTTAAGCCTCCCCCAAGCTTGAGCGATGCTTTCTCCTTCGCGAGGCCAAAAATTATATATATAGTTGCGATCACGATGAACAAGATACATAGGATAATACTTTTGATGAAATTCCAATTTCAATCTTCTATAGTTCCATGATCTCGTATCATCACATAGCCTATACCATGTCAATGCATCTCCCTTCAAAGATAAAGGGAAGACCTTCTTATTAGCAACATCATCGGGTATACTTGCAAGCTTAAATAATCCACAAACTTCATCCACATATATTAGGTGCTCATCAGGATACTTTGTTCCATCTCCTGTAAAAGGATTAGCTAGCAGTGTTTCTATCATACCCGAAGGAAATTCAAAGGGAACATTTTCATTTTCAGTAGGTTCAATAGGTTGAGGAGCAATTCTTTGCTCTACTGGTCGGGGTGAAGATACCCCGAACAAGCCTCTCAGAGGATTACTTTCCATAGTAACAAGTGACAGTAAATTTCAGCACACTATATAAGTTTTTCCTTACCAGATTCCACCTACCAAAGGCGCTTCACTCCCCGGCAACAGCACCAGAAAAGAGTCTTGATGACCCACAAGTATAGGGGATCTATCGTAGTCCTTTCGATAAGTAAGAGTGTCGAACCCAACGAGGAGCAGAAGGAAATGATAAGCAGTTTTCAGCAAGGTATTCTCAGCAAGTACTGAAATAAGTGGTAACAGATAGTTTTGTGATAAGATAATTTGCAACGAGCAACAAGTAGAAAAGGTAAATAAAGTGCAGCAAGGTGGCCCAATCATTTTTGTAGCAAAGGACAAGCCTGGACAAACTCTTATAATAGGAAAAGCACTCCCGAGGACACATGGGAATATCGTCAAGCTAGTTTTCATCACGTTCATATGATTCGCGTTCGGTACTTTGATAATTTGATATGTGGGTGGACCGGTTCTTGGGTGATGTTCTTACTTGAAAAAGCATCCCACTTATGATTAACCTCTATTGCAAGCATCCGCAACTACAACAAAAGTATTAAGGTAAACCTAATCATAGCATGAAACATATGGATCCAAATCAGCCCCTTACGAAGCAACGCATAAACTAGGATTTAAGCTTCATCACTCTAGCAACCCATCATCTACTTATTACTTCCCAATGCCTTCCTCTAGGCCCAAATAATGGTGAAGTGTTATGTAGTCGATGTTCACATAACACCACTAGAGGCTAGACAACATACATCTCATCAAAATATCAAACGAATACCAAATTCACATGACTACTAATAGCAAGACTTCTCCCATGTCCTCAGGAACAAACATAACTACTCACAAAGCATATTCATGTTCATAATCAGAGGGGTAATAATATGAATAAAGGATCTGAACATATGATCTTCCACCAAACAAACCAACTAGCATCAACTACAAGGAGTAATCAACACTACTAGCAACCTACTAGTACCAATCCCGGACTTGGAGACAAGAATTGGATACAAAAGATGAACTAGGATTTTGAGAGGAGATGGTGCTGGTGAAGATCTTGATGGAGATTGCCGTCTCCCGGTGAGAGGAGCGTTGGTGATGACTATGGCGATGATTTCCCCCTCCCGGAGGGAAGTGTCCCCGGCAGAACAGCTCTGCTGGAGCCCTAGATTGGTTCCGCCAAGGTTTCGCCTCGTGGCGGCGGTGTCTCATCCCGAAAGGTTGGTTATGATTTTTTTCCTCAATGAAAGACCTCATATAGCAGAAGATGGGCATCGGAGAGCCAACAGGGGGCCCACGAGGTAGGGGGGTGTGCCCTGGGGGTAGGGCACGCCCCCCACCCTCGTGGACAGGTGGGCCCCCCTCTAGTGAACTTCTTCCGCTGGATATTTTTTATATTTTCCAAAAATTACTTTTGTGGAGTTTCAGGACTTTTTGAGTTGTGCAGAATAGGTCTCTAATATTTGCTCCTTTTCCAGCCCAGAATTCCAGCTGCCGGCATTCTCCCTCCTTATGTAAACCTTGTAAAATAAGAGAGAATAGCCATAAGTATTATGACATAACGTGTAATAATAGCCCATGATGCAATAAATATCGATATAAAAGCATGATGCAAAATGGACATATCAGCACCCTCTCAGCAGGCCGATATCTTCCATAGTCGGATACGCCGCCGCGCTCCCTTGAACAGCTCTACAAGCTACTCCATACTTCCTGGAGGGGAGTCGGACGGCCATATGGCCTTAGCCATGCTCCGCATGGCTAGCCGAGCATGCTCGCGCACTTGTGACAGCGTCTGCAGCAGATCACTTGATGATTCGGACACCTCCTCTTCAGGACGGCCTGTCAGTACACCTGCAAACATGACTATATCAGTCCCATTTATCTCTGAGCTAATTCACAAGCAGTTCGGACACATACTGAAGATACTGCCCACAGTTTATGTTCTCCTTCACGGAAGCGGCTAGCTGGGCTCGAACATCTTTCAACTCTTCACGCAAGGCAGTTGTGGAATCCTGTAGCTTGTTTTTCTCATCTCTGATGAGGGTCAGCACACGCACGCCTATGTCGTGTTGTCTTTTCGTCTCTTTTTCTCCCTATTGGGGACCTTCAGCTTCTCTTCAAGTTGATCAGACAGCCCTATTATGCGAAATCAGCAGCAACATTAGCGCAGTGGGTACACAATTATTGTTCCTTGGTGGAAGGGAACAATACCAGAGGACGACTTCTTTAAGTCTCATAGTTCCGCGCTAGCAGCTTTTAGCTACGCCCAACACTTCTCCAGCTCTTGGGCTAGCAGACCATTCATCTCTGCGAGGACCTGGTTGTTCAACGATCCTTAAATCAGTTGTGCCAACTGCTTTCAGTCTCGGGGGCTACGGGTATATGGCTATCCTTTTTTGACAAAGAAAATTTGCCTGCACATCTGACAGATATTGCCTCGTGGCTTTTCTAAGCCCGTCTCGAGCAGCTCGGATGTATGCGTTGCCCGAGCTAAAGGCATTAAATGCCTCGTCCGAGAACTTTGGGTCTCGTAAAATAGCACTACAGCACCGATGATTCATGGCGCTCTCTACTTCTGAGTTGGTAACAGACATATTGTCCGAACCCTCGGCCGAAGGGCAGTCCGGCTTTGTTCCTACATCGGCCCCCGTCTCCCCGACTGGATCTAAATCTTGGTTGTTGGGAGCGCGGCCGGCCGGACCCCCGGACACAGTTCGGCGAACCTTTTTCCTGTAATCAAACAGGCGCATAGGTCAAAGTTGGATACGGCCGCTGAAAAATATATTTATCCGTACCTCATCGATAAAGGCCCAGCGGTGCCTTCACCGGCCCTCCTCTTTGATGGCCTGCCCTGCGCAGGAACCAATTTCCTCGATATCGTCGAACGCTTCCCCTGTAGAACGGGCGACAATGCGGTGGGTGAGGCAGAGTAAGAGCACCCTTTCAGAGAAGGTGTTTCTTGATTACTTACGTGTGAAGCTGGAAGAAGACTAGGGTAGTCGGCGATGATGGCCACTTCTGTGCCATCATATCTCGTCTGGTAAAACACCCCCTCCGCGAGCACCACAAATATATCCGGATCCTCTTCAAAGCCGGGATCAAGCTCCCGGTTGTGGTTCTCCGGCTGTGGGGCGGGACTATGAAGTCCCTCGGTGACCTTTCGCCAGTGCTGTCATAAGCAGACAAACTAGAAATTTATCAAAGGCAATTCAGAGATGGAAGGAGTAAAAACAGAGGGGTTGGGGCTTACCCAACTGGGAGGGTTATACATAGAGTACTCGTCTCTGAGTTTGATGCGAAGAAATTCAATTTCCTCCCCTTTGAACAATTCGGCTAATATCTTAGCCAAAGCGGCAGGGGTATCCGGACCTTTCTGGCCGCAGTGAGAGGCGTCATCCTCCCCATTGTAGTGCCACATTGGAAGCCCTCTGTATTGGAGCGGCTGAACCCCTCGCGCTATGGAGATCGCCATAACCTCGATTACTGTGAGTTCGGACTGAGCGAGCTCTTTTATCTTGCCCATCAGCTGACGAACTTCCACACCGTCTTCCTCTTCAAGGCTCCGGGGACGCCAACTGTGGCGTTTCTTCAGCGGGACGCTTGCAAATTCAGGAAGACCCTTTCGAACCGGGTCGGGAAGTGCGACGTCCTCACTATAAAACCATTCGGATGGCCATTCATCGGGTGCCTTCCTTGGTGTGCCGGATGGATATCCGGTATCGGCGACGCGCCATACTTCGGCTCTGCCCACTTCAAATATTGACCCTTCATGATTGCGCGGGATGAGACAGAACAACTTCTTCCACAACTCGAAATGAGGCTCAACGCCCAGGAATAGTTTGCATAAAGCGACGTAACCCGCAATGTGCAGAATAGAGGCCGGAGTGAAGTTGTGCAGCTGGAGGCCGTAGTACTCCAGAAGCCCTCGGAGGAACGGATGGATTGGAAATCCAACGCCTCTTAGCAGGTAGGGGACAAAACACACTCGCTCTCCCCCGGACGGATTGGGGAAGTCCTCTGCCTGAGTCCCCTCATTGAAGGAAGATAGCCCCGTTCAAAGAGGGACTAGATCTGCAGGGGGAAGGAATCCCTGTGTTTGCAACTTCGTCAATTGGCTATGAGACACAGAGCACCTCCCCCACTTGCCTTTCTCTGGGTTGGGACGAGCGGAGGCGCTGGGAACACTAGCCATGCTGGAATGGTTTCTCCTAAGCAGTCTCTGGGGATTTCTTCCGCGTAGCGTTGAATGGATCTAGGATCCAATCTCTTTAAATAGGCGCTCTTCCTTGCGTGGACGGGGTGTTATTCGCAAAAATACCCTGACGTTCCACATTCGCTCGACACGTGGAGGACGGAGATTATTTAACGTGCAGAAGCCAAGGAGGCGACATTGGATCAATGGTCGAATACATTACTTGGAGATCATTGAAGGAGGAACCCGCCTTGCAATGCCGAAGACAATATCTTTGCCGAACACCTCGCTATTGAAGACTGGTTCGGGGGCTACTGAGGGAGTCCTGGACTAAGGGGTCCTCGGACGTTAGGCCTATTATCCATGGGCTGGACGATGGGCTGTGAAGACACGAAGGCCGAAGACTGCACCCGTGTCTGGATTGGACTCTACTTGGCGTGGAAGGCAAGCTTGGCGACCGATTATGAATATTCCTTCTTATGTAACCGACTCTATGTAAACCCTAGATCACTCTGGTGTCTATATAAACCGGAGGGGTTAGTCTGGACAGGACTAATACACATTACCGTAGTCATACAGGCTAGACTTTTAGGGTTTAGCCATTACGATCTCGTGGTAGATCAACTCTTGTAATACTCATATTCATCAAGATCAATCAAGCAGGAAGTAGGGTATTACCTCCATAGAGAGGGCCCAAACCTGGGTAAACATCGTGTGCCCCGTCTCTTGTTACCATCGATCCTAGACGTACAGTTTGGGACCCCCTACCCGAGATCTGCCGGTTTTGACACCGACACATAACGCTTCCGCTTACGGTCTATGAGGGTACGTGGACTACACTCTCCCCTCTGTTGATGTGCATCATCATGATTGATCTTGCGTGTACGTAGGAATTTTTTTGAAATTATTGCGTTCCCCAACAATATGATCCTAAGTTTTCTACCTCACCTATCTTTATTGATGATAAGGATTATGAATTCTCTGTCGACCGAGAGTTAATTATTTTGGTTGAATCTGATCCTTTCCATGGTTATGAAACTGAAACTGTTCTCGCACATCTTACTAAGTTGAATGACATAGCCACCCTTTTACTCATGATGAGAAGACTCATTATTATTTTATTCTCAAATTATTTCCGTTCTCATTAAAGGGTGATGCTAAACCTTGGTACAATACTCTTGCTCCTGGTTGTGTGCGTAGTCCCCAGGATATGATTTATTACTTCTCTGAAAAATATTTCCCTGCTCTTAAGAAACAAGCTGCCCTACAGGAAATATTTAACTTTGTGCAAACTAAAGAAGAGAGTCTACCACAAGCGTGGGGGAGGCTTTGCCAATTACGTAATGCTTTTCCTGGTCATCCTCTTAAGAAAAATGAAATACTTGATATCTTTTATAATGGACTAACCGATGCTTCTAGGCATTTCCTAGATAGTTGTGCTGGTTGTGTTTTCAGGGAACGAACTGTTGGGCAAGCTGAAGAATTATTGAATAACATATTGACAAATTATGATGAATGGACTCTTCCTGATCCACCGCCTAAGCCGGGTATATTATATCTCAGTCCTGAAGATATGCAAGAGGTAAAGAAATCTATGAAGGAAAAATGTATTAAAGCTGAGGATGTTAAAAATTTACCTCCTATTGAAGAAATACATGGGCTTAATACACCACCACCACCCAAGGTGGTGGAGGTAAATTCTCTAATGAAGTTCAATGATAATGACAATCCTCACAATATGCACCCTAACCAATGCCTTTATGAGTTTGAAAACTACATTAGAAAACAAGATCACTTCAATGCAAACATTATGAAACAATTCAAATATAATTCGAATATGATTGCTCGCTTTAGTGACTTGTTATTTAGAATCTCAAATGATGTTAGAGGTGTGGGAAAGCATGCTTCTATGCTACAAACCCAGTTAGAACAAGTTGCTAAATCTCAAAGAGAATTGCTTGATGAAATGAATAACAATATACATGACTTTGCTGTTAGAGTTGCAACTAGTGGAGGTAAAATGACTCAGGAACCACTTTATCCTGAGGGACACCCAAAAAGAATTGAACATGATTCACAATGGAAGAACACCACTGCACCTATTCCTTCTAAAAAGAAGAACAAAAAGAAAATTGATAGGACTTTGCAAGCTTCTAGTGAACCTGAAGTAGAAAAACCTCCTGATAATCATAATGATGTTTCTATCTCTGATGCTTAAACTCAGTCTGGTAATGAACATTCATCTAGTGATAATGAAAAAGATAATGCTGATGTTGTTGGGGAACGTAGTAATTTCAAAAAAATTCCTACGCACACACAGGACCATGGTGATGGCATAGCAACGAGAGGGGAGAGTGTCCGTCCACGTACCCTCGTAGACCGAAAGCGGAAGCGTTATAACAACGCGGTTGATGTAGTAAATGCGTCTTCACGATCCGACCGATCCAAGCACCGTTACTCCGGCACCTCCGAGTTCTTGGCACACGTTCAGCTCGATGGCGATCCGGGCTCCGATCCGCAACGCAGCGTCGGGAAGGAGTTCCACAAGACGACGGCGTGGTGACGATCTTGATGTTCTACCGTCGCAGGCTTCGCCTAAGCACCGCTACAATATGACCGAGGTGGAATATGGTGGAGGGGGCACCGACACGGCTAAGGAGCGATCACGAAGATCAACTTGTGTGTTCTAGGGTGCCCCCTGCCCCGTATATACAGGAGCAAGGGGGAGGGCCGGCCGGCCTAGGAGGCGCGCCAAGGGAGGGGGAGTCCTCCTCCTAGTAGGAGTAGGACTCCCCTTTCCTAGTCCTACTAGGAAGGAAGAAGGGGGAAGGAAAGAGAGGGAGAGGGAGAGGGAAAGGGGGGCCGCCCCCCCCCCTCCTAGTCCAATTCGGACTCCTCATGGGGGGGCGCGCGCTACCTCCTGGTGCAGCCCTCTCTCTCCCCTCTTGGCCCAATAAGGCCCATTACTTCCCCGGGGGGGTTCCGGTAACCCATCCGGCACTCCGGTTTTCTCCGGAAACTTCCGGAACCTTTCCGGTGTCCGAATATAGCCGTCCAATATATCAATCTTTATGTCTCGACCATTTCGAGACTCCTCGTCATGTCCGTGATCACATCCGGGACTCCGAACTCCTTCGGTACATCAAAATACATAAACTCATAATATAACCGTCATCGAAACCTTAAGCGTGCGGACCCTACGGTTCGAGAACAATGTAGACATGGCCGAGACATCGTCTCGGTCAATAACCAATAGCGGGACCTGGATGCCCATATTGGCTCCTACATATTCTGCGAAGATCTTTATCGGTCAGACCGCATAACAACATACGTTGTTCCCTTTGTCATCGGTATGTTACTTGCCCGAGATTCGATCGTCGGTATCCAATACCTAGTTCAATCTAAGCATCGCAAGTCTCTTTACTCGTTCCGTAATACATCATCTCACAGCTAACTCATTAGCTGTAATGCTTGCAAGGCTCGATGATGTGCATTACCGAGAGGGCCCAGATACCTCTCCGACAATCGGAGTGACAAATCCTAATCTCGAAATACGCCAACCCAACATCCGCCTTCGGAGACACCTGTAGTACTCCTTTATAATCACCCGATTCACGTTGTGACGTTTGGTAGTACCCAAAGTGTTCCTCCGGTAAACGTGAGTTGCATAATCTCATAGTTATAGGAACATGTATAAGTCATGGATAAAAGCAATAGCAACATACTAAACGATCGGATGCTAAGCTAATGGAATGGGTCATGTCAATCAGATCATTCAACTAATGATGTGACCTCGTTAATCAAATGACAACTCCTTTGTCTATGGTTAGGAAACTTAACCATCTTTGATTAACAAGCTAGTCTAGTAGAGGCATACTAGTGACACTGCTGTTTGTCTATGTATTCACACATGTATTATGTTTCCGGTTAATACAATTCTAGCATGAATAATAAACATTTATCATGAAATAAGGAAATAAATAATAACTTTATTATTGCCTCTAGGGCATATTTCCTTGATCTCCCACTTGCACTAGAGTCAATAATCTAGATTACATAGTAATGATTCTAACACCCATGGAGTCTTGGTGTTGATCATGTTTTGCTCGTGGAAGAGGCTTAGTCAACGGGTCTGCTACATTCAGATCCGTATGTATCTTGCAAATCTCTATGTCTCCCACCGGACTAAGTCCGGATGGAATTGAAGCGTCTCTTGATGTGTTTGGTTCTCTTGTGAAATCTGGATTCCTTTGCTAAAGCAATTGCTCGAGTATTGTCACAAAAGATTTTCATTGGACCCGATGCACTAGGTATGACACCTAGATCGGATATGAACTCCTTCATCCAGACTCCTTCATTAGCTGCTTCCGAAGCTGCTATGTATTCCGCTTCACATGTAGATCCCGCTACGACGCTTTGTTTAGAACTGCACCAACTGACAGCTCCTCCGTTTAGTGTAAATACGTATCCTGTTTGCGATTTAGAATCGTCCGGATCAGTGTCAAAGCTTGCATCAACGTAACCGTTTACGATGAGCTCTTTGTCACCTCCATATACGAGAAACATATCCTTAGTCCTTTTCAGGTATTTCAGGATGTTTTTGACCGCTGTCGATGATCCACTCTGGATTACTTTGGTACCTCCCTGCTAAGCTTATAGCAAGGCACACATCAGGTCCGGTACACAGCATTGCATACATGATAGAGCCTATGGCTGAGGCATAGGGAACATCTTTCATTTTCTCTCTATCTTCTGCGGTGGTCGGGCATTGAGTCTTACTCAACTTCACACCTTGTAACACAGGCAAGAACCCTTTCTTTGCTTGATCCATTTTGAACTTCTTCAAAATTTTGTCAAGGTATGTGCTTTGTGAAAGTCCAATTAAGCGTCTTGATCTATCTCTATAGATTTTGATGCCCAATATGTAAGCAGCTTCACCGAGGTCTTTCATTGAAAAACTCTTATTCAAGTATCCCTTTATGCTATCCAGAAATTCTATATCATTTCCGATTAGTAATATGTCATCTACATATAATATCGTAAATGCTCTGAGCTCCCACTCACTTTCTTGTAAATACGGCTTCTCCAAAAGTCTCAGATAAACCCAAATGCTTTGATCACACTATCAAAGCGTTTATTCCAACTCCGAGATGCTTGCACCAGTCCATAAATGGATCGCTGGAGCTTGCACACTTTGTTAGCTCCCTTTGGATCGATAAAACCTTCTGGTTGCATCATATACAACTCTTCTTCCAGAAATCCATTCAGGAATGCAGTCTTTACATCCATTTGCCAAATTTCATAATCATAAAATGCGGCAATTGCTAACATGATTCGGACAGACTTAAGCATCGCTACGGGTGAGAAGGTCTCATCGTAGTCAATCCCTTGAACTTGTCAAAAACCTTTCGCGACAAGTCGAGCTTTGTAGACAGTAATATTACCGTCACGTCGGTCTTCTTCTTGAAGATCCACTTGTTTTCTATTGCTTGCCGACCCTCGGGCAAGTCAACCAAAGTCCACACTTTGTTTTCATACATGGATCCCATCTCAGATTTCATGGCCTCAAGCCATTTTATGGAATCTGGGCTCACCATCGCTTCTTCATAGTTCGTAGGTTCATCATGATCTAGTAGCATGACTTCGAGAACAGGATTACCGTACCACTCACAGTGCGGTTCTTACTCTGGTTGATCTACGAGGTTCTGTAGTAACTTGATCTGAGGTTTCATGATCAACATCATCAACTTCCTCACTATTTGGTGTAGATGTCGCAGAAACTGGTTTCTGTGATAAACTACTTTCAAATAAGGGAGAAGGTACAGTTACCTCACCAAGTTCTACTTTCCTCCCACTCACTTCTTTCGAGAGAAACTCCTTCTCTAGAAAGGATCCATTCTTAGCAACAAATGTCTTGCCTTCGGATCTGTGATAGAAGGTGTACCCAACTGTCTCTTTTGGGTATCCTATGAAGACACATTTCTCCGATTTAGGTTCGAGCTTATCAGGTTGAAGCTTTTTCACATAAGCATCGCACCCCAAACTTTAAGAGCGACAACTTTGGTTTCTTGCTAAACCATAGTTCATAAGGTGTCGTCTCAACGGATTTTGATGGTGTTCTATTCAGCGTGAATGCGGCCGTCTCAAGAGCATAACCCCAAAACGATAGCGGTAGATCTGTAAGAGACATCATAGATCGCACCATATCAAGTAAAGTGCGATTACGACGTTCGGACACACCATTGCGCTGTGGTGTTCCGGGTGGCGTGAGTTGCGAAACTATTCCGCATTGTTTCAAATGTAGACCAAACTCATAACTCAAATATTCGCCTCCACGATCAGATCGTAGAAACTTTATTTTCTTATTACGATGATTTTCAACTTCACTCTGAAATTCTTTGAACTTTTCAAATGTTTCAGACTTATGTTTCATTAAGTAGATATACCCATATCTGCTTAAATCATCTGTGAAGGTGAGAAAATAACAATATCCGCCACGAGCCTCAACATTCATTGGACCACATACATCTGTATGTATGATTTCCAACAAATCTGTTGCTCTCTCCATAGTACCGGAGAACGGGGGGTTAGTCATCTTGCCCATGAGGCACGGTTCATGAAGTGCCAAGTGATTCATAATCAAGTGACTCCAAAAGTCCATCAAGATGGAGTTTCTTCATGCGCTTTATACCGATATGACCTAAACGGCGGTGCCACAAATAAGTTGCACTATCATTATCAACTCTGCATCTTTTGGTTTCAACATTATGAATATGTGTATCACTACTATCGAGATTCATTAAAATAGACCACTCTTCAAGGGTGCATGACCATAAAAGATATTATTCATATAAATAGAACAACCATTATTCTCTAATTTAAATGAATAACCGTCTCGCATCAAACAAGATCCAGATATAATGTTCATGCTCAACGCTGGCACCAAATAACAATTATTTAGGTCTAAAACTAATCCCAAAGGTAGATGTAGAGGTAGCGTGCCATTGCGATCACATCGACTTTGGAACCATTTCCCACGCCAAGATCGTCACCTCGTCCTTTGCCGTTGTTCGCTAATCTGTAGTCCCTGCTTCGAGTTGCAAATATTAGCAACGTAACCAGTATCAAATACCTGTGTACTACTGCGAGCTCTAGTAAGGTACACATTAATAACATGTATATCACATATACCTTTGTTCACCTTGCCATCCTTCTTATCCGCCAAATACTTGGGGCAGTTCCGCTTCGGTGACTAGTCTGCTGGTAGAAGCACTCAGTTCTGTGTTTAGGGCGGACTTGGGTTTCTTCTCTGAGCAGCAACTTGTTTGCTGTTCTTCTTGAAGTTCCCCTTCTTCTTCCCTTTGCCTTTCTTCTTGAAACTAGTGGTCTTATTGACCATCAACACTTGATGCTCTTTCTTGATTTCTACCTCCGCAGCTTTCAGCATTGCGAAGAGCTCAGGCATAGTCTTTACTAACCCTTGCATATTATATTTCATCACGAAGCCTTTGTAGCTTGGTGGCGGTGATTGAAGAATTACATCAATGACACAATCATCCGGAAGATTAACTCCCGGTTGAGTCAAGTGATTGTAATACCGGACATTCTGAGTATGTGCTCACTGACAGATCCATTCTCTTCCATCTTGCAGCTATAGAACTTATTGGAGACTTCATATCTCTCAATCCGGGCATTCTGTTGAAATATCAACTTCAACTCCTGGAACATCTCATATGCTCCATGACGTTCAAAACGTCGTTGAAGACCCGGTTCTAAGCCGTAAAGCATGGCACACTGAACTATAGAGTAGTCATCAGCTTTGCTCGCCAGACGTTCTTAACGTCGTCGCCACATCAAGAAGAGTCTGGCACCTAGCGGTGCATCCAGACGTAACTTTTCTCAGGCAGCAATGAGGATAATCCTCAGATTACGGACCCAGTCCGTGTAATTGCTACCATCATCTTTCAACTTTGCTTTCTCAAGGAACGCATTAAAATTCAACGGAACAACAAAGACGAGCCATCTATCTACAAAGTAAACATAGACAAGCAAAATACTATCGGTACTAAGTTCATGATAAATTCAAGTTCAATTAATCATATTACTTAAGAACTCCCACTTAGGCAGACATCTCTCTAGTTATCTAAGTGATCACGTGATCCAAATCAACTAAACCATAACCGATCATCACGTGAGATGGAGTAGTTTTCAATGGTGAACATCTTATGTTGATCATATCTACTATATGATTCACGCCGACCTTTCGGTCTCCGTGTTCCGAGGCCATATCTGCATATGCTAGGCTCGTCAAGTATAACCTGAGTATTCTGCGTGTGCAAAACTGGCTTGCACCCGTTGTAGATGGACGTAGAGCTTATCACACCCGATCATCACGTGGTGTCTCGGCACGACGAACTTTGGCAACGGTGCATACTCAGGAGAACACTACTTGATAATTTTAGTGAGAGATCATCTTATAATGCTACCGTCAATCAAAGCAAGATAAGATGCATAAAGGATAAACATCACATGCAATCAATATAAGTGGTATGATATGGCCATCATCATCTTGTGCTTGTGATCTCCATCTCCGAAGCACCGTCATGATCACCATCGTCACCGGCGCGACACCTTGATCTCCATCGTAGCATCGTTGTCGTCTCGCCAACTATTGCTTCTACGACTATCGCTACCGCTTAGTGATAAAGTAAAGCAATTACATGGCGTTTGCATTTCATACAATAAAGCGACAACCATATGGCTCTCGCCATTGCCGATAACTTCGGTTACAAAACATGATCATCTCATACAATAAAATATAGCATCACGTCTTGACCATATCACATCACAACATGCCCCGCAAAAACAAGTTAGACGTCCTCTACTTTGTTGTTGCAAGTTTTACGTGGCTGCTACGGGCTGAGCAAGAACCGTTCTTACCTACGCATTAAAACCACAACGATACTTCCGTCAAATAGACTCCGCTTTAACCTTCTCAAGGACCGGGCGTAGCCACTTTCAGTTCAACTAAAGTGAGAGAGACAGACACCCGCCAGCCACCTTTAAGCATGAGTGCTCGTAACGGTGAAACCAGTCTCGCGTAAGCGTACGCGTAATGTCGGTCCGGGCCGCTTCACCTCACAATACCGCTGAACCAAAGTATGACATGCTGGTAGGTAGTATGACTTGTATCGCCCACAACTCACTTGTGTTCTACTCGTGCATATGACATCAACGCATAAAACCAGGCTCGGATGCCACTGTTGGGGAACGTAGTAATTTCAAAAAATTTCCTACGCACACACAGGACCATGGTGATGGCATAGCAACAAGAGGGGAGAGTGTCCGTCCACGTACACTCGTAGACCGAAAGCAGAAGCGTTATATCAACGCGGTTGATGTAGTCGTACGTCTTCACGATCCGACCGATCCAAGCACCGTTACTCCGGCACCTCCGAGTTCTTGGCACACGTTCAGCTCGATGACGATCCCCGGGCTCCGATCCAGCAAAGCGTCGGGAAGGAGTTCCACAAGACGACAGCGTGGCAGGACGATCTTGATGTTCTACCGTCGCAGGCTTCGCCTAAGCACCGCTACAATATGACCGAGGTGGAATATGGTGGAGGGGGGGCACCGCACACGGCTAAGGAACGATCATCACGAAGATCAACTTGTGTGTTCTAGGGTGCCCCCTGCCCCGTGAGATATAAAGGAGCAAGGGGGAGGGCCGGCCGGCCTAGGAGGCGCGCCAAGGGAGGGGGGAGTCCTCCTCCTAGTAGGAGTAGGACTCCCCTTTCCTAGTCCTACTAGGAAGGAAGAAGGGGGAAGGAAAGAGAGGGAGAGGGAGAGGGAAAGGGGGGCCGTGCCCCCCCCCTCCTAGTCCAATTCGGACGCCGCATGGCGGGGGCGCGCGCCCCCTCCGGGTGCAGCCCGCTCTCGACCCTCTTTGCCCCATAAGGCCCATTACTTCCGGGGGGTTCGGTAACCCATCCCAAGCACTCCGGTTTTCTCCGGAAACTTCCGGAACCTTTCCGGTGTCCAAATATAGCCGTCCAATATATCAATCTTTATGTCTCGACCATTTCGAGACTCCTCGTCATGTCCGTGATCACATCCGGGACTCCGAACTCCTTCGGTACATCAAAATACATAAACTCATAATATAACCGTCATCGAAACCTTAAGCGTGCGGACCCTACGGTTCGAGAACAATGTAGACATGGCGAGACACGTCTCCGGTCAATAACCAATAGCGGGACCTGGATGCCCATATTGGCTCCTACATATTCTGCGAAGATCTTTATCGGTCGAGACCGCATAACAACATACGTTGTTCCCTTTGTCATCGGTATGTTACTTGCCCGAGATTCGATCGTCGGTATCCAATACCTAGTTCAATCTCATTCTTGGCAAGTCTCTTTACTCGTTCCGTAATACATCATCTCACAGCTAACTCATTAGCTGTAATGCTTGCAAGGCTCAGTGATGTGCATTACCGAGAGGGCCCAGAGATACCTCTCCGACAATCGGAGTGACAAATCCTAATCTCGAAATACGCCAACCCAACATCTGCCTTCGGAGACACCTGTAGTACTCCTTTATAATCACCCAGTTACGTTGTGACGTTTGGTAGTACCCAAAGTGTTCCTCCGGTAAACGGGAGTTGCATAATCTCATAGTTATAGGAACATGTATAAGTCATGGATAAAAGCAATAGCAACATACTAAACGATCGGATGCTAAGCTAATGGAATGGGTCATGTCAATCAGATCATTCAACTAATGATGTGACCTCGTTAATCAAATGACAACTCCTTTGTCTATGGTTAGGAAACTTAACCATCTTTGATTAACAAGCTAGTCTAGTAGAGGCATACTAGTGACACTCTGTTTGTCTATGTATTCACACATGTATTATGTTTCCGGTTAATACAATTCTAGCATGAATAATAAACATTTATCATGAAATAAGGAAATAAATAATAACTTTATTATTGCCTCTAGGGCATATTTCCTTCAGATGTTCATGAAGATACTCAACCAAACAATGAAAAAGAACCGGATAATGATGTTGAGATAGAACCTGCAGTTGGTCTTGATAACCCACAACCTAAGAATACAAGATATGACAAAAGAGACTTCATTGCTAGAAAACACGATAAAGAAAGAGAATCTTGGGTTAAAAAACATATTCCTTTTCCACCCAAGTCAACTAAAAAGAAAGATGATGAAGAATTTGAACACTTTGCTAAAATGTTGAGGCCAGTCTTTTTGCGTACTCGCTTGACTGATATCTTGAAAATGCCTCCTTATGCAAAGTGTATGAAAGACATCATCACTAATAAGAGAAAAATACCGGAAGCTGAAATCTCCACTATGCTTTCTATTTATACTTTTAAAGATGGCGTACCTAAAAAACTTGGAGATCCGGGAATACCAACTATACCTTGCTCCATCAAAAGGAACTATGTGAAAACTGCTTTGTGTCATTTAAGAGCTGGTGCCTTTGTCGTTATATAAAAGACTTGATTTGAATAAACTCACACCTACTGAAATATCTTTGCAAATGGCTGAAAAATCAACTGACATACCTATCGGTATTTGTGAGGATGTGCCCGTTGTTGTTGCTAATGTTACTATTTTCACTCACTTTGTCATACTTGAGATGCCCGAGGACGACAACATGTCGATTATCCTTGGTAGACCCTTCTTGAATACTACAGGGGTTGTTATTGATTGCAATAAAATCAAGGTCACTTTTCATATCAATGGTAATGAGCATACGGTGCACTTTCCGAACAAACAATTCCAAGTGAATGGTATTAATGTTATTGAAAAATCTCTGACAAACACTATTGGAAGTTTTAAACTACCTCTACCTACTGTTAAAAATAAATATGAAATGCTTATTGTTGGGGATATTCACATCATCGTTGAGGTAACTTAGTGATTTACAAAAGTTCTTCGGTTTCATGCTAATCGAAAGTGGTTGTTAATAAGACCTGATCAACCTTATTAATGGATCATTTTTTAGAGGTATGAAGTTGATGAATTTAGTAAACACTTCCTTCTGTCCCTACCTTTTATTTTTTGTTCTTATTTGTTAAATAAAATAAAATGCCATGTTTTGTCTGTTTTCTGAATTTCCCATGCAATAAAAAATGACCCAAAAATAAAAGTTCTCAGAATGCTCTAAAAATTTAATATGATTTTTTTATGAATATTTAAGATTTTTTTGTGAAAATAATATCGGAGGGAGGCGCACCGGGTGGGCACAACCCACCTGGGCACGCCAGGACCCCCAAGCGCGCCCTAGTGGGTTGTGGTCCCCACGTGGGTGCTGGGGAACGTAGTAATTTAAAAAAATTCCTACGATCACGCAAGATCTATCTAGGAGATGCATAGCAACGAGATGGGAGAGTGTGTCCACGTACCCTCGTAGACCGAAAGCGGAAGCGTTTAGTAACGCGGTTGATTAGTCGAATGTCTACACGATCCAACCGGTCTAAGTACCGAACGTACGGTACCTCTGTGTTCAGAACACGTTCAGCACGATGACGTCCCTCGAGCTCTTGATCCAGTAGAGGGTCGAGGGAGAGTTCCGTTAGCACGACGGCGTGGCGATGGTGTTGGTGATGTGATCCGCGCAGGGCTTCGCCTAAGCACGACGACAATATGCCGAGGTAGTAAACTGTGGAGCGGGGCACTGCACACGGCGAAGAAACAATTGTGTGTATTTGGGGTGCCCCCTTGCCCCCGTATATAAAGGAGGAGAGGGAGGAGGCCGGCCCCCTAGGAGCGCGTGATAACCCACAAGTGTAGGGGATCAATTGTAGCCTCTTTTGATAAGTAAGAGTGTTGAACCCAACGAGGAGCTAAAGGTAGAACAAATATTCCCTCAAGTTCTATCGACCACCGATACAACTCTACGCACGCTTAACATTCGCTTTACCTAGAACAAGTATGAAACTAGAAGTACTTTGTAGGTGTTTTTGGATAGGTAAGCAAGAATATGAAGAGCGCGTAAATAAAAAGTAGGGGCTGTTTAGATAAAGACACAATAAAGTTAGTATAGCGAGTGTGGAAAAGTGGTGGTAGGAGTTGCGAAACTGTCCCTAAGCAATTGACTACTTTACTAGACCGATAGCAAATTCTATGTGGGAGAGGCCACTGCTAGCATGTCATCCCTTACTTGGAATTCTATGCACATATGATTGGAAGTATTAGCAAGCATCTGCAACTACTATCGTTCATTAAGGTAAAACCCAACCATAGCATTAAGATATATTGGCCCCCCTTCAATCCCGTATGCATCAATTTCACTACTAGAAAAAGGGCTATAGATGGGATTGACACTAATGGCGCACCAGAAAGTTGGTGCGCCATTAGTATATACTAATGGCGCACCACATGCTAATGCGCCATTAGAGTTGAAACTACTAATGGCGCACCATGCAAAGGGTGCGCCATTAGTATCAAATTTTTTTTTGAACTAGTGCGCTTTGTCCAAACATACTAATGGCGCATCTCGCTGCGCCATTAGTAGTTGCAACTACTAATGGCGCACCAAAGAGGGTGCGCCACTAGTATAGAAATTTTTTTTGAACTAGTGCTTTGTCCAAACATACTAATGGCGCATCCTGCGAAGTGCGCCATTAGTAGTTGTAACTACTAATGGCGCACCATGCAAGTGGTGCGCCATTAGTATAAAAAAATTTGAACTAGTGCGCCTGTCCAAACATACTAATGGCGCATCGATGAAGTGCGCCATTAGTAGTTGTAACTACTAATGGCGCACTGCCAAGGGGTGCGCCATTAGTATTTTTTTATTTTTGCAAATCTACTAATGGCGCACCACGGGAGGTGCGCCATTAGTTACTGGATTACTAATGGAGCATTTAGTGCTAGTGCTCCATTAGTAAGTGGGCAACAACAAGATATTTTGGACAGCCTCTCCTACCCACACTCACTTTCTCCCCACTTCATTCTCTCCACCTCCTCCTTGTCTCGGTGCCTCCTCTTTTCACCTCATTTCCACCATAGATTCAATCAAATTAAGTGGTTAAATTACCTTGTTTTAATAGGTAAGTAAGGGGGAAGCTATATTTATGTTGTTCTCCCTACAACAATGTGCACATGCACTTTTTACGGCCTAGCTAGATCTATGTATGTTCGTGGTGTTGCATATGTTTGTGGTGTTGCATATGTGTTTGTGTTTGGAGGTGTACCGGTATTTGAAATGCGATAGTTGCCAATATTTTGCGGAATGTTGATTCATTTCCGTTTCAAGTAGAATTTTGGCATTAAGCATTCTTTTGGTCCTATTTTTAGGAAAGTCATGCCAAATTTTTGTTTGGTTCTAAAATATCGTTTTGCTCTACCCGCAGGCGACCATGGTCCGCCACGATGACGAAGGCATCGTGAATAGGTTTTTGAGGTCCGCGAAGGCCGAGATGCTTCAAAAGAACGAGACGGAGATAAGATGTCCGTGTCGAAGATGCAAGCTAAAGAGCCTTATTGCGGACCCGGATTCCGGGCAGGTGCGGGACCACTTGCTCTTGCGTGGTTTCATGGATGGCTATCGGTGGCAAGGTGATGAAGATGACTACGAAGTCGTCCATGGGGGCCGGGCAAGAAATAGGAAGGGCAGCAAGACAACCACCGCGGCTCGGGCGGGCGAGAAGACGAAGAATCCCCAGGAGATGATCACGACGGTGATGTACACGATCATCATGTAGAAGATGCAGGACATGATGATGAGGAAGATCTTTGGAGCAGGCGACGGGCATGATCATGAAGATGATGATGCCGGCGGAGCAGACGACGCTGGACCATCGATGGGCTGGGTGCAGGACCCTCATATTCAAGAACTGCTTCTCAAGCAGACGGATAACGCCAGAGCTGCCACCCGAGAGAAAGCCAAGATGGATCAACTTGAGTTAGGCGCGGTTACTCCATTGTATGAAGGATGCAGGCCCGAGGATACCCGCTTGAAAGTAACGCTCATGGCTCTGGAGATGAAGGTAAAACACAAAATGACCGACGCATGCTTCGACGAGAAACATGTCATTCTGGCACGAACGTCTTCCCAAGGGGAACAAGTGCCCGACTAGTTTGGAGGAGGTGAAGAAAATCGTGTGTCCTCTCGATTTACCGCACGTGAAATACCATCTGTGCATGAACAATTGCATCATTTATCGGGACGAGCACGCGGAGTCTACCATATGTCTGGTGTGCGGCGTCACTCGATACAAGAAGAGGAAGAAAGCTCCTCGAAAAGTGGTGTGGTACTTTCCGATCACTCCTCGTCTGCAGCGCTATTTCGCGGACCCTAAGGTAGCAAAGCTCCTGCGTTGGCACGCGGATAGGGAGGAGAAGAAGCGAGAAGATGACGCAAATGATCCGGAGATAGATAAAAAAGACAAGATGCTGAGTCACCCTAAGGATGCGAGCCAGTGGCAAGTGTTGAACTTCGAAGACTCGGAATTTGGGAACGATCCAAGGAACATCGTGCTAGGCGCGAGCACCGATGGAGTCAATCCGTTTGGCAGCCCGAGAAGCACACATAGCACCTGGCCTGTGTTTGTGTGGATGTACAACCTTCCCCCCTGGTTGTGCATGAAGAGGAAGTACATTCACATGACTATGCTAATCAAGGGCGAAACAACCAGGGAACGACATCAATCAGACCGGGCTGCTGAAAGAGGAGCTTGACACGCTGTGGAAAACGCCAGCCAATATGTGGGACACCGCAGAGAAAGAATATTTCCCTATGAGAGCCGCCTTTGCTCACGACGGTGCACGACTATCTCGATTACGGATATCTCATGGGCAGGTAGTCCACGGATTTTACGGATGCGTAAGGTGCATGGATGACACAACGTATCGCCAGACTAGATAGAGATCCGGGTCTTGAAAACCGTGTTCACGGGACATCGAAGGTGGCTTTGCGATGATGACCCGTGGAGGAAGCGCAAGGATCGGTTCGATGGTGAAACCGAACCCGAAAACGCCCGTACGAGGAGCGGCGAGGAAATAGACAAGCTGTTGAAAAATTGGAAAGACTGCCCACCGCCGAAAGAAGCAAAAGGCGCCAGAGCCGGAAAGAAGCGAAAGCGCCAGCCGCTGGAAGGTATGGAAAACGAGGTCTGTTTTACGGGACTTGCCGTCTTGGAAGATCCACCGTGTGCCTCACAGCCTTGATGTCATGCATATCACGAAGAACGTGTGCGAGAGTCCGCTTGGTACCCTGCTCAACATGCCAGAGAGGACCAAAGATGGGCCGAAAGCAAGGGCAGACTTGAAATCAATGGGCATCAGGCAGGAGCTTCACGCTAATGATGATGATGATGATGATGATGATGATGATGATGATGATGATGATGATGATGATGAGGCGAAGCAGGACACAGAAAGTCGTCGCAAAGGCAAAAAGGCCAAGAAGACCGGAAATGACTACCCTCCGCATGCTTCACTCTAAGTCGAGGAGATCGAGCAGTTTTTCACCTGCCTCCTAGGAGTAAAACTTCCTTACGGTTACGCAGGGAAGATAAGCAGATACCTAGACCCAGTGAAGCGAAGTTCAGCGGATGAAGTCTCACGACCGCCACGTCTTGATGAGGCAGATACTTCCAGTTGCAATCCGTGGGATCATGGACACGCACGTCTGCGGAAACGCTATTTGGCCTATGCAACTTCTTCGACGTCATCTCGGAAGTCGATTGGCGTGAGGCAACTCGGAAGGCTACTGAGGAAGAGATCGTGGTGATACTATGCGAGCTTGAGATGTACTTCCCGCCCGCATTCTTCGACGTTATGGTGCATCTGCTGGTCCATATAGTGGAGGATATCATCCAACTCGGGCCGACGTTCCTGCACAGCATGATGTCGTTCGAAAGGATGAATGGTGTCATCAAAGGATACGTTCGCAACATGTCACGTCCAAAAGGAAGCATAGCCAGGGGCTTTCTGACCGAAGAGTGCATCTCCTACTGCACGAATTATCTAGGCATCGAGAACCCCGTTGGTCTGCCCGTCAACAGGCACCTCGGCAGGCTCATTGGATGGGGTTACCGTGAGGGTCGCCACAAATACATGTCGACTTCGATGGTCGACTCGCCGACTTTGAAAGAGCAAACCTAGTCGCGCTACAACACATAGACGTGGTCGATCCTTGGGTGGTACAACACAAAACCTTTATTAAGAAGACGTACAATGATCGAGGCCAACAGAGGACGGACGAAGATATACTCAAAGAGCACAACTCATGTTTCACGCGTTGGTTCAAGCAGAAGCTTACGTCGTACCCTTTATATGAGGATTCTTCCGGAAGAACAACTCATATTCGCCTTTGTCACAGGGCACCGAGCACAACTCGATGACCTATGAGGCGTCACGATATCAACGGCTACACATTCTACACCGAGGCCAAGGACATGAAGAGCGATGGTTATCGAACTCCGGGGTAACGATGGAATCCTACACCGTAACGACAAGGACAGATACTACGGAAGGATCGAGGAGATCTGGGAGCTGAGCTACCGAGAGAAGGTCCGATGTTCCGTGTCGATAGGCCAAGAACGTCATAAAAGAAGACCGGTATTTCACCACCATGGTTATACCCGAAGCCAAATCCAAGACCACGGGCGCAAGCGTCACATGAAAAATGAGCCATGGGTACTGGCTTCCCAAGTGGACCAATGCTTCTTCATTACCGACCCGCCAAAGCCCGGTCGTGTTGTCGTGAGGAGAGGCAAAAGGAAGATCGGAGGAATGGATGGAGTAGCCAATGAGCAAGACTTGACAAGTCACGGGCGACCGAGGATCGAACATGACGACCATGATGAAGTAGCAGCATACACCACAAGAAGAAGCAGGACCACCCTACCTAAAGGACGTCCGTTCCATAGAAGAACTCCATTTGCGAAAAAGAAGGGCAAGAAGATTGTGAAGAGATAGCTAGCTAAGATCGATTGTATTCAAATCATAGACTTCATTTCTCGAGCAGTTTTTGATATCATGAATATTTTTAAATTTCATGGGCACATTTTGAATTCATGAATATTTTTTCAAATTTGATGATATTTTTTCATATTCAATATGAAAAAATATTGAATATTCATGAGGACACTCGATCTCGATCCCCCTCCCTCTGATAGCTATCCCCCTCGCCAGATCCCCCTCGCCGCCGAGCACCCCCCGCTCCACCGCCGCCGCCGACCCCCCGCACCCTCCCCCGCTCCACCACCGCCGACGAACCACCGCACCCTCCCCCGCTCCACCGCCGCCGACGACCCACCGCACCCTCCCCCGCTCCACCGCCGCCGCCGACACCCCGCACCCTCCCCCGGCCCGCTCCACCGCCGCCGACACCCGCACCCTCCCCCACTTTTTGAAGATATTTTTAAATAACAAATTTGATGATATTTTCAAATAAGAAATTTGATGATATCTTCAAATAACAAATTTGATGATATTTTCAATTAAAAATAAAAAACAAATTTGATGATATTTTCAAAAAAAAATGATGATATTTGATGATATCTTCTGTTCTAGTCCTCATGAAAATAACAAATTTGATAAAAACAAATTATTAGATGCAACAAGAAATAATGAAAAGAAAAAAGTTACTAATGGCGCACGGAGGAGGTGCGCCATTGCTATCGAAAAAAAAATTACTAATGGCGCACCATGGTGGTGCACCATTACTATAGCTGGATACCCCTTCGCCCGATCCCCCTTCCTCTCCCTCGCCAGATCCCCTTCCTCCCCGCCACACCCGCTCAGACAACCCCGGCCCGCTCAACGACCCCGCGCCCGCACCCGCTCCGGCTCCCCGCGCCCGCTCCGGCGACCCGCGACCGCTCCACCCCTCCCTCGCGCCTCCCCACTTCCCCTCCTCGCTGCTTCACCCGACTAGGTCGTCCCGTCGACACCACATCGTCCCCACGACCACCGTCCCCCCACACCACCAAGGAGTCCAGGAGCTCTGCAGTGTTCTTCTACGTCATCTACGGCCAGCTGTTCGAGCTCGACGACTCTGCATCGTGCGGATCGAGGTCTTCTTCCACCTCCGGCCACCGCGGCCTCACCGTCGATCCGCGTCACCTTGTCAACCCCGACCCCGCATGAGCTCGCCATCGTCTTCCTCTCGGTGAGCTGCACCGGTTCCCCTTCCCCCCCACCCTTGGCCGTGCTCCCCTCGGCCCCTGGTTGCCGCCCCCCGTGGTCGTGCTCCCCTCGGCCCCTGGTCGCGCCCTGGCCCCGCCCAGGCGCGCTCACCGCACCGCGACCGCGCCTCCACTACGCTCGGGCCGCGCCCTGGCCCCGCCCAGGCACGCTCACAGCACCGCGACCGCGCCTCCACTATGCTCGGGCCATGCCCAGCCATGCTTTGTGGGACCGTTACCTCTGTTAGGAGAATCCTCTGACATGCCGTGTTCTCTTCATTATTGATGCATAGCAGTGAACAGTGAATCCCAATCCGTTTACTAGATTGATTCAGGTGTATCAAACCGAAATTTACTTTCTACAGATGGTGAGATGATAGTTTTCTCTTGAAGTTAACAGCGAATCTCAATTCATTTACTTGGATTTGATTCGTATATGTATCACTTAACAACAAGAATCACTGATTTTGCTAAAATTGAAATTAACTTGGTTCGAATGGTGAGATGATAGCTTTCTCTTCAAGTTAACTCAGCAAATGAAATAAGAATATTACGTGGTTTAACTCAGTGGCATAGAAATGGGAAGAACACAAGCTGGGGCTGTTTGTTGTCATGAAATAATCTGATAGATTTATTTTGCTTATTAATTGATAACTACTATGTCATTGTGTACTCCCTCCGTGCCAAGTGTAATGTCAAGTTTAGAAATGCAGTATCAGTGCGTCACTGTAATTTCATCGACAGTGTGAATTATATTTTTTTTGTATGTCTCATGATGGATTTGAGCAATGTGGTTAAATTTGACATGCAAATTAGGAACGGTCTTTATCTGCCAGTTTGTAGAAAGAACTAGATGCAGAGCAATTGACCGTGTCTGTTGCCTTTTTATTTTGCTGAAAATTTCACACAGGAAATAAATAAATGAAGAGCAGCAAGTTTTACTATTCCTGCATTCTAGTTTGTGGCAGCCAAACGCTAGTACCGTTGCATTTCAAAGTTTCACTAATGTTATGATGTTGTTATAACTGGTTTCATTAATGCTACGCTACGCTGTAGGTGTAATTTGCCACCTATGAAAACATATGCTCTTGCATTTATATTCCTGGTACTCATTATTTCCTTGCCTAACAGGAAGGTCTCGCTTCACCTGCTCCACTAGCTGCTTGGGAGGAGACCCATCGGCGGTAATTATGTTATCCCGCTTAAATCAATTTCTTCCGAAATGTTTCAGGTGTTTTGTAATATTGGTGAGCATTGTGCTACTGTTATGAGTACCCTCTCATCAATATTGGTGAGCATTGTGCTACTTCTTGTCTCAGATTTGTGATGCTTCTGCTGTACTACTTGCTGACTGTAAGATAACTTACGTGTGGACGAGCCTAGCACAACTAGCTATTTGCATACTTTTGATAGTTCCTCTTCTGAAGATATGAGTTAACTTTCTGAACATATGCACACAAAACCAAGTATTTCTTGGATTTCTTTGCACGAGTTAACTTACTAAACAAATGCTTATGGCATCAAGTATTAGCTAGAGTTCTTTGCTTAAGATGTTGTCCATACAAGAATCTAGGCCATTTGGTTCAGTTTCTACCCGGCAAGAACACATCAAATGGGTAAATAGATGCTGCTTTGGACTATATATTCTGGACTATATGTTCATTGGTACTATATGTTCAGAATGAGTTAACTTGTTGTCATTTATCGAAATTCATAATGTGCTGGACTATATGTTCATTGGTACTACTTGTGATGTTCTTGATGTACTACTTGGGAATTTTGTCAACTTGTGAGGCTGCTGTTGTACATCGAGAGGCCCTTGAGTTTGCCGGAATGTCGATTAACTTCCGTTCCGGCAAATTAGGGTACTCCATATGTCCTATTTTCAGCAAAGGTCATGCTGAAATTTTCCGTGAATTTTAGCATGACTTTGCTAAAAATAGGACATATGGGGTACTTGCGACTAATGCATGGACCAGGGTATCTTAGTACTTAATTAAGTAGGATCAACTGTCCCGCCATTCTTGTTGCATTAAACCATAGGTGGCAATAGAGCCAAGTGATTAGGCCCAACTTAGAATTCTTCTTCCCTTTTCTTGATAGGGTATATTATTAGAAGATACTCATATATATCAGTCAACCTAGGGTGCCTCGGCATCGATAAACCCGAGATGATAAAAATTTACTTAGCATTTAGGGTGCCTCAGCGTCGACAAACCCTAAATTATAAAACCTTGGCTTTTAGGGTGCCTCGGTGTCGATAAAAACCGAAATGATGAAAGGTTAGGCTTTTAGGGTGCCTCGGCGTCGAAAAACCCTCAATGATAAAAGCTTAGATTTTAGGATGCCTCGGTGTCGACAAACCCTAAATGATGAGACCATGATCTTGTTCCTTGACAATAACCAACTGTTTGACCAAACTTTGTTTCTATTTAGAGAGAAACATGGCCCACAACGATGAGGCCGGGGGTTCGGGCGGCAAGGCATTCTGGGAGCTGTCCCAGGAGATGGAGGAACAACCTCACTTGTATGAGGACGCCGCCTTCCCCACCGATCCTGAGACCACTGATGGTACCGCCGAGGATGACCCTACTGATGCCACCACTGATGGTGCCGCCGAGGATGCCACCACTGATGATGGCGGCGCACGGATGGCAGCCAATGGAAGAGGCAACGGAAGGACCGGCGCCCGACCGTGCTCCGCACCCTCAAGGAGGAAGTTCTTGAACTGGACTCCGACGGGAATCCAACGGCGCCCGAACGAATAGTCAAGGGTACTCGCTTCAGCTCGGGTGCATTCTCCGGAGCACCGTCTCGATCAACACCGAGAACCTGAGGCATCCTGACCGAGGGAATTTGCGCAACCTCCTCTTCACGGAAGCTGCACGAACGATACAAGTTCCCGCTGCTTTTGAAAACACAAGCCTCAAAGGGAATAAAGTGAACAATGCTGCCCTCACGAAGATGAGCAAGGCCCTGTCTACTTGGAAAAGCAATGTGAAGAGAATGATCGAGAAAGGTGAGAGTTATGAGAAGATCAAGGAGAAAAATCCTTCGATCACCGAAGATGGCTACAACGACTTCAAGATCAATTGATCGAGCACCGCAAACTCCCAATCAAGTGAGTGGGGGAAACAAATGCGGGAGTTGAACATAGGGGAACACACACTCGGTCCCGGCGGTTACAGAGTGGCGGAGCCTATATGGGACAAGGAGGAGGCGGACCGTGCCGAGCAAGGCCTACCGCCCCTCTTCTATAAATACGGTAACAAGCAGACCAGGAACTTTGTCAGGGCCCGGTACAAGAAGGACCCGAAAACAAAGGAGCTTACCACGGATCCGAAGACCAGGGCGCTTGAGGTTGTTCTGGTAAGGAATACCACCCCGGGGTAATTAGCTCCATATGGTTGCATTCTAATTAATGAAGCCAAATTTCTAAATGGTTCACATTCCTTCCGCAGCGATGTTGAAAGCGATGAGCCGGGTCGACTAAGAGCAACCCTTGGGACACCACTCTAAATAGGGGTTGAATGTAATGAAGAACAAGGATAAGCTCGATAAGCCGGCGTCGGCTGGTCGTGGTGGCGGCAAAGGCTTGTCGACAAAATGGGGGTCATACTATACCGCTGGTGTGCGGAAGGAGAAAAAGACCAGCTCGGAAAGCCAGGCGCGAGAGGTTCAAGAACTCAAGGCACAGGTGGCGCGGATTCCGGAGATTGTCCTAGGGCAAGTGGAACAACGACTCGGAGCGACGATCACCGCCATTGTGCCTACCTTGATCCAGGGGTTGAGTGCGTGGATTGCGGGCGGCCAACAGGGGCCGCCCCCGATTCCTAGCTTCACGGCCAGCAACTCGCAGAATGCGATGGCAGGGCCATTGGTGTCTCCGGCGGAGGCGGCATTGGTGTCTCCGACGCCGGCACGGGAGCTTAATGCACCCGGGTGTACGCCGGCCGGCACCTCTGCAGCAAGCGGCCCCTCCGCTTAATCGCGCCGTTGCTGGCGGTGCCCTCGACATTAGCCGAGCTCGGCGCCATCATCACGGTAACTAATTAAGCCTCTCTCGGTCGAGGACTTCATCTCCTTGCCTTTGACTGGGCATCCCTGACGCCCTACATGTTTTCGCAGGGCGCCGCCGACGTTCAGTGCACTCTCCTGCACTTCATGAAAAACGAGTTGGTCGATGTCGCCAAGGGAAAAATCGTTCAACCGGGCAACCCCTTGTTCCACGGTACCCAGATGACACCCAACTTGTTTGGGGTTCAACTGGTTCGGGTGCTGCCAGGCTGCGACGAGTTGTTACCTCCGATTCAACCCGTCGGGGCCGACGATGATGACGTGATGACCCTCAGCGCCTGCCTGAGCTGGCCCCTGCTTTGGCCGAAGAGCCAGATTCGTTTGGGGGCGGGGGACACCACCCCAAAGACAACACCGCCAGTCATGCCGTCGCCAAGTCGGCCCCATGGCAAGACCGCCGCAACGGTGCCGGACATCCCTATGCCACTGGATCCAAACATGCATATGGCACAGGATCAGAACGACGACGACGACGATACATTTGCCAACGTCGATCAGTACTTTGCCGATCATGAGTACGGTGGCGACTTCATGGGGCCTCCTTCTCAAGAACCCAACCCAACAAAAGACGTGCGCGATCTAGCTGGTACCGCGGAGAAGCCAAGTTGCAACAGCGTCGTCTGTCGTTCAGCTCTCGAGACGCGCCTCCGACTGCCGACTTCACCGAGCCTCGGATAGGCGAGGTGTGAAATATTATCAGCCCCAACACACTCAAGAAGGCGGTGCGTGAGCAGAACTCGGTCCCATTACAGAGAAGAAGAAGGCATGCAAAAGAAAGACTAACAAGGGTGCGGGCCAGCCGCACCGAATGCGATCCGTGCTCGGGGCGGGCCACCTTCACCGAGGATATCTCGAGGAGGGTGCATGTGGCGGGTAGGGCGATGCTACCGACAAATATGCTCAATGCTGCAACCGGTGCTATGCGGAGTCTGCATGACAGTGTTCTTTCTTTGGAGAAGCGGCGTCTCGTAGAGAAGGATGTGGCATACTCGGTTTTCGTGGCCAAGGTGCGGAGGGCAAGGGCTTTGTGGATAACTCCATCGGGCGTCACGATCGTCCTGCGGTTTGATGACATCCACGCTATGTTGAACCTTCATCCGCTCCACTACACCTTCGTTCGGCTATTTTCGCTGAGTATGGAGATGCGGATCATTCGCGACAAGACCCCAGACATCGTGATAGTCGACCCCTTCTACATGCGTGCCAAGATCTTGGGCAGCGCTGGGGACCGGTAAGTCGCGAGTTCTTACCTCGAAGGCGTCATTCTGGCAAACCAAGATAAGGATAACTTCCTCGTGCCTTACTTTCCCGAGTAAGTCCTCCCCTCAACCGGTCCGTAACATATGAATTCTTAGATTTTGATCGCTTTTTCTTTTAACATTCCGTGTTTTCTGCAGTGACACATTGCACGCTCATCCTCCTAAGCCCCAAATATTCCATGGCCACGTATTTCGACCCGGACCGTCGATTGAACGTAGACTACACAAATGTCAAGAAGGTTCTTGATGATGTTCTCCTCGCCACGCCCAATCTGGAGGCACCTTCACCAGGCCTATTCGTAAGTACGACAAGCACGTGTTCTCCCTGTCTGACGTTACGCTGCGTCAAGCAGCCGCTGGCGGTCAAAGGGTGCCTACTACGCCATCCATCACATGCGGGCGATCGTGACGGGACCATCATCAACTTCGCTACCAAGTAAACTCAAGATTGGGCGCGGCGTGTCGGCAATCCAGACGCGGACATCAGACAAGAATTCTTTCGCATCCAAATGGAGTTTGCGGAAATCATCCATCAAGATGTCCTTCGTACCTCGGGCAGTTCTACCTCGAAATCAACCGTCCAACGGTGACATCGACACAATGCTACAAATGCAGGATGACAACGCCCGTTCTTTCATGACTCCCACGATAGAGCGGCGGCTTCATCCACGCTCCGTCCCTTGAGTCGAGTTGTCTAGTTCTGAAACATCGATTGGCTCATGTTGTAATTAAACTTTAATGAACTTGTAGTATGTCTCTTTGGTTTCGAGAGTCGTTCAACTTAGATGTAATCGATGCTATTAATGTCTTGCTTTTCTCTTCCGATCGTTCTGTTGCATACTTATATATTGCTTATGTATTGTCTGTGAATTGGTACTAACGTTTCGGGCTAGTGCATAGCGATGCCGACGTATGTCGTGTACAAGGGTAAGGTTCCCGGAGTCTACGATGACTGGGAGGAGTGTCGGAGACAGGTTCACCGATTCAGCGGTAACAGTTACAAGGGTACACCACTAGGGCCGAGGCCGAATCTAGATACGCCCGCTATCTAGCGGGAGAGGGAGGGAGCGTTGGAGGAACCGGATGAAGACGAGTTTCATCGTGATGATGCTCATCGTGATGACCGTAGCTCTCTTCTATGTGATGGTAGTTTAGATGATCGATATCGACTTGTAATGTGAAGACAAACTCGCTACTCGCGGTCTCGAGACTTGTAATATAATGTTCTATCTTTGTTCGGTATTTTCAATTCGGAGACTAATATGATGAATTGTATTCGGAGACTAATATGATGAATTGTATTCAAAGACTAATCTTCTATTGTATTCGATGAATCTGTTGTTGATGTGTGCTGTCTATATTTTGTCAAATTATACATTTTTGTAACCTGTGCAAAAAACAGAAAACAAAAAATAAAAAAAAACCTAATATTCATACTAATGGCGCATCACATGATAAGGCGCCATTAGTATGACAAAGCATACTAATGGCGCATCACGGGTGGCGCCATTAGTATGCCGCGTTTACTAATGGCGCATTCGTGGTCGTGCGCCATTAGTATGCCAAAGCACCTGGGTATACATGGCCTCGGGAGGCATACTAATGGCGCACTGTAGCCTATACTAATGGCGCACCAGTGGTGCGCCATTAGTATACCAGATACTAATGGCGCACCACTGGTGCGCCATTAGTAAAAATTACTAATGGCGTGCTAGTAATGGCGCACCAGTGATGCGCCATTAATGGCCAAATTAGGTGCGCCATTAGTAGCGGTTTTTCTAGTAGTGTTTCTATGCTAGGTAGAAGCTTCTATCACTCTTGCCCTCCAATACATAGTCCTATCAACATACAACTAATTCTATGGTGTGATCCATGCGCGCGCTCATATGATGGGCACCAAAGGACAACAACATAACCACAAGCAAATTAAACCAATCATAGCAATTCACCATTTACCAATAGGACAACGAAAATCTACTCAGACATCATAGGATGGCAACACATCATTGGATAATAATATGAAGCATAAAGCACCATGTTCAAGTAGAGGGTACAGCAGGTTGTGGGAGAGTGGACCGCTGTAGAAAGATGGGAGAAGGTGATGAAGATGTTGGTGAAGATGAAGGAGGTGTTGGTGAAGATTGCGGTGACGATGATGGCCCCCGGTGGCACTCCAGCGCCACCGGAAGCGAGGGGGAGAGAGCCCCTTCTTCCTTGGCCTCCTCCCTAGGTGGGAGAATGGTCTCCCTCTGGCCCTTAGTCTCCATGGCATGGGAGGGGCGAGAGCCCCTCCGAGATTGGATCTGTCTCTCTGTCTCTCTCTGTTTCTCCGTTCTGGATTCTGCCCTTTCACCGTTTCTTTTATAACCGGAGATCCGTAACTCCGATTGGATTGAAACCTTCGCCACGATTTTTCTCTGAAAATTAGCTTTCTTGCGGCAAATGAATAGCAGCAACCACCTTACGGGGTGCCCACAAGGGTCAGGGGCGCGCCTGCCCCCTGGGGTGCGCCCCCTGCCTCGTGGCCCCCTCAGGCACCGTGTCGCGTAGATTCTTCTTCCCAGATATCACAAATATTCCAAAAATATTCTCCGTCCATTTTTATCCCGTTTGGACTCCGTTTGATATGGGGTTTCTCCGAAACAAAAAAACATGCAACAAACAGGAACTGGAACTTGGCACTGGATGAATATGTTAGTCCCAAAAATAGTATAAAGAGTTGCCAAAAGTATATGAAAGTTGTATAATATTGGCATGGAACAATCAAAAATTATAGATACAACGAAGACGTATCAGCATCCCCAAGCTTAATTCCTGCTCGTCCTCGAGTAGGTAAATGATAAAAAAAAGATATTTTTTGACGTGGAATGCTACCTAGCATAATCTTGATCATGTAATCTAATCATGGCATGAATATTAAGACACGAGTGATTCAAAGAAATAGTCTATCATTTGACATTAAGACAATAATACTTCAAGCATACTAATAAAGTAATCATGTCTTTTCAAAACAACATGGCCAAAGAAAGTTATCCCTACAAAATCATATAGTCTTGCTATGCTCCATCTTCACCACACAAAATATTCAAATTATGCACAACCCCGATGACAAGCCGAGCAATTGGTTCATACTTTTTAACGCGCTTCGGCCTTTTCAACCCTCACGCAATACATGAGCGCAAGCCATGGATATAGCACTATGGGTGGAATAGAATATGATGATGGAGGTTGTGTGGAGAAGACAAAAAGGAGAAAGTCTCACATCGACATGGCTAATCAACGGGCTATGGAGATGCCCATCAATTGATGTCAATGTGAGGAGTAGGGATTGCCATGCAACGGATTCACTAAGAGCTATAAGTGTATGAAAGCTCAAACTGGGAACTAAGTGGGTGTGCTCATGAAGACCTCGGGCATTTGAGGAAGCCCATGCATCATCGGAATATACAAGCCAAGTTCTATAATGAAAATTCCCACTAGTATATAAAAGTGATAACTCAAGAGACTCTCTATATGAAGAACATGGTGCTACTTTGAAGCACAAGTGTGGTATAAGGATAGTAACATTGCCCCCTTTTCCTTTTTTTCTTTTTTTTCTTTTTTTCTCTTTTTTTGGGCTTCTTTGGCCCCCTTTTTTTATTTAGGCTTCTTTGGCCTCTCTTTTTTCTTGGGCAATGCTCTAATAATGATGATCATCACACTTTTATTTACTTACAACTCAATATTACAACTCGATACTAGAACAAAGATATGGCTCTATATGAATGCCTCCGGCGGTGTACCTGGATGAGCAATGATCTGGCGTAGCAATGACATAAAAAATAGACAAGCAATGAAAACATCATGCTAGATATCTTACGATCATGCAAAGCAATATGACAATAAATGCTCAAGTCATGTATATGATGATGATGGAAGTTGCATGGCAATATATCTCGGAATGGCTATGGAAATGCCATGGTAGGTAAGTATGGTGGCTGTTTTGAGGAAGATATAAGGAGGTTAATGTGAGATAGATCTTATCGTATCATGGGGTTTGGATGCACCGACGAAGTTTGCACCAACTCTCAAGGTGAGAAAGGGCAATGCACGGTACCGAAGAGGCTAGCAATGATGGAAGGGTGAGAGTGCGTATAATCCATGGACTCAACATTAGTCATAAAGAACTCACATACTTATTGCAAAATTTTATTAGCCCTTGAAGCAAAGTACAACTACGCATGCCCCTAGGGGGATAGATTGGTAGGAAAAGACCATCGCTCATCCCTGACCGCCACTCATAAGGAAGACAACCAATAAATACCTCATGCTCCAACTTCGTTACATAACGGTTCACCATACGTGCATGCTATGGGATCACAAACTTCAACACAAGTATATCTACAATCCACAACTACCCACTAGCATGACTCTAATATCACCATCTTTATATCGCAAAACTATTGCAAGGAATCAAACATATCATATTCAGTGATCTACAAGTTTTATGTAGGATTTTATGACTAACCATGTGAATGACAAATTCCTGTCATCTCTCTAAATAGATATAAGTGAAGCAAGAGAGTTTAGTTCTTTCTACAAAAGATATGCCCATGCTCTAACAAATATAGGTGAAGCAAAATAGCATTCTACAAATGGCGGTTTTCTATGTGAAGAGAAACAGGCAATCTAAACTTCAAATGATATAAGTGAAGCACAAGAAGCATTCTATAAAGCCATACTCAAAAGATTTAAGTGAAGTGAAAATAGCATTCTATAAATCAACCATGGACTATCTCATACCAGCATGATGCATAAAATAAAAAATAAAACTAAATGCAAAAGATGCTCCAAGATTTGCACATATCGCATGAATGAAACGAATCCGAAAACATACCGATACTTGTTGAAGAAAGATGGGATGCCTTCTGGGGCATCCCCAAGCTTAGACGCTTGAGTCTCCTTGAATATTTACTTGGGGTTCCTTGGGCATCCCCAGCCTTGAGCTCTTGCCTCTCCTCCTTCTCCTCACATCGAGACCTCCTCAATCTTCGAACACTTCATCCACACAAAACTCAACAGAAAGCTCGGTAAGATCCGTTAGTATAATAAAGCAAATCACTACTCTAAGTATTGTTGCAAACCAATTCATATTTTTTTTGCATTATAGCTACTTTAATATAAATTTTACATGGCTTAATCCACTGATATAAATTGATAGTTTCATCAAAACAAGCAAACTATGCATCAAAAACAGAATCTGTTTTAAACAGGACAGTCTGTAATAATATGAACATCCACAATACCTATGTACTCCCAAAATTCTACCAAAATTAGGAAAAATAAAAAACTTGCATAGAAAGACGTTGCAAAAAGTTTTAGAACCGTTTGACATTCCAGTAAAAAATGTAAAATCACGCACTACAGCCAAAGTTTCTGTTCTGCACCGCACAAACCAACAACCAATGTAAACATCCTAAAGGCAAACCTTGGCACATTATTTTTATTTTTAAACTTTCGAAAAGCACACAACATAAATAAATGACTCTCTAAAACTTCCGGGTTGTCTCCTTGGAAGCGCTTTCTTTAAAGCCATTAAGCTAGGCATTTAGTGCTCAAGTAATGGATCCACCAGGATCCCAAGGTATATCAAAGCCAATTTTCATTAACAATGATTTGTAATTTAGTAGTGAGCACAAAGTAACATATATCATGCAACAACGAAGTCTAACTCTCTTCCTATGCATCGGCATGTCATAAAAGAACAATTCATGCACACAAAGTAAAGGCCAATGCATAGTATAAACAGTTTCTTGCAATTTTTTCGTGTTGGAAACATAAAGAGGCGGAGATATAGTTCCTCTCTCATAACAATTGCAAGTAGGAGCAGCAAGCACATGCATATTGTATTCATCAAAATCATCATGTGCAACAGTAAAAGGCAACCCATCAATATAATCCTTAATAAGTGCAAACTTCTCCGATATAGTTTAGTCGGGAGAATTCAAAAAGATAATAGGACTATCATGCGTGGGTGCAATAGCAACAATTTCATGTTTAACATAAGGAAATATAGCAAGTTCATCTCCATAAGCATAATTTATATTGGCATCTTGTCCACAAGCATAGCAAACATCAAGTTCATCAAAAAGGGATATTTCAAACGAATTAAAGGGATCACAGCAATCATCATAGCATTCATCCTTCAGTAAGCACGAAGGGAAATTAAACAATGTATGAGTTGAAGAGTTACTGTCATTAGAAGGTGGGAACGGGTGATCAATCCGCTCTTCCTCCTTTTGTTCTTCGCTCTCCTCCTCGTCTTTTTCATCCAATGAGCTCACAATGTCATTAATTTCTTCTTCCATAGACTCCTGCGAAATATTAGTCTCTTATTGGACAGCGGGGGAGTCCTCAATATAAGGTTTAACATAGGCAGTAGAAGCATAATTATCATAACAATATTCAAGTATGGAATAAATTTCAGATTTGTAAAGAGTAGCATCATATTTTTCAATCAAAGAAGCAATTTCATAAGCACCCTTAAAAGCAACAAATTCATCAATTTGTTGAACATCATAGTAATTATAAACACCCTAAGCATATGAAGATACGATTCCATTATCACTAAACTCACATTGGTAGGGAAGGTGTTTCTTAGGGTTTTCAGAACAACAAGTAACGTCATATATTTCACATAAATTCCGAACATAGCATTGCAAACGATGAATTTGATCCAGTAAAAGTTTCTCTTTTTGAGATAACCGCTGTTGCACATAACAAGCATGCTCATCTAAAGATTTTCCCTCAACTAAGCTAGTTGGGGTTTCAGCACGAGCACATAGGGATCAAAGTTGATCCAAGTAAAAGGCTTCAGGAGTGTGATAGATTTTGAGTGGTTCTTCAACCATTGGTTCAGTAGGTACAACTAATTTTTTGGTATTTTGCGTTTCCTACCCATAACTAAGGATAGAAAACAACTAAGAACAGCAAATAAAAATTACTTAGTGATAAAGAAAACAACCAACACGAGAATATTCACCCCACGTTATGACTCCCCGGCAACGGTGCCAGAAAAAGGTCTTGATAACCCACAAGTATAGGGGATCAATTGTAGCCTCTTTTGATAAGTAAGAGTGTCGAACCCAACGAGGAGCTAAAGGTAGAACAAATATTCCCTCAAGTTCTATCCACCACCGATACAACTCTACGCACGCTTAACGTTCGCTTTACCTAGAACCAGTATGAAATTAGAAGTACTTTGTAGGTGTTTTTGTATAGGTAAGCAAGAATATAAAGAGCGCGTAAATAAAAAGTAGGGGCTGTTTAGATAAAGACACAATAAAGTTAGTATAGCGAATGTGTAAAAGTGGTGGTAGGAGTTGCGAAATTGTCCCTAAGCAATTGACTACTTTACTAGACCGATAGCAAGTTCTATGTGGGAGAGGCCACTGCTAGCATGTCATCCCTGACTTGGAATTTTATGCACTTATGATTCGAACTATTAGCAAGCTTCCGCAACTACTAACGTTCATTAAGATAAAACCCAACCATAGCATTAAGATATATTGGTCCCCCTTCAATCCCGTATGCATCAATTTCTATGCTAGGTAGAAGCTTCTGTCACTCTTGCCCTCCAATTCATAGTCCTATCAACATACAACTAACCCTATGGTGTGATCCACGCGCGCGCTCATATGATGGGCACCAAAGGACAGCAACATAACCACAAGCAAATTAAACCAATCATAGCAATTCACCAATTACCAATAGGACAACGAAAATCTACTCAAACATCATAGGATGGCAACACATCATTGGATAATAATATGAAGCATAAAGCACCATGTTCAAGTAGAGGGTACAGCGGGTTGCGGGAGAGTGGACCGCTGTAGAAAGATGGGGGAAGGTGATGAAGATGTTGGTGAATATAACGGGGGTGTTGGTGAAGATTGTGGTGACGATGATGGCCCCCTGTGGCACTCCGGTGCCACCGGAAGCGAGGGGGAGAGAGCCCCCCTCCTTCTCCTTCTTCCTTGGCCTCCTCCCTAGGTGGGAGAAGGGTTCTCCCTCTGGTCCTTGGTCTCCATGGCATGGGAGGGGCGAGAGCCCCTCCGAGATTGGATCTGTCTCTCTGTCTCTCTCTATTTCCGCGTTCTGGATTCTACCCTTTCACCGTTTCTTTTATAACCGGAGATCCGTAACTCCGATTGGATTGAAACCTTCGCCACGATTTTTTTCCGAAAATTAGCTTTCTTTCAGCAGAAGAATAGCATCAACTGCCTTACGCGGTGCCCACGAGGGTCAGGGGCACGCCTGCCCCCCTGGGGCGCGCCCCCTGCCTCGTGGCCCCCTCGGGCACCGTCTCGCGTTGATTCTTCTTCCCAGATGTCACAAATATTCCAAAAATATTCTCCATCCGTTTTTATCCCGTTTGGACTCCGTTTGATATGGGGTTTCTGCGAAACAAAAACATGCAACAAACAGGAACTGGCACTGGGCACTGGATGAATATGTTAGTCCCAAGAATAGTATAAAGAGTTGCCAAAAGTATATGAAAGTTTTATAATATTGGCATGGAACAAACAAAAATTATAGATACGACGGAGACGTATCAGCGCGCCAAGTGTGGGGAGTCCTAGGAATCCCAACTCCTAGTAGGATTCCCCTTTCCTTTTCTGGAGAGGGGAAGAGGGAAAGGGAGAGGGAGTAGGAAAGGGCAAGGGGGCGCTGCTCCCTCCCCTAGTCCAATTCGGACTCCATAGGGGGGTCTGCCTCCTCCCTTGGCTTGCCTCCTCTTCTCCCTTATGGCCCAATAAGGCCCGATTACTTCCTCGGGGGGTTCCTGTAACCCCTGGTACTCCAGTAAAATACCCGAATCACTCGGAACCATTCCGATGTCTGAATACAACCTTCCAATATATGAATCTTTACCTCTCGACAATTTCGAGACTCCTCGTCTTGTTCGTGATGTCATCTGGGACTCCGAACAAACTTCAGTCACCAAAACACATAACTCATAATACAAATCGTCATCGAACGTTAAGCGTGGGGACCCTACGGGTTCGAGAACTATGTAGACATGACCGAGACACATCTCCGGTCAATAGCCAATAGCGGAACCTGGATGCTCATATTGGCTCCTACATATTCTATGAAGATCTTTATCGGTCAAACCGCATAACAACATACGTTTTTCCCTTTGTCATCGGTATGTTACTTGCCCGAGATTCGATCGTCGGTATTATCATACCTAGTTCATTCTCGTTACTAGCAAGTCTCTTTACTCGTTTCGTAATGCATCATCCTGCAACTAACTCATTAGTCACATTGCTTGCAAGGCTTATAGTGATGTGCATTACTTCCCATACCAGGTCCTCGTTCCAGCTTGCTGATGAAGCATTGATGAGTTCCTCCACTCTTTCAGGAGGGTTTTGTAGAAGTGAGGTTGTAACACCCCGGATGTAACTTTCCATATTTGTAACTCCAACTCTTGCCATTTTCGACATTGTGATATGATATTCCCTCCGTGGTTGGGTTTTTCTTCTTTTTGCATTTTGTCCATGTCATGCATTTCATATCATGTCATCATGTGCATCGCATTTGCATACGTGTTCGTCTCATGATTCCGAGCATTTTTCCCGTTGTCCGTTTTGCAATCAGGCACTCCTATGTCCCCCGGCGTCCCCTTTTACGTTTTTCCGTGAGCGGGTACTAAACGTTCTCGGAATGGACCGAGGTTTGTCAAGTGGCCTTGGTATACCACCGGTAGACCACCCGTCAAGTTTCGGGTCATTTGGAGCTCGTTTGGTACTCCAACGGTTAACCGCACTCTCGTAAAAGGCCGCTTTTAAGTTGCAGCCCAACACCCTTTCAAAATAGTCCAATAACCCATCTAAGTCACTTCCATGCTCTCCGTCGTTCGATCACGATCGTGTGGGCGAAAACCGCACCTCATTTGGACTCTCCTAGCTCCCTCTATGCCTATTTAAGCACCCCCCATTCCAAATCGCGGTACAACCCTAGCCTTCCCCTACCTCGCGCCCGGACAAAAATACCGCGCCGACGGACGTGTCCGCCCACCGCCGCCCGGCCAACCAGAGACTGCCACGTGGGCACCCAGGTCCCCAGTTCGCCGCCGCCGCGCCCTTGAGGGCCCAGCGCCCTCGGCCTCCGCGCCGCGCCCATGACGCGCCCTCGCCGTACTCGCCGCCCGGTCTTGGCTCCGCCCGCCCGCCGCCGTGAGCCAGCCTCCTCCTCCGGCCAGGCGCCCCTCCTCCGGCTCGCCCGACGCTGCTCCGGCGAGCAGCAGGCCGCCCCCCGCCTCGGATCTGAGATCCCGATCCGGATATCTGGGTTTACTTCTTCCCCCCCCCCCCCCCCCTAAATTTTCGTCTAAGTTTTATTTCGGTGATTAATTTGTGGCATTTTCAACGCATCATAACTTTTCACCTGTAGCTCCGTTTCGTGCGTGTAATATGTCAAAATGTTCCCCTCGAAGAGTAGATCATTTCATCTAATTGCATCATTTTCATTTGAGCTCATCTTGTTGCCCGAAATGCTGTTGGAAGAGGGCTATGTGATGTTAGTTTCTGTTTCTTAACAGAACTTGCACTTTTGTTATTTTTGCTTTGATTGATGTGTGCATCCTATGAATTTGAGTCCTACATGTGTTTTGTAATATGTCATGCCATATTTCCAGGTGTGTATGTCATGTATTTTTGTGATCTATGTGGTGACTAGCACAAGCATGCAAAGTAGGCTTCCTGATGTTGCTGATTTCAGCCCTGTTTTGCTGATATTTCGATGTCATGTTAACTTGATGCTACCGAGAGATCTATGCATATTTTGAGATACTTCAGTAGGGATGTTTTGAACATATGGTTATGCTTTATCTATCCATGCCCTTGTTTGCAATAATGGAGTGCCATAGTCTGAGTCAATCGAGCTCTACTTTTGCTATAAAATGTTTCCTGGCAGATTGTTTACATGTTATTCAATTTTGCCAAGGCTGTTGTGGTTGATCTGTGTATGCTATGATATTGTTATTGCCATGTATATCTTCTATGCCATGTCTTCTTGATGTATATATGCTTAGTTTATCATGAAAGGCTCTGTAGTGAGTGCTTTGAGCTCTTAAACATGCCTACTTGTTATCTGTTTTTGACATGCCCTGTTGCTGAATCTGTTAACGAAACTTGCTATATTGACATGGGTGTTACTATATTTTCTGATACTTTTTGGCTTATGGTCAGTAAGGGACTTTTGTTCTATGCTTTGATTAGATTCATTCCATGCCTTGTTTTGCTATTATAAGTTCCTGTAGCATGTTGTTTTCTTGCTCTGAACATTGCTACCTGATGCAGTTTATGCCATGTCCAGCCTGATATATTTTTTGCACTTTTGCCATGCTTGTTTGGACCTGTTGTGATGTGATTTAGCCGTAGCTCAGTGTTCATCTTTTGTCAAGCATCTTGTGTAGATCACTGCCATGTGCTTTGATGGTACGTTTGGGTGCAGTATCTTATTTTCTTGTTGCTTGCAAAGTGGCATCATGCTGTTAATGGCAGATTTGTGCCATTCTTGTTTTGCTTGTCATTTGCAAACCGTGCATCCGATTCCGGTGATATTTATATCGATTTCAACTGAAATCATCTTATCTTTCCAGCGGCATACTTGGTTTGCCAAGTTGATGCCTGGTTCATCATTTTCCTTCCGAGCGCATACGCATTGCATATCACATCTCGCATATCATGTCATGTTTTGCATCATGTTGCTTGTGCATTGCACCGTGATTTATTGTGGTTCCTTTGTTTGTGTTCTTGCTTTGGGTAGAGCCGGAGACGAGTGCGTGAACGAGGAACTTGTTGAGAACGCTTACGAGGATCAAGCTTTCGACAACTCGAGAACATTGCGGCAAGATGACCATACCCTCGAAATCACTTCTATCTTTGCTATGCTAGATGCTCGCTCTTTTGCTATGCCTATGCTACGATGCCTATCACTTGCTTATCATGCCACCCATTTTGCCATGTCAGCCCCTAACCATCCTTTCCCAGCAAACCGTTGATTGGCTATGTTACCGCTTTGCTCAGCCCCTCTTATAGCGTTGCTAGTTGCGGTGAAGTTGAAGTTTGTTCCTTGTTGGAACATGGAGATGTTGTTCCTTGTTGGAACATGTTTACTTGTTGGGGATCTCACAATATATATCTACTATAATTAATGCATCTATAAAATTGGTCAAGGGTGGAAGGCTCGGCCTTATGCATCGTGTGGTCTTCCACTATTGCCACCCTCGTTTCCGTCATACAGGTGTTATGTTCCTTGATTTCGCGTTCCTTACGGTTGGGTGATTTATGCGACCCCTTGACAGTTCGCTTTGAATAAGACTCCTCCAAAGCAAGGCCCAACATTGGTTTTACCATTTGCCACCTAAGCCTTTTTCCCCGGGTTTCGCGAGCCCGAGGGTGATCTTTATTTTAACCCCGGACGGTGCTCCTTAGTCTTGGCCCGAACCGAGCAACTGCAGGGCCACCACGGGAAACTTCGAGGCTTGGTTTTACTCGTAGCTTGACTTATCCGGATGTGCCACGAGAACGAGATATGTGCAGCTCCTATCGGGATTTGTCGGCACAATCGGGCGGCTTTTGCTGGTCTTGTTTTATTCTTGTCGAAATGTCTTGTAGTCCGGGATTCCGAGATTGATCGGGTCTTCGGTAGAAGGAATATCCTTCGTTGACCGTGAGAGCTTATAATGGGCTAAGTTGGGACACCCCTGCAGGTATTATCTTCGAAAGCCGTGCCGCGGTTATGAGGCAGATGGGAATTTGTTAATGTCGGTTGTAGAAAACCCGAAGTTGACCTTAATTAAAATACACATCAACCGTGTGTAAGCGTGATGGTCTCTTCTCGACGGAGTCCGGGAAGTGAACACGGTGTTGGAGTAATGTTTGACGTAAGTAGTTCAGGATCACTTTTTGATCGCTACTAGCTTCACGTCCGTGCCTTGCTTCTCTTCTCGCTCTCTTTTGCGAATGTAGCCACCATATATGCTAGTCGCTTGCTGCAGCTCCACCTTAAAACTCTGTCCTTCCTATAAGCTTAAATAGTCTAGATCTCGAGGGTGTGAGAATGATGAGTCCCCGTGACTAAAAGATTCTACAAAAACAGTTGCAGTTGCAGACGATGACAGAGCAGTTGACGCAACCGAGATCAATTGGGAGTTCGACGAGGAACGTGGTCGTTACTATGTGTCTTTTCCTGATGATCGTGTAGTGGAGGCCGGTTGGGACGATCGGGGATCTGTAGCATTTGGGGTATCTTCTTTTATTTTGGTTCCGTAGTCGGACCTTGAGTGTAATCTGAATGATGGATGTTTATTTATGTATTGTGTGAAGTGGCATCGTAAGCCAACTATGTATCTCTTTCCCTTATGTATTACATGGGTTGTGTGAAGATTACCTCACTTGCGACATTGCTTTCAATGCGGTTATGCCTCTAAGTCGTGCTTCGACACGTGGGGGATATAGCCGCATCGAGGGCGTTACAGAGGTGATCGGGCGTTTAAAGCTGTCCCTCGGGATCCAGTTGTGTTGCCATATACTCGTGGATTGTCCATCCCCAATTCTACGTATGAGCCCTTGAGCCAAGATGTCCCGCCCATCCAAGATAGCCCGCCATATTTGGGACGGATGAGCTCCCAATTCAGCCTGCAGCAAGGTACAGTCCGGATAGTAGGCGGCTTTCAAAATCCTTGCACTGAGGGAAGAACTATCTGTTAAGGTCCTCCAAGCTTGCCTTGCAAGGAGGGCTAGGTTAAATATCTCCAAATCTCTAAAACCTAGCCATCCCAAGTACTTTGGCATGGTTAGGATATCCCATGCTACCCAACTTGGCTTCCTGCGTCCTTGCTTAGGTCCCCAAAAAAATTGTCGGATGGTGGATGTAATGTTGTCACATAGTCCTCATGGTAATCTGAAGTAAGACATTGAGAATACCGGAATCGCTTGAGCTACTGACTTGATCAAAACTTCCTTCCCGACCGACGAGAGTAGTTTTTTCATCCACCCTTTGATCTTCTCCCAAAGCATATCTCGAAGATATCTGAACGTTCCATTCTTGAGTGACCCACATCAGTCAGCATACCAAGATAGCGCTCGCTCAATGATTCATTGTGCACCTGCTAGTTGTTTTTTACAGTTTCCTTCATAACAGCTGGGCAGCCCTTACTGAAGAATATCGAAGATTTTTCATTGTTGATCCTCTGACCAGAAGCATTACAATAAGTATCAAGTAGGTTTCACACAGTGATCGATCCTTCCCCACTGGCGTTGAATAGCAACAGGCTATCATCTGCAAATAGGAGATGGTTCACAGTGGGAACCGTGGGAGCCACCTTGATTCCTATCAAAGACGACTGAGAACTTGATTTAAGGAGGCACGAGAGGCCCTCTGCTGCAATCAAGAATAAGTAGGGGGAGATTGGGTCTCCCTGCCGAATACCTCAGGTAGGATTAAAAGAATCAAGTCTTTCACCATTAAAACAGACTGAAAAGGAGACGGAGGATACCATACCCATGATAGTGTCTATCTAGTATTGCTCGAATCCCAGCTTTGTCATAATTCCTCGGAGATAATCCCACTCCAATCTGTCATAAGCCTTCATCATATCCAATTTTAGAGTGCAGAAACTATTTGATTTGGCCCTTGACCGTTTCATGAAATGCAAACACTCATAAGCACATATTATGTTGTCCGTGATTAACCTCCCAGAAACAAAAGCAGATTGTTCTTCAGAGATAATGTCAGGCAGTATTACTTTCATTCTGTTTGATATCACCTTAGACGCTATCTTGTACAAAACATTGCACAGACTTATTGGACGAAATTGAGCAAGAAGTGTTGAGTTATTTACCTTAGGAATTAGCACCAACATTGTATCATTAATCGATGCCGGGCTCTCTTCACCCCTGACAATTCTGAGAACTATACTGGTCACTTCATCACCACATACGTCCCAATGACATTAGTAAAAGTGAGTCGGAAAACCGTCGGGGCCCCGGTGCTTTGGTGGGAAACATTTGGAAAAGAGCAGATTTAACCTCCTCCTTAGTGTAAGGGGCACACAAATTGGCATTCATCTCGTTTGTAACCTTCCTGGGCACATGATCTAGCACTGCCTGCATATTTTGCACGCCCTCGGACTGATATAATGACTGGTAAAATCCACTCGCTAATGCTTTTAGCTCTCCCGGGTCTATTATTTCCACACCGAGAGAGTTCTGTAATGCCTTTATCATTTTCTTCTTCCGACGGAGGCTAGCTCGCAGGAGAAAAAACTTGGTATTTTTATCTCCAGCGGACGGCCACTCCACCCTTGCTCTTTGACGCCACATAATCTCCTCCCGATGATACATCTCTATCAACCATTCATAAAGTTTTAGCTCTGCAAGAGAAGGGCCAGTCCGCAAGGGATCATTTTTCAGCTCCTCGAACATTTGTTTTAACTGCCTAATCTCTTTTCTAACGTTCCCAAAAGTATCTCGGCTCCACCTTCCCAAGTCCTTTGCAAGATCTGAAAGTTTATTACGCAGCTCATGCACCATTGTGCAAGGAGGACTAGCGCCCCATTCCGCTGATAACATGTCCCGAAAATTGTCATGTCTCTCCCACATCGTTTCGTACCTAAACGTTTATTGAGCCTAAGAGGCAGGACCAACCTCCCGTTCTAGCAGGATTGGCTCGTGGTCGGAGGTGACACCGGACAAGTGTTTCACCGAGGCCAGAGGAAACCTTGCTAGCCATGCTGCATTCACCAGGGCTCTGTCAAGTCTGCAACTAGTATGTGTTCCTCCTGGTACTTTTTTCTTGAACGTCCAAAAATTCTCTTTGTACCCCAAGTCTATCAACATGCAAACATCTAGGGTATCCCAAAAGGCTTGAATCTGAGCATTGCTACGCTCCCCAACACCTTGATGCTCATCTGGACGTAATACTTCATTAAAATCACCTAAATAGAGCCATGGAAGAGCACTCAAAGTACTGATATTTTTCAGTGTTGTCCATGTTTGGTGTCTCAAGTGTGTATGTGCCTCCCCATAAACGCATGTCATCCTCCACTTCTCTATGTCATGTTCTTCAGCAGAAACATCAAGATGATAAACAGAGTAACCAAGAATTTTAACTTTTATTGAATTGTTCCAAAATAGACCTATGACTCCACCCCTTCCTTGACTACTAATAGCATAAGAATTGTCAAAACCAAGCGTGCCTACTAAAGCTTCTACCCTTGTACTTTCTAGCTGAGTTTCGGGAATACACAAGAGGGTAGGGGCAACTTGCCTCGCGAAATCGCAAAGCTCCCGAACTGTCGCAGCTTTACCCGCATCACGACAGTTCCAGCAGAAGATATTCATTGGGCCCGATGGCGCCCCTCGAAGGAGCTCGCCAAAGATGATACGACCTTGCCAAGGCCGACCGTTTTTTCCATTTCATCGTCCCCTTCTTCAGTGTTCACCTTGGCTCTCTTATGTTCTTGAGTGGTACTTGGACTAGGAGGAACTGATTGGGTTGGGGGCAGCGCCAGCAAAGCCCCTTCAGCACCAGCATATGTATCAATAGTGATAGTTTGTTTCACGGGTTGCACCTCGCCTGTCGCCCTCTTTCTGTTGGCATCCGCCTCAGCCAACTCGGCGTCTGCTAAATTGCCAGCATCATCTTTGTCCTGTTCAAAACGCGAACTAGAAGCACGACCAGCTCGTCCTCCATGACGACCTCCCCTGCGCCCACGGCCCCCTCCCAGGCCTTATCCAGTTCGCATAGTCCATGTTGCCTTCAGATATTTGAAAACCAGCGCTGATGGGGGATGTATACCGCTCCCATGTTCCTTGTACAGATGGCCCATCATGCCGCACACAGCACACCATTCAGGTAGTTTCTCATATTTGATTCTGTAAATTTGGCGCTTCCCCTCCCTTATCATGGAGAGTGCATTCTTTAGTGCTTTGTTGACATTGATCCGGATCCAGACACGGTGGAAATTTCCAGCGAAATCTTGCGATTGGGGTTCAACATACAGCACCTCGCCCACCTTTGAAACTAAAGATGGCACAAGATGTGCATACAGGGGTGGAACATCATGGATTTGCACCCAAATCTCGATGGTGTCAAGCGAAACTGTGGACGGCTTCGCCAGGCCATCGTATGGTTTCGGAATTACAGCATCAACTCTTTCCCAATCTCCTAGGCACAAAAACTGCACCGTATACAAATTATCTTCCGGTGGTTTGAACTAAACTTCCTGGGCAAGATCCCATGCCGCACACATGTTCTTGAAGAACCAGATTTGGCTGTAAGTTTTGGCCGTGTGAACTGTTGCAAGCGTTATCCATCGCGCCGCCTCCGCTGGAGCCTCGTCCGCATCGTACACCACATCATCAAGATCTTCTTCCCGGAGTCCCAACTCCTCCATCAGTGCTGCCACATCGTCTGGTTCCATCGGGCCACCGGCGGCCGGCCCCGAGACTCCATCCAATGTCATGAACTCTTGAAACCCTAGGCCGATCAGAAAAGAGGTGGTCCTTGCATGAACCCTAGACCTCCCCTCCCCAAGCCTCGTCCTACGTCAGCGAGCGCTGCAGTGCCCTGGTCGAAGGAAAAGGTCGAGGATTATTGGCGGAGGCAGGGAAGGACAGGTCTCAACGGCGGCGATCGCGATCGCCCCGAGAGGAAGAGAAACCCTAACGAGAGGGAATTTGTTTAATCTCAGCAATGATGGTGCTCATTGCTTCTCGCCGGGATTTGTGGATTGGGATTTCTCCCGCTGGCATAATATGTCGAAGACAGCCGCGTCTCTGGTCCGGCCTCTGCCAGACTCGTTCATTGGGCTCGGCTCGGCTGGGCCCTCACATCTTTGTTTCCGCTAGCTAGCTAGCTTTTTTTAAGACACGCTAGCTAGCTTGCTTGTTGCGAAAGGAAAAATCTACTAGCGTTTTGAAGGCGGTTTTTTGGCTGGTTGGTTTTTTTATGGATTTTGTTATTTCAAAAAGTTTCTACTAAAATAATTGCAGAAAAAATATTTAAGAATATTACAACTAACAATTTAATCACAGTTCCCAAAAATTACATCGCGGCCTCTAATATACAGTTCCAGTGCCACGGCCTGCTCCAAGGCGGCGGGATCCTTTGCCGCTGCTCATGACGAAGTGGACGAGGTAGAGGATTGAGGCAGTGGCCAATCGGGGGAGCAGAGGCACGAGAAGGAGGTTGTGGCCCTGCTGGCGATGGTGGAGGAGGTTGTCCGGCGGCGTGAGCAGCGGCTTGAGCAGTCGGGGGAGCAGAGGCACGAGAGCACCAACCAAAACAGCGGTGTCCGCTTTGATGCAGCAACCGACAGGGGAAAGGACACATATTATGGTTACATAGTAGACATATGGGAACTTGACTACGGAGTAGATTTTAATGTCCCTTTGTTTAAGTGCAAGTGAATTGATGTCGGGAGGCGGGTGCAGGGTAGACCCACAAAGACGGAATGACAACGGTGGATATGAAAAATCTTGGGTACACTGACGAACCATTCGTCCTAGCCAATGATGTGGCACAGGTTATCTATGTGAAGGACATGTCTACCAGACCGAGGAAAAGAAAAGATAAGGAAGCGAATAGATCATACGATGAGCCAAAGTGCCACATAGTTCTTTCAGGAAAAAGGGACATCCACAGGAGTGGAGGGAAAGGCAGACATGTCCGAAGAGTATGAAAAGTTTCATGAAATTCCTCCTTCAAAGTCAAGGCTGACCCAAGCATCCTGATAAACGATGAGGATTATCCATGGTTACGGCGCAATAAGCAAATGACACAAGCGAAGAAAAAGTGAAGACTTTCTCCGCAACTATTATGATGATACCATGCCAACTTTGTAACATTTAGTATGATACCATTGTCCATTTTGTACATGCACATGCTTTGCCAACTTTTTCAGAGTTCATTTGAAAACTATGAATTTCAAAGAATTTAAATTTTAACTATTCAAATTTGAAAACTAATGGCACAAACAGAAAGTCTAAAACTAATGGCACTAACAGAAAGTTTATAATTTTGCTGACCTAAAAGCAAAAAAAAATAAAAATAAAGCAAAAAACCAAAGGAAAATAAATAATTCAGAAAACAAAACAAAAAAACTAAAAAAAAATAAATATAGCAACAATAAGTATTTTGTTGTAAATAGAAACAAAATAAAATGAATAAAGCAACAAAGAAAACAAAAAAAGTGTTTTCAAATTTGAAAACTAATGGCACTAACAGAAAGTTTATTATTTTTATAAAACTAAAAGCAAAAAGAATTAAAAAATAAAGCAAAAAACAAAAGAAAATAAATAATGTAGAAAACAAAACAAAAAATGGAAAAAAATTAAAAATAGCAACAATAAGTATTTTGTTGTAAGTAGAAACAAAATCTATACCTACTAATAAAGCAAGGTGCGTTTCTCCAATTTTTTCATCCGTTCACCACCAAAAAGATTTTTGTTCTATCCAAGGTGGTACTAAATTTTTGTGTGTCCATCTATTAGAAAAGAAAAAAGTTTTGTCCCGAATTTCGTATGTGGTCCGCGCACGCTGTGGCCCAGCAAAGTAAACCCATTGGCTTCTTGCCCAATCATCTGAGAATCAGTATATACCGCATAGGGCGATAAATAGTCAGAATTTCGCACATGGCGCAAAAGATTGGGCCGGACCACTTTCGTTTTTTCTCTATTCTCTTTCTATTTTTGTGTTCCTTTTTTATCCTTATGTTTTATTTTTTACTTTCCTTTTTTCATAAATTTTATTTTCATTTTTTTCAGAATTCCATCTTTTGGTTATTTTTTCGTAAAACAGGAGAATTTAAAAAAAATCCAGTTTTGAAATAAGTTTGAACTTTAAAATTTTTCCTCTTGCTCCAATTTTTTTTCAAAAATTTTCAAAACTAAAAAAATGTTTGCATTTCAGAAAAATAATGTTTACGTTTTCCAAAGTTGTTTGATATTTTTAAAATAAATTTTATTTTAGAAAATGACACAAATTCGCAAAATATTCATGTTTATTGAAATTTTCACAAATTTAATGTATTATTTGTGTTTAGAAACACGACTAAAAATTGTTTTTAATGTTCAAAACAGGTTCCCATTTTCAAAAATTGTTCACAAATTAAGAAAAAATTGATTTCTTAAAAAGAGGTTCATGCTTTCAAAAAATGTTTGTGAATTTCCAAAAAAAACATATGAAGTTTTGTTCGTATTTTTCCAAATTTAATGATATTTAAAAAATGCTTGCATTTTTTAGAAAAAGAATCAGGATTTTAAAAATTGCTAACATTTCAAAGAATACATCAGAATTTCAAAATTATTACTTTATTTTTTGAAAAGCTCAAAAAATATAAGAAAAATGAAAAAATGTTTGAAATGTTACACTACATTACGTTCTTAAACATTACGTGGTTGGCCATTTTTAGAAGGAGTTGTTTGTTCGAATGGCTCAGGTATTGAGGTCATGATTCTAATCCTTGAACTCAGCGGTTGTTTTGGATTTTTATTCGTGTCTTACAAACACACGTTGTTTTGGTAACTGCCAGTGGCCTAACGCGGACGCGAATTGTTGTGCATCCCACATGCCATTTGACCATAAAATAGAATATGTTAGTTGGCTATAATTAAGAGAAATTATAGGCACATGCCAATAAAAGAGGATATGCTGGTTTGGCTTTGACTAAACAAATGTAGGCAAGTAAGTGCTAAATTAATCAAAGAGAATAAACCTTGGTAATGTCGGGACTACCTGGTTATGCGCTGATTATGGCAATGAAATGGGATTCACTTAATTAGTAATCCATCGGGTAGGCCATCATAGGAGAGAATGGTCGAAGCAACTATGCCGCGAAGATCACCGTGCAACAACAAAGTGAGGAGGCAACCATAAACTAGACATGGAGACGAACCCGGAGGAAAAAAAGGCACGAGTTGAGTGGTGGCCACCACACCAATCAATCACACCACTATCAAAATCTCGCGGGCCAAACATGACCCATGAGAACACCACAACTCCTCGCTCTGTCGTCCCATCGCTACGGAGATCGTTTTAATGGACACATAAATTTACCACTCCTGATGTTTGTCGCAAAAAAAAAATCTTCCGTTGCAACGCATGGGCATATGTGCTAGTAAAATGAATAAAGCAACAAAGAAAACAAAAAAAGTGTTTTCAAATTTGAAAACTAATGGCACTAACAGAAAGTTTATAATTTTTCTAAAACTAAAAGCAAAAAGAATTAAAAAATAAAGCAAAAAACAAAAGAAAATAAATAATGCAGAAAACAAAACAAAAACACTGGAAAAAAATATAGCAACAATAAATATTTTGTTGTAAATAGAAACAAAATAAACTAAATAAAGCAACAAATAAAACAAAAAAACAAAAAAAGTGCCACCTACTGGGCCCCCACGGCGTGAATACGACTAGAAACCCTACCATGGGCCAGGATTCAGGCCCGTGGGAGGCCCAGTAGGCCCACAGGCACAGATTGCAGTGTTAGGCCCAATAGCCTGCTTTAGAGAGGAGCTCGAGAGGGAAGGTGCACCGCACCTTATAAACAGGTGCGCCTCCCCCTCAACTAGCGAGGTGGGACTAAACATTTGGGTTCGGGGCAGCACAGGCCTTTGGTCCCGGTTGGTGGCACCAACCGGGGCTAAAGGGGTACATTAGTCCCGGTTGGTCCTACGACCGGGACTAATGCCTTTGTCGGTTGGTGCCACCAACCAGCTCTTTGGTCCCGGTTGGTGGCACCAACCGGGGCTAAAGGGGTACATTAGTCCCGGTTCGTGCCACGAACCGGGACCAATGGCTTTGCTATATAAGCAAAGACTTAGCGTTTTTCATTTCATCTCTGTTGTTGCCCTCGCCGACGACGCCGCCAGGCTGCCCGATTCACACCCCGCCGACGCCGTCGCCGCCCCGTCGCCGCCGCGCCCGCCAGCATACAGTCGGCGCCACCCGCGCCATCAGTCACCTCCCATGGCGCCCAGCCCGTAACCGCCTCCCGCGCCCTGCTCGCCAGCGCGCCGCCGCCCGCTCCTGCCCGCCCACGCCGCCCTTGTGAGCACAAGCGCCCACCTGACCCTCGCCGCCGCCGTTGTTTTTACTTAGATGTTTTTATATTTTCATATATGTATGTATGTATTTTTTTTAGATATATGTATTTCTTATGTATGTTCATATATGTATGTATGTATTTTTTACATGTTTTTTTGTATGAAGGTATGTATTTTTTCAATTGTAATATGCATGGTGTTTTAAAAATACATTAATTTTAGTACATTAATGTTCTATGATTTAGTACATTAATTTTAGGTTAGTTTCATTTTTAGAAAAGTTTTATATATTTAGGAAGAAGGAAGAGAAGAAGAGGAGAGGAGAAGAAGAGGAAAAAGAAGGAGAGGAAAAAGGAAAATAAGAAGAGGAAGAAAGGAGAAGAAGAGGAGAGGAAGAAGAGGAGAAATAAATAAGAAGAGGAAAAAAGAAGAACCACGAGGAGAAGAAGACGGAATAGAGGAGAAGAAGAAAAATAGAAATTTCTTTTTTTCTTATTCTCCTCTAGTCCTTCCTCTTCTGCTCTTTTTTTCTTTTTTTTTCTTCTTCTTCCTTCTTCCTTCTTCCTCTTTTCTTCCTTTTCCTTATTTTCCTTTCTCGAGGGATAAGAAGAAAAAGAAGAGGAGAAGAAGAAAGAAAGGAATAGAGGAGAAAGAAGAAACTTCAACACGAGGGGGTACCGATACCTCCCCCGATAACATTATTTTCCCATGTATATGTATGTCGGCGTCGTTGTCGATATAACGAGGGTGTTGAGGATCGCCGAGGGGTCGAGGGTCGGGAACTAGGGTAGAGGTCGAGGGTCGTTAAGGGGTCAAGGGTCGAGGGTTTGAGTCGAGGGTTTCCTATAGTGTCAAAGTATTGAAGAAATCCATGGCTTCATCATTGGCGAAAGTAAGTGTACGATAGTGCGAAGTCCTCCAAAGTTATTCTGGAATGGAGTCCTGGATAGTATAATTTGCCTTTTTGTAAGAATTTCAGCAAAGGCCTTCCAAATAACGATATTTGGAAGGTTCTTGCTGAACTTTGTACCAAAATGCGAATTATCCTATCTGGGACTCCGTTCCAAAATAACTTCGGAGAGCTTCGTACCATCATGCAGCTGTTACTTTCGCCTAATGATGAAGACATGGTTTTGTTGAATCCTTTGACACTAGGCAACCTCCCGACCCCTCGGCGATCCTCGACCCCTTGACCCTCGACCGCTCGGCGATCCACGACCCTCTACCCTCATCAAGGGCGTCGATGCCCACGTCACTTGTGGGACATAGATGTTTGTTCATATATAATGTAGATGTCTATGTATGTATGGAATGATATCGATGGATGTATGTTATCGGGGTCGAGGGTCGTCGAACATGAGAGGAAGAAGAGGATAAAAAAAGAAGAGGAAGAAGAAAAAAAAGAGGAGCTACTCCTTTATTCTTTCTTCTCCTCTTTTTTTTTCTTCTTCTTCCTCTTCTTTTCATCGGGAACGAGGGTCGTCGAGGGTCGCCGAACGGTAGAGGAAACCCTAATTACATAGCAAGTGAAGCGTTGTCATGTTTGAATAATAATTGCCATGTTGTAAATATTTGTCGAAACTATGGACACCCCGCCCCGAGACAAAGCACAAGAAGCGTTGTTGAGGGACATAATCGCAGCAGGAAGTGATGCCGTCTGCTCGTTGATGTTTCTCAACCACACCGATGGTCTGGAAGGAGAGGGTGAAGAAGCGGCTGGCTATGATTATGACGGCTCCGATGACCCAATGCCGGTGCAAGAAGGAGAGGGTGAAGAAGTAGACCGTGAGGACGGCTCCGGTGATCACCGAACTGAGTCCGGCCATGTATATATATTAGTTAAGCCTGTGCTGACTAGCTAATTGATGCATTCATTGTTTTGGTATGTACACATATTAATTAACTCTCGTCTTTGTTTCTTTTTTCTAGCCCTCCGGATCGAGCACAACTTCGGTAAAGAGACGAGGACCGAAGAAAAAGTTGAGCTCGGATGAAAGGTTAGAGATCATAGAAATCGCGCGACGGCCAACCGATTGAACCAATCTGGACAAAGAAGGCATTTGTTGCTCAGTGCAGGGCTCTGGTTAGGGACAAGATCCCGATCAGCATCCAGCAATGGTATAAGCCTAAGAACGAAGACCCTGAGGTGTCTTATGTCAATGATCTGCAGAAATATGATCTTTGGACTGAGTGAAGTCAAATTTCACCCTACCGCCAGAGGATGATCCGGAGAAGCCAGTTATAGAGCCATTAATCAAGTCTTTTGCTCTTAAGAAGATGGCAGACCTATTCAGGAATTGGAAGAAAGACCTGAATAAGTTTGTCGATAAAAAAGAGACACCAGAATTCAAGGGCAAATATGAGAAGATCGGAGATGACTGGCCCGCATTTGTGGCCCACAAGACATCGAAAAAGAGTAAAAAGATGTCGGCGACAAACAAGCAAAATGCTGCGAAGAAGAAGCTTCACCATCGCACGGGATCAGGTGGCTACCTCATAGCCCGGCCTAAGTGGGCCAAGGCTGACAATGAACTGGATAGACCGTTGCCGGACTTGGTTCTTCGGGGCTGGCGGAACCTTGGACCCTGTATCAGGGAAGTGCATTTGGACGGACGATCAATTGGACATACCAGTCAAGAGGCTTCAAAGAATATATCGGCAAGCGCAGCAAGGGACGTTCGTTCCAGACAGGGAGAAGGACGAGCTCACAATGGCCCACGGGAATCCTGAGCACCCTGGACGGACACGAGGCACACCAGGCTCCGTTTCGTGGAAGGCTGGGTTTCCGGACACAGGGAGTTACAAAACCCAGGAGAGGAGGAAGAAACTAGAGCAGAGCCAACTGCAGGCGCTACACGAAAGGGTAATGGGACTAGAGGAACGAGAAGCACAACGGAGCAAACGACCTGCCGAAGCTTCCCTCGGAGCTACCCCGCCATCTCAGCGGAGAAGCAGCGTGGCTTCCAACGAGCTGCTTCAGCCGGAGCATGCCTTGACGGCTCCTACCAGCTATCCCATGGATGCTATCACGGAGTCTCAAAATTGCCACCTTATGGCGGAATGGAGCAATTTGAAGGTCAAGGCGGTTGTTGGCTCTGTTTATCCTACACTTCCCGAATCAACTTTTCACTGCCGGCCGATTCCAGAAGGATATGCTAAGGTGATGGTGGATGAAATAAACGAGGGATTTGAGGACCTCCGGCTTGACCACCCTACCGGTGAAGGGGAGACTAGGTTGGGTTCTGCTCTGAAGACTCCATGCCTATGGTGGAAGGATCTCATCAACCTTACGAACTGGACGCCTCCGCCTCCTCCTCCTCCTCCGGCGAGTCAGGGCACTCCGCCTCCTCCACCGCCTCCTCCTCCGACGAGTGACGATCAGGGCACTCGGCCGGCTCCTTCTCTGGCGCATGGCGGCACTCCTCCTCCTTCTCCGCCTGCGCCAGCGCGCCCGAGCAGTCAGCCTCCTCCTTCTCCGCCTCGTCAGCAAGGGCGGAAGAGACCCGCCGCCGCTCCGGCTGCTCTGGCGCGTCCTAGTCCTTCTCCTCCGCCTCGTAAGCAAGCAAAGAAGACATCCGCTCCATCTGCTCTGCCGGCGTCTAGCAGTACAACCAAAGGCGGGAGGAGATACAGATTCGGTCCTTGTCTGAAGACTCCAGAGAAGTTACCGTACGAGAGGACCGAGGAGGAAAACGCGAAGATCGCGCATCAAGTGGATGACTGGTTTTGTGGTTGAAAGAAAAGAGACATCCACCTCCGTAGGAGAAGGTAGATCCGGTGAAAGCGAAGCGCGCTGGCTGCCCCGAGAAACCACCCAAGTCTCCGCGAAAGGCAACTATGAGCGCATTATTGGAAAGGCATTTCTGAAGCGGAGAGGTCGGGAAGTACTAAAAGTGATCAAAGGATGAAAGAACGACGAGCTGGGAAACAAATTGCCCATTTCGGCGAACAAGCAGCAATCGTGCCCCCCTCTCAAGGTGCTCGCTAGCGACATCTTCGAGCCGAGGATGGTGCCCGGTTATGGCAATCCTGCAGATTACACCGCCTTGACGATGTACATTATGATTTCTTGGAGGTGCAGATACAAAGATACGAAAATGGAAGCACAGCCGTCAAAGATGAAAGATCTCTATCAACGTTGATGGCAAGATTGCATGATTGGTACATGAAAACCTGTAGAGAGTCTGAGGGGAGGAGTACTTTGTATGTGAGAGTTAAAAAGGAGCATGACCTCGTTGGAATTGAACTGTTGCCTATTCCATTTGAGGAGTTCTATCAGTTTTCAATCAATTGGCCCTCGATAAAGCAACGGTCACCTGCTACTGTCTGTAAGTAGTACTACTTACATCATTAAGTCTCTATATAACTCAGCTCTTTCATTGCATGTATTTATAATTATCCTCACTATATTATGCAGATTGAAGATCGCCGAATTGAAGAAAAGACAAGTGGGTGATATTGGGTTCATTAACACATATCTCATAGATGCAACTGAGGTTGAATTTCATGCCGAAAATATCGAGGCCAACTTGCTATGCCGAAAATATATAATACTCTTTCCTTACAACTTCAAGTAATCGTTACTGTCTTGTGGCATATTCGGTTTCCCTTATTAGTCCAGGTTATAGTAATGTAATATTGATGAGTTATGCATGCGTGCGCAGCTACCACTATATTCTCCTAGAGATTAAGCTTGAGCAGGGAGTAGTAACTGTTTTAGACTCCAAACGAAAAGATCCCAAGGAGTATGCGGACATGATTGAAATGCTCGAGAAGTAAGTTAAATTGATCATTATCCACCATATCATCAACTTTGTTCATTTCTGATATCAAGTAATTGTTTTCTTTGTATGGCAGGGTTTGGAGAAAATTCACCAAAAAGCTCGGGACTGCCAAGAAGCTGCAATTTAGACACCCGAAAGTAAGTACTATAGTAGCATATTCCACGCATCTCCTAGTGATTCAAGCGCTAGTTTCATCATTACCATTTAGCATGCTTGCTAATTATCAGTTTGATTGACCTCTATTTCTTGTAAAGTGGTTGTGGCAGGAACAAGGGAATGATTTCTGTGGATACTACATTTGCTAGTCCATCCGCCACACGACCTATGAGCGGGGCTACTCTGACAAACAATATGAAGTGCGTAAATAACAATATTCACAATTTTATTTTATTACCATCATTTGTGTTGAGTTTCATTCATTCATATATATATATTTATTGACCCCCTTCTTAAAATTAGATGCTTCGGATGCGGGATGAACTCCTAACACAAGATCGCCTGCGAGCAATTCAAGAGGAATTGGCGGCATTCTTTCTTGACCACTTGATCGCTGAAGACGGAGAATACTATGTGGACCACGCGTCCGTATGTTAGGAGATTATATTTGTAAAAGATAATTATTGTATATATGTAGCCGGTAGTGTCGGATAGATATACGAGAACTTGTTGTTCGACCAATCTCTCGGAGAAGGAGAGGTGGTCGATATCACTTCTCTCTGTATGCATATATGTTCATGACGATCTTCTGTGTTTCCTTCGTTTGCTTACTAGCTAGCTAGCGTGTCTAGCTATACGTATGTATAGTATGTAGCGTCGACCAAGCACGGACAAAAGAGAGGACACTTCTCTCTATTAATTAGCTAGCTAACACAATATATGAAACACCTAAACTAACCCCCCAAAAACCCCAAACCCCCCCCCCCCCCTTTTCAAAAAAAAACAAAAACCCCAGCCACTGAAATGCTGACGCGTGGATGCCTATTGGTTCCGGTTGGTGCCACCAACCGGGACTAAAGGCCCTCCTGCCTGGGCTCAGCGCATAGGCCACGTGGAGGCCCATCTGTCCCGGTTCTGGATTGAACCGGGACTAAAGGGCCAGGGCATTAGTACCGACCCTTTAGTCCTGGTTCATGAACCGGGACTAAAGGCCCTCACCAACCGGGACAACAGGCCCCTTTTCTACTAGTGTACTCATAGATCTAGCTAGAATGAGTACTAAGAAGGGGGTGATTGAACTCACATACGCTATAGGTGCAGCTCGAAGGAGACGCGGAACAGGTCGAAGAAGAGGAGGACACGAGTCGCCGCTGATGTCTAACATCGGCCGGAGAAGAAGCGCTGTTTACCTGCTCGACGGTACCGAAACGCGTTGGAGGAAAATGTCAAAATGGTTGGGGTAAGGTGACGAGAGTTTGGGCAGTAAGGTGAAGGCTAGTATATAGGGCGACCAAAACGGCGGGAGGTAACCCCAATTCCTCCCACCTACTTTTCGAAGATGCGTGCGAGCTTGCATCATATTCGTGGTCGCATGAGCTCGATGCCGTGTTCCCCTCCCCTGCTACCCCCGACGGTTTCTAGCGGGTATGGTTGTGAGATGCTTTAAACTCCATGCGATGCAGACAAAACGATGAACCCGGGCAACCAAGCAACCCTTTTTTTGCATCGGCTTGATTGGATGCAATGTTGGCAACCAAACACGCCCCAACTGAACACAGGCACACATGAAGTGCTCAGTGCAGTGTGCACAAAAGTTGGAGGCGGCTCTTGTCGGAGTAATGGGCCACGGGTAGGCTAACCCGAGGCCCAGAACCTTTCAAGACATCGGGGCTGAATGCGCCCCTCAAGACGCCAAGATGAAGAGCCGCCTCCTGGAGGCTGGCTGGAGGAACAGCCGACTGCCCGCATGTGGCCGAGTCCTGGAGGCGAGGTCAAGACAAGCCGACTCTCACCTGGCGGCTTCCAGAGAAGTCGGCCACGGGGAGTCGGCCCAAAGCACCAGAAAGCCCATGCCCTCATCAAGGGGGACAGGACGGGGAGTGGCTACAGTGAACCCCACTCCCTCCCCTTTCCAGGGGCTGGCTTGGCCACAATGTGTTGTACCAGCGGAGATCTCCGTCTGGCGCAGCACTGTTGCCATGCCATCCCTGACATCAGCACCAGTGGGCAGAGTCCTGCACCCACGACGGCCTGTCAGTACGGTCCAAGGACGATGGGCCCTACCAGTCAGCGAGAGTCCAGAAGACGGCAAGAGCACTACCAGTCGGACTCGATGGGAGTCGGCCCCTGGGAGTCGGCCTGCCCCTCCCACGGGTCCCATGTGCCATTAACCAGACGAGACTGGGAGTGGCTACAGTAATCGCCCGCCAGGCGGCGGAGCTGTAGCCACGACCCCCTGACCGAGCGTCATAAGGCCTTGCTGACTCACGATAATCAGGCCGGCAAGACCAAGCGGCCAGATGCGGCATCTTGGCTCCATACGGACCAGTCGGCGGGACCCATTGATCGGCCGAAGAAGCGCGGCGAAGAGGCCCAGCGGAATTTGGGCCCTGCGCCCAGCCGGATTACCATTGTACCCCTGGGGGGTAGGCATATATAAACCCCCCAGGGCACCCATGCGAAGGGGTCCAACCCATTAGAACTAGACCAGATCCTAGAGGAATGAGAGAGCTAGCCTTGCCTTCTCCTACCTCGAGCATACAGCTCAAGGAGCACCTTTGTATTCACTTTGCCTTAGTGATCATGCGGAGACCCCGCAGAGAAGGACTAGGGGTGTTATCTCCTAGGAGAGCCCTGAACCTGGGGAAAGTAAGCCGGCATTCGTGTCTACGCCTCATCCCACTTCTGGGCACCGGCGACGTCTACTTGCTCCCACCATGATAAGCCATCCCTTGGCATATGTCGCACCCAACCCCCGACATTTGGCGCCCACCGTGGGGCGGGGTGCACCGTCGTCCGGAGACCTGTTCTGGATGGGAACCCTTTTCCTCCCTGGCGAGCGCAGCCAGCCCGGCACGCCAGACAGAGTCTGCGCTGATGCGCTGCATGGCGCGGAAATCGCCTGCACGGCCAGTTGCCTCGCCGATCTTGTTGGTGAAGTTTGCCTCTCCGACGAGCCCGCGTCCGACGCGGGCACAGGCGGCCCCGAGAGCCTCCTCGCGGGCCTCCTCGACCAACTCCACGTCACCAGCGAGCCGGCTGTGGACCTGGAGTCTGTAGGTTCCAGCGACCCGATGATGGTCGACTCCGACACCGCGTCGCTTGACGCGTTCCCCACCAACATGGTGGTCTACGACGAGCTGCTCCCTCGCGCGGAGAGCGGCGGAAGTACCGTTACGGAGGTGCTTGTCATCGGTCACGGCGAGCACTCCGGCGGAGGTGCTCGTGACCCGCTCGACGCGGAGCTGCAAGACCTGACTGCGCCAATTTCCGAAGACGCCGACGCCGAGACGCTGGAGGCACGCCGCCTTTAGCTTGTAGAAGGTGCCAAGAAGCTGCCAGCATGAGACACCTGTCAGAGGCCTACCAGCGCGAGATGGACCGCGCGGTGGGTGGCATGCCGGCTCCAGCTGGGCCTAGCCGCCTTGGCACGGTCCAGCAGCGGGGCGTGGCCATCGCCAACCTGTTCGGGGCAAATCGCCCCGTCTACGCCACGCCTGCGGAAAACATCCGGGCTGCCCAAGCGGCAGTAGACGAGCTGGACAAGTTCGAGGGCGAAGAACGTCGCCTGATGACGGATCGCGTCCAGCGACTCCTTGATGCGGCTGCCGAGCAGAACGAGGCCGGTTGCCGCACTGATGCGCTGCAACGGCAGAATGACGACCTGCATCCCCGCCGAGACCAAGGCGCGACATCTCGGACGCTGACTGGTGGCGTCCGCGGAAGAAAAGACAAGGAGTCGGCTGCCAGCCGTAGTCGGACTCGCATTACCATAGAGCGCGACCAAGACGGCCGCCCAAGAGCAGTGGAACGACGTGACGACTGTCCGCCTCCTCCCCCTCGTAGGGAAAGGCGAGTCTCCCCGCCGCCTGTTGATCACCCGACACTCGGCGACCGCCTTGGCCGCCGAGAAGGAGTCGGAGAGAACGACGCTCGCCACCAGATCGACCGTCTCCACCGATCCCTGGCGTTATAAGAAGAAGATGAGTTGGGCCCGCCGTGTTTTGGCCCCCGCATTCGAGACGAGCCCTTTCCCAAAGGGTTCATGCTCCCGAGATATACACCCAAGTACACCGGCTCCATGAAGCCGGAGGACTGGCTGGTTGACTACTCCACAACCGTCATCATAGCAAACGGCAAAAAGCGTGTTGCCGTGAAATACGTTCCGCTCATGCTCCAGGGCACAGCCCGGACATGGCTAAACAGCTTGAAGCCCCGCAGCATCAACAGTTGGGTCGACTTCACCGATGCCTTCGTCCACAACTTCACCAGCACGTATAAGCGGCCGCCCAAGCCTCGCCAGCTCTCCTTGTGCGTGCAAGGCCCCAACGAGTCAACTCACGACTACCTCATGCGCTGGGCCGAGCTCCGTAACTCCTGCGAGGGCGTGCATGAGGTGCAGGCCATCGAGTACTTCACCGCAGGGTGCCGAGAAGGCACCCTCCTCAAGCACAAGCTTCTCTACGATGAGCCGGAGACCCTCGACGAGCTGCTGATCATAGCAGACAAATATGCCACAGTCGACTCCTCCATGAAGGCAGAGATCCAAGTTAGTGCGACTGGCAAAGTGGCTCCGCAGGCTCCTCAAACTGCCGGCTGGAGACGCTAGTCGGCGTCAACAGCAGAACGACCACAAGCGCAAGGCCACGCAGCCGGCTTCCACCAGCTGGCAGGTGGCAACAGTCAAAGACCAGCAGCCGGAAGGGCAGCCTCCGCCCAAACGACAGAAGGGCAGCAAGCTCAACTGGTTGCCGGCTTTCTCATATGAGCAGACTTTGGATGCACCCTCCAAATTCCATAGTGGTGCGAAGCCGTCCAACCACCCCACTCGGAAGTGCCACTGGCTCACGAGGATCTCCAAGGGAGACGGCCTCTTGCCTCCCCCGCCTGCTGGGCAGCCGCCTCCTCCGCCCAGCCCGGTCGAGACGGTCGGAGCCATCCAAGACGAGTACCCAGAAGAGCATGGAGCCTATGTTGTGTTCACCAGCATGGCCGATGACCGACGCAGCAGGCAGCTGCAGCAACAAGAAGTGAATGCAGTAGCATCAGAGACACCAGAGTTCATGCATTGGTCCGAGTAGCCCATTAGCTGGAGCAGAGCCGACCACCCAGAGGTGATGCCCAATCCCGGCTCCTATGCCTTGGTTTTGGATGCCACCTTTTCCACAGATAGGCGAGCTGCTCGTTTCTCCCGAGTTCTGACAGATGGCGGCAACATCATCAACATCCTGTACAAGGATACCATGGAGAAATTACGAATCAGACAGAGGCAGCTTCAGTCTAGCCGGACAGTATTCCATGGCATAGTTCCTGGCCTTTCCTGCTCACCAATCGGCAAGATCCTGATAGACGTCCTCTTTGGAGACAAAGATCACTTCCGCCGAGAGTCAGTGTAGTTTTGGTCCTTGAGAGCCCATACCATGCGTTACTTGGCCGGCCTGCCCTAGCCAAGTTCATGGCTGTCCTCCACTATGCCTACCTCAAGATGAAGATGCCGAGTTCCAAGGGGATTCTGACCATAGCTGGCGACTGCAATAAGTCATACGCCTGTGCAGAAGAGAGCAGTCGGCTGGCCGAGTCCCTCGTGATCGCAGCCGAGAAGCGGCTCCTTAACCGGGTTGTGGCGATGGCAAGCAAGCAGCCGGAGATGTCACCCGATCTCAAGGAGTCGGAAGCTGAGGGCTCGTTCAAGCCGGCCAAAGAGATAAAGAAGATACCCTTGGACCTAGAGCACCCGGAGAGGTACGCTGTCGTTGGTACAAACCTCAACAGCAAATAGGAAGGCGAGCTCGTCGATTTCCTCCGTCAGAATCGGGACATCTTTGCATGGTCCCCCAAGGATATGACGGGTATTCCAACGGATTTTGCCGAGCACAAGTTACATGTTCGATCTGATGCCAAACCAGTTAGGCAGCCCTTGCGCCGTCTGTCAGAAGAGAAGAGAAGAGTTGTTGGAGAAGAGATAGCCCGGCTGCTGGCAGCCGGCTTCATCATGGAGGTGTTCTTTCCAGAGTGGCTAGCCAACCCGGTCCTGGTGCTGAAGAAGAACAAGCAGTGGCGAATGTGTATTGACTACACTAGCCTCAACAAAGCATGCCCCAAGGACCTGTTTGCTTTGCCAAGGATCGACCAAGTGATAGACTCCACAGCCGGATGCGAGCTGTTGAGTTTCTTAGATGCATATTCAGGATATCACCAGATCAAGTTGAACCCGGCCGACAGACTGAAGACCGCCTTCATCACGCCGTTTCGAGAATTCTGCTACTTGACCATGACGTTCGGCTTGAGGAATGTTGGCGCCACCTTTCAACGTTGCATGCAGAAGTGCCTCCTCAAGTAACTCGGCAGAAACGCCCACATTTACGTGGACGACGTGGTGGTGAAAACGGAGAAGCGTGGAACGCTGCTAGAAGACCTCAAGGAGACCTTTGAGAACTTACGCTGGTTTCAAATCAAGCTCAACCCAGAGAAATGCGTCTTTGGAGTACCAGCCGGCCAGCTTCTTGGCTTCCTGGTCACTGAACGCGGCATAGAGTGCAACCCCGTGAAGATCAAGGCCATCGAGAGGATGGAAGTGCCCACCCGACTGCTGGATGTGCAGAAGTTCATTGGCTGTTTGGCGTCCATCAGCCGTTTCATCAGTCGGCTGGGAGAGAAGGCTCTTCCGCTGTACCAACTCATGAAGAAGACCACTTTTTTCGAGTGGAATGACAAGGCGGACGAAGCTTTTCTCCAGCTTAAGAAGATGTTGACTACTCCACCTGTTCTGGCGGCTCCGACTCCTAAGGAGCCCATGCTCGTATACATCGCCGCCACCAGCCGAGTGGTCAGCACAGTTATCATGGTAGAACGCAAGGAGGAAGGCAAGGCACTACCGGTCCAGAGACCGGTATATTATTTGAGTGAAGTACTGTCGACCTCCAAGCAAAACTACCCCCACTACCAGAAGATATGCTACGGCGTGCACTTTGCGGCCAAGAAGTTGAAGCCGTATTTTCAAGAGCACCTATCACTGTGGTCTGCACAGCTCCACTGGCCGAGATCATTGGAAGCCGAGATGCTTCGGGCTGAGTGGCCAAATGGGCCATAGATTTGGCCCCCTACACCATCTACTACCAGCCTCGCACCGCCATCAAGTCACATGCGTTGGCCGACTTCCTTGTCGACTGGGCCGAGACCCAGTACCTGCCGCCAGCGCCTGACTCCACCCATTGGCGGATGCATTTCGATGGTTCAAAGGCGCGCATCGGTTTGGGAGCCGGCATCGTCCTCACCTCTCCCAAAGGCGACAAGCTCAAGTATGTGCTGCAAATCCATTTTGCCGCCTCCAACAACGTCGCCGAATATGATGCACTCATTCACGGGCTCTGGCTTGCCAAAGAACTCGGCATTCGCCGGATCTTGTGCTATGGTGACTCTGACTTGGTGGTCCAGCAGTCGTCAGGAGACTGGGACGCCAAAGATGCGAACATGGCTAGCTACCACTTCCTCGTACAGCAACTCAGTGGATATTTTGAAGGGTGCGAGTTTCTCCATGTGCCAAGAAACGAAGACGAGCAAGCAGATGCCTTGGCACGAATCGGCTCTACCCATCAAGCAATACCGTCCGGCGTCGCCCTTCAACGCCTCCTCAAGCCGTCTGTCAAGCCATCGCCAGAGTCAGATTCTATATTCTTGTCGGCTCCTCCTGAAGCAGTCGGATCCGACTTGAGAGCCCCAGCAGCCGGCACGGGAATTCTGGCAGGCGGCCCAGGGATCGCGGCAGTCGCACCCGGCCTGGGGACTTCAGAACCCGGCCCGGGGACAGCAGCGGTCAGCCCGAAGACTTCAGAACCCGGCCCGGGGAATGCGCCAATCGGCCCGGGGACTTCATCGGCTCAGCAAGCGGCTGCCGACTCCAACCCGCCGCCTCCCTGCCCAGCCGCCCTCGTCCAAGTCGCAGTCCTGATAGTTGCAGAAATCGCAGCACCTTCATGGGCCTAGCACATCCTCAAATTCCTAGTGAACAAAGAGCTGCCAACCGATGAGATCTTGGCTCGGCAAGTGCAACACCGGGCAGCAGCCTACACCATAGTCAACAGAGAGCTTGTAAGGCGCAGTGTCACTGGTGTCTACCAGCGCTGCGTGGAGCCGGATCAAGGAGAAGCAATTCTCAAAGACATCCATCAAGTCGAGTGTGGTCACCACGCAGCTTCAAGAGCACTTGTCGCCAAAGCCTTCCGCCATGGTTTCTTCTGGCCGACTGCTCTAGAAGACGCCAAGGATTTGGTCCAAAAATGCAAAGGGTGCCAGAAGTTCCACTCCAAGCCACATCAGCCGGCTTCGGCACTCAAGACTATTCCATTGCCTGGCCCTTTGCTGTTTGGGGCCTGGACATGGTGGAACCATTCAAGACGGCATGAGGCGGCTTGACTCACTTGCTTGTCGCAGTGGACAAGTTCACCAAATGGATAGAAGAAAAACCAATCAAGAAGTTGAATGGTTCGACTGTTGTGACTTTCATCTCCGACATCACAATCCGGTACGGCATACCACACACCATCATCACCGACAACGACACAAACTTTGCCAAAGGTGCCTTGGCCCGTTTCTGCGCGATGCAGGGCATCCGACTGGACTTAGCGTCCGTTGCCCATCCGCAGTCAAACGGCCAGGTAGAACGGGCAAACGGCCTCATCTTCTCCGGCATCAAGCCTCAACTGGTCGAGCCTCTGGAGCGTTCGGCCGGCTGCTGGCTTGACGAGCTACCAACCGTCCTTTGGAGCCTGCGCACAACTCCAAACAAGTCAACCGGCTTCACGCCTTTCTTCCTCGTCTACGGTGCCGAAGCCGTCATCCCAACAGACTTAGAGTTCGACTCCCCTCGAGTCACCATGTACACCGAGGAGGAAGCAGAAGAAGCACGTCAAGACGGCGTCGATCTGCTAGAAGAGGGCCGGCTGTTGGCACTCAGCCGGTCCAGCATCTACCAGTAGAGCCTGCACCAATACTACAACCGGAAGGTCAAGCCGAGATCTTTCCAAGAAGGAGACCTTGTGCTCCGGCTGATCCAAACAACAGCCGCCAAAGACAAGCTCTCAAAGACCTTTGGGAAGGCCTTTCATCATCGGCAAAGTGTTGGGCAACGACTCCTACTACGATCGGCCTTTCGAAGCCCCGAGCACGCAAGAGGGACGACTCCGGCAAAGAGACGGAGCGGCCATGGAACGCAAATCTCCTCCGAATATTTTACAGTTAATGCAGTATGTACCATGCTACCTTTTGTATTAAAGTACGAAGACTTCGGGCCCCCCGAGAAGAGCTCAGGGACTGCCCTCTTCTTTCTATATGACAAAAATTATGCCTACGAGTATGTTATTCCTTGTTATGCCGTTTGGCACCGGGTCCGACTAGTCGGCCCGGGGACTTGCCGTCTTGTACTATGAAATGCTTCCTGCAGCCGAACAAGTAGTGTGTGGCACTTAAGCCGTCTCCTGTCAGAAGCCGTAGCTTCATGAAGCGGTATGCAGTGGGCGGGAGTAAGGTAGAATGGGTGTCCACATGAAAAATGGCTAAGGACTCAAAGCGTGTACATAGTTTAAGCCGGCTTCCAGCCTTTTACAACCGACTCTTGAGCAGCCGGCTCGCCGTTTTCTACTCAACTTGCTAAAAAAATCTAAACGGCTAAGTACTTGCCCTCCCAAAGTAGCTAAGTACTTGACCCAGCAACAGTCCACGGAGTGGCTATTTGGCCGGTAGGGAAGGCGGCAAAGGAAAAAGCCAAAAGAGCAATGAGCAAGAAGAGATAGAATTCGGAGAAATATTTACATAGCAAAGGCCCTCGGCCGAATCTTCAAACAGAAGTTCAAGATACACCCCGCGGGTGGAATTGTGCAAATTAACAAGTTCATCGAGACTATTAAGCAGATCAAAACAAAGACAAAGTGGGAGCCTAGGAAGAGGCAGAGGGGTTCGGAGGGTCGGAGGAGTCCGCAGCGCCGGTTTGTGGAGGGGCCGGCTGGTCAGTCTCCGCATGATCATCTCCAGTAGCAGCTGGCTCGGTTGGGCGCGGCCCGTTGCTAGAGGCGCGGTCGAGCTGAGGTTGGCCGTCTGCTCCGACCTACGGCACCTCCTCTTCGCCTCCCTCCTCTGCCTCGTCTTCTTCCTCGCCACTGGAGTCGATCACCTCCGTCGAGTCCTCGCCGTCGTCTGGATTCCGCCCAAACCACTCCGGCGGCGCCTCTTCACCGTTCTCAGCCCGCTCTGGGACGAAGATGCTGGTGTCGGTGTACTCAGCGATCGACGCCGCGTGCTTGACGAGAGCGTCTTCCACGACCGCCAACTCCTCCTGAGCTTCTTGCCGGAACGTGGCTAGCTGGGCTAGACTCAGCCCAGGATACCACAGCTTGACAAACTCTAAGGCCCGGCGCACTCCAACCTGGGCCGAAGAGCCCTTTTAGGCCTCAAGGCAGCCAGCCGCTACCTCCAGCCAGTCGGCAGTCCGACTAGGGGTGCGCGGTGCCTGCATATCCGGCCAAAGGGCGGCGATCACCTGGGTGCCGACACGTTGAAGCCGGCGCAGCATCCGGTGAGCCGGCCGAAGACGAGTCTCGATGCTCAGGATCTGCTCTTCAAGGGTTCGGGGGGCGTCGGCGGCGATCTTCGTGCCGTCCGCCCTCCGCCCCACACGATCAGCTTCGATGGCTTGGTTGGCAGCGTTCGTGTCACAACCCTAGAGTTTGCTTGTAACTAGTGGCATTGCATCCATGCATCATGTTTAAATTTCATGAAACTTGAAATGGGAATTGTTGAAACCCTAGCAGCAAATAGAATTCAACCAGGTTCAAACTTAAATCTTTTCAATGATCCCAAACTGCCTTTAGAAATGCTCATCATTTTTGAATTGGTCCAGCACCTCTGACAAAAATGATGCACATATCTTTAGTCCATTATGGATTTTTGAATTAATTCATATTGTATTTGCATTTGGGCATTTAAATGCTATAAAACATTTTAAATGCTCAAATAATCATAAACTAAAATGTTTACTGCTGGAAAGATTCCAAACAGTGACATGGAGCAGTTTCATGATTTTTGGTAATACCCTGGCATTTTTAATAAAGCCCTAAAGTTTACAGAATAATAGAAAACATTAATAAATAGAAACCAGAGAGAGAGAGCCCACCTGGTCCACTTACCTGGCCCAGCTCCTCCAGCAGGCCCAGCCCACCTGGCAGCCCAGCCACCTGGCCGGCCCACCGAGGGCAGGGGCGTCTTCTTCCTCCTGCCAGAAGGCAGAGGAGAAGCTAGCCACGGTGCCGCGGTGTGCCACGCCGGCAGCTGCCTGCCTGGCTGTCCCCTCGTCACCCTGGCCTTCCTCCACGATGCCACACGCCCCCTGGACCCTCTCTCGACCTCTCCCATCGCCTCTCCCCTCCTCTGTCTCTCTCGTGCACGACCACCCGAGCGCCACCGTCGCCGGCGCTCACCATAGCCATGGCCACCGGCCCTCCCTAGTCCACCCAGCATTTCTAGAGGCTCCGCCTCGACCCCCTCTCTCTTCCACCCTGAGCCACGCCACATGGAGCCCCACATCACCGCCACGAGTCGTCTTCCCCGAGCACGGCCGCCGGACTCCATCGACGGATTCTTCGCCTTCCGGTCGCCCACGAGCCAGCTGAGCCTGTCGTCGGCCTCACTGTGAGCTCCCGGTCCTTTCCCCCTTAACCATGTCATCGTTTTCGCCCGTAGCCCTTGAAAGCACCGAAGCCGCTGTCCGCCATGGCCGGCGAGCTCCGTGCCCCCGAGCCTCTCCGCCCCTACTAGTTGCTCCGGCGTGCTCCTGCTGCCCGTTAGGTGCCTCCCAGCCACCTCGCTCGCTCGCCCGCAAGCCGCAGCGCCTAAACCGCCGATGCCCGAACTCCGGCCGTCGCCGAGGTCGATGCCGCGCTCGACTCTGGCCACCCCTGCCGCTAACTCCGGTCCAGTTGGATGCGGAAGAACACAGCAACGCGTAGAGCCCCTCGATCGCCCGATTTGGTGGCGGAGGAGGCGTTTAAACGCCTCCGCCCGTTCTTTGGCGTCGCCCGGCGACGAGCCGTGGGTCAACTCCGGCGAGTTTGACCCAGGTTTGACCGCACTTTGACCCACTGACACTTTTAGTTAGGATTAAATTAGCACTAACACTCCCTGTTAATTAGTCTAGTCACTGACTAGTGGGTCCCAGCGTCAGTCAGCATGACCTAGTGCTGACGCAATAAATCATTTTCTGGTTCTAAAATAAATCAGGAAATTCTAGAAAATGCCTAAAACTTCTAAAATTCATAGTAATTCAACCGTACCTCCAAATCAAACAAGTTATATATGAAAAATGATCACAAAAATTCAAGGAATCCATCTGTACCATTTTCATGCAAGTTAGAACAACTTTTGTTCACTATTTAGTTCAAATCAATTAAATGGCATTTGAATAATCACATATGGAGTTTGAATTTGAATCTTGTATTCAAACCAACTTCATTTAATCTGTTGCTAGTTGCATTAGCTCAAATCACAGCATATTTCCATGTCATGATCATGCATCATATTATGCATTGCATTGATGGTGTTTCCTTCTGTGTTGCCGGTGTTTGTCCCCTCTCGGTAGACGACGTACCGACGACGTGATCAATGAGACCGATGAAGAACTATATTATCTTAAGAAGTGCCAGGCAAGAAAACCCCCCTTGTTCATTCCGATACAATCCCACTCTCTCGCTCCTGCTCTCTCTTACTGCATTAGGACAACAATGATTCATCTGTTACTTGCTGCGGTAGTTGAACCCCTTTATCCTCTGCATGACCTGTCATTGCCACAGTAAATAGATGAAACCCACTAGCATGAGTAGGAGTTGTTTGAGCCCTGATGTGCCTACTCATTCATGCTTATTTGTCATGCCTGCTATTGCTTAGAGTTGTGTCAGGTCTGATTCATCCGGGATGAATCGGAGGTGTGTGAACATGTCCTACTGTTGAGAGCTAAGTGTGTGAACATGATTTCGTAAAGGTAGTGGTGAGAGGCCATGTAGGAGTACATGGTGGGTTGTCTCATTGCAGCCGTCCTCGAGGCCGAGTTACGTGTTTGTGATCCATGAAACAGCTACTACCACACATTGGGATCCTTAATTGACTCTCTCGACTTACTAACTGCCCATGTCCTCTGTCCAGGAGTTGCAAGTAGTTTCTGGTGTTTGTAGTATCTTTGGCGGCGTCTTGTGATGCTGACTGAGGGGTGGGCTGTGTTGCAAGAGGGCACGTGTACGGTGTCTGCAGGCGCCCGTTTGGTGTCTCGGGAACCCTGCACACATTGTTTGGGGCTGTGAGCGAAACTCCGGCCGGATCTCCTCGCGGATGGAACCCGAATAGGTGATAAACCTGGACTAGAGACTTGTGTGGTTAGTCAGGTCGTGGCCGACTCCCTCGCCAGGCTTCCGCTTGAAGGTTGCCGAGATACACGACGTGAACATGGTGGTAAGTGGCGAGAGCGTGTGTGAAGAAGTACACCCCTGCAGTGTTATAAATGATCTATTCGAATAGCCGTGTCCGCGGAAATGGACTTCTAGGTTGCCTATAACAGTTCATAGACAAGTGAAAGTGGATACTCTAAAATGCGCAAGATAAGCGTGAATGCTATGGATGGCGTTCTCGTAGGAAGACGGGAGCGGATCCATAGTGGTGTATTGATATGGTGAATATGTGGACTCGTGTGCGCCACCTCAAAAGAGTTACTTGCAGTCGTAGTGTAGAATAGCCACCGAGTCAGAGCTGGCTTGCTGCTATTTAACTCCACCACCCCCTTTGTTGATACCGATGCATATGTAGTTAGATTACGATGTAAGTCTTCTTTGGGTACATTTGTACTCACGTTTGCCTATTTTATGTTTTGCGAGAGAGACTTCGGTCTCGCTAGTAGTTCAGCGTGGACTTGACGTTTAGCTTGATACCTCAGCTCACGATCTTGTGCCCTCGGCAGGATCTGGTAGATAGTCGGGCTGCTCGCATTTTTCATTTGTAGATGTCTGTACTCAGACATGTTAGCTTCCGCTTGTGCTTTGACTTGTATGCTCTGAATGTTGGGTCATGAGACCCATGTTTGTAATATCTCGCTCCTCGGAGCCTATTGAAGAAATACTTTGAGTCATAGAGTTATGTTGTGATGCCATGTTGTATTTACACATATCGAGCATATTGTGTGTATAATTGAAATGCTTGGTATGTGTGGGATCCGACAATCTAGTTGTTTGTCCTTGGCAGCCTCTCTTATGGGGAAATGTAGTCTAGTGCTTCCAAGAGCCATGGTAGTCCGCTACAGCCCGGTTCACCGGAGTCCTGCTAGCCCAGCACTACTGCTCGGGACACTTGACTGGCCGGCATGTGTTTCACTTTGTTCCTGTGTCTGTCCCTTCGGGGAAATGTCATGCGGTGACATCCGGAGTCCTGCCTAGCCTGCTACAGCCGGGTTACCGGAGTCCTGTTAGCCAAGTGCTACAGCCCGGATTCGCACGCTGCTGACCGACATGCTCGAAGTTGATTCATGTATGCCTATCCCCATAGGTTAGTGCCGCTTTGGGTTCACGGCTAGCCATGTCGGCCCGGGTTCTCTGTCATATGGATGCTAGCGACACTATCATATACATGATCCAAAAGGCGCAAACGGTCCCGGGCCATGGTAAGGCGACACCCGTGGGAATACCGTGCGTGAGGCCGCAAAGTGATATGAGGTGTTACCGGCTAGATCGACGTGACTTGGAATCGGGGTCCTGACAGCTTTGGTATCGAGCTTTGTTGCTGTAGGATTACCAAGCCAAACTGGTGAAGTTGTGTCTAGAAATGCTTTAGTTATGTAAGGGAATTGATTGTGGAAGGGAACGTAAGGCTCTTTTTACTCCTTATACCTCATGGCCTTCTGATCTGAGTCATCGTCTTCTCTTCTACGGGGATTAAGTACTAGGCCTTCTCATCTATCTATCAGGATGACATGTTACTAATCCATAGACTTTTAAGATTGTTGGTTTAAGCCCCAGTTCAGTTCCTACTACTTCCGTGTGTTGTTAGTTGATCTCATAACTTTGTTATTGTGATGTTGAGTGGCTATGCCACCATTTTTGCAGGATGTCTCAAATCATTTTGAGCATTTACAACCGTTAGGCTGTCCGAGTCATCCCAGGTCTCTAAATAGTGCGATGCATTTGCAAATCCTTTCTTTCCGTTCCCGATGTCCTTTTTGGTTAGAATAAGCACACTAACCGGTGCGTTGAGGTAAGTTATTGCCTCGACATATATGTTGGAGCTTTTATTATGACCCTAGGTGTTTTAGGGAGTCACCTAGTAATCTAGCCATATTTTGTGTTCCCTGCGTGATGATTCTGGCCATCATTCTCGAAAGCATCCCGTGATGTTATTAGTTAGTAGGTATTCTATTCCTGGGTTCTTGAACCCGAGATTCACCCTACTTACCTCCTGTTGATAGTGTTTGCTAGTCCCTTTAGGATATTAGCAACTTTGTGATAGTCCTCGAGGTCCGTGGTATTTCCTTCTTCCAAATGCTATGAACCGCTTATGGCAAAAGTTCCTCGCTGAACCGATGGATCACAATCAGAGTACTCTTGAGGATTTCTCCATCCATAGTTGTCAATCTGCCAGATCTACCTTTTCCGCATGGGTTATCCGGAAGAAATGTTGAGCTTCGCTCGACATACTAATCTATGCATCCACAACTCAGAAAAAAAATCATATGTTCTTTTGAGTTGTCCCTTTTTAGTTGTCTTCTGACCTTCATCTATCAATTGATAGTCAAGAGTATGTGTGCATTCGTTCATCGATGCCTATTATCCTTGTGGTCTGTCAAGCCATTCTATTCTGGAATGACTTGGAGAAACAAACTCCAGTACCTCATCCATATCTAGGATTGGGTCAAAGCAGTTGTATTCCGCAGATCAAAATGCCAACCCAGCTTTTGATTCTGTTCTACCCTGAAGTATTGCCCTCTTTATGTCAGAAACGTAATGAGAATTGCACCTTCCCTTATGAATTCTTGACGTAGTGATACTTCTCGCCATCATCATTCGCTCCTCGGTTTCGTGTTGTTGCAACCAAAATACCGACAAGTGAACCGTGATGTGTGAAATCGATACTCCTAGCAACCTCGTTGCTTGGCAGTTAATGGACAATAATCTCATTCTTAGCGTGTTGGTTATCAAATCATCATCCTAAGATTGATCGTGCTACTTAGTCCTTATTTCTGGTGCACTCTTCGATCAATGAGTTAGGATTATTCGATCCCTTGCTTATTGTTCATATCGTCTTGCCACGAAAAGCAAAGATTGTTCTCGAGCTTAGTAACATATCGGTGGATCGTGATGTTCGAATATTTTCTCGAAGTATTACTAGGTTGTTCACGACTATTATGTTGAGCCCGTGATCAAGTTGGTTTTCCTCTAAACCAGCCATTCTCCAAGAATGCATGTTGGATACCCCTGAGCTAGTTGGTTAAGCTAAACAACAACTTGGAGAGTTGGAAGATGAAAGCTTGTCCTACTTAGTTCATCACTAAGGGATATCCTTGTGTGTGTGTGTTGAAGAAAGATGATATCTTCGTTGATTGGTCCTCGTGATCAGTTGCTGAACCTACTGTATTATCAAACTTTGACTTGAGTATGGGCTATCGTCAAGTCAAATCAGAACCAACGATGTTCATAATGTTGTCTTACTCGTGGTTGGTCCCTTGAGCATACACCATTACATCTTTTGGTCTGACCAATGCTATCACTGTGTTCACATGATGGTGGAAGTCCAGTGATATGGAAATTGCGATGAGTTGTTGTTGAACCCATCAGCAGCATTTTGTCTCCCCCATGATTCATGTTGAACATCAACTTAGTGTTGGAAATTTGTGTAAGCATTTCTTCGTGTTTTGTTCATGAAGAATATGTTTGGATGAAAGTAGTGACTTTCTCTAATTCATGTGCATCTGATGCAAGTTGCCGCCGTGGATTCGAGAGAGTCAATGTTGCTTCTGTTGGAATCATCCCAAATCGGTCATGCATACGTGCGAAGTATTCTATGGTTTGGAGACTTGCAACCTTAATTCTATATGTGTCCCTAGCACACCAAGCCATTGATTGATTTGTTCAAGGTTAATAAGTTCTAAGTGCTAGTCCCGAAGGTACCGCATTTGATTTGCACCAGATTTCGTTATCCTCGATGAGGGTTCCCAACCTGAACTCGGTAGTGTTTTCTGGTAAGACTACCATGTGGTCATGCTTGTCTGGGACCGCGTGTTCACATGTGTTTAGCAGAACCAGCTCATGTTTTGGAGCTTACTACCGTAGTCCATCTCCCGAGAATCTCGCAACGTCATCTCGTCGATTGTGTTGCAAACTTTCTTTCCAGACATGCCATCTGAAATATCCTGTTTCCAACCAGATCCGAATCTCAGGCAGACATGATGGTTGGAACATTCCTAACATTTGCATGTTGTTCCCAGCTTGCACCCCATCGTGCCAATTTTCCATGGGCTGTCCTTCTCAACAATTGTTGTTCAGGATCATCTTCAGAGGTGGTCCTACCATGGGTCCCATCCATTTCCGATGATAAGCAAAGTCATCCATTGCGTTGTCTTCAGCAAGGTAGTCCACATCATCCATTCTAGTCCAAGTATGTCATTCATCCGAACTCCTTCAAATGATCGATTGTGATTGCCTTAGGCTGGTATAAAGAGTCTCAGTGATCTCTATATCAAAAGTAATTCTTTTTGCCACTTAAGGGAATTTTTCTGCGGGTCACCTTCCTTAAGATGTCTCGTTATGGTGTCATGGCAACTCAACTCCTCGTTACATGGACATCCGTTCACCACCCTCTTAAGGCGGGATTGTTGTCTACCTAGTGAACCCTCGCCATCTGTTTCACTCCATCTCTCTAGATGTATGCTTCGTGTCTCAGCTCGAGAAATGTTCAATGTCTCATTCCGCAAGTTGATCGTCGGTTGTTCGGTCTTCGAGAAGATCGATCCTTCTAGAGTTTTCCCTTTCCTCTCATTGTCCTAATAGTTGAAGTTCTCAGAGCATGACATCGAGACAAAGATCGTGATCGAATCAATGTTCTTATGAAGTGCAACTTGGATCGTGAAGACCGTGTTAGCTTGTGCCCCCTCTGTCTTCTTACCTCACGTCTTGAATCTCGGGACGAGATTCTTGTTTAGTGGGGGTGAGTTGTCACAGCCCTAGAGTTTGCTTGTAACTAGTGGCATTGCATCCATGCATCATGTTTAAATTTCATGAAACTTGAAATGGGAATTGTTGAAACCCTAGCAGCAACTAGAATTCAACCAAGTTCAAACTTAAATCTTTTCAATGATCCCAAACTGCCTTTAGAAATGGTCATCATTTTTGAATTGGTCCAGCACCTCTGACAAAAATGATGCACATATCTTTAGGCCATTCTGGATTTTTGAATTAACTCATATTGTAATTGCATTTCGGCATTTAAATGCTATAAAACATTTTAAATGCTCAAATAATCATAAACTGAAATGTTTACTGCTGTAAATATTCCAAACAGTGACATGGAGCAGTTTCATGATTTTTGGTAATACCCTGGCATTTTTAATAAAGCCCTAAAGTTTACAAAATAATAGAAAACATTAATAAATAGAAACCAGAGAGAGAGAGCCCACCTGGGCCACTTACCTGGCCCAGCTCCTCCAGCAGGCCCGGCCCACCTAGCAACCCAGCCACCTGGCCGACCCTCCGAGGGCAGGGGCGTCTTCTTCCTCCTGCCAGAAGGCAGAGGAGAAGCTAGCCACGGCGCCATGGCGTGCCACGCCGGCAGCTGCCTGCCTGGCTGTCCCCTCGCCGCCCTGGCCTTCCTCCGCAACGCCACGCGCCCCCTAGACCCTCTCTCGACCTCTCCCATCGCCTCTCCCCTCCTCTGTCTCTCTCGCGCACGACCACCCGAGCGCCACCGTCGCCGGCGCTCACCGTAGCCATGGCCACCGGCCCTCCCTAGTCCACCCAGCATTTCTAGAGGCTCCGCCTCGACCCCCTCTCTCTTCCACCCTGAGCCACGCCACCGCGGGAGCCCCACATCACCGCCACGAGTCGTCTTCCCCGAGCACGGCCGCCGGACTCCATCGACGGATTCTTCGCCTTCCGGTCGCCCACGAGCCAGCTGAGCCTGTCGTCGGCCTCACTGTGAGCTCCCGGTCCTTTCCCCCTTAACCACGTCGCCGTTTTCGCCCCGTGGCCGCTGCCCCGCGAGCACCCGAAGCCGCTGTCCGGCATGGCCGGCGAGCTCCGTGCCCCCGAGCCTCTCCGCCCCTACTAGTTGCTCCGGCGTGCTCCTGCTGCCCGTTAGGTGCCGCCCAGCCACCTCGCTCGCTCGCCCGCAAGCCGCAGCTCCTAAACAGCCGATGCCCGAACTCCGGCCATCGCCGAGGTCGATGCCGCGCTCGACTCCGGCCACCCCTGCCGCTAACTCCGGTCCAGTTGGATGCGGAAGAACACAGCAACGCGTAGAGCCCCTCAGTCGCCGATTTGGTCGCCGGAGGAGCGTTTCCGACGCCTCCGCCGTCGCTGGTTTCACCGGCGACGAGCCGCGGGTCAACTCCGGCGAGTTTGACCCGGGTTTGACCGCACTTTGACCCACTGACACTTTTAGTTAGGATTAAATTAGCACTAACACTCCCTGTTAATTAGCCTAGTCACTGACTAGTGGGTCCCAGCGTCAGGTTTGACCTGGTCGACGCCTGTTGACCTGCTGAGGTCAGCATGACCTAGTGCTGACGCAATAAATCATTTTCTGGTTTTAAAATAAATCAGGAAATTCCAGAAAATGCCTAAAACTTCTAAAATTCATAGTAATTCAACCGTAGCTCCAAATCAAACAAGTTATATATGAAAAATGATCAGAAAAATTCAAGGAATCCATCTGTACCATTTTCATGCATGTTAGAACAACTTTTGTTCACTGTTTAGTTCAAATCAATTAAATGGCATTTGAATAATCACATATGGAGTTTGAATTTGAATCTTGTATTCAAACCAACTTCATTTAATCTGTTGCTAGTTGCATTAGCTCAAATCACAGCATATTTCCATGTCATGATCATGCATCATATTGTGCATTGCATTGATGGTGTTTCATACGTGTTGCGGTGTTTGTCCCCTCTCGGTGGACGACGTACCGTCGACGTGATCAATGAGTGCGATGAAGAACTATCTTATCTTAAGAAGTGCCAGGCAAGAAAAACCCCCGTGTTCTTTCTGATACAATCCCACTCGCGCGCTCCTGCTCTCTCTTCTTGCATTAGGACAACAATGATTCATACATTTACTTGCTGCGGTAGTTGAACCCCTTTATCCTCTTGCATGACCTGTCATTGCCACGGTAAATAGATGAAACCCACTAGCATGAGTAGGGAGTTGTTTGAGCCTGATGTGCCTACTCATTCATGCTTATTTGTCATGCCTGCTATTGCTTAGAGTTGTGTCAGGTCTGATTCATCCGGGATGAATCGGAGGTGTGTGAACATGTCCTACTGTTGAGAGCTAAGTGTGTGAATATGATTTCGTAAAGGTAGTGGTGAGAGGCCATGTAGGAGTACATGGTGGGTTGTCTCATTGCAGCCGTCCTCAGGAACTGAGTTCTGTGTTTGTGATCCATGAAACAGCTACTACCACACATTGGGATCCTTAATTGACTCTCTCGACTTACTAACTGCCCATGTCCTCTGTCCAGGAGTTGCAAGTAGTTTCTGGTGTTTGTAGTATCTTTGGCCGTCTTGCCTTGCTGACTGAGAGTGGGCTGTGTTGCGGTAGGCACGTGGCACGCAGTGTGCAGGCGCCCGTTTAGTGTCTCGGGAACCCTGCACACATTGTTTGGGGCTGTGGCGAAACTCCGGCGGATCTCCTCGCGGATGGAACCCGAATAGGCGATAAACCTGGACTAGAGACTTGTGTGGTTAGTCAGGTCGTGGCCGACTCCCTCGCCAGGCTTCCGCTTGAAGGTTGCCGAGATACACGACGTGAACATGGTGGTAAGTGGCGAGAGCGTGTGTGAAGAAGTACACCCCTTCAGGGTTATAAATGATCTATTCGAATAGCCGTGTCCGCAGAAATGGACTTCTAGGTTGCCTATAACAGTTCATAGACAAGTGAAAGTGGATACTCTAAAATGCGCAAGATAAGCGTGAGTGCTATGGATGGCTTTCTCGTAGGAAGACGGGAGCGGATCCATAGTGGTGTATTGATATGGTGAATATGTGGACTCGTGTGCGCCACCTCAAAAGAGTTACTTGCAGTCGTAGTGTAGAATAGCCACCGAGTCAGAGCTGGCTTGCTGCTATTTAACTCCACCACCCCCTTTGTTGATACCGATGCATATGTAGTTAGTTCTGATGTAAGTCTTGCTGGGTACATTTGTACTCACGTTTGCCTATTTTATGTTTTGCAGAGAGACTTCAGTCTCGCTAGTAGTTCCGCGTGGACTTCGACGTTTAGCTTGATACCTCAGCTACGATCTTGTGCCCTCGGCAGGATCTGGTAGATAGTCAGGCTGCTCAGCCTTTTTCATTTGTAGATGTCTGTACTCAGACATGTTAGCTTCCGCTTGTGCTTTGACTTGTATGCTCTGAATGTTGGGTCATGAGACCCATGTTTGTAATATCTCGCTCCTCGGAGCCTATTGAAGAAATACTTTGAGTCATAGAGTTATGTTGTGATGCCATGTTGTATTTACACATATCGAGCATATTGTGTGTATGATTGAAATGCTTGGTATGTGTGGGATCCGACAATCTAGTTGTTTGTCCTTGGCAGCCTCTCTTATGGGGAAATGTAGTCTAGTGCTTCCAAGAGCCATGGTAGTCCGCTACAGCCCGGTTCACCGGAGTCCTGCTAGCCCTCTTTGCCGGGACACTTGACTGGCGGCATGTGTTTCACTTCGTTCTGCATCCCTTGAAATGTCACGCGGTGACATCCGGAGTCCTGCCTAGCCTGCTACAGCCGGGTTACCGGAGTCCTGTTAGCCAAGTGCTACAGCCCGGATTCGCACGCTGCTGACCGACATGCTCGAAGTTGATTCATGTATGCCTATCCCCATAGGTTAGTGTCGCTTTGGGTTCACGACTAGCCATGTCGGCCCGGGTTCTCTGTCATATGGATGCTAGCGACACTATCATATACATGATCCAAAAGGCGCAAACGGTCCCGGGCCATGGTAAGGCGACACCGTAGGGAATACCGTGCGTGAGGCCGCATAAAGTGATATGAGGTGTTACCGGCTAGATCGATGTGACTTGGAATCGGGGTCTGACAGCTTTGGTATCGAGCTTTGTTGCTGTGGGATTACCAAGCCAAACTGGTCGAAGTTGTGTCTAGAAATGCTTTAGTTATGTAAGGGAATTGATTGTGGAAGGAACGTAAGGCTCTTTTTACTCCTTATACCTCATGGCCTTACGATCTGAGTCATCGTCTTCTCTTCTCTGAGGGATTAAGTACTAGGCCTTCTCATCTATCTATCAGGATGACATGTTACTAATCCATAGACTTTTAAGATTGTTGGTTTAAGCCCCAGTTCAGTTCCTACTACTTCCGTGTGTTGTTAGTTGATCTCATAACTTTGTTATTGTGATGTTGAGTGGCTATGCCACCATTTTTGCAGGATGTCTCAAATCATTTTGAGCATTTACAACCGTTAGGCTGTCCGAGTCATCCCAGGTCTCTAAATAGTCTGATGCATTTGCAAATCCTTTCTTTCCGTTCCCGATGTCCTTTTTGGTTAGAATAAGCACACTAACCGGTGCGTTGAGGTAAGTTATTGCCTCGACATATATGTTGGAGCTTTTATTATGACCCTAGGTGTTTTAGGGAGTCACCTAGTAATCTAGCCATATTTTGTGTTCCCTGCGTGATGATTCTGGCCATCATTCTCGAAAGCATCCCGTGATGTTATTAGTTAGTAGGTATTCTATTCCTGGGTTCTTGAACCGAGATTCACCCTACTTACCTCCTGTTGATAGTGTTTGCTAGTCCCTTTAGGATATTAGCAACTTTGTGATAGTCCTCGAGGTCCGTGGTATTTCCTTCTTCCAAATGCTATGAACCGCTTATGGCAGAAGTTCCTCGCTGAACCGAAGGATCACAATCAGAGTACTCTTGAGGAGTTCTCCATCCATAGTTGTCAATCTGCCAGATCTACCTTTTCCGCAGGGGTTATCCGGAAGAAATGTTGAGCTTCACTCGACATACTAATCTATGCATCAACAACTCAGAAAAACATATGTTCTTTTCAGTTGTCCCTCTTTAGTTGTATTCTGATCTTCATCTATCAATTGATAGTCAAGAGTATGTGTGCATTCGTTCATCGATGCCTATTATCCTTGTGGTCTGTCAAGCCATTTTATTCTGGAATGACTTGGAGAAACAAACTCCAGTACCTCATCCATATTTAGGATTGGGTCAAAGCAGTTGTATTCCGCAGATCAAAATGCCAATCCAGCTTTTGATTCTGTTCTACCCTGAAGTATTGCCCTCTTTATGTCAGAAACGTAATGAGAATTGCACCTTCCCTTATGAATTCTTGACGTAGTGATACTTCTCGCCATCATCATTCGCTCCTCGGTTTCGTGTTGTTGCAACCAAAATACCGACAAGTGAACCATGATGTGTGAAATTGATACTCCTAGCAACCTCGTTGCTTGGCAGTTAATGGACAATAATCTCATTCTTAGCGTGTTGGTTATCAAATCATCATCCTAAGATTGATCGTGCTACCTAGTCCTTATTTCTGGTGCACTCTTTGATCAATGAGTTAGGATTATTCGATCCCTTGCTTATTGTTCATATCGTCTTGCCCTGAAAAGCAAGATTGTTCTCGAGCTTAGTAACATATCGGTGGATCGTGATGTTCCGAATATTTTCTCAGAAGTATTACTAGGTTGTTCCCTGACTATTATGTTGAGCCCGTGATCAAGTTGGTTTTCCTCTAAACCAGCCATTCTCCAAGAATCTGTGTTGGATACCCCTGAGCTAGTTGGTTAAGCTAAACAACAACTTGGAGAGTTGGAAGATGAAAGCTTGTCCTACTTAGTTCATCACTAAGGGATATCCTTGTGTGTGTGTTTTGAAGAAAGATGATATCTTCGTTGATTGGTCCTCGTGATCAGTTGCTGAACCTACTGTCTTATCAAACATTGACTTGAGTATGGGCTATCGTCAAGTCAAATCAGAACCAACGATGTTCGTAATGTTGTCTTACTCGTGGTTGGTCCCTCAAGCATACACCATTACATCTTTTGGTCTGACCAATGCTATCACCGTGTTCACATGATGGTGGAAGTCCAGTGATATCGAAATTGCGATGAGTTGTTGTTGAACCCATCAGCAGCATTTTGTCTCCCCCATGATTCATGTTGAACATCAACTTAGCGTTGGAAATTTGTGTAAGCATTTCTTCGTGTTTTGTTCATGAAGAATATGTTTGGATGAAAGTAGTGACTTTCTCTAATTCATGTGCATCTGATGCAAGTTGCCGCCGTGGATTCGAGAGAGTCAATGTTGCTTCTGTTGGAATCATCCCAAATCGGTCATGCATACGTGCGAAGTATTCTATGGTTCGGAGACTTGCAACCTTAATTCTATATGTGTCCCTAGCACACCAAGCCACTGATTGATTTGTTCAAGGTTAATAAGTTCTAAGTGCTAGTCCCGAAGGTACCAGACGGATTTGCACCAGATTTCGTTATCCTCGATGAGGGTTCCCAACCTGAACTCGGTAGTGTTTTCTGGTAAGACTACCATGTGGTCATGCTTGTCTGGGACCGCATGTTCACATGTGTTTAGCAGAACCAGCTCATGTTTTGGAGCTTACTACCGTAGTCCATCTCCCGAGAATCTCGCAACATCATCTAAATCGATTGTGTTGCAAACTTTCTTTCCAGACATGCCATCTGAAATATCCTGTTTCCAACCAGATCCGAATCTCAGGCAGACATGATGGTTGGAACATTCCTAACATTTGCATGTTGTTCCCAGCTTGCACCACATCGTGCCAATTTTCCATGGGCTGTCCTTCTCAACAAGTGTTGTTCAGGATCATCTTCAGAGGTGGTCCTACCATGGGTCCCATCCATTTCCGATGATAAGCAAAGTCATCCATTGCGTTGTCTTCAGCAAGGTAGTCCACATCATCCATTCTAGTCCAAGTATGTCATTCATCCAAACTCCTTCAAATGATCGATTGTGATTGCCTTAGGCTGGTATAAAGAGTCTCAGTGATCTCTATATCAAAAGTAATTCTTTTTGCCACTTAAGGGAATTTTTCTGCGGGTCACCTTCCTTAAGATGTCTCGTTATGGTGTCATGGCAACTCAACTCCTCGTTACATGGACATCCGTTCACCACCCTCTTAAGGCGGGATTGTTGTCTACCTAGTGAACCCTCGCAATCTGTTTCACTCCATCTCTCTAGATGTATGCTTCGTGTCTCAGCTCGAGAAATGTTCAATGTCTCATTCCGCAAGTTGATCGTCGGTTGTTCGGTCTTCGAGAAGATCGATCCTTCTAGAGTTTTCCCTTTCCTCTTGTTGTCCTAATAGTTGAAGTTCTCAGAGCATGACATCGAGACAAAGATCGTGATCGAATCAATGTTCTTATGAAGTGCAACTTGGATCGTGAAGACCGTGTTAGCTTGTGCCCCCTCTGTCTTCTTACCTCACGTCTTGAATCTCGGGACGAGATTCTTGTTTAGTGGGGGTGAGTTGTCACAGCCCTAGAGTTTGCTTGTAACTAGTGGCATTGCATCCATGCATCATGTTTAAATTTCATGAAACTTGAAATGGGAATTGTTGAAACCCTAGCAGCAACTAGAATTCAACCAGGTTCAAACTTAAATCTTTTCAATGATCCCAAACTGCCTTTAGAAATGCTCATCATTTTTTAATTGGTCCAGCACCTCTGACAAAAATGATGCACATATCTTTAGGCCATTCTGGATTTTTGAATTAACTCATATTGTATTTGCATTTCGGCATTTAAATGCTATAAAACATTTTAAATGCTCAAATAATCATAAACTGAAATGTATACTGCTGGAAATATTCCAAACAGTGACATGGAGCAGTTTCATGATTTTTGGTAATACCCTGGCATTTTTAATAAAGCCCTAAAGTTTACAGAATAATAGAAAACATTAATAAATAGAAACCAGAGAGAGAGCCCACCTGGGCCACTTACCTGGCCCAGCTCCTCCAGCAGGCCCAGCCCACCTAGCAGCCCAGCCACCTGGCCGGCCCTCCGAGGGCAGGGGCGTCTTCTTCCTCCTGCCAGAAGGCAGAGGAGAAGCTAGCCACGGCGCCATGGCGTGCCACGCCGGCAGCTGCCTGCCTGGTTGTCCCCTCGTCGCCCTGGCCTTCCTCCGCAACGCCACGCGCCCCCTAGACCCTCTCTCGACCTCTCCCATCGCCTCTCCCCTCCTCTGTCTCTCTCGCGCACGACCACCCGAGCGCCACCGTCGCCGGCGCTCACCGTAGCCATGGCCACCGGCCCTCCCTAGCCCACCCAGCGTTTCCAGAGCCTCCGCCTCGACCCCCTCTCTCTTCCACCCCGAGCCAGGCCACCGCGGGAGCCCCATATCGCCGCCACGAGTCATATTCCCCGAGCACGGCCGCCGGACTCCATCGACGGATTCGTCGCCTTCCGGTCGCCCACGAGCCAGCTGAGCCTGTCGTCGGCCTCACTGTGAGCTCCCGGTCCTTTCCCCCTTAACCACGTCGTCGTTTTCGCCCCGTAGCCGCTGCCCCGCGAGCACCCGAAGCCGCTGTCCGCCATGGCCGGCGAGCTCCGTGCCCCCGAGCCTCTCCGCCCCTACTAGTTGCTCTGGCGTGCTCCTGCTGCCCGTTAGGTGCCGCCCAGCCACCTCGCTCGCTCGCCCGCAAGCCGCAGCGCCTAAACCGCCGACGCCCGAACTTCGGCCGCCGCCGAGGTCGATGCCACGCTCGACTCCGGCCACCCCTGCCGCTAACTCCGGTCCAGTTGGATGCGGAAGAGCAACAGCAACACGTAGAGCCCCTGAGTCGCCGATTTGGTCGCCGGAGGAGCGTTTCCGACGCCTCCGCCGTCGCTGGTGTCGCCGGCGACGAGCCGTGGGTCAACTCCGGCGAGTTTGACCTAGGTTTGACCGCACTTTGACCCACTGACACTTTTAGTTAGGATTAAATTAGCACAAACACTCCCTGTTAATTAGTCTAGCCACTGACTAGTGGGTCCCAGCGTCAGGTTTGACCTGGTCGACACCTGTTGACCTGCTGAGGTCAGCATGACCTAGTGTTGACGCAATAAATCATTTTCTGGTTTTAAAATAAATCAGGAAATTCCAGAAAATGCCTAAAACTTCTAAAATTCATAGTAATTCAACCGTAGCTCCAAATCAAACAAGTTATATATGAAAAATGATCAGAAAAATTCATGGAATCCATACGTACCATTTTCATGCATGTTAGAACAACTTTTGTTCACTGTTTAGTTCAAATCAATTAAATGGCATTTGAATAATCACATATGGAGTTTGAATTTGAATCTTGTATTCAAACCAACTTCATTTAATATGTTGCTAGTTGCATTAGCTCAAATCACAGCATATTTCCATGTCATGATCATGCATCATATTGTGCATTGCATTGATGGTGTTTCATACGTGTTGCGGTGTTTGTCCCCTCTCGGTGAGCGGCGTACCGACGACGTGATCAATGACACCGATGAAGAACTATATTATCTTCAGAAGTGCCAGGCAAGCAAAACCCCCTTGTTCATTCCAATACAATCCCACTCTCTCGCTCCTGCTCTCCCTTACTGCATTAGGACAACAACGATTCATCTGTTACTTGCTGCGGTAGTTGAACCCCTTTATCCTCTGCATGACCTGTCATTGCCACAGTGAATAGATGAAACCCATTAGCATGAGTAGGAGTTGTTTGAGCCCTGATGTGCCTACTCATTCATGCTTGTTTGTCATGCCTGCTATTGCTTAGAGTTGTGTCAGGTCTGATTCATCCGGGATGAATCGGAGGTGTGTGAACATGTCCTATTGTTGAGAGCTAAGTGTGTGAATACGATTTGGTAAAGGTAGCGGTGAGAGGCCATGTAGGAGTACATGGTGGGTTGTCTCATTGCGATCGTCCTCGAGGAACTGAGTTACGTGTTTGTGATCCATGAAACAGCTACTACCACACATTGGGATCCTTAATTGACTCTCTCGACTTACTGACTGCCCATGTCCTCTGTCCAGGAGTTGCAAGTAGTTTCTGGTGTTTGTAGTATGTTGGGGGCCGTGCGCAGCGCTAACCTGAGGGGTGGGCTGTGTTGCGGTAGGCACGTGGCACGGTGTACCGGGCGCTTGTTTGGTGTCTCGGGAACCCTGCACACATCGTTTGGGGCTATGAGCGAAACTCCGGCCGGATCTCCTCGTGGATGGAACCCGAATAGGCGATAAACCTGGACTAGAGACTTGTGTGGTTAGTCAGGTCGTGGCCGACTCCCTCGCCAGGCTTCCGCTTGAAGGTTGCCGAGATACACGACGTGTACATGGTGGTAAGTGGCGAGAACGTGTGTGAAGAAGTACACCCCTGCAGGGTTATAAATGATCTGTTCGAATAGCCGTGTCCGCGGAAATGGACTTCTGGGTTGCCTATAACAGTTCATAGAGAAGTGAAAGTGGATACTCTAAAATGCACAAGATAAGCGTGAGTGCTATGGATGGCGTTCTCGTAGGAAGACGGGAGCGGATCCATAGTGGTGTATTGATATGGTGAATATGTGGTCTCGTGTGTGCCACCTCAAAAGAGTTACTTGCAGTCGTAGTGTAGAATAGCCACCGAGTCAGAGCTGGCTTGCTGCTGTTTAACTCCACCACCCCCTTTGTTGATACCGATGCATATGTAGTTAGTTCTGATGTAAGTCTTCTTTGGGTACATTTCTACTCACGTTTGCCTATTTTATGTTTTGCGAGAGAGACTTGGTCTCGCTAGTAGTTCAGCGTGGACTTGACGTTTAGCTTGATACCTCAGCTACGATCTTGTGCCCTCGGCAGATCTGGTAGATAGTCGGGCTGCTCGACCTTTTTCATTTGTAGATATACGTACTCGGACATGTTAGCTTCGCTTGTGCTTTGACTTGTATGCTCTGAATGTTGGGTCATGAGACCCATGTTTGTAATATCTCGCTCCTCGGAGCCTATTGAAGAAATACTTTGAGTCATAGAGTTATGTTGTGATGCCATGTTGTATTTACACATATCGAGCATATTGTGTGTATGATTGAAATGCTTGGTATGTGTGGGATCCAACAATCTAGTTGTTTGTCCTTGGCAGCCTCTCTTATGGAGAAATTTAGTCTAGTGCTTCCAAGAGCCATGGTAGTCCGCTACAGCCCGGTTAACAGGAGTCCTGCTAGCCAAGAACTACAGCTTTCGGGACACTTGGTGGCCGGCATGTGTTTCACTTCGTTCATGTATACATCGCCTTCGGGAAATGTCACGCGGTGACATCCGGAGTCCTGCCTAGCCTGCTACAGCCCGGGTTACCGGAGTCCTGTTAGCCAAGTGCTACAGCCCAGATTCGCACGCTGCTGACCGACATGCTCGAAGTTGATTCATGCATGCCTGTCCCCATAGGTTAGTGCCATTTGGGTTCACGACTAGCCATGTCGGCCCGGGTTCTCTGTCATATGGATGCTAACGACACTATCATATATGTGAGCCAAAAGGCGCAAACGGTCCCGGGCCATGGTAAGGCGACACCCGTGGGAATACCGTGCGTGAGGCCGCAAAGTGATATACGGTGTTACCGGCTAGATCGATGTGACTTGGAATCGGGGTCCTGACAGCTTGAGTGGCAAGGGAAGAAGTCTTTCAAGACAGAAAAACGAAGAACAAGATTAAAGACTAGAGGTCGACTCGACTAGCAGTCGGCAGCTCAGAAAAGGAAAATGAGGGGAAGCTCACCGTCGACGAGATCCTTGATCTCATGGAAGCCGGAGGCCAGCATCGCTTCCTTGTCAGTCTAGGAGGAGCGCTCGGTCGCGAACTCAGCAAGGACGGCGGTCTCTTTGTCCTCCGCCTCCTTCTGGGTCTTCTTGAGCAGCTCCTTCTGCTCTGCCAGTTGTCTGACCAGCAGATCACGCTCCGTGGCCAGCTTGTTGCACTCCTCCTCCTTGGCATGCAGCGCGGTGTTGGCCTCGCCCAGCTGCTGCTGCAGGGTGGCGTTGGCCTCTACAGAAGAAATAAGAAAACAAGGCGTCACTCATCAACAAGGAAGAAAGGTCGCCGGAGAGATCCGGCCCGACTGCTCAGCAATCGGCCCGAATCTCGGGGACTACAGCCCACGGGTGTGCCAGCGCACCCCCGTAGAGAAGGAAAAGGACTCACTCCGGCTTTCCGACAAGTCGGCGGTCCGCTTGGCCAGCTCCTCGACGTTGGCGTTGAAGGCGGTCACACGAAGATTGTGGTAGTCCTGTGACAAAATTTCAGACAAGTATTAGTACTTGGAGCTCGCCGATTAGAGTTCCGAGCCGCCTCCTCAGCAGCCGGCCCGAAACTCGGGGACTACACCCAGTGGGTGCGCTGGCACGCCCCTACAAATGAGCACAAAAAACAGAAACAAAGAAGAAAGAAACATACTCGGACGGCCTCCCGCGCCGCCAGGGGCGCCTTATTGCAGCTCAGGATGGCGTCGCCCTCGGCTCGGATCTTGGCTTGGACGTCCAAAAGCGCCCGGTTCAATGGGCCCGTCCCGCCTCCCCGCACCCACCCAGCGGGCGCGGCGCTCGTCGCCTTGGTGTCCGGGATCGAGGAGCTCGCGGCGCCGATCTTCAGAGGGCGCGGCGCCGAAGCCTCCTTCGTGAGACGGCGACGCGTCAGCGTGCCGACCTGGAAAACTAGGCCCACCACCACCTCGTCCTCAGTCAGTGGCACCGGCGGGTCTGCCGACTATCCGCCTTGTGTGCTCCCAGATAGCGGCGGTGGCGGCACGATCACATCCGGCATGGAAGCGTCGCCGCCGTCCCTCTCCATGACCGGGTTCTCACTGCCGGCTTCCCCAGTTTGCCCTGTAAACTCCCGAGGCGGCGGCGCGCAGTTCAATGGAGTGACAAAAACCGCCGATTGGCGGTGCGCGGCTTCTTCAGCCTGCTTCTTCGCCGCAACGGCGGCCTCGGCCTCCGCCAGTTTCTTCTGGGCGGCGGCCTCCGCCTTCTCAGCCTCCGCCTTCTCCAGGAGGGCAGCCGCCCGCTCTTCGCGCACTTCTCGCGCGTTTCGCTCTGTCGCCTCCCGGAGGTCGGCGGCTCGATCGACCCGCCGAGTGGTGGCGGAGGTCTCCGCCGACCCCGTGATGGAGGCGGCTGCGACCTTGTCGAGAGAGAGGGGAGCCCTAGACCAAGGGAAACAAGTAAAGAATTCAGACGAGATCAACGAAAGAAAAGTGATGAAGACACGAGAGAATATAGCACTTACACAGAGACCAGCGGTGGCTTCTTCACCTCCTTGCGGAAGCGGTTGGCCTTCGCGGCCGCTTCATCCCTCTTGGTCGCCGCAGCCGAGCCCTTGGGTTTCTTCGGCCGACTGCCGAACAAGCTCGGCGCGGCCCTGCGTTTCTTCGCACCGCCTTGTGCGCCTGGCGCGGCGGAAGAGCTCGCACCCTGCTGGCCGGCTCCTGGCTGGTGGTGAGGGGCGACTTCCCCCGCGTCATCGTCGGGCCAATCCTCGAGGCTGGCTCCGAGCCTCGAGCCGCCTGCGTTGCCGCCTCCGCCCTCGGCGTCGTCCTCCAAGGCCGCCGTTCCCAAGTCGGGGTCGTCGACGTCGTTCTCCGCCCGATCCAGAGGGAAGTCGCGGGCCGGCCCCGTGGTGTCGGCTGCTGGCTGAAGGAGGGGGCTCTATTCAGGGGCCGACTAGTCAAACGGGACAAGACGGACTCCGGAGCAAAGAATCAGAGAAAAAAGAAAGAAAAAGATAACTCACCATGGGCGGAGGGTTGGTGCGTGAATACGGCTCCTTGCCGACCGCCACTCCTCCGTGAGCTCACAGTTCGCAAGGTAGTTCACCATGTAGGCTACCTCCTCGTGAGGCATCTCCTTGGTGCACATCCGACTCGGGTCCCGATGCCCGCTCATCTGGCAGATCATGTGAGGGCGGCCCTGGAGCGGGAGCACTCGGCGCGCCACGAAGGCGGCCAGCAAATCAGACCCGGTCAGGCCCTCCGACTGCGTCAGAAATCGGAGCTGCACGACGGCGGCGGCTCCAGCAGGCGTCGGCGTCTGGCGATCGACCCGGTTGGGCCGCCTCCCAGCTGGCAGGCCGGCTACGTAAGCCGGCAGATTAACCCAGTCGCCCTCCGCGAAGATGCTCTTCACGTAGAAGCATGACCGCTGCCACATCTTCACCGACTTTATCAGCGTGATGGGGGGAACGGGTTGTCGGCCCCTGGCCTCCTCACGGCGATGAACGCGCTGCACTGAGCCGGCATGCCTGCGGCTTGGGTACCAAGCTTGGTGTGGAAGAACTCACCCAAGAGCTCGATGGTGGGGAGGACACCGAGGAAGCCTTCGTACAAAGAGACGAAGGCGAACAGCAGCACCACCGTGTTGGGGGTGAGGTGGTGCGGCTGGAGGCCATAGAATTCAAGAAAGGAGCAGAAGAAGCTGCTTGCTGGCAGGTCGAGGCCCCGCAGGCAGTGCGAGAGGAAGACGACCCACTCGCCCTCCTCCGGCCTCTGTTGGAAAAGGCAGTGCCTAGGAGGCGCTTAGGCATGCCTAGGCACTAGGCAATGGCCAAACGCCTCGCCTAGGGCATAAATGGAGGTCTAGGCAGGGCAAGCAAGGGATTGCCTACCCAAGCGGGAAATCATGCCACATACTACACTGATATGCCGAACGGGTTATATTCCAATGGCGATGAGACAGTTATTTAACTTATTTATATGCCCTAAACTAATATCAACACCCATATAATAATCGCAAATACACTATGAGTAAAAACTATATTACCGCCTAGGCCGCGCCTAGGACGCTTAGGCACCGCCTAGGCACTAGGCGAAGGCCAACCGCCTCGCTTACGCCTACCGCTTTTTCCAACCTTGCCTCCGGCGCCGGCAAGATTTCCCCCCTCGGCGCGAGGCGGACCCGCACGAAGTCCTAGCCGGGCAGCCGACGCGTCTTGCGGAGGAAATCCACGTGATCATTGTGGACCTCCGAACCGTCCCAGGTGCCGGAGCGCTCCACAGGCGGCGTGACGGCGGAGGAAGTGCTCATCGGGAACGGACCACCGCAACGCTCGACGAAGCATGGGGCGCAGCGGCTAGAGGAAGAAGAAGAAGAAGTATTGATGAGGAGGGGCGTGCGAGCTCTGCCGCTCCCCCTCCTCCGCCTACTTATAGGCTTATGGGCTGCGAAGCTGAGGGGGCGGTCGTGGGATTTACTGCACCCACTACCCCATGCCCCCGCGTTTATCGCGCAAAGTTACTGCACGCAGTAACTCCGCGGGAGCCTCAGCCGCCCACCTCAGTCGCACCGGATCCGCTCGCGTGCCGAGGTGCGGTAGTGGCGGGTGTCGGTGTCAAAGTCGGCGGATCTCGGGTAGGGGGTCCTGAACTGTGCGTCTAAGCGGATGGTAACGGGAGACAAGGGACACGATGTTTTTACCCAGGTTCGGGCCCTCTCGATGGAGGTAAACCCTACTCCTGCTTGATTAATATTGATGATATGGGTAGTACAAGAGTAGATCTACCACGAGATCAGAGAGGCTAAACCCTAGAAGCTAGCCTATGGTATGATTGTTGTTGTCCTACGGACTAAAACATTCCGGTTTATATAGACACCGGAGAGGGCTAGGGTTACACAGAGTCAGTTACAATGGGAGGAGATCTACATATTCGTATTGCCAAGCTTGCCCTCCACGCCAAGGAAAGTCCCATCCGGACGCGAGACGAAGTCTTTAATCTTGTGTCTTCATAGTCCAAGAGTCCGGCCAAAGGTTATAGTCTGGCTATCCGGACACCCCCTAATCCAGGACTCCCTCAGTAGCCCCTGAACCAGGCTTCAATGAGGACGAGTTTGGCGCGCAGATTGTCTTCGGCATTGCAAGGCGGGTTCCTCCTCTGAATACTTCATAGAAGATTTTGAACACAAGGATAGTGTCTGACTCTGAAAAATAAGTTCCACATACTGCCGTAGAGAGAATAATATTTACACAAATCTAATCTGCTGACGTATTTCGTAGCATGACATCACACTACTGTAAGTGCATCTAGTGCCCCTTAGTGATTTTGGTGTATTGAAGACTTATAGGTTAAGGATCTAAGGTGTTTATGAGTGTACACAGGTCTATAAGTCTATAAGGAGTTTGATATTTATAGAGAAAGTCGACCCCTAAAAATGAAGTTCTTCTACTAAAGACATTGGTATTCTGAAGACCTTCTGAAGACTTTGAAAGTGAAGAAATTGGTGTAAACTTGAAGACTTGGTATTCATTCGAGGAACATGAAGCGTGAAGACTTTTGCTTTCGTAGTTTCATTTTATCTTTCTTGAGTCATAGGAAACACCGTACTGTTAAAGGGGGTCGAGGAAATACAAAGGAAAATTTTCCAAGTGATGCTCAACTCAAAATCCTACACCTACCAATCCCTTTGAGTGAAGCCTTTGGAAATCTCATACAGTTCAGTCATATTCTTCAGTGACAGAGACGAAGTTCTTCTGGACTCTGAGGAATTTGTTCCGACCGAGGAGTTAGGAATTCGCCAGTGCAGATTGCATACACAGTGAGGAACATGATAGCCCTGAGAAATTTGTACCTCAAATTTCCGACCATTGCTGTGCTACGCGCCAGCTGTCCCAAAATATCTTATCCATCCAACGGTCATATCATTGAAGAGCATTTATGTCTTATCATGACGGGCTGCTCCCTAGGCTATAAATAGCTGCCCCCTACAACCACTAGCTGGTTGGCTGCTCCATGAAACTGACACTTGTCATTTGAGAGCATCCCATCCTCCGAGGACTTTGAGCGAAAATCATCAAGTGAGGAAAATCCAAACCCAAACCCAAACACCTACAAACCCAAAGTGAGCATCACTGAAGAGATTGATCCTGCGTGGATCCAACGCTTGTTACCTTTGAAGACTGTGCTTCTTCCAGACGGTTAGGCGTCATGGTCTAGAGCATCCAAGAGGAATTGTGGATCGCCGAGTGACCGAGTTTGTGAAGGTTCGGAAGTCACCTCGAAGACTTACAACGAGTGATTGGGTGAGGACTGTCTGTCCTTAGCTCAAGGAGAATACGGTGAGGACTGTGTGTCCTCAGGTTTAAATACCTAGCCGCTCCAACCAGATGTACAACTGAGACAACAGTTGGAACTGGTCTACCAAATCATTGTCTTCACCAAGCCAACTGGTTCTATTTCCTCACCACTTTCATTTCCTCATTACTGTGTTGTGTGTTTGTTCATATCTGTGTGTGAAGAGTTTGACTGAAGACTTTCTCAATTTCCTCAGTTCAATTTCTTCAGTCTGTTTGTCTTCATCTTGTGCTATCCTGTGTTTACCCTTTCTGTACTCTGTGTTTGTCTTCATTTCATCATGATGACCATGCATGTATTCTGTTATGTTTACTTCTGAGTACTTATTCTGCAAGTAGTTATTCGCTAAGGAATTTCCTCACTAGCAAATTCCTCAGTCAAGAATTTCATAAAAATCGCCTATTCACCCCCCCCTCTAGTCGATATAACGCACTTTCAATTGTTATCAGCGCAAGGTACTCCCTTGTTCTGTGTGATTTTGGTTTAACCACCTGGACTTTTAGTTATGTCGACCGCAGGTATGAAGAAAGTGACATGCCCTATCTTTGACGGTCACGAGTATCCCAAGTGGAAGGCCATGATGAAGAAGCGCCTCATGGCGATGAACAGCAAGCTGTGGACCGTCACTGAGATTGGTCTGACTGATCTGTGCAGATGGCGGAAGCTGATGACATTCACAAGTACACCCTTCTCAACCTCACGGCGAAGGACGTCATCTGCTCCTGTCTGTCCCGAAATCAGTTCAGGAACGTCATGCATCTTGACCATGCGAAGCTTATCTGTGACCGTCTCTCTGATGTCTATGACGGCCATCGAACCTGTCACGATCCTTGGTTTGAGGACTTCAAGGAATCTCTCAAGTCAATGACATTTGAACCAGAATCATCATCCTCCTCACCATGTCTTATGGCAGATGGTGAACAGGTAACTGAATGCTATCTGTCTGAATCCAGTGATGATGAATTTGGTGATGAATTTGGACCCAGTTATGTCAAACTTGCTTCCCTTGCTACTAAACAACAAAGAACTTTGGAATAGGCTCACAACATGCTTAGTAAGAGCGGTGATATGTTGGGTGAAGAAATGGATCAGTCAAAAGCTTTAGCTGAAAGTCTTCAGAGACTTCATTCTAAGTATGACTCCCTTCAAGATCAACATAACTCTCTCTTGTCTGATCATGAGAAGCTAACAGTGAGTTATGAAGATCTTCAGAAGGAGCGCGATTCATTACTTGCTCAACAAATCAGCGCTGCTCAGGAAGAATTTTTTCCTCCATGCTTGAAATACATTGAACGTGAATCTGCTAATTCTTCACCTGAATGTTCAAATGCTTCAAATGTTACAAATTCTTCACCTACCTCTGCTATTACTAATTCCTCATCTGACGACATTGCTAGTAGCACTAACGATGCAGGGCTGAAGGAATTGTACATGACAGGCATGTACAAAAGCCTCAAAGGGCATCAGACTCTTTGTGATGTGCTTAAAAAGCAAATCCTCAACAGGAACCCTAGGAAAGAGGGTATTGCCTTTGAGAGGAAACTCAATGCTGATGGTACATACTGGAAGCGAAAGCGGTACCCCAAAACCTCATGGGTTTCTACAAAGGGACCTCAGTTGATCCATCTAATTTATCACGGCTATACATGTGAATCTTCTCATTCTTCTGATGAGTCATTTGACTCCAACTATAAACTGTTCAAAAATCAGAATGGTGAAATATTTGCTAGATATGTTGGCACTAACTGCAGAAACGGTTCCCCTATGAAGAAAATATGGGTTCCCAAAAGGTGCCTTGGAAGTCTTTAGGTGAATGTCTTCATGACACCACCTGTGAAGAATAGGAACCCCAGATCAAATTCTTCATACGGACCAAATTCCTCACGTGGATCAAATTCCTCAAGAGGATCAAAGTCCTCATATGAACATCATTGTAACGCCCCGGATTCGATGTGCCAGTTGTCCGCCAGTTATTCGCCGTCGTTGCCATGTCATTTGCTTGCATGTTGCATTTTGCCATGTTATCATCTGCATTTCATCTGCATGTTTTTTTCAAAACTTGCATCCGTTCGGGTCCTCCCGGTTCTCTCCGTTGTCCATTCTGAGCACAGACACACTCGCACGCGCTCACGGCACCTCCGAAATATTATTTTTAAGTGGCATAAAAATGTTCTCGGAATGGGTTGAAACTTGGCATGCGGTCTTATTATAGCGTAGACAGGGCGCCTGTCAAGTTTAAATGCGTCGAGCTCGTTTGCTAGCCCAACCGTTAAACTTATAAGCGGAATCGTTGCGGTCAAACATCGGACGTTTTCGGTATCCAGGAAACAATTGCGGGCTCTATTTCTTCCCTCTGCTCTCAGCCCAACCCTCTCTTCACAGCCCACCTAGGCCTTCCTAACCTCCCTCGTGTAATAGGAGCGGCCCGATCGAGATCGAAGGGCTCCAAACCCCGCCTCAAACCAAACCCAAGCCCCCCCTGCCTAATTAAGGACCCCCCCCCCCTTCCAAATTTGGCAGCCTAACCCTTCCCCTACCTCCCAGCCGCAGCCACTCCTTCCTCCTCGGAGTCAGAGCCTCCCACCTCCAAATCCGCGCCGGCCACCTCGCCTCCGCCACTTGGCGCGTAGCCATTGGCTGCGCCGCCACCGTGCAGCCTCCCTCGCCCACTCCTTGCGCCACCTGTCCCCCCTGCCTCGAGCGCCGCGTCGCCCAGGCCAGCTGGAGGCCCGCCATGAGACCGATCTGGGCGGACCGAGCCTCCCGCTCCCGTTCTGGATCAAGGGGAGGATCCCTCGACCCGAGCCCTCGTCGCCGCCGGCCGCCTCCCTCGCCGCCTTGCAGCTCCGCTGCCGGCACCAGATGAGCGTCGCCCCGCCTCGCTCTCCCTTCCTCTCCTCTCCTTCCTCTAACCTCCCCCTCCCTGCTACAGGGCCGCCATGGAGCTCCGCCGTCGCCGTCTCCGTGGACCCCGTGAACCCAGCCGCCGGATCTCCTCAGCCGCCGCCCATGGAGCCCCGCAGGACGCCCCAACGCCGGATCTGGGATCCCCGAGGCTGGATTCGCCCGTTCCCGACCTCAGCATCCTCGTCGGACCACCCCTGCCGTTGCTGTCGAAGTTGGCCGCCGCCTCTGCCGACGACCTCGCCGGAGGCCGCGTCCCCGCCGTCGCGCCCCGCGTTGACCGCTGCGTCCCTCCGCGTGGGCCCCACGTCGACCAGCCCAGCTCAGGCCCAGCCCAGCTTCAGCCTCCACATCGGCCCACCTCGCCCTCTGTTTTTTTTTGCTAGGTATAAAAAACTGCTAAGTCCCCGAATTTTTGCATATTATGTGTCATGTTCGTTGCATCGTATCTCTGCATCCGTAGATCCGTTTCGTGCGTGTAATATGTCAAAATGTTCACCTCGAAGAGTAGATCATTTCATCTCATTCCATCATTTTCATTTGAGCTCATCTTGATGCCCGAAATGCTGTTAGAAGAGTGCTATGTGATGTTAGTTTCTGTTTCTTAACAGAACATGCATTTTGTCATTTTTGCCATGAGCGATGTGTGCATCCTATGATCTTGAGTCCTACATGTGTTTTGTAATATGCCATGCCATCTTTGAAAGGTGTATGCCATGTATTTTTGTGATCTCTGTGGTGACTAGCACAAGCATGCAAACTAGGCTTCATGATGTTGCTGATTTCAGCCCTGTTTTGCTGATATTTTTATGCCATGTTAACTTGATGCTACAGAGAGATCCATGCATATTTTGAGATACTTCAGTAAGGATGTTTTGTTAAAAATGTCTTGCTCTATCCATCCATACCCTTGTTTGCAATTATGGAGTGACATAGCTTGCATCAATCGAGCTCTACTTTTGTTATAAAATGTTTCCTGGCAGGTTGTTTACATGTTATTCAATTTTGCCAAGGTTGTTGTGGTTGATCCTTGCATGCTATGATGTTGTTCTTGCCATGTATAGCTTATATGCCATGTCTTCTTACTGTTTGTTGCCTTGCCATGCCATGTGTTGCTCTTTAGTGAGTGGTTCAAGCTCACCAACATGCCTACTTATTGTTGTTCCTGCCATGTATAAATCTGTAATATAACTTGCCATGTTTACATGGGTGTCATCATATTTTCTGATCCTTTTTGACTCATGGTCAGTAAGGGACTTTTTTTCTATGCAATTAGTAGATTCGTGCCATGCCTTTTTTTGCCATGATAAGTTCCTGTAACATGTTGTTTGATAGCTCTAAACATTGCAACCTGAGGTTATTTCTGCCAATGCCTGAAACTGTTATTATTTGCAAACTTGCCATGTGTTTTTTAGCACGTTCTTGTGATTTCTGGAGATAGTTCATTGTTCATGTTTTGTAATGATTTACCTGTAAATCATGCCCATGCCTTTGTTTTTCTTGTTGAGGTCCTGTAGCATGTTGTTTTGGTGCTTGCAATATGCCTACTTGCTGTTTTGGACAGATTGTTGCTATGACTTGTATAGGGTGTATGTGTTGATCCGTTGCTCCGTTTTGAGTGTGCTCTATATGAAACTTGCTTGATTTTGCATGTAGCTTCATATTATCATGTTGGATCCATGTTTTGAGGTGTTTGCTTGATGTTTGTATGCATTTTGCATCAATGCCATGCTTATCTTGTTTTGCTCATATCTTCTAGGCGTAGCTCCGAATCTAATGAACTTTATATGTAACTTGACTAGAATTTCGTGTAGATCATCGTGGTGCATCTTAACTTGCTGTTTAACAACTTGAACATAAGGTTTGTTCAGATCTGGACCAATTTCGAAATTTGCATATGAGGACTTACCGGAATTGTTATATGTTGTTTCCGGCCTCATTTAAACTTGCTTTGATGTGTTGGTCTTGTATGCATCATCTCTTGCCATGAGTAGCCTCATCTAGATTTGTCATGCATCATGTTTTTTGTGCATCTTGTCATGTTCATGTGTGGTGTGTTTCCCTTGTTGTGTGCTTCTTCTTGTTAGTTCCGTTTCGTTGCGATCGTGAGGGTTCGTTCGTCTACGCTTGGTTCGTCTTCGTGGCTTCATCTTCTTCATGGACTCGTTCTTCTTCCTAGCGGGATTTCAGGCAAGATGACCGCTACCCTGGTTCTCATTACTATCATTGCTATGCTAGTTGTTTCGTTCTATCGCTATGCTGCGCTACCTATCACTTGTTCCTCAAGCCTCCCAAATTGCCATGTCAGCCTCTAACCTTTTGCACCCTTCCTAGCAAACCATTGTTTGGCTATGTTACCGCTTTGCTCAGCCCCTCTTATAGCGTTGTTAGCTGCGGTGAAGATGAAGTTTGTTCCTTGTTGGAACATGGAGATGTTGTTCCTTGTTGGAACATGTTTACTTGTTGGGATATCACAATATATCTTATATTATTAATGCATCTATATACTTGGTAAAGGGTGGAAGGCTCGGCCTTATGCCTGGTGTTTTGTTCCACTCTTGCCGCCCTAGTTTCCGTCATATCGGTATTATGTTCCCGGATTTTGCGTCCCTAACGCGGTCGGGTGATTTATGGGACCCCTTGACAGTTCGCTTTGAATAAGACTCCTCCGAAGGCCCAACATTGGTTTTACCATTTGCCTCACCACCACCTATATTTCCTTGGGAGTAATTAACCCAAGGGTCATCTTTATTCAGCCCCGGGCCAATGCTTGTCTAAGTGTTGGTCCAAACTAGAGTGCTTTTAGCGCCCCCTCAAGGAAACTTGAGGTTTGGTTTTAGTTATGCGGACTGCTCATCCGGTCGTGGCACGAGACGAGATCTGTGCGGCTACTATCGGGGGTGTCGACGCCGGGAGGTCTTCTTGGTCTTGTTTTATTCTGTCGAAATGTCTTGTAGGCGGGATTAAAGGCCGATCGGGTCTTCGGGGAGAAGGAATATCGCCGTTGATCGCGAGAGCTTATCATGGGCTAAGTTGGGACACCCTGCAGGTATAAACTTTTCGAGAGCCGTGCCCGCGGTTATGTGGCAGATGGGAATTTGTTAATATCCGGTTGTAGTAAACTTGAAGCAAACTCTTTTAAAATACACCAACCGTGTGCGTAACCGTGAGTGTCTCTTTTCGGGGTTGATCGAGAGGAGAACACGGTTTCTGGGTTATGTTTGACGTAAGTAGGAGTTTAGGATCACTTCTTGATCATTACTAGTTGTGACCGTTCCTTTGTTTCTCTTCTCGCTCTCATTTGCGTATGTTAGCCACCATATATGCTTAGTCGCTGCTGCAACCTCACCACTTTACCCTTTCCTTTCCCTTTAAGCTTTGCTAGTCTTGATACCCATGGTAATGGGATTGCTGAGTCCTCGTGGCTCACAGATTACTACACCACCAGTTGTAGGTACAGGTTTTGCGATGATCATGACGTGAGAGCGATGTTTGCTTGTGTTGGAGTTCTTACGCTTCTTCTTGATCGGGGATAGGTTCCAGGTCGGCAGCCTGGGCTAGCAGGGTAGATATTGTTTGAGCTTCTGTTTATGTTTCATCCGTAGTCGGATGTTGATCTCTTGTATATGATGTTGATGTATTCTTGTGGCATTTGTGCCTTATGTATGTATCCCTATGTATTATGTAATGTTGATGTAATGATATCCACCTTGCAAAAGCGTTTCAATATCTTGGGTCTATCCTTGGTGGGACCGTCGAGTTCCTTTTGGATAGGGTCGCATATTGGGCGTGACAAGTTGGTATCGAGCCTCGACCGACCTTAGGAGCCCCCTTGATTGATCGTGTAGTTTGGTGGTTGTTCAGTCTAGAAGAAAACTATTTTCGAGTCTAGTTATATCGGAGTAGGAATTCTTTTACTCCTCTGCTCCTTCGTCGCTCTGGTCAGGAATCCTGGCGTGGGTGTTTTGAACTACTTCTCTTCCCTTCAAATTTTTCTTTAGGTTCACGCATGATTGGTTTTCCGTTCGTTGTTCCTCAGCTCTTTTTATCCGGTGCATTTCTCGTCAAGTTGACTCGAGCCTCTTCATCGTTATCAAGTCCAATCCTCAGTTGTTTTCTTTTCCCGCCCGCCCACCCTTTTTCATCTCGGAACCGGAGTCCGTAATCGAGTATCCATCCTACTCGTGTGAAGTCTTTGCTTTCTTTCCTTAATGATTTCAACCGGTGTTTTCTCTTCAAGATATTCGTCGGTTTCCCCTTCCAAGTTGCCTTTGTTTTTCCCGCCCTCCCACCCTATTATTCCCGGAGTTCGAGTTTCTTCCGACCATCAATTCCATTCGTGTGGAGCCTCTTCAGTCTTCCCTCAATCATTTCAACCGGTGAATTCTCGTCTCGTTCGTCATTCTTCATCCCTTTCTTTTTCCGGTGCACTCAATTCAAGTTTTTTCGGGTTAATCATATTCTTTTCCTTCGAAGTGTTCTCTTTGCTCGTTCGCCTCTACTTGATTTATCATTAGGAGTTCGGAAGACCTATCAGGAGATTCGTCTGTGTTCTAATTAATTCGAGGTTGTCACCTCAGTCAAATATTTCAGTTCTTCCAGTGCATCATCTATCTGTTCAACATCCCTTTCCAATGGTGGTTTCTTTTAGTGGGCCCTAACCCACAGGTCTTTTCCCAGGATCTTAACTGACCCTTCTATTTCCCCGGAGTTATTCTCAAATTCTTTTCAAGTTTGACATAAGTATGAATTTCATCAGTCAGATGCCTTTCCAAGATCGATTTCAAATCTTCCGGTGCTGCGTTCAATCATTCATTAATCAGTTGCGATCTCTTCGATCTCTTTTCTCTAAATTCCCTCAAGTATCTCTGTGCTTCTCTAATTCTTCCCGGTGATTCATTCTCTTTCATCAGTCATTTCCGAATTCTTACGGTGGTTCGTTCAAGATTCTTTTCTTTGTTTATCATATTAATCCATTCGTTCTTTTCAATCCTACCGGTGGTTCATGAAGACCTTCTCAAGGTGGCGCTATGTCACTTCTCAATTCTTTTTCAAGAAGAATAAGTAGTATGCCAAATCCGTTGTTTGTCATCAATTTAATTTGATGAAGGATAAGCATACAATAAATCTTATTCTTATTTCATTTTAGTGAGTAATCCCTTCCTTGAGTTTGTTCTTGATGAATAAATTCTAGTTCGAGTATTTTCATCTTTTCTTATCCGGAGTTCAGTTTTTCTCGGCCATTTCGTCGGAACCTCCATCGGAATCATCGCAAGGCTTCAGTCTTATTTTTTTTTCGTCCTTCATTCTATCTCATCATCCTTTCGTTACCGGAGTTCTCCATGGTGGTTCTTCATGATTTAATTCTTTCTTCAAGAGTTCATCAAGATCTTGCTGGTGGAGTTCAAGTATCCTTCTTCTTACATCTTGTAGTGTAATCAATTCTCCATATTCTTTTGAAGTGGAGTTTTGCATTTCTTCGTTCTTCCCAGCTATCCAATCATTTCCGGTTGTGGCAGGTTATCACCTTATGAGTTTGAGATGTTACCGATAAGACCACAACAAGCTTATTCTTTTTCGTTGTTGAGTTTCTCAACAACTCCATTCAATCCTTCCTTCTAAGTTTATTTCTTTCTATTCTTTAATTATTAGGAGGCATTATACATTCTTCTCGTCAGGTGTCATTCCATCCTCTCAAGCTCATGTTCTATTCTTTCCTTGTTCAACCGGTGAGCTTCCTAAATTCTTTCAGTCTTATTCGTTTCTTTTCTCATTCTAACCACTCCGGTTAGAACGAGTGGTTTCATAGCCTATCTGTTTTCGTGAGCTTTCGATTCTCGGCATTCTCGTCGTTCCTCCCTTTTTCTCGAGTGCTCTCGATTCTTTGCTTCTTCTCTGGAGTTCTTGTTTCACATCATCCCTTTTCCCCTTCTGTCTCGGTCCTAAGATCTCGGGACGAGATCTCTTGTTAGTGGAGGAGTGTTGTAACGCCCCGGATTCGATCATGATTGTCCGCTTGATTATTCGCCGTCGTTGCCATGTCATTTGCTTGCGTGTTGCATTTTGCCATGTTATCATCTGCATTTCATCTACATGTTTTTTTCAAAAGTTGCTTCCGTTCGGGTCCTCCCGGTTCTCTCCGTTGTCCATTACGAGCAGACACACTTTCGCGCAGCGCCTTGTACCTCCGAAATATTATTTTTAAGCGGCATAAAAATGTTCTCGGAATGGGTTGAAACTTGGCATGCGGTCTTATTATAGCGTAGACAGGGCGCCTGTCAAGTTTCGTCGCATTCGGAGCTCGTTTGCTAGCCCAACCGTTAAACTTATAGCGGCATCATTGTCGGTCAAACGTCGGACGTTTTCGGTATCCGGAAACAATTGTCGGGCTGTATTTCTTCCCTCTGCTCTCAGCCCAACCCTCTCTTCACAGCCCACCTAGGCCTTCCTAACCTCCCTCGTGTCCGGAGCCGCCCGATCGAGATCGAAGGGCTCCAAAACCCTCCTAAAACCAAACCCTAGCCATCCCTGCCTATTTAAGGACCCCCCCCCCTTCCAAATTTGGCAGCCTAACCCTTCCCCTACCTCCCAGCCGCAGCCACTCCTTCCTCCTCGGAGTCAGAGCCTCCCACCTCCAAATCCGCACCGGCCACCTCGCCTCCGCCACTTGGCGCATAGCCATTGGCTGCACCACCATCGTGCAGCCTCCCTCGCCCACTCCCCTTGCGCCACCTGTCCCCTGCCTAAAGCGCGCCGCTGCCACTTGAGCCAGCGGGAGGCCCGCCATGAACCGATCTGGGCCCGAGCGACCCGCGCCTCCCGCTCCCGTTCTGGATCGAGGGGAGGATCCCTCGACCCGAGCCCTCGTCGCCGCCGGCCGCCTCCCTCGCCGCCTTGCAGCTCCGCCGCCGGCACCAGATGAGCGTCGCCCGCCTCGCTCTCCTTCCTCTCCTCTCCTTCCTCTAACCTCCCCCTCCACCTTTCTGAGGCCGCCATGGAGCTCACGTCGCCGTCTCCGTGGACCCGTGAACCCCGGCCGGATCTCCTCGGCCCGCCCATGGAGCCCAGCAGACGCTAACGCCGGATCTGGGATCCCCGAGGCTGGATTCGCCCATTCCCGACCTCAGCATCCTCGTCGGACCACCCCTGCTGTTGCTGTCGAAGTTGGCCGCCGCCTTTGCCGACGACCTCGCCGGAGGCCGCGTCCCTGTCGTCGCGCCCCGCGTTGACCGTTGTGTCCCTCCGCGTGGGCCCCACGTCGACCAGCCCAGCTAAGGCCCAGCCCAGCTTCAGCCTCCACATCGGCCCACCTCGCCCTCTGTTTTTTTTTGCTAGGTATAAAAGAACTGCTAAGTCCCCGAATTTTTGCATATTATGTGCCATGTTCGTTGCATCGTATCTCTGCATCTGTAGATCCGTTTCGTGCGTGTAATATGTCAAAATGTTCACCTCGAAGAGTCGATCATTTCATCTCATTGCATCATTTTCATTTGAGCTCATATTGATGCCCGAAATGCTGTTAGAAGAGTGCTATGTGATGTTAGTTTCTGTTTCTTAACAAAACATGCACTTTTGTCATTTTTGCCATGATTGATGTGTGCATCCTATGACCTTGAGTCCTACATGTGTTTTGTAATATGCCATGCCATATTTCCAAGGGTGTATGCCATGTATTTTTGTGATCTCTGTGGTGACTAGCACAAGCATGCAAACTAGGCTTCATGATGTTGCTGATTTCAGCCCTGTTTTGCTGATATTTTTATGACATGTTAACTTGATGCTACAGGGAGATCCATGCATATTTTGAGATACTTCACTAAGGATGTTTTGTTAACCATGTCTTGCTCTATCCATCCATACCCTTGTTTGCAATTATGGAGTGCCATAGCTTGAGTCAATCGAGCTCTACTTTTGCTATAAAATGTTTCCTGGCAGGTTGTTTACATGTTATTCAATTTTGCCAAGGTTGTTGTGGTTGATCCTTGCATGCTATGATGTTGTTCTTGCCATGTATAGCTTATATGCCATGTCTTCTTACTGTTTGTTGCCTTGCCATGCCATGTATTGCTCTTTAGTGAGTGGTTCAAGCTCACCAACATGCCTACTTATTGTTGTTCCTGCCATGTATAAATCTGTAATATAACTTGCCATGTTTACATGGGTGTCATCATATTTTCTGATCCTTTTTGACTCATGGTCAGTAAGGGACTTTTGTTCTATGCAATTAGTAGATTCATGCCATGCCTTTTTTTGCCATGATAAGTTCCTGTAACATGTTGTTTGATAGCTCTAAACATTGCAACCTGAGGTTATTTCTGCCAATGCCTGAAACTGTTATTATTTGCAAACTTGCCATGTGTTTTTTAGCATGTTCTTGTGATTTCTGGAGATAGTTCATTGTTCATGTTTTGTAATGATTTACCTGTAAATCATGCCCATGCCTTTTGTTTTCTTGTTGAGGTCCTGTAGCATGTTGTTTTGGTGCTTGCAATATGCCTACTTGCTGTTTTGGACAGATTGTTGCTATGACTTGTATAGTGTATGTGTTGATCCGTTGCTCCGTTTTGAGTGTGCTCTATATGAAACTTGCTTGATTTTGCATGTAGCTTCATATTATCATGTTGGATCCATGTTTTGAGGTGTTTGCTTGATGTTTGTATGCATTTTGCATCAATGCCATGCTTATCTTGTTTTGCTCATATCTTCTAGGCCGTAGCTCCGAATCTAATGAACTTTATATGTAACTTGACTAGAATTTCGTGTAGATCATCGTGGTGCATCTTAACTTGCTGTTTAACAACTTGAACATAAGGTTTGTTCAGATCTGGACCAATTTCGAAATTTGCATATGAGGACTTACCGGAATTGTTATATGTTGTTTCCGGCCTCATTTAAACTTGCTTTGATGTGTTGGTCTTGTATGCATCATCTCTTGCCATGAGTAGCCTCATCTAGATTTGTCATGCATCATGTTTTTTGTGCATCTTGTCATGTTCATGTGTGGTGTGTTTCCCTTGTTGTGTGCTTCTTCTTGTTAGTTCCGTTTCGTTGCGATCGTGAGGGTTCGTTAAATCTCACGCTTGGTTCGTCTTCGTGGCTTCATCTTCTTCATGGACTCGTTCTTCTTCCTAAGCGGGATTTCAGGCAAGATGACCGCTACCCTGGTTCTCATTACTATCATTGCTATGCTAGTTGTTTCGTTCTATCGCTATGCTGCGCTACCTATCACTTGTTCCTCAAGCCTCCCAAATTGCCATGTCAGCCTCTAACCTTTTGCACCCTTCCTAGCAAACCATTGTTTGGCTATGTTACCGCTTTGCTCAGCCCTCTTATAGCGTTGCTAGCTGCGGTGAAGATGAAGTTTGTTCCTTGTTGGAACATGGAGATGTTGTTCCTTGTTGGAACATGTTTACTTGTTGGGATATCACAATATATCTTATATTATTAATGCATCTATATACTTGGTAAAGGGTGGAAGGCTCGGCCTTATGCAGTGTTTTGTTCCACTCTTGCCGCCCTAGTTTCCATCATATCGGTATTATGTTCCCGGATTTTGCGTCCCTAACCCGGTCGGGTGATTTATGGGACCCCCTTGACAGTTCGCTTTGAATAAGACTCCTCCAGCAAGGCCCAACATTGGTTTTACCATTTGCCTCACCACCACCTATATTTCCCTTGGGAGTAATTAACCCAAGGGTCATCTTTATTCAGCCCCCCGGGCCAATGCTTGTCTAAGTGTTGGTCCAAACTAGAGTGCTTTGCAGCGCCCCCTCAAGGAAACTTGAGGTTTGGTTTTAGTTATGCGGACTGCTCATCCGGTCGTGGCACGAGGCGAGATCTGCGACTACTATCGAGGTGTCGACGCCGGGAGGTCTTGCTGGTCTTGTTTTATTGCTTTGTCGAAATGTCTTGTAGGCGGGATTCCGAGACTGATCGGGTCTTCGAGGGAGAAGGAATATCCTTCGTTGATCGCGAGAGCTTATCATGGGCTAAGTTGGGACACCCTGCAGGGTATAAACTTTCGAGAGCCGTGCTGGTTATGTGGCGAGATGGGAATTTGTTAATATCCGGTTGTAGTAAACTTGAAGCAAACTCTTTTAAAATACACCAACCGTGTGCGTAACCGTGAGTGTCTCTTTTCGGGGTTGATCGAGAGGAGAACACGGTTTACGGGTTATGTTTGACGTAAGTAGGAGTTTAGGATCACTTCTTGATCATTACTAGTTGACGACCGTTCCTTTGTTTCTCTTCTCGCTCTCATTTGCGTATGTTAGCCACCATATATGCTTAGTCGCTGCTGCAACCTCACCACTTTACCCTTTCCTTTCCCTTTAAGCTTTGCTAGTCTTGATACCCATGGTAATGGGATTCTTTGAGTCCTCGTGGCTCACAGATTACTACACCACCAGTTGTAGGTACAGGTTTTGCGATGATCATGGCGTGAGAGCGATGTTTGCTTGTGTTGGAGTTCTTACGCTTCTTCTTGATCGGGGATAGGTTCGGTCGGCAGCACTGGGCTAGCAGGTAGATATTGTTTGAGCTTACATTTTATGTTTCATCCGTAGTCGGATGTTGATCTCTTGTATATGATGTTGATGTATTCTTGTGGCATTTGTGCCTTATGTATGTATCCTATGTATTATGTAATGTTGATGTAATGATATCCACCTTGCAAAAGCGTTTCAATATGCGGGTCTATCCTTGGTGGGACCGTCGAGTTCCTTTTGGATAGGGTCGCATATTGGGCGTGACAAGTTGGTATCAGAGCCTCGACCGACCTTAGGAGCCCCCCTTGATTGATCGTGTAGTTTGGTCGTTGTTCAGTCTAGAAGAAAACTATTTTCGGAGTCTAGTTATATCGGAGAGTAGGAATTCTTTTTACTCCTCTGCTCCTTCGTCGCTCTGGTCAGGAATCCTGACGTAGGTGTTTTGAACTACTTCTCTTCCCCTTCAAATTTTTCTTTAGGTTCACGCAGTTGGTTTTCCGTTCGTTGTTCCTCAGCTCTTTTTATCCGGTGCATTTCTCGTCAAGTTGACTCGAGCCTCTTCATCGTTATCAAGTCCAATCCTCAGTTGTTTTCTTTTCCCGCCCGCCCACCCTTTTTCATCTCGGAACCGGAGTCCGTAATCGAGTATCCATCCTACTCGTGTGAAGTCTTTGCTTTCTTTCCTTAATGATTTCAACGGTGTTTTCTCTTCAAGATATTAAATCGGTTTCCCCTTCAAGTTGCCTTTGTTTTTCCGCCCTCCACCCTATTATTCCCGGAGTTCGAGTTTCTTCCGACCATCAATTCCATTCGTGTGGAGCCTCTTCAGTCTTCCCTCAATCATTTCAACCGGTGAATTCTCGTCTCGTTCGTCATTCTTCATCCCTTTCTTTTTCCGGTGCACTCAATTCAAGTTTTTCGGGTTAATCATATTCTTTTCCTTCGAAGTGTTCTCTTCGCTCGTTCGCCTCTACTTGATTTATCATTAGGAGTTCGGAAGACCTATCGGAGATTAAATACGTGTTCTAATTAATTCGAGGTTGTCACCTCGGTCAAATATTTCAGTTCTTCCGATTGCATCATCTATCATTCAACATCCCTTTCCAATGGTGGTTTCTTTTAGTGGGCCCTAACCCACGGGTCTTTTCGAGGATCTTAAGCGACCCTTCTATTTCCCGGAGTTATTCTCAAATTCTTTTCAAGTTTGACATAAGTATGAATTTCATCAGTCAGATGCCTTTCCAAGATCGATTTCAAATCTTCCGGTGCTGCGTTCAATCATTCATTAATCAGTTGCGATCTCTTCGATCTCTTTTCTCTAAATTCCCTCAAGTATCTCTGTGCTTCTCTAATTCTTCCCGGTGATTCATTCTCTTTCATCAGTCATTTCCGAATTCTTACGGTGGTTCGTTCAAGATTCTTTTCTTTGTTTATCATATTAATCCATTCGTTCTTTTCAATCCTACCGGTGGTTCATGAAGACCTTCTCAAGGTGGCGCTATGTCACTTCTCAATTCTTTTTCAAGAAGAATAAGTAGTATGCCAAATCCGTTGTTTGTCATCAATTTAATTTGATGAAGGATAAGCATACAATAAATCTTATTCTTATTTCATTTTAGTGAGTAATCCCTTCCTTCGGAGTTTGTTCTTGATGAATAAATTCTAGTTCCAGTATTTTCATCTTTTCTTATCCGGAGTTCAGTTTTTCTCGGCCATTTCGTCGGAACCTCCATCGGAATCATCGCAAGGCTTCAGTCTTATTTTTTTTTCGTCCTTCATTCTATCTCATCATCCTTTCGTTACCGGAGTTCTCCATGGTGGTTCTTCATGATTTAATTCTTTCTTCAAGAGTTCATCAAGATCTTCTTGGTGGAGTTCAAGTATCCTTCTTCTTACATCTTGTAGTGTAATCAATTCTCCATATTCTTTTGAAGTGGAGTTTTGCATTTCTTCGTTCTTCCCAGCTATCCAATCATTTCCGGTTGTGGCAGGTTATCACCTTATGAGTTTGAGATGTTACCGATAAGACCACAACAAGCTTATTCTTTTCGTTGTTGAGTTTCTCAACAACTCCATTCAATCCTTCCTTCTAAGTTTATTTCTTTCTATTCTTTAATTATTCCGGAGGCATTGTCTGTTCTTCTCGTCAGGTGTCATTCCATCCTCTCAAGCTCATGTTCTATTCTTTCCTTGTTCAACCGGTGAGCTTCCTAAATTCTTTCAGTCTTATTCGTTTCTTTTCTCATTCTAACCACTCCGGTTAGAACGAGTGGTTTCATAGCCTATCTGTTTTCGTGAGCTTCGATTCTCGGCATTCTCGTCGTTCCTCCCTTTTCTCGAGTGCTCTCGATTCTTTGCTTCTTCTCTGGAGTTCTTGTTTCACATCATCCCTTTTCCCCTTCTGTCTCGGTCCTAAGATCTCGGGACGAGATCTCTTGTTAGTGGAGGAGTGTTGTAACGCCCCGGATTCGATGCGCCAGTTGTCCGCCAGTTATTCGCCGTCGTTGCCATGTCATTTGCTTGCGTGTTGCATTTTGCCATGTTATCATCTGCATTTCATCTACATGTTTTTTTCAAAACTTGCATCCGTTAGTCCTCCGGTTCTCTCCGTTGTCCATTACGAGCACAGACACACTGCGACGCTCCACGGCACCTCCGAAATATTATTTTTAAGTGGCATAAAAATGTTCTCGGAATGGGTTGAAACTTGGCATGCGGTCTTATTATAGCGTAGACAGGGCGCCTGTCAAGTTTCGTCGCATTCGGAGCTCGTTTGCTAGCCCAACCGTTAAACTTATAGCGGAATCGTTGCCGGTCAAACATCGGACGTTTTCGGTATCCGGAAACAATTGCCGGGCTCTATTTCTTCCCTCTGCTCTCAGCCCAACCCTCTCTTCACAGCCCACCTAGGCCTTCCTAACCTCCCTCGTGTCCGGAGCTGCCCGATCGAGATCGAAGGGCTCCAAAACCCTCCTAAAACCAAACCCTAGCCCTCCCTGCCTATTTAAGGACCCCCCTTCCAAAGTTGGCAGCCTCACCCGTCCCCTACCTCCCAGCCGCAGCCACTCCTTCCTCCTCGGAGTCAGAGCCTCCCACCTCCAAATCCGCGCCGGCCACCTCGCCTCCGCCACTTGGCGCGTAGCCATTGGCTGCGCCGCCACCGTGCAGCCTCCCTCGCCCACTCCCCTTGCGCCACCTGTCCCCCCTGCCTCGAAGCGCCGCCGCGGCCCGCCAGGCCCGCGGGAGGCCCGCCGCAGACCGATCTGGGCCCGAGCGACCCGAGCCTCCCGCTCCCGTTCTGGATCAAGGGGAGGATCCCTCGACCCGAGCCCTCGTCGCCGCCGGCCGCCTCCCTCGCCGCCTTGCAGCTGGCTGTGGCACAGATGAGCGTCGCCCCGCCTCGCTCTCCCTTCCTCTCCTCTCCTTCCTCTAACCTCCCCCTCCCTGCTACAGGGCCGCCATGGAGCTCCGCCGTCGCCGTCTCCGTGGACCCCGTGAACCCAGCCGCCGGATCTCCTCAGCCGCCGCCCATGGAGCCTCAGCAGACGCCTCTAACGCGGATCTGGGATCCCCGAGGCTGGATTCGCCCGTTCCCGACCTCAGCATCCTCGTCGGACCACCCCTGCCGTTGCTGTCGAAGTTGGCCGCCGCCTCTGCCGACGACCTCGCCGGAGGCCGCGTCCCCGCCGTCGCGCCCCGCGTTGACCGCTCGTCCCCTCCGCGTGGGCCCCACGTCCGACCAGCCCAGCTCAGGCCCAGCCCAGCTTCAGCCTCCACATCGGCCCACCTCGCCCTCTGTTTTTTTTGCTAGGTATAAAAACTGCTAAGTCCCCGAATTTTTGCATATTATGTGTCATGTTCGTTGCATCGTATCTCTGCATCCGTAGATCCGTTTCGTGCGTGTAATATGTCAAAATGTTCACCTCGAAGAGTAGATCATTTCATCTCATTCCATCATTTTCATTTGAGCTCATCTTGATGCCCGAAATGCTGTTAGAAGAGTGCTATGTGATGTTAGTTTCTGTTTCTTAACAGAACATGCATTTTTGTCATTTTTGCCATGAACGATGTGTGCATCCTATGATCTTGAGTCCTACATGTGTTTTGTAATATGCCATGCCATCTTTCGAAAGGTGTATGCCATGTATTTTTGTGATCTCTGTGGTGACTAGCACAAGCATGCAAACTAGGCTTCATGATGTTGCTGATTTCAGCCCTGTTTTGCTGATATTTTTATGCCATGTTAACTTGATGCTACAGAGAGATCCATGCATATTTTGAGATACTTCAGTAAGGATGTTTTGTTAAAATGTCTTGCTCTATCCATCCATACCCTTGTTTGCAATTATGGAGTGACATAGCTTGCATCAATCGAGCTCTACTTTTGTTATAAAATGTTTCCTGGCAGGTTGTTTACATGTTATTCAATTTTGCCAAGGTTGTTGTGGTTGATCCTTGCATGCTATGATGTTGTTCTTGCCATGTATAGCTTATATGCCATGTCTTCTTACTGTTTGTTGCCTTGCCATGCCATGTGTTGCTCTTTAGTGAGTGGTTCAAGCTCACCAACATGCCTACTTATTGTTGTTCCTGCCATGTATAAATCTGTAATATAACTTGCCATGTTTACATGGGTGTCATCATATTTTCTGATCCTTTTTGACTCATGGTCAGTAAGGGACTTTTTTTCTATGCAATTAGTAGATTCGTGCCATGCCTTTTTTTGCCATGATAAGTTCCTGTAACATGTTGTTTGATAGCTCTAAACATTGCAACCTGAGGTTATTTCTGCCAATGCCTGAAACTGTTATTATTTGCAAACTTGCCATGTGTTTTTTAGCACGTTCTTGTGATTTCTGGAGATAGTTCATTGTTCATGTTTTGTAATGATTTACCTGTAAATCATGCCCATGCCTTTTGTTTTCTTGTTGAGGTCCTGTAGCATGTTGTTTTGGTGCTTGCAATATGCCTACTTGCTGTTTTGGACAGATTGTTGCTATGACTTGTATAGGGTGTATGTGTTGATCCGTTGCTCCGTTTTGAGTGTGCTCTATATGAAACTTGCTTGATTTTGCATGTAGCTTCATATTATCATGTTGGATCCATGTTTTGAGGTGTTTGCTTGATGTTTGTATGCATTTTGCATCAATGCCATGCTTATCTTGTTTTGCTCATATCTTCTAGGCCGTAGCTCCGAATCTAATGAACTTTATATGTAACTTGACTAGAATTTCGTGTAGATCATCGTGGTGCATCTTAACTTGCTGTTTAACAACTTGAACATAAGGTTTGTTCAGATCTGGACCAATTTCGAAATTTGCATATGAGGACTTACCGGAATTGTTATATGTTGTTTCCGGCCTCATTTAAACTTGCTTTGATGTGTTGGTCTTGTATGCATCATCTCTTGCCATGAGTAGCCTCATCTAGATTTGTCATGCATCATGTTTTTTGTGCATCTTGTCATGTTCATGTGTGGTGTGTTTCCCTTGTTGTGTGCTTCTTCTTGTTAGTTCCCGTTTCGTTGCGATCGTGAGGGTTCGTTCGTCTACGCTTGGTTCGTCTTCGTGGCTTCATCTTCTTCATGGACTCGTTCTTCTTCCTAGCGGGATTTCAGGCAAGATGACCGCTACCCTGGTTCTCATTACTATCATTGCTATGCTAGTTGTTTCGTTCTATCGCTATGCTGCGCTACCTATCACTTGTTCCTCAAGCCTCCCAAATTGCCATGTCAGCCTCTAACCTTTTGCACCCTTCCTAGCAAACCATTGTTTGGCTATGTTACCGCTTTGCTCAGCCCCTCTTATAGCGTTGCCAGCTGCAGGTGAAGATGAAGTTTGTTCCTTGTTGGAACATGGAGATGTTGTTCCTTGTTGGAACATGTTTACTTGTTGGGATATCACAATATATCTTATATTATTAATGCATCTATATACTTGGTAAAGGGTGGAAGGCTCGGCCTTATGCCCGGTGTTTTGTTCCACTCTTGCCGCCCTAGTTTCCGTCATATCGGTATTATGTTCCCGGATTTTGCGTCCCTAACGCGGTCGGGTGATTTATGGGACCCCCTTGACAGTTCGCTTTGAATAAGACTCCTCCAAAGAAGGCCCAACATTGGTTTTACCATTTGCCTCACCACCACCTATATTTCCCTTGGGAGTAATTAACCCACGGGTCATCTGTATTCAGCCCCGGGCCAATGCTTGTCTAAGTGTTGGTCCAAACTAGAAGTGCTTTGCGGCGCCCCTCAAGGAAACTTGAGGTTTGGTTTTAGTTATGCGGACTGCTCATCCGGTCGTGGCACGAGACGAGATCTGTGGCTACTATCGAGGTGTCGGCACGCGGGAGGTCTTGTTGGTCTTGTTTTATTGCTGTCGAAATGTCTTGTAGCCGGGATTACGAGACTGATCGGGTCTTCGGGAGAAGGAATATCCTTCGTTGATCGCGAGAGCTTATCATGGGCTAAGTTGGGACACCCTGCAGGGTATAAACTTTCGAGCCGTGCCAGCGGTTATGTGGCAGATGGGAATTTGTTAATATCCGGTTGTAGTAAACTTGAAGCAAACTCTTCTAAAATACACCAACCGTGTGCGTAACCGTGAGTGTCTCTTTTCGGGGTTGATCGAGAGGAGAACATGGTTTCTGGGTTATGTTTGACGTAAGTAGGAGTTCAGGATCACTTCTTGATCATTACTAGTTGTGACCGTTCCTTTGTTTCTCTTCTCGCTCTCATTTGCGTATGTTAGCCACCATATATGCTTAGTCGCTGCTGCAACCTCACCACTTTACCCTTTCCTTTCCTTTAAGCTTTGCTAGTCTTGATACCCATGGTAATGGGATTCTTGAGTCCTCGTGGCTCACAGATTACTACACCACCGATTGCAGTGTACAGGTTTTGCGATGATCATGGCGTGAGAGCGATGTTTGCTTGTGTTGGAGTTCTTACGCTTCTTCTTGATCGGGGATAGGTTCCAGTCGGCCTTTGGGCTAGCAGGTGGATATTGTTTGAGCTTGTTTATGTTTCATCCGTAGTCGGATGTTGATCTCTTGTATATGATGTTGATGTATTCTTGTGGCATTTGTGCCTTATGTATGTATCCCTATGTATTATGTAATGTTGATGTAATGATATCCACCTTGCAAAAGCGTTTCAATATGCGGGTCTATCCTTGGTGGGACCGTCGAGTTCCTTTTGGATAGGGTCGCATATTGGGCGTGACAATCATCGTGTTAACAACTCTGTTTCGCAGGGAAGAGCCAAGGGCTATGAATATGAGCATTATTCTTCTAATCATTATGTTCATAAGTCCTCGAAGAATTTCTCTTATTCATATGCTTACTCTAACCCCTCTTATGTGAGACGAAATGGTTTGGCCGCTATGCCACCATTCTCATATGGAGCTCGCAGAGTGATGAACTCTTTGCCACCCCTTCAGATGTGGGTGGTGAAGAAAAAAGAACTAATCTCTTATGCAGGGTCAGGTCTCCGGGCCTTTATAACGTCTGAAGAATTTCTTTGGGGACACGACAAATATGCTGAAAGGGCCTTGAGGCTAATCATGAAGAAATGAATTTTCATTTCCCACGTCCTCACACTGTTTTATCTGTCTTACTGCTTGATGAAATTGATCTGATGAATTGTGATATCATATTCTTCACTGCTGAAGTATATGAGGTTAAGTAAGTTGCACTAATTCATCTGCAGGATGATCAACCCAAAGCCACTGAGTGGGTCCTCGATAGTGGATGTACAAATCACATGACTGGTGACAGGAATCTATTGATGGATGCTCCCTTATCATCATCGCATCTGAATCATGTCATCTTCGCTGACAAAAGCAAAAGTCAGTTATTGGGTCTAGGTAAGGTTGCAATCACAAAGGATCGACACATGGACAAAGTCATGCTTGTTGAGTCCTTAGGATACAACCTTATGTCTGTCTCAAAGCTTTGTGATCTTGATATGGTTGTTGTCTTTGGCAAGTATCGTTGTGTTGTGATTATGGAAGCTGACAATTCCAAAGTCTTCGAAGGCTTTAGGAGAGGAGACTTGTATATTGTTGATTTCTCTGCAGATTCACAACCAGCCGTGTGCCTACTTCCAAAAGCTTCAGAAGGATGGCTATGGCATCGACGACTTGGTCATGCAGGCATGAGGAATTTGCACACGCTTGCAAAGAAGAAGCATGTCATTCGCATTGAGAATGTCAAATTCCTCAAGGATCACTTATGCGGTGCCTGTGAAGCTGGAAAGATGACAAAGGCCAAGAATCCAGCGAAGACTATCATGACCACTACTCGTCCATTTGAATTGCTTCACATGGATCTCTTTGGTCCTAATCACTATTCCTCTGTTTCAAATGAAGCATCTCAATATGGATTTGTTATTTTTGATGATTACTCTTGTTACACATGGGTACACCTTGTTACTTACAAACATGAAGTGCAGGAAGTCTTCAAACGATTTTCCTCGAGGGCTTCAACCAACTTTGGTGTGAAGATCAAGCACATCAGAAGTGACAATGGCACTGAGTTCAAGAATTCGGGTCTCGATGATTATCTTGATGAACTTGGTATTACTCATGAGTTATCTGCTCCTTATACTCCTCAATAGAATGGCGTCGTGGAGCGCAAGAATAGGACTCTTGCTGAGATGGCTCGCACTATGCTCGATGAGTACAAAACACCTCCTCGTTTCTGGGTTGATGCAATTGATACTGCGTGCCACATCATCAACAGAGTATATCTTCACAAATTCTTCAAGAAGACTACCTATGAACTCCTCACTGACAAGAAACCCAATGTGAGTTATTTCAAAGTCTTGATTGCTAAATGCTGGATTAGAGATCCTCATCACAACTCTAAATTTGCAGAAAGCACATGAAGGTTTTATGCTTGGTTACGGAAAGGACTCGCACACCTACAGAGTCTTCAACAATGTTCTTCACAAGATTGTTGAAATTGTAGATGTGCGGTTCGATGAAACTAATGGCTCGCAAAGAGAGCACCTACCTTCTGTGTTAGATGAGCCAACACCTGAGGATTCTATCAAGCACAAGGCTACTGAAGATGTCATTCCTACTAAAGAATCTGCTGAAGAATTCATTCCAGAACATGAAGAACGTCAAGCTGATGCACCTGAGGAAAATGTTGAGCAAATTGATGCTGAAGAAAATGCTGATCAAATTCCTCAACGACAACCAGCTCATCCTCGCGTTGCAAAAGAAGTGCAAGTGGAGAAGATCATCGCTGACATTAGAGCACCAGGTCCTCTCACCCGCTCAAAAGCTTCACATCTATCTAACTTTTGTGGGCACTTCGCTTTTGTCTCTATCACAGAGCCCGCTAAGGTAGATGAAGCATTTCTGTCGTGGAATTAACACGTCAGATGTCCTCTTGAAAGGACTTAGTCGTGGAGCCATCACTATGGGTTAGCTTGAAGGGGTTAAACCGGACACGGGAAACGGGAGTTTTATACTAGTTCGGCCCCTTCGATGAAGGTAAAAGCCTACGTCTAGTTGTGATGGAATTGATTGGGTTTCGATGATCAGGGAGCGAATACGCTTTGCCTGGATCTTGAGTTGTTGTTGTCTGCCCTGAACCGCCGCCGGGTCACCCCTTTATATACACAGGAGGACCCCGGCCAGTTTCCAGAGTCCCGAGGCTGGCTCATACAAGTGTCCACCTCGGTCTCTCCTTCCCTATCTTATTACACAAGTTTGTACAATCATGGCGGTTTACTAACATGGGCCCTAATCCGCCCTTGGGCTCTGGGCCTCTTAGCTTCATCAGTAAAGCACCGTCTCCTGAGCTTCCTTGGGCTTCAAAGTAACTAAAGGTGAACCGGCCCCTCCTGGGCGGTTTACCCTTAGTAGTTATATCCTCCACATTAGGCCCCATATTGATTTGATCTTGATCATGTCAATCTTCAATCCTTAGAAGAAACTCATTAAATGCCTTCCACCAATTTTCGTAAACCGTCATATCGTCTTCTTTCCATGGATGACGGGTGAACCGTCGTGATGTCATCTTTCATCAATAAAGTAATTTATTGTGACGTCATCCCTGCATAAAAGATCCCTTCCTCTTAATTATTCCCGAAGATCGAGGCGCCAGCTGCACCCTCTTTTGCCGCTTTAGGCCCCTTGATTTTCGCGCCTGCCGTTTTATCCTTTTGCCTTTATAAATAGGGCCAGGGGGTCTTTTCATTCTTCCCCCTTCCCTCTTGTCTTCCTCCTCGCGACCCGAAGAACTCCAGCGCCGTCACCGTTGTCGTCGATCTTCGAATCTGCACCGACTAGGCCGCTGCATCACCCTGTTCGTACCAGAGCTCCTGTGATACTCCTCCGTTGCTATGTGGCCCTGGTAAGCTTTCTTTTCGTAACCCTAGATCTCCATTAGAGCTTCCTATTCTTCCCTGTTCATCGATATTCATCAGTACTTCTCCGCCTTTCCCTTATCCTCTTTACCGAATCTAGCTATGCCTGATGGTTTTCTTTGTAGCTAGATCCATAACTTTAGTCTGTCGCACCACAACGTCTTGATGTTCCTAAAAAAATGCATCGGGATTGTATGTTCCTCTTTAGCGCCATTGCAGGGCTCAGAAAAATTTCCTTACTGAACCACAGCAGATCCAAATTTACACTGCTATCTTATGAAATCTGTTTCTGTCAATACTTAGTAGATTTTCAGCTCTGGCCCTTCCACCTTAGGGCGGTTTAACTTGAATAGTTGATACTTCCTCATATGCCATTAGCCCTCACTTAAACCACCGTATAGACTTGAATAGCAATGCCCGGTTCACCTCGTATGTACACCTTGATTGAATCTCTAGTTTAACATTATATGCCGATTTAACATTGATGAAATCACATGAACCAACAATCATAAACCGCCCATTTTCCTTTTACAGACTTTGAAGGATGGCACCGCAATTTGCCGCTTGTAACTGGGTCCCATCCCGGATTACAGAAACACAGATCAATAACTTTGTCATCACAGGCGCTTTAGCTCCACAGAATGTTCTTCAATGGCGAGTTCCTGGTCCTGAATACCCTCCTGAACCCCAAGAGGGAGAGGTGATTGTGTTCATGCAACATCTAGCCCGAGGTTTCAGTCCCCCCGGATCAAAAAAATTCCCGGATGTGCTTGCCAGCTTCCAACTCCATCCTCAAGATATTGGACCAAATTCAGTGTCCAACATATGCGATTTCCAGGTTTTCTGTGAAGTTTATCTGCAGGAAGAACCAACTGTTGAACTTTTCTGGGATCTCTTCCACTTAAACCGCTGGACCGAATTTACTAACGGCCCCAATACTGAACTTGGCAGTGTGTCAATTCAGAAGAGGAAAGAGGTTGAATTTCCTCACGCCATACTTCATAGCCACCCGAAATACTGGAACCAAACGTGGTTTTATTGTCAACACACTGCTCCTGCTGATGAAAATCCTTTGCCGGGTTATCGGCCGTACCGGCTTAGCAATAGCCATCCTTCACCTCCACGGTTGATAGCTAAGGAACGTCAAGCTTATGCATCCCAACTCATCAAACTCCGGGCATTCATGGCCAACGGTTTAACTGGCGTTGACCTTGTCCGCTGCTGGTTTCATGGTGTATTCTCCCTTTAAGCCGCCGCCCTAGATTGATGTGTGAATATTCCGGCAAGACAGATGATCCTCAACGGTTTAATCAAATAGAGTTGACTGATGATGAGGTCACTGAAAGTGTGAAGAAAATACTCGATGAAAATCTCACTGTGTGCACTCAAACCGGTCTGCGCCCCTTTTACGCCTCCAACAAACTGCCAGCGGTAAACACTTTAACTTTGTACTTTCCTAACCCTGCTCCGCTTTAACTATGTTTGAATAGTCCTTTGCACAACCTCACAGGCAGACAGCTCCTTCTAGAAAAAGAAACCTCAAGACAAACCGGCCAAGGCTCCTCGTGTTAAGAGCAAGGTCACCAAGAGAGCTGGCAAGAAGAAAACTGCTGAGTCTTCTGAACCGCCAGAAGATGTCAATGAATCAGCTGAAGAGGTAAAACTTGACTCCCTTGGCCTTTATTTCATACATCTTATTGACAATGATTACTCCCAGGATGATGCGGAGGCCAGCCACGCAGATCACGTTGAGGTAATATGTATTTCTGACTCAGAACTTGTGCCGGTTCAAAGATTTCGCCGTGCAGTTCGAAAAGTTAAATACTCTCACCCTCTTGCTCATTTGGATCCAAAACTTTGTTTAAAGACACAGCAACCCGAAGGGCGTCGCACAACCCGGCACAGCGGCCAACAAGTCACTTCTCCCGGTTTACCTCATACGCCAACCCGGAAACGTCGTCCAGAGGTTGCTTGTTCTCCTGAAAAACTTTACCCTTTGAAGGGTTTCTTTCGATGCCCTCTCAATCCCTCTGACTCAAATTACCAGGTGTCTTCTAACTCATATGGCTGTTCGTCAACCACTCAGCCACCTCCATTGAAAATCGTTCCTGGGTAAGTATACAGCCTTTCATTTTTCCTTTCACAGTTCGATTTACCATGCTAATTCTTGTTTTGATACTTAGCGCCAAAGCTCGTCTGAGCAAGAAGGCTAAGACCAGTGCTCCTCCTGACGAAGTTGAACCGGAGAAGACTCCTAATAATGTTGATGAAAATCTTGACAATATCATGGATGACTCTATTCCGCCCGAGCCAACTGTCAATGCTAACCCGGCAGAAGCTACACCTGCCAGCCCCATTGTCAATCCGTCAAGCCCTGCTGTCACTACAAGTCCAGCCAAGGATAATGACGATGTTGTTGTCACTAGCACAGGCTATACTGCCCCGGGCAATCCGGTTATCCTGGCAAAACACACCGCCAAAGAGGAGTTTGTAGCCATGGGCAAGGGGAAGATGGAAACTGATTTGTCCAAATACGCAAATCTTTCTGCCCAAGAGCTTCATTCCGGATTGGTGAACCGGCTGTATACAAGCCGAGATTACAAAGCCGGTTTAGTTAATCTGATGAAGGAGCGCTATGAGGTAAATATTTCCTTGTATTATCACTGCCTTGTAGCCCTCAAGTGCCGGTTTAACTTGCAAAGACAAACCGGGACTTGTGATTTTCCATGTTTCATCTTATTATCTTTCCTTGCATATGCTTTTGATCAAATGTGCATTAGCCCCCAAGTGCCAGGATTGAAACTTGTATTAATCCGTGGGACTTTGAATCAAACAGTAAAACAGAAGCAATCCGCATTAGCCCCCAAGTGCCAAGTACATAACTAGTTATATGCTTGGGACTTGATGAAAATACTTATGTGCTCCTATGATTTTGGCAGGCTGACATAAACCACCAATGCACGCAAATAGCGGATCTTCAAGGAAGTATTAAATCCCAGCAAGAACAGTCTTCCAAGGCCAAGGATGAACTGAAAGCCGCTTTAACCTCCATGGAACAATTGAAAGAAGGATTCAAGACTGAGCGTACCAATTGGGAGACAGAGAAGAATGCACTGCTGAAGCGAGCTGAAGACGCTGAGGCAGCTCTTAAACCGGTGGCCGAAGAGCTTTCTGGGTTGAAGCGTCAAGTGCATGCTATGACCTCTGCAATCTTTGGTAAGTAATCCAACCAGTGCTTGATATAAGCATTTTGTAAGTTGGCGGTTTAACTATAACATTTCTTAAACCGATGTAGGTCACCGCATTAATCATCTGGGCTCTGACATACGGATGAAGCTGAAGGCTGCATACACTTTGATTGAACAGCTATATACCGGCGCCCAACAGGTTATTTGCGCAGCATCTTACAACAATCCGACCCCAACACTGATCAAGGATACTCTGGCAAGGTTATCTATGACACTGGCATAGATAGAAGAGATAAAACGATCCGCTGCTAGGGTTGGCGCTTTGTTGGCACTTACCCAAGCCAAAGCCTGGATAGCCGATCTTGAACCGGTGGACCTTGCCAAAGGCTTTCCTAGCACCCAGGAGAACAGGGCAGAATTTGATGATGAAGCTCTTAGAAATGTGACAAGGGAAATGCGCTCTCTGGCGAGTCAACTTGCGGACGACGCCAACCTGTCTCTGCCCCGGTATTTTTATGATGCAAATAACAAACGGATTAACCCTGCTATCCCAGAAGTGCAAAATCTTATTCCGTCAATCCGTAAGCACACTTACGCCCCTGATGTTGATCCGTCAGAACTTATCAGTGAAGAGGCTGTCTTTCAGGCTTTAACCCGGATTAACTGGACCACCGTGGACTTCCAGCCACTAGATGGAGAGGAGGAGGCTAAACCGCCGTCAAACGATCCATCTACTTCACGGCAACACGGAGATGAAGCTTGATCCGGCGATCTTTTTGATTCATTAGACTTTGTTCTGTTGAAAACAGCATATTTTGGGCCTTTTAAAGCGCCTTGTAACAGGCTAGTACAAATACTTTGATCTGCTTGCATCGTGCACTGGGATACTGTTTGTTTGATCCGCCGTAATAATTTCAGCACTGGCTCATATGCCTTTGTAATTTTATGCAATCCCTGTGTCTGCATAAAAGAAATCTGTCCGGGCGGTTTACCGCCGGACGGGTCAAAATGCCCAACACAACTTGATAGACAACCTTGGTTGCTAAAAAGTAGCGAAAATAAAGCATACCTGTGATATGAAAGTATACTTGCTGGATTACCAATTTTGATTGTAGTAAGAGTAAACACCTTACTTCCACCATGCAATGCTGGTATATATGAGATATAACCGGGTTGTAATAAACACCGTATAACTGCTGGCGACCAATTGTGAAAGCCAGACCGGTTTAAGAAATTCCGGTTTACCTTTTAGTGCACGCTTTAACAGGAATAACTGTAAGCCATACCGGGATAGGAATCACCGGATTAACATAAACAACACGATTGAACAAAAACTTGGCACAAAGCAAAGGCAAATAAATCTTGTAGTCGAGGCTTTTCAAGGGCTGTCAGGCCCAAATTCAAGGCTTTTCATGGGGTGCCAAGCCACTCAGTTAAACCATTTTGACAAAGCCTTTTAAGATGGGCCTCCAACTAACCAATCATCGTTTTAACTTTGACAAGTTCAGGGTCTCAATGAGAGTGACTGTCAAACGTTCGACGGATCGTGCCAGGATTACCTGGATAGGAGTGGCTTACTTGATGAAGGCAGGTTAACCCGGGGTTTTAGGTGAATACAACAGGCTTCCAAGCCGTGGGTTGATACCCGGCTACAAGGGTCCTTTCAAACTCTTTGGTATTTGACACAAAGAGCCCCCAAGTAATTTTGTGAGTTGTGCTCAATGAGTGCCTATGTTTGAGCTGCGTAGCAACAAGACTCTCTTTGGCCCCTTGGGTGTGAAGCTCCCAAGCTTTGTTGTGGCATGATAGCCGGTTTGATAGGTAGGACTTCGCTTTATAAGCTGAAGCCCCCAAGTAAACAAAATTTTGAAGAAAAACGGCGGAGACCCTGCTTGTAGCAAGGATGCCGGTTTATTGATCAAAGTATATACATAGTAGAAATATATACATAAGAGAAGCCTGTGGCTTCAAGTGTAATAAGGCCGTAGGAGAGCTATGTTCCATGGCCGCCGGGTCTCCTCCTCAGAGCTGCGTGAGTCTTCTCGAACGTCAATGAGGTAGTATGATCCGTTGTGCAGATTTTTGCTGACCACAAAGGGTCCTTCCCAAGGCGGGGATAACTTGTGCATATCAGCCTGATCTTGAATAAGCCGGAGCACCAAGTCACCTTCCTGAAAGGTTCTTGTCTTAACCCGGCGGCTGTGATAACGCTGCAGGTCTTGCTGATAAACCGCCGAACGAGCCAAAGCCATGTTCCATTTCTCATATAACAGGTCCAGCACTTCTTGGCGTGCTTGCTCATTGTCCGCTTTAACATAATTCGCAACTCGGGGCGAATCGTGACGAATATCACTTGGGAGGACGGCCTCATCTCCATAAACCATGAAAAAGGGTGTATAACCCGTAGATCGGTTTGGAGTGGTATTTATACTCCATAACACAGACGGCAACTCCTCCACCCAACAACCCGGTGTTCGCTGCAAAGGAACCATAAGCCGAGGCTTGATGCCCTTCAGGATTTCTTGATTCGCCCGCTCAACTTGACCATTGGTTTGGGGGTGAGCCACGGATGCTAAATCGAGTCGGATGTGCTCTCATTGACAAAACTCCTCCATCTCACCTTTGGACAGGTTTGTGCCATTGTCTGTGATGATGCTGTGCGGAAAACCAAAGCGGAAAATGATCTTTTTAAGAAATTGAACCGCCGTGGCCGCATCGCACTTGCTGACGGGCTCCGCTTCAACCCATTTAGTGAACTTGTCAACCGCCACCAATAGATGGGTCTTCTTATCCTTAGAACGTCTAAAGTGTCCAACCATATCAAGCCCCCATGTAGCAAACGGCCAAGTGATAGGAATCATGCGTAACTCTTGAGCCGGAACATGAGCCCGCCGTGAGAACTTTTGACAAGCATCACACCGCTTTACCAGATCCTCCGCGTCAGCATGAGCTGTCAACTAGTAGAACCCATGACGGAAAGCTTTAGCTACTAAGGACTTTGAACCGGCATGATGACCGCAATCCCCTTCATGGATTTCACGTAGAATCTCTTGTCCTTCTTCAAGAGAAACACAACGTTGGAATACGCCTGATACGCTACAATGGTGCAACTCACCATTGTGAACCACCATAGACATGGACCGCCGTATTATCTGCCTGGCAAAGAGCTCATCATCCGGTAACTCGCCCCGATTTAGATACGCCAGATATGGAACCGTCCAATCTGGAATGACATGTAAAGCGGCTACCGATTGAGCCTCCGGATCAAGAACAGCTAAATCCTCCTCTGAAGGCAACTTCACAGACGGGTTATGCAAGATATCAAGAAAGGTATTGGGTGGTACCGGTTTACGCTGAGATCCCAGCCGGCTTAGAGTGTCTGCTGCTTCATTTTTACGCCGGTCAATGTGCTCCACCTGATAACCTTTAAAGTGACATGCCACAATATCCACTTCGCGCCTATAAGCCGCCATGAGTGGGTCCTTAGAATCCCAAGTACCAGAAACTTGCTGAGCCACCAGATCAGAATCTCCAAAACATCGAACCCGGCTCAAGTTCATTTCCTTAGCCACACAGAGTCCATGGAGCAAGGCCTCATACTCTGCTGCATTGTTAGTACAAGGAAACATTAAGCGGAGAACATAACGAATTTTATCACCTCGAGGGGAACTAAGGACAACTCCAGCCCCCGAGCCTTCCAATTGCCTGGATCCATCAAAGTGAATAGTCCAGTATGTATTATCCGATTTGTCCTCTGGTGCCTGTAACTCGGTCCAGTCATTGATGAAATCAACAAGTGCCTGAGACTTGATGGTCGTCCGAGGCACATACTTCACCCCATGTGGACCAAGCTCAATTGCCCACTTCGCAACCCGGTCAGTTGCTTCTCTGTTCTGTATTATATCGCCCAAAGGAGCAGAACTAACCACTGTGATGGGATGGCCTTGGAAGTATTGCTTGAGCTTTCTACTTGCCATAAAAACTCCATATACCAGCTTCTACCAATGCGGATATCTTTGTTTTGACTCGATCAGCACCTCACTGATATAATAAACTGGCCGTTGAACCGGATATTCCTTCCCAGCTTCCTTATGCTCAACCACGATCGCTACACTGCCCGCACGGGCATTAGTAGCCACGTACAATAACAAAGGCTCGTTATCAACTGGAGCAGCAAGGACCGGTGGTTCAGCTAGCTGCCGCTTTAAGTCCTCAAAGGCCGCATTGGCTGCATTACTCCAGACAAAGTCATCCGTCTTCTTCAACATCTGATACAGAGGAATCGCCTTCTCTCCCAAACGGCTGATAAACCGGCTGAGGGCTGCAATCCGGCCTGCCAGACGTTGAACATCATTGATACACGCCGGTTTAGCCAAAGATGTGATCACTTTGATTTTCTCCGGGTTGGCCTCAATACTTCTGTTGGATACGAGAAATCCCAAGAGCTTGCCTGCCGGAACACCAAAAACACACTTATCCGGGTTGAGCATCATTTTATAAACCCGAAGGTTGTCAAAGTTCTCCTTGAGATCATCTATCAAGGTTTCCTGCTTTCTGGACTTTACCACAATGTCATCCACATAGGCATGCACATTACACCCAATCTGTTTGTGAAGACAATTTTGCACACAACGCTGGTAGGTTGCCTGGGCACTCTTGAGCCCAAAGGGCATAGAAACATAGAAGAAGGCTCCAAAGGGGGTGATGAAGGCCGTCTTCTCCTGGTCCTTAACTGCCATTTTAATCTGATGATAACCTGAATAAGCATCCAAGAAACTCAAGCACTCACAACCCGCCGTCGCATCAATGATCTGATCAATACGCGGGAGAGCAAAAGGATCTGTTGGGCAGGCCTTGTTTAAAACTGTATAATCCACACACATACGCCAAGTGCCGTTTTTCTTAAGAACAAGCACCGGATTAGCCAACCATTCGGGATGAAACTCTTCAACGATAAACCCAGCAGCCAATAGCCGGGCTACCTCCTCACCAATGACCTTGCGTCTTTCTTCGTTAAAGCGGCGAAGAAATTGCCTGACCGGTTTAAACTTGGGATCAATATTGAGAGTGTGCTCAGCGAGTTCCCTCGATACACCTGGCATGTCAGAAGGCTTCCATGCAAAGATGTCCCGGTTCTCACGGATGAACTCGATGAACGCGCTTTCCTATTTCGGATCCAGATTGGCACTGATAGTAAACTACTTAGATGAATCACCAGGAACAAAGTCAACAAGTTTAGTCTCATTGGCCGGTTTGAATGTCAGGGCCGGGTCATGCTCAGTTGTAGGCTTCTTCAGGGGTGTCATGTCTGCCGGATCCACATTGTCCTTATGAAACTTCAGCTCTTCCGCGGCATAAACCGATTCAGCATAGGCCGCTTCACCTTCCTCACAATCCAACGCGATCTTTCGGCTTCCATGCACTGTGATTGTCCCCTTGTAACCCGACATCTTGAGCTGTAAATAAACGTAACAGGGCCTCGCAATGAATTTTGCATAAGCCGGCCGTCCAAACAATGCGTGATACGGGCTTTGGATTTTTACCACCTCAAAGGTCAATTTTTCGGACCTGGAATCATTTTCATCCCCAAACACAACTTCCAGAGCAATCTTGCCAACGGGGTATGCCGATTTACCTGGGACTACGCCATGAAAAACCGTATTTGACGGTTTGAGATTCTTATCTGTCAACCCCATGCGACGGAAAGTCTCATAGTACAAAATGTTGATACTGCTCCCACCGTGCATCAGGACCTTGATGAACTTATAACCTCCCACCTGAGGTGCTACTACCAGTGCCAGTTGACCCGGATTGTCAACCCAGGGCGGATGATCCTCCTTGCTCCACACAATAGGCTGCTCAGACCATCGTAAATAACGTGGTACGGCCGGTTCAACAGCGTTAACTGCCCTCTTGTGCAGCTTCTGATCCCGCTTGCACAGGCTAGTAGTGAACACATGATACTATCCACTGTTCAATTGCTTGGGATGACTTTGATAACCTGACTGCTCCTGATTCCCTTGATTATTTTGCTGATGATTGCCACCATGGTTGTTCTGATGACCCTGGCTATTCTGAAATCTAGAGTTTGAACCGCTGCCGCTTTGGAAACCGGGGCATGAACCGCCCGACGGACCCTGATCGTATCGATAGAGATCCGAGTTTTTGAACTCCTTCATTATATAACAATCCTTCCAAAGATGTGTAGAAGGGGCCTCCTTGGTCCCATGCTTTGGACAGGGCTGGTTTAACAAACGTTCCAGATTCATCCCTCCACCGCGCTGGGGTGGTTTACCTTTGTGACGCTGTGTATTGGTGTTAGCCACAAAATCTGCACCATCCGCTTTACGCTTACCATTATTCCCATGGCCTCCCTGGTTATGATGTTGTCCCTTTACATCGCCGCTCTTCTTTCCCTTCTCCGGTTTCTCTTCATCAGACTCGGGATCCTTGGTATTATCAGAATTGGCATATTTGACCAAGGCTGCCATGAGTGTGCCCATATCATTGCAGTGGCGTTTGAGCCGTCCCAACTTCATTTTAAGTGACTTAAACCGGCAATTACGCTCCAGCGTCAAGATCGCCTGGCTAGCATTAATCCGGTCCGACGAATGCAAAACTTCCGAAACCCGGCGCACCCAATGAGTTGTTGACTCGTTTTCCCCTTGAACACAGGCATCCAAATCCACAATGGACATAGGCTGTTTGCAAGTGTCTTTGAAATTAGCTATAAACCGGGCCTTCAGCTGCTCCCATGACTCGATGGAGTTGGCTGGCAGGTTCTTCAACCAAGTACGGGCTGTCCCGTCCAACATCATTGTGAAATACTTTGTGCAAGCCGCTTCATCCACATCCAGCATCTCCATTGCCATCTCATAACTCTCAACCCACGCCTCAGGTGGCTGGTCAGCAGTATAATTTGGTACCTTCCGTGGGCCTTTGAAATCCTTGGGCAACCGCACATAACTGAGAGCCGGAATAAGACATGGCACACCCCAGGAACTGAAAGCAACCCCGGTGCCCCGGTCTACCGATGCCGCAGGCTGAATCGGGGTGGTTTGATAACGACCCGCGTGTGGTGCTGCTAATGCGGCCTCCCTTCGTGCCCTGTCATTATCTACCACATCCTGAGCATTCACCTCACCGTACGCCGCATTACGGCGCCGAGCACTGCTGGACACTTCCGGTTCATCTATGTGCCTGTTGTAGCTTTTGCTTGGACGGGGTGTTGATTGAATTCTATCCCGGCTATAGGAATAAGCTTGCTGTTGCACCATGGCGGTTTGAAGAAGATCCCTGGCCCACCGTGTCTCAATCGCCGCCAGTGAATCGCCCTCCATTGGAATAGCCGCTAGTCGAGATGCTGCAGCAATCATGTTGTCCAAAGGGCTTGAAAGTGACCTGGCGGTGTCGGTACATATGGCGTTTGGTTGTCCGTCCGTCGAGGTGGTTTCGTTATCCGTGGCTGATCCGGCGCCGCTCTAGGTGCATCGGTCCGGTTCACGGCTGCTGGATTACTCATCCCGGCCCCCGGCGTATTAAAAAGATTTGCTCCTTCAAAGACTGGTGGCATGCGCGATCGGTACTTCCGCCGCATTACCTCATTTGACTCGTTCTGATCCAACATGAGCCGGTAATTCTGCGCCTGTATCTGCTGTGACTGAGCATCCAAAGCGGCTCGTTCCTCAGCCATCCTAGCATCCTCAGCTGCCAGGTCCTCCTTGGCCTGGGCTATCTGGTCCTTTAGCTTTGCAACATCCGCATTGTGCTAATCCTGCGTATCTGGGGTAACTGTTGCAGATAACAAGGTTGCCCAGGCATCCATTAGATCAGAGAGGACTTGAACCGGCCGGCGTACCGGGCCTCCTGCCGCGGCCGCTACCGAAGACTGCAAAGTGGGCTGTGTTCCGGCCATGTAAATAGCAACCCGACTTGACGGTTCGAAGGGGTCCGAAATAATGTCGCCGTCGGAATACCCCTTGAACCCGCCATCATGAACTTGGTACAAGGACTCGGTTTCACCGGTGGATGACTCGCCGTCAGAATAAACAGCTGTCTCGCCTTCAGACGCCGGTTCAGATCCGGTCTCATGAATACATCCTACAAACGCACGCTTCATGGCAGGCTTGATCCGGGCAGGGCTTGCGTGCTGAGCTGTTTCGACACGGTCGGTGCAGGTGTCCAGCTCAGGGCCCGGTTCACCGATCTTACCAATGAAGACATGAATTCCCCCAAAGGGGACCCGGTACCCGTACTCGATTGAGCCGGCCTCGGGGCCCCATCCTTTGTCGTCGATGTAGAGCTTGCCGCGACGACTCTTGGTCATCCGGCCAACCGCGTACCCTTTGAGTCCTTCGAAGCTGCCCTTCAAGAACTCAAAACCATCGTGCGATAGCCCCACGGTGGGCGCCAACTGTCGTGGAATTAACACGTCAAATGTCCTCTTGAAAGGACTTAGTCGTGGAGCCATCAGTATGGGTTAGCTTGAAGGGGTTAAACCGGACACGGGACACGGGAGTTTTATACTAGTTCGGCCCCTTCAATGAAGGTAAAAGCCTACGTCTAGTTGTGATGGAATTGATTGGGTTTCGATGATCAGGGAGCGAATAAGCTTTGCCTGGATCTCGAGTTGTTGTTGTCTGCCCTGAACCGCCGCCGGGTCACCCCTTTATATACACAGGAGGACCCCGGCCGGTTTACAGAGTCCTGAGGCTGGCTCATACAAGTGTCCGCCTCGGTCTCTCCTTCCCTATCTTATTACACAAGTTTGTACAATCATGGCGGTTTACTAACATGGGCCCTAATCCGCCCTTGGGCACTAGGCCTCTTAGCTTCATCAGTAAAGCACCGTCTCTTGAGCTTCCTTGGGCTTCAAAGTAACTAAAGGTGAACCGGCCCCTCCTGGGAGGTTTACCCTTAGTAGTTATATCCTCCACAATTTCTGGAGCCCGAGTGGATTCAGGCCATGCAAGAAGAATTACATCAGTTCAAGCTCAACAACGTCTCGGAACTGGTCAACCGTCCAGATCCTCGCAAGCATAATATCATTGGCACAAAGTGGATCTACCGCAACAAGCAAGATGAAAACGGCCTTGTGGTGAGGAATAAGGCACGTCTAGTAGCTCGAGGCTACACACAGGTTGAAGGAGTTGATTTCGATGAAACTTTTGCACCTGTTGCTAGACTTGAGGCTATTCGCATATTGCTTGCTTATGCTAACCATCATGATATCATCTTATATCAAATGGATGTGAAAAGTGCATTCCTCAATGGTAAGTGTCGGTGTCAAAAACGGCGGATCTCGGGTAGGGGGTCCCGAACTGTGCGTCTAGGCGGATGGTAACAGGAGACAAGGGACACGATGTTTTTACCCAGGTTCGGGCCCTCTCAATGGAGGTAATACCCTACTCCTGCTTGATTAATATTGATGATATGGGTAGTACAAGAGTAGATCTACCACGAGATCAGGGAGGCTAAACCCTAGAAGCTAGCCTATGGTATGATTGTTGTTCGTCCTATGGACTAAAACCCTTCGGTTTATAAAGACACCGAATAGGGTTAGGGTTACACAGAGTCGGTTACAATGGTAGGAAATCTACATATCCGTATTGCCAAGCTTGCCTTCCACGCCAAGGGAAGTCCTATACGGACACGGGGTGAAGTCTTCAATCTTCTATCTTCATAGTCCAGGAGTCCGGCCAAAGATGATAGTTCGGCTATCCGGACACCCCCTAGTCCAGGACTCCCTCAGTAGCCCCTGAACCAGGCTTCAATGATGACGAGTCCGGAGCGCATATTGTCTTCGGCATTGCAAGCCGGGGTCCTCCTCCGAATACTTAGAAGGTTTTGAACACATGGATAGTGTCCGGCTCTGCAAGACAAGTTCCACATAACAACGTAGAGAGAATAATTTTTGCATAGATCTGCTGACGTATTCCGCGGCGTGACGTCACACCACGGCCAGGCTTTTATTCGAATCATTTTTTACTGTCCCACCTCAGCGCGTTAAGCCAGGCAATTTCCTTGGCACGTATTATCAACGCGTAGAGGGTGCCCCCTTATTCCGGGATTCTCATCAATACGGACGTGGGTAACCCAACCGCGCCATTGATTGCGGCGCTTGGGAGATAAGCGAGTTTTATTAGGCTGGTGGGGGACGCATAGCCTCATCCGCCCATGTAAGGGGATAAGGATCCACCTTTTTTACCTACGCCTTCCTCCTCCCTTGCTCATCCATTTTCGCGCACTCTGAGCTCCAGCGCCCAAGTCCGCACATCCTTCCTCAACCATCTCCAGCCTTGTCTGGAGCGGGAGGCAGGTGGATGGTCTCCTCCATCACGGAGGGCAACATAAATAAACTGCGGAAGGCCGGATACTTGTCCGGCGACGTCGCACATCGGCTGCCCGACGAGGGGCAGCTCGTCCCCACCCCTGAGCCCCAGGAGCGGGTCATTTTTCTTGCCCACTTCCTCCGCGGACTGGGTTTCCCACTTCACCCATTCGTCCGGGGGCTCATGTTTAATTACGGCCTAGATTTCCATGATCTGGCCCTGAATTTCATCCTCAACATCTCGGCGTTCATCATCGTGTGCGAGGCTTTCCTCTGCATCCAGCCCCACTTCGGCTTATGGCTAAAGACTTTCAATGTCAAGCCGAAGGTTGTGAAGGGCCGTCAGGCGGAGTGCGGAGGCGCCATGGTCGGCAAGATCCCCAACGTCTTATTGCTCGACGGCTCCTTCGTGGAGACCGTGAAGGGGTGGCAATCGGGGTGGTTCTACATCACCGAGCCGTGCGACCCCAAATGGGTGGCGGTCCCCGAATTTCGGTCTGGTATTCCCACGCGGCTCACTTCCTGGAAGGAGACCGGCCTAGCGTGGGGTAATTCGGAAGAGCTGACCGGACTCCAAGCCTGCATGCGGACCTTGGTGAACAAGAATCTCAGGCTCGTCAATGTGATCCAGGTCATGCTCATCCGCCGGATCCTCCCGTGCCAACAACGGGCCTTCAAATTGTGGGAGTTCGATCCGGCTCGGCATCCAACCCTGAAGAGGCTCTTCGACACTACGTACGAAGATGCCTGGAAGGCGCTGTTCAAGGGCGCCGAAGCTCCCTCATCCGCTACAGAAGATCGCGGATTCAGCTCGCAACGTCAAGCTACCGAGGTAAACTATTTTGCCCTTTACGGGAATCTTGCTCTTCATAGTCTGACTCTATGCGGGATCTAAACTCCCTTGCCTTTGACAGGACTGGCGGAACACGTCCGGGCAGGTTGACTGTCCGGCTCCTTTGCCAGAAGATCCAGTAGACGCCCGCTTGGCGGGGCTGCTGGCTCCAGCGCCTTACGTGGTGCCAGAGAAGAAGGCCAAGAAGGAGGCCACGAGGACACGACGGAGTGCCCGGCGCCAGGTGTCATCGGACTCATCGTCCGACGACTCAGAGGCGGACTCCTGCCGTGAAAACGAGGAGGAGGAAAAAGAAGCCTCTCCCCCGGCAAGGGGGGGAGAAGAAGAGAAAGGCCGCCCCATCTGGGGAGGCCGGTGGGTCCAAGAAGGGGAGAACCCTTCATCCAGATGTCTCCACCACCGCCAACGATGGGCAGGGGGAGTGGCCTACGAGGGCCAAGCCCCTGGCGAGATCGTAAGTGTCCGGATACCCATGGCTTTCCGTTTTATTCATTGCATAATGTTCTCTGATGCCGAACAATCATGCAGCCCGCCCAAGGACGAGCTTGCCGCTTCGTCAAGCGGGTCCCTGAATTCGTCCGAAATGGAGAGTACTTCTCTTCCGGCCGCCTCCTCGCCTCGCGCCGCCGACGACGCCGAGGTGGGGCCCCAAGGGGGGCCTGGTCAAGAGGAGGTGACGCAGGAGGCGCCACAAGGCAGCCTCCCGGACTCCAGGCACGAGGGGAGCAAGACCCCTGGGGGCTCTAAGCCCGACCCTTGTCCGGACTCCATACCGGAACCTTCAGTGGTTCCGAAGTCCGGCAAGCGGCTCCTTCGTAAGAAGGGTAAGACGCCGGTGTCCTCCATCCAACCGGAGGCACCGGATAGCTTACTGGAGGCGCTTAACAGCGCATCCATCAAAGAGGAGCACCGCACTGTCATGAGTGTGGTGATCCAGAAGGTTCAGTCCGCCAAGAGCGGGCTGACTGAAGCCTGCAGCAGCCTTCTAACAGGCTTTGAGGTAAGTTTTCAATATATGAAAGAAGATTACCGCATAGACAGTAGCCCCTGATGCTCAGTTTGGTGTTCGGAAAGAAAAGCCGGACTGAGGATCTAAAAAGATATACGCAGGAGTCTAACATAATTATGTCAATATGGGAATGCAGGCTGCCCTGCTGACCTCTGCCGCACTGGCTGCGGAGGTCAATGCATTGAAGGAGAGCCTCGAGCGGTCCGAGGACGAGCTCGGCCAAGCCAAGAAGCAGCTCGAGGACAAGGAAGGTAAGTAATACCTTATAGAAATTAAGATAAATGTGGTTGCAAAAAGATAATAGGAATAACATGTGTACTTCAGGGGCCACGAATGAGGTGGCCACCCTGAAGGAGGAGGTGTCCGTGGCCGAAAACAAAGCGGCCGCGGAGCGCACCGAGCGAGAGAAGGGGGAGGCGCAGCTTGCGGAGGTCCGGCAAGAGCTCCAAGCTCTCGTGGAAAAGCACGAGAGTTTGGAGCGTGACTCGAAGACCCGGGAGTCCGAGCTTGCCTTGGCTCTTGAGAGTGCCAAAGCTGCTAAGGCCGAGGCCCAAAAAGCCCTCCAGGAGGTTGAGGCGATGAGGAAGATAGCGGCGGGTAAGGCATTCTTTATGCAAAGCAAGAATGTAAAAGTCAATTACCTATTACTTACCCGAATCCGGAGATCTCCAGGAGCCTTCGCAGATCTGCCCCGCAGTGTATCTGACGCCGCCGCTTTCTGCCGAGCCGAAGAGGGGAGCTCGACGGAGAAGGTGTTTTGGTCTCAGTATGCTGAGGCCGAACAACCGGTGCCTTTGAGCGACCAACTGAAGCAATTGGTCGAGCTCCACAAGGTCACCGAACAGGCCATGAAGGGCCTTATAGCTCGGCTGTGGCCAAATGAGGCCATGCCTGGGAGCTACTTCGGGCTGGTGCGGCGGCTGATGGATGCCTGTCCGTGGATCGAAGTCATCAAGCGCTCCATCTGTATTGAAGGTGCCTGTAGGGCCCTTGCCCGTGCCAAGGTGCACTGGGGCAAGTTGGACGCGGAGAAGCTGGTGACGGACAAGCCGCCGCCGGGCGAAGAACATCGCAAGCCCGAGAAGTATTATGAGGGCGTCCTGAAGGGTGCCCGTCTTATAGCGGGTGAATGCTCCAAAGATGTAATATTTGAGTAGACTCGCATTTTGTTATCCTGTACGCTGAAAACTTGTTCATATGCGCTAAGCAACGCTTTTTAATTTAAAATATTACCTTCTGTGCGGCCTTTTATCAAATTTGAGAGATGGCGAGTCGTTGGCTTCAGCCCCCATGCCACGAAAGTCTTTGGGGTGTTCGGGATAAACTTGAGCGCTCTTGTTCCCATTCTTGGGTCCTTCGAGGGAGGCGCTCAACGAACGAACTGTGCAACCGGACTATAATGCTTGAACACCCTCACTTAGCCATAGAATTCTATAATTTTGAATTTCGGCGAAGCCCCTAGTATTCGGAAGACCGAGTTCGGGGCGCTATCCATGCCTTGGCCGGACAATGCCGGTTCATCGCTCTAAGCGGCATAAGTCTTTAGGGACTCGAAAAAACCTCTCAAACAGCGATCGGATCTCGCCTTATCATGACGGTCAGTTTTAGCTTTCTCCACTGAGGTGCTCAACCCAGCTCAACCGGGGCACAATCGCAGTGGTTCTCCCAGCGCTACCTTAGCCGATATAATGGAACGTAAGGTACCAAAACATGGGAGCCGGAAACCCAACTATTGACCCAAGACATGATTCGGAGCCGATGCATATAATGCTATAAGTTCGGGGTGCCGCACTTGTGAAAGTGTTCGGACTTGTTACACCGTGTTTTTGGGGTACATAAGCCCCTGGTGTATTTGGCCGAATTGTACGGTTGCGCAATGTCATAAACTAACATATATAATGGGAAAGAATGCAATAATAGGCAAAAGCTATATATTCTTTATTCAAAAGGGACTGCGAATAAAAAGCAGAACGATACAAATTGTGCGATACGCAAGGTATGGGACTTTTGACATGTCCCCCTTCCAGGTAAGTTTATGTGTGGTATGTAAAACAGGTATACTGCTCGTAATAGAGACCACCTGGGCACTCGACACGGTTTTCTGCTTCCCTGGCTGTTGTATCGTGTGTTCGGCGCGAATGCCGGACAGGGCTTCTGGAGAACAGAGTCCTGAAAGTAAAAAGAAAAAAAACAAATGACACAAACGGGAGCCCCTAGTGCGGTCTAGCCGCACTCTGGGTATGCCGTGGTCGTGGCCCGTCCCCTATGCCCATGGTACTTCCAGAGCGTAATTAAGTACGCGTAGTACTGGCTTCGCGAGTTTGCGAGGGCTGGGGTTGGGGCCGCATTACTACGCCTGCTCGGAACGTGCCAGGCGGTCTTGCTGTAGGTTACTCCGGGCGCGCTTGGCAGTGTCCGATTTTGTATTGGCCGGACTGGAGGATTGCCTTAAGAGGCTGCTCTGCACCTCTGCCGCAAGGGCAGCCGTATGCTCCTCCATTCGGAGGGAGCGGTCGGTGTTTCCATTGACCGTGATTACGCCTCGAGGGCCAGGCATCTTGAGCTTGAGGTACGCGTAGTGCGGCACCGCATTGAATTTTGCGAATGCGGTTCGTCTGAGCAGTGCGTGATAGCCGCTGCGGAACGGGACTATGTCGAAGATTAACTCCTCGCTCCGGAAGTTATCCGGGGATCCGAAGACCACTTCAAGTGTAACAGAGCCTGTCTGATTGGCCTCAACACCTGGAATGACGCCTTTAAAGGTCGTCTTTGTGGGTTTGATCCTTGACGGGTCTATGCCCATTTTTCGCACTGTGTCCTGGTAAATCAGGTTCGGGCTGCTGCCGCCGTCCATCAGGACTCTTGTGAGGTGGAATCCTTCAATAATTGGGTCAAGAACCAATGCGGCGAAACCGCCATGACGGATACTAGTAGGGTGGTCCCTTCGATCGAAGGTGATCGGGCAGGAGGACCATGGGTTGAACTTCGGGGCAACTGGCTCCATCACAGATATCGTCCCTTAGTGCACGCTTCCGCTCCCTTTTGGGTATGTGGGTTGCGTATATCATGTTCACCGTCCGCACTTGTGTGGGAAAGCCCTTCTGTCCTCTATTGTTCGGCGGCCGGGGCTCCTCCTCGTCATTGCTATGCAGCCCCTTGTCGTTGTTTTCGGCGCTTAACTTGCCTGCTTGCTTGAACACCCAACAATCCCTGTTGGTGTGATTGGCTGGTTTTTCGGGGGTGCCATATATCTGGCACAAGCGATCGAGTATTCGGTCCAAGTTGGACGGGCCCTGGGTATTCCTTTTGAATGGCTTTTTCCGCTGACTGGGTTTAGAGCCTCTAAATCCGGCATTTACTGCCGTATCTTCAGCATTGTCACCGTTAATGCGGCGTTTATGCTTGTTGCGACGTGACCTGTCATTGCTGTCCTTGGTATCCGAACTACCAGGGTGTTTGGCCAAGTTGTTGCTTTGAGCTAGCCAGCTGTCCTCTCCTGAGCAAAAGAGGGTCATGAGTGTGGTGAGGGCTGCCATGGATTTCGGCTTTTCCTGTCCTAGGTGCCGGGCTAGCCACTCGTCGCGGATGTTGTGTTTGAAGGCTGCTAGCGCCTCTGCATCCGGACAGTCTACGATCTGATTTTTCTTTGTTAGGAACCGCGTCCAGAATTATGCGGCCGATTCTTCCGCTGTTGAATTATGTGGATAAGGTCATCGGCGTCTGGGTGGTCGCACATATGTGCCTGGAAGTTATCAAGGAATACGGCTTCCGGTCCTCCCAACAACCAATTGACTCTGCTGGCAAGCTGTTGAGCCAATGCCGAGCTGGTCCTTTAAGCTTGAGTGGGAGGTATTTGATGGCATGTAGATCATCACCGCGGGCCATGTGGATATGGAGGAGATAATCCTTGACCCAGACCGCTGGATCTGTGGTGCCATCGTATGATTCGATGTTTATGGGTTTGAAGCCCTCAGGGATTTGATGATCCATTACTTCATCTGTGAAGCATAGTGGGTGTGCGGCGCCTCTATATTGGGCTATGTCACGACGTAGCTCGTATGAGCTTTGTCTACTGTGTTCGGCCCGGCCGGGGTTGCTGTATCCGGCGTGACGGTAATCATCCCGAGTTGTTGGGCGCCCACGCGATCTGTAGATCGATCTTGTATGCTTTGCCTTATCCTCCAATATGTCTCGCAAGTCCTGCACATTTTCCCATGCCTTGGTACCTTTTGAGCGGCGTCGGGGCGTGGCTTGAGCGGAGGGCTGAGAGGCTTCTCTGTCACGGCCACGGGGTGGCTGGTCTGCCATGTCTTGCGCTGGTGACTCGGGTGCTTCCTCCTCTGATCGAGGCAACGGTCTGCGTTTGGGGTAGCTTTTGGAGCGGCGTTTGAGTTCGTACTCTTCGGCTGCAAGGACTTGATCCATCTGTCGACTAGCGAGTCTTGGTCACTCTAAGCTTTGTTGCTTTGCTTTTCTTGAGGCTGCTTGCCGTGGCCATGAGCCTGCGTTTAAACGCTCTTGTTTGACGGGATCCTCCGGCACGACGAATTAAATGCGTCGTCGAGGCTTGCCTCGTCTTCGGAGGGCGCATAGTTATCGCCTCTGCCTCTCTTTCTGCCGCACTATCGCGGCGCACTTGCTTCTCCCTCCTCTGTCTGAGTCCCGCTAGAGGGGGTCGTCTTGACCTTTGTCCGGGGTATTATTGTCTCCCGTGCGGAATCACCATTTTCTTGTGGCGGGATTTAGAGCGGCCTTGACGTCGGGCGCTCGGTTGTTTCTTGGAGGGGTCATCCTCCGCTGTTCCATCGCCGTTCCCATCTTTTGGGATATCCACCATGTATATGTCATATGACGAGGTGGCCTTCCAGTGCCCCGTGGGCGCTGCTCTTGACCATCTCCGGCACCGTCGTCCATACCGTCGATGTCTTCGGAGTCGAAGTCGAGCATGTCGGTTAAATCATCGATAGTGGCTACAAAGTGGGTGGTGGGTGGGCGTTGAATTTCTTCGTCGTCCGAATCCCAACCTTCCCGACCATAGTTCGGCCAGGGCTCCCCTGATAAAGAGAGAGACTTTAATGAGTTTAAGATATCGCCAAAGGGCGAGTGCTGAAAGATGTCTGCGGCAGTGAACTCCATGACCGACGCCCAGTCGGATTCGACTGGCAGGGGCGCGGGAGGTTCGGAGTCCGGGTAGGAGTCTGGCACCTGGGAGTCACGACATTCGCAAAGGACAGGGATGGTGTTCGGCTCGAGCGCCGTAGAGATTTCAGCCCCCGAGGCGGTGTCCAACCAGCCGTCCTCGATCGACGAAGCCGGCTCCGGATTGAGGGTCGGAGCGGGCATTGGTACGGCCTCCAGGGCACTGTTCGGCGGGAAAGCTAGATCATGCCCATCGAGACAGCGCGGCACGATCGGTCTTGGCTCGAATCCGTCGAAGATCAAGTCTCCGCGGACATCGGCCGTATAGTTCAAGCTTCCAAATCTGACCTGATGGCCAGGGGCGTAGCTTTCAATCTGCTCCAGATGGCCTAGTGAATTGGCCCGCAGTGCAAAGCCGTCGAATACAAAAGATCTGTCCGGGAGAAAAGTCTCACCGGACTGCGTCGTTCTTGACGATCGAAGGAGCCATCGGGCCTATAGGTGACGACAGAGGAACTCTCAATGAAAGCACCAATATCGGTGTCAAAACCGGCGGATCTCGGGTAGGGGGTCCCGAACTGTGCGTCTAGGCGGATGGTAACAGGAGACAAGAGACACGATGTTTTTACCCAGATTCGGGCCCTCTCGATGGAGGTAATACCCTACTCCTGCTTGATTAATATTGATGATATGGGTAGTACAAGAGTAGATCTACCACGAGATCAGGGAGGCGAAACCCTAGAAGCTAGCCTATGGTATGATTGTTGTTCATCCTATGGACTAAAACCCTTCGGTTTATATAGACACCGAATAGGGTTAGGGTTACACAGAGTCGGTTACAATGGTAGGAAATCTACATATCCGTATCGCCAAGCCTGCCTTCCACGCCAAGGAAAGTCCTATCCGGACACGGGGTGAAGTCTTCAATCTTCTATCTTCATAGTCCAGGAGTCCGGCCAAAGATGATAGTTCGGCTATCCGGACACCCCCTAGTCCAGGACTCCCTCAGTAAGCTTGAGGAAGAAGTATATGTTGCTCAACCCCCAGGTTTTGAATATCCAAAGCATCCTGACAAAGTCTTCAGACTCAATAAGGCCCTCTATGGCCTCAAGCAGGCCCCTCGGGCGTGGTATGATAATTTGAAGGAATTCTTCAGGAAGAATGGCTTCACACCCGGTTCACTCGATCCTACTCTCTTTACTAAATCTTATGATGGTGAACTGTTTGTGTGCCAAATATATGTTGATGATATCATCTTTGGCTGTACTGACCAACGTTATAGTGATGAATTTGCCTGTATGATGAGTGAAGAATATCAAATGTCTATGATGGGAGAGTTGAAATTCTTCTTAGGTCTTCAAATTCGTCAACACCGCAATGGCATATTCATATCTCAGGAGAAATACCTCAAGGATGTCCTGAAGAAATTCGGCATGCAAGATTGCAAAGGCATCAAAATTCCTATGCCCACAAATGGTCAACTATGCACTGATGAAAATGGTATTGACTTCGATCATAAGGTATACCGCTCCATGATTGGCTCTTTATTGTACTTACATGCATCTAAGCCAGATATAATGCTTAGTGTTTGCATGTGTGCCCGATTTCAAGCTGCACCGAAGGAATCACACCATAAGGCTGTGAAGCATATTCTTCGATATCTAGCTCACACACCAACACTAGGATTATGGTATCCCAAGGGCTCGGATTTTGATCTCATTGGATATTCTGACTCGACTATCTTTGGTGATCGTGTGGACCGCAAGTCAACATCTGGTACTTGTCATTTCCTCGGACGATCCTTGGTCTGTTGGTCCTCGAAGAAACAGAACTGCATATCACTGTCTACTGCTGAAGCTGAGTACATTGCTGCTGGTTCTTGCTGGCCCACGAACACCTATGGGACCTGGGTCCCTTGTGGTTCGGAGGGGGGCGGAGATTGCACAAATAGCGGATCGAAGCGATGCACACAAGCAGATTTACCCAGCTTCGGAGCTCTCCGGAGAGATAACACTCCTACTGCTGCTTTGTGGATTATCTTGTGTTCTTGCTAGGGAGCAATGGGAGCTACAAAACCTAGCCTGAGTGTGGTCTCGTATGAGTATAGTGAACTAATACGGAGATGAAACGAACCCTTTCTACGTTGCACTTGGGCCTCCTTTTATAGGCACAAGGGGTCACCACATGTGGCAAGTAGACAAGGGTAAGATAGTAAAACATAGGTTGGTACACCGCTTTGTACAAAGGTACGATGATCTATACCTAACTCGACGGCAAGGGACAAGAATCATTAATGCCCGTCTCGATCGCTGAAACGAGTGTAACTAGGACCGTCAAGCGGCGCCTCCGTTTGCCACGATGGTAGCTCGTGCCGCTTATCGCTGCTCCCCGCTGGCTGCACAGCCCGTCGACACGCGTTTCTGGGGAAGCCCCGTGGCGACACGTTGGCGGATGAGCTGGAGCGGAGATGAAGAGAGGTTGCCCGCCCCGGCAAGCGCCTTGCCGCGGCTGAAACCTTGTCGCGCTTGGGGGCTCGGCGCCCACCAAGCCTTCCCGGCAAGCTCCTCTTGCCGGGGTCTTGTTTCCTTCGCGCCCTGAGTGGTCTTCCCGGCAAGCTCCTCTCGCCGGGGTCTTGATTACTTTGTTCTTGAATGGTTCCAAAGGAGCTGTTGAGGATCTTGGCGGTCACCAAGTCAGCCCGCCGCTGGTGCAGAATCTGTCTGTGCACGAGTTCGGGATACTAGGGTACCCCTACTCTAGTACACCGGCAGGAGCCCCGAACTGGGCCACACTGCGGCGCCAAGCTTCTGTTGGGCGGGCCCAAAAAGCAGTCTGCGAACGCAGCTTGTGATGCAGATTGCGTCATTACTCGCTACTGGACCCACCACGTATCCCACTTAACGGCACGCCTTTGGACGTGGCGTCGTGGGGAGATCGTGGGGCTTTCTTTAATGGGAAAAATCGGAACGCCCGTCCCCTCTCCCCTTTATAAGCAGGGGGAACAGGGGCAGGACGCCCACTTGCCATTGCTGTCACATCAGAAACCCCCGTCGCTTTCCCCTTTCTTCTCGAGCCCAAAGAGAACGACGCTCCGCCCCTTCCATTGCCACCGGTGCCACCAACGCCGTCGACCTCCTCCACCACCTCTCCCCATGGCTCCGAAGGCCGACAAGGGAAAAGGCGTGAAATCGGCCGAGGCGCAGCGGCTCGCGGCGCTGCGGAAGGAGCGGGCCCTCTTCGATCCCCTGCTTGACAGGAAGGAGCTGCGGGAGCTGTACTACCTTTTCTGGTCGACGGCGACGCGGGCGCACCCGCGCACGAGGGTGATCTCCGCCGCCACGTCCGATAAAGTCTCCATCGGGTACCCCTTTTTCGCGCTTTTCTTCCACTGCGGGCTCTGCCCCCCCTTTTCTGAGTTCTTCTGCGATGTCATGAATACCTATGGCCTCCGCCTCCTTGACTTCACCCCCAACGCCGTCCTCACCATGGCCGTTTTCGCACACCTCTGCGAGAACTTTGTCGGGGCCCACCCAAATGTCGCACTCTTCCGCCATTACTTCTCACCCAGCCAGAGAGAGGAGAGCCGCTTGCCGGAGGAATTGCATGGACCTCTAGGATCGGCAAGAAGGAAGCGTATCTTGACGGAGAGTTGCGCAGCAAGTGGGAGGAGTGGAGAGCCGACTGGTGTTGGATCGTACAAGAGGAGCCACAGCCTTTCACCGCCCTGCGCCAAACTCCCATAGTTCGCGGCAACGATTGGAGCAACTTGGCGCCGGAGGACGACAAGTTGACGATTGCCGTGACTAGGATTTTGCGTCTCCGGCAAGCAGGGCTTACCGTAGGAGCAGTTGGCGCGGACTTCCTTCGCCGCCGCATCGCGCCCTTGCAGGAGAGGGGGAGGCCTGCTTGGGAATTCGAGCAGCGGACATCATGAGGCTGCGCCCGGTTTTGAATTGGAATTTTACTGTATTGGAGCTTGACGGCATGCTGCGGGAGTTGTTCAAGCCTGAAGCGGATAACCCCGAGTGGTGTATGTTGCCGAGGGGAGTCATGCCCTTGTGCAACAACTCTTCGCTTGACAGCATCCGCGCGATGATGCCATTGTGCGATTCCCATGGAATCGTTCCAACTTGGCAGGAGCCCGCCGACGACGTCGTGCAGCAGTTCTTTGACAACTTGGTTGAAGTGCCGATCCGCGCCGACGAGCAGAGGCGGCTCACCCGCGACACCACCGATCAGGAGATGGCGCGCATTGCCACGAGGCTGGAGGAGGCTGCAGAGGCTGCTGTCGCCGGCATATTTGGGTTTACTGTCGAGGAGGCGGAGACGACCGAGGCGGCAAGCCTTGCCGACCGAGAAGAGTTCATCGCCGAGGAGGAGCAGATCGAGCCCGTCAACGAGCCGAGCGAGCCTACCGGGGGCGCCTCTCCTCCGCCGTCAAGTAACTTGCCGCAGGGGGAGCCCGCTGCCCCGCCGAGGAGACGCCTCCGTAAGACTGGAGAAGTGGCGGGGTGGCATACGGTCCAACAGCCGCCTCGCCGTCCGACGCGCTCCACCGCGGCAAGCACTGTTGCCGCGAGAGCGCCTCATTCCGCCAGGGCAACGGGCGCGGGGTCTTCTGGAGTCGCGGCCCCTGCACCCGCCAAGCGTCCGAGGGAATCTTCTCCCCCAATCCGTCACGCCGGAGCGGAGTTTGATCTCTCCGCCCTCAGCTCCGAGGAAGAAGAGGAAGAGTAAGATCTTGTCGTTGCTACTCGTAATCTTCCAATTTATTGCTTTATCTTATATCTGACTGGTTTCACTCTGAACCTTCTTCTTCAGGACGCTAGCTCAGAGGGCGTCGAAGAGGGCCAAGACTCCGGTTGTTGTCGTCTCAGATGACTCCCCTGTGGCAGGGGCACGTCGAGACTCCTTGCCGGATCCGGCAACCCTTCAACAGAGCAGCCCCCAGCACAGCCCCCAGCGTAAGTGTTTGGTTCATTCCTCATAGTTAGGTGTGCTTGGGTGCTCTTCTGTCACTGATATCTGGTTTGTTGAATTATGTAGGAGCAGAACAGTCTCATCAGGAGGTCCCGGAGGCTGCTCCCGAGGTCCAGCCTCATCAGGAGGCTCCAGAGGTCACCCCCAAAATTCTGCTTGCTTCAACTACGCCACCAAGGGAGAATTCTCCGCCAAGGGAGCGCTCTCCGGCAAGGGAGGCCTCTCCGACAAGGGGATCTTCTCCGGCAAGGGGCAGCGCCGACAACCCTCCGGTGGTGGAGACCGCGGCAACAGACCCTACTGCAGGTAATCTTCTTGTTTGAGAATTTCCCTTGGGTTCTTTTCTTACATTCTTCTCTTTGAACATTCGCTTGACTTGTGCTTTCTTCTTGACCATCAGATCCATCTGCCGGAGATCCGATGGAGCCCGAGGCTGCGGCGAGGAGGGGCCTTCATGGCGACAATGTCGACGCCGCCAACATGGAGGAGGAGGCTGGCGGCCGACGGTGGCGGCAAGGCCGCCAAGGCTGCTTGGCGCAGAGGCTGGGGAGAATCTGGCGATCGACCGACGGCCCCGAGGCCGCAGGAGCGCCAGCGCCAGACCACCGCCGCCGATCCTCCCGCCACCGATGCCGCACAGAGACTCGAAGAGCCTGACCGGCGCCTACCTGAAGGCCGGCGAGGGTGTCTTTATTAAGCTCCCATGGGCATCAAGCTCCAGGGCACCGGCCGAAGGGGAGACCTTTGATGCGGAACTGCTTGCCTCCGCCGGGCTGCCGCTGGTTGATGCCCGAGCAGCGGCAGCGGTGAGCTGAGGAGGAGCAGCTACTAAGGAGGTTCTTGCTGTCGCTCTACCGCTACCGACAAGCCAAACTGAGTCTGTGGAGGCGCTTTGTCGCAAGGGTGGAGCTGACTTGGAGAAAGCGGAAGAGCTCCGGCCAACAAAGAAACTCTCCGGGATATAGCAGAGGCGCGGAGCAGCTTGCTTTGAGGAGTGCACGGCCTTCATCTTGGAGAAGGGCGAGGTCGAGGAGCAGAGAGGCTTGCCGTGAGAAGCTCTCCAGCGAGAAGGTGAGCTGGCGCAGCGAAGATCAACCTCGACAGCTATGAGGAAGATCTCGCCGTCTTGTGAAACAAGCGATTAGCGGGCCACTTCAGGAGGCAAAGGATCTCGCTGCGGCTGCCGAGGCCGCCAAGAAGGAATAGGAGACAAGGGTGGCTCAGTGGAGTCCACCCTCGGAAGAGCGCCGAGGAGGTCGCCGGGTTGAAGCGCGAAGCGAGAAGGACGCCTACACCCTCGGCGAAGGCTGCAAGGTCGCTCATTTGAAAAAAATCAAGGAGATCGATGCCGCCAAGGACGTCAAGGCGGATCTGGAGCTGAAACTGACCACCCTGACGGAGACGTTGAATGGCGCCAAGGAGCGGGAAACGGGCCTGTTGGAAAAGATCAAGGCCACCGAGGAGTTCTTTGTCGAATCTGTGACCGCCCAGAATAATCTCGAGAGATAGCATAATGCCTTTGGACAGAAGGTCTTGTGGACACCGCCGCCGCATCCATAATGGTGATGGAGCTGGGGATGACGGATCTTGGGTACTCCACCGACGAGAACCTTCAACCCAGCGTCAAGCTCAGCCTATTCTTCAAAGGCATGCTGACGGGTCTCTAGCGGCTCCGGGAGGAGATCCCAAAGCAACTGGCGGAGGAGTCGCGCCAAGTCTGCGCCGGGGCTCTCCAGAAGGTGTTGATGAAGGTGGCCTTCCGCAACCCAGGCGTCGACTTCACCAAAGTCCTCAAGTCCCTGCCTCCATCCGCAGACGTTGAAGCGCTCAAGGCCCTTGTCGCACCCATTGTGGACAGGGTGAGCGGAGTCAAGAGGCTCGATGGCGACCGGCGTGGATTAGGCCGTAAGCTTATCTTTCCCTTGTTGCTGTAGATCATGTTTAGGTGAAAAATCTATTAGATCCGCAACAAGTTATTATGTAATATACACTATCTTAGGCAATCGAATGCAATGTTATTTCCTTTACTTGATTTTTTCCCTTGTATGTTTATGCCCTACGCTTTTAGGGGAACTTGTCAGTGCAAACACCTTTGCATGCGGCCGAGTGCGGAACTTCAGCCTGCTGGCGATGCCGCCTCCGACAAGCAACCTTGTCGCAACTAGTTGCAGCACACTTAAGTTGTTGAGCGGACTCGAAACAAAGTAAGGCGCCAAGCTAGTCATGAGTCGGTTCCTCCGCGCACAGGTTTTCCATACAAAGTACTATCGTTCGAGGAAGATAACTTAAAAAGTTAAAACTGGTCGTTTAAACTTAGCAACTTAGCTTCTCTGTTGTCCATTCCCCGGCAAGGCGACAGTTCCTCGAGCAACACTTGGTGGCGCACCTCATTATCTTCTCCTCCCCCCCCCCCCCCCCCGGTTAACTTGTGGGTGGATGAACCTTCTTCTTGTTTGAGAAGAAAGAAGAGAAAATAAAGTTATGGAGCCTAGTGGCTCGTGATCGCTTACCGGGTGTGGATGCTGCACAAAATGTTAGTAAACACATGCATATAAGATTATGAGAGCATGTATTGACAAGTTGTGCGCAACACATAAACTTCTTCGATGCACGGTGCGCCCGGCTTTGTACAAAGGATTACATGCAACAGCGGCAAGACTTGTACAAAGGGTGGTTCTTGAGCAGGTTCGCAACAGCGCTATATCAGGAAAAACTTGCGAAGATGCTCTATATTCCAGGAATTGCTCACGGAGCGCCATCTTGGTCTCAAAGGCGGACAGCGCCGGGCCTAGTGACTCGTTTCACCCGATAAGGGCCTTCCCACTTAAGGCGTCAACTTGTTGGAATTCTTGGCGGATTGAGCGCGCGAAGAACAAGGTCGCCTTCCTCGAAGCTTCCGGCATTAACTGCGGCTATGGTAGCGGCGCAAAGCTTGCTTTAGCGAGCAGCTCGTCTGACAACCTGAAGGCGATCTTCCTCGAGGCAGCGCGTCATCTTGTCGCAGCTGCTCTTGCTCGAGCTCATCATAGCGAGCACTCGAGGTGACCCGTATCTGAAGTTTCGTGGGGAGAACTGCCTCTGCTCCATAGACTAGAGCGAAAGGTGTGCGGCGATGGCTCGATTTGGCGTCGTCTGATCGACCAAAGAACCACCGGCAGCTCCTCGATCTAGTTTCTTCCGCACTTGCGCCTTTGTCCGAAAGTTCTGGTCTTGAGTCCCGCAGCACTTCAGCGTTTGCTCTCTGCCTTGACCGTTGCTTCTCGGATGAGCAATGAAAGCAGATCTTGGCACCAAGATCTTGGGCGTCTTGCATGAAGGTGCGGCTCGTGAACTGTGTGCCGTTGTCGGTGATGATTACTGTTAGGAATCCCAAAGCGGCAAACAATTGACTGAAGAACTTGACTGCTGATTGTCTTGTCACCTTCCTCACTGGTTCCACTTCCGGCCACTTTGTGAACTTGTCGATGTAGCGTACAAGTACTCAAAGCCCCGACGGCTTCGGGGAAAGGGCCGAGAATGTCGAGCCCCAGACGAAAAAGGGCCAGGGATAAAGGGATTGTCTAGAGCTTGAGCTGGTTGGTGTATCTGTTTGGAATGGAACTCGACGCTTCACACTTGGTTACTTGTGCGATTGCATCTGGAGGGCTTCGGCGGAAGAAACCTTCTTAGGAAAGCTTTGCCGGCAAGTGCTCTTGCGCCAATGTGGTGACCACATATGCCTCCATGTATCTCTGCCAACAGCTTTTGTCCATCTTCCCGGCAAATGCACTTCAATTTCACTCTGTTGAGTCTTCTTCTGTACAGGATGTTGTTAACAAACTGGTACATACTTGACTGCCGGGCTACTTTTTCCGCTTCTTCTTGCTCTTCGGGAAGTTCTCCTGTTTGAAGGAAATGGACGATTTGCTGCGCCCATGCTGGAGCCTGTGGCTCGACAACAAGGACTAAAGGCTCATCTATCACTGCGGGAACATCAGCTTCCACGGCAAGGACCTGCGGTTCCGCCGGAGCTTGATGATCCCCGGCAAGCTTACCGGAGTAAAGCTTGTCGGGAGCGTCTGCTTCAACGAAACAAACCATATGGTTTGTCGGAGCAGACTGCTCCTCAGCGATATTCGCGTTGATTTTAGGGACCTTCTTGGCGGCGGCCCCAGGGAGCTCTGCCGGAAAGTAGTCGGCGGAAACCAATTTTCTCTTCTTGCTCTGTCCTGTTGATGGTGTTACGGTTGGCTGAATCAGCTTGAGCACGAAAATTCCTGGTTCCACAGGTAACTTAAGTGCGGCACATTTGGAGAGGCCATCAGCTATATCATTCTGAGCTCTTGGAACATGTTCCATTTGCAGGCCTTCAAAGTGCTCTTCTAGCTTCCTCACTTCATCGACGTAGGCTTCCATCAACGGACTCTGATAATCTTTATTTACTTGGCGGACGACAAGTTGCGAGTCCCCCCTGACAATGAGCTTCTTGATCCCAAGGTCTACCGCAATCCTGAGACCGGCAAGCAAACCTTCATACTCTGCAGTATTATTTGTTGCTTGTTCCTTGGGAAAGTGCATCTGGACTATGTACTTGAGGTGCTCTCCGGTGGGTGCGATAAGCAGCACGCCGGCACCGGCGCCTTGCAGCGAGAAGGCACCATCGAAGTACATCAGCCATTCTTTATTTGCCTCTTTGACGGGGATGCTCGTCTCTGGAATTTCTTCATCTTGCGTTGGCGTCCACTCTGCTATGAATTCTGCCAATGCTCTACTTTGGATAGTTGAAGTGCTTTCAAACTTGAGACCAAAGCTTGACAGTTCCAGTGCCCACTCGACAATTACACTGTTGCTATACGGGTTTTGCAAAATCCTCTTCAACGGAAAGCGAGTGACAACTGTTATCTCATGTGCTTGGAAGTAATGGCGCAGCTTTCTCGAGGCCATGAGGGGGCCGAAAAGCAGCTTCTGCACACCAGAATACCTTGACCTAGCCCCCTGTAGAAGGCCCGACAAAAGTGGTAGGCGCTGCACCATCTTTTTCTGTATCTTGTCGCAACCCTGCACAGATCTGTTCTTGTCGGGACCAGAGCTTGATGGCGAAGCCCCCTGCTTGTCGCTGGATGCATCTGCCTCGGTTGCAGGCTCATCATCCACCTCCATCTCCGCTACTAACGCAGCACTAACCATTTGATTGGTTACCGCTATATACAGTAGCAACTTCTCTTGTGGCCTAGGTGCGACAAGTATTGGAGTGGAGGACAGGTATCTCTTCAAGTCCCGCACAGCAGCCTCCGCTTCGGGAGTCCATTTCATTGGACCTGCCTTTTTCAAGATTTTGAAAAATGGCAGGGCGCGCTCAGCAGACTTAGAGATGAACCTGCTGAGAGCAGCCACGCAACCGGCAAGCCTTCTGACATCCTTGACGCGCTTTGGTGCTTCAATCTGCTCAATGGCCTTGATCTTATGCGGATTGGCTTCAATTCCCACGAGACACAAAGAACCGAGAAGCTTGCGGAGGGAACTCCAAACACGCACTTCTCGGGGTTGAGCTTGAGGTTGATCTTGCGCAGATTTGCAAATGTCTCATCCAAATCTTGAACTAGAGTTGCTTTGTCCTTGCTCTTGACCACTATGTCATCCATGTAGGCTTCTACATTTCTGTGTATCTGTGGCTCAAAGGCATCATGGACTACTCTTGCAAAGGTTGAACCGGCATTCTTTAAACCGAAAGGCATCCGTATGAAGCAGTACGTGCCACATGGTGTAATGAATGTGGTTTTCTCTTCATCCTCTTCTGCCATGAAGATTTGATGATATCCTGAATATGCATCAAGAAATGAAAGCAGATCACATCCAGCCATGGAGTCAACAATCTGGTCGATACGTGGCAAGGGAAATGGGTCTTTGGGACAAGCTTTATTAACATCTGTAAAGTCAATACAAAGTCTCCATTTGCCATTTGCCTTACGTACAACTACCGGATTGGCCAACCACGTGGGATGGAGGACCCCTCTGACCAGGCCTGCTGCTTCCAACTTCTTGATTTCTTCCGCTATGAACTCTTGGCGCTCCACTGCCTGTTTTCTAACTTTTTGCTTGACGGGCCGCGCATGAGGACAGACAGCTAGGTGGTGCTCAATTACTTTCCTGGGAACTCCGGGGATGTCAGATGGTTGCCACGCAAACACATCGACATTCGCCCGCAGGAAAGCAACAAGCTCGCCTTCCTATTTAGGGTCAAGCGCGGCACTGATGGTGAAGGTACCACCAGTGCCGTCCTCCTTGGCGGGCACCTTCTTGGTCTTCGGCGGAGCTGCCATCGTCTTCTTGCACTTGCCGGTGGAGCTCGATGGTGCGTCCTCGACGGTAGCGCAGCACTCCGAAGAGGTGCGCTTGCCGGAGTGGGCATCAGAGCTCTTGCCGGACTTGTTGCCGGACTTGGTGGTCTATCTGTTGCGGCTGCTGCATCCCGGTAAATCTTGTCGGCGCAGATAAGCGCATCCTTCTTGTCGCCATGGACAGAAATGACGCTTATCGGGTCGGGCATCTTGAGTAAGTTGTAAGCATAATGAGAGGCGGCCATGAACTTGGCGAGTGCTTTGGACGGCCAAGTATGCCATTGTAGGGCAATGGGAAATCGGCAACGTCAAGCGTGACCCTCTCGGTTCTGAAGTTGAGCTCCGCCAAATGTTACCGGCAATGTGATCTTCCCTTTGGGCTTGCTCCTTCTGGGTTGATTCCTTGGAAAGTACCGGTCTCCTCGAGCTCATTGTCGAGGATTTGAAGCTTACGGAGCACTTTGCGGAGGAGATCAGGTTCAGCCGGCCCGCCGTCAACCAACATCTTTGTGACCTTGAGGTTGCGGATGGTTGAGTGAGACCAACATCGGCAAGCACCCGACCGCAGTTATGCGATCGGGGTGATCCTCAATGTCAAAGATGATGGGCGTCTGGACCACTTGAGAGGTTTGCGTGACTCTATGGATGGTTATGCTGCATTGACCTCACGCATCCATTGCTTGAGTTGGCGGTGCGAGGTATGCGAGAGAAGCACCACCGTCAACGCATAAAGAACCTCCGTTGCCTTCTGAAACTCCTGCTCATCGGCTTCGCCGTCTTCCATGTCTTCGTCATCTTCATCTTCATCTTCTTCCTTGTCGCGGCCGCGGGGAGGTCTATCTCCTTGCCGCTGCTTGGCCTTGCCGCGGCGTCCTCCCTGACCGGGTCTTTTCTTACTAGCTGCACCTGCACCTTCCTGGGCCTTCTCCTTGTCTCGCCGCTCGTATTCAGCTCTCTGTAGCTCAACAAGCTGCTCGACTTTCTTGCAGCTCTGGAGATCGTGGCCCTTGGTGAGGTGGATCTTCTGATCTTGCTTGTTGGAGCTGTCGGGCTTGTCGGCGGCCGCCACAGCTTGGCGGTCGGTGTCGTGGCGACCTCCTTGCCGGAGCCACCAGCCTTGGCTTTGTTGGCGGCACCATCCTTGCGGACTGCTTTCGACAACTAGTACTTCTTGGTTTTTCTTCCTTACATTGTTTCGCCTTGGCCCTTCCTTGCAGGGCAGTCTCTTCACTGTCGACTCTGCTCCCACATTCTCTCTGGGAGTCTTCTTCCTTCTTCGGTAGCGTGCGCACTTAGCCGGCCAGGCGTAGAGCTATTGGCGTCTTTCACTTTGCACATCGCCATCTCCTCCCTCATCCTGCGGTTTCGTACATTACGATGAAATGCCTTGATCACCTTGGCGGGGTGGACGTCTCGGGATGTTGTAATGCCTGCAGCTGAATCTCCGGATGAATTTGCGCGAGGACTCTCCTTCCTTCTGGGCGAGTAGGTGAAGGTCACTCTCCTGGCCATGAGGCTTGTGGCCGCCTGTGAAGGCGCCAACAAACTGGTGGCACAAATCTGCCCAAGAAGAAATAGAGCTGTCCGGCAAGTGCATGAGCCAGGATCTGACGTTTGGCTTGAGCACTAGAGGAAAGTAGTTGGCGAGGATCTTGTCGTCTCGTCCCCTCGCAGCCTGCACCGCGATGGTGTAAATGCTGAGGAACTCCGATGGATGTGTCCTGCCGTCATACTTCTCTGGCACATCTGGTTTAAAGTTTTTCTTGTCGGGCCACCGGACTTGCCGCAGCTCACGAGTGAACGCAGGGCAACCTACCGCGTACGGTAAGTCGCCTGGTTCCCCTGGCGCATGCATGTCGACGATGGGCCAGCGGCGCTGGTCGGATTGACGGCGCGCTTCTCTTCGGCGCTCGATTCGGGTTCGAGCGTCTTCTTCTTGTCGTTCTCGAAGAACTTGGCACTGGTCTCGACGAGCTCGCGGATTCGACGACGCTGTGGAGTCGCTGTCGAGGTGGATCCGGCGAGTCGGCGATCTTGGCCTTCGGGAAGGGGAGTGCACTGTGGATGCACCCCCGCAAGTCTCGTCGCCCTCGGCTCGTGTCTTCTCGCCTTGCCGTGGCTGCGAGGCGCTTGGTTGCCGTGGGACGTCGCCGTTGGCAAAGCCAATGAGTCTCTGGATCGTGGCCCTCCATTCGTCGACCTTGTCGGCCGTTGGAGGGTAGTCTAGAAGTAACTGGGCTCTCGCCAAGGCTTCTGCTGGTGTGGTGGGTGGCAAGGGCGTACGTAACGAGGAACGGGATGTGCTCGGACTCCTAACCAAGTTAGGAGGAGCAGCATCCCATGGCGACCGTACTCTACTACTCGTCCGGCATCTTTGGTGTGCATGCGGTCTCGAGGGCCTCTGGATCCTCGGCTTGGCCTTGATCCAACGAGCGTATGGTGCAGCGGGTATCATGGCGCTGTCGGTCCAGCGCCTCTGAGAAGGGCAGTGCGGACTTCGACGCCGATGCATGCGCTGCCTTGTCCTTGGACTTGGCGGCGTTGTGGCTCTCTCACGATGCCGTTCCTCATGGCGTTCCCCCACCACTGACAGCTCCGGTGGTGGTGGAGTTCGACAGCGACGGCTCTGCTGCTGCCAAGACTTCTTCTTGGTAGCCATGTTCAACGAAGATGTTGATGAAGAAACTGCTCGTGTGAACGCCGGATCAGATTCACACAGCCTCGACGCCCCCTACCTGGCGCGCCAAAGATGTCGGGGAAGCTAATCGTGGCCCACGAACACCTATGGGACCTGGGTCCCTTGTGGTTCGGAGGGGGGCGGAGATTGCACAAAGAGTGGATCGAAGTGATGCACACGAGCAGATTTACCCAGCCGGAGCTCTCAGGAGAGATAACACTCCTCTTGCTGCTTTGTGGATTATCTTGTGTTCTTGCTAGGGAGCAATGGGAGCTACAAAACCTAGCAAGAGTGTGGTCTCGTATGAGTAGAATGAACTAAGCCGGAGCTGAGCCGAACCCTTTCTACGTTGCACTTGGGCCTCCTTATATAGGCACAAGGGGTCACCACATGTGGCAAGTAGACAAGGGTAAGATAGTAAAAACATAGGTTGGTACACCGCTTTATGCAGTGTCTGATGATCTATACCTAACTCGGCGGCAAGGGACAAGAATCATTAATGCCCGTCTCGATCGCTGAAACGATTATAACGAGGACCGTCAAGCGCGCCTCCGTTTGCCACGATGGTAGCTCGTCAGCGCCGCTTATCGCTGCTCCCCGCTGGCTACACAGCCCGTCGACACGCGTTTCTGGGGAAGCCCCGTGGCGACACGTTGGCGGATGAGCTGGAGCGGAGATGAAGAGAGGTTGCCCGCCCCGGCAAGCGCCTTGCCGCGGCTGAAACCTTGTCGGCAGGGGCTCGGCGCCCACCAAGCCTTCGGGCAAGCTCCTCTTGCGGGGTCTTGTTTCGCCAGCATACAGGTGGTCTTCCCGGCAAGCTCCTCTTGCCGGGGTCTTGATTACTTTGTTCTTGAATGGTTCCAAAGGAGCTGTTGAGGATCTTGGCGGTCACCAAGTCAGCCCCGCCGCGGGGTGCTGCAACTGTCCGTGCACGAGTTCGGGATACTAGGGTACCCCTACTCTAGTACACCGACACCAGTCGTGCCCGTTGGTATGTCTCCTCGATCAAAGGTAAGTCCCAAACGGTCACAGGGAGGGCTCTTGGTATTCAACCTCTTTATAAAGAGACCAAGGCTTTACTCCTTTCGATCTCAATCGAATCCGCCTCTCGCCTCGAGTTCCAACACCCAGGGCTCTAGATTCAGGCGCTTCGGATCTTCAATGATGTCCGGCTCCGACCTTCAAGGCCGATGGACGCCTTCCTCCGTCATGGAGGAAGTCGAGCTAAAGCTGAGAGAGGCCAGGTATTTGACCGGCGAAATCTCACATAGGCTGCCTGCTCAAGGGCAGGTTATTCCCACTCCCCAGCCCGGTGAGAGTGTGGTGTTCGTATCTCACTTCCTCCGAGGGCTAGGCTTCGCGACGGATCCCTTCGTGAGGGGGCTCATGTTCTATTATGGGCTGGAATTTCACGATTTAGCTCCGGAGTCCATCCTCCATATCTCATCGTTCATCGTCGTGTGCGAAGCCTTCCTCCGTATTACTCCTCACTTCGGACTGTGGCTCAAGACCTTTAAAGTAGAGCCGAAGATGATCGAGGGACGGCACGCGGAGTGCGGAGGCGCTGTTATAAGCAAGAATGCCGACGCTCCATGGCCTGAGGGCTCTTTTCAAGAGGAGTGCAGCTTATGGCAACAAGAGTGGTTTTATATCACAGCTCCCAGGGGTACCAAGTGGGTGGCGCCGCCTGTTTTCCGCTCGGGTCCCCCGCCCCGACTAGCGTCATGGGTCAATAAGGGGCTGGACTAGGGCCGACAAAGGACATGCCCCTGTTGCAGGGCCACATCCGAGATCTCCTGGAAAGAGACATCAGTCTGGTCGTGGTGACGCAGGTCATGTTGATTCGTCGAGCCCTGCCCTACAAATGTCGCCCCCTCCGTCTGTGGGAGTTCAATCTGGAGGGACCGCAAGCTCTCCAACATTTTATGGGCGCGACGCCCGCGGAGATGTACAAATTGTTCTTCGGACCACATGCAGTGTGTCCGGATTCTACTGAAGACGCAGGTCTGAGCTGCAATCGTCCGGATACTCAAGTAAGTAGCCCTGTGCACGGACACATCATCCGTTTATTTATCACGACATCGCCCTTAAAAGAGCTATTTTTGAAACAGGAGTGGATCGCGAAGGCGAAGTTAATCAGGTGTCCGGCCCCCCTTCCTGAGACCTCGCCGTATCCCGTGTTAACCAGGATGCTGGAGATCGTGCCTTTGGAAGAAAACGAAGGGGGGACAAGGAAGCTACTGCCTCCACGAAGGAGGCTGTCCGGAATGGAGGAATCGAGAATTCCTCTCCTCAGGGGAAGAAGAGGACCGCCTCTGAAGACCCGGAGACCGTGATCTCAAAGAGGGGGAAGAAGTCTTCGCCAGAGGGTCCTGTGTTGGGGGATACCTCGGCCGTACTATGCCCTCAAGGGGATCAGCCCTCCACCGAGCCGTAAGTAGAAAGGAGGTTTAAAATGAGAGAAATCCTTGTTTTATTTCTGAGGAAAATAACCGAAATTTTACCTTGTAGTTCGGATCTCAGCCCTTCTCAGCAGAGCTCGTCTTCGGGGGGTCTTCTTCCGGAGATGATGGAGAGCGGAATGCCTCCCCCTCCCGTACCGCCTTACGAGCCGGGCGACCCTGAGGTATCGTCGCGGAGGGTTTCTCCTAATCTGGCAGGGCCGGAAGGCAGTCACATGGCCCCCCGAAGCCCTCCGTGTCTGGCCTTTGAAAAAAGCAATCGAACGAGCCCGGCACCGCCTGGTGCATGATCGGAGGTACTGAAGGATCTGCTAGGGCGAGCGTCTATCTCAGAGGAGCACCGTACATTGATGAGTACGGTAATTGAAAGGATCTCGTCCGCGGAGAGCGGGTTTCACGAGGCTGTCAGGAGTTTACTGACAGGTTTTGAGGTACACGAAGTGATGTACTTTTTGACAGTTCCGCATATTTAAGATGCGCCCTGTGTAGATAGTATCCCCTGAGACTCTGTGCGCTGTCGGAAGTGACGGCACACAGAGGATCATAATCCCATGTATAATTTGCCGTCTCCCTATGTAGGTGGCGAAGTGTCCGGTGGCCAGCCGGACTAACGAATTTGCCGAGCTAAAGCGGCAACTTGACGTGGCAGATGCCGACATCGCGCTTGTCAACAAGCGGCTTGACGAGGCACAAGGTATTTAATTTCTCCCAAGACATCTGGTAAGAGGAGCTTGATGCCAGTATCTTACCATGTGTGCGCTTGATGCAGATGGAGCTGCTGCCGTGGAGGACCTTCGGGCGGAACTTGCCCGAGCCAAGGAGCAAGCCAGGAAAAGCGATGCGGCTACCTTAAAGGTGGTTGAAGAGCTGAAAGCCGAACAGGCTGCTCATTGCCGAAGCAAGAAGGAAATGGCCGAGATGTCTGTAAAGCTAAAGAACGCTGCTGACCGTTGCAAGCTTCTTGAGAAAGAAGATCGGGCGGAGCGGACGGACCTGGAGAAGGCCACTACAGCGGCCAAGGATGCTCGTTCTGCGATGAGAGCGATGAAGGAGGAGCTACGTCAAGCCAGAGATATCGCGGCTGGAAAGCCCTTTATGCTACGGATGAAGTTCGGAGATCCTAAATATGCTCCGTTGGACCAGATGTGGAGTTCGGCGGACGCATATCTGGACTTAGCGGCGAGTGCCGCCGATGCGGCCGAACACTTCCGAGATCAGAAAGATCGCGAAGTGGAAAAGCTATTCTGGTCACAGTTCAATAATCCAGAGCGTCTACTTCCATTGACCGATTGTTTGGCCGAATGGACCAAGCTGAATAGGCTATCCGGACTCGCCATGAAGAATGTCGTGGATCATCTATGGCCGGAGAGGCCAAAGCCGAACAGTTATTTTAGCTTGGTGTAGCAATTCCTTGGTGCAGTGCCGTATATTAACGCGATGAAGAGGTCAGCATGCATAGAGGGTGCGCGGATGGCCCTTGCCCGTGTCAAGACATACTGGGCAGAGATGGAGGCCACCGCCTTTGCATCCCGAGATTCGGACGGAAGTCGAGTACCTGCCGAACACTACTTTCAAGAAGTTCTGGAGGGCGCTCGTTTAATAGAGACGCAGTGCTCGAAGGATATTATGTTCGAATAACATGTATTCTTATTTAAAACAATATTTTGATGAGATGTAGAAGCTTTTTATACTTGTGCCTGCAAGAATTATAATACCTCATGTGCTGTTGTTAATTTATATATGTATATAACCTGAAAGATGGCAGTCGTCGGCTTCAGCCCCCACGCATATAATGCGGGGGTGTTCGCAGAAGGCGCATTTTCACACTTGATCCAACGTCTTGGTCCATGAAGGAGGTGATAGCGCAGCGAACTAGGCAATCGGACTATAATGCTTTATCACTTTCACTTAGCCATAGGAGATTGACATTGGGGCTACTATATAGCCCCTGGTGGCGCCGCGCTCGCCCAAATTCGGGGTGCGTGTGTGCCTCACCGGGAAACAGCCCTTCGTTATGCGGAGGAATCCCGAAGATTCCGATAGGTCATCGAGTGGTTGACCAGTCTCACGCTATATCATGACAGTCAGTTTTCGGCTTTCTCTACTGAGGTGCTCACCTGGCTGAACCGGGGCACAATCGCAGTAGTTCTCCACAGTGCCGCCTTAGCCGATGGAAGCGGAACGTAAGGCAGCAAAACACAGGAGCCGGGCAAACCCAACATTTGACCAAAGACATGATTCGGAGCTGATGCATATAAGGCCAAACTCGCGACGCCGAACACTCCCTAAGGTATTCGGTCTTTATGAAAACGGGCTGAACAGTGCCCTTGATAATAAGCCCCTGGTGTCCAGGTACGCGCAAAATTCTGGCATGGCCACATGCCAAGATGCCAGCCTCCTCCTCGGTTATACTGAGAATCCGGGGGATGTGTATCAACAAGAGACAGTAAAAAAGGTTTACGCAGGGTCTTAATCTAAAAAGAATCCTTGGAACGGGTCCCTGCTGCACGTCTGCGCCTGTGTCTCCGTTGTGCCGTGTCCTGGACGGGTGTAGCACGGTGTTCATCTGTAAAAGAGAGGAACTTAGTTGAAAAAATAGTCGTGCGAAATGTATGTTATAATAAACAAATTATGATTCAAGATGGGTAAAATTGAGCCTTATTGTCGCTTATTTTACATACGCGGAGCCCCTTGTATAGGGGTGTACGGCTATTTAAACCTTTTATCAATTATATGTTTGCTCCGGACTCGTCTAGCCGTGTCCGTGGTCTTAACGACCTATTAGATGCTTTGGTTGGTGAAGCCGCTTTAATGTGTGGCTGCCAAGGCAGCCGCACAGTCTTCCGCGTGCGAGGAGGGCTCAATTTTTCCCTTTAATGACATGATGCCTCATGGACCGGGCATTTTAAGCGTGAGAGACGCATAACGCGGTATTGTGTTAAAGCGGGCGAAAGCTTCACGTCCCAGTAGTGCTTGATAGCCGCTTTGAAACTGAGCGATGTGGAAGGTCATCCTTTCGCTACGGAAGTTGTCGGGGGAGCCGAACACAACTTCTAGTAGGAGGGAGCCGTCTGCAATGGGCTTACGGGCTGGCGCTACTCCTTTAAAGGAAGTGTTGCTATGGCTAATTTTTGTTGGGTCCATCCCCATTTTGCAGACTGTGTCCTGATATAGCAGGTTTAAACCACTGCCGTCGTCCATCAGGACTCGTGTAAAGTGGAACCCGTCAATTATCGGATCTAACACAAAGGCAGCCCAGCCTGCATGCCGGATGCTTCCGGAGTAATCCTGGTGGTCGAAGGTGATCGGTTTTGACAACCAGTGCCGAGACTCCTTTGTGATAGGCCGCATGGCGCGTATCTCTATAGGCGCCACTTCATTTCTCCCTTTTGTCACGTGTAGTACGTTTACTGTCTTGACTTCTTGTGGGAATTTATTTTGTTCCCCAGTGCTTTTTTGTGGGGTTCATCATCGTCCTCACTTGGTGTATCCAGCCCCTTGTGTTCGGCATTGAGTTTGCCGGATTGCTTGAAGACCAAACATTCTCTGTGGGTATAATTTGCAGGCTTCCCGGGGGTGGTGTGGATTTGACATATCTTGACTAGGATTTTGTTTAGATTAGACAGTTCGTCCCTATTATCTTTAAGGGGCAGCTTTTGCCGACCCTGCCGAGAGCTTTTGAATCCGGCGTTAACCGCCGTGCTCTTCGGGTTCTTTCCCTTATTCCGACGCTGGTCTTTGTTGCATCGTGGCTTCCCGCTTCCGTCCCTAACTTCGGATGTACTTGGGTGCTGGTGCTGCGTCTTGCCAACCAGCTGTCCTCTCCCGCGCAAAAGCGGGTCATGAGGCTTGTTAATGCGGCCATTGTTCTTGGCTTTTCTTGGCCGAGGTGTCTGGCGAGCCATTCGTCTCGAGCAACGCTGTGTTTGAAAGCTGCTAGGGCTTGGCGTCCGGACGGTCGACTATCTGGTTCTTTTAGTAAGAAATCTATTCGAGCTTGGGCTGACTCTCCGGGTTGTTGAGTTATATGACTTAAATCGTGCGCATCTGGTGGTGGGACATAGGTCCCTTGAAAATTTGCGGCGTCCTCGAGCTCTTCCCAACTTCCAATGGTGTTTTCGGGAAGGCCTTTAAGCCAATGCCGGGCTGGCCCTTTCAGCCTGAGGGGTAGGTATTTTATGGCGTGGAGGTCGTCTCCTCTGGCCATGTGGATATGGAGGATATAGTCCTCAATCTGAGACTCGAGTGCATCGTTCCGTCATATGCCTCTATGTTTACGGGTTTGAATCCCGCTGGAAATTCATGGTCCAGCACCTCATCGATGAAACATAGGGGGTGTGTGACACCCCTGTGTTTGGGTGTGCCGTGGTGTTCGGATATTTGTTGCATTGTATTGCTTACCAGAGCTTGTTTTCTTGGCCCGTAGATAGCTCTGGCTGGGCCATCTTTTTGATGTGAATCCTTGGGTGGATCGCGTGTTGGCTTGTGTGCGGCAACGTTTGCCACTCTATGTTGGCCATGAGGTCGTCTATCCGACCGGGTGGCTTCTTTGTTTTTTTATTGCGCGGGCTCTAAGGCCTCCTCGTCAAATTCGGGCAGTAGCTTTCACTTCGGGTAGCTCTTTGTGTGGCGACTGCCGCCGTATTTGTCTGCGGTGTTGAGTACTTTGCTCCATCTGATTCTGAGTGCATCTTCCGCAGTTTTGAGCTTCCGCTTCTTTTTTCAGGCTACAGCGATGGCGAAGAGCCTTTGTGGAGGTTCTTCTGCTCCAGGAACTTGTCCGGCGTGAGGTCGTCCGGACTGTTATCTTCGCCGGGGACGGGTTGTTCGATTTGTTTATCCAAGTTGCCTTGTTCGGACGGTTTCTCGATGCCATGTTCATCGTCCGGCGGCTCACCTTGCTCTGTGGCTGGGTCTGTGTGGCCGTTGTCTCTGTCGAGGCGGGGCTTGGAGCGGCGCTTACGCTGCCGCTTTGACTGCTTTTCGAAGAAACGATCCTTCATTGCATCCTCCCGTTCTTCTCGTTGTTTCCTTTGGGTGTGTCCACCATGTATACATCATAGGATGGGGTGGCCGTCCAGTGCCCTGTGGGCGCTGTCTCCTGTTCATCTCCTACATCACCGTCCGTACCGTCAATGTCTTGGGAGTCGAGGTCTAGCATGTCGGTTAAATCATCGACAGTGGCTACGAAGTGGGTGGTGGGTGGGCGTCGAATTTCTTCGTCGTCCGCATCCCAATCATGCCGGTCATAATCCGGCCAGGACTCTCCTGACAAAGAGAGAGAGACCTTAATGAATTCAGAATGTCGTCGAAGGGCGAGTGCTGAAAGATATCCGTGGCGGTGAATTCCATGATCGGCGCCCAATAGTATTCGATTGGCAGGGGCGCGGAGGGCTCGGAGTCCGGAGAAGAGTCCGGCACCTTGGAGTCACGGGCTTCGCAGAGGATAAAGCTGGTGTTCGGCTCGATCTCCGTAGAGACTGCGGCCCCTGAGACGGGGTCTAGCCACCCGTCCTCGATCGGCGCAGTTGGCTCCGAGCTAAGGGTCGGAGCTGATGCGGTCTTGACCTCGAGCCTTTGTTCGGCAGAGCTAAATCATGCCCATCGTGACAGCGCAGCGCGCTCGGCTATGGCTCGAATCCGTCGAAGATCAAGTCTCCGCGGATGTCAGCCGTATAGTTCAAACTTCCAAATCTGCTCCAGATGGCCAAGCGAATTAGCCCGCAGTGCAAAGCCGCCGAATACGAAGATCTGTCCGGGGAGAAAAGTCTCACCCTGGACCGCATCGTTGTTGATGATCGGAGGAGCCATCGGGCCTAAAGGTGATGGCACGGAGGAACTCTCAATGAAAGCACCAATGTCGCTGTCAAAACCGGCGGATCTCGGGTAGGGGGTCCCGAACTGTGCGTCTAGGCGGATGGTAACAGGAGACAAGGGACACGATGTTTTTACCCAGGTTCGGGCCCTCTCGATGGAGGTAAAACCCTACTCATGCTTGATTAATATTGATGATATGGGTAGTACAAGAGTAGATCTACCACGAGATCGAGAGGCTAAACCTAGAAGCTAGCCTATGGTATGATTGTTGTTGTCCTCTGGACTAAAACCCTCCGGTTTATATAGACACCGGAGAGGGCTAGGGTTACACAGAGTCGGTTACAATGGGAGGAGATCTACATATCCGTATTGCCAAGCTTGCCCTCCACGCAAAGGAAAGTCCCATCCGGACACGGACGAAGTCTTCAATCTTGTGTCTTCATAGTCCAAGAGTCCGGCCAAAGGTTATAGTCTGGCTATCCGGACACCCCCTAATCCAGGACTCCCTCAGCGGGCCCCGCCTGCAGGCGTGTCCCGTCGCGTGCGTGGGTGGGCAGACTGGCCCGGCCGCACGTCGCCACGTGACAGGCCCGAAACGGGCGGCGGCCTGGAAGCTTAGCTAGCACGCCACTTGGATCCCGCCGAGGCATTCGAAAATTTTGGACAAGTCAGATTGGGCGAGTCCGACTCCTACCAGTCGGCTCGACAGAAGTCAAATGAGGTTTCACCTCAAGCACTCGGAGAAAGAAACTGCTGAGTCTCCTCGGCTGATCATCCGCGGTGCCTCACCAGCTTCGGGGACTACTGTCGGAGTAATGGGCCACGGGGAGGCTAACCCGAGGCCCAGAACCTTTCAAGACAACGGGGCTGACTGCGCCCCTCAAGACGCCAAGATGAAGAGCCGCCTCCTGGAGGCCGGCTGGAGGAACAGCCGACTGCCCGCATGTGGCTGAGTCCTGGAGGCGAGGTCAAGACAAGCCGACTCTCACCTGGCGGCTTCCAGAGAAGCCGGCCACGGGGAGTCGGCCCACGGCACCAACAAAGCCCATGCTCTCATCAAGGGGGACGGGACGGGGAGTGGCTACAGTAAAGCCCACTCCCTCCCCTTTCAGGGGCTGGCTTGGCCACAGTGCGTTGTACCAGCGGAGATCTCCGTCCGGCGCGGCACTGTTGCCATGCCATCCCTGACATCAGCACCAGTGGGCGGAGTCCTGCACCCACGACGGCCTGTCAGTACGGTCCAAGGACGATGGGCCCTACCAGTCAGCGAGAGTCCAGAAGACGGCAAGAGCACTACCAGTCGGACCCGATGGGAGTCGGCCCCTGGGAGTCGGCCTGCCCCTCCCACGGGTCTCACGCGCCATTAACCAGACGAGACGGGGAGTGGCTACAGTAATCGTCCGCCAGACAACGGAGCTGTAGCCACGACCCCCTGACCGAGTCTGCGTCATTAGAGGCACGGCTACAGTAATCAGTAGCCGGCAAGACCCGCAAGCAGCGGGTACGGCCTGTCGGCTCCGTACCGGACCAGTCGGCAGGGCCCACCAGTCGGCGGGCCCCAACAGTCGGTGAAGAAGCCGGCGGCCGAAGAGACTGACGGCTGAGCCCTGCGCCCAACCGGATTACCATTGTACCCCTGGGGGTAGGCCTATATAAACCCCCCAGGGCACCCATGCGAAGGGGTCCAACCCATTAGAACTAGACCAGATCATAGAGGAAGGAGAGAGCTAGCCTTGCCTTCTCCTACCTCTAGCATACAGCTCGAGGAGCACATTTGTATTCACTTTGCCTTAGTGATCATGCTAAGACCGCCAGAGCAGGACTAGGGGTGTTATCTCCTAGGAAAGCCCCGAACCTGGGTAAAGTACGCGGCGTTCGTGTCTACGCCTCATCCCGCTTCCGGGCACCGGTGACGTTCTACTCGCTCCCACCATGATAAGTCATCCCTTGACATATGTCGCACCCAACCTCCGACAGCTCTAGAAGAAACAAGATGATATGCTTAGCGCCAGCAGGGACTCCAGCCCGCGGTGCACCACGACCCGCATCAGCGAACGGAGCGACAACAGCTAACGAACTACACAGAGCGTGTGAGGGAGTAGACCGCATCAGGTTGGGTGATTTTGTGGCAGCATCAGACGAAGGAGGCAAACAGAAGTGCATCTGTGCATGCAAAGTAAGTACACTACTACTCCGTATACATGTTTTGAGAGGCCAACGGAGTACTTCAGTCCAACTAAAGGTCATTTATAGGATAGAAAAATATGGGTGGTGGGAGCGGCGCCCGGACGAATAAATCTGCCTCAATCCCACTCCCACACCGGCGGTGTCCTTCATGGCGGCGTCTCGGAGTTGATGGCATCGTGTCTCTGTCGATCCCTCAGATCGACAGCGTTAGGGTTCATGGATGGTGTTGACGAGGCGGCGGCGGCAACTCCATCAGGTGTGTCTCTCCTTCTGCTCTGTCCCCGTTGTTGTGGCGATGTCTCTGACGTCATGGTGGAGCAGGGAGGTTTTGTCGTTCAGAATGCAGCGCAGCGGTTGTCTCACGCAAGTGACAAATTTGGAAGATGGAGTATCTTGTGTTGGGTCTGTGGTCGAAGACGGGCAGTTCTGGTTTCCTTCTCCGACGTCGTCGTCATGCGAGGGTGTCAGTTCTGAAGTTCGATGGCGTGTCTGGGGACATGTCCCGGTCTGATTCTTTCAACGGCTATGGTTTTACTTTTGCCAAACTACTTTGGAGGTCCGTAAAGCTGCTGATAAGCGATGGAGTCGCGTCGAGCTTGGGCGAAGAGGTGATCTGTCTTTTTACCCTTTGGTGGCCGCTTCGGTGGTGTCGAAGGAAAGGGACAGGCGCTGATATTTTGCATAGGATTTTCCTATTTTTTCAGTCATGTATGGTCGGTGCTTATGTGTCTTGTAACTTAATCTTTATTCTATATAAATGAGACACGTATTACCATGCAAAAAAATAGAAAAATACACATGCCGGATGATCAGTAGCTGCTGCTGCTGATGCTGCAAATCTGTAACGGCATATTCCTCGGAGCAGCTACAGGCTGCTATACATATACTCCTACTATGTATGTGTGTGGCAGTTAATGAGGCGCTGGTGGTAGAATATCATATCCGTGCATCTGCTGTGATTTGGTGGGGTGTGGGCAAACCAAAAGCGTTTGCCCAACGTTGTCTCTTGTGTCGAAAACGAAACGCAAAAGCCTCTCTGAAAAGCTGGCATGCAGGTGCAGCAGCTTCAGCCAGGACCCATCTAAAGCTTGGTCTCTTCGCCGTTCCCTTTCTATGCTTGCTGCTTTTGTCCAACTTTTAGAACAGCGTTTCGATGATAAACATGCATGTGTCCCTCCCGCGGCAGGGTCCTGGAGAAACTGTAGACCCTGGCGGGGACGTGGGTTTGGTCTTTGGTGGCGAGCCGGCCCTGTACTCCGGGCGAGCCCTGGCCGAGGCCTGACTCGACACCTACAACGCGTAGACCCTGTACTGATGGACATGGTGAAAAAAATCGTCGGGCAAGGTTTTCCAGACCGCCAAGTCCAGGACCATGCTCGCTAACGGCACCCTAGCAGCTTAGTTGTACAGATCCGCGATTGTCGAGCAAGACGAACAGCTCAGGCAGAGGCCGGATTCGATATGGAATTACGGATGAGTTCTCTTCTGCGAGTGGTAGTCATTTTGGTTGCACTTGAGCCACGCCTAACTGACTTGGGCCTTGGCGCTTTGGTGTTGGGAATAGTTTCCATCCGGCGCGCCGGCCGAACCGTTGCGCCGGACGCGCGCAGGCCAGGCGATCCAACTGGATCGTACGACCAGGAGACAGCGCACTCATACTTTTTTCTGAGCCACGCACTGTACTTTTCTTATCTTTTCTTTGTAGCTTTCTCCTTCACTCATCCCTCCCCCTTTTCTTCCCCAGCTAGAGCACAGCCCCATGGCTACCCTAGGTGCTGCTACGAGGGGGGGGGGGTTTCTCCAGCCTGGACGTCCCTTTCCTGATCTCCTCTCTCTCTCTCTCTCTCTCTCTACCTTTGAAACTGCTACAACCATAGTCGCGATTTGCTACAATCCCCCACAGATGCTGCTACATCCTCCCACAAGTGCTGCCATGAGGGGCATTCTCCAGCTTGACCCTCCCTCAGTCCCTCTCCTCTCCCTCTATCTGTGAAAGTGGTACAACCATCGTTGCAATTTGCTACAACCCGCAACAAGGCGAGCTGCCACCTGTAGCGCGCGAGCTGCATTGGTTCTATGGCGAGACGTGTTTCTGGTGCATCCGTCGTAAATGTCTGCTACTACCATCATCAAGATTTGCTACATCGTTAATGGTGATGCTAAACATGCGACGACGATGACCACACTTTTTGCTGCAACCGCGGTCATTTTTTGCTACGACCGGAGACATAATTTGTTACCACCCTTCTTTTGGCGGTGACCGACGACGAAAATCAGAGAAAAGCTGCAACCGACTATGAGAAAGCTTCAACCCGCTTCTGAAAAAGCTTCAACGAGAGAACGGTGAGCTGACAATGGCGAGCGGCAACGATAAGAGCTGCTTTTTTGCTGCAACAGTTGTTCACGTTTGCTACAACTAGCAGGCGGTTTTGCTACGACCAGAAACTGAGGGAAATACAATGCGAGCTCGTCTGTGGTGCGCTGCAGCCGGCAACCGCCGCCACCGGAGCTGCGCCCCGTTGTTAACCAGAGTTGCGCCCCGTTGTTAACCAGAGCTGCGACCCATGGCACTTTGTGACTGCAACCTGCAAGCGCTCGGTGTTGCATGCATGAAGCCGGCGAGAAACACTTGGGAGGCACCGACCACCGGCGAGGGCGGCGACCGGCGGTGAAGCGGCGGCAACCGGCGGTGAAGTGACGGTGCTTCGAGGTTAGTCGTTCGCTCATCCATGGAGAGTGCCAACGGCGCCGCTGCTCCTGTTCTTCATGAGCTTCGTCAGATTTGTTTTTGGGAGAGAAGACGACAGGAGGAGTCCAGATCTAACGGCCGTATGTGCACGCATCCAACGCCTGGCCTGCGACCGGCCGAAATTTGGGCCGGTGTGCCGGCGCCTATCGCTCCCCTTTGGTGTTTGGCTTAGACGATGTCACTTGATGTCGCATTTATCTTGTCCCAATCCCCAAACTCTAGCGTCTTTTTTGTTTTTTGTTTTTTGGATTTCAACTCGGTTTTTCTTATTAACCGTGGACGTTAGGTTTTTGGCCCGGATTTTCTTATAAATTAGGTCATCTCTCTTCTTCTTGATGAAATCTAGGACCGCCTGCCCTCGTGACGCGGTTTTTCAGAATGAAAAAAAAAGTAGTGAGGGCATCTTCAATGCAGTGCCGCAAAACCGACTCACTATCCGTCCATGGATGCGTCTGACTCGACTACAGACACGGATACAGGAGCCGGCCATCCAACGTCATGCCTGAAGCGTCTGTGTGCAATTGAAGCGTGAATTGAACAAACCGGGCAAATTTGATGCAAACCGAATGATTTTTACGCAAACAAGACCTAAATTCATGCAAACTTCAATATACTACAGTTAAACTAGACAAGTTCAAATAAAATTAAAAAAACTATGTGAGCTACCAGATGGTAACCTCATAGGGCGGCTCCTCCTTGACGGGGTGGAGAGGCGGCGAGGGAGGTGCCAGACCGTGATCGCGGAGCGACCGCTCGAGGAGGAGCTTCAGGTGTTGCTGGTACTCATGGTCCATCGCGGCGGCTGCTCCCGCTCCTCCTCGTCGCTAGGGAGAGCATGATTTCCTCCTTCGTTGACGGGGCGGTGGAGGAGGAAGACCCTGAAGAATGTGGGCGACGACGCCATGATCCGGGGGGAGGGGGGGGAGGGAGGGAGTTGGATCCACCTGCCGAAAAGCATGCAAAGTAGGACCTTCAGAGAAAACTACTTTAGGTTAAATTTGTTACAAATGCCAATGGAACTTCATGTTCTAGTATCTTATTTGTACGCCTCAAAATATTCACAAAGGTCATACACTGAAAAGTCTATATCTGATTTTTACATCTCAAAAATTTCACCGACAAGGCCTAACTTTGTAAAGATAATCAACATACTATTTCTCCTTCATTTTGTAAATAAAATATGTGCAATTTTAAAAAGTATTCACGCATCATAAAACATGTTCGTGTAATTTTAAAAAAAATGTCATGTAATTTTAAAATTGTTCACCCTTTCAAAATTGATTATGTTGTTTAGAAATTGTTCGCGCATTTTATAAGAAGTACCTTGCAAATTTTTAAGTGTTCTCAATTTTTTCAAAAATGTTGGTGTAATTCAAAGTGTTTGATGTGTTATTTTTTATATGACAAAAATTGAAACTCGAAAAGGCAAGAAGAAGAAAAGCAAAAAAGAAAGGGGCAAAGAAAAGAAACAAAAAGGGAAATATAACGACAAAAGAAAAGGAAAAACAAAGATAGAAAGACCAGGTCCATGATGGGACAAGGAAGGGGCTCAACTACTAGGGTCTTATGAAGGTGAACCCGGGCGCGCGTCATCCGGCTAGATCAGATGGCTAGGAGAGCCCCCGAGAGGCCCTCGCGGCAAGCCATTGTGTAACGGACGGCGTGGAGGGTACTCTCGCCCGCGAAAGGCCCCAAGAGGCGGGTACTCCAGCATCATTTATAGGAGTATTTTTTTTATATCATACACTCTATATGCCAAGATACGTGATGAAATCTATTTTAGTAAGCTCCAAACCACCGACATAGACATTAGACTTGCAGATGTCATATTTAGAAAAGCATATGGCATTTTACTTGATGTTTATGTCGCCCTTGGTACTTTCACTTACCCTATTGATTTTGTGGTGATGGAAACACCTTAGGATGATCTTTGTCCAATTATTTTTGGAATACCTTCTTAAACACCGCAGGAGCCAAAATTGTTGCAAAAGATAAGTGATTTCTCTCTGTTTTGGAGAAGAGGAAAGGGAATTTCACTTCTCGAGATTCAAAAATCATCCAGAACCGAGGGAGTATGATGGCTGCGAGGATAAAACAATAACACAACTCATGGCTATTTACTTTGGGACGCCGGAAAACGAGCTTATGAGGAGTCTCACAGAATATTAACGAGGCCCCGAAGACTTTATAAAGATGGAGATTAATCAACACCTTAATGAGGCGCCCTTAAAAATAGCACCAGCAAGCAAGGCAATGCCGTGGCTGGGCAACCAGGCGAACCATGGACGAGCTGCAAGTCAGCAACTGAACACCACGCATGCCACATGAATCGCTGCCTACACACCAGCCGGAGGCAGCGCTAGAAGAAAGATGATGAATTGACTCCAGCCCGCCGTGCACCACGACCCGACCCGCATCGGCGAGCGCCGCGACAAAAGCCAGCCAACAACACAGGGGCGTGCGATAGACCGCTGGTCCGGCCTGGGTACGTACACAGAGGCTGGGTGATTTTATGAGAGGCATCAAATCAAATCAGATAAAGAGAGGGCCGCAAACACAAGTGCATACGTGCATATAAAGCGTACTACTCTACTACTACTAAATTAATTTCATTTGTTCGTATGGAAAACATTATAAGTAATTCTTCGAGGCAAGAGCACTAGAGACCCACAAACTTGTGTTGGATGTGATGGTTTAATCCACAAAGTTACAAAAGGTGATCAACACATCCACAAACTTGAAATGCATGGGATGATTTAGTCCACAACCAATCAGAAGCTTACAAACGGTGCCACGCGGGCAGCTTCGTGGCACAGCCGTTTGGCCTGGAGGTTTTGCAAAAAACACCTCCACGTTTATGAAAATTACGCCCATGGTACATGCCTGGGCTGCCACTTGATTATTTAATGATATGGCCCTCGGAAAGTAGGTCTGAGATCCGGTGCCTTGGCACACACAAGGCACGGATGAACAGTATCGTGCCTTGAGGGCATCTCCTGGCCGTTGGATCTACAAGCGACGGCCCGATGAACATAAAGAGTCACCGCTACAATACATCGCTACAAGAGGCCTACTACAGGCCAATCGCTACAGGACCAACACACTCTAGCGCGGGGTACTGTTCACTGAAATATGGAACCTTGATTTCCGATCTAACGGCTGAAAGTTCAAGGCATTGCACTGTTCATGTGTGCCTTGTGTGTGCCAAGGCATCGGATCTCAATCCCGGAAAGTAGCTGTGCAGTGTGCAGTGTGCGGCGGCTCGCGTGGGCGTTGGATCACTTTTGGATGGACACGATGCAAGAGAGCAATCTATCTCACTGTCAGTCTAAGAGCTTGGTATGATGCACCCTACTACCTCTGTCCTGGTTTATTAGTTTCCTTTGTAATTTGTGTTAATTTTTGACCAAAATTTTTAAATGACAAAATGTTAATGCATGTCAACAAAAATTATATCGTTGGATTTGTATTTGAGCATGGTTTTTAATGATATAATTTTTTATGACATGCATGAATATTTTATTAATTAAATTCATGGTCAAAATTTGGCACATATTACAATAAAGACCAATAAACCAGGACAGAGATAGTACTATAGAAATGCGCTACAGTTTGCTATAGCCTACACCTAAGCGGCTTATTTTGGCAACTAAGTGTATTTATTCTTGGCAACTAAGTAGGAGTAGTACATAATTTGGTGACTAAGCATGTTTAATTTTGGCAATTTATGATATACACGTTTGTGCATATTCTAGAAAAAAATGTTTAACTTTGGCAACTAAGTACCACATAATCTTGTGATTAGGCATGTTTAATTTTGACAAATAAGTACGTACTTGTTAATCTATAATCTAGCAGTTAAAGCTTGTTTTGTGGGGATTAGTAATTAAGCATGGTAAAATCTGACAACCAAGCACTGGTAATCAGTCAACTAGTATTTTATAATTTGACAACTACTCAGTTTTAAACTTGATATATCATGTGTATAAATCTTGACGCCATATATTTTCTATCAAAAAGTTAACAGCAGAAGAGCATTTACAGCCGGGCACCCCAAATCCGCCTTATACGCCCGGGCAGGCCGTCCGATCATTGACTGGTCACAAAATTTCGACCCAAACGGGTGCCTTAAATAGGCATCAAATGCCCGCGCTGACTGGTACCCGTCATATCCAGCCGAAATATGGGGCGGATATGGGCGTACCCGGGCGCGCCCGCCACGTCGGACCCGGTCCACGCTGGCCCACCTGACCCCATATATATTCCTCCCCATTCGCTCGCCGGACCAAACCATAGCCACTTCAGTCCACTCCCCTCCGCCATCCAAGCTCACATCTGGCGATCTTCGGCCGCCTCCGGCATGGAGGGCAGCGGATCCGAGTCCTTCACCTCCAGAACCGTCAACCCGAAGCTCATCCCATATGCCCCCGAGGAGGATGGCCGTCCGGCTTGCGCTTCGTCGCTCTCGGGAGGAGGCCCGTGCGAGGCAGTGGTCGGACTCCTTCCGTCGGGAATCCATTGCGTTTGACCAAATGGCGCTAGGTGTGTCGTCGCTGCCTCACCGGAGGCGGTGCGGACCGTCTGGCGTCCAAACGCGGTGGTGGACGCGCAACCCCTCCATTGGCGCCGAAACCATCGACGCACCATAGGCGTCGTCGAACAAAAACATGGCGCGACGGTGGACGTCGGCGAGGCGGAGTCGCATTCTCCAGTGCCCCGTATGGTGCAGCGGTCCGGACGCCGTAAACGCGTCGTGGTGGATGTCGCCGGCTCCTCCCAGGGCGGATCATTCATCAATCTGATCTCCACGGGCACCGTTTGGGTTTCGGGCTCCGACAAGGAAGAGTAGGTGAAAGGATCGATATGGTTGACTAGGGGGTGAATAGGCAACTAACAACTTTTAGCTTTTCTTTACCAAATTAAACTTTGCATCAAAGTAGGTTGTCTAGATATGCAACTAGGTGGACAACCTATATGATGCAACAACCATAACCACACAAGCAAGCAATGGATGAAACACAAATAAGCTTGCACAAGTAAAGGGATAAGATAACCAAGAGTGGAGCCGGTGGAGACGAGGATGTGTTACCGAAGTTCCTTCCTTTTGAGGGGAAGTACGTTTCCGTTAGAGCGGTGTGGAGGCACAATGCTCCCCAAGAAGCCACCATGGCCACCGTATTCTCCTCACGCCCTCACACAATGCGAGATGCTGTGATTCCACTATTGGTGCCCTTGAAGGCGGCGACCGGACCTTTACAAACAAGGTTGGGGTTATCTCCACAACTTAATTGGAGGCTCCCAACGACACCACGAAGCTTCACCATAATTGACTATGGCTCCACAGTGACCTCAACCGTCTAGGGTGCTCAAACACCCAAGAGTAACAAGATCCGCTAGGGATTAGTGGGGGAATCAAATTTCTCTTGGTGAAAGTGTAGATCAGGGCCTTCTCAACCAATCCCGAGCAAATCAACAAGTTTGATTGGCTAGGGAGAGAGATCGGGCGAAAATGGAGCTTGGAGCAACAATGGAGCTTTTGGGGGAAGAGGTAGGTCAACTTTGGAGAAGAAGACCTCCTTATATAGTGGGGGGAACAATCCAACCGTTACCCCCCCCCCAAACAGCCTCGTAGAGGGCGGTACTACCGCTGGGGGAAGCGGTAATACCGCTGGGCCCAGCGGTACTACCGCTCCCCCGGTGGTACTACCGCTTACGGACACGAGCGGTACTGCCGCGGTGGTAGGGCGGTACTGCCGCTCATGAGCGGTACTGCCGCTGCAAAGTACCGGACAATCTGACACAGGAGATGACCCCTCGAATCGATGCGGTAGGGGCCAAGTACCGCAGCGGTACTACATTTGAGGACCCATGGTGTACTACCGCTTAGAGCTGATCTGCCTGTGACCCCTAAGCGGTACTACCGCTTGGTACCGCGGTACTACCGCTGGGACCAGGCAAAAACCAAAGGAGGAGGGGAGAGCTCTCCATCGAGGCGGAAAGGCTCAGAGGGTGGGAAGCGGGTGTGTACGTGTTGATTCCACCCTAGCCTTACCAAAGCAGACCCCCTCTTGATAGTACGGTGCCCTCTACGAAACTAGTCCACCGAAAAAGAAACGAAAGAGCTACACCGTCTTGAATGACACTCCGAGGGAAAGAAATCGTCTCGTGCCAAGGATGAATCTCTGAAATAATCAAAGCACACGATTAGTCCGCAAACATGTTATCATCAATCACCAAAACCACATCGGGAGAGATATGCCTTAACAATCTCCCCCTTTTTGTGGATTGATGACAACCAGGGATTTGCACAAGGATAAGACATGAAAGTAAAGATACTTAGGACTACAAAATATAGACGGGCTCCCCCTGAGTGTGTGCACCTAGAAAGGAGTGGCTTTGGAATGCACAACGCACACATTAGGATCAAGATAAGCATGCAACTCATAAGATACCAAAGTACTAGATAGACATAGATGAGATAACGATAAGGTAGCATATGTCTCACACCATATGTCTAGAACTAAGGTCTCACAGGCATAAAACCAAACAAAGCAAAGCAGACGGCGAACACAAAACACAAAGACACTCTCGCAACACGGTAAACGACACAAATCCCTAGAACTCTCTCCCCCTTTGGCATCGAGACACCAAAAGGGCAAAGAGTGATGCTACGGCTCCAGGTGAGAGCAAGCTGAGGATCACAAGCATCACATCCCAGATCGGATAAATCACCGCCGTCATCGGTCGGGAACTGCTCGGCGTCTGAATCGGTCCACGGGCAATGCTGCTGAATCCACTCCTCTTCCTCAGTGATCTGACCCTCCGACCCACTGACAACGGTCGCACCCAGCTGACGCATGAGCTCCTTGTGACGCCCCCTGGCCTTCTTCTCCGCCACATGAGTCATGTACTGACCGTGAGACTCCATGCAGAAGAGCTTCTTCATCTTGTGCTTGAGCTTTTTGCCCAAGAGGGCTCTGACCCAGAAGGCTCATAGTCCTCATCGTCATTCTCGGCCTCAGCGCCGTCCTCGGTCTCCATGTCAGCAGCAGTAGATGGACCCCCGGATTTAGGAGCGGGGGTGCCCCAATTGTCCTTCTTCCTTAGACGCTTGATCTCATGAGACACCAACTCTCCAGTTTCCAGCCCCACATTGGGATAGACGTGTGCCCAAGCCTTCTCAATGAGCAGCATGATGAACGGACCATAGATCCGGCACTTGCGCTCAGAAACGGCAGTCAGAAGCTCAGACAACTGATACGTCTCCAACGTATCTATAATTTTTTATTGCTCCATGCTATATTATCTACTGTTTTGGACTATATTGGGCTTTATTATTCACTTTTATATTATTTTTGGGACTAACCTATTAACCGGAGGCCTAGCCCAGAATTGTTGTTTTTTGCCTATTTCAGTGTTTGGAAGAAACGGAATATCAAACAGAGTCCAAACGGAATAAAACCTTCGGGAATGTGATTTTCTCACCGAACGTGATCCAGGAGACTTGGACCCTACTCCAAGGAACAAACGAGGTGGTCACGAGGGTGGGGGGCGCGCCCTACCCCCTGGGCGCGCCCCCTGCCTCGTGGGCCCCTCGGTGCTCCACCGACGTACTCCTTCCTCCTATATATACCTACGTACCCCCGAACAATCAGAATAGGAGCCAAAAACCTAATTCCACCGCCGCAACCTTCTGTATCCACGAGATCCCATCTTGGGGCCTGTTCCGGAGCTCCGCCGGAGAGGGCCGTCATCACGGAGGGCTTCTACATCATCATAGCCTCTCCGATGAAGTGTGAGTAGTTTATCTCAGACCTTCGGGTCCATAGTTATTAGCTAGATGGCTTCTTCTCTCTTTTTGGATCTCAATACAATGATCTCCCCCTCTCTTGTGGAGATCTATTCGATGTAATCTTCTTTTTGCGGTGTGTTTGTTGAGACCGATGAATTGTGGGTTTATGATCAAGTCTATCTATGAATAATATTTGAATCTTCTCTGAATTCTTTTATGTATGATTGGTTATCTTTGCAAGTCTCTTGAATTATCAGTTTGGTTTGGCCTACTAGATTGGTTTTTCTTGCAATGGGAGAAGTGCTTGGCTTTGGGTTCAATCTTGCGGTGTCCTTTCCCAGTGACAGAAGGGGCAGCAAGGCACGTATAGTATTGTTGCCATCGAGGATAACAAGATGGGGTTTTTATCATATTGTATGAATTTATCCCTCTACATCATGTCATCTTGCTTAAGGCGTTACTCTGTTTTTAACTTAATACTCTAGATGCATCTTTGGACAGCGGTCGATGAGTGGAGTAATAGTAGTAGATGCAGCAGAGTCGGTCTACTTGTCTCGGACGTGATGCCTATATACATGATCATACCTAGATATTCTCATAACTATGCTCAATTACATCAATTGCTCAACAGTAATTTGTTCACCCACCGTAGAATACTTATGCTCTTGAGAGAAGCCACTAGTGAAACCTATGGCCCCCGGGTCTATTCTCATCATATCAATCTCCATCACTTTATTATTGCTTTACCTTTTTACTTTGCCTTTACTTTTCACTTTGCATCTCTATACCAAAAATACCAAAATTATTATCTATCCTCTCTATCAGATCTCACTCCCGTAAGTGATCGTGAAGGGATTGACAACCCCTAAGCGCGTTCGTTGCGTTGAGCTATTGTTTTTGTGTAGGTACGAGGGACTCGCGCGTGGACTCCTGCTGGATTGATACCTTGGTTCTCAAAAACTGAGGGAAATACTTACGCTACTTTGCTGCATCATCCTCTCCTCTTCAGGGAAATCCAATGCAGTGCTCAAGAGGTAGCAACCACATCACATGAGAAATGTCCAGAGACTCGCCAGTGTTTGCTTCCTTCTCATGCTCGCAGAAGAGAAGCATGTCCACGAGATAAGAGTGAACCATATCCAGATTCCCGATGCGAGGGAAGAGAGTCTCTCGGAAGACACGATGAAGGACATCCAGAAAGGTAGACAGCTCATAAGTTTCCTTCTTAGTCACAGGGTGAACCTTCACAGTATAATAGGGCCAGAGTGCTTGCTTGTGAGTAGAGTTGGCATTGCGGTGAGGTCATAAGCCAACAGGAGTCTCAAGCCCGTGATCTTCCGCATGAAGTAACTCCATGAAGGCCTTCCACTTGACAGAGAGCAACTTGCCATTTGTCATCCAAGTCAGAGTCCTTTCTGCATCAGTCCCAAGATGGACAGTGGCATAGAATTGAGCCATTAAATCAGCATCAAAATCCTTGTTGAACTGCATGATCCTGAGAATGTTCAGCTGAGAACACACCTGAAGAGCTTCACCAAAGTACTCAGGATCCTTTTCCATGGCATCCGTGTCAATGGAGAGAACATCAACATAGAGATTATTCTTGGCCTTGATCACATCAAAGTAGATGACAAACTGAAAGCGGTTCCAGAACGGGCGGTTGACCAAATTGGGTTCTTGGTCTTCCGTATAGGGGTTGCGGCGACGCCTTTCCCAGAACTCCTTGGCAGACATCTCAGTCACAGTCTTGCCCCTTGGCTTCGGCCTGTTGGCAAGTTTCTTCTGGGGTTGAGGCGGAGGTGGCGCACTTGAGGAAGCACCTGGCGACTTCGAGAGGTCTTGATAGCGCTTTGATGTTGCACGTCCGGGGTTGACACGGCGGACATGCTGCTCAGGATGTTCATCACCTGGAACCAAACACACGAACAGAAAAACCAACACGATAGAGAGCATAAGCCACCAAACTAAATAACATGAATCAAGGTGTGGTAGGAAATGATGGAACTGGGCCTCCGGCGGTAGTACCGCAACCTACCCGCGGTGGTACCGCTCGAGCGGTAGTACCGCTCAAGATGGGGAACGGCGGTTCCTACTACCGTGGACAGATCCGGCACTACCGGGAGGCCAAATTCAAAAATTACTCCTACCAAACATCAATCCAAAGGGCCTAGAAGCAATCTCCATCCTACTCAATCCTCTTCATAGCCAAAAAAACAAGAAAAACAATGCCTATTGCCCCTAATAACTAGATGCAAGATCTAGGCAAAGAGAAAATGGGAACAGGGGCAATACCGGAATCCATGGCTGGAGGACGAGGTGAGGAACGACTCCACCGGAGGAAATGGAGAGGAACGGCCCGAAAACGGCGGCCGTCCGGAGCCCTCCCGCGGCGAGGCGTTGCTGGAGCGACGAGGAAGACGAGCGAGTGGGGGCGAATGGGTACGGGGAAGAGAATAACTCCCCCTGCCCCGATATAACCCCCAACCCCCGCCCCGCAGCGGTAGTACCGCTTGTGAGGGCGGTAGCACCGCTTGTGAGGGCAGTAGTACCGCTTGTGAGGGCGGTAGTACCGCTTGACCCTCATAAGCGGTAGTACCGCGCTCGCAGCGGTAGTACCGCTCAGCCGCAAGAAGAACTAGGCAAAACGGGCTTAGCTCAAGAGAGAAAACGAGACGAAGACGGGGAAAACACACACACACACACACACACACACACACAAAACCAATCAAAGAGAGCGAGAAACACACATCTCTCCAAGAGAGGGCGGTGGTCGTGGCCACCTATGTTTGAGTCAATTGGTATGGCACCGCGAAGAATTATCCTTGGGCCCATGACCAAAACTCGTCTTTGGAGCACAAGTACCATAAAAAATGGCTAATGTGAAAGAGTTGATCTATTTATGCATAATGGGGGGAGGGAGAGTTCATTGAGAGAACACCACTCCCCCTATATCCATGCCCACACCTAAACAAGATAACAAGTTGAGTATGGTGGGGTGTGCATGGGTTCAAGCAACATTGCTCGAATCAATGATATTTAGCTCATGCATTAACTCGCGAAATCTTGTTTCATCCAAAGGCTTCGTGAAGATATCTGCAAGGTTGTCATGAGTGTTGACATAGTTGAGCTTGATCTCCCCTCGCCTAATGTGATCCCGGATGAAGTGATACCGAATCTCAATATGCTTCGTCTTGAAGTGTTGCACCGGGTTGAGAGAAATCTTGATGGCACTTTCATTGTCACACCAAAGAGGCACTTTGTCACAAATGACACCGTAATCCTTTAAAGTTTGCCTCATCCATAAGAGTTGTGCACAACAACTACTGGCCGCCACATACTCCGCTTCGGTGGACGAGAGAGACACACAACTTTGCTTCTTGGAAGACAAACTCACCAAAGAGCAACCAAGGAATTGGCACCCTCCGGAAGTGGACTTCCTATCCACTTTGTCTCCCGCCCCATCAGAGTCTGAATATCCTACAAGCTTGAAGTTTGCTCCTCTTGGGTACCATAAGCCAAAGTTTGGGGTATGAGCCAAATATCGAAAGATTCGCTTGACCACCAGATAGTGGCTTTCCTTAGGTGCGGCTTGAAAATGTGCACAAATTCCCACACGCAACATGATATCTGGTCTAGATGCACAAAGGTAAAGCAAGGAGCCAATCATGGAGCGATATACCTTTTGATCCACCGCTTTACCATTGGGATCAATGTCAAGTTGGCATTTGACGGGCATTGGAGTGGAAGCCGGCTTGACATCACTTAGCTTGAATCTCTTGAGCATGTATTGAGTGTATTTGGCTTGGTTGATGAAGGTTCCTTCTCTTCTTTGCTTGACTTCGAACCCGAGAAAGAACTTCAACTCTCCCATGGAAGAAATCTTGAGCTTTGAGGTCATGAGAGCGGCAAATTCCTCATTGAAAGCTTTTTTAGGGGAACCAAAGATAATATCATCAACATATTGTTGGCACACAAACAACTCCCCTTTGACCTTCTTAGTAAAAAGAGTGGGGTCGATTAGCCCAACTTCAAATCCACGATCTTGTAACAACTCGGTAAGGTGGTCATACCATGCACATGGGGCTTTTTTAAGGCCATAGAGTGCCTTATCGAGTTGATACACATGATCTGGAAAGTAGGGATCCTCGAACCCGGGGGTTTGTTTGACGTATACCAACTCATTAATGGGACCATTAAGAAAAGCACTATTCACATCCATTTGTTGCAACTTAAAATTATGATGAGAAGTATAGGCAATTAACATGCGAATGGACTCAAGGCGAGCAACAGGAGCAAAGGTTTCACCGTATCCGATACCCTCGACTTGGGAGTAGCCTTGTGCTACCAAATGAGCCTTGTTGCGAATGATAGTTCCATGAGCATCTTGCTTGTTCTTGAATATCCACTTGGTTCAAATGACATTATGGTTCCCGGTTGGCCTTGGCACCAATCTCCACACCTTGTTGTGCTCGAAGTTGTTGAGTTCTTCATGCATCGCATTTAGCCAATCCGGATCCTCGAGAGCTTCATAAACCTTTTGGGGTTCCACACAAGAGACAAACACATGATGTTCACAATAGTTTGCTAATTGTCTGCGAGTGCTTACCCCCTTAGTTAAGCTTCCAAGCACATTCTCCATGATGTGCCCTTTGGTGGTGAGCTTGGAAGCAATCTTGGTGGCACGATGCTCCAATTCCTCCTCGGAAGTGAGATGAGCAGAGGAAATTTGATCATCTTGAGCGTCGTCATGAGCTTGTTCTTGATCTTGAGCTTGCTCTTGATCTTGAACTTGCTCGGAGGAGTGAACTTGACCTTGGGCATCATGTGGTGGTTCACCACCATCTTGAGAGAGATCTTGCCCTTGGTCTTGTTCATTTGGTTGAGGGCCTTCACTATGTTCTTCGGAAGCGTGTGGGTCTTGAGTTGGTGATGGTTCCACTTGAGTGGAACATTTTACTTCTCCTTCGTCCACAAGGGGTTCCTCAATGGGTAGGATAAAGCCAACACTCATTCTTCTTATGGCTTGGGGAGGAATTTCATCACCTACATCACAAGTACCACTTTGCTCCACTTGGGAGCCGTTATTTTCATCAAACTCCACGTTACACGTTTCCTCAATAAGTCCCGTGGACTTATTGAGAACACGGTAAGCGTGAGAGTTTGTAGCATAACCAACAAATAAGCCCTCATAAGCTCTAGCCTCAAATTTAGACAAACGAACACCTTTCTTGAGAATGAAACACTTACACCCGAACACCCGAAAGTACTTGAGGTTGGGCTTGTTACCGGTGAGTATCTCATATGGAGTCTTGTTCAAGCCTTTGCGGAGATAGAGTCGGTTTGAAGCATGACACGCGGTGTTGATGGCTTCGGCCCAAAAGTTGTAGGGAGACTTGAACTCCGCCATCATGGTCCTTGCCGCATCCATCAACGTCCGGTTCTTCCTCTCTGCAACACCATTTTGTTGAGGGGTGTAAGGTGCGGAATATTGGTGCTTGATCCCCTCATCACTAAGAAACTCATCCAAGGTGTAGTTCTTGAACTCGGTGCCGTTGTCACTTCTTATTGTCAAGATCTTTGCATTGTGTTGATGTTGGGCTTCATTTGCAAAGTCAATGACGATTTGTTGGGTCTCGCTCTTCCTCTTGAAGAAATACACCCAAGTGTATCTTGAATAATCTGTTGGAGAACGTAGTAATTTCAAAAAAAATCCTACGCACATGCAAGATTATGGTGATGCATAGCAACGAGAGGGGAGAGTGTTGTCCATGTACCCTCGTAGACCGAAAGCGGAAGCGTTAGCACAACGCGGTTGATGTAGTCATACGTCTTCACGATCCGACCGATCAAGTACCAAACGTACGGCACCTCCGAGTTCAGCACACGTTCAGCCCGATGACGTCCCTCGAACTCCGATCCAGCCGAGTGTTGAGGGAGATTTTCGTCAGCACGACGGCGTGGTGACGATGTTGATGTTCTACCGACGCAGGGCTTCGCCTAATCACCGCTACAGTATTATCGAGGTGGACTATGGTGGAGGGGGCACCGCACACGGCTAAGAGATCAAACAGATCAATTGTTTTGTCTTTGGGGTGCCCCCTGCCCCCGTATATAAAGGAGCAAGGGAGGAGGAAGCCGGCCCTAGGAGGGGGCGCGCCAAGTGTGGAGTCCTACTAGGACTCCCTAGTCCTAGTAGGATTCCACCTCCCATATGGAATAGGAAAAGAGGAATGGGAAAAGAGAAGGACGGACGGGGGCGACCCCCTTCCCTAGTCCAATTCGGACCAGACCAAGGGGAGGGGTGCGGCCACCCTTGAGGCCCTTTTCCTTCTTTCCCGTATGGCCCAATAAGGCCCAATACGTATTCCCGTAACTTTGGTTACTCCGAAAAATACCGGAATCACTCGGAACCTTTCCGAGGTCCGAATATAGTCGTCCAATATATCGATCTTTACGTCTCGACCATTTCGAGACTCCTCGTCATGTCCCCGATCTCATCCGGGACTCCGAACTCCTTCGGTACATCAAAACTCATAATATAAGCATCATCGAAACTTTAAGCGCATGGACCCTATGGGTTCGAGAACTATGTAGACATGACCGAGACATGTCTCCGGTCAATAACCAATAGCGAAACCTGGATGCTCATATTGGCTCCCACATATTCTACGAAGATCTTTATCGGTCAGACCGCATAACAACATATGTTGTTCCCTTTGTCATCGGTATGTTACTTGCCCGAGATTCGATCGTCGGTATCTCAATACCTAGTTCAATCTCGTTATCGGCAAGTCTCTTTACTCGTTCCATAATACATCATCCCGCAACTAACTCATTAGTTGCAATGCTTGCAAGGCTTAAGTGATGTGTATTACCGAGAGGGCCCAGAGATACCTCTCCGACAATCGGAGTGACAAATCCGAATCTCGAAATATGCCAACCCAACAAGTACCTTCGGAGACACATGTAGAGCACCTTTATAATCACCCAGTTACGTTGTGACATTTGGTAGCACACAAAGTGTTCCTCTGGTAAACGGGAGTTGCATAATCTCATAGTCATAGGAACATGTATAAGTCATGAAGATAGCAATAGAAATATACTAAACGATCGAGTGCTAAGCTAACGGAATGGGTCAAGTCAATCACGTCATTCTCCTAATGATGTGATCCCGTTAATCAAATGACAACCCATGTCTATGGTTAGGAAACTTAACCATCTTTGATCAACGAGCTAGTTAAGTAGAGGCATACTAGTGACACTCTGTTTGTCTATGTATTCACACATGTATTATGTTTCCGTTAATACAATTCTAGCATGAATAATAAACATTTATCATGATATAAGGAAATAAATAATAACTTTATTATTGCCTCTAGGGCATATTTCCTTCAGTCTCCCACTTGCACTAGAGTCAATAATCTAGTTCACATCACCATGTGATTTAACACCAATAGTTCACATCACCATGTGATTAACACCCATAGTTCACATCGTCATGTGACCAACACCCAAAGGGTTTACTAGAGTCAATAATCTTGTTCGCATTGATATGTGATTAACACCCAAAGAGTACTAAGGTGTGATCATGTTTTGCTTGTGAGAGAAGTTTAGTCAACGGGTGTGCCACATTCAGATCCGTATGTATTTTGCAAATTTCTATGTCAACAGTGCTCTGCACGGAGCTACTCTAGCTAATTGCTCCCACTTTCAATATGTATCCAGATTGAGACTTAGAGTCATCTGGATCAGTGTCAAAACTTGCATCGACGTAACCCTTTACGCATTTAACCTTTTGTCACTTTCATAATCGAGAAACATATCCTTATTCCACTAAGGATAATTTTGACCGCTGTCCAGTGATCTACTCCTAGATCACTATTGTACTCCCTTGCCAAAATCAGTGGTAGGGTATACAATAGATCTGGTACATATCATGGCATACTTTATAGAACCTATGGCTGAGGCATAGGGAATGACTTTCATTCTCTTTCTATCTTCTGCTGTGGTCGGGCTTTGAGTCTTACTCAATTTCACACCTTGTAACACAGCCAAGAACTCTTTCTTTGACTATTCCATTTTGAACTACTTCAAAATCTTGTCAAGGTATGTACTCATTGAAAAAAAACTTATCAAGCGTCTTGATCTATCTCTATAGATCTTGATGCTCAATATGTAAGCAGCTTCACCAAGGTCTTTCTTTGAAAAACTCCTTTCAAACACTCCTTTATGCTTTGCAGAATAATTCTACATTATTTCCGATCAACAATATGTCATTCACATATACTTATCAGAAATGATGTAGTGCTCCCACTCACTTTTTTGTAAATACAGGCTTCACCACAAGTTTGTATAAAACTATATCCTTTGATCAACTTATCAAAGCGTATATTCCAACTCCGAGATGCTTGCACCAGTCCATAGATGGATCACTGGAGCTTGCAAATTTTGTTAACACCTTTAGGATTGACAAAACCTTCTGGTTGCATCATATACAACTCTTGTTTAAGAAATTCATTAAGGATTGCAGTTTTGTTATCCATTTGCCAGATTTCATAAAATGCGGCAATTGCTAACATGATTCGGACAGACTTTAAGCATTGATACGAGTGAGAAAATCTCATCGTAGTCAACACCTTGAACTTTGTCAAAAACCTTTTTCGACAAGTCTAGCTTTGTAGATAGTAACACTTCTATCAGCGTCGGTCTTCCTCTTGAAGATCCATTTATTTTCTATGGCTTCTCGATCATCGGGCAAGTCAACCAAAGTCCATACTTTGTTCTCATACATGGATCCTATCTCAGATTTCATGGCCTCAAACCATTTCGCGGAATCTGGGCTCATCATCGCTTCCTCATAGTTCGCAAGTTTGTCATGGTCTAGTAACATGACTTCCAGAACAGGATTGCCGTACCACTCTGGTGCGGATCTCACTCTGGTTTACCTATGAGATTCTGTAGTAACTTGATCTGAAGTTACATGATCATCATCATTAGCTTCCTCACTAACTGGTGTAGTAGTCACAGGAACAGATTTCTGTGATGAACTACTTTCCAATAAGGGAGAAGGTACAATTACCTTATCAAGTTCTACTTTCCTTCCACTCACTTCTTTCGAGAGAAACTCCTTCTCTAGAAAGGATCCATTATAAGCAACGAATGTCTTGCATTAGGATCTGTGATAGAAGGTGTACCCAACAGTCTCCTTTGGGTATCCTATGAAGACATATTTCTCCGATTTGGGTTTGAGCTTATCAGGATGAAACTTTTTCATATAAGCATCACAACCCCAAACTTTAAGAAACGACAACTTTGGTTTCTTGCCAAACCACAGTTCAGATTGTGTCGTCTCAACAGACTTAGATGGTGCCCTTTTTAACGTGAATGCAGCTGTCTTTAGTGCATAACCCCAAAACGATAGTGGTAAACCAGTAAGAAACATCATAGATTGCACTATATCCAATAAAGTACGGTTATGACGTTCGGACACACCATTATGTTGTGGTGTTCCAGGTGGCGTGAGTAGTGAAACTATTTCACATTGTTTTAGCGAAGACCAAACTCGTAACTCAAATACTCTTCTCCACGATCAGATCGTAGAAACTTTATTTTCTTGTTACGATGATTTTCCACTTCACTCTGAAATCATATGAACTTTTCAAATGTTTCAGACTTCTATTTCATTAACTAGATATACCCATATCTGCTCAAATCATCTGTGAAGGTCAGAAAATAATGATACCCACTGCAAGCCTTAATATTCATCGGACCATATACATCAGTATGTATGATTTCCAACAAATCTGTTGCTTGCTTCATTGTTCCAGAGAACGGCGTTTTAGTCATCTTGCCCAAGAGGCATGGTTCGCAAGCATCAAGTGATTCATAATCAAGTGATTCCAAAATCCCATCAGCATGGAGTTTCTTCATGCGCTTTACACCAATATGACTTAAACGGCGGTGCCACAAATAAGTTGCACTATCATTATTAACTTTGCATCTTTTGGCTTCAACATTATGAATATGTGTATCACTACGATCGAGATCCAACAAACCATTTTCATTGGTGTGTATGACCATAGAAGGTTTTATTCATGTAAACAGAACAACAATTGTTCTCTAACTTAAATGAATAACCGTATTGCAATAATCATGATCAAATCATATTCATGCTCAACGCAAACACCAAATAACACTTCTTTAGTTTCAACACTAATCCCGAAAGTATAGGGAGAGTGCGATGATGATCATATCAAATCTTGGAACTACTTCCAACACACATCGTCACCTTGACTTTTACTAGTTTCTGTTTATTCTGCAACTCCCATTTCGAGTTACTACTCTTAGCAACTGAACCAGTATCAAATGCCGAGGGGTTGCTATAAACACTAGTAAAGTACACATCAATAACATGTATATCCAATATACCTTTGTTCACTTTGCCATCCTTCTTATCCGCCAAATACTTGGGGCAGTTCCGCTTCTAGTGACCAGTCCCTTTGCAGTAGAAGCACTTAGTCTCAGGCTTAGGACCAGACTTGGGCTTCTTCACTTGAGCAGCAACTTGCTTGCCGTTCTTCTTGAAGTTCCCCTTCTTCCCTTTGCCGTTTTCTTGAAACTAGTGGTCTCGTCAACCATCAACACTTGATGTTTTTCTTGATTTCTTCCTTCGTCGATTTTAGCATCACAAAGAGCTTGGGAATTGTATCTGTTATCCCTTGCATATTATAGTTCATCATGAAGTTCTACTAACTTGGTGATGGTGACTAGAGAATTCTGTCAATCACTATCTTATCTGGAAGATTAACTCCCACTTGATTCAAGCGATTGTAGTACCCAGACAATCCGAGCACATGCTCACTGCTTGAGCGATTCTCCTCCATCTTTTAGCTATAGAACTTGTTGGAGACTTCATATCTCTCAACTCGGGTATTTGCTTGAAATATTAACTTCAACTCCTGGAACATCTCATATGGTCCATGACGTTCAAAACGTCTTTGAAGTCCCGATTCTAAGCCGTTAAGCATGGTGCACTAAACTATCAAGTAGTCATCATATTGAGCTAGCCAAACGTTCATAACGTCTGCATTTGCTCCTGCAATAGGTCTGTCACCTAGCGGTGCATCAAGGACATAATTCTTCAGTGCAGCAATGAGGATAAACCTCAGATCATGGACTCAGTCCGCATCATTGCTACTATCATCTTTCAACTTAGTTTTCTCTAGGAACATATATAAAACATAGGGAAGCAACAACGCGAGCTATTGATCTACAACATAGATATGCTAATACTACCAGGACAAAGTTCATGATAAATTAAAGTTCAATTAATCATATTACTTAAGAACTCCCACTTAGATAGACATCCCTCTAATCCTCTAAGTGATCACGTGATCCATATCAACTAAACCATAACCGATCATCACGTGAAATGGAGTAGTTTTCAATGGTGAACATCACTATGTTGATCATATCTACTATATGATTAACGCTCGACCTTCGGTCTCGTGTTACGAGGCCATATCTGCATATGCTAGGCTCGTCAAGTTTAACCTGAGTATTCTGCGTGTGCAAAACTGGCTTGCACCCGTTGTAGATGGACGAGAGCTTATCACACCCGATCATCACGTGGTGTGCAGGCACGATTTAACTTTGGCAACGGTGCATACTCAGGGAGAACACTTGTACCTTGAAATTTTAGGAAGGGATCATCTTATAAAGCTATCGTCGAACTAAGCAAAATAAGATGTATAAAAGATAAACATCACATGCAATCAAAATATGTGACATGATATGGCCATCATCATCTTGTGCGTTTGATCTCCATCTCCAAAGCATCGTCATGATTTCCATCGTCACTGGCATGACACCATGATCTCCATCATCTTGATCTATATCAATGTGTCGTCACATGGTCGTCTCGCCAACTATTGCTCTTGCAACTATTGCTATCGCATAGCGATAATGTAAAGCAATTATTTGGCGCTTGCATCTTATGCAATAAAGAAACAACCATAAGGCTTCTGCCAGTTGCCGATAACTTCAACAAAACATAATCATCTTATACAACAACTTATATCTCATCACATCTTGACCATATCACATCACAATATGCCCTGCAAAAACAAGTTAGACGTCCTCTACTTTGTTGTTGCAAGTTTTAAGTGGCTGCTATGGGCTGAGCAAGAACCGTTCTTACCTACGCATCAAAACCACAACGATAATTTGTCAAGTTGGTGTTGTTTTAACCTTCGCAAGGACCGGGCGTAGCCACACTCATTTCAACTAAAGTTGGAGAAACTGACACCCGCTAGTCACCTGTGTGCAAAGCATGGCGGTAAAACCAGTCTCGCGTAAGCGTACGCGTAATGTCGATCCGGGCCGCTTCATCCAACAATACCGCCGAACCAAAGTATGACATGCTGGTAAGCAGTATGACTTATATCACCCACAATTCACTTGTGTTCTACTCGTGCATATAACATCAACGCATAAAACCAGGCTCGGATGCCACTATTGGAGAACGTAGTAATTTCAAAAAAATTCCTACGCACACGCAAGATCATGGTGATGCATAGCAACGAGAGGGGACAATGTTGTCCATGTACCCTCGTAGACCGAAAGCGGAAGCGTTAGCACAACGAGGTTGATGTAGTCGTACGTCTTCACGATCCGACCAATCAAGCACCGAATGTACGGCACCTCCGAGTTCAGCACACGTTCAGCCCGATGACGTCCCTCGAACTCCGATCCAGCCGAGTGTTGAGGAAGAGTTTCGTCAGCACGACGGCGTGGTGACGATGTTGATGTTCTACCGACGCAGGGCTTCGCCTAAGCACCGCTACAGTATTATCGAAGTGGACTATGGTGGAGGGGGCACCGCACACGGCTAAGAGATCAAACAGATCAATTGTTGTATCTTTGGGGTGCCCCCTGCCCCCATATATAAAGGAGCAAGGGAGGAGGAGGCCGACCCTAGGAGGGGGCGCGCCAAGTGTGGAGTCCTACTAGGACTCCCTAGTCCTAGTAGGATTCCACCTCCCATATGGAATAGGAAAAGAGGAAGGGAAAAGGAGAAGGAAGGAAGGGGCGCCCCCCTTCCCTAGTCCAATTCGGACCAGACCAAGGGGAGGGGTGCGGCCACCCTTGAGGCCCTTTTCCTTCTTTCCCGTATGGCCCAATAAGGCCCAATACGTATTCCCGTAACTCTCCGTTACTCCGAAAAATACCCGAATCACTCGGAACCTTTCCGATGTCTGAATATAGTCGTCCAATATATCAATCTCTACGTCTCGACCATTTCAAGACTCCTCGTCATGTCCCCGATCTCATCCGGGACTCCGAACTCCTTTGGTACATCAAAACTCATAAAGTCATAATATAACTGTCATCGAAACTTTAAGCGTGCGGACCCTACGGGTTCGAGAACTATGTAGACATGACCGAGACACGTCTCCGGTCAATAACCAATAGCAGAACCTGGATGCTCATATTGGCTCCTACATATTCTACGAAGATCTTTATCGGTCAGACCGCATAACAACATACGTTGTTCCCTTTGTCATCGGTATGTTACTTGCCTGAGATTCGATCGTCGGTATCTCAATACCTAGTTCAATCTCGTTACCGGCAAGTCTCTTTACTCGCTCCGTAATACATCATCCCGCAACTAACTCATTAGTTGCAATGCTTGCAAGGCTTAAGTGATGTGCATTACCGAGAGGGCCCAGAGATACCTCTTCGACAATCGGAGTGACAAATCCTAATCTCGAAATACGGCAACCCAACAAGTACCTTCGGAGACACCTGTAGAGCACCTTTATAATCACCCAGTTACGTTGTGACGTTTGGTAGCACACAAAGTGTTCCTCTGGTAAACGGGGGTTGCATAATCTCATAGTCATAGGAACATGTATAAGTCATGAAGATAGCAATAGCAATATACTAACGATCGAGTGCTAAGCTAACGGAATGGGTCAAGTCAATCACGTCATTCTCCTAATGATGTGATCCCGTTAATCAAATGACAACCCATGTCTATGGTTAGGAAACTTAACCATCTTTGATCAACGAGCTAGTTAAGTAGAGGCATACTAGTGACACTCTGTTTGTTTATGTATTCACACATGTATTATGTTTCCGGTTAATACAATTCTAGCATGAATAATAAACATTTATCATGATATAAGGAAATAAATAATAACTTTATTATTGCCTCTAGGGCATATTTCCTTCATAATCATCCACAATCACCAAGCAATGCTTCCTCCCCCCAAGACTATCAAAGGATGGAGGCCCAAAGAGGTCCAAATGAAGGAGCTCCAAAGGCCTCTTCGAGTAAATGATAGTCGTGGGAGGGTGATCCTTCTCATGTAGCTTTCCTTCGATACAAGCACTGCAAGCACGATCTTTAGCAAAGCTAACATTCATTAGTCCACGGACATGGTCCCCCTTGAGAAGACTTTGCAAAGATCTCATATTGACATGGGCTAGGCGGCGATGCCAAAGCCATCCCACGTCAACTTTAGCCATTAGGCATGTCGCGGTCTTAGTGGGTCGCTCCAAAAAGTTAATCGCATATAGACCGTTTTCGACATGCCCAACAAAGGCTACTTTAAGAGTCTTGCTCCACAAGAGGGCCACGGTATCGATATCAAAGAAAGTGGCAGAGCCCATGATTGCAAGTTGACAAACGGAAAGTAAATTGTATGCAAGGGACTCAACGAGCATGACCTTCTCGATCGTGACATCATGAGAAATGACAACCTTGCCAAGTCCCAAAACCTTAGAAGATGAGGCATCACCCCACTCGACATTGGTGGGCATAGATGGAGTCTCGAGTACGTCCACCACCAAGTCCTTGCTTCCGGTCATATGATTTGTAGCTCCACTATCGAGCAACCATGATCCCCCACCGGAAGCAAACACCTACAAGAGATCAATGCTTGGTTTTAGGTACCCATTTTTGCAATGGGTCCTTTGATGTTAGTGACAAGGGTCTTAGGAACCCAAATAGACCATTCGATGTAATCATAAGGAGAACCAACAAATTTGGCATAAACATGTCCATCACTAGCACGGCACAACACATAAGAAGGGTTAAAGTCGCCGGCTTTGTTGAGATGGGAAGTGTTGCCCATCTTGGCATCACCACCCTTCATGGTGTTCTTCTTCTTCTCCTTAGTAGCACCCTCTCCCTCCTTCACAAAGGTTTTCTTGAGAGGGGGAGGTCGTTTGGCCTTGTCATTCTTCTTCTTACTCTTGGACTTGGGTGCGAACCCAATCCCCTCCTTGGCCACAACTTCCTTTTGATTGCTCAAAAGGTCGTTGAGGTTCTTATCACCTTGTATGCATGACACAAGGCCTTTCTAAAGTTGCTCCTTCAACTTAACATTCTCCTCAATAAGATGCACATGCTCACAACAAGGGTTAGTAGCATTTGCATTATAAATTAACACCATATGAGGAAATGTGGCTTTCTCCTTGGTTAGCTTCACTTGGATTTGATCATGAGACTCCTTGAGGGTAGCATGAACACCCTTCAAGACTTTGTGAGCCTTGTCGAGAATGTCAAACTCCTCTTTGAGTCTAGCAAGATCAACCCCAATCTTTGCCTTCTCGGAGTTTAGCACACGAGAAACAACAAGAGCATGATCAAGATCTTTCTTTAACTTAGCATGATCATCGTTGTGTGACTCCTCAAGAGCCAAACGAAGACCACGCTCTTCGTCAAGAGCATTGGAAAGATCCAAAATCTCATCGGCATAGTCACGACTATGCCCCTCCATCTTAGAGATGGTATCTTCGTGAGCCTCGATCATGTCATTGGCTTCACCAAGTTGTTCCAAGAGAGCAACGAAGTGCTTCTTGGATTTACCCTTTAGTTTACCCATAAAGGTCTCAAACTCATTCTCCTCCACATTTGTCCCCTCATGTTCATCAATGCTATCAGTCGAAGAAGGATGATTAATGATGGTAGTTTTGATGTTGGGGGTTACCTTGTTGGTGGCTTTAGCCATGAGGCACTTGGCGGTGATGCTCTCATTGGGTGAGTCGAAGAGAGACACCCGGGGAGTCGTCGCAATGGCAATAGAGGCCATGGCAACCGACTCACCATCTTCTTCATCGTCATCATCCTCATTGTACTCTTCTTGTACCACCAATGCCTTGGGAGGAGTCTTCCTGGTGAAGTTGCTCTTGTTGGGGAACGACTTGGCCTTGTCCTTTCGGATGAGCTTTCCACCATTGTCTTCCCTCTTCTCATAAGGGCATTCCGCAACAAAGTGGCTCACATTGCCACAATTGAAGCAAGTCCTCACTCGTTTCTTGCCCTTAGCGCCACTTGAATTGTTCTTGTTGAAGTTGGGCCTTGAGTTCTTCTTGCTCCAAAATTGCCTTGAAGCAAGGGCCATGTGTTCATGATAGGCATACTTCGTATCTTCGAGGTTGCTCTCCTCTTCTTCCTCTTCCTCCATACTAACCTTGGCCTTTAGAGCAAGGTTGGGCTTCTTTACTCTTTGAGAGCGTAGAACCGCATTGTCGGCGGTCTTGTCCAAGATGCTCATAGCAATGAACTCATCCAACACTTCACTTGAGGACAAGGTGTGGAAGTCCGGCCTTTGACGAATGACAGAGGACATGGCTTTATGGTAGGGCATCATTGCCTTGAGGAATTTGCGCTTAATCCAATTGTCATCCGTGTCCTTACTTCCATGATCTCGGAGTGAGACCACGAGTTTGGTTACCCTCCGATAAAGCTCACGAGGTTCTTCATCTTCTTTCATTGCAAACTCATCGGCTTCATCTTGCACCACTTCATAGTTGGAGCGTTGAATGCTTGCGCTTCCCCGGTAGAGGGAAACAACTTGGTGCCAAGCATCTTTAGCCATGTAGTAGGGTCGGAGATGAGGAAGATCTTCGGGTGGGATTGCTTCTTGGATGATGAAGAGAGCATTATCATTGAATTGATTGTCAATGGCTTCTCTAGGAGTGAAGTTGCTTCGGTCATGCAGATAGAAACCTTCTTCAATGATTCTCCAAAGGTTAGTGTTCACATGATTTAAATGACGCTTAAAGCGGTAGACCCAAGAATCAAATTCCACATTCTTCTCAATCTTAGGGGCCGGGCCGGCATGATTCAAATGAGTGGAAGGAAGAGGTCCACCATAGACAAGTGGAGGTTCCATATGGGCAAAGATGTTGGTGCCATTTCTACCACTAGACGAAGGAGCTTTCTTGCTAGTAGCTTCCCCCTTGTCGGAGGTAGCACCCGTCCACCTTGTTAGCGGGATCACCCACTTTCAAAGGTGCGGTGGAAAGTTTAAGCCCTTCTAAGAGTTTATTAAACATGCTTTCGACCTCGGTCGTCATGGAGGTTTTCAATGTGTCCAATGCCACATTGAATTCCTCACGAGAGACCGCGGTACCCCCATCTCCCATAGACGAGACCGGATTCGCACCGGACTTCTCCTCCACACCGTCTACGACGTCAACCATACTCTTCGGACGGTAAAGTCCTTAATAAAGAGACGAGGCTCTAATACCAATAGAAAGGATCGATATGGTTGACTAGAGGGGGGTGAATAGGCAACTAACAATTTTTAGCTTTTCTTTACCAAATTAAACTTTGCATGAAAGTAGGTTGTCTAGTGCTACCTCTTGAGCACTGCGTTGGATTTCCCCGAAGAGGAGAGGATGATGCAGCAAAGTAGCGTAAGTATTTCCCTCAGTTTTTGAGAACCAAGGTATCAATCCAGTAGGAGGCTACGCGCGAGTCCCTCGTACCTACACAAAAACAATAGCTCAACGCAACCAACGCGATTAGGGGTTGTCAATCCCTTCACGGTCACTTACGGGAGTGAGAAATGATAGAGATGATAGATAATATTTTTGGTATTTTTGGTATAGAGATGCAAAGTGAAAAGTAAAGGCAAAGTAAAAAAGCAAAGTAATAATAAAGTGATGGAGATTGATATGATGAGAATAGACCCGGGGGCCATAGGTTTCACTAGTGGCTTCTCTCAAGAGCATAAGTATTCTACGGTTGGGTGAACAAATTCCTGTTGAGCAATTGATGTAATTGAGCATAGTTATGCGAATATCTAGGTATGATCATGTATATAGGCATCACGTCCGAGACAAGTAGACCGACTCACCTTTGCATCTACTACTATTACTCCACTCATCGACCGCTATCCAAAGATGCATCCGGAGTATTAAGTTAAAAACAGAGTAATGCCTTAAGCAAGATGACATGATGTAGAGGGATAAATTCATGCAATATGATAAAAACCATCTTGTTATCCTCGATGGCAACAATACTATACGTGCCTTGTTGCCCCTTATACATCGGGAAAGGACACCGCAAGATTGAACCCAAAGCTAAGCACTTCTCCCATTGCAAGAAAAACCAATCTAGTAGGCCAAACCAAAGCGATAATTTGAAGAGACTTGCAAAGATAACCAATCATACATAAAAGAATTCAGAGAAGATTCAAATATTATTCATAGATAGACTTGATCATCAACCCACAATTCATCGGTCTCAACAAACACACCGCAAAAAGAAGATTACATCGAATAGATCTCCACAAGAGACGGGAGAACATTGTATTGAGATCCAAAAAGAGAGAAGAAGCCATCTAGCTAATAACTATGGACCCGAAGGTCTGAGGTAAACTACTCACACTTCATCGGAGAGGCTATGATGACGTAGAAGCCCTCCGTGATGACGGCCCTCTCCGTGAGCTCAAACAGGCCCCAAGATGGGATCTCGTGGATCTGAAAGTTGCGGCGGTGGAATTAGGTTTTGGCTCATGTTCTAATCGTTTGAAGTGCGTGAGGTATATATAGGAGGAAGAATGCGTCGGTGGAGCATCGAGGGGCCCACGAGGCGGGGGCGCCCTAGGCGCCCCACCCTCGTGACCACCTCTTTGCTTCCTTGGAGTAGGGTCCAAGTCTCATGGATCACGTTCGGTGAGAAAATCACTTTCCCGAAGGTTTCATTCCGTTTGGACTCCGTTTGATATTCCGTTTCTTGGAAACACTCAAATAGGCAAAAAAAACAGCAATTCTGGGCTGGGCCTCCGGTTAATAGGTTAGTCCCAAAAATAATATAAAAATGGAAAATAAAGCCCAATATAGTCCAAAATAGTAGATAATATAGCATGGAGCAATCAAAAAATTATAGATACGTTGGAGACGTATCATCTAGATATGCAACTAGGTGGACAACCTATATGATGTAACAACCATAACCACACAAGCAAGCAATGGATAAAACACAAATAAGCTTGCACAAGTAAAGGGATAAGATAACCAAGAGTGGAGCCGGTGGAGACGAGAATGTGTTACCGAAGTTCCTTCCTTTTGAGGGGAAGTACGTCTCCGTTAGAGCGGTGTGGAGGCACAATGCTCCCCAAGAAGCCACTAGGGCCACCGTAATCTCCTCACGCCCTCGCACAATGCGAGATCCGTGATTCCACTATTGGTGCCCTTGAAGGCGGCGACTGGACCTTTACAAACAAGGTTGGGGCAATCTTCACAACTTAATTGGAGGCTCCCAACGACACCACGAAGCTTCACCACAATGGACTAGGGTGCTCAAACACCCAAGAGTAACAAGATCTGCTAGGGATTAGTGGGGGAATCAAATTTCTCTTGGTGGAAGTGTAGATCAGGGCCTTCTCAACCAATTCCGAGCAAATCAACAAGTTTGATTGGCTAGGGAGAGAGATCGGGCGAAAATGGAGCTTGGAGCAACAATGGAGCTTTTGGGGGAAGAGGTAGGTCAACTTTGGAGAAGAAGACCTCCTTATAGTGGGGGGAACAATCCAACCGTTACCCCCCCCCAAACAGCCTCACAGAGGGCGGTACTACCGCTGGGGGAAGCGGTACTACCGCTGGGCCCAGCGGTACTACCGCTCCCCCGGTGGTACTACCGCTTACGGACACGAGCGATCTTGCCATGTGGTAGGCGATCTTGCCGCTCATGATGATCTTGCCGCAAAATCTGGACAATCGACACGGAGATGACCCCTCGAATCGATGCGGTAGGGGCCAAGTACCGCAGCGGTACTACGGCTGAGGACCCCTAAGCGGTACTACCGTTGGGGAGCGGTACTGCCGCCTGTGACCCCTAAGCGGTACTACCGCTGGGTACCGCGGTGCTACCGCTGGGACCAGAGAAAAATCAAAGGAGGAGGGGAGAGCTCTCCATCGAGGCGGAAAGGCTCAGAGGGTGGGAAGCGGATGTGTACGTGTTGATTCCACCATAGCCTTACCAAAGCGGACCCCCTCTTGATAGTACGGTGTCCTCTATGAAACTAGTCCACCGAAAAAGAAACGAAAGAGCTACACCATCTTGAATGACACTCCGAGGAAAAGAAATCGTCTCGTGCCAAGGATGAATCTCTGAAATGCTCAAAGCACACGATTAGTCCGCAAACATGTTGTCATCAATCACCAAAACCACATCGAGAGAGATATGCCTTAACAGTAGGGCATGGGAGACGGCGGCGCCTTGAGTCCCGTTAGCCGGCTCGTGTCCCATGCCCTACTCTACCTTGTCGGTGACCGGACCAACAATCTGGGAGCGCAGCCGGCCGCCGGGCATTGCTACGGTGGAACCGAGCGAGCTTTGCTTAGATTAGGTTTCACATTGCATGTAATAATTTTGGATTTGAGATTTCTAATTTGAGGTGTCCTTGTAGAATCAAATATTTAAGACGTAATCGGTCACTGTCCACGGACGCGCCAAGTCGCGTTCACGGCCATTTGATGGATCGGATTTGGGGCGTCCGACTGTAGAGGCTCTAAGCCATATTGTGATTTGTGAATAGTGGCAGCCTACTCCTGACTAACTTGTAGTGGTTTTCCCAGCAAAAAAAGAAAAAACTTGCAGTGCTTTTAGCTATTTTTCCCCCAATAAATTACTTGTAACTATTTTTTTCTGAATAAGGATGCAATATCGTGATCTGTGAATAGTGGTTGCATACTCCTGACTAACTAGAAGTGCTTGTAGGCTTTTGGACCATGCCTTGCATGCATGCCCCGCTGCTTGTCCGTGTGTTTCTTTTTCGGCAGGAAATCTGGATGCACCAGCTACTCTGCATATCATTAAATAACCGGGGCAGCCCAGGCATGTACCGCGGGCGTGATTTCCATAAACTTGGAGGATTGTTTCGCAAAAACGCCAGACAGACCGACTGTGCCACGAAGCTGCCAACGAGGCGCCATTTGTCCGCTCCTGGTTGGTGGTGGACTAAATCATCCCATACATTTCAAGTTTGTAGATGAGTTGATCACCTTTTGCAACTTTGTGGACTAAACCATCACATCCAATGCAAGTTTGTGGGTCTCTGCTCTTGCCTCTAATTCTTCTCTTCATGCCAAAAGAAACTTCTCTCTTGAACTGATTAACAAAGAGCTAGCTGACTGTTTTGAGAGGCCAACAACAGAGAAATCAAGTCCAAGTAACGGCAGCTATTTTTCGTTTCGGAGTAGCTGCAGGCTTTCTTGCGGGGCCATGTATGTAGTAGCCTAGTAGGTACGGCATGTGGCAATTAATGAGGTGGTGGTGGTAGAATCTCCGTGCGCGCACCTGTTGTGATTGGAAAAAAAAATCCTATACGACCGGATCGTACGGACCCGATCGTGAGACCCACTCCAGCGCTCGCCAACTGTCCGTCCGAATTTTAACGCAACCGGTGTCTCCTTCCCCGATTCCCTGTTCCCATATCACATCCTATCTCCTCCAACGCCCCCAAAATCCAGCCGCTGGTCATGCCATTCTCGCCACCGCCTGACGGCACGCCGCACCAGCACCACTTTCCCCTGGGAGCCTCACCGCCAACGGTGCCGGGCGCGGTGGTGCCTCACGCCCCTGCCTCGTTCCCCCTTCCCTGTTTGCAAATCCAGATTGAATCTCGAACCATTTATTCTGCTGGATATGCTTGTACTGAAGTTATTATCTTATACATTGACAGAGCATAGAAGAACTAAAAGGAAGTTGATCGGCAGGATGGCAAGAGGAAGACAAGAACCAAATTAAAAGTTTGTTGCTGTGCATGTCTGTATCGATCAAGATTCAGTGCTATGTAGAAATGTCCCTGAGATTTGTTTCACTCAACGAGACCAAATAATCAGGAACACAAGTAGGATAGTTGATGCTTTTTTCATTTTTCTTCTGAATTTTCTCCACAAGTCAAATATGACAGTTGAAGCACATTGTGGAGTTTTTTTGTTGTATAAATGAATTTGGTGTACACTGTGAATAAAAGTTCCTGATATTTGAAGCTCCTTGTGAAATTTGTAGTGTATATTTGCTGATGTCCACTCGTGTGTTGACTCTTGTGATAAAAAGGAATCTTCATCTGCCAAGAATACGACCTACAAGCATGTATGCCTAATTGCCTATATGCTGATTCATTTAACAAGCTCACATACATGTCCATTTCTGAAAATAGTTTACCCATCCTCAAACATATAACTTGTGTGTTGTTGCTTTCCATTATATTGAGAAAAACATAAGTTTCATTGGACCTTTTATTCATTCAGGAGCTCTAAATGACACCGTTGTCTTGGCAACATATTCAGTCATTTCGGATGAACTTTCAGAGTCATTCTGGACTGTTCATGCCAAATTGTTGGTGTGTGCTGTAAAAAACTGAAAAAGGCAGTTCTTGTTTATTTTTCTTCTGAATTTTGTTCCCCTGTAAGATGTGGCCTACTGTATACTCTTGGGATAAATGAGTTGTGACATTTGTTGTTGTCCACTATTTTCTTTGCAATTTCCCTGATATGTTGTTAACAATTTGGCATGAACATTCCAGGATTGTCAGAGACAAATTCACAAGGTTTGACAATACATGTTGGCCAATTGTCAGGTAACAAAAGCATATAGTCATTTTTATGTTCCAACAAGTACTCCTAAATGGCAGCGACAGAGGTGGTCTCCCGTTTGGCCTCGTGCGACCCGGTCGTACCAGATTTTTTTCCACAGCGGGGAGGCGGACCCCGGGGAGGCTCAACCGCGAACGTCGCTCCTCCCGACGCCACGGGCGGCGACGACTCCGTTCCGGCCAGCAGCCCCCTCGGCGGGACCCGTTCTCTCCGCCTCGTGGGGGCCGCCACGGGGATCTCGCAGCTGAAGATGCCCGGCGCGGTAGGGTTTGCGGCCTTGCCTACGGTGGTGCTGCCGGCGGCGTGGGTGTCTACGGTGGGTGGATATGCGGCGGTGGCGGCAGCCGATGCGGGGGCTCGATGCTCCAGATCTGGCCGGTGTTGTCAGTGGCAGTGGAGGCTTCATAGTGGTTGGCTGCGTGTGTGCCCATTCTGGCCACATCTGGCCGGCTGGGCTCGGCTGCGGTGGCTTTGGCGAGCGGTGTGCGACTCCGGGGATGGACGACGGCGGTGCGGCAGAGCTCGCGTTTGGTGGTTGGTTCGGGGCGGCCATTGCATCAGGGGAGGTGGTGAGGGCATCGGTGGTCATCAGAGAGGAGGCGTCGGCTTCAGGTTGCCCTGCCGTCGCTCTGTGTCGTTGTCGCCCTCGCCGCCGCCTGCCTGGCCAGTCTACTGCGTCGCACAGGACACCATGTTCTGGCCGCTCTTCGTCCTAAGACACAACTGGTGCGTCTCCGGCTTGTGAGCTCGCCATCTCTCTCTCCGTGGATGGTTGCTGCCGCAGCGGCCTTGTGAGCTTCCAACAACGCCAAACTGAACAGCGTCAACAGACACATCCTCCACTCCTCCGGATTAGCCACTGGACGCACCACCAGAACCATGGCCACATTGAGAAGGACGAGTCCTGGTATCCGGTACGTGGGCTACATAGATTCCAAATTTGTGGCTGCTCACTTTGCTCATGTTCTTGAGGAATTTGATTTACCTGGTGTCATCTTGTTTTGAATCAATTGTTGCTGCAAATTTCAGCCTCCCCAGAAGCTGTATAGGAGCCTGGACAGTGCCACCCGGAAGCTTCGATTTGCGCTACCGTTCCCAATGCTCGTGTACCCATTCTACTTGGTGATGCCAAATAAGCCAACATGATCTTTGATTGTGCTTACTTCTGCAGATTAATTTTTGTTCATGAGGTCACATATGCTTGGTAATGTGATTGCTGACTGTACTGTTTCTGTTCAACCTGTCCAGTGGTCGAGCAGTCCAGGGAAGTCAGGATCGCAGTTACACCCGTGCAGCGATTTGTTCCAGCTGAATGAGAAGACGGATGTGATGGCTTGCCATGGCTGACCTCCTCGCTGGGCTCACCGTCGTGATAAGGCCTTTTTAGATACTCAAGCTATACGCCGTCCCCTACTGGGCATGTGTGTGTAGTATCTGCTCTTGTTGCATTTGTAGCCTTACTTCCTGCCCAAAGTTCTGATATGAATTTTCCTGCAGATTTTTGCTATGTGGCTGGACTTTTGTCACCTACCTGCACCACCGCGGCCACAATGACAAGCTTTCGTGGTATCACGGAAAGTAAAATTAATAGAGCTACTATCTCTGGAATTGCAAGTTAGATTGCTTAATCTGCATAACATTGTGTCAAAACTAATGTGTTCATTATTATTTCTTCCGCTTAGTGTCTATTGTTCAGCAGTATAGCTCAGCCCAATATCTAAAAGCCATAATAATGTATAGAGCATACGTGTGTTGATTAGGATACGGTGTGACGTTTGTATAATTGTTTATTGAAGATAACTATTTAAGTTGTCGGAGTTGACCACGGCCCATATCAAATAAAACTTAGGATTGAACAGTTTGAGTAAACATTGTACCATATTTTAGCATTAGTTTGCTTCTTTACTAGCTGAAAGTGTTTTTTTTTTCTTGGCAAGCATAAAAAGGTGAAGTTACCGTATTTTAGCATTCAATCAGACTTAATTTCCTGATGCCACTACACTGTAAGAAATCATGCATGGTACTGGTAATGTAGATCAATAAGGCTTGTGTCCACAAGTAGAGGCATGTGCACAATGTGAACAAGAACCAAAACTTGTTACATAAATAATTATAGGTGCAGTTTGCTTTAAACTCATGAAGCTAGCAAACTAAAACAGGGAAAATTAATTCTAAAAATAGCACTAGCTCTGTACCGATTCCAGTTCATAGTTTATCTCATGGGAGTAATATATAGAGTGTTGCAGGATTTGCGACTAAATAGATGGTTTCAGTTTCACTTGCCAACCACATCCCCTTGCGACCTTGGTGAAATTGATTGGTAATATTTTGTTGGCTAAAGAATAGTATAACATCATGTCCTGATCTAAGTGTTGTTAATTAGTGTTTGAGAAATAGATACTATGATTTCTTGTGTCGATATGTCATATTACCTTTTTTTTCTCTGGATATAATTTTAACAGGAGATTCAATCTTTACATGTGTCTCTTCATTTTGCAAGGTTCTGGCCGATCTGTCATCTTTTACCTGATGTTACGATTTCATTTTTTGGCGACACTTCTGGTTCAGCTCAAGACAAAGTTTGGGTTGCGAAAGCTTTTGTTTTGGTGCGTTGCTGCATTGTCTTCAAAGCCTCTTATCATTAAAACAATATAGCAATCACACTGACCTTTTGCCATCCAGTATGTAGGGACAGTTGTCCAAGATAGTTTTTACCTATAGTGAATCACAAGTTTGGCTGCCAAGGTTTAGATTCATAAAGATTTATGTTGTTATAGTTGGATTATCTTCCCCAATTCCTCAAGATGGCTGGAACTGTTACTTGGTAGTTCTAGAAAATAGAAATGTTACTTTTTAAAAGTTGATGTGTTTATGAATTCGTGAGCCACAAAAGAATCATAAGAAAAATAATTTAGTTCAGAATAAAAGTTCATACAATTCTCAGAGTGGCAAAACTCGGTGCGAGTGTGCATGTTAGAACACAATAACTTCGAATAAATGTTCAATGTATGGATCTGTCAACATTTAGACATCTTGTTGTGTTTAGCAAGATTACATAATTGATGATTAGGTGTGCTTCAACTGTAGTCTCTTATTTCATTCTAAAATCTAATTGTCTAACGTCTGATTCCCCCTTGCTTTTGTATGTTTATGGTGACATGCTTACCAAATAAATACTTAAATTGGACTTGCTTCCTGCTACTATATATGCATATAACCTGGAGAGATTAATGCTACAACAATCACCTCAATGCTTATGTTAGCTGTACATAAAAAATGTAAACCCGTTTATACAAAACAAAGGTATGTCGCGGGGTGTTGTATTTGCATAGCTTTGCTCTTGCTATGTCAGTCATGCTAGAAAGCTTCTGTTGGATCATCGTAGTTGGTTTTTAAAACTATGGTTGTATCACTTGCTTTTGCTATGTCAGCCATGCTAGAAAGCGTTGTGTGGTGTAGGTGGTTTCTCACAGTTTTAGTGTTGTCAGATTTGTTGACAAAGAGATAAATTCCGATGCGAATTGACACTATGTGATGTGATGAGTGATGACGATTTGGGTACTTTGGTTAATTGAGCATGTAAGTACCTCTTGTACCTTTATTCTTTTCTTTGCAGGAACTACATCTTTATTCTTGTGTTGTATGTTACTCCCTCCGTAAACAAATATAAGAGCGTTTAGATCACTAAAGTAGTGATTTAAACGCTCTTATATTTATTTACAGAGGGAGTACTTATCAGATAGCTTCAGTTTCAGCTTATCATACACGTGTATGATCACTTATAATCGTAGGCTGTTACATGCATATCGTCACACTGATTGCACAAATACCTGTACATTCTGCTCTGAATCTATGATATAGCTAACACATGTCGTGTAAGATTTACTCCCTCCGTTCCTAAATATTTGTCTTTCTAGAGATTTCAAATGGATTACCACATACGGATGTATATAGACATATTTTAGAGTGTAGATTCACTCATTTTGCTCCGTATGAAGTCACTTGTTGAACTCTGTAGAAAGACAAATATTTAGAAACGGAGGGAGTATTAGATATCGCATATTCATGTTTCAGTTGATTGTGAATCGGAAGCTGGGTTGTGGTTTGGCAAACAAAAGGCATTAGTTTATGAATAGTCTAGCTACTAAAGTGTTACAGAATAGGTTGATTAGCCAGACTCGAGTCATTTTCCAAAACAATATCGGTTTGCCTCGCAGGAACTTCGAGGAAAATAAAAGCTTCTGGTGTATGAAAGCTCCTCCAAGTCTCAGCATGGTCCATGATACTTAACCATCCTCAAAACGTTAACACAACCTTACTTGACCGGGGGAGAGCAAGATGGGAGATGAACAAGGTCCACACTGGCATCATGCGACAATCTTTCAAGAGAATGGAATTTGGAGGTTGTTGGCTTTCATGTCACACATGTTATTGTTAATCACTGTTGTATATTGCTGAGAAGGGGATAAACAACTACAGATTTAATTTGCATTTGAAATGCCTTTTGTTTTCTGCAACATTGATTGTACAAAAACTTAGTTAGTTTCCATACAGATGGTCTGATGGTGTGTAATGGACAACACAACGAGAACAACATACTTTCATAAAGCATTAGCCTTATCCTTAATATAACTCTTCGTTGGGCCTGTAATAGGCCTGGTAGTTTGTAAGACTTGGTGATCTCTGATAGTGGAAATCGGAGAGGAAACTCTCTTTTTCAAAAAAAAAAAAAACTCTTCGTTGGGCTGTAAAGGAAAAAAGATCCCTTAGCACGAAGAGAACAAACGGTGCCGCAAGGCATGCTTTACCCTTCTAGTTATATTCATATCAGACTGGTGCAATGAGATCCTTTTGTTATCTCTTTTCAAAATTCTCTCTTCACTGTCAAAACGAGAAATGCCTAGTTTTCGCAAAAAAAAAAAAAAAACGAGAAATGCCTAAGTCTATGTGTGATCAATTTGAATATTTCTATCATTATATTAGTTTTTTGTCGTATGTTTTTGGAACATATTGGACATGTAGTTTCCAAACACCGAAAGCTATCATATACTCTGTTTTTGACTGAATATTTTTCATGCCACAATCGAGTATGCATCACATTGAAATGAGGACGGGTTTTCTGCTTCATGATGCACTGACAGTTCACTTGAACCAGCAAAATTACAGCAGGCCAAGAAGTTCAGAGATAGGCCATGTCTCTGTAACGAAATTTGTCAACCACACCATGGATACAGATGTAACAGAACTAGTCTAGCGAAAGAAGATCCTTGTGTATGCAGAGCTTATAAATGAGATATGTTCTTTTTTTCCTAATAAAGCCATCAATTTGTTGTATTGATGGAAGGTGTGTAGTGTATTTAGCACCAGTACACCGCACAACCTGCAAACTCAACCTCTTACATGTGTGGATCACAACATAACGTCGACCGAGGGTTGGTAGAAAACAGTTAGGACTAAGTTAGCTGTGCTAAGGACATTTTGAGTTGGCATGATACCAAACATGTTATAGGCAGACTCAATCTCTAACATCTTCACATACATATCAACTATAGCATTTTCATCTTGACAGCAGAAAGCAACCCACCCAAGACCCAACCTGTTGGATCATACCCTGAAGTAAAATTGCACGTCACCCAACCTGTTGGATCATAGATCGCAAAAAAAAAAAAAAAAAACCCTGTTGGATCATAGATCGCAAAAAAAAAAAAAAAACCTGTTGGATCATACATGAAGGGATACCTCGAAAAAAGTCTGAACTAACATCTCGCAAATCACTAAGTAGTTCATGTTCCCAGTACATGAATGAAGAGACACAAAAGGACGGACGAGTAGCTAGTTCCCAGTACATGATCGGATTCAAAATGAAACGAAAGGGGTAGCTAATAATAGTTCCAGTACACGAACGGATAAAAATGCGGATCAGCAAGGACTAATAGACGACCGGATACAAAAAGAAGAGCATGAAACATTGGAGTGAATGGAGCTCGCGGGGCATGCAGACAGAGGCGGCCACAGACCTCACCTCGATCTAGTCGTCGGACCGCATCTTCACGACGAACCACCCAGCCGACTTGCCAGAGTCGATCCACTCCTTGACGGACGCCTCTACCTCGAGGGCCAGCTCCTTGAACTCATCCGCCAGATGCTTGAAGTAGGCCACCTTCTCCGCCTCTGTCCGGGACGCGGTGACGAGGGCGGGCTTGGGGTAGCCAGTTCGATTGAGGGCACTGAGAAGGTAAAAGGCTTCGCGCAGCGGATGCTCCCGGACGTAACCCTCCTCACACTCGGACAACACGATCCGGCAATGTTCGACCAGGCGAACGCTCAGGGTTGTGGTGACCCCGACCACAGTCTTGGCTCCAGGGCGGCTCGCGAACTGATCCACCAGCACTGGTTGAAGTAGGTGAACCACCTGGATGCACCTCTCGGCGGCCTCCGCCGCAACCTCCAGGATGTCGGCGTGCCCAAAAAGGGCGTAGCTGTTGATGGTGCCAATCTTGTCAACACGATTGATGAAATCCTGCCAACAGAGAAGAAGGCCGCATGATGCAGGTTAATTATTACATAAGCAAACAAGCAAGAAGCGCAAAATATAATACGGGGAGAGAGATTAATCACGTACTACCTGAGCGTAGAAGGCCTTGACATCTTCCGCCGGCGCGCCCTCCGGGAGGGGTCCCCAGCCGCTCCAGCGGTTGGCGCCCTCCTCCGGCCACGCGAACGCCACGACGCCGTTCCCTCGGGTGGTCTTCGTTGCGTTGCCCGGCGGCACCGCGAGCGCCAGGACGCCGCGCGAGGTCTTGGTGGCGTTGGCCGGGAGGAGGCCCCAGCCGCCCGAAGCGCCCTCCGGCACCGCGAGCGCCAGGACGCCGCGCGAGGTCTTGGTGGCGTTGGCCGGGAGGAGGCCCCAGCCGCCCGAAGCGCCCTCCGGCACCGCGAGCGCGACGATGCCGTTACCGCGCGTGGCCTTGGTTGTGTTGGCCGGGAGGAGGCCCCAGACGACCTTGGTGTCCTCCGGCGCCTCGAAGGAGAGGAAGCCCTCCGGCACCGCGAGCACCACGTGAGCGCTCCCGCGTGAGGTCGCCGGGACCGGGAGGAGGCCGCAGACCTTGGTGTCCTCCGGCGCGGCGAAGGAGAGGAGGCCCCAGCCCACCTTGGTGGAGAGGAGGCGGCCGCCGGCGCTGCAGCGGGAGGTGGGGTGGCCGACGGGCAGGAGCACGGACGAGGAAAGGAGACTCGCCATGGGTGGGGTTTTTGCGCTCGCCTACGGAAGTTGGTGGGAGGACCGAAACGGAGGGGTTGAGGATACGAATGGGCGGGGTTGGGGATACGTCGGCTGATATAGAGGGACGTACGCAGCCGCAGCAGCAGCAGGGTGGCGGCCGGTGAGTGTGTCAGAGATTCTTTCTTGTCTCGGAAGAAACTCGAGCTTGGTTTCAAATTCAAATTTCATGCAGCATTTCACACACCGTCTCCCCTCCCGCGCACGATCCAGGAAGCTTCCGGGCCCACTGTCAGCGGGACGCACATGTCTCTCTCCCCTCCCAAAACGCCAAACCCAAAATTCAAAAGAGGTTGCATAAATAAAGCGGGCGGTCAAAAGAAGGGTTCAGGTCAGGGCATCCCATGCCCATGCATGCAATGACATGCAAGCGATGAGGTTTCTGCTGGTCGGTCCCTATTTGCTTTCGCTTTTGCTTCGAGGAGACGGCTGGCCTGCTCCCTGCCGCTGGGCTGGGCTGGGCTGGGCTGTGCGCGCGTCAGAGAAACTCTTTTTCTCGTGTGCTGGAGAAATTTCGGTTCAGTTTCAAATTTTGAATACTGCCTCCCTCGCACAACCAAAGTGGCGTACCGTCGTCTCGCCCGTCCATGATCCAGCAGTCTCGACAAGGTTCCAGGTAAGGTAACCCAGGGCCCGCCTGTCGGCAGCACATCTCTCTCTCCCTCTCTTTTTCCCTCCCTCCAAAAACATAATAAAAATGGACCAGACTGCATAAAAGCACAGGTCAAAAAGATCAGGGGGACCCTACTTAGGAGACGCTTGGACTCTTGCGCCTCCTCGTGTCGTGTCCTGAATTCTTTTGCATCTCCCCTGACGCGTGGGTCCACGAACAAACTTGGTGCTTCTTTTTGCTGTGCTTCTTCTCATGGACATTCCTTTTTTACCAATCCATTAAGTACTCTCTTTCCTTTCAGCGGGTCAAGAGGATTTACCATACCGAGTACCCTTCTGCCTCTGGGTTAGCGGGCGGGGTGTTATTCTATTTTCTTTCTTGACGACTTATTACTGCCAACATTAGGATTCCTGGTTTCCGTTTTTATTATTTACAGTACTAATGGCGACAAAACATACGTTACTAAATAGTACTTCCTTCGTTTCAAATTACTCGTCGTGGTTTTAGTTCAAATTTAAACTAAGATCACGACGAGTAATTTAAAACGGAGGGAGTAGCCGATTTCCACATTGGCCCACGTGAATCTTTTTTTCCATGCCACATTAACAACCGGTGAACCTTTGAATCACTTTGATTTAGTACAAAATTTACAATGTGACATGTTCTTCATGGTCAAATATATACGATCCTCCCATTAGCCGTGTCGTCAAACTCAACGCCATCGTATGATCCTAGTAGTCGCCAGTCTTTTTTTTAAATTGGTGATGCGAGCGACTGTATTCGGCACTAGTATGTGCATAATCCCTTATAAACCTAACCTTTGCGACCGTTTTTCAACGCAAGCACTCGTATATACGTGCATGCACTCATTGTTATGAAGACACACACATTCTTATCCCTATGAACAGTGGCGGAGCTACAACAAAAAGTCAGAGTGGGCTAGTCTATGCTTAACTTGTACATAGGTGTTGTTTTTGCTTACTAAGTAGTACATTACTCATGCAATTACTTTGGGTTGGGTGGGCCATGGCATAGTTTTGCCCCAACGTAGCTCCGCTAGTGCCTATGAGCAGCGGCGGACCCAGAAATTGAGGTTTGTCGGGGCAACGGATGATGATGGAGCTTCATTGCACTGCGCCGACGGTCACTAGGCACGGGACCCTGCTCCGTCACCGGAGAGCCGGGGCAGCCGCCCCAGCTCGCCCCAATGGTGTATCCGCCACTGCCTATGAGCACTTTCGGAAGACTGAGCCGGCATATCATCTTGAGATTTTACAAAATCATCGCAGACACCTCGTAGTCGACGGGACATCTTCTCCCGCTGAGTGCGCATCACCAAAAATCATGAAAATATTCAGAAAAATGCGAGCATCAGGACTTGAACTCTGATGGGCCGAGGATGAGGTTGTGACCGTTGTGGCCCAAGGATCCACGATCTTCAGTCTCCACACGATTCTTGGGTGCTCCACGGGTTCCCCTTGCTCGACCCTCACGCATCGGTACACCTAGGGTGACGTGCCGGTCCTCGGCGGTTTTTGCATCATGGTCAGCCACTAGGCTAGCGACATTGCCGACCACGCTACTCGCACACATCGCATCACTGGTTGTTGGACATCATTCACTATGGAATGTTTGGTTCTTGCGAAAGCGCTCGCTTCGCCCAGCCCAGCAAAGATGCCAACTGTTTGGTTCCTTGGCGAACTCACCACGTTGCCCACGGTTTCAAGATTTTCTGCGTTACAGCGAGCGAGCCGATTTGGCTAGCCTCCGTCGGCAAGGCTAGCCTTGCCTACCGAGGTAAACGGGCAAAGGATCCAAACACACCTAGGCATATGTACCCCACGGTCTACTTGCACGCATCACATCGTAGATGTTGAAACAGGTGCATGCATAGTAGGTGTCAAGTCAAGGTGCCACTATAAATGGATCTGGAGGGCGAAAATTCCACTCAAAATCAAAATATTCCTATGGCAACTTTCGCAAGACGCGGTCTTGACTAGACAAGTGATGAGGAAAAAGAAACGGCCCGGGAACCCAGTTTGTTCTTTCTGCAGTTGAAAGCACACTTGCTCCCTTGGAGGTTTTGGCAATTCATGTACATATCGTTGGACTGACATTTTCATCTAAGTATATTTCAGGAAAAGTTCAACAGTGGCATGGATAAGGTGGAGATGTGAACCCCTCAAAAAGCTAGGGAAGCACATTGGCAAAAAGCTCAAGACTCTTCATTTTACTTTTAGTGATCCAATATCACATTGAGTCCATAGGAAAAGCTAATACTATTAAAAGGGGATGAGCTGTTGCTTAACGAATTACTTGCTTAGAGTGCTTGATGATATGCTCCAAAATCCTCAAACAACCTCTCCATCCATACAAGTCAAATCCAAATATCTAAACTCGGCCTCACCGATATTTCCAATTCAGTTCCACCAAGTTCCTTTGACTTAGCCAGAGCCAGAAACCCTAACATTTTCGGTCACACCGATACGGCTTTCGGTCACACCGAGATGGTGATGCAAACTTTCTGTTACCTATTGATATTACTTTGGTTTCACCGAGTATGTCAATCGGTCACACCGAGTTTGCCTTGCCAACTCTCTGTTGCTCAATTATTCTACTTCGGTCTAACCGAGTTAGAGTAATCGGTGCCACCGAGACTCTGTGTTGCCCTAACCCTTGCACATCGGTCCCACCGAGATGTTCCAGTCGGTCCCACCGAGATTCCTAACGTTCACATATTTGAACCAGAAGGTCAGACTGAGTTCTTTGAATCGGTCCCACCGAGTTGTGAAAGTTGTGTATAACGGTTGGATTTTGTGTGGAGGCTATATATACCCCTCCACCCACTCTTTCACAAGAGAGAGAGCCATCAGATCGTGCCTACACTCATACTCACTTAGATCTGAGAGAGAACCACCTACTCAAGTGTTGAGATCAAGATAATCCATTCCTACCACATAAATCTTGTTCTCTAGCCTTCTCCAAGTTGCTTTCTGCTCAATCTCTTTTTCCACCATAGCAAAATCTGTGAGTTATTTGAGTGTTGGGGAGACTATCATTGAAGCATTTGAGCAAGGAGTTCGTCATCAACACACCGTTTGTTACCTTTTGGAGAGTGGTGTCTCCTAGATTGGTTAGGTGTCACTTGGGAGCCTCCGACGAGATGGGGAGTTGAACCAAGGAGTTTGTAAGGGCAAGGAGATCGTCTACTTCGTGAAGATCTACCCAAGTGAGGCAAGTCCTTTGTGGGCGATGGCCATGGTGGGATAGACAAGGTTCCTTCTTTGTGGACCCTCCGTGGGTGGAGCCCTTCGTGGACTCGCGCAACCGTTACCCTTCGTGGGTTGAAGTCTCCATCGACGTGGACATACGATAGTACCACCTATCGGAACCACGCCAAAAATCATCGTGTCTCCAATTGCGTTTGCCTTCTCCAAACCCTTCCCTTTACATTCTTGCAACTTGCATGCTTTATATTTCCGCTACACATAAACTCTTTACATGCTTGTTTGCAATGTACCATTGATGCTTTAACTTGTGTTAAAACTCCACCTCAACAAAGAAATTTAAAATCTGTCAACTTTGTGTGGTTGAGGGTCTAATCACCCCCCCTCTAGACCCATCTCCTCGATCCTTCAATTGGTATCCTTTACCTTGGTTTAAACACCTTTGAAGGGAGATGGATGTGTCTACTTTGGGGAGTCTTAGACGTAGAGTGCCTATTCTCAATGGGGAGTATTACAACTTTTGGAAAGATGAAATGCTTGACATCTTTGATGAATTTAATTTAAGCAAATACATTCATAATCCCTATGTACCTCCTATTGATCCCTTGCATCCAACTCATGAAGAGGAAATTGGCATGCTTCGTAATCTTAGAGCTGCCAATCTTATCATTAGAGGATTACCTAGAGTTGTGCTTGATGGCATGCAAAACTTTACTTGTGCTTATACTCTATGGCATGATCTAGAAAGGAGATATCCAAACTAATCCTCAAAGAATCTTGATGAGATTCTTCACAAGACTATTGCTTTTCACAAGATGGATTGGAAAGCTCCCAACTTTGATGCTTGCTTGTTTGAACTTCGTGATCTTATGCATGCCAAAGGGAATGAATTAACTATTAGTAACATCATCACCGTAGTCATTAGAATTCACAAGCATGAACATTGTCATTATTATAAATCTAACAAACTCATTGCCTTAGGTGATGACATTCACATTGATGATGATGTTGAGCATGGATATTATGATGAGGATCTGATGATGAATTTGAGAAGACCATGAGGAACCTTAGTCTTATGGCAAATCTTCGAGGTTGCATGGCCGGAGGAAAAGAATGGGTGATGGAAAGTGGACGTACCGATCACATGACCAGAGATAGGGAGATGTTCCATGAGCTCACGAGAAACGATGGACCATGAAAGTATGTGACTTTTGGAGACAACTCCAAGGGTAGGGTACTTGGCCTTGGTAAGGTGGCCATATCCAATGATAGCTCCATTCAAAATGTTATGCTTGTTGAATCACTTGGCTACAATCTTCTTTCCGTATCTAGACTAGCTGATTTCGGATTTAATGTCCTATTTACTAAAGTAGATTGCCAAGTATTTCGACAAGATAATCATAAATAGGTCTTTACCAGCATTCGTAGAGGTGACCTTTACATTGTTGATTTCACTAAGAGAGCTCAACCCCGTATGTGCTTTACTGCTAAATATTCTAAAGGTTGGTTATGGCATAGAAGACTTGGACATGTTGGCATGCATAATCTTGATAAACTTGTTAAAGGCGATCATATCCTTGGTGTAAAAGATGTTATATTTGATAAGGATCGACTTTGTAGTGCTTGTCAGGCAGAAAACAAGTTGGAGGAAACCATCCCATAAAGAACATTATGACTACCCGAAGGACAATCGAGCTACTTCACATGGATCTTTTTGGTCCCAACTCCTACAAGAGTCTTGGTGGTAACTCTTTCGGTTTAGTCATTGTTGATCATTTTTTTCAGATTTACGTGGGTGTCCTTTCTCGATGACAAATGGCAGGTACAAAAGATCTTCAAAAATTTCGTAAGAAAGGCTCAAAATCAATTTGAAGTAAAGATCAACAAAGTTCGGAGCGACAACGGAACGGAGTTCAAGAATGCTAATGTGGACACCTTTCTCGATGACGAGAGGGGAGAGTGTCGTCCACGTACCCTCGTAGACCGTAAGCGGAAGCGTTATGACAACGCGGTTGATGTAGTCGTACGTCTTCACGGCCCGACCAATCCTAGTACCGAACGTACGGCACCTCCGCGATATGCACACGTTCAGCTCGGTGACGTCCCGCGAACTCACGATCCAGTAGAGCTTCGAGGGAGAGTTCCGTCAGCACGACGGCGTGATGACGGTGATGATGAAGTTACCGATGCAGGGCTTCGCCTAAGCACCGCTACGATATGACCGAGGTGGATTATGGTGGAGGGGGCACCGCACATGGCTAAAAGATCAATGATCAACTTGTGTGTCTATGGGGTGCCCCCTCCCCGTATATAAAGGGGTGGAGGAGGGAGAGGGCCGGCCCTCTACTATGGCGCGCCCTGGGGAGTCCTACTCCCACCGGGAGTAGGATTCCCCCCTCTCCAAGTGGTAGGAGTAGGAGAGAAGGAAGGGGAAGAGAGAAAGAAGGAAGGAGGGGGCGCCGCCCCTCCCCCTAGTCCAATTTGGACTAGGCCTTTGGGGGGGGGGGGGGGACGGCGGCCTGCCCTACGCAGCCCCTCTCTCTCCCCTAAAGCCCAATAAGGCCCCTATACTCCCCGGCGAATTCCCGTAACTCTCCGGTACTCCGATAAATACCCGAACCACTTAGAACCTTTCCGATGTCCGAATTGAAGGAAATATGCCCTAGAGGCAATAATAAAGTTATTATTTATTTACTTATATCATGATAAGTGTTTATTCTTCATGCTAGAATTGTATTAACCGGAAACATAATACTTGTGTGAATACATAGACAAACAGAGTGTCACTAGTATGCCTCTACTTGACTAGCTCGTTAATCGAAGATGGTTATGTTTCCTAACCATAGACATGAGTTGTCATCTGATTAACGGGATCACATCATTAGGAGAATGATGTGATTGACATGACCCATTCCATTAGCTTAGCACCCGATCGTTTAGTATGTTGCTATTGCTTTCTTCATGACTTATACATGTTCCTATGACTATGAGATTATGCAACTCCTGTTTACCGAAGGAACACTTTGTGTGCTACCAAATGTCACAACGTAACTGGGTGATTATAAAGGTGCTCTACAGGTGTCTCCAAAGGTATATGTTGGGTTGGCGTATTTCGAGATTAGGATTTGTCACTCCGATTGTCGGAGAGGTATCTCTGGGCCCTCTCGGTAATGCACATCACTTAAGCCTTGCAAGCATTGCAACTAATAAGTTAGTTGTGGGATGATGTATTACGGAACGAGTAAAGAGACTTGCCGGTAACGAGATTGAACTAGGTATTGAGATGCCGACGATCGAATCTCGGGCAAGTAACATACCGATGACAAAGGGAACAACGTATGTTGTTATGCAGCCTGACCGATAAAGATCTTCGTAGAAGATGTGGGAGCCAATATGAGCATCCAGGTTTTGCTATTGGTTATTGACCAGAGACATGTCTCGGTCATGTCTACATTGTTCTCGAACCCGTAGGGTCCGCACGCTCAACGTTACGATGACAGTTTCATTATGAGTTCATATGTTTTGATGTACCGAAGGTTGTTCGGAGTCCCGGATGTGATCACGGACATGACGAGGAGTCTCGAAATGGTCGAGACATAAAGATTGATATATTGGAAGCCTATATTTGGATATCGGAATCGTTCCGGGTAAAATCAGGATTTTACCGGAGTACCGGGGGGTTACCGGAACCCCCCCGGGGGTTAATGGGCCTACATGGGCCCTAAGGCAGAAGAGGAGGGCCGGCCAGGGCAGGCCGCCCCTCCCCTAGTCCGAATAGGACAAGGAAGAGGCGGCGCCCCCTTTCCTCTTTCCCCCTTCCCCTTTCCTTCTCCAACAAGGCAAGAAGGGGGAGTCCTACTCTCGGTGGGAGTAGGACTCCTCCAGGCGCACCCCTAGGGGGCCGGCCGCACCTCCCCCTTCCTCCTTTATATACAGGGGCGAGGGGGCACCCCAAGACACACAAGTTGATCTTCGTGATCGTTCCTTAGCCGTGTGCGGTGCCCCCTTCCCACCATATTCCACCTCGGTCATATCGTAGCAGTGCTTTGCCGAAGCCCTGCGACGGTAGAACATCAAGATCGTCACCACGCCTTCGTCTTGTGGAACTCTTCCCGACACTTTGCTGGATCGGAGTCCGGGGATCGTCATCGAGCTGAACGTGTGCAAGAACTCGGAGGTGCCGTAGTTTCGGTGCTTGATCGGTCGGGCCGTGAAGACGTACGACTACATCAACCGCGTTGTTATAACGCTTCTGCTGTCGGTCTAGGAGGGTATGGACAACACTCTCCCCTCTCGTTGCTATGCATCACCGTGATCTTGCGTGTGCGTAGGATTTTTTTTGAAATTACTACGTTCCCCAACAGTGGCATCCGAGCCAGGTTTTATGCGCAGATGTTATATGCACGAGTAGAACACAAGTGAGTTGTGGGCGATATAAGTCATACTGCTTACCAGCATGTCATACTTTGGTTCGGCGGTATTGTTGGATGAAGCGGCCGGACCGACATTACGGTATGCGCTTCTGGCGAGACTGGTTCTACCGGCGTGCTTTGCACACAGGTGGCTGGCGGGTGTCAGTTTCTCCAACTTTAGTTGAACCGAGTGTGGCTATGCCCGGTCCTTGCGAAGGTTAAAATAGCACCAACTTGACAAACTATCGTTGTGGTTTTGATGCGTAGGTAAGAACAGTTCTTGCTAAGCCCGTAGCAGCCACGTAAAACTTGCAACAACAAAGTAGAGGACGTCTAATTTGTTTTTGCAGGGCATGTTGTGATGTGATATGGTTAAGACATGATGCTAAATTTTATTGTATGAGATGATCATGTTTTGTAACCAAGTTATCGGCAACTGGCAGGAGCCATATGGTTGTTGCTTTATTGTATGCAATGTAATCGCCCCGTAATGCTTTACTTTATCACTAAGCGGTAGCGATAGTCATAGAAGCATAAGATTGGCGAGACGACAATGATGCTACGATGGAGATCAAGGTGTCGCGCCCGTGACGATGGTGATCATGATGGTGCTTCGGAGATGGAGATCGCAAGCACAAGATGATGATGGCCATATCATATCACTTATATTGATTGCATGTGATCTTTATCTTTTATGCATCTTATCTTGCTTTGATTGACGATAGAATTATAAGATGATTCCTCACTAAATTTCAAGATAAAAGTGTTCTCCCTGAGTATGCACCGTTGCCTAAGTTCGTCGTGCCCAGACACCACGTGATGATCGGGTGTGATAAGCTCTACGTCCATCTATAACGGGTGCAAGCCAGTTTTGCACACTTGAATACTCGGGTTAAACTTGACGAGCCTAGCATATGCAGATATGGCCTCGAAACACTGAGACCGAAAGGTCGAGCGTGAATCATATAGTAGATATGATCAACATAGTGATGTTCACCATTGAAAGCTACTCCATTTCACGTGATGATCGGTTATGGTTTAGTTGATATGGATCACGTGATCACTTAGAGGATTAGAGGGATGTCTTTCTAAGTGGGAGTTCTTAAGTAATATGATTAATTGAACTTAAATTTATCATGAACTTAGTACCTGATAATATTTTGCTTGTCTATGTTTGATTGTAGATAGATGGCCCGTGCTGTTGTTCCGTTGAATTTTAATGCGTTCCTTGTGAAAGCAAAGTTGAAAGATGATGGTAGCAATTACACGGATCGGGTCCAGAACTTGAGGATTATCCTCATTGCTGCCTGCAGAAGAATTACATCCTGGAAGCACCGGTGGGTGCCAGGCCTGCTTCTTTGGAGCAACACGGATGTTATGAATGTCCGCGGAGAAAAGTCGATGACTACTCTATAGTTGGTGTGCCATGCTTTACGGCTTAGAACCGGGTCTTCAACGACGTTTTGAGCGTCATGGAGCATATGAGATGTTCCAGAGTTGAAGTTAATATTTCAAGCAAATGCGGATTGAGAGATATGAAGTCTCCAATAAGTTCTCTGTTTGCAAGATGGAGGAGAAACGATTATGTCAGTGAGCATATACTCAAAATGTCTGGGTATAATAATCACTTGATTCAACTGGGATTTAATCTTCCGGATGATAGCGTCATTGACAGAATACTGCAATCACTGCCACCAAGCTACAAGAGCTTTGTGATGAACTATAATATGCAAGGGATGAAAAAAAACTATTCCCGAGCTCTTCGCGATGCTAAAAGCCGCGGAGGTAGAAATCAAGAAGGAGCATCAAGTGTTGATGGTCAACAAGACCACTAGTTTCAAGAAAAAAGGTCAAGGGGAAGAAGAAGGGGAACTTCAAGAAGAACAGCAAGCAAGTTGCTGCTCGGAGAAGAAACCCAAATGCGGACCTAAGCCTGAAATCGAGTGCTTCTCTGCAAGCGGTAGTCCTTTGGAAGCGGAACTGCCCCAAGTATTTGGCAGATAAGAAGGATGACAAGGTGAACAAAGGTATATGTGATATACATGTTATTGATGTGTACCTTACTAGAGCTCGCAGTAGCACCTAGGTATTTGATACTGGTTCTGTTGCTAATATTTGCAACTCGAAACAGGGACTCCGGATTAAGAGAACACTGGCGAAGGACGAGGTGACGATGTGCATGGGAAATGGTTCGAAAGTCGATGTGATCGCGGTCGGCACGCTACCTCTACATCTACCATCGGGATTAGTATTAGACCTAAATAATTGTTATTTGGTGCCAGCGTTGAGCATGAACATTATATCTGGATCTTGTTTAATGCAAGATGGTTATTCATTTAAATCAGAGAATAATGGTTGTTCTATTTATATGAGTAATATCTTTTATGGTCATGCACCCTTGAAGAGTGGTCTATTTTTGATGAATCTCGATAGTAGTGATACACATATTCATAATGTTGAAGCCAAAAGATGCAGAGTTGATAATGATAGTGCAACTTATTTGTGCCTTGCCGTTTAGGTCATATCGGTGTAAAGCGCATGAAGAAACTCCATACTGATGAACTTTTGGAACCACTTGATTATGAATCACTTGGTACTTGCGAACCGTGCCTCATGGGCAAGATGACTAAAACGCCGTTCTCCGGTACTATGGAGGGAGCAACAGATTTGTGTGAAATCATACATACAGATGTATGTGGTCCGATGAATGTTGAAGCTCGTGGCGGATATCGTTATTTTCTCACCTTCACAGATGATTTAAGCAGATATGGGTATATCTACTTAATAAAACATAAGTTTGAAACATTTGAAAAGTTCAAAGAATTTCAGAGTGAAGTTTAAAATCATCGTAACAAGAAAATAAAGTTTCTGCGATCTGATCGTGGAGGAGAATATTTGAGTTACGAGTTTGGTCTACATTTAAAACAATCTGGAATAGTTTTGCAACTCACGCCACCCGGTGTGTCCGAATGTCTTAATCATACTTTACTTGATATGGTGCGATCTATGATGTCTCTTACAGATTTACCGCTATCGTTTTGGGGTTATGCTTTAGAGACGGCCGCATTCACGTTAAATAGGGCACCATCGAAATCCGTTGAGACAACGCCTTATGAACAATGGTTTGGCAAGAAACCAAAGTTGTCATTTCTCAAGGTTTGGGGTTGCGATGCTTATATGAAAAAGCTTCAACCTGATAAGCTCGAACCCAAATCGGAGAAATGTGTCTTCATAGGATACCCAAAATAGACAGTTGGGTACACCTTCTATCACAGTAAAACATTTGTTGCTAAAAATGGATCCTTTCTAGAGAAGGAGTTTCTCTCAAAAGAAGTGAGTGGGAGGAAAGTAGAACTTGATGAGGTAACTGTACCTGCTCCCTTATTGGAAAGTAGTACATCACAGAAATTGGTTTCTGTGACACCTACACCAATTAGTGAGGAAGCTAATGATGATGATCATGAAACTTCAGATCAAGTTACTACTGAACCTCGTAGATCAACCAGAGTAAGATCCGCACCAGAGTGGTACGGTAATCATGTTCTGGAAGTCATGCTACTAGATCATGATGAACCTACGAACTATGAAGAAGCGATGGTGAGCCTAGATTCCATAAAATGGCTTGAAGCCATGAAATCTGAGATGGGATCCATGTATGAGAACAAAGTGTGGACTTTGGTTGACTTGCCCGATGATCGGCAAGCAATTGAGAATAAATGGATCTTCAAGAAGAAGACTGACGCTGATGGTAATGTTACTGTCTACAAAGCTCGACTTGTTGCAAAAGGTTTTCGACAAGTTCAAGGGATTGACTACGGTGATACCTTCTCACCCGTAGCGACACTTAAGTCTATCCGAATCATGTTAGCAATTGCCGCATTTTATGATTATGAAATTTGGCAGATGGATGTCAAAACTGCATTCCTGAATGGATTTCTGGAAGAAGAGTTGTATATGATGCAACCAGAAGGTTTTGTCGATCCAAAGGGAGCTAACAAAATGTGCAAGCTCCAGTGGTCCATTTGTGGACTAGTGCAAGCCTCTCGGAGTTGGAATAAACGCTTCGATAGTGTGATCAAAGCATTTGGTTTTGTATAGACTTTTGGAGAAGCCTGTATTTACAAGAAAGTGAGTGGGAGCTCTGTAGCATTTCTGATATTATATGTGGATGACATATTGCTGATCGGAAATGATATAGAATTTCTGGATAACATAAAGGGATACTTGAATAAGAGTTTTTCAATGAAAGACCTCGGTGAATCTGCTTACATATTGGGCATTAAGATCTATAGAGATAGATCAAGACGCTTAATTGGACTTTCACAAAGCACATACCTTGACAAAGTTTTGAAGAAGTTCAAAATGGATCAAGCAAAGAAAGGGTTCTTGCCTATGTTACAAGGTGTGAAGTTGAGTAAGACTCAATGCCTGACCACTGCAGATGATAGAGAAAAGATGAAAGAAGTTCCCTATGCTTCAGCCATAGGCTCTATCATGTATGCAATGTTGTGTACCAGACCTGATGTGTGCCTTGCTATAAGTCTAGCAGGGAGGTACCAAAGTAATCCAGGAGTGGATCACTGGACAGCTGTCAAGAACATCCTGAAATACCTGAAAAGGAATAAGGATATGTTTCTCGTACATGGAGGTGACAAAGAGCTCATCGTAAACGGTTACATTGATGCAAGCTTTGACACTGATCCGGACGATTCTAAATCGCAAACCGGATATGTGTTTACATTAAATGGTGGAGCTGTCAATTGGTGCAGTTCTAAACAAAGCGTCGTGGCGGGATCTACATGTGAAGTAGAGTACATAGCTGCTTCGAAAGCAGTAAACGAAGGAGTTTGGATGAAGGAGTTCATATCCGATCTAGGTGTCATACCTAGTACATCGGGTCCAATGAAAATCTTTTATGACAATACTGGTGCAATTGCCTTTGCAAAGGAATCCAGATTTCACAAGAGAACCAAGCACATCAAGAGACGCTTCAATTCCATCCGGGATCTAGTCCAGGTGGGAGACATAGAGATTTGCAAGATACATACGGATCTGAATGTAGCAGACCCGTTGACTAAGCCTCTTCCACAAGCAAAACATGATCAGCACCAAGGCTCCATGGGTGTTAGAATATTACTGTGTAATCTAGATTATTGACTCTAGTGCAAGTGGGAGACTGAAGGAAATATGCCCTAGAGGCAATAATAAAGTTATTATTTATTTCCTTATATCATGATAAATGTTTATTATTCATGCTAGAATTGTATTAACCGGAAACATAATACTTGTGTGAATACATAGACAAGCAGTGTCACTAGTATGCCTCTACTTGACTAGCTCGTTAATCGAAGATGGTTATGTTTCCTAACCATAGACATGAGTTGTCATTTTATTAACGGGATCACATCATTAGGAGAATGATGTGATTGACATGACCCATTCCATTAGCTTAGCACCCGATCGTTTAGTATGTTGCTATTGCTTTCTTCATGACTTATACATGTTCCTATGACTATGAGATTATGCAACTCCTGTTTACCGGAGGAACACTTTGTGTGCTACCAAATGTCACAACGTAACTGGGCGATTATAAAGGTGCTCTATAGGTGTCTCCAAAGGTACATGTTGGGTTGGCCTATTTCGAGATTAGGATTTGTCACTCCGAGGTATCTCTGGGCCCTCTCAGTAATGCACATCACTTAAGCCTTGCAAGCATTGCAACTAATAAGTTAGTTGCGGGATGATGTATTACGGAACGAGTAAAGAGACTTGCCGTAACGAGATTGAACTAGGTATTGAGATGCCGACGATCGAATCTCGGGCAAGTAGCATACCGATGACAAAGGGAACAACGTATGTTGTTATGTGGTCTGACCGATAAAGATCCTCATAGAATATGTGGGAGCCAATATGAGCATCCAGGTTCCGCTATTGGTTATTGACCAGAGACATGTCTCGGTCATGTCTACATTGTTCTCGAACCCGTAGGGTCCGCACTCTTAATGTTATGATGCTAGTTTCATTATGAGTTTATATGTTTTGATGTACCGAAGGTTGTTCGGAGTCCCGGATGTGATCACGGACATGACGAGGAGTCTCGAAATGGTCGAGACATAAATATTGATATATTGGAAGCCTATATTTGGATATCGGAATCGTTCCGGGTAAAATCGGGATTTTACCGGAGTACCGGGGTTACTGAACCCCCCCGGGGGTTAATGGGCCTACATGGGCCCTAAGGGAGAAGAGGAGGGCCGGCCAGGGCAGGCCGCATGCCCCCTCCCCCCTAGTTCGAATAGGACAAGGAAGGGGGGCGGCACCCCCCTTTCCTCTTTCCCCCTCCCCCTTTCCTTCTCCAACAAGGCAAGAAGGGGGAGTCCTACTCCTGGTGGGAGTAGGACTCCTCCAGGCGCACCCCTAGGGGACCGGCCGCACCTCCCCCTCCCTCCTTTATATACGGGGGCGAGGGGGCACCCCAAGACACACAAGTTGATCTTCGTGATCGTTCCTTAGCCGTGTGCGGTGCCCCCTTCCACCATATTCCACCTCGGTCATATCGTAGCGGTGCTGAGGCAAAGCCCTGCGAGGGTAGAACATCAAGATCGTCACCACGCCGTCGTGCTGACGGAACTCTTCCCCGACACTTTGCTGGATCGGAGTCCGGGGATCGTCATTGAGTTGAACGTGTGCAAGAACTCGGAGGTGCCGTAGTTTCGGTGCTTGATCAGTCGGGCCGTGAAGACGTACAACTACATCAACCGCATTATTATAGCGCTTCCGCTGTCGGTCTACGAGGGTACGTGGACAACACTCTCCCCTGTCGTTGCTATGCATCACCATGATCTTGCGTGTGCGTAGGAATATTTTTGAAATTACTACGTTCCCCAACACGAATATAGCCTTCCAATATATCGATCTTTACGTCTCGAACATTTTGAGACTCCTCGTCATGTCCCTGATCTCATCTGGGACTCCGAACAACCTTCAATATATCAAAACACATAAACTCATAATACCGATCGTCACCGAACGTTAAGCGTGCGGACCCTACGGGTTCGAGAACTATGTAGACATGACCGAGACTCAACTCCGGTCAATAACTAACAGCGGAACATGGATACTCATATTGGCTCCTACATATTCTACGAAGATCTTCGGTCAAACCGCATAACGACATATGTTGTTCCCTTTGTCATCGGTATGTTACTTACCCGAGATTCGATCGTTGGTATCTCAATACCTAGTTCAATCTCGTTACCGGCAAGTCTCTTTACTCGTTCTGTAATGCATCATCCCGCAACTAACTCATTAGTCACATTGCTTGCAAGGCTTATCATGATGCGCATTACCGAGAGGGCCCAGAGATACCTCTCCGACAATCGGAGTGAAAGATCATAATCTCGATCTATGCTAACTCAACAAACACCATTGGAGACACCTGTAGAGCACCTTTATAATCACCCAGTTACGTTGTGACATTTGGTAGCACACAAAGTGTTCCTCCGGTATCCGGGAGTTGCATAATCTCATAGTCATAGGAACATGTATAAGTCATGAAGAAAGCAATAGCAACAAACTATACGATCATAGTGCTAAGCTAACGGATGGGTCTTGTCCATCACATCATTCTCCTAATGATGTGACCCCGTTCATCAAATCACAACACATGTCTATGGTCAGGAAACATAACCATCTTTGATAAACAAGCTAGTCAAGTAGAGGCATACTAGGGACACTGCTTTTGTCTATGTATTCACACATGTATCAAGTTTCCGGTTAATACAATTCTAGCATGAATAATAAACATTTATCATGATATAAGGAAATAAATAATAAAATTATTATTGCCTCTTGGGCATATTTCCTTCAGTCTCCCACTTGCACTAGAGTAAATAATCTAGTTCACATCGCCATGTGATTTAACACCAATATTTCACATCGTCATGTGATTTAACACTCTATAGTTCACATCGTCATGTGACCAACACTCAAAGGGTTTTACTATATTCAATAATCTAGTTCACATCGCTATGTGATTAACACCCAAGAGTAATAAGGCGTGATCATGTTTTGCTTGTGAGAGAAATTTAGTCAACGGGTCTGCCACATTCAGAGCTGTATGTATTTTGCAAATAATCTATGTCTACAATGCTCCGCACGGAGCTACTCTAGCTAATTGCTCCCACTTTCAATATGTATCCAGATCGAGACTTAGAGTCATCTAGATCGGTGTCAAAGCTTGCATTGACGTAACTCTTTACGACGAACTCTTTATCACCTCCATAACTAAGAAATATTTCCTTAGTCCTCTAAGGATAATTTTGACCAATGTCCAGTGATCTACTCCTAGATCACTATTGTACTCCCTTGCTAAACTCAGGGCAGGGTATACAATAGGTCTGGTACATAGCATGGCATACTTTATGGAACCTATGGCTAAGGCATAGGAAATGACTTTCGTTCTCTCTCTATCTTCTGCCGTGGTCGGGCTTTGAGTCTTACTCAACTTCACACCTTGTAACACAGACAAGAACTCCTTCTTTGACTGTTCCATTTTGGACTATTTCAAAATCTTGTCAAGGTATGTACTAATTGAAAAATTTATCAAGCGTCATGATCTATCTCTATAGATCTTGATGCTCAATATGTAAGCAGCTTCACCGAGGTCTTTCTTTGAAAAACTCCTTTCAAATACTCCTTTTATGCTTTCTAGAAAAATTCTACATCATTTCTGATCAACAATATGTCATTCACATATACTTATCAGAAAGGTTGTAGTGCTCCCACTCACTTTCTTGTAAATACAGGCTTCACCGCAGTTCAGATAAAACTATATGCTTTGATCAACTCATCAAAGCATATATTCCAACTCCGAGATGCTTGCACAAGTCCATAGATGGATCGCTGCAGCTTTGCACACTTTGTTAGCACCTTTAGGATCAACAAAAATCTTCTGGTTGCATCATATACAACTCTTCTTTAAGAATCCATTAAGGAATGCAGGTTTGATATCCATTTGCAAAATTTCATAAAATGCGGCAATTGCTAACATGATTCAAACAGAATATTAAGCATCGATACAAGTGAGAAAATCTCATTGTAGTCAACACCTTGAACTTTGTCGAAAACATTTTTTCGATAATTCGAGCTTTGTAGATAGTAACACTACTATCAGCGTCCGTATTCCTCTTGAAGATTCATTTATTATCTATGGCTTGCCGATCATCGGGCAAGTCAACCAAAATCCACACTTTGTTTTCATACATGGATCCTATCTCAGATTTCATGGCCTCAAGCCATTTTGCGAAATCTAGGCTCATCATCGCTTCCTCATAGTTCGTAGGTTCGTCATGGTCAAGTAACATGACCTCCAGAACAGGATTACCGTACCACTCTAGTGCGGATCTTACTCTGCTTGACCTACGAGGTTCGGTAGTAACTTGATCTGAAGTTTCATGATCATTATCATTAATCTTCCTCACTAATTGGTGTAGTCATTGATACGTCTCGAATGTATCTATAATTTATGAAGTATTCATGCCATGTTTACAATAGTTTCATATGATTTTGGTATGATTTGATTAGAACTAACCCAGACTGACGCTGTTTTCAGCAGAACTACCGTGGTGTTGTTTTTGTGCAGAAATAAAAGTTCTCGGAACGCGATGAAAATCATTGGAGATTTTTTGTGGAAAATATAAAAAATACTGGAACAAATATCTACCGGAGGGGAGTCCTGTGGGCCCCGCGAGGGTGGGGGGCACGGCCACCCCCCTGGGCGCGCCCCTGTGCCTCGTGGACAGCCCGTGGGTCCCCCTGACGTGAAATCAACGCCAACCTCTCCTATATATACAGAAACCTTCGGGAATTAACCTAGATCGGAACTTCTACCGCCGCAAGCCTCTGTAGCCACGGGAAATCAATCTAGGCCCTCTCCGGCACCCTGCCTGAGGGGGCCATCATCACCGGAGGCCATGGAGGAGGATCCCAGAGGGGCCATCATTGTCATGAAGGCCAAGGACCAGAGGGAGAACCTCTCCCCCTCTAGGGAGAGGCCATGGAGGAGGAAGCACAAGGGGGAGAACCTCCCCTCCTCTCTCTCTCGGTGGCGCCGGAGTGCCATCGGGAGGGGAATCATCGCTGCAGTGATCGTCTTCATCAACATCACCATCATCATCACCATCCTCATCTCTTTTATGCGGTCCACTCTCCCGCACCCCGCTGTAATCCGTACTTGAACATGGTGCTTTATGCCACATATTATGATCTAATGGTGTGTTGCCATCCTATGATGTTTTGAGTAGATATCCTTTGTCCTTGGGTTGATTGATGATCTAGATTGGTACGAGTTGTATGTTTTATTTTGGTGCTATCCTATGGTGCCCTCCGTGTCATGCAAGCGTGAGGGATTCCCGCTGTAGGGTGTTGCAATACGTTCATGATTCTCTTATAGTGGGTTGCTTGAGTGACAGAAGCATAAACTCGAGTAAGGGGATTGTTGCGTATGGGAATAAAGGGGACTTGATACTTTAATGCTATGGTTGGGTTTTACCTTAATGATCTTTAGTAGTTGCTGATGCTTGCTAGAGTTCCAATCATAAGTGCATATGATCCAAGAAGAGAAAGTATGTTAACTTATGCCTCTCCCTCATATGAAATTGCAATAACGACTACCGGTCTTGTTAACAATTGCCTAGGATAATTCCGCACACCAACCCACCATTATTCCACACTTGCTATTTTAATATTTACTAATATATTTTAACTTCATGATAACAGCACCTACTTTTATATTTTAGCTCTCCGATATCATGCAAAGTTATCCTCTTCATACCCACAACGTAGTTTTATTTCTCGTTTCTAGTTGGAAGCAAACGTTCGGTGTACGTAGAGTCGTATCAGTGGCAGATAGGACTTGAGAGAATATTGATCTTACCTTTAGCTCCTTGTGGGTTCAACACTCCATACTTATCACTCCCACCTTTGGAAATTGCTACGATGATTCCCTGCACTTGGGGATTATCAAGCTCTTTTCTGGCGCCATTGCCGGGGAGCAATAGCGTGGGGTTGATATTCTCGTGTGTGCTTGTTTGCTTTATCCACTAAGTAGGTTTTGTTTTTACTTTTTGTTTCTGTTTAGTTGTGGGTGAAACAGACAAAAAAAATTAAAACAGTGAAAATACAAAAAAAAGCACTTGCCTTTCATGCCTAAATTTTTTTTTTCAAAAAAGAGAAGCGATTGGAAAGTTATGCATTGAAGAAGTGAGGGTCGACCTTGAGCACTTGTGTTCATGCTCACGGAAAAAATGTAGAATTTTTCATGGAATTTTCTCTGTAAATAATTATCCCCTTGTGTATATCCATTGTATTATAAAAATAATGTGCCAAGCTTTGGTTTTAGGATGATTAGATTGCTTGTTTAATATGTGCAGAACAAAAACAGAAACTTTGGCTGTAGCGCATGATTTTAATTTTTTTACTGGAAGGTCAAATGGGTCTGAAACTTTTTGCACATTACTTCTGTACAAATTTTCCTAATTTTAAAATTTATTTCATAATTTTTGGAGTTACATAAGTTTACTTAATTAGCAGATTACTACAGAATGTCCTGTTTTAGACAGATTCTGTTTTTTGCGTGTTGTTTGCTTATTTTGATGAATCTATGGCTAGTATCGGGGGGTATGAACCATAGAGAAGTTGGAATACAGTAGGTTTAACACCAATATAAATAAATAATGATTTCATTACAGTACCTTTAAGTGGTAGTTTGCTTTATTACACTAACGGATCTCACAAAGTTTTTGTTAAAGTTTTGTGTGGATGAAGTGTTCGAAGATCGAGGAGTTATCAATATGAGAAGAATAAAGAGAGGCAAGAATTCAAGCTTGGGGATTCCCAAAGCACCCCAAGTAAATATTTTAAAGTATACTCAAGCATCTAAGCTTGGGGATGCCCCGGTTGGCATCCATCTTTCTTCTTCAACAAATATCGGTATACCTCGGTTTTTGTTTTATTCACATTATTTGTGTCCTTTGTGTTTTTGTTTTTCCTTTAAGAACCATCCTAGTATGAGATAGACCTTCATTGATTTATATAATAATTCATGTGCTTCACTTATATCTTTTAAGTATGATCTTATAGAATTGCTCTTTGTGCTTCACTTAAACCTTTTGAGTATGGTTTTATAGAATGCTTAGTGTGCCTCACTTATATATTTTGAGCTTGGATATTGGTTAGACTATATTAATTCAAGAATGCTCCATGAACTTAACTTATATCTTTTGGAGTATGAATAATACTATCATCTAAAGTGGGTTTGGAAGAGTGTCAACTTTAGGAATTAGTGATCCCACTTTTCCGAATGAGAAGAATTTTGCTTATGTGGAGAGTAGAAAATTTCTATGCTTGTAGATCATGAAAAGAATGCTTTATGTGATGGTTATATAGTTGAATTCATTAATGATGCCTCTGATTATTATTATTAGGGAGGAATGCATGCTTTTAAGATTTGCAATAATATCAAGTCTCCTCTCTATGTGCTTAAAGTTTTGAAGTTATACTTGCTTTGCCTTCCTATGCTAGTTGATTCTTGTTCCTATAAATTATGTGCTCACAAAATCCCTAGGAATAGGAAGAGGTTTAGATTTAAATTTGCTAGTCATATTCTTCATGATTCTCTCTTTATGTTTCAATTCTTATCTTTTATGTGAGCATCATCGAAATCATCATGCCTAGCTAGGGGCGTTAAACGATAGCGCTTGTTGGGAGGCAACCCAATTTTATTTTTGTTTCTTACCTTTTGTTCCTGTTTAGTAATAAATAATTCAAATAGACTCTCATTAGATGTGGCTTTATGTTTTAGTTAGTGTTTGCGCCAAGTAGAACCTTTGGTAAGACTTGGGTGAAGTCTATACGATCTTGCTGTAAAAAACAGAAACTTTTGCGCTCACGAGATTAGCTGCCATTTTTTACAAGAGAGTGATTTTGAGTTGATTATTTTTGAAGATGATTAATATAAAAATTCCTCACGTCCACAAATCTATTTCATAATTTTTGGAGTAGCAGAAGTATGGTTTCTTTTCATATCATTACAGACTGTTCTGTTTTTGATAGATTCTGTTTTCATTGCATAGTTTGCTTGCTTTCTAGTTTCTATGGCTTATATTTCTCAATATAAATTGTAGAAATGATATGGTACAGTAGGCATTGTGTGAGAACAAATATGAACCGTGTCTTTACCAGTACCAAAGTGAATGGTTTACTCTTTATCATACTAACCTATCTCACGAAGTTGCGTTAAGTTCTATGTGATTGAAGTTTTCAAGCTTTGGGTGAGATATTGATATGAGGAGAATAAGGAGTAGAAAGACCCTAAGCTTGGGGATTCCCAAGGCACCCCAAGGTAATATTCAAGGAAGACTCAAGCGCCTAAGCTTGGGGATGCCTCGGAAGGCATCCCCTCTTTCGTCTTCAAAACTATCGGTATATCTTACTCGGAGCTATATTTTTATTCGTCACATGATATGTGCTTTGCTTGGAGCGTATTTTCAATTTTACTTGCTGTTTGAATAAAATCATTGGATCTGAAATCTTTAATGAAAAATAATCCTCCCATGGCCAGTCAATTATTTGATTACTCAGTGTTCTTCACTTATATCTTTCGGAGTAGTTTGTCATTTATTCATGTGCTTCACGAATATCCTATGAGTAAATGGTTGAATGAATTGAATATCATAAATCTGAATTTATATATGTTTCATATGCTTATACCATTGGGAGTAATGACTTCACACATAATAAGTATAGGTAGTAAACTTATTGATAGTTCGCAAACGTAGAATTGGTCATTTGAACAATTCATGAAAGAATATTGAAGGAAGAGAGTTTTCACATATAAATATACTATCTTGGATATATTTTGTAATTGTGAGCACTCATTAAAATATGACATGCTAAAAGGTTGATGTTGGACAAGGAAGACAACGTAATGGGTTATGTTTTCTTATATCCGAAATAAAATATATTGTCATGGATCATTCAACATGCTGAGCTTGCCTTTCCCCCTCATGCTAGCCAGATTCTTTGCACCAAGTAGAGATACTACTTGTGCTTCCGAATATCCCTTAAACTAGTTTTGCCATGAGAGTCCACCATACCTACCTATGGATTGAGTAAGATCCTTCAAATAATTTGTCATCGGTGCATGCAATAAAAATTGCTCTCTAAATATGTATGATCTATTAGTGCGAAGAAAATAATCTTTATACGAACTTGTGGTAGGGAAGAAATAAAAGCGACGGACTGCATAATAAAGGTCTCTATCACAAGGGGCAATATAAGTGACGTTCTTTTGCATTAAGATTTTGTGAATCCAACCTTAAAATCGCATGACAACCTCTACTTCCCTCTACGAAGGGCCTATCTTTTATTCTTGTCTTATACCTTATACAAGAGTCATGGTGATCTTCACCTTTCCTTTTTACATTTTATCCTTTGGCAAGCGCATTGTGTTGGAAATATCCTGATATATATATCCAATTGGATGTAAGTTATCATGAACTATTATTGTTGACATTACCCTTGAGGTAAAAGGTTGGGAGACGAATCTATAAGCTCCTATCTTTCTCTGTGTCCGATTAAAACTTTGAACCCATAAATATCACGTGAGTGTTAGCAATTGTGAAAGATTAAATGATAGTTGAGTATGCGGAGTTTGCTGAATCAAAGCTCTGACATAGACCCTTCCTGAAAATAAGATGAATTGTAATTGTTTGATGACTAAGAACACGGTTTGTTAGTCTTTAAGAAAGTTTATGATCTATACTTTAACATGTGAATAGCTTGTTACTTGATCATGGGAAGTTTTATGAGTTGAGCTACTGTTATGATATATAATGATGCTAGAAAAAGTGATTGGAATTATCATTAATCAAACTTATGCACTGGCTAGCATTCATACTTCATAAATTATTTCTTTTATCATTTACCTACTCGAGGACGAGCAAGAATTAATCTTGGGGATGCTGATATGTCTCCAACGTATCTATAATTTATGAAGTATGCATGCCATGTTTACAATAGTTTCATATGATTTTGGTATGATTTGATTAGAACTAACCCGGACTAACGCTGTTTTCAGCAGAACTACCGTGGTGTTGTTTTTGTGCAGAAATAAAAGTTCTCGGAACGCGATGAAAATCAACGGAGATTTTTTGATGGAAAATATAAAAAATACTGGAAAAAATATCTATCGGAGGGGAGTCTCGTGGGCCCAACGAGGGTGGGGGCGCGCCCACACCCCTGGGCGCGCCCATGTGCCTCGTGGACAGCCCGTGGGTCCTCCTGACGTGAAATCAACGCCAACCTCTCCTATATATACAAAAACCTTCGGGAATTAACCTAGAACGAAGGTTCCACCGCCTCAAGCCTCTGTAGCCACAAGAAATCAATCTAGGCCCTCTCCGGCACCCTACCGGAGGGGGCCATCATCACCGGAGGCCATGGAGGAGTCTCCCGGAGGGGCCATCATTGTCATGAAGGCCAAGGACCAGAGGGAGAACCTATCCCCCTCCAGGGGGAGGCCATGGAGGAGGAAGCACAAGGAGGAGAACCTCTCCTCCTCTCTCTCGGTGGCGTCGGAGTGCCATCGGGAGGGGAATCATCGCCGCGATGATCGTCTTCATCAACATCACCATCCTCATCTCTTTTATGCGGTCCACTCTCCCGCACCCCGCTGTAATCCCTACTCGAACATGGTGCTTTATGCCACATATTATGATCCAATGATGTGTTGCCATCCTATGATGTTTTGAGTAGATATCCTTTGTCCTTGGGTTGATTGATAATCTAGATTGGTACGAGTTGTATGTTTTATTTTGGTGCTGTCCTATGGTCCCCTCCGTGTCGCGCAAGCGTGAGGGATTCCCACTGTAGGGTGTTGCAATACTTTCATGATTTGCTTATAGTGGGTTGCTTGAGTGACAGAAGCACAAACCCGAGTAAGGGGATTGTTGCGTATGGGAATAAAGGGGACTTGATACTTTAATGTTATGGTTGGGTTTTATCTTAATGATCTTTAGTAGTTGCGGATGCTTGCTAGAGTTCCAATCATAAGTGCATATGATCCAAGAAGAGAAAGTATGTTAGCTTATGCCTCTCCCTCATATGAAATTGCAATGACGACTACTGATCTTGTTAACAATTGCCTAGGATAATTCCGCACACCGACCCACCATTATTCCACACTTGCTATTTATAATATTTATTAATATATTTTCAACTTCATGATAACAACACCTACTTTTATAGTTTAGCTCTCCGATATCATGCAAAGTTGTCCTCTTCATACCCACAACGTAGTTTTATTTCTCGTTTCTAGTTGGAAGCAAACGTTCGGTGTACGTGAGAGTCGTGTCGATGGCAGATAGGACTTGAGAGAATATTGATCTTACCTTTAGCTCCTTGTGGGTTCGACACTCCATACTTATCACTTCCACCTTTGGAAATTGCTACGATGATTCCATGCACTTGGGGATTATCAGTCATCACTAGAACTGATTTCTGTGATGAACTATTTTCCAATTCAGGAGAAGGTGGAATTACCTCATCAAGTTCAACTTTCCTCCCACTCACTTGTTTCGAGAGAAAGTCCTTCTCTAGAAACAATCCATTTTAGCAACAAAAATCTTGCCTCTGGATCTGTGATAGAAGGTGTACCCAACAGTTTCCTTTGGGTATCCTATGAGGACGCATTTCTCCGATTTGGGTTCGAGCTTATCAGGTTGAAACTTTTTCACATAAGCATCTCAACCCCAAACTTTAAGAAATGACAGCTTAGGTTTCTTGCGAAACCATAGTTCATATGGTGTCATCTCAATGGATTTAGATGGTGCCCTATTTAACGTGAATGCAGCTGTCTCTAATGCATAACCCTAAAACGATAGTGGTAAATCGGCAAGAGACATCATAGATCGCACTATATCTAATAAAGTGCGGTTACGATGTTCGGACACACCATTACACTATGGTGTTCCAGGTGGCATGAGTTTGTGAAACTATTCCACATTTTTTTAATTGAAGACCAAACTCGTAACTCAAATATTCGCTTATGCGATCAAATCGTAGAAACTTAATTTTCTTGTTACGTTGATTCTTCACTTCACTCTAAAATTCTTTGAACATTTCAAATGTTTCAGACTTGTGTTTCATTAAGTAGATATACCTGTATCTGCTTAAATCATCTGTGAAGGTCAGAGAATAACGATACTTTCCGTGAGCCTCAACACTCATTAGACTACATACATCAGTATGTATTATTTCCAATAAGTCAGTTGCTTGCTCCATTGTTCCGGAGACCAGGGTCTTAGTCATCTTGCCCATGAGGCATGGTTCGCAAGCATCAAGTGATTTCCAAAAGCCCATCAGCATGGAGTTTCTTCATGCGCTTTTCACCAATATGACCTAAATGGCAGTGTCACAAATATGTTGCACTATCATTATCAACTTTGCATCTTTTGGCATCAGTATTATGAATATGTGTATCACTACGATCGAGATTCAATAAATCATTGAGTGTATGACCATAGAAGGTTTTGTTCATGTAAACAGAACAACAATTATTCTTCGGTTTAAATGAATAATCGTATTGCGATAAACATGATCCAATCACATTCATGCTCAACGCAAACACCAATAACCGTATTTCAATAAACATGATCCAATCATATTTATGCTCAACGTAAACACCAAATAACATTTATTTAGGTTCAACACTAATCCCGAAGGTAAAGGGAGTATGCGATGGTGATCTTATCAACCTTCGAACCACTTCCAACACACATCATTACCTTGCCCTTAACTAGTCTCTGTTCATTTTGCAACTCCTATTTCGAGTTACTAATCATAGAAACTGAAACCGGTATCAAATAACCAGGGGTTACTATGAACACTAGTAAAATACACATCAATAACATGTATATCACATATACCTTTGTTCACTTTGCCATCCTTCTTATCCGCCAATTTTTTGGGGTAGTTCCTCTTCCAGTAACTAGTCCCTTTGCAATAGAAGCACTCAGTCTCATGCTTAGGTCTAGACTTGGGTTTCTTCACTTGAGCAGCAACTTGCTTGCCGTTCTTCTTGAAGTTCCCCTTCTTTCCCTTTCCCTTTTACTTGAAACTTAGTGGTCTTGTCAACCATCAACACTTGATGCTTTTTCTTGATTTCTACCTTCACTGATTTCAACATCGCGAAGAGCTCGGGAATCATTTTCGTCATCCCTTGCATATATTATAGTTCATCACGAAGTTCTAGTAACTTTGTTATAGTGACTAGAGAATTCTGTCAATCACTATCTTATCTGGAAGATTAACTCCCACTTGATTAAAACGATTGTAGTACTCAGACATTATGAGCACATGCTCACTGGTTGAGCTATTTTCCTCCATCTTGTAGGCAAAGTACTGTCAGAGATCTCATACCTCTCGACACGGGTATGAGTATGAAATACCAATTTCAACTCTTGGAACATCTCATATGCTCCGTGGCATTCAAAACATTTTTGAAGTCCCGGTTCTAAGCCGTAAAGCATGGTGCACTAAACTATCAAGTGGTCATCATACCAAGCTATGTCAAACGTTCATAACTTGTGCATCTGCTCCTGCAATAGGTCTGTTACCTAGCGGTGCATCAAAGACATAATTCTTCTGTGCAGCAATGAGGATAATCCTCAGATCACAGACCAAGTCCGCATCATTGCTACTATCATCTTTCAACTTAGTTTTCTCTAGGAACATATCAAAATAAACGGGGAGCAACATCGCGAGCTATTGATCTACAACATATTTATGCAAATACTATCAGGACTAATTTCATGATAAATTAAAGTTCAATTTAATCATATTACTTAAGAACTCCCACTTAGATAGACATCCCTCTAATCATCTAAGTGATGACGTGATCCAAATCAACTAAACCATGTCCGATCATCACGTGAGATGGAGTAGTTTTCAATGGTGAACATCACTATGTTGATCATATCTATATGATTCACGTTCGACCTTTCGATCTCCAGTGTTCCGAGGCCATATCTGCATATGCTAGGCTCGTCAAGTTTAACCCGAGTATTCTGCATGTGCAAAACTGGCTTGCACCCGTTGTATGTGAACGTAGAGCTTATCACACCCAATCATCACGTGGTGTCTCGGCACGACAAACTTTCACAACGGTGCATACTCAGGGAGAACACTTGTACCTTGAAATTTAGTGAGAGATCATCTTATAATGCTATCGTCGTCTAAGCAAAATAAGATGCATAAAGAAAAAACATCACATGCAATCAATATAAGTGATATGATATGGCCATCATCATCTTGTGTCTGTGATCTCCATCTCCAAAGCACCGTCATGATCACCATCGTCACCGGCATGACACCTTGATCTCCATCGTAGCATCGTTTTCGCCTCGCCAACTATTGCTTCTATGACTATTGCTACCGCTTAGTGATAAAGTAAAGCAATTACAGGGCGATTGCATTGCATACAATAATGCGGCAACCATATGGCTCCTGCCAGTTGCCGATAACTCTGTTACAAAACATGATCATCTCATACAATAAAATTTAGCATCATGTCTTGACCATATCACATCACAACATGCCCTGCAAAAACAAGTTAGACGTCCTCTACTTTGTTGTTGCAAGTTTTACGTGGCTGCTACGGGCTGAACAAGAACCGTTCTTACCTACGCATCAAAACCACAATGATTTTTCGTCAAGTATGTGTTGTTTTAACCTTCAATAAGGACCGGGCATAGCCACACTCGATTCAACTAAAGTTGGAGAAACTGACACCCGCTAGCCACCTGTGTGCGAAGCACGGCGGTAGAACCAGTCTCGCGTAAGCGTACGCGTAATGTCGGTCCGGGCCGCTTCATCCAACAATACCGCCGAATCAAAGTATGACATGCTGGTAAGCAGTATGATTAGTATCGCCCACAACTCACTTCTGTTCTACTCGTGTATATAACATCTACGCATAAACCTGGCCCTGATACCACTGTTGGGGAACGTAGTAATTTCAAAAAAAATCCTACGCACACGCAAGATCATGGTGATGCATAGAAACGAGAGGGGAGAGTGTCGTCCATGTACCCTCGTAGACCGTAAGCGGAAGCGTTATGACAATGCAGCTGATGTAGTCGTATGTCTTCACGGCCTGACCGATCCTAGTACCGAATGTACGGCACCTCCACGATCTGCACACGTTCAGCTCGGTGACGTCCCGCGAACTCACGATCCAGTAGAGCTTCAAGGGAGAGTTCCGTCAGCACGACGGTGTGATGACGGTGATGATGAAGTTACCGACGCAGGGCTTCGCCTAAGCACCGCTACGATATGATCGAGGTGGATTATGGTGGAGGGGGCACCGCACACGCCTAAAAGATCAATGATAAACTTGTGTGTCTCTAGGGTGCCCCTCCCGTATATAAAGGAGTGGAGGAGGAGAGGGCGGCCCTCTACTATGGCGGCATACAGGGAGTCCTACTCCCACCGGGAGTAGGATTCCCCCCTTTCCAAGTGGTAGGAGTAGGAGATAAGGAAGGGGAAGAGAGAAGAGAAGGAAGGAGGGGGCGCCGCCCCTCCCCCTAGTCCAATTCGGACTAGGCCTTAGGGGGCGCGTGGCCTGCCCTATGTAGCCCCTCTCTCTCTCCCCCCTAAAGCCCAATAAGGCCCATATACTCACCGACGAATTCCCTAACTCTCCCGTACTCCGATAAATACCCGAACCACTCAGAACCTTTCCGATGTCCGAATATAGCCTTCCAATATATCAATATTTACGTATCAAACATTTCGAGACTCCTCGTCATGTCCCTGATCTCATCCGGGACTCTGAACACCCTTCAGTACATCAAAACACATAAACTCATAATACCGATCATCATCGAACGTTAAGCGTGTGGACCCTACGGGTTCGAGAACTATGTAGACATGACCGAGACTCATCTACGGTCAATAACCAATAGCGGAACCTAGATGCTCATATTGGCTCCTACATATTCTACGAAGATCTTTATCGTTCAAACCGCATAACAACATACGTTGTTCCCTTTGTCATCGGTATGTTACTTACCCGAGATTCGATCGTCGGTATCTCAATACCTAGTTCAATCTCGTTACCGGCAAGTCTCTTTACTCGTTCCGTAATGCATCATCCCGCAACTAACTCATTAATCACATTGCTTGCAAGGCTTAACGTGATGTGCATTACTGAGAGGGCCCAGAGATACCTCTCCGACAATCGGAGTGACAAATCCTAATCTCGATCTATGCCAACTCAACAAACACCATTGGAGACACCTGTAGAGCACCTTTATAATCACCCGATTCTGCTGTGACGTTTGGTAGCACACAAAGTGTTCCTCGATTCGGGAGTTGCATAATCTCATAGTCATAGGAACACGTATAAGTCATGAAGAAAGCAATAGCAACAAACTATACGATCATAGTGCTAAGCTAACGGATGGGTCTTGTCCATCACATCATTCTCCTAATGATGTGACCCCGTTCATCAAATGACAACACATGTCTATGGTCAGGAAACATAACCATCTTTGATAAACAAGCTAGTCAAGTAGAGGCATACTAGGGACACTCTGTTTGCCTATGTATTCACACATGTATCAAGTTTCCGGTTAATACAATTCTAGCATGAATAATAAACATTTATCATGATATAAGGAAATAAATAATAACATTATTATTGCCTCTAGGGCATATTTCCTTTTGGTACACACGTCAAAAAAATGGAGTTGTTGAGAGGAAGAACCGGACTCTCATTAAGATGGCGAGGACAATGCTTGATGAATACAAGACCCCAAAACATTTTTGGGAAGAGGCAGTTAAGACAGCTTTTCATGCTACAAATCGACTCTATCTTCACAAGCTACTTGGACAATGGCGTATGAGCTACTCATCGGTAACAAACCCCAAGTCGGATACTTTCGAGTATTTGGCTCAAAATGTTACATTCTTGATAGGCACCGTTGTTCCAAATTTGCTCCTAAAACTCATGAAGGTTTCCTACTTGGTCACGGATCGAACTCTCGCAGCTACCATGTCTACAACAACTTCACTTGAAAAGTTGAAGAAATGGTTGATGTGAAGTTTGATGAGACTAACGGCGCGCAAGTAGAGCAATTTCCAATTGATGTAGGAGATCAAGAACCTTCGGAAGCTATCCAAGACTTATCTGTTGGGAAGATTCGTCCCGTGGAGATTAAGGAGAGTACATCATCCACTCAAGTGGAAGCCCCAACTTCACATCAAGGTCAACAACAAGTTGATATGGAGGCGTCTGATACGTCTCTGTCGTATCTATAATTTTTTGATTGTTTCATGCCAATATTATACAAGTTTTACATGCTTTTGGCAACTTTTTATATGATTTATTGGACTAACCTATTGATCCAGTGCCAAGTGCCAGTTCCTGTTTTCTGCATGTTTTTTGTATCGCAAAGTATCCATATCAAACGAAGTCCAAATGCAATAAAATTTCACGGAGAATTATTTTGGAATATATGTGATTTTTGGGAGTTGGAATCACCGCAAACTGAGGCCCACACAGTCCACAATACACCGGGGCGCGCCAGAGGCCCCTGGCGCGCGGTGGTGGGTTGTGCCCACCACGTACGTCGGTTGGAGCTCTACTTCGGGTGCAAGGAAGCTTATATCCGGAAAAAATCATGTTAAAATCTCAGCGCAATCGGAGTTACGGATCTCCCGGAATATAAGAAACGGTTTTCGGCCAGATCAGGGAAGCGCGAAACAGAAGAGAACATAGAGGGAGATCCAATCTCGGAGGGGCTCTCGCCCCTCCCATGCCATGGAGACCAAGGACCAGAGGGGGAACTCTCCTCCCATCTAGGGAGGAGGCCAAGGAAGAAGAAGAAGGAAGGGGGCTCTCTCCCCCTCGATTCCGGTGGCACCGGAGTGCCGCCGGGGGCAACGATTGGGACGGCGATCTACATCAACAATCTTGCTACCGTCAACACCAACTTTCTCCCCCTCTGTGCAGCAGTGTGACACCTCTTCCCCCCGCTGTATTCTCTACTTAAACATGGCTCTCAACTCCATATATTATTTCCCAATGATCTATGGTTATCCTATGATGTTTGAGTAGATCCATTTTGTCCTATGGGTTAATCGTGATCTTGGTTGGTATGATTGTATATTTTATTTATGGTGTTGTCCTACGGTGCCCTCCATTCTTGCGCAAACGTGAGGGCCCCCGCTGTAGCATGTTGCAATATGTTCATGGTTTACTTATTGTCAGTGTTGCGGGGGATGACAGCAGCCTAAATGCGGATAAGTGGGTTATGGCGCATGGGAGTAAAGAGGACTTGATACTTAATGCTATGGTTGGGTTTCACGACCTTAATGATCTTTAGTAGTTGTGGATGCTTGCTAGGGGTCCAATCATAAGTGCATATGATCCAAGTAGAGAAAGTATGTTAGCTCATGCCTCTCCCTCATATAAAATTACAAGAATGATTACCGGTACTTGTTATCGATTGCCTAGGGACAAATAACTTTCTTATTGACAAAAGCTCTCTACTAAAACTAACTTAGTTGTGTATTTATCTAAACAACCCCTAGATTTTATTTACGCGCTCTTTATTATCTTGTAAAACTATCCTATCACACCTACAAAGTACTTCTAGTTTCATACTTGTTCTAGGTAAAGCGAACATCAAGTGTGCATAGAGTTGTATCGGTGGTCGATAGAACTTGAGGGAATATTTGTTCTACCTTTAGCTTCTCATCGGGTTTGACACTCTTATTTATGAAAAAGGCTACAAACGATCCCCTATATTTGTGGGTTATCAATACCTTTTTTGGCGCCGTTGCTGAGCAGCAATAGCGTGGGGTGAACATTCTCGTGTGTGCTTGTTTGCTTTATCACTAAGTAGTTTTTATTTTCTGTTCTAAGTTGTTCTCTATCTTTAGTTATGGATATGGAACATGAAACACCAAAAAAATTAGTTGTACTTGCTACTCATGGAGATGGGGAACCTCCTAAAACCCTCGATGCTCGTTATGTAAAAGATATTATGCACTACTTTGATAATCCCGAGAAAACCCCATTCAACTATATAATGGGAGTAACGTTGGATCAACGTGAATACTTTAGGGATTATCGCTTGATTCATAAAGGGAAATTGTTATGGGATCAAATTCATATGTTGCATTGGTATGCTCTGGAGCTATGCTTGAGATATGATTATACTTGTTGCTCTAGGATGAACACTTCACATCTTCCGTTTTCATGTGAATTTAATGATAATGAAACCTTAGCTTCTTATGCTAATGGTAGATATGATTATTATGATGTGGAACGAATTGAAGAATTTGTTGCTTTTAAGGGTGCTTATGAAATTGAATATTTGTTTATAAAGTTTGATGATTCAGTTTATAGACCTGAAAATTTTGCCATCCTTAAATATTGCTATGATAATTATAAATATAATTCTGATATTGATGAATTTATTGAGAAAATCTCCGCTGTCCAAGAAGAGACTAACATTTTGCAGGAGTCTATGGAAGAAGAAATTGATGATATTGTGAGCCCATTGGATGAAAAAGACGAGGAGGAGAGCGAAGAACAAAAGGAGGAAGATCGGACTAGCTACCCGTGCCCACCTTCTAATGAGAGTAACTCTTGAACTCATGCATTGTTTAATTTCCCTTCGTTCTTACCGAAGGATGAATGCCATGATAATTGCTATGATCCCGTTAATTCGTTTGAAATGTCCCTTTTTGATGATGCTTGCTATGCTTGTGGCCAAGATGCTAATATGAATGATGCTTATGGAGATGAACTTGCTATTGTTCCTTATGTTAAACATCAAATTGTTGCTATTGCACCCACGCATGATAGTCCTATTATCTTTTTGAATTCTCCCAACTACACTATCGCAGAAGTTTGCTCTTATTAAGGATTATATTAATGGGTTGCCTTTTACCATTGCACATGATGATTTTGATGAATATAATATGCGTGTGCTTGCTGCTCCTACTTGCAATTATTATGAGAGAGGAACTACATCTCCACCTCTCTATGTTTCCAACACGATAAAATTGCAAAAAACTGCTTGTGCTATATATTGGCCTTTACTTGATGTGCATGAATTGTTCTTGTATGACATGCCAATGCATAGGAAGAGAGTTAGACTTCGTCATTGCTTGATATATGTTGCTTTGTGCTCACTACTAAATGCTAAATCATTGTTGATTCAAATTGGCTTTGATATACATTGGGATCCGGGTGGATCCATTACTTGAGCACTTTATGCCTAGCTTATTGGCTCTAAAGAAAGTGCTGCCAGGGAGACAACCCGGAAGTTTTAGAGAGTCATTTATTTCTGTTGAGTGCTTTTATAAAATTTAAAAACAAAAAAATATAGAGGGGAACTTAAAAACTTTTTCACAAAAGAGAAGCGATTGGAAGTTATGCATTGGCGAAGTGAGGGTCGACCTTGAACACTTGTGTTCATGCTCATGGAAACAATGTAGAATTTTTCATGAAGATTCTCACAAAAATAATTATCCCCTTGTACAATTCCATTGTATTTTAAAAATAATGTGCCAAGATTTGCGTTTAGGATGTTTACATTGCTTGTTGGTTTGTGCGGTGCAAAACAGAAACTTTGGCTGTAGTGCGCGATTTTACATTTTTTACTGGAACGTCAAACGGTTCTGAAACTATTTGCACTGTCTTTCTACACAAATTCTTTATTTTTCCTAATTGTTTCAGAATTTTTGGAGTACCATAAGTATGGTTAATGTTCAGATTACTACAGACTGTCCTGTTTAAGACAGATTCTGTTTTTGATGCATTGTTTGCTTGTTTTGATGAAACTATCGATTTCTATCAGTGGATTAAGCCATGGAAGAGTTATATTACAGCAGATACAATGAAAAAACAAAATATGAATTGGTTTGCAACAGTACTTAGATTAGTGATTTGCTTTATTATACTAACGGATCTTACCAAACTTTCTGTTGAGTTTTGTGTGAATGAAGTGATCAAAGATCGAGTAGGTATCGATATGAGGAGAAAGAGGAGAGGCAAGAGCTCAAGCTTGGGGATTCCCAAGTCACCCCAAGTAAATATTCAAGGAGACCCAACCGTCTAAGCTTGGGGATGCCCCGGAAGGCATCCCATCTTTGTTCAACAAGTATCGGTATGTTTTCGGTTTCGTTTCGTTCACATGATATGTGCAAATCTTGGAGCGTCTTTTGCCTTTAGTTTTCACTTTTCTTTTATGCACCATGCTGGTATGAGATAGTCCATGGTTTATTTATCGAATGCTCATTGCACTTCACTTATATCTTTTGAGTATGGCTTTATAGAATGCTTCATGTGCTTCACTTATATCATTTGAAGTTTGGATTGCATGTTTCTCTTCACATAGAAAACAGTTATTTGAAGAATGCTCTTTTGCTTCACTTATATTTATTAGAGCGTGGTCTTATGTATAAAGAATTAAACTCTGATGCTTCACTTAGATCTATTTGGAGAGTCAAGAGGAATTGGTCAATTGCATGGTTAGTCATAAAATCCTACATAAAACTTATGGATCACTGAATATGATATGCTTGATTCCTTGCAATAGTTTTGCGATATAGAGATGATAATATGTGGGAGGTACTAGTAAATGGTTGTGGTTAGTAAGAATATTGGTGTTAAGGTTTGTGATTCCCGAAGCATGCACGTATAGTCTCTCGTTATTCTATGAAGTTGGAGCATGATTTATTATTGATTGTCCTCCTTATGAGTGGCGGTCGGGGATGAGCGATGGTCTTTTCCTACCAATCTATCCCCCTAGGGGCATGCGTAGTAGTACTTTGCTTCGAGGGCTAATAAAATTTTGCAATAAGTATATGAGTTCTTTATGACTAATGTGAGTCCATGGATTATACGCACTCTTACCTTTTCGCAATTTGCTAGCCTCTACGGTACCATGCATTGCCCTTTCTCACATCGAGACGTAGTGCAAACTTCGTAGGTGCACCCAAACCCCATGATATGATACGCTCTATCACACATAACCCTTATTATATCTTCCTCAAAACAGCCACCATACCTACCTATTATGGCTTTTCCATGGCCATTCCGAGATATATTGCCATGCAACTGAAGGAAATATGCCCTAGAGGCAATAATAATGTTATTATTTATTTCCTTATATCATGCTAAATGTTTATTATTCATGCTAGAATTGTATTAACCGGAAACTTGATACATGTGTGAATACATAGACAAACAGAGTGTCACTATTATGCCTCTACTTGACTAGCTCGTTGATTAAAGATGGTTAAGTTTCCTAGCCATAGACATGAGTTGTCATTTGATTAACGGGATCACATCATTAGAGAATGATGTGATTGACTTGACCCATACATTAGCTTAGCACTTGATCGTTTAATATGTTGCTATTGCTTTCTTCATGACTTATACATGTTCCTATTACTATGAGATTATGCAACTCCCGAATACCGGAGGAACACTTTGTGTGCTACCAAATGTCACAACGTAACTGGGTGATCATAAAGGTGCTCTACAGGTGTCTCCAAAGGTACTTGTTGGGTTGGCGTATTTCAAGATTAGGATTTGTCCTCCGATTGTCGGAGAGGTATCTCTGGGCCCACTTTCGGTAATGCACATCACTATAAGCCTTGCAAGCATTGTGACTAATGAGTTAGTTGCGGGATGATGCATTACGGAACGAGTAAAGAGACTTGCCGGTAACGAGATTGAACTAGGTATTGAGATACCGACGATCAAATCTCGGGCAAGTAACATACTTATGACTAAGGGAACAACGTATGTTGTTATGCGGTTTGACCGATAAAGATCTTCGTAGAATATGTAGGAACCAATATGAGCATCCAGGTACCGCTATTGGTTATTGACCGGAGACGTGTCTCGGTCATGTCTACATAGTTCTCGAACCCGTAGGGTCCGCACACTTAAAGTTCGGTCACGATTTGTATTATGAGTTTATGTGTTTTGATGTACCGAAGGTAGTTTGGAGTCCGGGATGAGATTGGGGACATGACGAGGAGTCTTAAAATGGTTGAGACGTAAAGATCGATATATTGGACGACTATATTCGGACATCGGAAAGGTTCCGAGTGATTCGGGTATTTTCAGAGTACCGGGGAGTTACCGGAATTCACCGGGAAAAGTATTGGGCCTTATTGGGCCATACGGGAATAGAGGAGAGAGGCCAAAAGGAAGGAGGCGCGCGCCCTTCCTCTGGTCCTGATTGGACAAGGGGTGCAGCCCCCTTTTTCTTCTCCCTCTCCCCCTCTTTCCTTCTCTCCTACTCCAGAAAGGAAAGGGGAATCCTACTAGGACTTGGGAGTGCTAGTAGGACTCCCCACACTTGGCGCGCCCCCTCTAGGGTAGGCCTCTCCCTCCCTCCTTTATATACGGGGGCAGGGGCACCTCTAGACACAACAATTGATCTCTTGATCTCTTAGCCGTGTGCGGTGCCCCCCTCCACCATAATCCACCTCGATCATATCGTAGCGATGCTTAGGCGAAGCCCTGCGTCGGTAGCAACATCATCACCGTCATCACACCGTCGTGCTGACGGAACTCTCCCTCGAAGCTCGGCTGGATCGGAGTTCATGGGACGTCATCGAGTTGAACGTGTGCTGAACTCGGAGGTGTCGTACGTTCGATACTTGATCGGTCGGATCGTGAAGACGTACGACTACATCAACCGCGTTGTGCTAACGCTTCCGCTTTCGGTCTACGAGGGTACGTGTACACGCTCTCCCCTCTCATTGTTATGCATCACCATGATCCTGTGTGTGCATAGGAATTTTTTGAAATAACTACGTTCCCCAACAGCAACTTCCATCGCTTCCGTTTGATGACTTGAGCATTCATTGTCATATTGCTTTGCATGATCATATAGCTGACATAGTAGTTGTGGCTCAGCCACCGTTCATCATTGTTTTATACATGTCATGCTAGATGATTGCACATCCTGGTACATGCCAGAGGCATTCATATAGAGTCATACTTTGTCATAGGTATCGAGTTGTAATTTTTATTTCTTTTGAGTTATAAGTAAATAGAAGTGTGATGATCATCATTATTCATTTTTAGAGCAGTGCCCCAGTGAGGAAAGGATGATGGAGACTATGATTCACCCACAAGTTGGGATGAGACTCCGGACATTGAGAGAAAAGAAAAAAAAAGAAAAAAAGAAAAAAAAGAAACAAATAAACAAAGAGAGAAGGGGCATTGTTAGTATCCTTTAGCACACTTGTGCTTCAAAGTAGCACCATGTTTTTCATATGGAGAGTCTCCTATGTTGTCACTTTCATATACTAGTGGGAATTTTTCATTATAGGATTAGATGCACACCCACTTAGTTTCATATTGAGCTTTCATACACTTATAGCTCTTAGTGCATTTGTTGCATGGCAATCCCTACTCCTCATCTTGATATCAATTGATGGGCATCTCCATAGCCCGTTGGTTAGCCGTGTCGATGTGAGACTTTCTTGCTTTTTTGTCTTCTCTATATTTACCCACTACAAAAAAAAGACACATCTCTGACATTTTGGGCCGAACAAATTTTTTCCTGTCATGCTTATGACACTTCTATGACCATAATTGTGACAAAACCCAGTATCATCATAGATGTGGTGGGCTCCTACTTCTATGACAAAAAATCATGACAGAAAATTGGCTTTTCGTCCTGGGCGGGCCGGAGACGCAGCTGCATGACATTATTTGGGCCATGCATGACGGAAAAAACCGTGGTAGAAGCGAGGGCGAGGAAAATATCGGGGAGTTCCCGGTTACCATAGGTGGCTGGGGGCCGAGCGATGTGTGTTTCTCTCGTACACGTTCGCGCATGTGTCCAAGGCGTTGCGCTCTAACTGAACCCGAGCGAGGCGTTGGGCTCTAACTGAACCCGAGCGATTGCACTAGCTATGTTACTGAACCCCTATCGATCCCTTAACATTAGCGAACCCGAGTGATTCTTCGCTCTGCGCTAACTGAAGCCGATCGAACACTGCTACCTCCTTCCCTTGATGAGCAGGTGAGTGTTGTTGGGGGTTTGGATGAATAGTTCTGGTGGGGGTTGGATGAGCGATTACCCGATCGATCGAGCCGATGGATGAGCGGGACCCGTGCGGGGCTGGTTGAGCGATGGCGGTGGAGGGCTGGATGAACAGTAGCCCGTGGAGGGGTGGTTAAACAGGACCCTGTTGAGAGGGCTGGTTGAACAGTAGCCGGTGGAGGAGCGCGCGGTGGAGGATGGATGAACAGGAGCCCGTGGATGAACAGTCGCAGGTGGAGGCTGGAGGAGGTCGACGATGGATGAACAGTAGCCCGTGGAGGCTGGTGGAGGTCGACGGTGGAGATGAACAGTATCCCGTGAAGTCCCGTTTTGCGGTACGCCACACCCCTCCCTATGAACATGACCCTCGTTTCGACCGTAGCGCTCCAACACAAGTCTATTTCCTCCATTTTGCGATACGCCACACCCCTCCTGATCAACAGGACCCCGTTTCGACCATAGGAGGTCCAAGAGAAGTCCGTTTCCTTTGTTTTGCGGTACGCCAGACCCCTCCCGATGAACAGGATCTTGTTTCGACCGTGGCCGGTCGAACACAAGGCCATTTCCTCCGTTCTGTGGTACACCATGCCTCGTTTCCATCGGATGTTCCGTCCAAGCTGGTTGGCTCCCGATGAATAGCACGCGTTCCGTTGCCTCCCGATGAACACGACGCATTCCGTTGCCTCCCCATGAACACGACGACGATGCAGTTTCTCCGTTCCGACCCAGCCATGTACACGAGACCTGGCCGTACGTATGCGCGAGTAGGCGTTCGAGACCCCGCCTGTATGTACATACGTGGCCGTATTTACTTTCTTGCACCATCGCCGTTGTACGTACGTGTACACGATATTAACGGGACTGCGTGACATGCTACGTGCGCGCCTCTACTATGACACGTGCCCTTCCTTACATGGCCACGGTTCATCACTGTATCCTGCAGATAGACCGATCGTATGCACGTACACATTCGTGATCAGAATGACTACGCTAAGTACGCTTCGACCAGGTGGGTCCCAACTGTCAGGCACTTCCTTGTGTGCGAAGATGTAGCTGGTGGGTCCCAGCAGTCAGGGGGAAATGTTTTTTCACGAAATATGGTGGCCCATCCAGTGGGTCCCTGCTGTCAGGTGGAGGAATCATTATTTTCCGCGTAATAAGGAGGCACTTCCTTGCTGCGGCCGTGGACCCAGCTGTCAGCCTCTCCACATACAGTACTCTTCCGATGAAAGTCGTTCCTTGACCACGTTGACCACGCCACGTCGAGAGCACCAGGGCGATGGACGATGGCGAGGCCTTGGAAGGGAACGACGCGGAGCCGGGGAAGACGCGGCAGTGGTTGCCCACGTGGAGAGGAGTACGAGGGTTCACTTGTTCGGCTGCGGTGTGAGGTTGTCGTCGCCGCAGAATAACAGGGGGTGTGGGTGAGTAGAGGGATGGCCTGGCCAGCGGTGGGAGTAGTAGTGGGCGGTGAGGCCTCCGCGGCATCACAGCAGGCCACGGGAGGCAGGAGCACGCGGCACGATCGGCGCTGGTTTGGGTGGCTGGGGCAAGAAGACCAGATGTTGAAGAAGCACTACGGCCGTTGGATGGACATCGTACGGTCACTAGAGCTAGAAACGTTAATATTGACTAACTTGACAAAGCCCTCCGTCCCCGTCAACTTAGTGGGCCCACAAGTCAGCATCCCACTATGCTGGGTCCCAGCTAGTAGGGGGAGTATTCATTTTTTGTGCGTAATAAGGAGGGACTTCCTTGCGTGTGAAGATATAGCTGGTGGAGTGCGACACATCGTGAGGAACGTTTTTTCGCGAAATACAAAGGCCCTTCTGGTGGGACCCAGATGTCAGGTGGAGGAATCATTATTTTGCGCGTAATAAGGAGGCATTTCCTTGTGTGCGGCCATGGACCCAGTTGTCAGCCTCTCCACGTACAGTCCACGTCCGATGGATGTCGTTCGTTGACCATGTTGACCACGCCACGCCGAGAGCACCAGGGCGATGGACGACGGCGAGGCCTAGGAAGGGAACTACGTGGAGCAGGGAAGACTTCGGCGATGGTTGCCTGCGATGGGAAATCTGAGGGTTTACTGGTCCGGCTATCGTCACCGGAAAATAACAGGAGGTGTGGGTGAGTAGAGGAATGGCCTGGCCAGCAATCACTAGTGCAAAACCGGGATGTATCACCGGTTCGTATGGGCCTTTAGTGCCGGTTCCCCATCCGGCACTAAAGAGTGGGGACTAAAGGTCCCCTTGTTGGAAATATGCCCTAGAGGCAATAATAAAAGTGTTATTATTATATTTCTTTGTTCATGATAATTGTCTTTTATTCATGCTATAACTGTATTATCCGGAAATCGTAATACACGTGTGAATACATAGACCATAATATGTCCCTGGTGAGCCTCTAGTTGACTAGCTCGTTGATCAACTGATAGTCATGGTTTCCTGGCTATGGACATTGGATGTCGTTGATAACGGGATCACATCATTAGGAGAATGATGTGATGGACAAGACCCAATCCTAAGCATAGCACAAGATCGTGTAGTTCGTTTGCTAGAGCTTTTCCAATGTCAAGTATCTTTTCCTTAGACCATGAGATCGTGTAACTCCCGGATACCATAAGAGTGCTTTGGGTGTACCAAAGCGTCCTGGCGTAACTGGGTGACTATAAAGGTGCACTACGGTATCTCCGAAAGTGTACATTGGGTTGACACGGATCGAGGCTGGGATTTGTCACTCCGTATGACGGAGAGGTATCTCTGGGCCCACTCGGTAATGCATCATCATAATGAGCTCAAAGTGACCAAGTGGTTGGTCACGGGATCATGCATTACAGATGCGAGTAAAGTGACTTGCGATTGAGACTGAACGAGGTATTGGGATACCGACGATCGAGTCTCGGGCAAGTAACGTACCGATTGACAAAGGGAATTGTATCCGGGGTTTGATCGAATCCTCGACATCGTGGTTCATCCGATGACATCATCGAGGAGCATGTGGGAGCCAACATGGGTATCCAGATCCCGCTGTTGGTTATTGACCGGAGAGTTGTCTCGGTCATGTCTACATGTCTCCCGAACCCGTAGGATCTACACACTTAAGGTTCGGTGACGCTAGGGTTATTAGGAAGACTTGTATGTGATTACCGAAAGTTGTTCGGAGTCCCGGATGAGATCCCGTACGTCACGAGGAGTTCCGGAATGGTCCGGAGGTGAAGTTTTGTATATGGGAAGTTGTCATGCGGACACCGGAAAGTTTCGGGGGCATATCGGTATTGTACCGGGGCCACCGGAGGGGTTCCGGGGGTCCACCGGGAGGGGGCCACCCCTCTCGGAGGGCCACATGGGCCGCAAGGGGCAGGGACCCAGCCCCTGGAGGGCTCGGCGCGCCCCCCACCTTGGGCCCATGCGCCTAGGGTTGGGGGGGAAACCCTAGAAGGGGCGCCCCCCTTGCTTGGGGGGCAAGCCTCCCCTCCCTGGCCGCCGCCCCCCTCTAGATCCCATCTAGAGGGGACGGCCCCCCTTGCCCCTTCCCCTATAAATAGAGGGGTGAGGGGAGGGCTGCTGGACACAGCCCAAGGCGCAGCCCCTCCCCTCCCCAACACCTCTCCTCCTCCGTTACGTGCTTGGCGAAGCCCTGTCGGAGTACTGCTGCACCAACACCACCACGCCGTCGTCCTGCCGTTGGAGCTATCTTCCTCAACCTCTCCTTCCTCCTTGCTGGATCAAGACGGAGGAGACGTCGTCCGTCCCGTACGTGTGTTGAACGCGGAGGTGCTGTCCGTTCAGCGCTTGGTCATCGGTGATCTGAATCACGCAGTGATGCGACTCCATCATCACCCTTCCCTTGAACGCTTCACTTTTCGATCTACAAGTGGTATGTAGATGCAAACTCACTCCCTTGACTCGGTGCTTAGATGAACTCATAGATGGATCTTGGTGAAGCGGTAGGAAAAAAATTTAATTTTACGCAACGTTCCCCAACGGTGGCATCATGAGCTAGGTCTATGCGTAGTTCTCTATTGCACGAGTAGAACACAATTTTGTTGTGGGCGTAGATTTTGTCAACTTGCTTGCCGCTACTAGTCTAATCTTGCTTCAGCGGTATTGTGGGATGAAGCGGCCCGAACCAACCTTACGTGTGCGCTTACGTGAGACCGATTCCACCGGCTGACATGCACTAGTTGCATAAGGTGGCTGGTGGGTGTCTGTCTCTCCCACTTTAGTTGGAGCGAATTCGATGAAAAGGGTCCTTATGAAGGGTAAATAGAAGTTGACAAAAATCACGTTGTGGTTATTCGTAGGTAAGAAAACGTTCTTGCTAGAACCCAATTGCAGCCACGTAAAAGATGCAACAACAATTAGAGGGCGTCTAACTTGTTTTTGCAGCAATTGTCATGTGATGTGATATGGCGAAGTTGTGATGAATGATGAATGATATATTGTGATGTATGAGATCATGTTCTTGTAATAGGAATCACGACTTGCATGTCGATGAGTATGACAACGGCAGGAGCCATAGGAGTTGTCTTTATTTTTTGTATGACCTGCGTGTCATTGAAGAACGCCATGTAAATTACTTTACTTTATTGCTAAACGTTAGCCATAGAAGTAGAAATAGTCATTGGCGTGACAACTTCATGAAGACACGACGATGGAGATCATGATGATGGAGATCATGGTGTCATGCGGTGACAAGATGATCATGGAGCCCGAAGATGGAGATCAATGGAGCTATATGATATTGGCCATATCATGTCACTACTATATAATTGCATGTGATGTTTATTATGTTTATGCATCTTGTTTACTTAGAACGACGGTAGTAAATAAGATGATCCCTTACAACAATTTCAAGAAGTGTTCTCCCTAAGCGTGCACCGTTGCTAAAGTTAAATGCGTTTCGAAGCACCACGTGATGATCGGGTGTGATAGATCCTTACGTTCACATACAACGGGTGTAAGATAGTTTTACACATGCAAAACACTTAGGGTTAACTTGACGAGCCTAGCATGTACAGACATGGCCTCGGAACACGGAGACCGAAAGGTCGAACACGAGTCGTATGGAAGATACGATCAACATGAGAATGTTCACCGACGATGACTAGTCCGTCTCACGTGATGATCGGACACGGCCTAGTCGACTCGGATCGTGTAACACTTAGATGACTAGAGGGATGTCTAATCTGAGTGGGAGTTCATTATAATAATTTGATTAGATGAACTTAATTATCATGAACTTAGTCTAAAACCTTTGCAAAATATGTCTTGTAGATCAAATGGCCAACGCTCATGTCAACATGAACTTCAACGCGTTCCTAGAGAAAACCAAGCTGAAAGATGATGGCAGCAACTATACGGACTGGGTCCGGAACCTGAGGATCATCCTCATAGCAGCCAAGAAAGCATATGTCCTAGATGAACCGCTAGGTGAAGCACCCATCCCACAGAACCAAGACGTTATGAACGTTTGGCAGACACGTGCTGATGATAACTCCCTCGTTCAGTGCAGCATGCTTTACAGCTTAGAACCGGGGCTCCAAAAGCGTTTTGAGCATCACGGAGCATATGAGATGTTCGAGGAGCTGAAACTAGTTTTCCAAGCTCACGCCCGGGTCGAGAGATATGACGTCTCCGACAAGTTCTATAGTTGTAAGATGGAGGAAAATAGTTCTGTCAGTGAGCACATACTCAAAATGTCTTGGTTGCACAACCGCATGACCCAGCTGTATATTAACCTCCACGATGAGGCGGTCATTGTGAGAATCCTTGATCGCACCCACCAAGCTACAAGAGCTTTGTGATGAACTACAATATGCAGGGATGGTGAAGACCATTCCTGAAGTATTTTCAATGCTGAAGTCAGCAGAGGTTGAGATCAAGAAAGAACATCAAGTGTTGATGGTCAATAAGACCACTAAGTTCAAGAAGGGCAAGGGCAAGAAGAACTTCAAGAAGGACGGCAAGGAGGTTGCTGCGCCCGGTAAGCCAGTTACCGGGAAGAAGTCAAGGAATGGACCCAAGCACGAGGCCGAGTGCTTTTATTGCAAGGGAAGGGTCCTTTGAGCGGAACTGCCCCAAATACTTAGCGGATAAGAAGGCGGCAACACTAAAGGTATATTTGATATACATGTAATTGATGTGTACCTTACCGATTACTCGTCGTAACTCACGGTATTTGATACGGTGCCGTTGCTCATATTTGTAACTCACGGTAGAGCTACGGAATAAGCGGAGGCTGGCGAAGGGCGAGGTGATGATGCTGGCGTCGGGAATGGTTCCAAGGTCGATGTGATCGCCGTCGGCATGCTACCTCTACATTTACCCACGGGATTAGTTATGAACCTCAATAATTGTTATTTAGTGCCAAGTTTGAGCATGAACATTGTATCTGGATCTCGTTTATTGCGAGATGGCTACTCATTTAAATCCGAGAATAATGGTTGTTCTATTTATATGAGAGATATGTTTTATGGTCATGCTCCGATGGTCAATGGTTTATTCTTAATGAATCTCGAGCGTAATGTTACACATATTCATAGCGTGAATACCAAAAGATGTAAAGTTGATAACGATAGTCCCACATACTTGTGGCACTGCCGCCTTGGTCACATTGGTGTTAAGCGCATGAAGAAGCTCCATGCCGATGGACTTTTGGAGTCTCTCGATTATGAATCATTTGACACATGCGAACCATGCCTCATGGGCAAGATGACCAAGATTCCGTTCTCCGGAACAATGGAGCGAGCAACCAACTTGTTGGAAATCATACATACCGATGTGTGCGGTCCAATGAGCGTTGAGGCTCGCGCAGGATATCGTTATGTTCTCACTCTCACAGATGACTTGAGTAGATATGGGTATGTCTACTTGATGAAACACAAGTCTGAGACCTTTGAAAAGTTCAAAAAATTTCATAATGAGGTAGAGAATCAACTTGACCGAAAAATAAAGTTCCTACGATCAGATCGTGGAGGAGAATATTTAAGTCACGAATTTGGTACACACTTAAGGAAATGTGGAATCGTTTCACAACTCATGCTGCTGGAACACCTCAACAGAACGGTGTGTCCGAACATCGTGTCGCACTCTATTGGATATGGTGCGGTCTATGATGTCTCTTACCGATTACCGCTATCATTTTGGGGATACGCTCTAGACAGCTACATTCACTTTAAATAGGGCCTTGTCTAAATCCGTTGAGATGACACCGTATGAATTATGGTTTGGGAAGAAACCTAAGCTGTCGTTTCTAAAAGTTTGGGGATGCGATGCTTATGTCAAGAAACTTCAACCTGAAAAGCTCGAACCCAAGTCGGAAAAATGCGTCTTCATAGGGTACCCTAAGGAAACTGTTGGGTATACCTTCTACTTAAGATCCGAGGGCAAGATCTTTGTTGCCAAGAACGGATGCTTTACGGAAAAGAGTTTCTCTCGAAAGAAGTAAGTGGGAGGAAAGTAGAACTCGATGAAGTACTACCTCTCGAACGGGAAAGTAGTGCAGCTCGGGAAAATGTTCTGTGATGCCTACACCAAGCGAAGAGGAAAATAATGATGACGATCAAGGTACTTGAGATCAAGTTGCTCTTGAACCCGTGGGTCCACAAGGACACGTTCCGCACTGCAGAGTGGTACGGCAACCCTGTCACCGGAAATCATGTTGTTAGACAACGGTGAACCTTGAACTATGAAGAAGCGATGGCGGGCCCAGATTCCAACAAATGGCTTGAAGCCATGAAATCTGAGATAGAATCCATGTATGAAAACAAGGTATGGACTTTGACAGACTTGCCCGATGATCGGCGAGCGATAGAAAACAAATGGATCTTTAAGAAGAAGACAGATGCGGATGGAAATATTACCATCTATAAAGCTCGACTTGTCGTTAAGGGTTATCGACAAGTCCAAGGGATTGACTACGACGAGACATTCTCTCCCGTAGCGAAGCTGAAGTCCGTCCGAATCATGTTAGCAATTGCCGCATACTATGATTATGAGATATGGCAGATGGACGTCAAAACGGCATTCCTTAACGGGCATCTTAAGGAAGAACTGTATATGATGCGGCCGGAGGGTTTTGTCGATCCTAAGAATGCTAACAAAGTATGCAAGCTCCAAATGATCCATTTATGGGCTGGTGCAAGCATCTCGGAGTTGGAACATTCGCTTTGTGAGATGATCAAAGCGTTTGGGTTTATCTTGAGACTTATGGAGAAGCCTGCGTTTACAAGAAAGTGAGTGGGAGCTCTGTAGCATTTCTCATATTATATGGAGATGACATACTCTTGATGGGAAATGATATAGAACTTTTGGACAACATTTAGGCCTACTTGAATAAGTGTTTTTCAATGAAGGACCTTGGAGAAGCTGCTTATATATTAGGCATCAAGATCTATAGAGATAGATCGAGACGCCTCATAGGTCTTTTACAAAGCACATACCTTGATAAGATTTTGAAGAAGTTCAAAATGGATCAGTCCAAGAAGGGGTTCTTGCCTGTATTGCAAGGTGTGAGATTGAGCTCGGCTCAATGCCCGACCATGACAAAAGATAAAGAAGAGATGAGTGTCATCCCTATGCTTCAGCCATAGGATCTATTATGTATGCCATGCTTGTGTACCGGACCTGATGTAAACCTTGCCGTAAGTTTGGTAGGGAGGTACCAAAGTAATCCCGACAAGGAACCTTTGGACAGCGGTCAAGAATATCCTAAAGTACACGAAAAGGACAAAGGACATGTTTCTCGTTTATGGAGGTGACGAAGAGCTCGTCAGAAGGGTTATGTCCACGCTTAGCTTCGACACGTAACTGGATGACTCTAAGTCACAAACCGGATACGTGTATATGTTGAATGGTGGAAGCGAAGCTGGTGCAATTTGCAAGCGAAGCGTCGTGGCGGGATCTACATGTGAAGCGGAGTACATGGCAGCCTCGGAGGCAGCGCATGAAGCTATTTGGGTGAAGGAGTTCATCACCGACCTAGGAGTCATACCCAATGCGTCGGGCCGATCAAACTCTTCTGTGACAACACTGGAGCTATTGCCCTTGCCAAGGAGCCCAGGTTTCACAAGAAGACTAGGCACATCAAGCGTCGTTTCAACTCCATCCGTGAAAATGTTCAAGATGGAGACATAGATATTTGCAAAGTACATACGGATCTGAATGTCGCAAATCCGTTGACTAAACCTCTCTCGCGAGCAAAACATGATCAACACCAGAACTCTATGGGTGTTCGATTCATCACAATGTAACTAGATTATTGACTCTAGTGCAAGTGGGAGACTGTTGGAAATATGCCCTAGAGGCAATAATAAAAGTGTTATTATTATATTTCTTTGTTCATGATAATTGTCTTTTAGTCATGCTATAACTGTATTATCCGGAAATCGTAATACACGTGTGAATACATAGACCATAATATGTCCCTAGTGAGCCTCTAGTTGACTAGCTCGTTGATCAACTGATAGTCATGGTTTCCTGGCTATGGACATTGGATGTCATTGATAACGGGATCACATCATTAGGAGAATGATGTGATGGACAAGACCCAATCCTAAGCATAGCACAAGATCATGTAGTTCGTTTGCTAGAGCTTTTCCAATGTCAAGTATCTTTTCCTTAGACCATGAGATCGTGTAACTCCCGGATACCATAAGAGTGCTTTGGGTGTACCAAATGTCCCAACGTAACTGGGTGACTATAAAGGTGCACTACAGGTATCTCCGAAAGTGTCTGTTGGGTTGACACGGATCGAGACTGGGATTTGTCACTCCGTATGACGGAGAGGTATCTCTGGGCCCACTCGGTAATGCATCATCATAATGAGCTCAAAGTGACCACGTGGTTGGTCATGGGATCATGCATTACGGTACGAGTAAAGTGACTTGCCGGTAACGAGACTGAACGAGGTATTGGGATACCGACGATCGAGTCTCGGGCAAGTAACATACCGATTGACAAAGGGAATTGTATACGGGGTTTGATCGAATCCTCGACATCGTGGTTCATCCGATGACATCATCGAGGAGCATGTGGGAGCCAACATGGGTATCCAGATCCCGTTGTTGGTTATTGACCGGAGAGTTGTCTCGGTCATGTCTACATGTCTCCGAACCCGTAGGGTCTACACATAAGGTTCGGTGGCGCTAGGGTTATTAGGAAGACTTGTATGTGATTCTTGAAAGTTGTTCGAGTCCGGATGAGATCCCGGACGTCACGAGGAGTTCGAAATGGTCCGGAGGTGAATTTTTGTATATGGGAAGTTATCATGCGGACACTTGGAAAGTTTGAGGGCATATCGGTATTGCAGGGGCCGGAGGGGTTCCGGGGGTCCACCGGGAGGGGGCCACCCCTCTTGGAGGGCCACATGGGCCGCAAGGGGCAGGGACCCAGCCCCTGGAGGGCTCGGCGCGCCCCCCACCTTGGGCCCATGCGCCTAGGGTTGGGGGGACCCTAGAAGGCGCCCCCCTTGGCAGGGGCAAGCCTCCCCTCCTGGCTGCCCCCCGCCCTCTAGATCCCATCTAGAGGGCCATTCTGCCCTTCCCTATAAATAGAGGGGTGAGGGGAGGGCTGCTGGACACAACCCAAGGCGCAGCCCCTCCCCTCCCCAACACCTCTCCTCCTCCGTTACGTGCTTGGCGAAGTCCTGTCGGAGTACTGCTGCAACAACACCACCACGCCATCGTGCTGCCGTGGAGCTATCTTCCTCAACCTCTCCTTCCTCCTTGCTGGATCAAGACGGAGGAGACGTCGTCCGTCTCGTACGTGTGTTGAACGCGGAGGTGCTGTCCGTTCAGCGCTTGGTCATCGGTGATCTGAATCACGGCGATGCGACTCCATCATCACCCTTCCCTTGAACGCTTCACTTTTCGATCTACAGGTGGTATGTAGATGCAAACTCACTCCCTTGACTCGTTGCTTAGATGAACTTATAGATGGATCTTGGTGAAACCGTAGGAAAAAATTTTAATTTTCTGCAACGTTCCCCAACACCCCTCCCCCCTTTCAGTACCCGTTAGGCACGAACCGGCACTAAAGTGCACCCATGTGGCATGAGCCAGCGCCGGGGGCGGGGAGCCCTTTAGTACTGGTTCGTAACACCAACCCGTACTAAAATATTTGAGCGGGTTTTGGTTTTATTTTTTATTTTTCCTTTAATTTTGTTTTTTTCCATTTAATATTTTTTTGCTGGTATTTTACAATACTACATATTGTACACGTTATGCATATATATATATGTATATATAAAAATAGAATTTCTCGTAGAACCGATCATATATATATATATATATATATATATATATATATATATATATATATATATATATATATCATCGAATGTCTCACAACCACCATTATAATTCACACATACACATGCATGTATATATTTATACAATTAGGTATATATACAATTTCTCCTACATGTTGCCTTGGTGCCTTTGGAGAACGAGGACAAGTTGTTCATGGGGAAGTGATGGCGTAATAGTATTCTTCTTTGGGATCTATGACCTGGTCGAGCAAAAATCCCGCTATTTCCTCTTGAAGTTCTAGTATGCGCTCCGTTGGTAGGAGCTTCTCCCGCACCTCTCTGAACTGTTAAGAAGGAGATCAATATGCATGTGTATTAGTTGTGTGACTAGATATCGATAATGGTGTAAAAATTGTGAATAGTGTTTTGACAAACGTACCCAGTCCTGTCTTTAAGATCTGCTCCTTTCGGACGCCATCATGCGAATGTTCTCGCAAACGTAGTATGCACACAGATCAGTCCCCGGCGCCTGCTTCAGGGCCTTTACGAGAATGGAATTTAATCAGATAATGATTAATCAAGCATGCTAATTAATTAATGGTATTGAAATAAGAATTAAAGAGATGGTAGCTAGCTAGCTAGTACTGCTTAATTACTTACCTTGGGTCGCCACCAATACAGCTTTTTTCCAGTTGCCTGGTCCTTGATGAACTTTGCCCAAGCCCTGCCCGCCAGCAAAGAAAATGAATAAAGGGGTTATTAAATAGTTGATATCAGGAAATGACGAACTAATTAAGTAGGCCGAGATATAGTTAAGAATGATTGAAATTACCTGTCGACTATCCCCTTCACGATGGCGAAGTCACTTTCTTCCTTAAATAGTGAGTCGAGTACTTCAACTGTTCCTTTATCAACTTTAATGACTAACAAGATCCAGTGGTAACTGCATGTGCACACGTTTGCATGTCTTAATTAAGCGGGCATGTGCACAAAAATAATCAACTACCCTAAACCCTATACACTTAATTATTAACATCTAGCTAGCTAGTAAGCAAAAACAGAATTTGTAGTACAAGACAGTGTGACTCACAGGAAGTTGTAAGGAAGTAGTATATCTCCATTGGTATTGAGGCGCTTGAAGAACTCTAGCATGCTTTCCTCTACACTTGCTCGATAATATGGATCTTTCCATGTGTGTTCATCAATGGTATTTGGGTCAATGAACCCAATGCCATAGCGTCCAGATTTTTTCATTTCATACATCTTCATCCTGCATAATACCACAGAAAAGAATATAGTGAGGATAATTACAGGTAATGATTGATTAAAATGATCACTACAGCTAGCTTGACACTAAAATTACAGAAAGAAATCACTTACAGACAATAGCAACTGACGAGAGATTTGTCGAGTGCGTCTTGATTGAATAATTGAAACAGTTCTGTATACTCAACGGCCACATCTTTCTCATGGAAGTAATGCTCCTCCTTGACATTCACCATGAGGGACTCTCGATTGGAAGTCATGGTAATGTTCATGTACCATTGATGCAATTCATACATTCTCGTTGGGAGGTGCTTGACCTCGTCGGGCTCGACCAAAGGTTGGCCCCGGACATATTTCCGTTTTGTTTCCTCCTCTCTAAGCGGAGACATGGGCTCGATATCGAGGAGTTGTCCAACACTGATACCGAGCATTTTAGCCTGGCTTATATGCTCCTCGGTTATTACTAGATTGCCCAGCTGGGGAATGTTAACGGTTTGCCCACAATAATATAGGGCGCATGTACTCTCATGTGTAGTTGGCACAACAAGCGGGGGGATCGATTGCGCCGCCTGTTCTCCCAGCTGGGGAATGGTTTTCCCGCATTTTTTGCCAGCTGCTTGTTGGCTCGAGCTCAAGCTTGCTTCCTTCTTTAGTCGTGCTTGATGTAGCTTCCTGAGTTGGCGCTCATAGTCTGAGTCAACAGGCTTGGGAGCTGGTGGTCTAGCCATACGAATGAAGTGGTCAATCTTTTCCTCAGGCACTTTCTCCCTTGGCGGCGGTGCAGTTTGAGTCAAAATGGGCGTCCACTTGGGCCCGCACTATGGCTTCGTTTTGCTCCTCGGTCATGTTGTAAGGCCTCTGAGGAAGAGGAGTGAGGCTTGGACCATATTTATATCGCTTGCCTCCATCGGTACCTCCTGTACTACCTCGACTCGTACCGCTAAACACCATAGTTGCGGCGGCTCTCTTCTGCGATTGCTGAGGCAGCGGAGACGGCTGACGTGGCTGAGTTGGAGCAGGAGTCTGCTCACGCATTGGTGGACTTGGAGGGGCGGGAGTCTGCTGACACGGTGGCGGACTTCGAGGAGGAGTCGGCTCACGCGTTCGTGGACTTGGATGAGCGGGAGTCTGCTGACACGGTGGCGGACTTCGAGGAGGAGTCGGCTCACTCGTTCGTGGACTTGGAGGAGCGGCAGTGTGCTGACTCGGTGGCAGACTTCGAGGAGGAGTCGGCTGACACGGTGTCGGTGGCCTTCGAAAGATGATGCAATCCTTTCTCCATAGGATGATACGATGTATGGCCTCTCCCAGTGTGTGCTCGTCGTCACCTCCAGGAATGTCAAGCTCTAGCCCCGAATATTGGTCCACCACCTCATCAACCAAGACACGAGCATAGCCTGCTGGAATCGGGTTGCAATGGAAGGTTGCTTCGGGGGGATTTATAAAAGCAACGGCGTCCACCACCTTCATGGATATGTTCTTCATTTTGAAGTGTAGCTCACAGTTAGTGTTCTCTATAATGTCATCCATAGGGTATCTATCCAGCAGTGTGTCGCCCGGGGCGGAACCAATGCTACTTCTCGGCATGGATGGGATGGTGCTATCCAATGCTGGATCATCCGCTAGCTGCTGCCACTGCTGAGACCCCCTTTCCTGGCTAAGTGAGTCAATCTGCTGCTGCTGCCGCTGGAATTTGAGTGCCAAGTCCGCGTGCAATGCTTCTAGGCCTTGAAGGTGTTCTGCTCCCTGCTTCATCTCCTCCTCCTCTCGCTTCCTCTTCTTCTCCTCCTCCATCTTCCTTCTTGCACGGATCTTGTAGTTGTCGTTCCATTCTGAAAAGCCCTCATACCAGGGAATAACGCCCTTGCCTCGTGTTCTTCCCGGGTGTTCGAGATTTCAGTAGCGTAAGCTCGTCGTTCTCTCTGTTGGCGTGAACACCCCTTTCGAGCATCTTCTATTGCGTCAATTAACTTTTGTTCGGCTCCTTTTAGACTTGCCTTCTTGAAACCTCGCTTTGTCTTGGTCCAACACCCCCCATGCGCATAGAACCAAGTTCTGCACCTGGGGGGGCAGCTCCTAGTAACTGGAGTGACCCCTGCATCCACCATCTCTTGCTCAGACTTATCCCACTTAGGCAATGCCACCGCGTAGACACCTGGCCCCAGCCTATGGAACTGCATCTTTTTTGCGGCATTGGCCTTGTTTTTTCTCGACCGTTCCTTAGATAATTCTGATTCCTTGAATTTCACAAAAGCGGTCCAGTGTTCTCTTTGCTTCTTCAGTGTTCCCTTGAATTCTGGAGTCTTCCTTTCTGCAGCGACGTAGTTGGCCCATACAGTTTTCTTGTGGGTGTTGAATGCAATTGCCATCTTCTTAAGAGCAGCGTCCTTGACTTTCTGCACACTGCATCAGTGAAATGATCTGGTAGGGTGAAATGTTCCATCAGAGATTCCCAAAGCTTTTATTTTGCTCTGTCATCGACCCAAGTAACATCTGGACGTTTAGTTTTTGGCTCTTTCCATTCTTGAATGGAGATCGGGAGTTGGTCCTTCACAAGAACTCCGCACCGATGAACGAACTTGTTCGCAATGTTCTTAGGCGTGAGGGGTTCGCCACTAGCTTTGATGGAATCGATGTTGTACCTTACACCCTCCTTCAACTTTTTGCCCGGGCCTCGCTTTGTCCTGCTGTCTGTAGAAGCAGATTTGCTCGATCCGGAGGGCTGAAATAAGAAATACCGATTCGTTAATATATCTTCAAATCAAAAAAAAACATGTGATGATCACCAGATGCCTGCTTATATAAATATACCTCGCCGGTAGTCTTTGTTATTTCAAAATCAACATTGTATGCGTCATCATAAACATTGTCTGCGTCATCATAATCATAATCATAGTTCATGACTTCATCAGCTCGGTCGTCGAGATCGAATATCTTATCATCTCCCTCCCCGGTATTGTTCAAATATTCGGAGCCGTCATAGTCTTCATTCTGATCATCTGTCCTGTGAGGGCTGCGTATGATCTCGAACAGGGCCTCTTCTCCCTCTCTACCGGTATTGTCCACCATAGCTTTTATTTAACTAATCCAGAACAAATATAAAACAATTTAGTATTCAAATTACAATGCATGGATGCAATCAATAAGGAAAAACTGAATCATATAGTACATATATAATATGCATCGTCTCGAATAATATATAATCTTGAATACATCGTCTCGAATAATATATAATCTCGAATACATCGTCTCGAATAGTATATAATCTCAAGTACATCGTCTCTAATAATATATATAATCTCGAATACATCGTCTCAAATATTATATATCTTATACATCACTGGCTAGGTAGCTAATAAAGATCGAATACTACAGAAGAATCTAGGCCACTCGCGGTTCCTGGGGCGCGGGCGGTGGACACCCAAAGAGAAGAACCATCACAAGATCATATCTCCGGTCATCTGCCCAAAGAACCTGCAGTCTTTGGAGAACACAGCGTCCATAGCAGCCGGTAGCAATGGGCGTGCTCATCCTCCTCCACGACACGGCGACGTACCACCTCCCGTGAGGCCGCTCCTCCGCACGAAAGTGGCCTGTGACGCCACCAAAGGAGATCAGGGTCGACGACGGGACCCTCGGCCGGGTTCCTCACCAAGCGCGCCTGAAGGTAGCACCTCCCAGTGCCAACCAGTGGAGCTCGATCCGGACATGGGTCCTCTGAAGCGGGGCGCCGTCGCGAATGGGTCGGCCAGCGAGGATCTTGAGCGGGCATCGTCGACAACAAATACTATATGCCGCAAAAGTAAAAAAAATTAAATGATTGGATTGTGATTTCTTATATGCAAATTCTAAATTTCTGTAACTAAAATTATAAGAAACTAAAAAAACATCGATCATCTAGCTAAAACTAACATTTCTAACATCTCTATAATTAAAATTGTATAACTAATTTTTCTTTAACATTTCTATAACATTAATACAGAAAAAACTAACATTTCTATATAACTAACGTTTCTAACACATTTCTATATATAACTAACATTTCTATAACATTAATACAGAAAAAACAGAAAAAAACTAAAAACAGAAAAACTAAAAACTAAAAACAGAACAAAAATTGTGTGTGTGTGTTTGTGTGTATGTGTATGTGTGTGTGTGTGCAGGCGGCGCATGGCCTGACAGCTTCAATTGGAGGGAGGAGAGGGGGACATGGGCTCACGGCCAGGCGAGGTCGGCGGCAGCGACGGCGAGGTCCAGCTGACAGCCTTGAGGGCAGGGACGACAGCAGGGATGGGGATGGGGGCAGCCTTGGGATGGGCAGGGGCAGCTGACAGCCTTGAGGGCAGGGCAGCTGACAGCCTTGGGGCAGGGCGGCGATGAAGCGAAGAGGAAGTGGGAGATGGAACTGCAAATTTTGAAGTGTTTTCTTATATAGGATGGACCTTTAGTACGGTTGGAGCCACCAACGGTACTAAAATCTATTTTAACTTGGCCAGCGGCGGGAAGGGCAGGCCTTTAGTACCGGCTGGTGGCTCCAACCAGTACTAAAGACCCCCTTTAGTACTGATTGGAGCCACCACCGAGTACTAAAGGGGTCTTGTTGGCCTTGAGTCTTGATCTTGACAAGTTTAGTCCCACCTCGCTAGCCGAGGGGCGCCCGCACTGGTTTATAAGCCCCAGTGCGGTAGCTCTCTCGAGCTCCTCTCTTAAGCAGGCCTTGTGGGCCTACCTCTGCTGCGATGCCCTGTTGGGCCTATTGGGCTAGCGGGCCTGCATCCTGGCCCAACTAGAATTTGGGTTTCTAGTCGTATGCAGGCCGCTATGACCTAGTAGGTGGGCTTTTTTTCATTTAGTTTTTTCCATTATTTCCTTTTCTTTTTTTTTTTTTTTTGAGTTGTTTTTTTGCTGTATTGAGAGTTTATTTGTGAATATTTTTGCTTTAGGTACAAAAAATTACAAACTTTCTATTAGTGCCGGTAGTTTTCAAATTTGAATAGTTTAAATTCTGAATTATTTGAAATTTCTGTGAATCACTAGTTTGTGAATAACTTAACTTTGGAAATAGATTTTGCAGTGATTCTTTTTTCTTATGTTTAATATTAGTGTGTTTTATCATTATATTCAATTTGGTAATGCTTAGGTTATTTAAAAAATGAAACTCTTTTGTAACAGATGAGTTTTCGTTCAAACCTGATACTTCGAAAGAGATTGTCAATTTTGTACACGAAGTGCATCCAGTTTTTGCGGTAACCCTCTCTACTTTTTTGCACATGCTATGTGGGTGAAATTATGATACCATGCGAACTTTCAACCTTTTCTGAGTTCATTTGAAGTGATTTTCAATTTCAGGGTCATTTAGCTGAAAAAATCAGTAAATGCATGAAAGAATTTTTTTCCACATAAAATTTCTTCGCGTCTCAAATGCCAAAACACATAACTACCCTAACTATTACAGAGATTCCCTCCTGGTTGTGAAACACAGAAGAAAATGATGATAGTGAAGCCGATCACATCCCAGATCTTTGGGTGTGAAACCTTTTCTTGCGTGTGTCCCTTTCTTGTGTAGCCATGGAAAATCTTCCTCATTTAACTGGATGCTCGTGTCAATATTCACCGTGAATGGAGAAACTTCATTAAACTTTTCATAATGTTCTGACATGTCTGTCTTGTCATCCACTTCCACGATGTTTCTCTTCCCAGAAGGAACTATGTGGCGCTTTGGCTCATCGTATGATGCATTCGCTTCCTTATCTTTTCTTTTTCTTGGCTTGGTAGACATGTCCTTCACATAGAAAACATGTGTCACATCATTGGCTAGAGACGAATGGTTAAATACGCATCACATAAGATTGTTGAGATCCTTGTTGTCATTCCGTCTTGCAGGTTTTCCGTTACCCGCCTCGTGTCATATTGACCCATTTGCACGAAACAAAGGGACCTTCAAACCACGTCCATAGTCAAGTTCCCATATGTCCTCTATGTAACCATAATATGTTTCTGTCTTGGTTGTTGCATCAAGCGGACACCACTGTTTTGGTTGGTGCTCTTCTTATCTTGGGCGATCGTGTAAAATGTATTACCATTTATCTCGTACCCTTTGAAAGTCATTATATTCGAAGATGGTAACTGGGACAGCGAGTACAGGTCATCTTCAATAGAGGCGTCATGCATGGTACGTGTCTGCAACCAGCCGGCGAAACTCCTGGTTTGTTCATGTGTAAACCGATCATCGAGACCGCTCCGGGTGTTTGGGCGTAGAAAATTCTTATGTTCGTCCATATCACGGAGCCACAAAGGTGGAATTCTGTAGAACTGTGTAGTGTGCTTGGTGAGAGAATGTTCGTCCATACATATTATTTGATTCCTCCTAGCGTGCCTTTTCCATCGATGCGCCCTTGTGCATGATTCGGGAACACCAATCGGCTTAAGGTCGGGAATAAAGTCAATACAAAACTCAATGACCTCCTCATTTTGGCGGCCCTTGGAGATGCTTCCTTTTGGCCCTATACGGTTATGAACATATTTCTTTAAGACTCCCATGAACCTCTCAAAGGGAACATATTGTGTAGAAATACAGGACCCAAAGCGTTAATCTCTTTGCATAGGTGAACTAGGACGTGCGTCATGATGTTGAAGAAGGATGGTGGGAACACCAACTCGGCCCGACAAGACATTGCACCAAATCATTCTCTAACCTTGGAATGATTTCTGGATCGATTACCTTCTGAGAGATTGCATTGAGGAATGCACATAGCTTCACAATGGCTAATTGAACGTTATCCGGTAGAAGCCCCCTCAATGCAACCGGAAGCACTTGTGTCATAATCACGTGGCAGTCATGAGACTTTAGGTTCTGGAACTTTTTCTCTGCCATGTTTATTATTCCCTTTATATTCGACGAGAAGCCAGACGGTACCTTAATACTGAGCATGCATTCAAAGAAGATTTCCTTCTCTTCTTTGGTAAGAGCATAGCTGACATGACCCTGATGTATGCCGTCTTTTCCGTGCATACGTTGCTGGTTCTCCCGTGCCTCAGGTGTATCTTTTGTCTTCCCATACACGCCCAAGAAGCCAAGCAGGGTCACGTAAAGATTCTTCGTCACATGCATCACGTCGATTGTGGAGCGGACCTCTAGGTCTTTCCAATAGGGCAGGTCCCAAAATATAGATTTCTTCTTCCACATGGGTGCGCATCCGTCAGCGTCATTCAGAACAGGTTGTCCGCCAGGACCCTTCCCAAAGAATACCTTCAAATCCTTGACCATATCATGTACATCAGCACCAGTACGGTGGCGAGGCTTCGTCTGGTGATCCACCTCACCTTTGAAATGCTTGCCTTTCTTTCTTACGGGATGCCTCTCGGAAGAAATCGACGATGTCCCAGGTACAAATTCTTCCTACAATTGTCCAAATATATACTGTCGGTATCATCCAAATAGTGCGTGCATGCGCGGTATCCCTTGTTTATGCATCACGAAAGGTTCTTGAGAGCAGACCAATCATTGATGGTCACGAACAGCAACGCCTTTAGGTCAAATTCTTCCTGTTTGTGCTCATCCCATACGTACACTGTTCCATTCCACAGTTGTAAGAGTTCTTCAACTAATGGCCTTAGGTACACATCAATGTCGTTCTTGCGGGTTGCTTAGGGCCTTGGATGAGCATTGGCATCATAATGAACTCCCACTTCATGCACAACCAAGGAGTAAGGTTATACAAACATTGAGTCACAGGCCGGTGCTACGGTTCTTGCTCTGCTCCCCTAAAGGATTAATGCCATATGCGCTTAGATCAAGCGTTCCTTGCGTCATCTACAAACTCCTTCCATTACTTTCTCTCGATTTTTCTCCACTTCGACCCGTCAGTGGGTACTCTCATGATGAGGACATCAATACCATTGTTACACCCACAACCCCTGCTGCAATACATACTGGACCAAGTACTAGAGCTCGCACATGCCAACTAAATTACCAGGTACTTTCGTTTCTTGGTAATGATTCTAATGTTCATGAGAATATGATGCTGCCTAAATTGGATACATTTGTTTTGCTTACAAATGAAGGGCCTAGCTTGGAGAAGGATGAACATTGGAGCAAGAACAAGCATGGAGATGATGGCATGCGCAAGGGGAACAAGAACGGAGTTACAAGTGATGATTTCAGGACTTTGAAGCCACCATAATGAGTACATGAAGCCTTGGACGAAATATACAAGATGCCACTTCATAAACTTCGTCCGGAGGCTATTCTAGGTGCTGCGTCACCTTATTATTGAGTTAGGCCCATGTAATTTCGAAATACATAAGTATAGGCTGTTTTAGAGTCCGTATGTGTGGGGAAACAAGACATAGGGTTGGTTTCGGACCCCTTCCCCAAGGGCCACGAAATTCCCCCCTCTTTCTCCATATATACAGCCCTTAGGGCACCGTTTAGACTTTGGGTTTTGCTTAGATTAAAAGTTCGCCATAGCTGCAACTTCACGCGCCGTTTGTGTTCAAGGACCGGACCAAAGGCGTCACAGAACCCCACCTTGATCAATAAAGCTTTCATCTTATATTCGCAATATCCAGATTGCAATCTCAGTTTCTTGCTTGTTCTTCGTTTGCTCGCAGAAGCAGACCCTCGTGGTCAGGTTGATCGTGCTTTCTGGCGTGGTCAATAACCTCTCGGAGTTGGTTTAGCGATTGCTAGTAGCGGCGTCCTCACACGTTCGTAGTCGGATCGTCAAAGTCGATTTCCACCAAAGCGATATCCATCATCTCATCAAAAGACGGGACATCTTTGCCTCTATCAAGTGGTATCAGATTTCCAGGTTGCTCGGTGAGATTTTACAGTTTTTCGTAGTTTAGATCGAGTCTGTTCTTCATACCTATAGTCCACGAAAAAGCCAAAAAAATTAGGGTTAGTTCATCCCATCCGAACCAATCTGAGCCTTTGCATAATCTTTTCTGTATTTGCTTTGTTGAATTTGCGGTTGCATCGTCGTGTCAAGTTGCTGGTCTTAGCGTCTAGTCCTTTAGAGTTTCGAGTTCTGTTCACAGGTTGTCACGTCGCCGCTGCCATATATCACCACCGCATCATCATCATCGCTGCTGCCATATACCACCACCGCACCAACTTCATCACCGCTGCCATATACCACCACCACATATTCACCGATAATCCGAGTCCATATACGCCACCACATATCCGCCGCCATCACGCCAATCCGAGTCCACCTGCAAATATATCCGCCACCAGTCTGAGTTCCACCAGATTCATCTCCGCCACCAGTCCTATTCCGAGTCCAGTATTTTGTTACTCTGTTTTGGATTTCCAGATCACGCCATACTCCGAGTCGTGACAGAGAAGGACTCCCCAACATCCATGCTACCCGCAGTAGAAAAATAGTTCCAAACTCAAAAAAAACTAAGTCTGGAAAATTCTGGCTAGGCAGTTTTTAGGCCATTTGTAGACTTTTTCGAAAAAAAATTGTTGCAGAGCAAAAAATAGAGGAAAAAAGTGCAAAAAAAGGAAAAAAGAGAAAAAAATCAGAGTGTGCTCCTCCCTTGTTTGTGTGCAGCGCCGTGATTTTGTTAGTGTTCTAGGCTCGCGTCTCTAGCACGGTCTAGCCTAGGACCAAAGACAATCTGCGTCGTTGAGCGTTTATTCAACTTTGCATCTCTGAATTGATTATTGCTGACCCTTTTTGCTACCATGTTATAAGCCTTCCCAGCTCCACATACATCTACGTCGTGCGTTTGACTCTCCCTGGTAATCGCTCTATCCAAGCTTTGAGAGTTTTGATTACAACGGTTGTCGATCACCGACTGCTGCTGGGTAAGAACTGGTAAGAATTTGAGATTTGCTTGACGGGTTTGTGATACACCACCACCTATTCCTAGTAGCCTATAGGATCATATTCTTGTTTGTTTCTATTTGCTGCTAACCATGGTAGGATCACAAGTCGATGAGACTGATTGGGAGAAGTTGACAAACAAACAGCTAAATGATAAATTTCAGCAAATGATGAGTGGACAGGTGCAAGATGTGCTAAACAGATTTGAAGAGGCCATGGAGAAGATAGATGGCATTGAGAAGACGTTCGAAACAAAGCTTGATAACAAATTTAATGAATTGCTCGCGCATTTTCCACATCCACCACCGGCTGCACCTATTGCACCTCTGCAACAACAACAACACCGCCCCCTTCCGAATCAGTATGGACGAGCGCAGCGTGTCCCTCTTGAGGATGGCCAAACTTCTGGTGCTGCTGTACCTGTTGTTCATGCTTCTTTGGCTCCTGCTACTGCTGCTGCTGGTACCCAGGAGGATGATGAGTATGCGGGCGATTATGAGGATGAGGTTGATCAAAATCAGAACTACGTGCAGCCACCAGCACCACCACCAAAGAGGTCGACCTCAGGTATATAATCGCAATGGTAGGCCTGCACCACCACTTCAGGTACGAGATCATGACCATCTCCCTAAACTGAAATTGAATATTCCACCATTTGAGGGTAGATATTTTCCTGATATATATCTTACTTGGGAGTTAGAAACTGAACAACGATTTACATGTTTACAATATCCTGAGGAGAGATGTGTTCCTGCTGTTGTTTGTGCTTTCACTAGTTTTGCATGTGTTTGGTGGTCTGAACATTGTCGATTATATCCTGTTCCAGCTACTTGGGCTGCTTTGAAAACTGCTATGCGTACTCGTTGGGTTCCACCATATTTATCGACGTGAATTACTTCAAAAATTGCAGCGCTTAAGACAAGGAAAAAATTCGGTAGAAGAATATTATCAGGAATTACAAACTGGCTTGATTAGATGTGGTATTGTTGAGGAGAATGAAGCTATGCTTGCACGTTTTATGGGTGGATTAAATAGAGAGATTCAGACCATTCTAGAGTATAAGGATTATAATAATATCACTCGTTTATTCCATCTTGCTTGTAAAGCTGAACGTGAAGTCTTGAGGATCGACAGGCATTGGCGCGAACTAACTTTTCTGCAGGTCGACCTTCATCATGGACACCACGTGAATCATCTACTTCCACTGCACCATCACCTCCTTCAGGTGCCACCTCCAACCGTGATACAAGAAAGCAGTCACAACCACCACTATCTGCCAAGAGCACACTGCTTTGGGCCTACACGAGCTCTTCTTCTTCCATGGCGTCAGCAGGGCATACAAGTGATATTATTTGTCGTCGTTGTAAGGGAAGAGGACATTTTCTTGAGAGAATGCAAATCTCAGCGTGTGATGATTGCTACTGAGGATGGTGGGTATGAGTCCGCTAGTGACTATGATGAGGAGACTTTGGCTCTTATTACACATGAGGAACACGGTGGAGATGATTTTGATCATGAGACACAATACATGGCTGCTGAAGATGCTGACAGGTATGAATGTTTAGTTGCTCAACGTGTTTTGAGTGTGCAGGTTACACAAGCTGAGCAAAATCAGAGGCATAATTTGTTCCATACAAAGGGAGTTGTGAAGGAGCGTTCTATTCGCGTCATCATAGATGGAGGGAGCTGCAACAACTTGGCTAGCATTGAGATGGTGGAGAAGCTATCTCTCACCACAAGACCACATCCACATCCTTACTACATCCAATGGTTCAACAACAGCGGCAAGGTTAAGGTAACACGTACTGTTCGTGTGCATTTTAGTATCTCTACATATGTTGATTATGTTGATTGTGATGTGGTACCTATGCAAGCATGTTCCTTATTACTTGGTAGACCATGGAAATTTGATAAAAATTATGTACACCATGGTAGAAACAATCAGTATACTCTTTTTCATAATGATAAAAATATTACTTTGCTTACTATGACTCTGATTCCATTTTGAAAGATGATATTAATAGAGCTAATAAAGCAAAATAGGAGAAAAATAAGAGTGAAAATCAGATTGTGGCAAAAGAATTTGAGCAACAAATGAAGCCTAATAGTAAACCATCTAGTGTTGTTTCTGAAATTAAATTAAAAAGTGCATGTTTACTTGCCACTAAATCTGATATTGATGAGCTAGATTTCAGCAATTCTGTTTGCTATGCTTTTGTGTGCAAAGAGGCATTATTTTCATTCGAGGATGTGCCTTCCTCTTTGCCTCCTGCTGTCACTAACATTTTGCAGGAGTTCGCTGACGTCTTTCCACAAGACGTGCCACCGGGATTACCTCCCATTCGAGGGATTGAGCATCAGATTGACTTAATTCCCGGTGCATCATTACCCAACCGTGCACCATACCGTACCAATCCAGAGGAGACGAAGGAGATTATGCGTCAAGTACAGGAGCTGCTCGACAAAGGTTATATACGCGAATCCATTAGTCCTTGTGTTGTTCCTATTATTCTAGTGCCGAAAAAGGATGGTACATCACGTATGTGTGTTGATTGTAGAGGCATTAATAATATTACTATTCGTTATCGTCATCCTATTCCTAGGCTAGATGATATGCTTGATGAATTGAGTGGCTCTACAATATTCTCCAAAGTTTATTTGCATAGTGGATACCATCAAATTCGTATGAAATTGGGAGATGAATGGAAAACAGCATTTAAAACTAAGTTTGGATTATATGAGTGGTTAGTCATGCCTTTTGGGTTAACTAATGCACCTAGTACTTTCATGAGATTAATGAACGAAGTCTTACATGCTTTCATTGGACGATTTGTGGTAGTTTACTTTGATGACATATTGATTTATAGCAGATCTTTGGAGGAACATTTGGAACATTTACGTGCTGTTTTTATTGCTCTACGTGATGCACGTTTGTTCGGTAACCTTGGTAAGTGCACCTTTTGCACCGCCCGAGTATCTTTTCTTGGCTATGTTGTTACTCCACAGGGAATTGAAGTTGACAAAGCCAAGATTGAAGCTATTGAGAGTTGGCCGCAGCCCAAAATGGTGACACAAGTGAGGAGTTTTCTTGGCCTCGCTCGATTCTATAGCTGTTTTGTGAGAGATTTCAGCACCATTGTTGCACCTCTCAACGAGCTTACAAAGAAGGATGTGCCTTTTGTTTGGGGTACCACACAGGAAGAAGCCTTCATGATATTGAAAGATAAGTTGACACATGCTCCTTTACTCCAACTTCCTGATTTTAATAAGACTTTTGAGCTTGAATGTGATGCTAGTGGAATTGGATTAGGAGGTGTGTTATTACAAGATGGCAAACCTGTTGCATACTTTTCTGAAAAATTGAGTGGGCCTAGTCTGAATTATTCTACTTATGATAAAGAATTATATGCTCTTGTTCGGACTTTAGAAACATGGCAACATTATTTATGGCCCAAAGAATTTGTTATACATTACGACCATGAATCTTTGAAACATATTAAAAGTCAAGCTAAACTGAATCGTAGACATGCTAAATGGGTTGAATTCATTGAGACTTTCCCTTATGTCATTAAACACAAGAAGGGTAAAGAAAATGTTATTGCTGATGCATTGTCTCGTCGCTATACTATGCTTTCACAACTTGACTTCAAAATATTTGGTTTGGAGACCATCAAAGATCAATATGTGCATGATGCTGATTTTAAAGATGTATTGCAGAATTGTAAAGAAGGAAGAACGTGGAATAAGTTCGTCGTTAATGATGGATTTGTGTTCCGTGCTAACAAGCTATGCATTCCAGCTAGCTCCATTCGTATTTTGTTGTTGCAGGAGGCGCATGGAGGAGGACTAATGGGACACTTTGGCGTGAAGAAGACGGAGGATGTACTTGCTACATATTTCTTTTGGCCAAAGATGAGACGGGATGTTGAGCGTTTTATTGCTCGCTGCACTACATGTCAAAAAGCTAAGTCACGACTCAATCCTCATGGTTTATATATGCCTTTGCATGTACCTAGTGTTCCTTGGGAGGATATATCTATGGACTTTGTTTTAGGTTTACCTAGAACAAAGAAGGGGAGGGATAGCATATTTGTTGTCGTGGATAGATTCTCGAAAATGGCACACTATATACCATGTCATAAAAGCGATGATGCTGTTAATGTTGCTGATTTGTTCTTTCGTGAAATTATTCGCTTGCATGGTGTGCCAAATACTATTGTTTCATATCGTGATACTAAATTTCTTAGCCACTTTTGGAGATGTTTATGGGCTAAGTTGGGGACTAAACTACTTTTTAGTACTACTTGTCACCCCCAAACTGATGGACAAACTGAAGTAGTCAATAGAACATTGTCTACTATGCTTACGGCTGTTTTGAAGAATAATAAGAAAATGTGGGAGGAATGCTTGCCTCATATTGAATTTGCTTATAATCGTTCATTGCATTCTACTACTAAGATGTGCCCTTTTGAAGTTGTGTATGGTTTCCTACCTCGTGCACCTATTGATTTGTTGCCTCTTCCATCTTTGGACAAGGTTAATTTTGATGCTAAACAACGTGCTGAATTGATTTTAAAAATGCATAAGTTAACTAACGAAAACATTGAGCGTATGAATGCTAAATATAAACTTGCTGGAGATAAGGGTAGAAAACATGTTGTGTTTGCACCTGGAGATCTTGTTTGGTTACATTTGCGTAAGGATAGATTTCCTGATTTGCGTAAATCAAAGCTAATGCCACGTGCTGATGGTCCCTTTAAGGTGTTGGAGAAAATAAATGATAATGCATATAAACTTGAGCTGCCTGCAGATTTTGGGGTTAGTCCCACTTTTAACATTGCAGATTTGAAGCCTTATTTGGGTGAGGAAGATGAACTTCCGTCGAGGACGACTTCATTTCAAGAAGGGGAGGATGATGAGGACATCAATACCATTATTACACCCACAACCCCTGCTGCAATACAAACCCCTGCTGCAATACATACTGGACCAATTACTAGAGCTCGCGCACGCCAACTAAATTACCAGGTACTTTCGTTTCTTGGTAATGATTCTAATTTTCATGAGAATATGATGCTGCCTAAATTGGATATATTTGTTTTGCTTACAAATGAAGGGCCTAGCTTGGAGAAGGATGAACATTGGAGCAAGAACAAGCATGGAGATGATGGCATGCGCAAGCGGAACAAGAACGGAGTTACAAGTGATGATTTCAGGACTTTGAAGCCACCATAATGAGTACATGAAGCCTTGGACGAAATATACAAGATGCCACTTCATAAACTTCGTCCAGAGGCTATTCTAGGTGTTGCGTCACCTTATTATTGGGCCAGGCCCATGTAATTTCAAAATACATAAGTATAGGCTGTTTTTAGAGTCCGTATGTGTGGGGAAACAAGAGATAGGGTTGGTTTCGGACCCCTTCCCCAAGGGCCACGAAATCCCCCCCCCCCCTCTTTCTCCATATATACAGCCCTTAGGGCACCGTTTAGACTTTGGGTTTTGCTTAGATTAAAAGTTCGCCATAGCTGCAACTTCGCGCGCCGTTTGTGTTCAACGACGGACCAAGGCGTCACAGAACCCCACCTTGATCAATAAAGCTTTCATCTTATATTCGCAATATCCAGATTGCAATTTCAGTTTCTTGCTTGTTCTTCGTTTGCTCGCCGGAAACAGACCCTCGTGGTCAGGTTGATCGTGCTCTGGTGTGGTCAATAACCTCTCGGAGTTGGTTTAGCGATTGCTAAGGCGCGACGTCCTCGCACGTTCGTAGTCGGATCGTCAAAGTCGATTTCCACCAAAGCGATATCCATCATATCATCGAAAGACGGGACACCTTTGCCTCTATCATCTCAACTTTCCGTCTTTCTTACGGTCTTCTCTGTGCCATCGCATCGCCTTGGCATGCTCTTTGTTTTGGAACAAATGTTTCAACCGTGGTATTATAGGAGCATACTACATCACCTTGGCAGGAATCTTCTTCCTGGGGCGCTCGCCCTCGACATCACCAGGGTCATCGCGGCTGATCTTATAGCGCAATGCACCGCATACGGGGCAAGCGTTCAAATCCTCGTACTCACCACGGTAGAGGATGCAGTCATTAGGGCATGCATGTATCTTCTGCACCTCTAACCCTAGAGGGCAGACAGCCTTCTTTGCTTCGTATGTACTCTCGGGAAATTCATTGTCCTTTGGAAGCATATTCTTTATCATTACCAGCAACTTTCCAAATCCCTTGTCAGATACACCATTCTCTGCCTTCCATTGCAGCAATTCCAGTGTGGTGCCCAACTTTTTCTTGTCAGCTTTGCAATTCGGGTACAACAATTTATTGTGATCCTCTAACATGCGCTGCAACTTCTTCTTACCCACACTTGCGCAGTTTCTCCTTGCATCGGCAATGGCCCGACCTAGATCATCAGCGGGCTCATCTGATGCCTCTTCTTCAGCTTCTTCCCGCATTGCCGGCTCAGCTTCTTCCCCCATTGTTGTATCATCGTATTCAGAGAACCCATGGCCAGGATAGCTGTCGTCGTCCTCTTCTTCTTCATTGTCTTCCATCATAACCCCTCTTTCTCCATGCTTGGTCCAAACATTATAGTGGGGCATGAAACCAGACTCAAACAGGTGGACGCGAATGGTTCTTGACGTAGAGTAATTGTGATCATTCTTACAACCAGCACATGGACAAGGCATAAAACCATCCGCCCCCTTGTTTGCCTCAGCCACAAGCAGAAAAGTATGCACGCCATTAATGAACTCGGGAGAGCATCGGTCATCATACATCCATTGTCGGCTCATCTTCATTACACAACACCAAAAAGACCAAATTAATACAAGTTCATACATAAAGTTCATACATATATATAGTTCATACAACACTTAAATGCAACAAACAAATAACTCTCTAGCTAGAGCATTTAAATGCAACAACAAATGCGATCAAGATCGCAACTAAGGTAACAATTGATCCAACAGCATAATGATACCAAGCCTCACTATCAATGGCATATTTTCTAATCTTCAAGCGCATTTTCTCCATCTTGATCTTGTGATCATCGACGACATCGGCAACATGCAACTCCAATTCCATCTTCTCCCCCTCAATTCTTTTTAATTTTTCTTTCAAATACTCGTTTTCTCTTTCAACTAAATTTAACCTCTCGACAATAGGGTCAGTTGGAATTTCCGGTTCACATACCTCCTAGATAAAAAAATGTATGTCAACTTGATGGGCATAATTTGTCATAAACACGAAATGCAACAACTAGTTTTAAAAAAGAATATACCACATCCGAATCATAACAAGGGCGAGGGCAGCGGGGACGGATATCAAAACCATGGCACTATGTATAACAAACAACGTACGGGTAAGATAATTATACGAGTAACTATATATCCAAATCACACAAACATCAATTGGGTAATGTAAAACATTCATGAACGATGCGGGCGATCGACGGTGGTTACGACGGAGATTTAGAAGGCGCTAAGTAAACCACACCTACATATGCAAACTAAGTGTTATTTTTTACCTCAAATTGCATATAAATCAAATACTAGCACATATAATTCCTCCCAAATTACTAAACTCACAAATTAATCACTATACAAAGCATTGCAAGAGCTAATCTAGCAATGAGAGATGAAAGGACAAAGTTGCTAACCTTTGTGATCATTTGAATGGATGGGGGCCTTCAAATCTTGAGAAATTTTGGGCAAAATGTGTGATGAGCTAGAAAGGAAGAGGGGAAGAACAGAGAGGAGAGGGGAAAGGGGAAGAACAGAGCGAGCTCGGGTGGACGAAGGGTTTATGTAGGACGACCTTTAGTACCGGTTCGTGACACAAACCGGTACTAAAGGTGCTGGAGGGGCCCCAGACTGACAACATCCTGCCACCACTAACTTTAGTACCGGTTCGTGGAACGAACCGGTGCTAAAGGTTCGCCATGAACCGGTACTAATGAGATCGGTCGGCTTGCCGTTGGAACCGGCACTAATGGACACATTAGTGCCGGCTCAAAATCAAACCGGCACTAATGTGCTTCACATTTGACCCTTTTTCTACTAGTGAATGGAGTAGGGTGGGACGGTGCGGCCTGTGCGGCAGCACAGCCGGCTATGGGAGGCGGGAGCAGGCAGCCCCACCGGCGCTAGTTTGGGCGGCTGGAGCAAGAAGATCAAATATTGAAGAAGCAGCACGGCCTTTCGATAAACATCCAACGGTCGCTGCTGCTAGAATCGTTTGTGGACTAAGTTGACAAAGCCTTCGTACACGTCAACCTAGTAGACCCACAAGTCAGCCTCCAAATCTGTCCCAAACAGCATACAGCCCGAAATTTCTAGCCAGATTCAAATTAATTTAAAAACTAAACATACCTTAATTTAAATCCAATGAAATTTTACCCGCACAAAAACAATGAAATTATCAAAATCCGAAAGAAAAATGTATTTTGGAACTAATTGCATGTTTGCTGTATTTTTTCATTTTACAGCTCATTTATTATTACTTATAGCCCATTTCTTATTACTTATAGCTCATTTTCTAGGCAAAATGCATCCCTCCTCGTCTTGAATGATTTTCGGCCCAGCAGGGCGTAGAAAAGCAAGTAGGCCTACGTTGGTTATTCAGCAAAAAATAATATAGCTAGGCTAGCCATTTTCAGAAAGGAAAAAAACAAACTAGGCTAGTTATGTGCTAAACATCTGAAATAAAAGCCTGGGCTAGACGGGCCTGTTCGACGAGAATTTGTCGCACCGAAGTGTCTATGAGCACAAGTATATATAATAGTGTTTTTCTTTCATAAAATCAAAGGAAGAATGATTTTGGTAGTGTTTGACATGCACGCGTACAAAGAAATGCTTTCTTCACATTTGATGTGTATGCATGTATCTAGCAAGGCTCACAAAGGTGGCCATAGTTGATGCACTAATAAGTTATCTAGTAGTGTGGAATAGGAGTCAGAGCCGGATGCATGCGTGCATTGCATGCTAAGTAGCATGATTAATCAGGAATATACTATTTAAATATTCCGGCCAACGCTCCAACCTGACACAATACTAGTTCAAAAGCCAGTTCGTTCGACCTGGCACGATTGATATTTTGTTGTGTCTCAGCTGGGTCCACCGGGCATCCAAATGCATGGTCAATGATAATTGGATAAGCATGCATGAGCTCCCACGGTTGCAAGGGATTAGCACCGCTCCAGGATTCTCGCCAACGACGCCCTTGTCCAACAGAAAATCGGTGGCGCATCTGCAGGGCACGGGCTGCTCCTTCGCACCCCTAGCGTCTGCCTATAAAAGCCATCAACTCCTCACGCGCAAGGGGGGAGGGACGCACGCGTAGACGCCACAAGGCCGCCGCCCTTCACAACACACACATCAGGAGATCCATCCATTCACCGCGCACGGCCAGAGAGGGGAGAACCCATGCACGCAAACATCCATCACGCGCACCTATAACATCCATCCATTCACCAGCGCCCACACCCATCCATCACACGTCTACGCGGCCACGCAGCCGGCGGAAGACCAGATCGCATCCACGGACCAACGCAGCCGGGCGAGAATGCCGGCGCCAGCGACATGGACACCAAGCTCACGTTCCCAAAAGGTGAGATTTTGATCTAATACATCTATTTTCTTCTGTCTCTAGCATGCATGCGTTACGCGGAGAGTACGTGCCGGTCACTGGAGACGACGACACTTGTGTGATCCCGTCGCCGCCGCCGGAGATGACTGCACCGGAACAGCAAACTGCATCGACACCGCCGAAGATCGTCTATGCCAAACCTTTTATTTTCAGGTGTCATGTTCTTGGCCCGAGATGACTCGGGAGCTGCCGGAGCTCGCCAACGACGCAGCCCAACCGCTAGCCCCGACGCTCCTCTAACATGGTAGTCTACATGTCCCCGGCGAACAGGTCACGATGCGCAGGTCACAACGAACAGGTCATCGATGCACAGGTCCATGGCGTGCCGATCGCGGTGCACAGGTTTGGCCTCTTGCTTCCCGAATGAGACGGCGGGGCGGAGCCGGAGCCCGCCAACGACGCAGCCCGAGACCCGTCTTTCCCTTCATGGTGTACAGATCTTTGTTTGAACCAGAGCTCGATGACGCCGCAGCCCGAGATTCGCCTTTTCCTTCATGGCGTACAGATCTTTGCCTGAACTGAAGTTTGCAACGTTGCAGTCGAAGACCGGTTCCCTCTTTCAAGAGGTGCACCCATTGTGGCGAACAGGTCCTTGGCGTACAGGTCCACGGCATCGCCGGCGTACAGACCACCCTTTGGCGTAGCACTAGCCCAAGGCGACGCGCCCTCTACAACGCCACATTTTCCATGACCTGGTGAGGCGGCCCCTTTGTCTTGGCGGACCGCCGAATATACGGCGTCTAGCCAAGACGAGGTGCCAACCACCCGGGCCACGCCCATGTGAGCGCGCTAGTTTTTACACTGACGCCGGTCTTCCAAATCATTACTCCCGCAAGGTGTAGCCCCTTGCACACCCTGACGAAGTAACCGGTCGTCGAGAAGTCCAAGCCGAGCGTGACCCATGTTACCCCAACACCAACTACTCCAACACCGCCAAGACCGACGAGGCATGACGGTGAGGGCGGGCGTGGCCACCGCTAAGGCCACGCTACATGCGGCGCGTGTACCGACGAGGACACGGGCAATGTCGCCGCCCACACACACATCACCATTATTATGCATGGAGAACGCGAAGCGAAGACGACGAAGACGACCACACAGCTCAATCGGAGGTATCCCGCGGAGCAACCCGCGGGAGTAATTAACCGGGAGCCTTCCGAGGCCCCGGGAACCAGGAGACCGCAATCGCCACAGTCAGGCTGGCCGCGCCAGTAGGCCATGGAGCGTATTTGTTTTCTTTACGGGATCTTGTAATTTTGTTTCTCCAATGAGATTAATGAAATACTCGTTTCCTGTATCTTTTTCTTTGTGTACTACGGTGCACTAGCACGCCCGCATATTTACATTTCCCTTTCCTGGCGCAAGAGAGAAATACGCTCCCATTCCCTTCTCGCGGAGCCCTAGAGATTTTTCCCGTGTCAAACAGGGCCACCGCTCCCGCACAACCCAGTTGATAGCCTTCTCCGCCCCGAAAAAACAAAATTACTGTGCGCGCTGCTGGGTCCCTACTGTCATCTTCACCATGAACAGTCATCTCATTATTCCTCTCGGTTGTTGACCATGTTGACAACACCGGAGGACGGCGTTGTGGTGAGTGAAACAAGGCGGAGGACGATGGTGAGGTCTCGGACGGGAACGAACAGGAGCCGGGGAAGATGCGCAGAGTTTTAGGGTGCGATGTGGCCATGATGCGTCTTGGCGGCAACCAGCCGGCCATGGGAGGCGGAGCGGCGGTCCCTTGGCGCTGGTTTGGCTTTGGCGGCTGGAGGAAGAAGAGACTGAAGAAACACGACAGATGTTGAATGTCAATCCAACGGTCAAGGTTGGCATAATCGTTTGTTGACTAAGCCGACACCAAGTAGCATACTTTTTATATATAGGAAGAAAATAAAAACTGGGCTCGTTCGCCTGATAACATTCCTGAAACTGTGACCGTTCGATCTTGCGTCGCAACTAAAACTGCGAGTAAAATGCGTTCGTCTGCCATCCTCCTCCCAGGGAACATTCTCCACATAAGTGACTAGCACCCTTGGTTTTCAACCGAGAGGCCTTGGGTTCGAGTCTCGGGAACTCTCGATTTTGTCATCCTTCATTCCTCGCAAAAAAGAAAGAAAATCAAAGACTTGAGAAGGCGTACAGAACAAGCTAGTGTACCAGTAAAGAGACGTTGCTGAGTTTTAGAAAAAAGAGAGACGTGCTCCTGTAGCTGGTTCGAATCCAAACCTAGACTATGACTATATATGGTGCTATGCTACTCTGCAAGTAATGAAACTGACATATCCAACGTTCGCTTCTCCTCTTCTCTACTTACTCTGCCTAGCATCAGAAGCTCTGGCCGCAGCAACCATGTCCGTTGGCTGCTCGTCCACCTGCTCTTCAGCAGGCAACAACCAGATATGCGCCAAGTCGCCACCCGTACCATCGCCTGTGAGTCTCATCACACCCCCGCCAGCACACGCACCGCAGCCGGTTGCTCATCGCAACCCGCTGCCGTTGGTGTGGTGCCACTGCTGCAAAACACGTAGAGTCATCCGTCGCGTCTCAACAATAATCCTCAACCCTAGCCGAGTCTTCTACAAATGCCCGAATCATTGGGTAATAATATGTTTAAGTGTTGTTCTGCTGCTTTCAGTTGCTAATTTTTTAATAGTTTAGTTGATGATCTTCCAATTTGATTCGTGCAGAAAAGGGAATATTCGTGTGATTTGTATTTCTGGAAAGTTGCTGATGTGGGGGAATGCAACTACGTTGATTATTTGGTTAGCCGAGGAATCCCAATACCAGCAGGTTGGGGTGTTGGACAAGTAACTGAAGGAACGGCAGAAGAGGAAGATGCAGAGCAGAAGGTTAAAGATGCAGTTCCTCTGATCATGGCCAAGCAATAGCTGTTGAACGGCCTTGACAGCAATGAGGAGATGAAAGAGCTTGTGAAGATAATGGGCAAAATCGATGTGCTCTGTAGGATGATTGTCTCTTTATTTGCAGTGTATGTAGCACTCGTGATGTATTCAGTGGCTATGACATGAGCACTTTGCTGAAACTAGTAATGAATGAAACCTGTGTAGTAGGCTGGGCATAGTGTTGTGAACATCTAATGATTTCTATTGACGGAAATCGAGGGGTATCCCCTTTTGCTCATAAATAAATAAATAGCAGAGGCCCTTTTGGTAATAAATAAATAAATTAGCAGAGGCCCTATTGGGTCAGCTTTGTTCCCATTCAAAGACGTCGAGCAAATTGCAGTCCAACAGCAAACTATGTCATCAAATTCAAATTTCACAGCCAAATATGAGTATAACTAAACAACAATTTCATCATGTTTTAGTCATCATACAATCACCAAACACAAATCAACATACATAACAAGTGATGTTCTCACAGCAAAATACTAAACAACACGTTCATCAGGTTTCAGTTGTCATAGCAAACACAATTTCACATAGTAGATAAAAAACGTCTTCTGACAGGCAAATACGACAAAAGCAATCTAATCATCATCCGCAGCAGCAGCGTCAACATCTTCGCCATGTGTATCAGTCTGAATCGTAATTCCCCACAGTGTCATCTTCTTCTTCATCCTCAATGTCCTCGAACGTTGGCTTCTTCTTGATCAACTCTTGTATGTCCACAGCACGACATGCAATCTTTTTGCCAGCGTCATTGACGTGATGGTTCTCAAAGATATTAGGAACATCTGTGGAATCTTATACATCAGGAGTGGTTTAAGAATCAGATTGTTGTGCAACTTCATTAAACGAATTCCTCTACTCAAACCTTTGCAATACTCTCCAGTCATCGTTACGTGAAATGTGTCTCCCAAGAAAAACATCCGTGTTGCTTGATTTGCCAAAATAAAAGGCTTGTTGGTCTGGTACGCCGCCTTGATATTGATGGATTTGAAATAATCATCAACTCTGGGTTTTGCGATCCTGGAAAACAGGTTATACCAACAACAGCACAACAGAACCACACACCGATGATCCTCGAAACTGGAGATATACTGCAACTGAACAATGTCTATTATGTTAGCATATATTTCAGTTGTCACACTATCGTACGTATCCATGCTCATGATGGCACTGTTTTGTGTCTTTCTGCCTTCGTCGTGTGCAAGGGTGTTGTAGCGCACATCTCCAACAACGCTAGATTCATAATGTCTTACCCGAGTATCAGGACCCATTGCTAGTGCGTAAAGGGCATCATCAACTGCCTGCCCATCCTCCCGCATCTTCTTAACCTATGTTTAGAAAATAGACAAGCTGGTCATCTTATGTACTCAATATATTAAAAAAACTGACAGTGCAATTCAAAAGCTTACATGGCTCTTTAACCATTTCGCAAATCATGGCATAACCAGTTTGTCAATGTTTCTTGGATTTTGCGGCAGTAACTCCTTTTTGTAGATGTTGCACAACATAGTGATCGCGTCAAACATCCAAATATATAAGAATGTGCTGCAAGTTTAGTAGATTACGATGTATAAATTGCAGTACTTAGCACTTACTTGATATAAGGTAGTATCTTAGGATAGTTATTCAACACATAGCAAACTATTTTGTCTAAATCTTTAGGTTTGTCCTCTTGTCGACCCTTCCCTATAACTCGAACAGAATAATCGAAAACATTGAGCCCGGGATTGTCTTCACCCACCTCTTTGCTAAGCTGATCAACTGTTTCAATGTATTTTGAGCAGAATGTCAATGCTTCTGTAGCAATGTAGGCATCTACAATGGAACCCTCGGATCTAGCTCTGTTCCTAACATAGTCCTTGAAAGTGCCTAGCCACCTTTCAATAGGGTACATCCATTCATATTGTACTGGACCTCTAAGTAGTGCCTCATCAGGTAGATGAACAGCCAAATGCACCATCACATCAAAGAAGGCCGGAGGATATATCTTCTCAAGGTCGCATAGGATAGTTGGTATCTTGTCTCTAAGACGCTCCAAAGCATCTATCCTGATATTTCTACTGCAAGTTCCCCGAAGAATTGTCCCAACTCTGCAACTGCTCTATATAAGTCAGGGCGGCCCAATCCTCTAAGGATAACAGGTAAAACCATTTGAAGTAGGACGTGGCAGTCATGAGTTTTCAACCCTTGTACCTTGTTTTCATCTGCACCGACTCTCCTTTCAGGGTTGGAAGCAAATCCATGTGGGAATCTCACATGTGACAGGACCTCGCAGAATTCTTTTCTTTTTACCTTGTCCAAGACATACACAGCTGGTGCCATATCCCATGGTTTATCTTCATCTTACACCTGCAAATCTTTTCTGATATCCAGGTGTGTCAAATCAATCCTAGATTTTAAGGTATCTTTCGTCTTGCCTTCAATAGTAAGAAGTGTGCCGATAATGATGCCACATATATTTTTCTCGATGTGCATCACAACAAGATTATGTCGCAGATCCAAATCTTTCCAATACTCCAAGTCCCACAAAGTGGACCTGCGGGTAAACAACAATCTCTCTTCTGTCTTGCCACACTTCTTTTTCCCGCTACCATTACGGGATGGTTTCACGGTGTAATATGCGACCTTCTCTAATTCCACTTGCAACTTATCGGAGGTGAGCCTCTTTGGCGCATCCACGGTTTTCATGCTTTGCATTGAACACATGTCTTCGATATTTTGTAGGACGCGGCTTGTCCTTGGCAAGGAAGCAGCGGTGTCCAATGTAATGATCTTGCTAAGTATTGCGTATGACAGCGGATTCCTGTCACAGCGAACATATGCATTATAACCATGTGTCGTTCGCCATGACATAGTGCCCAAAGCCGGATAATCATGGATGCACAAAATTATAATAGCAAGCGAAAAGAAATCAGCTGGTGGGCTGCTATATAGGACTCGAGTGAGAACACCCTTCCATAGCTGTTGAAGTTCCTCCACAAGAGGCTCCATGAATAAATCAAAATCTTTTCCAGGACTTTTTGGACCTGGAATGAGCAAGGCCATCATGTAGTTTGATTTTTTGGTGCAGACATTTGGAGGCATGTTGTAAGGGATAACAAGCACTGGTCACATGTTATATGTGGCGCTCTGGTGGCCAAATGGGTTAAATCCATCTGAAGATAAGCCAAGTTTAATGTTTCTCGGGTCAGTAATAAATTTTTTATGTTTTTGATTGAAGTTTTTCCATTCACTATCATGAGTTGGATGGCTCATTACATTTTGATCTCTATACTCCTGGTTCCTAGAATGCCACAGTAGATCCTCTCTTGTTTCAACATCATGCCCACACGTCTATAGTTTCTCTAAAATCATGTAGCGTTCGTGGCCGAGAGAGGGCCGAAATCGCCGTTCTAGCCCTTTTGTCAAACTTAAGCACGATTTTATATTTTCTACTCCCTCCGTTCCATAATGTAGTGCCTATAGATTTTCTGAGAAATCAAACTTTGCAAACTTTGACCAAGTTTGTAGAGAAAAATATTAAAGTCTACAATAGCAAAAATGTATAATGTGAAACTACATCTAATAATGAATCTACTGATATATGTTTCACACTCTAGATGTAAATATTTTTCTCCACAAACTTGATCAAAATTTGTGATGTTTGACTTTTCAAAAAATCTATAGGCACTACATTATGATGGAATGGAGGGAGTATCAGATCTCTCGGGTAGCCCCCTGCCAGGCTAGTGCTGCCCCGTCCTCCGCCCGCACCCATGGCGCTGCGGCGCCTCGCCCGCCGCCTCGCGCCGGTTCCGTTCCCTCCCCGGCTCCTCCCGCTCCCCAGCCCCGGACACCTCCGCCTCTTCTCCACCGGGGAAAAGGAGCCTCCGCACTTCATGGCCGAGTACCTCGTCTCCACCTGCGGCCTCTCGCCGGCGGCGGCCGCCAAGGCCGCCCCTCGGTTCGCGCACCTGGGCTCTGCGGAGCGGCCCGACGCCGTGCTCGCCTTCCTCCGCTCGCAGGGGCTGGCCAAGGCGCAGGTGCGCGCGATCGTGGCCCGGAAGCCGGCGCTGCTCCTCAGCGACGTGGACGCCACGCTCTCCCCAAGTTCACCGCCGTGCGCGCTCGGCCTGCGCCGCGCCGACGCCGCGCGGCTCTTCGCGCTCTTTCCGGCGGCGCTCACCTACGGCGTCCGCTCCAACCTGCTCCCGCGGGTGCTCTTCTGGCTCGACCTCCTCGGGTCCACCACCTTGCTGATGAAATGGCTGGCCAAGACGTGGCTGCTCAAGTACTCCGTCGACCTGCTCCTGCGGAACCTCGCCGCGCTCCGCCGCCTCGGCATCCCAGACAGCCGCCTGACGGCCGCCGTCCGGCTGCGGCCGACGCTCATCATGCAGTCGCCGGACAAGCTCAGGGCGCTGGTCGGCCGCGTGGAGGATGCCTGCGGCGGGGTGCCGCCCAGCCCCGGGATGTACACGTGGTGCCTCTTCGCGCTGCACAACGTCGGCGACCGCGCCTTCCGGGCCAAGAAGGCGGCCGTGACGCGCGCCCTCGGGTGCACGGACGAGGAGTTCGCCGGCATGTTCAGGCGCGCGCCGTGCTTCGTGTTCGCCCCCGAGGCGCTGCTGCGGCGCAAGGTGGAGTTCCTACGGGACACCGTCGGGTGCAGCGCCGGGGGCATCGTCAGGAACCCCCTGCTGCTGACGCTGAGCCTCGACGAGCGGATGGCACCGCGGTGCCGCGCCGTCGAGGCCCTGCGGTCCAAGGGCGTGGACATCCGGAAGACGAACATGGTGACCGTAGTGAGACTGCCAGAGGCCATCTTTGTGGAGAGGTACATTCTGAAATACAAGGGAGACGTGCCTGAGCTCCTCGAGCTGTATCCTCAGGCTCGAGTAAAAGCCACAACATAAAACAGGGTGTCTGTTATCAGTTTATCACCATTTCGTTCTGCCACCATGTTTAGGGCAGAACTTGTTCCCGGCCATTTCATTAACATCAACGTTTCACTCTGATATACTCCCGCCGTCCCATAATATAAGAGCGTTCTCGACACTGGTGACATGTCTGATCCATCGTTGTGCATTTTGTGTGGAGTTTGCAACACAGACCGACTTACAATTATGCGACTATTAGCTGGCGTTCATCTGAATTTTCAAATCCCATCGTTTGCATCTACCATCCCGACACCGGTCAGGTTTAAGAAAGATACTGAATCTGGCACAACACAGGAGTCTACCGGAACCGGGGAGGGAGAGTTACCATGCTCACACATGATTCACTTGCTGCAAAGCTGGTTGGATCTGCAATTGCCATCAAAAAGATGAGATCCTAGAGGGAAAGCTCATCATGAACAGCGTTTCTCGATTGATCAGAACAAAAATCATATCACTATGATCGTGTCCACATAGCAGAATATGTTATCTAACCTAATACATTAGCACACGGCAGGAATCTTATACACAAAATGCATGCCAATCTTAACTACATTCCCTCTAGCTCGATTCAGAGTTCAGAGTTCCTACTAGGAAGGGTGTGGGAGTCCAGCTATCCAGCCTAAGTGCTAGTGTACAATGCCTTCGCTGCTAATCTCACTTTTCTGCTGCCAGGGCAGGATGCCGCCTTAAGCATGCCCAGCTCATAGGCAGCAGCTGATACCAGCTCAAGACGGACCAAAATTGGCTGGAGTATGTGCGCATCTGGGGCGCAACTACGCCATGTTGGGGAGTCGACGGAGAGGTGACGATGCTGGGAGTCTACTTGGCCGCATACCAGTTCTGTGCACATTTTGCATCAACAGCCAGGTCAACCGACAGGATGTTGGTGCCGTAGAAGGGCTTAGACATGCACTCAACCACTATTGCCTTGGCCACCTCAGCCGACTCGGAAGGTCCTTCCAGTATCACCTCGTCGTGCACCTGAAAGGTGTATCTGTCAATTCTAGATGTTGCATTTGGGAAGGATAAGAAAAAAACAACAGCTGCCAGATAAGAAGCAAGAATTGGAACTAGGTGCGGCATGTTCTCGCAGTCAACCAATCTTGAGAACATCAAATGCATCCCAGTTTGACTAGACGAAATACCAACAGTGAAGTGGCATAGGCATAACATATACCATACATATTATTATGTTTAGTATCAAAGGAAAACAGAACTGATGAAAACCCTCCAGTATTATGAAAGTTCATGCATTATTATATATACCTGCAACAGGAGGGTCCAACCGAGCTCCTTAAGACGGGTATTCCTTTCTATCTCAATCATTGCACACATCGCAACATCTGCTGCGCTGCCCTGTGATGTTAAATGAAATGCAATTTCAGTTAAATCAAGCTTGAATTTTTTAAAATTTGCAATCTAGACAACACTTACCTGTACAGGAGCATTGATGGCAGCACGCTCGATGTGCTTCCATTGTTTAGAGGACACAGAAGCAATGTTGGGGAAACGGCGCGATCGTCCAAGCAAAGTATAAACTTCAGACTTCTCATATGCTAATTCTTTCTGTTCCCTTTGCCATGACTTAACTTCTTTTCTGTCGCTGTACCAGAGATCCAGTGTATCATCTGCTTCCCTTTTTGATACCTGCAAAGGCAATGACATATAAAAACTTGCACAATACCCTTAGGAAAGCAACAAGGAAAAGACTACGGTTCTGTTCCATTAATGAGAGATAATTTATAGCTGCATTATGTTGATGAGATAACTATTAAAATCGTTGAAAATGTGAGAGTTTCAACAGTGAATCTAGTGATAATGACTAGTCACTAGCAGCTGTTTCTGGTTTGGTCAGTATGAACCCAGTAGTCTAAGGCTCTAATAAGCTGGTGCATGAACTGAAGTTTAATTTCTTGCTATTAACTGAGAGGTATGTTTGTCAAATTTGTACCTTCCAATCCCGAGCAAGCCCAGCAGCTGTTTTTCCATATGCAATGGAGAAATTGAGCATCTTAGCTTTCCTCCTCTCAGCACCAAATGCATCCTAAATCACAAGACATCAAACTCTGTTCAAATCCAGACAAGTAGTCCAAGCTTTACAATTTCTGTATCCAGATCCGTAGAAATGACACAACATTAAATAGAGCATCGTGTGAACTGAAACAGATTAAAGTTCAGTTCGAGGTATTCAATTTAAGATACAATGCAAAAAGAAGAAAATGAGGTGCAAAAAAGATGCTACATAAAACACCATCTATTTGTAACAAAAACTAAAGCTAAATTCGGGCTGCAAACAGATGCCACACTCGTACAATCCCCAAAAGGGAAAGTGAAAAAAGCATCGAACGATGAGTGTAAGACAGAGACACGACATGTAAAAACAGAGCAATCATTAAGAGTGTTCACATAGATGTACACCAATTTAATATTAATAATGGAATTGAGCAATCACAAAATATAAATCCCAAAGGTGAAGCTAATTATAGTAAATTCCAAGGGATATGAGTTATGGATTCTGATTCTCCATTGAAGGAGGGTAATCACACTGCTACTGAATGATGGGAAAAGTGAAAGAGGGAAGGAAAACAAATAAAAAATATGGATGCCTGCTAATAATTAATCTTAAGATAAGAGAACAGTCCACTTTTCAATCGTGAACTCTAGCAAAAATTTACTTTCCAGACTAGAAAACAGTTCTAGACGGTTTTAAAGTTAGGGTTGAAAAGTGAACTTTTCTTAGTGCTAGCACTGTAACTCTTAGAAATATTATTGGAACTGGAGTACCTTCAACAATGGCACAGGGGGTTTCTCTTGACCAGGTTGAGGATCCCACTCAAGAAGTACTCTCTTTTCTTCAACAGCCTCACGAATATGCTGGTACATATTCATGGCTGTCCTGGAATGGAAGTCACCACCAGCTTTGAAGGCATCTAACATACTTCTACAATTAGCAAGATGTGCCAGGATCCTGAGCTCCAGCTGCAGGGAACAGAAGTATGTCTTTTTAACTGGATCGGTTTTAAAACGTTTGGTAATATTTTTTGAGTGATACTAACATACCTGACCATAATCAGCAACAATAAGAGAGTTCCCCGGAGCTGCAACAAAAGCTTGGCGGATTTTGTACCGATCCTTTTCAAGTGCAGGTTGATTCTGCCATGAAGGAATCATCGAGAGTTCAGTAACTTATTTGGGTGGTCTATTGTAAACACTACCAACATCTACAATAGCTGCCCTAGAATTTACAGCATCTAAAACCATCTCCTAGATATGACATCAAATGATGCAGCATGATCAGCTGACACGTGCTTACTTTTGATACAGCTCAGTTAATGAATCCAATGACCACAGAGCTAGCTTGATTGGGAAAGTTCTATTTAGCAATTGTTTAGTTACTTGAGGAGTGCCTGAATGGACACACTAATCATCATGAAAACAAATCTATAAACAATTGTAGCAGGTGAAACTTCAAATATCTGCTTGGTCATCCATCTGCATATAGGACCGCAGTAATTAACAACATCAGAACTTTGCTAACCTTGCAGTGCCGCATTGGAGTATCAGAAGCTGACACAATTTGAACTACAGAACCATACATGAAGTATAACTATCACATATTGAAGCCCTATTCTGAAAATTTACTTCCATATTGTAAATATGCAGATAGACTGTAAATATTCAGACTAAGTCTTGACCTCAAGAACTACATTATATAACACGGGCATGCAAAACACCGACGACAAAAATGCAAAAGACAGTAACCTGTAAATTCGGCGCCCTTGCTGACAAACGTCCAGTTTCAGTGTTGATATTTAAGGAACAGTGGATCCTCCCCTCCTTACAGGATATACGATTTCCCTGTGCGAACAAGAAAGATATTTATCATTAACAACCAGACAGACAAGTAGGATGACAGTAGCCACTAGAACCAAACTGGCACATATTGTCACTGAAGAGGGACAACTACAGCAATCCACATTACAATAAGTGGAGCCACCTCACCTGTAAAGGGAAGAATAAAATTTGATATCAATGAATCTATAGAGCAGATCTACTTGAGAGAGCTGCAATGGCATAACATGCTTCCTTTCCTTCCTTTCCACCTCCAAATGCTTTGTATGCAGTGCCATACGAGGTGGCGTCTTCTCGTCATCCACAGAAATTTCTGAATCACTGACATATTCATCATCCTCTGCATCCTCCGTTGGGTAAACAAGATCAGTTTTCAATTTCCCAGCCAAACTTCTCAAAGCATCGCCACTGACTGAAGGCCAGCCGCTTGCAGTGAATACCTCAGGTTTTAGACCTTCCACAATACTGCAAATTTCAATCGTGCGATGCTTTGGAGCCTTCTTGCCCTCTGTAACTGTGTTGACATCATTTGGGACTTTCAAAGCCCTACTCTTTGGCAAAAATTCACCAGGGTTGCGTCTGCAGAATGATTTAGTAAGAACAAGGGTTGCATGCACAAAAAAAACGTCTAGTCTAGATACAAAAGGTAGACACAGCAAGTCACACTTCTATCTCTTTTTCTTCCCAGTGATTTTAAAAGGCACATGGCCCATACCTAATCGTAGTTCAAACACATGTGAGATGATAAACATGTCTACATGAATAAATTGACTAAACAATGGGTCAGTGCCTACTTTAACTATGTCCTGACAAAGATCCTTATGTCGGATATTTGCAGAGAACCGTAGCATTATTTATACATCGAAAACAAATATATCAACAAAGAGACAAGAACAGGGTGATGATTGTACCTATTTTCTATGCCACCGAAGAAGAGTTGGCGAATCTGGGTATCACTATTAACATTCATGTACTTTGCATCAGGGCAATATTTAGATGCCCATTTCTGAAATTTATCTGCAGCTACTCTTGGCTGTGCAACAGCAACTTTTTCAATCTCTGCCAGGTAAGTACGGTCAACAAGCATTCCAGCTGTTTCCATTTTACAAGAATAAGCGCCAAAAGGACGCCAGTACTCCTCGTAGAAATCATACATTGAACCTCTGGGGCAACCATCAAAAGCCCAGCGCTTTTTTTCAAGCTTACTTTTCAAGCTTTCATAAAGCCTCAAGGTACTCATTGAATCTAAAGAAGAATAGCTGATCCACAGCTCTCTATCCTCTCTTTGCAAAACCTCAACAGAGTCTATGGTAGTAATTTTTCCTTCAGAGCCATCTTTTTTAATCTTTTTCCTACCAAAGATGGTTTTCATTGATCTCTTTCCAATCTTCTGTAGTTCCTTTGGGACCACACCCATGACTCTGCTATCATTTGTGAGTCCTTGGTGAATATCCTCCATCAAGTCTTCTCGAAGAATCCCAAAGCCGTGCGAGATGCATTGTATCGGCATGAAATCCAGCAACTTTGATTCCATAGTTCTCAATTACGTGTTTATCGAAACTATAGTTGTGCCATACCTAGATGAGGAAAACAAGACGTTTGTTTTAAAAAACTCAAGAAGAAGCTAACAATGTAGATGTGTAATCACATAAGTTCATATAAGTAGCAAGGTTGGCTCTGAACAATAAAAGAAAGTAACATCAGTCTAGAGTGAGGCAGCACATACATCAGTCTAGAGTGAGGCAGCACATACATCAGTCTAGAGTGAGGCAGCACATACATCAGTCTAGAGTGAGGCAGCACATACATCAGTCTAGAGTGAGGCAGCACATTTAATATTCAACAAAATGATCTGTGCATTTAGCTTAAACAGCTGATCGTGAGGCATGAGGCGTCTGAAAGGAGAGCAAACAAGCCCAAATGCATCTCCTTGCACCAGAAAAAAGCAAGCAAGAAAGATGCACCTTCCGGATCGCTGAATCTTCAAAGAAGGGAACAAACTCCATGAGGACATCCCTTTCACCATCCAGTACATCCACCCAAATGCATGTTTTACCATTTCCAAAATCAGCTTCAGCGTCAGAGCTGGCAGAATAGATGCTAAAGCATGTGACATCTCCATGGCCAACTGGTGTCTCTTGTTTAACATCAATATTTGACACCTGCATAGCATTGTGCTCTCATGAATTATGATGCTAGCTAGAAACCAGCATGCACTCAAAATGCAAGAACATTTCAATATATCTCAGCTTCCTGTACTATTATATATCATTGAATCAAGGTGACTGGGGAGAAACTAATGCCGTTTATGGTTAATGAGGACACCCATGACTTTTGCCCTTTGTTTGGCATGGATAGTGAGAACTAAGAAGTAGCATAACTGCATCTGAACTGGTGTGGGGTGTGCAATCATATGTAGAACCATGACACCACATGGTAAAGGGGGGCCGTTTCAGGTAAAACTAGTATCTAGTGTCGAGTTGAAAATGTTGATATTAGGCAACAAGTAATTACAGATAAACGTGAACATAACCAATGTAGTCAAGAATGGTTTTTATGCTTTACCTCTGTGTCACATGCATGAATAAAGCTCTTGTACTTTGTCGTAAGTAGCTGAACAACACTCCTAGCTGATTCGACGGTGTCGACCACCAGAACTTTGTCGTAGATGGTAGCAAGAGCCTCCCTTGCATCTTTAGCCTCCTTGGACAAGGGGGCTTTAGCTGGAGGAGGCTGTACCGCTGTCTTGGCTGTGCATTCATGCTCAGCTTCATTATAACCATCTATAGCCAAGTCATTAAACTGAGGGCTCTTCTTGACTTTACGAATCTTAGGGCTCTTTTGACTTTACGGTAGTTAGCAGAGAATCATCAATCTCGGAGCCAGTAGGCCAATGCATCTCAACCTCAGAACCACTTGGCCTGTTTGGCAGTTTGATGTCATCATTAACCACAGTTTTGGCTGTGCATTCATGCTCAACTTCGTCATAACCATGAGCCTTGCCATCAAACTGCAGGCCCTTTTTGACTTGATGAATATTTGGCAGAGAAGCGTCAATTTTGGAACCATTAGGCCATTGGATTTCCACTTGGGAGTCACTAGACCTGTTTAGCGGTTTGATGTCATAATCCACAGCACTGGTCAGTGCTGACACAGCACCTGCAGTGGGACTCATCACATGTTGCTTTGCCAATTCCATATTGGCGTGTCTATTTGCAAGAGAGTTAGGAGCCATTCTTTCTCTTACACTGTACAATGAAGACTGGTTGGAGGTCTTGCAATCTTCCAAGGGATCATGATGAAGATTTCCCGATCGCAGAGCGTAACCATTATAAACATTGTTCATGACAGCATTGGTGGTTTTGATAGAACATATCCTCTTGCTCTCCTCTTTCCATTCTTGCGCACTGCTTTGCACGTTGAAGTTGAGATATACTCCGGGCCTGAAGGCGCTATTGTCTTTGATTCCAAGGCCAGAACTGTGAGAGTAGCCCTGCCTGCCAGTCATAATCATTTCTGAAGTTAGGGACAGAACACCAGGGCAATGCATCAAACTTAATAATAGTTCAAATGTCAGTCCCAAAGGAGAAGATCCAACAGTTCAAATAGCTCAAACATCACCCCAGGGGCGACAGATGCAATGTAACAGTTCAGTTAAAACCCATACAGAGTACAAAAACTATGTACAGCAAGGAGTACCAAATGCTAGCTCACTGTTCTCCTCTGGGTCGAATGTCAGCCCGGAGGGGAAGATGGAACAGCTCAAATAGCTCAAACGTCACCCCCTTCCAGCAATGCAATGGTTCAATTCGAAGCGATAATAAAGGCTACAAAAAAATATGTACAGCAATGAGCACCAAATGGTAGCTCGCTGTCTCGGTCATCTCCACATTTGTTCGTAAAAAATAATTAGCGTTAACTCAGAAGATGACACGCACCAGCAATGCATCGCCGTCAGCACCAGCATCGGCCTAACCTAAAGCAACACCCAATCCAATCGCCCTAAGCATCGCGTACTACCCAACAATAAATGTATGATTGACACCCACCACCATCGCACCATATCGCACCATCGCACGAGCATATGCAGCCAATAAGCGCGCGCTTTACAGGAATAATTAAATAAATAAACAGGCAGCAGCAGTAATTAATTAAAAACAAAAAATGCTACGGGAACAGGGGGGGCGAGGGCGAGGGGTAGTACCTCCTGCCGCCGACGAAGGGCGAGGCGCGGCGGTGGCGGCGGAGGAGGGGGGAGGGCGGCCAGAGGGGCGCGGAGCAGGGGCACCTCCGGAGCTGCGCGGGCACGGGCGCCGGCGCGGCCATGGCGAGGGAGCTGACGAGCCGCCTCAGCCTGCCCCCGCCGCCTCCGCCGAGCCCTCCCGCTCCCCCGCCGCCGCAACCGAAGCCGCAGGGCGCCGTGTTGGGCAACCTCGGCTATGGGCAGGCGGCGGCGCGCGCGGGCATCAACGAGCCGCCGTCCCTTCGGGGCCCTGCGAGGGAGACGCGAGCAGGCGGCGGCGGCGAGCGAGGGGAGGAGGAGGAGAGGGGGCGGGGGTTTGGGGGCTGGGGGATAGGGGAGGGGGGGAGGGGGAGCGCTTCCCAGGGTTTACGGCCGCGCGAGGGCGGGGGGAATCCACCCCGTATCTGTGGCCGCTGTGGCTGCGAAGCGGGGACAGCGTCAGCGCTGCCGCGGTGTCCTCGGCCCTCCTTTTTCTCATTTTCATTTTTCTTCCTCTCCGTGCACACGCTCGCCGCACCCAGGCATGGCTCCCAATCTTGTTTTTTTCCGTGTGTTGTGCTCTAGATCGAGCCTCGAGGTGTTTGTCATTGGGCATTGTGGCTTTTTAGAGGGTTTTTAGTGGGTTCGTCGTGGTTTTTTAGGGGGTTATAAGTGGGTGTCATTGGCTTATTGGAGAATTAGTTTAGTGGTGGTGGAATGGTGGATGATGGAGTGTGCCATGTTCTTTGGACGGGATGTTGCGGTTGATTGCTCATCTGCCCATTTTGAATTCGTAAAGATGAATGAGACAACGTGACGTTTTTGGATGGCTCCATTTCTCGATCTGGACGACACGGGGTTCACCGACAGAATATAGGCAATCTAATAAATTGACGTGTTGTGGTTTGATCGTGGCTCGGCTAGTTTAAGTTCCTTGCGGCACGGTCTGAATTCATTCGGAATTTAACGGATTTATTACTTTAGTGTCAAGCGATGTGTCTTGAAATGTTTTTGCAAAAAAAAAGGAAAAAAATACGTGTGCAACTTTTCTTATGTGGTGCCAAGAAATATGGTGATTGTATTGCATATAATTCAGTAAGATTGGGAATCAACATGTGCAGATGATAGCTAAAGACAACCATCTATGCATCACGGATGACTTAAAATTGGTGTGCTAGTTGTTGGTAGATACTATATGAGTAGCCCTAAATGGGCACCACTCTTGCTATAAAACCGCCAACCCTTGTTTTTTGATATACGATCATGTACTTTTCATCATTTTTTGGTCCATTGACTTCAGTATCAGGGAGGAGGATAGTTTGATATTTTTTTGGTCCTGGAGTGCAACATCTAAATTTGGTCCTTTCATCACATTGAGAGTGGTTTTAATGATGATCTAATGTGATTTAGCATAAGTAGTAGTCAAGTCGACAAAATAATTTAACGGGAAAATAAAAAAATCAGGGAGGAGGATAGTTTGATTTTTTTGGGGGGGAACTCAACTGGTTGTAGAAGGAAGAGGGGGGTATATTAAAACGACCAAAAAAGAAAACAAATAACAAAATGATTTTTACTGGGGAAATGGGACGAATTCTGGAAAATACAAAAGATTACAAGAAAGATCTATCCATCTAGGATAATGAATTCTATGAGGTGGAGAAAATAGAAAGAATATTAAGAATTTCAGTAGAAAATATAGTCACAAAAGAAAGAAAATCTCTAGTAATATATGATATTTCTTGTTAAAACGTGAAGTAACTCTAACGATTTCCAATGTTTTTCTAGAATATTTTTGGTTGTTGGGGATATGTCTGCCTTTTTAGAAGATTTAGTTGGTGCTTCGAGGTTTTTTAGAGGCTTTTGGATGGTTTGTGCTTCTTAATCTGGATGGCACGAGGTTCACCGACATAATAGAGGCAGACTAGTAAATAGATCTGCATGGCCATTTTTCATGGAGCCAAAAAAAATCTTGGTAATGCATTGTCGCCTGGTAAGATTAAGAAGCATCATCATCAAATGATAATTAGAGGAAAATGTATAGGCATCACTAATGACTTGAAATGATATATAAGTAGCACCAAACAGTCATCAATTTCTATACAAAATGTCAATCTTATTTTGATATTGGATCAATATATGTTATGTTATTTTTGATCTACCAATCATACTTGGTTTGTTGACTTAGAGTCAGAACTATCAAGATCCCATTTGCCAAATTGAAAGTGTCTTCATAGTGACGGTTCAACATAAAAAACTGATGAGGAAATAGGGGGGGAGGGGGAGGGGGTATAGTTTTTTCTATGTAAGTCTGTTTAGAAGGAAAAAAGGATGAAAGTTAATAAAGGAAATGAATACAAAAATGAAATTCAGGAAAATAAATATAAAAATGTAAATGAATATTTACAAGGAAAGATATAGTGTAAGGCAAATAATGAGCTTCAAGGGCAATATAAAGAATAACAAGAAAATTATAACAAAACCATAGAAAAACCTAACATATACGAGGATTATTGTAAAAAGAAATACTTAGTAGTTTTATAGAATTGCATCAGTTTTCTAGAATATTCCTGATTGTCGTGAATTTACAAATTCATAATAGCTTTACTGGAATTTTATATTTCCCCCAAATTTGAGAGTTTTGTAAAAAAAATTGCTTCAGTTTTCTTTATTACTAGCAAACCATTCGTAAATCGGGAGATTGTCGTCATCAAAACTGGTTTAAGGGGTCAAATCCAAATGGATTTACACTTGAGGGACCAATGTTTATAGTGTTGAAGTAGAGCGACCTAAATTAAACTTTGCCAATATTTGAAGGGCCAAAATGTACCTTTTCCTTTCATATATAGAATCAAGCCAGGTTACAAATAGTCATGTGCTTATGTACGATCCACATCAAAATCTGTACATTCTAAGTTTTGAAACAAAAAACGGAAATGTTAACGCCCACACGTGTGGGCGTTTGCATCTCGCCACACGCGTGGATCCGCGTCCGTTCGTGAGCGCACGAATTTTGGCATATTTCTAGTACTACGTAGGACTGGCCTGGTGTGTGGGCGTTCATCCGGTCGCCCACACGGCCGTTTCACCACACAGGAGGGGCTGGTGTGTGGGTGTTCAGCAGTTCGCGCCACACGTCACTTTGCACGCACACACAAGGGCTAGTGTGTGGGCATTTGCCATCTCGTCCACACGCCCGTCTCCTCTCCCACACACAAAGCTGCTAGTTGCCATGTGTTTTCGCAGCGCACATGGCAACTGCTCCTAGTGTGCTTTATAAGCAGGTGGCAACTTTTTTTTTACCCGAGTTGCCATGTGTTTTTGCAGGGTACACGGCAACTGCCTAGTGTGCACGTAAGCAGATGACAACTCTCTTTTACCGAGTTGCCATGTGTTTTTGCATGGTACATGGCTGCCCCTAACGCGTACGCATTACATGGCAATCGCCCCAACGTGCACGTGGCGTATGGCAATTCTTCCTGTTTACATGGCAACTGCCCTAGCATGCTTGTGAGCACATGGCAACTCTCTCAACCGCCTAGTGTTGGTATGTGGCAACTCCTAAAATTATGAAATCATGGCAACTACATTAGATCGAGACCATACATGGCAGCTGCGGTTGAGCAACCATAGCAGCTGCGGTTGTCCGGACATGGCAACCGTAGTTCGGCGACATGGCAGCTGCAGTTAAGCGAACATGGGCGCAGTGCGGACCATGACAAGCTGCGGCGTAGCGGTGGGCGTCGCAGCGTTGCGTCTTGGGACCGGGGAAGGTACGAGGCACGACATACAGGCGTGTGGGTGTTATCAACCGCCACGCACGCAGCGTGTGAGAGGGTTCGGGAGGGAAAAAAAGGTGTGTGGACATTAGTTGTTTTGCCCACACGTAGGTATGTGGGCTGGTTGTTGTCCATGCCACACGACGCGTGTGGCGCAACTACCCGATACACCACACGTGTGACAGTTATCGGGACCCAAAGATAAACTACCTTAGGTTATTTTTCCTTCCAAAAAACGTTGTAGGGGTGAGGTGTGGACCCCAAACTTTAGGTAAAAATAATTGCCGTTTCATGTGTTGTGGAAAAAGAGAGGATATCCTTTCTAACATAAAGTCTTATAAACCATACTTTTCCCACGAAATAAGTATTTTTTATGTGTGCGTGTAAAGTGGCGTGTGGCGCGAACTGCTGAACGCCCACACACCAGCCCCTCCTGTGTGGTGAAACGGCTGTGTGGACGACCGGGTGAACGCCCACACATCAGGCCAATCCTACGTGGCACTAGAAACATGTCAAGATTCGTACGCTCACGAACAGACGCGGATCCACGCGTGTGGGCGAGATGCAAACGCCCACACGTGTGGGCGTTAACATTTCCGTTATCTTTTGCAATGCTAGGTGCAGGCTTTCGGCTTAGCCCACTACTGACAGTGTTTTTTGATATTATCCTGCAAAATTTTACGGCAAGCAAAAAATAAAAAACTCACGTAAAATCATAACAGACGACAACTTCTTTTAGGGTTCATCTATGTCTATCAATTGATTTTTTTCCATATATTTCCAAAAAGTGCTACTTAGCGTGTGCCAAAGATCTTGCAGATATTTCAAGAATTTGTCCAATTAACCAGTTAACTTGTCGATTAGTCCCTACTCGTAGGGTCATCGAGTACCCGATAAACTGATAAACCGTCTGATTAACTAATTAAATTGCCGATTAACCTATTAATTCCCTATTCGCCAGCCAACCAAACAGCTATCCGTTAACGATTTCCTTAACAATAGACCGAGCAGCTATTTTAAACCAACAATCAACAAAAGATTTGGTAGATAAAACAAGTTTTTCATGTTCTACAAAATAGCCAGCTAAGCTAGCCACCGAGTTATAATTTACAAAATGCCATCATATCATCATGGTGATCGAACACCAGCATAAAAATTCCCATATAACTAGATCGGCATATTACTCTGCACCATCTGCATCTGCATCAGCCGTGTGCGTGTGCGTGCGAAATCATCTGAGCTGAGATGCGCTAGCTGGAGGGCACGGGGTAGCACTTGCCCTTGCACATGCAGCGGTAGACCATGGGGCAGGGCTCGGCGATGGAGCACTTGAAGCTGACCATCACGCGATTGCACGGCTTGCAGGCGCCGCACGCGTGCGTGCAGTCCGGCAGGCTCGACCCCGTACCGTACACCTCCTCCTGCAGGAACCCCGACCCATCCTTCTTCTCCGCCGCTGCCGCCGCCGGTGCACCAGGCGCCTGGCCCGGCCGTGCGCGCTGCACTGCCGGTTTCGCATCAGCATCATCTGCCAGAACGAGATGGAAGTCAGAGTCAGATTCCCGTGCGAAGAAGATGGCATTGCACATATCATCCATGCGGTTGAACTTACCCGGATCCGGTCTGATGCCATCAGCCGTGGCGGCGAGCAGCAAGACGGACGCGAGGAGGAGAAGGAGGGGATGAACGCGGTGAACTCGGGCGGCAGGACCGTGCCTCTTCGTCATCTTCCCAAGAATCCCCGCGTGAGCGCGTACCAAGAGCTCGTGCCGGTGCACAGACGGTGCACGGTGACACTCGAGAGCTGTCTGCTTTGGAGGGCACGGTGCAACGCGACGTACTCTAGAGCAGGAGCAGGCTGCGGGGGAGTACACGGAGGACACGCCCCGCGCACATATATACCCGCGTCGGGAGCGGCTATTGATGCGGGACGCGCGCGCGCATGCACGCAGCGGCAGCCGCGGGGATCTTTGATTGTGCGTCACATGATCCCCGACGAGCGGCTCACATGGTTCCAGTGACCCCCGGCCCTGCACCGCTGCGCCGGGGCTTTTGGCAGGCGAGAGAGACAAGCCATTAAACGGTTCGCCTCCTCCTGGCGCGGATACGCGCAGGCAGGGCCTTCATTTATGGTGCACGGGCATGGCCACGCCGCCACGGCCTCGCCGCGCGGCGGGAAAACGGCCGTGTGCTCGTCCGTTTGAATTTCATTTCACGGCGAGCCTGGCCTGCGTCGACGGCCGGCCCACCGCGCGCGCGTGAGGCCGCCGGTCGATGGAGGTGATTCGTGGTGAGCCTGCCGTTGCCTTCAATGAAGCTGCGCTCATTTACTCTGCTTTTGCTCGCGAGAGTGCAACTCTCCTCGTCGACGACCCACCGCGCGCGCGTGACCCTCATGAGCTCTGCCTGCCGTCCTCTGCGCTCTGAGAGAGACTGTGCGCGTACGTCTGGACAGGCTTTGGCTACAACTGGAGTGGAACAGGACCTGCTGATGGATTAGTTAATGGCTATCCATCCTTGAGTAGAGAGGGTGAAGTGTTGGCCGGCGGGCGATGGTCCCGTGGAATCCACAACAGCTAACTGTTATGTTACGAGAAAAGCAGGGAATAATCAGGCTCAGTTCTTGGCACGGAGGACGAGAGTGGAAATGGATGCATCTCAGGTTTCGTGATTTCTTTTTTTTTTGAACCGGGCATTACCCCTTTCCATTACTGCGACATAACGGAAATACATCAAATGTCCAGAGAGGGGGCGGGAAAGGGGAAAGCGAGTTCAAGCATCGCCGGGAAACCCAGTGTAAGCACTCGCCATCGAGATTACCTACTTTTTTTTTTGAAAAGGAGGATGACCCCGGCTCTGCATCTGGGAGATGCATACGGCCACTTTATTAATTATTCTTGAGGACCTTATAACCCGACGACACCATTACATCACATTACCAACCGAATCCAATAGACAGTTTAGGATTAACCAAGCCAAAAGACAAAAGGCCTAAGCACACAACCAACGCACTACCAGCAAGATAGCAGCCATTCCTGTATAGCAGCAAACATCATCCTCTTCGATCTTCTTTTTTGATGTGGTCTTGTCGAACCTCATCAAGCTCCATCTTCCTAATGTGCCGCGGCGCAAATCTGCATCAGTCTTGAAGCGTTGCTCTTCAATATATTTGCTCCAGTCCTCAGGTCCTCCGCATCCTTTTGCTGTTTCATCAATCCTGCCCAGTAACAAAGTAAAGCACAAGTAGAGAAAATGCATTCGAATGGGTTTTTGAGAGGTATAAACTCAAAAGTAACTCTGTTGCGACACGTCCAAATCGCCCAGCATATGGCTGCAATGCCCACAGTGTAAAACACCTCCCCTTCAGGGAAAAAGGAGTAGCACCATGCATATGCTTGCCAAAGATTATTTGGACATAATTCAGTCCCAAACATACAAGCCACCGTTCTCCAAGTTACCCTGGCCACTGGGCAGGTAAAAAAGAGGTGTTCAGATGTTTCTTTTGCAGCACAGAAGGAACATTTAGGATTCTTTTTCACCCCTAGCTTCATCACATCCCTTGTTAATATTGCATTTTGTGACAATTGCCACATAAAAATTTGGATCTTCAGTGGTATATTTGCTCTCCGGATCCAGTTATAGTTACATCCCGTAACATGTCTCTCCAGGAATGTATAAACTGAACGAGTGGTGAAGTAGGGTTTGGAACCCAGCCCCCACTTGATTTTGTCACACTCACTAGAGATGCATGTCTTCTTGGCTGTATCTATCATCTGGTGCCATTGTCCGCACATTTTATTATTTAGCCTTCTTCTAAAGAAGGACAGAGGATCAGCCGCTAGGCAGACATTGACAGTACAGTTAGGATAGTTGCAAATGGAAAACAGTTTAGGGAATTGCTCACAAAAGGGTAACTGATCCCCAACAGGGTCCCTCCAAAGCCTGGCAATATTGCCAGATTGAATTACCACACGCCTACCAGCCATATAAAGGTCTTTTACTTTCATTATCGCTTTCCAACATGGGGAGTCACTAATTTTCCCTTAAGCTGCGGCAACAGTATCTCTGCGAAGATATCTCGCCTTAATGATATCTTGCCATAAACCATTTTTGGTCTCCAATTTCCACCACCACTTGGTGTGCAAACTTAAATTTTGTTTATGCAAGTCCTTAACTCCCAACCCCCCTTTGCTTTTAGATCGACAAATCCTGGTCTATTTGACCAAATAGTACCTTTTCCTATTCTTTGTGACTTGCCAGAAAAACCTTCTTCTGTGTTTATCTAATCTTGCAATCACAGTTTTTGAAAGTAAGAACATGAACAGGTAGTAAAAAGCAATGCTCGAAATATTAGCACTGAGCAGAGTTAGTCTACCCCCCAAGGAAGCATTGCTTCCTAGCCCGGACTCACACTTTTTGGCATATCTTTCTTCCAAGAATTCCCAGTCCACTCCTTTCAAATTTGAGTAGCTTACTGGCACTCCCAAATATTTCATTGGAAAATGCCCAATCTGGCAATTAAACATATCAGTATATGTTGTCAGGATGTCATCATCCCCCCCAACGCACAAGATTTCACTTTTTTGGAAGTTTATTTTCAGCCCTGACATTAGTTCAAACATGTATAGCAGTATTTTCATATTCAGGGCTTTCTCTGGGTCGTGCTCGATACATATCACCATATCATCAGCATACTGTAAGATGGCAACCCCATTTTCCACTAAATCAGGGGCAAGTCCAGTAATCAAGCCATTATTTTGTGCTTGACGTACCATTTTGGACAAACATTCAGCAGCAATGTTGAATAAGAATGGAGAAATAGAGTCTCCTTGTCTTACTCCCTTATAGCTCTGGAAATATGGACCCAGAGTATTATTAAGTTTGACACTGACCGTTCCATTTTGAATAATTTTCTTCATCCACCCGCACCAAGTGGTGCCAAAACCTCTATTCTCTAAACTCTGTAACAAAAACTCCCAATTCACCTTGTCATAGGCTTTCTCAAAGTCTAGCTTAATGACAATCCCCACTTTCTTCCTAATATGGGTATAGTGAAGAATCTCATGGAGAGACATGATCCCGTCCATGATGTGCCTGTTTTTAATGAAGGCATTTTGAATCTCATGGAGAGACATGATCCCGTCCATGATGTGCCTGTTTTTAATGAAGGCATTTTGATGTTTACTGAACAACACATCAGCATAGGGGGCTGCTCTATCGTCCAGCACCTTGGTGATCAGTTTATAAGGGCATCTTAGCAAGCAAATGGGTCTGAATTGCTGAATCTTATTAGCCCCGTTAACTTTTGGAAGGAGAGTGATAATGCCATAGTTAAGTCTATGCACATCCAATCTTCCCTCATAAAAAGCTAGAAAGAGATTCATAATATCTTTTTTAACAATCTCCCAGCAATACTAATAAAATTCAGCAGGAATGTTGTCAGGTCCAGGGGCTCTGTTACTGTTCATTGAAAACAAAGCTGTTTTAACTTCTTTCTCAGAAAAAGGTCTAGTTAAGACCAAATTGTCAGCCTCATCTAATCTCTCATTATCCCCCCAAATCCTAGGATCGAGCACAAAGTTGTGTTAACTTCTTCCAAAGCTGTTTTCGTGATTTCCCACGCAGGAATCCAACTGACGCCCCCAACTAATCGGCTCCTATACATGGGCATGCCAAAGACCACCGTAGATTATTACTGTAGTATTATCGCAAAAAAAAGATTATTACTGTAGTACTCAATCAATCAATAGGAGTAAAATATACTAGTATTTTCCTGCAAAGAGTGCCGTCGGCTTGACGTACCATGTAGTATACAACTGAAGAGCGCCCGATAGTTTGTATAAATAAGCTATAGTACTCATTCCTACACCAACCGGATCCTTGGCGCAATGGTAGCGCGTCTGACTCCAGATCAGAAGGTTGCGTGTTCGATTCACGTAGGGTTCAATCCCTGAACATATCCGGAATTTTTTCTGTCATTTTTTTTTCCTTCAGCAATCTTAAATTGTTTTCTTCTTACAAGCAACAATCCTGCCATTCCTTAAGACCGGCAACTGATGCATCCAACTATCTCTACTTTCACAATAGGCGGTTAGTAGTCTCGCTTTCAGTTTTTTTCGTCCCACCTTTCATGGTTTTTTGGTACCTCCTCCCACCTTTGCTGGTTTTTTTTCGTAATTTTTTTTCGTCCCCTTCCCCCACTTCATCAGTTTATTTTCGCGTCACCCTCTCACATAACGAAAAAAACTGAACAGATCAGAACTTTTCATACTGGCGCAAGTTATTTAGTAATGTAGAATCAATCACGAACAATCTCTAAAGATCAAATCTAAATTAATTAACCTTACCTTAAATCATTCAATCATATTAATTAGAAAACAAATAATTGATTTTCAGAAGAATCGCTCAATCACATTAACCTTACCTTAACTCACGGATCGTAATCAATCTCCAAACAAAGGAAACAATACATCGAGGAGCGATAAATAAACTCCCTTTCTTATGACATGTATATGATCTTCCCTTCCCTCTCCGTTGTCGAGCGTTATTGATTCTCGAGGCCGATGCTTGGGCCGCGTCACTGGATCGCGACGGTGCCGGAGGACAAGGACGGCGAGGCCGGGTGCCGCGGCCGGTGAAGCGGGCGAAGAAGGGCGGCTTCCCTGGCCCTGGTCATGGCCGTGGCCCTGGGAGTTGGTGCGGTGGAAGCGACACTTAAAGGACCCGGCGTGGGTGGCCGGCGCGTAGACGCACTTGGAAGCGGGCCCGTGGCCCGCGCCGGACGGCGCCGACGCCGACCCGGGCCACCTCCTCCACGTATTCTTGGAGCTGTGGCTGGCCGATTTACATGAAATTAATTCACTCAGTTGTGGTGGCAAATATAATACACATAATCCATATTGTTATGCACTAGCGCGTGTGTGTGAAATAGATGAATTATGATCCCGTACCCAATAAGATGGATATGTGTGTGTGTGTGTGTTAGAGAGAGAGAGGGAGAGGGGGAGAGAGAGTGAGGAAGAGGGAGGGAGAGTGTGTGTGAGGATTTGATGGTAAAAAGGTCGCCAATGTCACTTGATATGTATGAAAATATTAATATTAAACTCTTAAAGTTAATGTGGCCCCGTTGCAACGCACGGGCGTTTTTCTAGTAGAGAGGTAAGAAACGACTGTTTTATTATTTTATTTTTGCTTTTTATGGGTGAACCAAATTTGTTTCCTTTTTGTAGTTCTAATGCTAATCGATGGTAGTTTCGGTACCTTTTTTAATTATGAAATGCAAACACTGTGCTCATTTGTTAGTGTTTTTTTAGATGGCTAGAAAAAAAACCTAGTAACTAAGCTACAAGAAAATCTATACAAATGTGCAACAGCTAACACTAAGTAATGGTCAAAAGAGCTATGAATAGTGGCGGTGGTGGATGGGGGGTCGAACCATTTAGTCACCTTCATCCTACATAACGGCATAAAATGAGTTGGAAGCCGCTTTAGAGTTGAAAGATTCAAGAGTTGTGCTCTTCCAATGAGAAACGGGGGATTATCATAAACAGGACACAACACTTCTCTTTCATAGAGTTGGTAGTAGCGCATTACCATGAATCCACAGGCCGACATGTGAGAGGTTGTGATGATTGGATACTAGATATCAATGGAGTAGGATCGGTTAACCATGAGAGGTGACAAGTGGCAAAAGGGGCAGATGGATTATGACGCGAGCCTCGCTTAGCTATGTTGTCAAGCATTTATCCCAGATAGCAAGCCATGAAAAGAATTGGCATGTCACATGATTTTTTATCTCACACTAATCTCTGGGAATGAGCGGTGAACTAAATTTACAATTTGTAAGAGGGAGCTGAGCTACCAGAGTAGGTGCCTTAGAGATGTTATTTTCCATGATAAGAAGCCTGGTCAAAGGGGTGAAGTGGAAGGTTTGAAGTGTATTCCAAAGCGAGAGGAATTGCTCCAGAGCTTAGGTGTTGTGGTACCTCTGGGTTGGAGCATAGTTCTATCTATGTTTGATGTGTGAACTAGGTGAACGAAAAGGAATACCATTAAGAGTGACATGTCCATGATCAGAGCTTTGAAATCTCAGAATAGCTCGAGTAGCAAGTCTAATAAATATGCAAACTATTTTTGACAAGGCGAGGGCATATGTCTCCCTTTGCATTGTAGTCTCTAAAGTTCACCTCCCTTTGAGTTTAAATTTTTTTGCGTAGGTGACTAAGGATGGTTAACCAAATGCATATGAATGGAGCATATCTCAAGGTGGAAATAAATTATATCCAAACCTAAAACAGGGGCTTTCATGGTTCCTTGAAAGATTCTTGTTTTTTACTCTGTAGATTTGTTTTGGGAATATACACGGCGTGAGTATCATGCATTAAAGAAAGAGAGGGGGTAAAGAGCCCCTTCCACAAGTAGCTTACATGTGATTACACAAAGGCACTCCGGCCACCTAGAGAATACAAGGCACTAACTATTCCCAGACTACCCACCTAGCCAAGTACCCAAAGAAGGGTCCAAGGTCCATCTTGATGAGTTCCGCGGTCTTCCACGCTCGGCCCTCGCTCGCCACCCTGTCGATCACAGCGTTAGCCGAAGGTGCCACACTATCGAAAACCACCGCATTCCGGTGCTTCCAAAGCGCGATAGAATTGTCCGTATATCCTTGCCTCTAGGACCCGTAGAGGTGCACAAATTGCACCAATCAACCAACTTTCGATCGGGCGTTGGTGCCCAATCAGGCGTGCCTAATGCTGTGAGTACGTGGTACCAAACCGTTCGCGCCAGAACACACTCAATAAGGATGTGTTCAGCGTCTCTTCCGCCTGGTCGCAGAGTGGGCATGAGGCTTGATGAGGCAGCCCACGGCGAGCCAAGCGATCCGAGGTCGACATCTGTTCACCCGGCCAAGCCAAGTGAAAAACGGCACTACTGCGGTGCCCTTGATTTCCATGCCATGTCCGCATACGGGGCTACCTCCATGCCCCAAAATTTACGCCGCCCTAGGCCGAGCGCGCTAAGTATGCACCATTTTCCTCCCACGCCCACCTTGTCAAGTGCTCCCTATAAGGCTCAAGTTCAATGGTCTCCGTCCTGTCCCAAAGTTCAAAAACCTCCAGAAGTAGGGTCTGGTCAATGTTGGGCCCAACGTCCCTGGCCCAAGTCCTGTTGTGTAGTGCCCTCTCTACCGATCGAGAGGTGCGTATCCCTTTGCGGACCCGATGATATAGGCCAAGAGCGATGTCTTCGACCACAGGCCCCTGCATCCACCAATCCTCCCAAAACAGTGATGATCGACCATTGTCGAGGCGTGTCACTATTGCCACCTGGAAGATGTTACAAGGCTCAGTCGGGACCTGTATATCAAAGCCTGCCCATGGTCTTGTGGCGTCCACGCGTTGCACTCACGACCATCGGGCATGCAGTGCAAAGTTCAGCCACGTCAGGTCCGGGGTGCCTAGGCCTCCGGCCTAGGTCGGTGTGCATACCGAGCTCCAGGCGACCGCGCACTGTCCACCGTTAGCCTCGCTTTTACCACACCATAAGAATCCCCGGCAAATTTTGGCTATGGCCTTGAGCGTCTTGGGAGGGATGTCGAGTGCAAGCATAACACACAATGGAATGGCGCCAAAATCTTGACTTGATGAGCAGCAGGCGGCTGCTTTTCGGCAGGGTGACCCCTTCCAGTGGGGTAACTTGTTCGCTACTTGCTGCACCAAATCGTGTAGCTGGTCCGCCGACAGCTTGCGGACGCTCAAGGGGAGGCCGAGGTATTTGCAGGGAAACGCCCTGATCGGGCAACCCACGGCTTCCGCGATTAGCCGGGTCTGGTCCTCGGAGCATCTTATTGGCACGGCCATAGTCATAACCAGATTCACTCTCAATCCCGATGCATATGCCCGAAGGTGTCAAGGATAGATAGACACAGCTGGAGCTCACCCTCCTCGCGCTTGAGGAAGATCGTAACATCATCGGGCATGTAGATTATATTTATCAACTTCATAAAAATGAACATTAACAGTAATGTTTCGTATACATGTCTATGCCCAAAGCCACCGTAGATTAGTACTAGTACTAGTATTTTCGTGCAAGAGTACCAGTAGGCTTGGCGTGCCATTGTAGTAACAACTGAAGAACGTTTTAAACATTGTATAAGTAAGATATGGAACTCAAAACAACACCAACCGGATCCTTGGCGCAATGGTAGCGCGTCTGACTCCAGATCAGAAGGTTGCGTGTTCGATTCACGTAGGGTTCAATCCCTGAACAAGTCCGGATTCTTTTGTCTTTTACTTCAGCAATCTATTAAATTGTTTTCTTCTTACAAGCATCAATTCTGCGAAAATTTATTTGGGGGCTCAGCCTCCAAGGAGGCGGTTTTTTTAATTTCAATATTTATCAAAATTTATGTTTTTACATTTCAAATATTCTGAAAATAAAAACAGATATACATGGAGGCATAGAACATATATGTATAAATTTTTAAGACGAAATATGTTGAAATGGGGCTGTGCAAAAAAAGAAAATATGTGGCTTTTCAACACATAATACTATTCATCTCAAAAGTCCATGAATTTGTTCTTTTTGCACAGATCGCATCTCAAGGTATGTCATCCTGAAATTTTACACATACACATCACGTCCTTGTATACTTCTACAATTTTCTTCAGATCTTTCTGAAACTGAAAAGTATGAATTTTGATTTTTTTTTTCAAAAAAATCAGCCGAGCTCCAAAAGGCCGTTCTCTCAATCCTGTCATTTCTTAAAAGGAACCTGCAAGTGATGCATCCAACCACAAAGACGTAAGAAATGACAATTTTTCTTTTTCTTTTTATCGGTGAATCAAATTTGTTTCATTGTACTTCTGCGGCTAAATGATGGTAGTTTTTGCACCTTTTTTTAATTATGAAAGACAACACTGCACTCATTCATTAAAGTGTTTTTTTTACGATGACCGGGTCAAGAGGGAAAAATACGTACTAATTAAGCTAACATTAAATCTATACAAAGATGCAACAGCTAAGACTAAGTTGCGGCCAAAGAGCTACAAATAATGGTGGGGTGGGTAGCGGTGGAAGCATTTAGTCACCATCATCCGACATAATGCCATGAAATGAGTTTAGCGGGGATGGCCTCGAAGATCATAGCCACTTAAGCCGCTTTAGAGTTGGAAGATTCAAGAGTTGTGCTCTTTCAGTTAGAAGCAGTAGATTATCATAACCAAGACACGCCACTTCTCTTTCATGGAGTTGGAGAGTAGCACACTACGATGAATCCGGAAGGAGAGGAAAGTATGATTGGTAGGAATAGGTTAACGGAGAGGCCGACGTGTGAGAGGTTGTGATGATTGAACACTAGATATCAACGATCAGTTAACGATGAGATGGCAAGAAGACTCTTCATAAATGTGGCAAAAGGGGGCAGGTGAATTATGACGCCAGCTTCGCTTAGCTATATTGCCAAGGATTTCTCCCAAATAACAAGCCATGGAAAGAATTGGCTTGCCACATGATTTTTTTTATCTCCCACTAATCTCTGGGAATGAGCGGGAACTAAACCTACAATTTGTAAGAGGGAGTTGAGCTACCAGAGTAGGTGCCTTGGAGATATTACTTTCCATAACATGAAGCCTGGGTAAGAGGGGTGAAGTGGAAGGTTTGAAGTGTATTCCAAAGCGAGAGAAATTGCTCCACAACTTAGGTGCGGTGGTACCTCTGGGTTGGAGGATAGTTCTACCTATGTTTGATGTGTGGACTGGGTAAATGAGAAGGAATACCATCAAGAGTGACATGTCTATGATTAGCTAATTGTTATCCTAGATAGAATTGCTTCACTGGTCGACCGAACTGTGGAAGTTGGCCGGCGGGGGATGGTCCCGTGGATGGTGACGAACCAACCAACAGCTAAATTTTATGAGAAAAGCAGGGAATGCTCAGGTTCAGTTCTTGGCATAGACGGGAGCGGAAATGGATGCATCTCAAGTTTTCGTCATTTCCCACGCATCTAACAGATGGCCCTACCCCCAACTAATGGTTCGTACTATACATGTGTATGCCCAGAGCCCAAAACTACCGTAGATTATCAGTGTTTTTCGTCCAAGAGTACCGTCGGCTTGGCATGCCATGTACTAGTACAACTGAAGAATGCTTCGAACATTCTATAAATAAATGATAGTACTCACTCCAACACAACCGGATCCTTGGCGCAATGGTAGCGCGTCTGACTCCAGATCAGAAGGTTGCGTGTTCGATTCACGTAGGGTTCAATCCCTGAACGATACCGGTTTCTTTTTTTTATTTTTTCCGTTCAGCAATATTAAATTGTTTTCTTCTTACAAGCATCAATCCTGTCATTACCTGCAACAGTGCAAGTGCGCAACTGATGCATCCAGCCACAAAGAGGTAAGAAACGGAACGGCAATGCTTTTTTTTTTCTTTTTATGGGTGAACCAAATTTGGTTTTTTTTTGACAACTAACCAAATTTGTTTCATTGTACATCTACAGCCAATCGATGGTAGTTTTGGTACGTTTTTTTTATGAAATGCAACATTGTGCCATTCATTAGTGTTTTTTTTACGATGACCGAGTGGAGAAGGAAAAATACCTAGTACTTAGGCTAAGGAAAAATCTATATCTTCTCTACTTACATAAAAAAACGTAAGGTTTTCATTTCACCTTTATTCCCACCACCATTCGTCCAACCTTCTATGTATATGATAATCAATCATCTTAATTTACTTATCTTTTAAACCAATTCCACTTTAATCTACTTACCAAACTTCTAAGGTGATTGATTAGAAGTTTGTGCAACCATCGGAGTCGCAATGTTCACTCAAATTTGTATGTGTCCAGGATGTCGGGACCACCCATAGCCGTCCGTCGACATACAAAGTTCCACTTACATTTTGCTCCTAACACCTTATTGGATCCGACCCAGAGGAGAGCTCATTGTAGACTTAAAGGTACCTTCAAATAACACAAGCCATGCGAGGTGGTAGATAGATTGAGATGTAATTACCAGTCTGGTAAATGTGCCCCTTTCTGCCATCGTCTTAAATTTCCCATGCCCACACATAACCTCCCCCGCAATCTGTCCAGAAAGTGTTGAAAGTCAACCGAACGCAAACGATGACATCTAAGTTAATATGAGAGCATTTGATGGGGGGCAATGAACTCTTAGGCACGTTGTAACAAGCCGAATGACATCGCCAAAGCTCTGTAGAATGTTTGCAAGCATACTAATATCCTCGTTAATAGATGTGATGAAGGTCGTCGCGTCGTCGACGTAGAGCGAGGTGTGAACTTTCACACTCAGACCTCTCAATCTATGAAAATCCCCATTGGTTGTCCCCAAATCTAAAAACTGGCAGAAGGTTTGCCGACCCCTCACCCTTGGCGGTCTAGAGATTCTTGATCTCCGCCGCTTCGGCGTCGCTCTCCGCACCCGCTGGTGCTGGCTACAGCGAACTGACCCTTCTCACCTCTGGAGTCACATGTAGATCCCGCCCGACCCTGAAGTTCAGGCCATCTTTCGTGCCTCGACTACCTAGGTGCTTGGGGATGACCGCTCCTGCCAGTTTCGGGAAGATCATTGGCTGGACGACATGGCGATTCGGGAGTTTGCTCCAACCATCGTTGCTCTCGTCTCTCGTCGGCGCCGCTTATAGCAAACTGTAGCCGAGTGCCTCCACTAGCGATACTGGATCGGGGACATCCAGGGCGCCCTGTCCCCCATCACGATGGTGGAATACATCGACCTCTGGCGCCAGATCTAACGCGCTGATCTCTCTTTCGAGTCTGACTGCTTGCGTTGGCGTTGGACGGTCAACGACACCCACTTGGCCAAATCATGCTACATCACACTCTTCCAGGGATCGATCGCGGCCCCCATTGGCAGCTAACTTGGAGATCCTGGGCGCCCTTGCGCGTTAAGTTCTTCGCTTGGCTCGCAGTGCAGGATCGCTGCTGGACCGCCGCCCGTCTTGCTCGACACGGGCTGCCACACAACGCCCTTTGCGTGCTCTGCGACCAGGCGCCCGAATCAATATCACCTCCTTGTTGGCTGCCTGTTTTCCCAGCAGCTCTGGTTCAATTTGCTTTCCTGGTGCAACTCCTCTGCTACCATTCCAGCCCCGGACGATGATTTCCTCGGTTGGTGGGTTGCATCTGTCTCGTCCGCTGCAAGGTCTCAGAAGAAAGGTCTCTCCTCGATGATCCTACTCATCGCCTGGTCCATCTGGACCCACCGAAACGCCTATGTGTTCGACGGACTGCAACCGTCAATCAACCGCCTCTCGCACGGGATCAAGGAGGAGGCCAAGACTTGGTCGAAGGCGGGTGCCAAGGGGCTTACAAATTTCCTGCCGTAGCTAGTTCGCTGTTGTGGTTGGGCTGAGCAGCCCAACATTCGGTTCTGCTCACACTAGGGATGGCGCCGTCCTTGCGCACCCCGTGCCCTAGCATCACCTATTTTCACAGTTGTACTCTCTTCTTCCTATCAATGAATGATACGCAAGCTTTGCGTATTTGCGAACAAGGATAAGTGTTCTCCCTGATGTGACTCTCTGCCATGTTGAATCGGGTTTTTGGGAACCCACTAACATAGTACGAGAGGATGAAGTGTGAAAAAAGAGTCACCAACCAATCCATAAATCTTAGCGGGAACCCTCTTATATGCATTAGGTCCTGTAAATACTCCCATCTAACCGAGTCAAAAGCTTTCTCAGTATCCAACTCTCGAAGGGGGGAATGGGTTTTTGTTCTTCACAATCATGTCGCATAATTCCAGACATACATAAAGTTATTATGAACACTTTTTGGGTCTCGATGAAGGCTGTTCATGAAAGGCACTAGTATCATAGCCATCACTTCAACAATCTTGGCCATAGCATGGGCACGGTTCCTCCTCCGGCCCTCCCCCCTCCTTTCCTTACAATATAAATTGGGGACACAACATGACTCTACCAAAATGAAATTGGGAGTACAAGCTCCTACATTATTCGGAAACAAAGTGAACCGGCTAGTTCACTATCCTCCATGGGCATGTTTAGGGCACATTTAGATGTATCTTGGTTATTTTACACCTAAATGACCCAATCAAACATAAAAGAAGAATAAAATATGAATCTTCACCTAAAATGAATGGCACAGGACTTAGACGTGCAAATTCTTAGAGCAAGTCTAGATGTGCTTTAGCAAAACACTTTCTCCATATACAATACGATCAACACTAATCACAAACAATTACACGATATATACCGGATCACCACCGCTACAATTTCTCCTTTGTGTTCTTATAGCAATTTCATCGCTACACAATCACCATCATCATCATCATTATCATCATCATCACACCAAAACATGTCTAGTATTTACACATCCTCAATCCCCATGATCCGGCCATCTGATCGACCTTAATTACCCAGGTTTACTCTGCCATCGTTTGGAAAACATGCAAGCACGCACGTACCTACGGCGCGGCTCTGAATGCCTACCTCTTCTCCCTTGGACCCAGCGAGATGCATCTCTTCGTCCTCCGCTGGCCAGCAGACGGATTACTATGTACACGTACTAACAATTTGTGCACCATCATCGATCTTTTATGCTTCCACAATGACTAAGTGAGAAGGTTTTAAGTCGTAATACGCAATTCAGTACCAACCGGATCCTTGGCGCAATGGTAGCGCGTCTGACTCCAGATCAGAAGGTTGCGTGTTCGATTCACGTAGGGTTCAATCCCTGAACAAGTCCGGATTCTTTTGTTTTTTACTTCAGCAATCTATTAAATTGTTTTCTTCTTACAAGCATCAATCCCGCGAAAATTCCGCCTGTTTTTGAAATTTTCAAAATTCATCAAAATTTATATTTGTACATTTCAAAAAATTCTAAAATAAATATAGAACATGGAGGTATAACACACATGTGTGTAAATTTTTACGAAATACGTTGAAATGAGGTCTGTGCAAAAAAGAAAAATCGGTGGCTTTTCAACACATGATACTATTCATCCCAGAAGTCCATGAATGTGTTCTTTATGCACAAATCGCATCTCAACACATTAAATTGTTTTCTTCTTACAAGCATCAATCCCGCGAAAATTCCGCCTGTTTTTGAAATTTTCAAAATTCATCAAAATTTATATTTGTACATTTCAAAAAATTCTAAAATAAATATAGAACATGGAGGTATAACACACATGTGTGTAAATTTTTACGAAATACGTTGAAATGAGGTCTGTGCAAAAAAGAAAAATCGGTGGCTTTTCAACACATGATACTATTCATCCCAGAAGTCCATGAATGTGTTCTTTATGCACAAATCGCATCTCAAGATATTTTATCCTAAAATTTTATACACATACACATCACATTCTTGTATAATTTTTTTTTCATTTTTTTAGAACAAAAAAATGGATTTTGATTTTTTTTTTCAAAAAATTCGGCCTCCATGGAGGCCAAGCTCCAAAAGGACGTTCTCTCAATGCTGTCATTTTCTAAAAGGAACCTGCATGTGATGCATCCGACCACAAAGAGGTAAGAAACGCCTTTTTCTTTTTATGGGTGAACCAAATCTGTTTCATTGTACTTATGCGGCTAAACAATGGTAGTTTTTGCACATTTTTTTATTGTGAAAGACAACAATGCGCTCATTCATTAAAGTGTTTTTTTACGATGACCTGGTCGAGTGGGAAAAATACGTATTAATTAAGCTCACAGAAAATCTATACAAAGATGCAACAACTAAGACTAAGTTGCAACCAAAGAGCTATGAATAATGGTGGGGTGGGTGGCAGTGGAAGCATTTAGTTACCTTCATCTGGCATAACGCCATGAAATGAGTTTAGCGGGGATGGCCTCGAAGGTCATAGCCACTGAAGCCGCTTTAGAGTTGAAAGATTCAAGAGTTGTGCTCTTTCAATTAGAGATTATCATAATCAAGACACACCACTTCTCTTTCATGGAGTTGGAGAGTAGCGCAGTACCATGAATCCACAAGGAGAGGAAAGTATGATTAGTAGGAATAGGTTAAAGGAGAGGCCGACATGTGAGAGGTTGTGATGATTGGACACAAGATATCAATGGAGTAGGGCCAGTTAACCATGAGGTGGCAAGAAGACTCTTGATAAATGTGGCAATAGGGGCAGATGGATTATGACGCCAGCCTTGCTTAGCTGTATTGCCAAGCATTTCTCCCAGATAACAAGCCATGAAAAGAATTGGCATGTCAGAGGATTTTTGGTCTCCTACTAATCTCTACGAATGTACAGTGAAAAAAACCTACAATGTAAGAGGGAGTTGAGCTACCAGAGTAGGTGCCTTAGGGATATTACTTTACATAATATGAAGCTTGGGTCAGAGGGGTGGAGTGAAAGGTTTGAAGTGTACTCCAAAGCGAGAGGAATTGCTCCAGAGCTTAGGTGCCGTGGTACCTCTGGGTTGGAGCATAGTTCTACCTATGTTTGATGTGTGAACTGGGTAAATGCGAAGGAATACAATCAAGAGTGACATGTCTATGATCAGAGATTTGAAATCCTAGAATTCCTCGAGTAGCAAGTCTAACAAATATGCACACTACTTTTGACAAGGAAATGCATATGTCTCCATCTCTAGTCTCTAAAGTTCACCTCTCCTTGAATTTGAATATAATGTGTAGGTGACTAAGGATGGTTAACCAAATGCACATGCATGGAGCCCATCTCAAGGTGGAAATGGATTATATCCAGACCTAGAGCAGGGATTTCATGGTTCCTTGAAAGATTCTTGTTTTTTGATTGTGTAGATTATATTTATCAACTCCATGTCCAGGATGTCAAGACTACCCATAGCCGTCTGTCGACATACAAAGTCCCACTTACATTTTGCTCCTAACACCTTAGGGCATTTCTAACCGATCTCATAAAAATAGCAGAATATCCGGTGGAGTAAACCGGACATAACCGATCCCCTATATATAAATGATTAAAACAAATTTCATTTTCGGCCACTGAAACACATTCATTTGCTTCTTTATTTCATTCAACGACATTTTGATGTATTGTATTACATAATTCACTAATTCTTCGCTACGAGATCAAGACCAAAGAAAACAAGAACCACAATTAGACATTTAAAAGATATCCAACTTTTATAACTGCTCCCACTAGTTGGATTAATATCTTCTCTATGTCTTTATAGGTGATCTGCAACTTCTCGAGCTTCCACACTTCTTCCTTCCTCGATTTCGAAGAAGTAGACGTTGCTTCACATCTAATCTCATTTCTAGTCTTTATTCTAGCAACGAGTGCCCGAGCATCTATCAATTTTCGTGATATCAATAGGTCGATGTAATTTTCTTCCCAATACCAAAACTTGCATCCATCCTACACACAAATTATAGCAACAATGAGCTACCGAAATGTGCTAAATCAGGTGAACAGCAGAATGAAAATAAGCACATATGCCATCTTTTTCGCACTTGAAGAATACCCATCCGGGATATTCCAGTGTGATATAAACACGGCGCACCCCCCGCCGCGGTCAATCGTCGCATTTTATGACCGGCAATGATGAGCCGACAAGCCGCTGGGCCAGCACCGAGCCTGGGAGACGACCGGCCATGTCTTTGCCAGCGAACCGCCGACGGGAGAGATCCGAGCGGCTAGAGCCGGAATCAATACCTGCATGTGGAATGGAGGCGTTGCCGGGGCTGTGGGGTCCGGTGCCTAGCCAATCCGTGGCAAGGTTTGCCCTGGCAGTCGGATGCGCCAAATCCGGCGGCGGACGCGGAAGCCGCAGATCTATCGGTTGTGCGCCGGCGACGGGGCAAGAGGGCACCAATCCGGTTGGTCAAGGACCGCGGCGGAGGGCAGTGGGAGGGGCGACCCCGGCGAAGATGCAGCGCGGGAGGCAGCAGAGGAGAGTGGACTTTTTACTTAGCCGCTGAGCGGTGGAGTAAATATAGGAAGGCAGGGTGCGGCTGAGAATAATTGATGCTCCATTAACGCCGACTGGGGATCGGCTAGATGCCGGTTAGAGGAGTAAAAACCCGCGCCTCTAACCGGTTATTGGGGATCGGTTAGAAATGCCCTTATTGGATCCTCCGACCCAGAGGAGAGATCATTGCAATTTGGTAATAGACTTGAAGGTACCTTCAATTAACACAAGCGATGCCAGGTGGTACATGGACTTAGATGTGCAATACTTGGAGCAAATCTAGATGTGCTTTAACAAAACATTTCCTCCATATACAATACGACCAACACTAATCACAACCAATTACATGATATATACCGGATCACCAGCGCTACAATTTCTCCTTTGTTTTCTTATAGCAATTTCATCGCTACACCATCAACATCATCACACCAAAACATGTCTAGTATTTACACATCATCCCCTTGATCCGGCCATCTGATCGACCTTAATTACCCAGGTTTACTCTGCCATCGTCTGGAAAACATGCAAGCACGCACGCACGAACCTACGGCGCGGCTCTGAATGCCTACCTCTTCTCCTCCCTTGGACCCAGCGAGATGGATCTCTTCGTCCTCCGCTGGCCAGCAGATGGATGGATTACTACGTACGTACTAACTTCTTCTGCGCCATCATCGATCTTTCTCTGCTTCCGCCGTTGCTACGTGATCGAGCACGGTTTAGCTTATGGCGGACTCGCGCGGGCGGGCCGCCCAGAGCGTGCTGAGCGCGCGGAGGCGCTGGAAGTAGTCCCCGAGCACGAGCAGGCCCTTGGCCGCCTGCCGCGTCGTCAGGATCCTGTGCATGTTCTGCAGCGTCTCCAGCCGGAGGTGGTCCGCCTGCAACACCCACGACAATGCCATAAGTTAATCTTCAGAGGTTCAGATCATGGATGGGTCGACCGCGGCGGCGCTGATCGGCCGGGTAGTGGGTGGTTGGTACCTGCTGCACGAAGCCGACGAGGCCCTTGAGCTTCTCGACGGCGCCGACCATGTAGGCGTCGGGGGCGGCGAAGGGGTCCGTGAGGGACTCGGCCAGCGTCTGCTGCAGCTTCTGCATGCCCTGCGACAGCGCGTCCTCCGCCTGCGCCGACGTCAGCTGCAGCGCGTACACCGCCACCGACTGCGGGTCCGTCATCGGCTCCAGCTGCGGGCTCAAGATCTGCGTGCCAGCCACACACCGGTCAACCCCCGACGACGACGATAACAACGGCGATCATCTTTCCGACGATAACAACGTACCTTGAGGACCTCGGAGGGCCGGAAGCCGCCGATCCAGAGGAAGAAGCGCTCGGCGGGGGACCTCCAGAGCCCCGACATGACGCAGAAGACGTCGGCCTGCGCGGCGGCGCCCTTGATCCGGAAGAGGTTGTCGTAGTTGGCGAGCCCGGTCTGCACCATCACCTCCAGCTCCAGCTCCGACGTGGCCTGCCCCGGCTGCAGCGCGTTCCGCAGCTCCTCCGTGTGCCGCTTCTGCTCGTCCACCCAGCGCCCGTAGTCGATCTCGAACGCCGCCACACCGGGGTCCATCATCTGCCCCGCGGCCGCGAACCCGAAGTGGCCGGCCGAGCCCCCGCCGTGATGACGCTGCAGGCTCGTCCCCCCGTTGCTCCCCCCGTACATGCCTTGCTGCTGCCTGGTGCGCTGCAGCTCCTGCTCCAGCTGCGCCAGCTTTATCCGGCTCGACTCTAGCTGCTGGATGTAGGCCTATGGCGAAGGAAGCAGCGCAACAATGGCGTCAGTCACTGATGTCCAACCTCTTGCACACTGACGATAACCAAAATGTTTATTAGTACCTTCTTTCTTAGGCGACTTTTCCGGGCAGCCTCTCTGTTCTGTGCAAGTCTTCTCATGACCTGAGCAAAATCATCTCTTGTTAGTAATTTATATGTGCAACAGTGTCATTTTCCTCTTGCAAGAATCAATCAGATTAGCCTGGGAAATGGACAGCTGAAGCTAATTGTACTTTGGAGAACAGTAATATCCAATTCTCCATTGCCCAGCACATTTAATAAGGAAGACAAAGTATACAGTAGCATGCAGTTTAAGATGCGACGGAGTGAATGATGGCTACCTTTTCCTTGGGCTTGCTGGCTCCCTGATCGGCGTCCCCCGCCGTCTCCAGTTCGTCCATCTGCGGATCCTCATCCAGCTGCAGAGACCACACCAAAATGAGTAGAGAGAAAGGGTGAACCAGCTGAGGAGGAGCCAGCGGGAATGAATCTGTCGCGTACCCCTGCGTGGTCGAACTTGGCGTCGGGCTCCATGATGCTGGACCCGCTGGTGGCCTGGCCGCCGCTGTCCACCTTGTACGGCTCGCTGCTCCACATGCCCAGCGCCGGCTGCAGCTGGGGCTGCTGCTGGTGGTGCTGTTGGTGCTGCTGCTGCTGCGGGGCGCGCTCGTACATGGCCATCCGGAGGGGCGCCGGCGCGTACTGCGCCGCCGCCGCCGACGTCATGTACTCCGGCGGGGACGCGCCGCCGGTGCCGCTGAAGAACCAGGACAAGAATCAGCACACAGGAGTTGCAAGCAGGGGAAGTGGGATGGACGTGCGTGGGTACTAGGTACAGCAGCACTAAGCTACAACTGGGGGCTAGGCCGGTAGGTGGCAGGCGCAGAGCGCCAGATAGATATGCTCTCGGGGTGAGCCGAGCACCACAATCCACAAGCAGCAGCGCCGGCCGGCCCCGCGGGTGCGGCCGAGCTGACAGCGTACGCAACAGATGATATATGCTGCTGGGCCGGCGACCTGAGACGACGATGCTCCGATCTGTCGGTGGAGGAGAGAGGCGATGGAATGCGCGCACGAGGGAATCCGGGCCGAGGAGTGGCCACTGGCCACCGGCGGGCTCGAGTGGTGGAGGATGGAGCCCGAGCGGAATCTGGAGACGGAATCCGGGGGCGCGTAGCGTGGCGTGGACAGGAGGAGAGCTAGCGCGACGGGCGGGGAGTGGGCGCGCCCCGGCCGGCCGGCCCGGCCCTTTTGTTTCTGTCTTGGCTTTTGGCGCTTGCAAAGGCGGCCGTGAGGTGGCTTTGGCCTCTTCCCCTTGCGCCCCGGGACAAAGGAAACGTCGCCACTTGCCAAGGGTTTGCTTCTTCACTTCCGTGCCGAGAGCGGCGACGGCGACCGGTCCGGTCCGGTCCGTTCATCGCCGTTGACGTCACGTCGCAGAAAAGCACACCAGCCATGGCCCTTTGTCCTAGCACTACAAATCAATGCATCTCCCGTTAACCTAACATACGTGAGTTTTTTTTGTTCTATCGGTCCAACAAAAGCACCAGTCCGATCGACAACCCGAGTCCATGGGGTCGATGATGATGGTAGTAGGTAGTACCAGTACCACCAGTGTCAAGGCTGCCATGATTCATCGGCGACCACCGCGGCGAGGCATGCACGGTGGAGGGATGTCTACCACTACTTGGCATGCAGGAGCTCCACGAGTAGTGGAGGATTTTTTACAGTACTGCTGTTGCTACTACCGGCCGGGCCGGGCCAGCACACACCGGGAGGAAGAAAGAAGGAAAGAGAAAGGAGGAGGAATCAATCAACAATGGTGCTCCAATAATTGGCGCGGGAGCGGGAGCGGGGGCGGGGCCCTCCCCCACCCCCTGGCTTTCGCGGCAAAAGCCGAGGCTCGAGTTAGGCCTGTCCGTCCGCCTATCCGCCACTCCAGCGCACGACGCAAACGTATCTATCTATCCATCTCCATGCCCGGCCGGCCGGCGAGCCCCACCGGCCACCGCGCACGACACGAACGCAGACCCCCGGCCGGTGTTGCGTCCAGGTTCACCGGCCCGGCTCCGCCGTCCTCACGTGCACCCTAGGTTCCCTGCGGCATATGATGCTAAAAACCAACACGTGTCCCGGCAAGGTTGCTGATTGGGTGGTCAGTCAGTCAGTCGGTTGGTGCTGGTCGAATGGCGACGCACTCACACACCGGCTCGCTGCTCACTGCTTTAGGGCTCAGAGCAAGGAGCAGTGCCGCAGTCGGAGTGGCAACCATCACCTCCGCCTTGACATCTCCTGGCTGTGGCTGGGTTGGTTGGCCATGACGCAGAACGCGCCCCTTTTCTCCTCATCTTCTCCCAGTGCACCCCGCACCATTTTGACAGAAATCAACGACACCATGCATGGCCGGCCTCGTCGTGTTGTGTCATCCGTCCCTCAGGGAGGTCAACTCTCTATGAGCATCTCCACCGGACCAAAGAGACCCTATGCCAAGCCCATGGCTCTCAGTCCTCACAAGACCAGCACCGATCACTCTTCAGAAAAAGCGCAGATTCAGAATAGCCTATTATTGCCTCACTTGAACATAAACTCAGGCCAGCACCGACCACTCTTCAGAAATGCGCAAATTCAGACTAACCTATCATGGCCTCCCTTATCTGCAAATTCAGGCCAGCACCGGTCACCGGCCGACGACGTGTCCTGTGGAGAAATAGCAACTCCGCCGAAGCGAATTCGCCGTAACGTAACCCGTGGGCTCGAAGAGGAAAGCTCTGCCCGACACGGCAGCCTGCGTTTGTTTCTACGGTCGTCGTCAGGCCGAGGGAGGAACAAAGCAGAAGGGAGCATCTCGCCTCCCCCTTGCGCCTTCGGAGAATCGGCACAAGGGTATCTCCCTCTAGCTAGTTCGATGTGCCATCTCGATCCTAAGTTCCTAACACATGGTGATTCTTTCTTCTTTCTCAGGGCTCCTCAACCAAGGTGGTTAACACTTGTCAGTGCAAGCTTTGCTTTGTTAATAGTACATACACTCACTGAACCACTGCTCGCCGCTTTACCTGATGCCAAGCTCATGGCTCTCACAGGACTCGCGCCGATCATCGTCGACTGTTGACGCGCCCTGTGCAGAAAACGGCTACCGTGGCACGGCACGGCACGGGGTTTCGACGGCTGTTAGGCAGAGGAACAAAGCAGGGCATCTCCTTCTCCTGTATTATACTTTCAGAGAAGAATTGGCACAAGGTATCTCTCTAGCTTGATGCACCATTTTGATCCTAACCGCGGCGATTCTTTTCTCCTTTCGATGGTGCTTACTGCTTAGTCTAGGATTTGCTTTGCTTTGCTTTGCTTTGTTAATACTATTATTAAACCGACATGATCTCACTTTGGAGGATGCACTAGCCCACTTGCCAGCTCCCACCGGAGACCGTTGATCAGTTTGCATCACTATCAACCAGTGCCAAATCTAATGCAAATTGCGGTGCTAGTGCGCGTTAATTAATTATTAAGCGATACTAGTTGCTAAGTCTCCCCTCTGCCTGCCACCCTGTTTTTTCTATTGCAGAGTTCAGACAGACTATTAATGCAACAGCTGTGACTATACAGAGTTCAGACAGACTATTAATGAATTCACAACAGAAAATCAGATAGGAAAATTGAGGAGATATCAGAGGGGGGGGGGAGGAAAAGTATAGATACACACCTAAGCTTGTGGATGTTGAAATGATCTTCAAGGTATCCGGGGTAGAGCTCCATTGTGTCCTTATATCATGCTACCTGGTTTGATCACCCTTTTAGCTAGATGATACACCTGGATTGATCACCTCATATCTGTCAGATGGAGAACAAGAATTCATTTACCAGAAAGGGGAAAAGGAATACGAGTTGTGTGATTCACGAGTACTCAAAGTTATTATGCGGTCTCTAAGGTTGTCTAGTGCTGCAGGAACATGGAGGAAGATATGGTCATAGAAAAATACTCTGACGAGGATACGTTCCTTTGGGAGATAACATATAGAAATTTGAGCAATTGTTCGAGCCACTTTATTCCGGCTATGTAAAGATTCCCACCAACGTATGGCTTAGGAGAGCTATTCCAGAGTTATTGGAGAAGCGAATATGGTTACTTCTGTACCATTGTACTAGCAATTTGCAGTCCCATTCAGGGTAAGCAAAAGAAGCAACAAATTAGACAAGACTAACAGGGCTTTAAATAATTATTAAGCATGACTTAGACGGTACGGCTGTTGATGAGAAGATGTAATCTGTCTGGGCACCAAGAACTATCATGCCTTTCTTCCACTACAGCAAGAACTAGGATAGATACACAAGCCATGTATTTGCAGGCTGTACTATGATGTTTTTTCTTGCCACTAAGACAATAACTCCGACAGAGACCTTACTTATCGTTTTTGGATAAGAAGGCCTTACTTATCATTAATCATAGCCCACAGTAATAGCAGCCAAGAAGTAGGACCGAGCTTGATCTTGACTATATCAGAAGCATAGTCAAGGAGCAAACAAGCAAACAAAATCAACGGACAAAGAAGGCTGAGAAATTCAGTACCCGGCTGCGGTCTTCCCGTCGTCGACAGAGGAGGATGGCTTCCTTCAAACCCGCAGCTCCGCAGCGAAAAACTCGATCGGCGAGCTTCGGAACACAAGAGGGAGACAGACTCCTCCACAGATGTGGTCTCGCCGAGCTCGAGAGGGCACCAAGTTGGGCAGATGGAGTGATGCGGCGTTATATAAAGGAGGCAAAGAGCGGAGCCGGCTGCCTCCTGTTGGAAAGGGGGAGCCAAAGTATAAAGAGCCCTTGAGTATCTAATATTATCACCTGGGCCTCCCCTCTCATGCTTAAGGATGCACTAATTATTCTTTCCGTAAACTAGTTGGCTTTGTGCAGAGTTGCTTGCACACTGGGACTCTTAGATTACTTCAGCGCACACATCATCGATCGATCACCTAACCAGCCAGCCTAGGAAGGAGAAAGTGTGCTCATGATTCTGACAGAGGGGAAAGATGGTAACTTTCAGGTGTAAAAAGAAGCTTGAGAGCTTTTTTAAGCCTGTGTTTTTTCTTTCGGGCATACACGCATACACACTTTGGTTGCTCGGACGGATCGACACATTGGCGGCTCAATAATTTCAGGTTTGAACAGGTGATTGGAACTGCCATGGAAAGGCATGGCATCAAGAAGCTTCCTAAAACATTATACTAGAAAACCACCGAGCAAAAACGGTTAAATATTACGCCAGATTCATTGTCACTAGCTCACTACTGATTAGGCAGAAAGTTGCTTGCCACAAGGCTCAGCAGACAAGGTAACATTTCACTCACTAAGTGGTAATTACAGTGCGGAAGAGACCCCCACTGGCTAAACCCCCTTAAGTTGTGATAGGTTGTTTTACCCACAGCCCACAGGTATCCAGACAGACAGTTCTGATCTACAGGCTTGCAGCACTGTGGGTCAAGCAGAATTGTTAACCACTAAACTGAACTTCAATCAGTAACTCAATGTGTTAGGGTGCGATTTTTGGGTGTGGTGTGGTGGGGTCTGATTAAGGCAAGGAGGATTTAAGTAATACACACATCTTGTGATGAGTGATGAGTGATGACTGATGGCCCTATAATGGGGTTCATGTTAGATTCCATGATGCAACTGAGGGACATCATCACTAGAGATTCACCTAATTGTGTACATGGCGGAACTTGCCATTTCTGGGGTACCCCCCTCCTGATCACCAAACCTCTAAGCCTCCTAAAAAAAGAAACCTGCCTCCTCTGCTACCTCTCGTCATTTCTCCTAGCTATATATAGCTGCTTAATTATTTGCCGGTGAATCGACACGTTTCTTTGATCACCCGCGTCTTCTCGATGATTCCGTTCTCAATCGAGAAGGGCTCATCAATCATACTACTCAATCGCTTAACCAGTCCTTGGATATCTCGGAGCTCTTGATTCCCTGCATAATTGAGCGGCAGCCACGCCTATCACATCAACACAAAGCAAAGTGGCACCGTAAAATTCAGTCAGAGTGCAATCACATGTAAACCTTTTCAGAAATTTGGTCGAAATTTTGCCCGGTTTCCGCAGACCCATTCGAAGTCGCCCCGTCGCCGGGCAATCATTGCGCCCACGTATCATCATCTTTGCCCGAAAGCAAGAAGAGAATACACTGGTGACTCTAAAAAACTCCTGATTAAGAAACGGAGATGATTGTTCCTCCATCTGCTGAGTCTGAGGAGGAGGAACTCGGTGTGGATGATGTAGTGATTCCAACACCAGAGCCCGGTTATGACGACCGGACGGCGGGCAATAATATTCCAAAACGCAAGTGGAAGCGGAAGGTGTACCCCGCATCCGCAGTACGTAGGAGCGCTAGGATTCGTACGGCCAAAAAATTCCATGATGACCTATGAAAGGACTATTTTGGAATAGCAGAGGTCTCAAGGACTTGGCTAAACGAAGGTTTCTCGCTGAGGCGTCTTTGGAACACCGATTAGATTTCATTGCCCTTTCTGAAACTGGTCGAGATAATTTTGCGCCACAGTTTCTGAGCACGCTTTCGGGAGGTGTAGATTTTGATTGGCATTGCCTTCCTCCAAGAGGGAGATCAGGTGGCATCTTGCTTGGTGTGAGATGTGATTCCCTTGAAGTACGTAGCGTTGTGATGGGTGACTTCGCGGTCAAATTTCGGGTTAGGTCTAAAGCAGATGGGTTTAACTGGGTTCTGGTGGCGGTGTATGGGGCCGCACAACCTGAGCTTAAACCGGAATTTCTGGCTGACCTGGTTCGTATTTGCGGGTCTGAGCAACTCCCAATTTTGGTTGGGGGGGACTTCAACATCATTCGGAGGAGAGAGGAAAAGAATAACGATAATTTTGACGGAAGATGGTCGTTTATGTTTAACACCATCATTGAGAGTTTGGATCTGAGAGAGATCGAGCTGTCGGGTCGACAATTTACCTGGGCCAACTCTTTACCTAATCCGACGTATGAGAAGTTGGATCGGGTACTAGCGAGTGCCGAGTGGGAACAGAAGTTCCCTCTCGTCACAGTTCGAGCTCTCACGCGTGGGATCTCGGACCACACGCCTTTGTTAAATGAGACTCAAAGCGAGCCCAAACATGTGGGAAACAAAAATACCTTCTCCTTCGAAATGGCGTGGTTTGAAAGAGAAGGTTTCCTACATCTCGTAGCCAGGGAGTGGGCTACAGACGCAGGGGGCAGATCGTCTGTCGAGAGATGGCAGAATAAGATCAGGCATTTGAGGAGCTTTCTCCGGGGATGGGCCAAGCACCTTAGTGGAGCTTATAAGATTGAGAAGGACATACTTTTTGCTCTTGTACAATCCCTAGATATTAAAGCTGAATCAACAATTTTGCAATCTGCTGAATTGCATTTTAAGCTCGATGCGGAAAAGAGGTTGAAGGAACTTCTCCGCGAAGAAGAGTTGAAGTGGGCGCTCAGAGCTAAGGTTCGCAAAGTAATCCAGGGGGATGCGAACACTCAATTCTTTCATCTCATTGCTAATGGCAAACACAGAAAGAAGAGAATTTTCCAGCTTGAGCAAGGCGAAGGCACAATTGTTGGTCATGATAATCTGAAACTTTACATCACTGAATATTACAAGCAGTTATTTGGACCTCCGGAGGATAGTGCTGTGTCCCTCGATGAGTCCAGGAATGAGGATGTGCCTCAACTAAGCGCCCGATAATGATATTTTGGTTGCTCCGTTTACGGAAAAGGAGGTTTTGATGCCATCTCGGATGGAGAACAATAAGGCTCCGGGCCCGATGGGTTTCGGTGGAGTTCTATAAAAATGCTGGCATATTATCAAGGGGGATCTATTACCTATGTTCCATGATCTTTTGTCTTTGGGCGGCTTCACCTTTTTCACTTGAATTTTGGAACTATAACACTGCTACCAAAAAAGACCGATGCTCTGAGGATTGAGCAGTTCAGGCCTATATACCTCTTGAATGTTAGTTTCAAAATTTTTACCAAGGTGGGGACTAATAGGCTCACACAGATTGCGCATTCTGTGGTGCAGCAGTCCCAGACAGCTTTCATGCGGATAGAAACATCACGGAGGGGGTGGTGGTCTTGCATGAAACGCTCCACGAAATCCACTCGAAGAAACTAGATGGAGTTATCTTTAAAGTGGATTTCGAGAAAGCGTACGATAAGGTTAAGTGGCCTTTCCTACAACAAGCTTTGCGTATGAAAGGTTTCGACGAGGTCTGGAGAAGCCAGGTTGAATCGTTTACGCAAAAGGGGAGTGTTGGAATTAAAGTGAATGACGACATTGGTCATTACTTCCAGACACACAAGTGCCAACTCAAAGGGGATCCGATGACCCCTATTTTGTTCAACAATGTAGTGGAAATATTGGCAATTTTGTTAGGAAGAGCCAAGGAGGCTGGCCAAGTGGGAGGCTTGGTGCCTCATTTAGTGGATGGAGGAATTTCCATTCTTCAGTACGCTTGATGATACTATCATCTTTATGGAGCATGACTTGGTAAAAGCAAGAAATATGAAGCTGCTGCTATGTTTGTTTGAGCAATTGAGTGGGCTCAAGATTAATTTCCACAAAAGCGAGTTGTTACGCTTTGGTAGAGCCAAGGAGGAACAAGAGGCTTACAAACAATTGTTTGGGTGTGGTTTGGGGAGTTGCCTTTCACATACTTAGGAATTCCTATCCACCACCGTAGGGCTTACGAACAACGAATGGAAGTGTATTGAGGATCGATTCGAAAAGAAACTAAGTTGCTGGAAGGGTAAGCTCATGTCCTATGGAGGCCGTTTAATTCTTATTAATTCGGTTCTCACGAGCATGCCTATGTTTCTTTTGTATTTTTTCGAAGTCCCAGTTGGTGTAAGGAAAAGACTGGACTTCTATCGATCGCGTTTCTTTTGGCAGGGAGATGAGCTAAAAAGAGAATACCGTTTAGCAAAGTGGGATATCATCTGTCGACCGAAAGACCAAGGGGTTTTGAGGATTGAGAATCTTGAAGTTAAGAACAGATGCCTTCTTAGTAAGTGGTTGTGGAAGTTATCTACGAGGCCCGGCGCCACTTGGGCACAAATCCTTCGTAATAAGTATCTTCAAACCAAAGCGTTGTCTCAGGTCACGGTAAGACCAACTGATTCACCCTTTTGGAAAGGGCTTATGAAAGTTAAGCTTTCATTGTTTCAGAGGACAAAGCATATTGTTGGTAATGGTGCCAAAGACGAGATTACGGGAGGATACTTGGCTCGGAGGTGCGCCCTTGCAATCCAAAGATCCGTCGTTATATTGTATTGTCCAACGACACGAGGCTCTTGTTGCAACGGTCTTTCATTCGACCCCCTTAATATTCAGTTTAGAAGGCCGTTAGTGGGCAATCGTTGGGAGGATTGGCTACATCTAGTTAGGAGACTGATGAATGTCCAACTTTCACAACAACCTGATAAATTACGTTGGAATCTCACTAGGTCGGGTGAATTTACAGTTAAATCAATGTATGTCAATGTCATCAAGTGAATTTACAGTTAAATCAATGTATGTCAATGTCATCAATTCGAGCTCGATTCCTAGCTCCAAGCATGTGTGGGATGTCAAAGTTCCTTTGAAGATCAAAGTGTTTATGTGGTTTCTACATAAACAAGTTATCTTAACAAAGGATAATTTGACAAAGCGTAATTGGACAGGGCCTACTAGGTGTAGTTTCTGTGATCAAGGTGAAACTATTAAACATCTGTTTTTTGATTGCCCACTAGCTAGAATTCTATGAACGACTATCCATATTGCTTTCAATATTCCTCCACCGAATTCGGTTAACATGTTATTTGAAACATGGCTAAACAGGGTAGAGCCCGGGTTAGCAAGACATATTCGCGTGGGGGTGTGCGCCTTAGTGTGGGCGCTTTGGAATTGCAGAAATGATCTGGTCTTTAACAAAACAACAAACATTCATTTTTTGCAGGTTATCTTGAGCTACGGCGCTAATCCGTTCTGGTCGCTACTCACTCCGGCGTAGGCGAGTGCGTTTGGTTATTGGATCTACCCGATGGGAGGCGGTAGCTCGGGATATCTTCAACCGGTTTGGATGGCGGTCATGTAATAGGATAGGCAATTAGTTTCTTGTCTATTTTTGAGCCAACCGGTTGTGGTTTATCCTTTTTGGCTAGCTTGTGTATCTAGCCTTTTGGTTCTGTGTGAGCCGTTATCCCATTTTTTTTCTGTAATTGTGGAGACTTTGAGACTTTGTTGAAACTATTCATTAATAAAATGGCCGTATGCATCATGCTGATGCAAAGGTCGGGGATCATCCCTTTTCGAAAAAAAAGAAACGGAAACTATCGAAGAGGGGAATATATGTGTGTGCACACTGCACACACGCACACATTAGATAGATTATGTTGATGCGTGGTGGGGGCGTGCATGCACCTACTCGCCACCTCTTTTGTGAGTGAATGGCGTAAGGGTGGTGCGTGACGACGAAGAATTCCCGCTTTGCCATAAAGGCGCCAAAAGACGGGGAACCTTTCGACGGCCAACCTAAAGGAAGAAGAAGATAAGATAAAAGCACTAGCAATGGCGGATCCATCGGTTAATCAATCGAATTGGTTAGTGGCGGTGTGATTAAGCTAAGCTGACGGTGACGATGATGCGGTCTCCGTTGCGGTGCATCCAAAACCAATTAACGAGAAGGGAAACATTACCTTAAGACGGGGGCCCCTCGCTGATGGCAGCCGTTCGTGTTCGTGGGCGTCGCTGTCCCGCTGCATTTCTCTGTTTTGTTTTCGGGCGAGAGCAACGCCATTGATCGCCGGACCATTCCTTTGGGGCTTCGATCTCCCCTTCTTCCCCGTCGTCGTCGTTCTTCACCTTTTGCCCGTCCTGCCCTTTTCGGTGTTCATCATGTTTGTGTACGATTCAGGGGGAGATTTATGGCCTGCCGTCGTCAGATTGGTTTGGGACGCTGAGTCTGGGAGTGCGGGTAAAACTGTAGATTGATCGGGAGAGGGAATTACTTGCCTGGGTGGCGGAGAGTTGGCAGTCTTGGGGTTGAGTTCCCTCGGCAACCTGCCACGGCGGCGGCGGCCGGCAGGGTGAAGATGCTAAGCCAGAGGTTATTTTTTTTCTGAACCAAGGTTCAGTTACCCATTTTTTCAGTTAAAAAAAGGTTTAGCTTTTTCTTTGGAATAAAGAAGGTTTAGTTACTCGTAGTTTTTTTTCTTCCAAAAAAATACATATTTACTGTAAAAGTTCACCGGAAATATAAAGCATCTCAAGCATAATAAAACTTAGATCGAGATTCCAAGACCACTGGACGGCTAGTATTGTTGTCAGAGCGCGTTGTCGCTCTCCTACCGGGGCCGGCTTAGACCTTGTCGATGGCAGACAGGAAGCCTTCATACACGTGCCACTATGGATCAGCGCCCTGGAGCCGCAGACGTCGCCATTGAACCCTTGGATAGATCTGAAGCAACTGAGACCAAATCTCGCCACATGACGAGAAACTCTAACATCACCGCCCAAAGGAGACGACAAAGAATCTACTCTGGAGCTCCGTCGACTACGTCTAGACGGACGAACTTGAGGAGGATCGAAGCCCGAAAGACAATTTCGAAGAAGAAACGTCACCACCTTCCCGAGCGCCGCATCTGTGAGGACTAAAAAAACCTGACCTAAACTACTAACCACAACAGAGGCACCGGAACTCCCGCCTCGTCACCGGCCACCGGAGGGGCAGGCAGAGGGGAGGCAATCCATAGGCTTGCGGGCGAAGCCTGGAGGGGAGAGTTTACTCTAGACATCTAGGGTTAGAGCATCTCCAGCCATTCGGCCCCCCAGGGCACCGAAAAAGAGCGGCCTGGGGGCAAACCGGCGCTAGATTGGCCCCTGGGGTTCGGTTCGCTCCCAGTCATAGGCCTACGGTCACTGCGGGTTCGGCGAAATTCGTTTCATTTTTTTTGTAAACTCGGTGATTTTTGCAGGAACTCGGCCATACTTCGTCGAAATTTGTACAAAAACGTAAAAACATGCAAGAACTACGCCTAACTTAAAAAACAAACTAAAAAGCCTAGCCGCCGCCGTCGTCTACATGCCGACAAGCCTGTAGAAGCGGGTGTAGTCGCCGCCGCCGCCGCCGCCGCCTCCGTCGTCGTTGCGTCGCCAGCGCCTCCGTCGTTAATAAATCGTCGCGGCGCGCCTCACCTCCGGCGTCCCTCTGCAGCCTTGGCGGGTCGCCGGCAGCGTGGTGGGGCGGCAGCGGCCCGGCCTCGTCCTCGTCGTCGGCTGCCGACGATGATAACGCCGCCCTCCTCGGGCGGCGGCGAACCTCAGCGGCTATGGGCACAGGTCTCTGTGTACGCCCGGCGCGGCGCACACTGTTCATGACGTAGTCCTCCTTCGCCCATTTGAGAGCGGACTCGTCGTCGGGGGCCACCATGTCGACGTGCTCCGGCTTCACGGGGAGCAAGCCCGGCTCGGGCTTCGGCTGGACCAGGCGCAGGGAGCGTCTCGCTGGTGCCGTCGCAGATGGTGAGGGCTCGTTAATGATGAGGGTGCCGCTGCGAGCGCGACGCCCGAGCGGTGTCCCCTCCGGCTCGGGCTTGGCGGGGCGGAGGGCCGGCGAGCCGGAGCCCGATGACGGGGACGACCCCAGCTCCATTCGCCGTGGCATCCAGGAACTGCCGCGCCTGCGAGAGAAGGAGTACATGCTTTGCTCGGAGGAGCCGTTCGCCGTTGCGCCGTCGCCTGGGAACCTCTCGGCCATGCTTTGCTCGTCGGCGGGAGGAGAGTGGGGGGGGGGGGGGGGAGTGGCGCTCGCCAGCGGGGAGAAGGCTTCTGCGAGAGGAGAGGAGGAGGCTGTGGTGCTCACCGGCGAGGAGTGGGCGCCTTTTATTATAGCCGAAGCGGGGCGGCGGGGAGGCGGCATGCGGGAGGATGCGTGGCGGGAGCGGGCGGGACGCGCGTCGGCGGCGTCTTTACTGCGCCACCCGTGAGGCATCAATGGAGGCTGACCGGCGCGGCAGTGCGGCAGCCTTGGCATTGATTCCCGCGGGAACCGAGGCGATGAGGACGACGACGCGGCCGTCTCGCTGACTCGGCGGGCCCGCAGCTGTTTCGCGCCAAAACACTCGCCCCGGCACCCCCCAGCGCGCCGGGTTCGGCCTAGGCCTGCCGGCGCTGATTTCGGCCCAAGCCGGCGAAAAACGGGCTCCTGGGGGCATGACTGGGCCGTTTTTTCGGCGCCGACGTGAAAAAATCGCCTGGGGAGGCTGTGTTGGGGGCGCGGCTGGAGATGCTCTTAGGGGAGGAGAACGAGAGCACATGTCATCACTTACTTTTAGTTACTCATTGTTGAAGAGGGAATACTCGGTTGTATTTTTTTCACTCAATTCCACATGCTATATTTTTTCTTACTCGTTTCTTTAAGTTTTTTAAATTCTAAACCAAACGATGTCATCTTCCTCCGAGAAGGTATCAATGTGGAAACCATTAACTTGATGGAAACATGGAAACTTAAACATGGGTTATTGATTGAACCTCACATTTTTTTTTCATACAAGCATCTGCACGAGCTGGTTATTACTTTGCACAAGGCACTTGGACTTCTTTGTGAAATGTATGCAATGAGTTGATGGGTGAAGGAACCCTTAGATTGCAGATCCAACATCGCCGGCCATAGGCAGTGAGCGAAGCTTGATACCATGAAGCTCTTAAAAAACATTGAAGCCAGGTACATGTTGTTGACATAGCGGACGAGAAGTCATCTGTCAAAGCCAGAAGTTGCTAGAATCAATTATTTGGAAAACAGATCGTCATTTCGAAGATGAAGGCGATGAAGAGGGCCAGAGGACACTCTAAGTTTACCCGTCACAAGTTCCAGCAAAGGAGTGGACCCGTGGCCTAGCCGGTGAGAGCGATGGCATCTAGGGTTTTCAGAGAGGGTTGAGGGGCTCACTTGGATAGTTAATATCACGACTTTGTTGAAAGTTTTCTTTGAAACAGACGCATACGCTGACTTTGCTGAAACTTGAATATTAAATTTAGTCAAAATTAGATGCACGACATAGAGTGCAACTTATCCAAAATTGTGTATTTATTTATTGGAGGAGTAACTATCCCGGTCCCTGCACTATGCGCACAATCAGTTATCACAAGTATGCGGTTTATCAGATCTCACAAATGAAATAAAAGATTAAAACGGTTAAAAAAATGCTAGGAGCAAGTGCCTACGTGGCGTTTAAGTGGCCTACATGCAACTTAGGTGGTCGTACAATTTCAACTATCATTGTGTATTTTGGGGTATCATATGCATGTAGACATTAACTTAGAGTGTGCAAATGGGTAAACTAGTACATGTTGTTCATTGTAATATAGCCCGTGTGCCTAAGCACCACCTAGGCATCACCTTTTCCAGCAGAGCATAATTAAGAGACACTGAGAACCCGTGCATTACAAAGCTTAGTGCTAAATCACCACTCAAGTGAGAATGTAAATCTTGTGATAGCTTGATTCAACTTGTTGTTGCCCTCTGTCATCGAATCATGTTTGTTCATTTACTTCAACATTTACCAAGATCATTACAAGAATATAGACAACATCATAACCTCCAAAGGTTAGCGTATTCTTTTTTATCAATAATTAACATCATTACGATATAGACAAATATACAAACACAATGCGCTAACACCAGCCAGGATCCATTCTAACCAATTTTCCGAACATATTCATGAGTAGGGTAATTCAATTTAAAAGGCAATCTAACGAGTAACCAATTAATTTGAGCGAAATTACAATCGTGAAAATATGTTGAATGGTCTCTCCTATCTGCAAAATGAACAAAACTAGTTTTCAATCTAGTTTTCCCAGCTAAGTTGTGTTTATTAAGAACAATTCTTCAAAACAGGTACCATGGGTAAATCTTGACCTTGGATAGGTGTATGGAGTTTTCAAATATGCCAAGGGTGATTACTGCCTTGTACATCGCGCAAGTCGTGAAAGTCCTAAATTGTTGAATATCCCATTTACAGACATGTTTATCATCATTTAGTTGAATTAATGCTAAAGCATCACACAACGAATTCCACGATGTTATTTTAGAAACAACATTAGGATGGGAAAATTCAAGTTTATAGTACCCATCATCCAACAACTCTCCAATAAGTACTTGCTTATGTAGGGTAACATTTAAAAGATGTGGAAACTAAAATAATAATTAACAATGGGTTCGCAAACCACTTGCCCTCCAAAACCAGGTATCCTCCCCCACTTTGAACCCGAGATGAGTCGTGATGATAAAATAAGGATTTTACCTTCATAAGACCTAATCAAACAGGAGAATCATTGGCATTCGAGGACACCACAAATAAATGTTTGCCACATAGATATTTGTTTGGATTAATTCTTGTCACACCTCCTTCCTTTTGAGCGGTGTAAATATCCTTTTTATCTAAAATACATTGATCCCAGTACTGAAATATTAAACATGAAGCCCCCTTGTTCTCTTGGGCTGCAAAGAACATCCATTCAAATAAACCGTATTTTCCGTTTTATGTTATCCTTTGCCAAAAATATCTAGACCTAAAGAAATCATATTCTATTCGGCCTCCAACCAGTACCTTAAAAATGATGAGAAAAAAACATAGACACATTAAGCTACTATGTGAGTTAAGTTGAACCACTTGACGTAGTGGCATCTTAGTTTAATTAGCCAAGCTAATATGCCAATTAACCTGTGAACTACCACTTGACCTAGCAGCCTAGCTTGGTTAGTTTGATCTCGGAAAGTGGCAACTGATAATTGTCACTATTATGATCAATTTGGTATTGTCACGACTAATAAGATCAACTTGGTATACATATAAATATGGCGAAAGCAGCATGACGTGAAGAAAACTTGGGAGGAAGCAATGAGACGAAAAATTATATGAAAGTTATTGGCAGAGCACTACCTAAAGCAAGTAAAGGATAGGCTGGCTAGATGGCTCACCATGCTCTGCATATGTTTCATATGTTTCACTTCACCAAGCTAATACCTCCTTTGGTTCATACGATAGGAATGCCATAGGAATAGGAAATTTGTAGGAAATGAGATGTCATGTATCTCAAATTCTATGAGGTCTCCTTTGTTTATAGGAATATGGTAGGAATTCTAAAGGATGGAAATTCTGTAGGAAAAATCCGATTGGAGCCGTTTGGTTTGCAGGGATGGATACATATTCCTATGTAGGATAGGAATAAATCCTGCACGTTTCAAAGGAGAAAAAAACATTAGCCTAGACTCCTTGAATTTTTTTTATCCTATTGAAAGGATCGAGAAGAGGTGTCTAGAGGGGGGGGGGGGTGATTAGACCCTCAAGAAACAAAGTTGGCAGTTTCTAAAATTTTCAAGTTGAGGTGGTAGATCAACACAATTTCAAGCACACACAATGCAATTCAAGCAAGCATGCAAAGAGTATATGAGCAGCGGAAAGTAAAACATGCAACTTGCAGGAAAGTAAAGGGATGGGATTGGAGTGTGCAAACACAATTGGAGACACGGAGTTTTTTGGCGTGGTTCCGATAGGTGGTGCTATCGTACATCCACGTTGATGGAGACTTCAACCCACAAAGGGTAACAGTTGCGTGAGTCCACGGAGGGCTCCACCCACGAAGGGTCCACGAAGAAGCAACCTTGTCTATCCCATCATGGCCATCGTCCACGAAGGACTTGTCTCTCTAGGGTAGATCTTCACGAAGTAGGCGATCTCCTCGCCCTTACAAACTCCTTGGTTCAACTCCACAATCTTGACGGAGGCTTCCAATTGACACCTAACCAATCTAGGAGACACCACTCTCCAAAAGGTAATAGATGGTGTGTTGTTGATGAACTCCTTGCTCTTGTGCTTCAAATGATAGTCTCAACAACACTCAACTCTCTCTCACAGATTTGGCTATGGTGGAAAGATGATTTGAGTGGAAAGCAACTTGGGGAAGGCTATAGATCAAGATTCATATGGTAGGATGGGAATATCTTGGCCTCAACACATGAGTAGGTGGTTCTCTCTCAGAAAATGAGTAGTGGAAGTGTAGGTTTGTTCTAATGGCTCTCTCCATGAATGAAGAGTGGGTGGAGGGGTATATATAGCCTCCACACAAAATCTAACTATTACACATAGATTCCCAAACTCGGTGGGACCGAATCAGCAAACTTGGTTAGACCGATTTAGTTCAAAATTACGTTAGGATTTTCAGTGGGACCAATATAGTGATCTCGGTGGTACCGATATGCTAGGGTTAAGGCATAACGTAATCTCGGTGTGACCGATCGCATAAACTCAGTGGGACCGATTTTAGCAAATAGGTACACAGAGGGTTGGTCAGGCAAACTTGGTGGGACCGATTTGCTCCGAAGTGTTACGAAAAGGAAACAGGGAGTTTGCAATGCAGACTCGGTGGGACCGATTTGCTCTTTCGGTGAGACCAAAATGTTATAAAAAGGAAACAGAGAGTTTGCAATCCCATCTCGGTGAGACCGAGATCCCTATCAGTGAAACCGAAGTAACTAGGGTTTGGCAGTGGCTGAATATGATGAAACTCGGTGGCGCCGGATAGACAAAATTGGTGGGGCGGAGTTTGACATTTAGGTTTAGGATATATGTGGATGTGAGAAAGTGGCTGAGGGTTTTTGGAGCATATCACTAAGCACTTTGAGTAAGCAAGCCATTAAGCAACACCTCATCCCCTTTTAATAGTATTGGCTTTCCTATGGACTCAATGTGATCTTGGATCACTAAAATGAAAATGCAGAGTCTTGAGATTTTGCCAATATTTGTCCTTAGCATCTTGAAGGGGTTTCACATCCTCTTGTCCCTGTCCATGCCACTCCAATGTTGAACTTATCTGAAATGTAATAGGTAAAGGTATTAGTCCAACAAGAGATATGTTGTCATGAATTACCAAAATCACCCAGGGAGCACTTGTGCTTTCAATCCCCCCTTTTTGGTAATTGATGACAACATACATCAAAGCTTTTAGATAAAGATATAAGGAGATAGCAAGTAAAGCTTTGGAAGGACATGCAACATGCATTGGCTCCCCCTACATGCATGCAATCATGTGATAGTATATCATAAGAGTATGAGAATGCATAAACATGTCAGAGCAGGCAATGAGTTACATGTGTCTTGGCTATATGCATCAAAGCAAATGGTATAGATACTATAATTATACTTTCATGTTCATGAGTCTCTCTTGCAAACAATATGTACCATAGCAAGAGATCTTCATGCACATGAGTGTGATGCATATACTTACCTTGTGGTCTTGAGCTAGCTTGAAGAAGTTGTACCTGGGTAAACAAGGTTAGATAACACAAGAACATCTACTAGACAGAGCAAGAACTAAAGAGCACAAGAATACCAAGACTGGGATGACATGTAGAGTGTGAGTACTAGGTACTCTATTTGGATATTGACATGTCCCCAAGAATAAAGATATGCAAAGAATTCCAAAGCTTTTCTTCCCTTAGATGTCTTTCTCCCCCTGAATCTGACATGGGATAATGGGAGTAGATAGGGTAGCAGAAAATCAGAGCAAACAAGAAAATAACCAGAGCAGATAAAGTCATAACATATACTATCATGTCTTTCCCCTCTTGAATACATGAGACAACTTTCCTCTTAAGAGTAAGAGCATCAGGAGAAGCTTTTATGAGCACATTCTCTCTTATGTGATAAGCTTTGATGTGCTCTTTCTCCCCCTTTGACATCAATTTCCAAGAAGGGACTTCTGGAGCATGCGTCAAGTAGGTTTGGTCCTGGAGTCACATTACAAAGCCACATGTAATATATGATGCCGGTAGAGGACAAGTTACAAAGAGTGGAGTTGGGACAAATATGCACAAGGCAAGTGACACAGAGTTTGTCTCAGGACTGAAATCAGTAGCACCGAGTGGTTGCAGTCGGTGGCACCGAGTTGATTCGGTTCGGCCGAAGAAACCAATCCGGTAAGACCGAGTTCAACCCAGAGAGTAACCTTTTTGTCACCTCAGCTCACTAGGCAAATAAGATCTCACAAGGATATGCAAGGAATTAACTAAATGATTTGCAATGAATTGGATGCAGGGAAATGCAGAAAATAATAGAGAAAGGAAAAGAAAAGAAAAGAAATCTCGATGAAGTTTTTCTTGAAAGGGGAACTAGCATGCATAAGACAAATGCAAAGGCACAAAGAAACAACAGAGAACTTCATCTAGAATTGGTCGGCGACAAAGTCACCTATGTTAGAGTATATTGACTTAGGAGTCAAGTGAAGTCACTTGATCATAGGTCATACTCATCGTTTAAGCTCAAAATGGGGTTGCCATTTTTTGTTTAAGCATTTTGATGTATTCTCATCTTGTTGAGTTGCTTTGACCTATGTCTTGGGGTTAAGCTTCTATAAGATGGAATGACATACCTTGGGTGGTGGTGATCTTGGTCATGTAGTTGAACTTGTGTAGGGTGCTTGAGTTGATGTAGATCATCAAGAGTTGGGAGCACCACTTGTAGTTGAAGTTCATCTTCCTACATGGGTTAGTCTTGCAAGGAATAACACTTGTGTATCCAAAATGACAATCTTGAAATTTGATAAAGGAATTTGTCAAAGGGTATATTGGATGGATTCGTGCCTCCTTGTATTCATCCACCATTTTGTAGCGACTTGGAGATGTCACTACTAGGGAAATGCTTATACACAGGAGCTCACTAGTAGCGCTTGTTCAAGGAAAGCGCTGCTGCTATATAGCAGTAGAGCTTGGGCAGCACGGGCGCTGTTACTATGATCATAGCAGCAACGCTGAGCCTATAAAACGTGCTACTACTACAATTGACAGACCATTCTAGGTATGCTAGGGATAGTGGTAGCGCTCACTTTTTGCAAGTGCTACCACTATGCATCTTAGCAATAGCGCTTTTTCCCCGACCAACGCTACTGATAAATTTAGTCCCCCTCCTAGACCAAAGTTTAGTCCCACCTCGCTCCGCGAACAGAATTTTTACCACCTTAATTATGGTGCTTCTGCAGCCATCACAACCACTTGGTCTTCATTGAACTCTATGTGTAGGATCTGTGGCTGCAATAGGAGTCTTCGCCGGTTCTTAAATCGGGGTAGATTCCTATTGACAATTTAGATTCTACACAAAAAGATCATTGATGACCAATGTATTTTTTATTTTTTTTACATTCTTAGCCTTATCAGTAGTGTCTTTCTTCAGAAAGCGCTACTGCTAACTGAAAGGGCTAGTTATCGACTAGAGGGGGGGGGGTGAATAGGTGATTTTTATGAAAGTCTTCAAAACATAGGAGTTTCGAAGACAAACAATAGAAATGACACTATTCGTATGCAGCGGAAGGTAGACTACACTAGACAAGCCATAGTCAAGTATTCAATGAAGTGAAAGCACGAAGACTATTAACAACTAGGTAGTAAAGATCAGGATGGAAAATAGTATGAAGCCAATCAGGACAAGTAGTCACACAGTGAAGTCAAACAGATAATGCAAGCAGGCAATGACTTCACGAAGACAAACTGTAAGTAAAGGGAAGTGAGAGATAGAACTAGTAGCTTCGGGAGGACAAAGATTTGTTTGACCAGTTCCAGTTGCTGTCACAACTGTACGTCTGGTTAAGGAGGATGAGATTCAACTCAGAAGACTGTGTCTTCACCTTATTCCCCTTGAGCTAAGTACACCTAGTCTCCGCCCAATCACTCTGGTAAGTCTTCAAGGTCGACTTCCAGACCTTCACAGACTTCGTTCACTGGCAATCCACAATGACTCTTGGATGCTCAGAACGCGACGCCTAACCGGCTGGAGGATTCACAGTCCTCAAGTGTAACAAGTCTTCAGATCACGCGGACAGAAATACTTAAGTGATGCCAAACACTCTTTGGGCTCTGGGTGGTTTGGGCTTTGTCCTCACAAAGATTCTCTCTCAAAAGCTTCGGAGGTGGGTTGCTCTCAAACAACAAAAGCCGTGTACTAACTCTGAGCAGCCACCAATTTATGGTGTAGGGGGTGGGCTATTTATAGCCACTGGGCAACCCGACCTGATTTGTCCGAAATGACCCTGGGTCACTAAGGATCTGACACGTGTCTCAACAGTCAGATTTCAAACACACGCGGTAGCTTGACTTGGGCTACAAGTAAAGCTGACTCATTCGACTTTGGATAAGATTTGCTCTCATTGTCTTCACTCGAAGACATATCATTTGGTTGAGGATCACTTCAGTCACTCTGACTTTGTTCACTTGGACCCCACTTAACAGTACGGTGGTTCCTATGACTCAACAAAGAAGAAAAGGAAACAACGAAACAACTAAGTCTTCGTGCTCCATAGTCTTCACGCGATGTCTTCCCATGTCATAGTATTCAACGTGAATAGCTTCAAAGACCACCATTGTGTTCAATGTCTTCACACATTTTTAGGGGTCATATCCGGTAGGTAAACCGAATCAATGAGGGACTACTACCTGTGTTATCCTGCAATTCTCACAAACACATTAGTCCCTCAACCAGGTTTGTCGTCAATACTCCAAAACCAACTAGGGGTGGCACTAGATGCACTTACAATCTCCCCCTTTTTGGTGATTGATGAAAAACTAGTTGAAGTTTTTGACGGGGATAAAAGTATGTGAAATTGTAAAGGATTAAGATATTGTCTTCATAGATGGCAAAAAGGCTCCCCTTGAAGATGTGCATATAAATGTTTTGCGTTGGAATGCAAATGCACATGGCAAGTTGTACTTGTGGAGATCCTCTTCACCACATGAAGACAATGCATCATGCATGAACAGATATACAGGAACAATGACATGCATAATGAAAAATGGACGTCTGCGGAATGACTTCATGCGGGATTTATCATCGCACATGCGGAATTTATCATCGCATCACAGAATAGCAGAAAAAGTAGCAGACGACCATCAAGTTTAAGTGTTACAACTCAAAGAACGAAATGTATCAAGAGCGAGAGTTGTAAACACTAGGCAAAAGTATAGCAACCACCCATATGGACCCGTTTGAAGACTATCAACATATGCTTCTCCCCCTTTTGTCAGTAAGGACCAAAAAGGTTTGAAGACATAGTCTCTACTCGTTCCCATGAGGAGTAGGTGAGGCAGCAGGGTCGACATTGAGGTTTGGTGGTGCAGACGAACTTGGTGCAATGTCAATACGCGCCGAAGTTGGAGGTGGTGAAGTAGCATCATCGGCGTCATCAAGGACTCTGGCATTAACAGTCGCCACGGAGGAGGAGTACTCTGAATCTTCAAGAGACAGGGTTCGACGCAAGACAACATTCCTGGGAGGAGTGGTGTCAAACTTGAATCTCTCTGTGAAGCCATCGTCTTGAAGATCAGCTTCAGCACTGAGCAATGTCAAACTCTTCCAAGACCTCCGACAGGTTTCATGAGTGACAAAGGCATTCTTGGTGGCAAGGTTGTGAATGCGATTGATATCCACCAAGAGGCTTTGCATTTGAAGCTTTAGCCAGTAGTGATGCTTGTCGTGTTTCTGATGCAAGGCCACGAGAAGCTCTCGGTCATTGAGCACACGAGATCGCTTCCGAGGCCTTGGAGCAATAGTGCTTTCTGTGGCTTTAGTACGTGCACGACGAGTATTGCCAGCTAGCGGATAAACACAAGAAGCAGCCTGAACAACTTCAACATGCTGAGAGAAACTCCGACGATCGACATTGTGAAGATAAATTGCCTCCTTGGCAGGCTCTGGGTAAATGGCTTCAACGGACAAATCAACCTCTGGCAGAAATATGAGACGGTTGCGTGCAGAGGGCTGATAGTCAATAGCAGAGTGAAGCTTGATCAGTCGCATAACCCATGGAGCATAGAATTTCAGACCAAATATGTCAGAGCAAGATGTAGCAAATTGGCGAATGAAGAATTTCTGAGCATTGAAGCCGATGCCATTGAGAATGTAGAAGACCAATGTCTTCATTGCGTCTTCGAGCTTTGCTGAGGAAGAATGTTCTTTGATGGGCCATAGAGTTTGCCTGATAATGTGATAGATGGTGCGGGGCAGATACTCTAGGTCTTCAACAAAGAATTCCTTGGGATATTCAGCATCCTGTGGCAGTGGCTTCATCATACTCAGCATTTGGCTCATATTGAGCTCTGGCTTCTGAAAGATGCTTTCCAACGCATTGTGGTGATGCTGACAACCAGGCTCATAGAGTTCACCTGGAGTGGACAGGCCAGTAAGCTCAATGAGATCAAGAGATTTGGCTTCATGATGTACATTGCCTGTCATCCACTCAAGGACCCATGTCTTCGAATCCCTGTTGTAGCCATGAATGTGGAGAGTTGCATAGAATTATAGCAGAAGCTCTTCATTCCAATTCTCCTTATCTGTCACAAACTGAAGAAGGCCTGCATCTCTGAAACAGTCTAGGGATTCTTCTAAGCAGGGCAGGCCAGCAATGGCTTCGGAATCCAAACGCATATGAGGAAATATGTGCCCTTGATTGTATAGAACACAGGAGTAATAGTTACGCTGCTGATAACTCCAGAACCGATCAGATGATATTCTTGATTTGGAATATGGGTTCTTGGATCTATCAAAGAAGGTGTTGTGTGCAATGAAGCCATTGACACTGAATGATCCTGGTGCAGATGTAGTACCTGGAAACCTTGGCAACCTTGGTTTTGGCTTCTGAACCTGAGGCCTGTGCTCCACATGATAGTCAAACTGAGGTCCGGGAGCAGGCGGAGGAACCAGAATTGGCCATCTGACAGTGACCAGCTCGCCTTGATAGAATGCTTGCTCAATAGTGTGTGGCCTTGGTGGCGGAACAGGAGCAGTGGCATTAGCAAGGGCGCTAGGCTGCACATTTGTTGCAGGTGCATCATTGGCTTCATACACAGTGTTCGTTGCAGGCGCCACATTATCTTCAGCCATGACAACGTCATTGGCGTCAGGGGAGTTATTTGTGGTCGCCTCAGGATTTTCAACCTCCACTTGAGTAGTTGGAGGGTCGGGCACAGACACGTTCTCCTCGAGAACAACTTCTTGGTTGGTAGGGGGTGTAGCAACACGTTCTTCTTCTTGTCTTTCATCGGCTGATGCAGCCGGATTGTCTTCAACAACATTTTCTTCAGACGCAGAGCATTCACAGAAGGAGTGGCTTCAGGAAATTCTAGCTGTGCTGCCACATTGGGTTGCACTTCTCCTTCTGGAACGCTCGACGGAGCGACTTGTAGCCTTGGTCCTTTGCGAAGCCTGCAAAATGCGGGCGACGCCTTTGGAGTTGGAGTGGGATGGACCACATAGTCGTCGTCATCATCAAGCACCAGCTTGGTGACTTGAGGTGGGGGAGTTCAAGGTGAGTCTTGATTGGGTGTAGCTGGTTGGGGGAGATCAACCCATGAGGCATCCTGGGAGATTGGCATCAAAGGACGACCAATACTGATGAGTTCGCTGGTCGTGAGAACAGGCGATGATACCATTGGGCGCTCGATCTGAGGAAGGACTTCATCATCAACTACATTGTCTTGGGGACCAATGTCTTCAGCAGTGATGGGGTCAATGGCTGGAACTTCTTCAGCTTCAGGAGCCTCTATGGAAGCAGGCTCATGAACTATCAATTGACGCTCTTGGTGTTCGGATGCAGGACGAGAAAAAGCAATGGGCTCGATAGCGAGGGGCTCTGTGGGAGCAGCCCGATCTTTCTTCTTGGTCTTTCTTTTCTTGGTGGGTGGTGCATCATCAGTGGTGTTCTTGAGTTTGTGCTTTCTGGCTTCGGCTTCAGCTGCTCTGGTTTTCTTCTGTTCTGAAGCCACTATGGGGACCTTAGGCTTCGAGTCTGTCATACTGGCAGGGAAGACAATGCGAGGTTCTTCCCGCCTTGGTGCTTCAGTTTGGGCCACAACATGCTTCTTCTTCTTGGCAGCCGGCTTGGGGTCGATGCTAGGACGCCCAAGTGCCTTGCGCTTCTCAGCTTGATTGTAAGCTTGAACACACTTGGTAGCTAGATTCTTCATTCGCTCTCGACAACCTTTGGCTTCTTCACGCTTCTTGTGAAATGCATCCTTGAGGTCATTCAACATCAGTTTGAAGTTTTGAACATCAGCCACACCGAGCTTGGCCACATGCTTCTTGAACTTCTCTTTCTCATAGTCAATCTTGTTTTTCAGTTCGATAATCCTCTGAGCCAGAGCCAGCTCAGGAGCAATGGCACCTTGAAAGGCAACGCTGATGCCAAATGGGAGCTGAAGATCATCAAAACTGAGATCTGGGTTGTCAAACCATTCATCAATGAAGGTATTCAGAATGTTTACGACAAAGAGGGGAAGATCATTGAAGATCTCCGCCTCTTGCTTGCTCTTTATCAGCTGCTCAAGAGCATCATCTCCACACTCATCATCTGATGACAGATCAATGGCTTCAGTTTCGTTCCTCAGAATGGCAGCTGGTGTCAGGGCTTGACCAGAACTTTGAACATTTTTCTTCTGTGTCTTCTCTCTCTTCTTGGAGATGCGAGAGAGATCTTCAGAATTGTTACTTGGAGCTGGAGGGGCAGTTGCCAATGGCTTCACTCGAGAAGCTTTTGGTGCAGTGATGAGTTTTGAAGCCTTAGATTTCTTTTGCTTCTGCGGCTTAGGAGGAGGAGCTGGTGCATCATCAGAGTCAGCATCGTCACCAGAATGATCCACATTTGCTCCTTGAACGGCAATGTGAGTGATGAGGCCTTCGAGGTTGTAGAAGGGGCTGATTCTGTTTTCATTGGCTTCATGGGTGCCATCTTCCCGAGGAGCAGACAGACCTGGGTTGAAGTCAAGTCCAAATGCCTTCTTGTTCTTCAGAGCAGAGTCTTTGGCGAATTTGAAGTTGCGCTTGAACAAATTGTCTTCGCGACACCACAACAGAGAAGAAGGGTCAGCATTCTCTGGCTGTGGTCCACAAACCATGCACAGATAGAAGCCTTGCTCAATAGCTTCAGTCTTGGACCTGGGAGGAAGATTTTTGTATAGTATATCTCCCCAGGGTCGCTTGATGGCATTCTTATCGGCATACTCAGCAGTGATGAATCTGTATTTGAACCATTCCTCTGCCCAATATCTTCGAATCCATTGGGTTCGATTCTTGCGTTCTCCATAGGTTTCCTCTGGGTTTGTCTTGTACAGTTCGTGCAGGTCTGGTGGCAAATCCTTGGAAGTATTCCCACGATGCTGTCTGCCACCCTTTCTAGCTAACTTCTCTATGGCCATGAAGCTTAATCTAAAAGGCTTCAGAGCTAGCAAAGGCTTCCGACGGCTGGTCAGACTAGAACTGGCTTCAGGAGAATTTATGTGACTCTGTAAGAATTCTGCAAATGAATGCAGACTATGAGAACAAGGGATTCTCCCATGGACATGTACCTGTGACAGCATTAGAGGTGTGAGGGAAGGGGAAGAGGTCATATGCATTCTCAGAAGATTTTGAAGATAAATCAGTTTGAAGACATTGACCTCATAACGCGAAGAAATTCACTTACTTGATGAGAGTTGGTTCCAGATTTGTACGAATCTAACTTGTAGAGAAGCATAAGTGAACAGACTAGGCATGGTATGAGATGCAGAAAGAGATAGATTCAACTTTGGAGGTCTAGAAACCGCTTTTGGTAAAGAAGGATGAATCTATCAGATCAAAAAGACGGTAAAAGTGAGTTTTAATTACCACACGAAGAACTGCTAGACGAAGCGAAGTTGGAGGCCGAGCAGTTCGATCTCCCGTGCCCTAACTTGGCGACGAAAGACACCTACGGCGGCGGCGGAGAAGACGAGGTCCGCGGCCGGCGTGAGGACATCGTCGGAGAAGTCGCGGCAGCTAAGTGCTTCGTCGCCGGCGTCGTCGAGAGCTAGCAGTGGTGCTAGGGTTTGCGAGGGGTGGCGAAGTGTAAGAAAGATTTTGACCATGATGTGATGGGCATTTATAAGGAAAGGGACGACACAACACAATTACGTAGGTGCCCCTGGCGGTTCACATCTGAAGGGCACGTGGCAAGCATGCAACACCTTGGAAGTTGTTCCATGTTCCCACACATGCCTAGATTGTTGGGGTGGTCGTTCCGAATTCTCCGGCTTTCAGGCACTAAGGATATAGCATTAAAAGCAGATATAAATGTTTGTCAAATTGACTTCAGTTGACAAGGTCTCAGTGAAGACAATCGACAGTTTTCAATAGAATGCATATGATTTGGACAGATAGAGTTGAGATAGAAGCATAGATAGGTTAGGGTCCGATCACATTCACTTAGATCAAAAGATTCAGCACGAAGCCATAGCTACAAGTGAATGCTGTAGAGGACAGAACACAGATATGTATATAAGTCAGGGATGAAGATAAACTTGAATATAAGTCAGGGATGAAGACAAATCAAATATGAAGACTTTGCAATCATAACGTCAAGGGAAACACTTCAAACAAAAGTTTGGTGGTGGCGTTACCCACCGTATAGGAAGTATTAGACCCAGACACAGCGCACAATTATCGTGGCGCTCTGAAGTCAAATTCCGCATTAATGTATTCACACTTAGAGTGTATGTCTTCATTGATTGAAGATATACGTTACTTCGTGTGTTGCACATCTAAGTCATCAAAATGCATAAGTGTTAGGATGTGTGCATAATCACATGACATTTGAGGATTCCAAGATATTTAGCTCACACCGCAACTTGCAAAACCTTTTCTCATCCAAGGGCTTGGTGAAGATATCGGCCAATTGTTCTTCAGTGTTGACGTGAATGATATCAATATCTTCCTTCATGACATGATCTCTAAGAAAGTGATGACGAATTTCAATGTGCTTTGTCTTCGAGTGCTGAACTAGGTTGAGTGGCACATTCTTCAGGTGGATACCATAGTCCTTGAGAGTTTGCTTCATCCAGAGAAGCTGAGCACAGCAAGATCCAGCAGCAATGTATTCAGATTCAGCAGTGGAGAGAGATACACAGTTCTGCTTCTTTGAAAACCAACAGACAAGAGATCGTCCCAGAAAGTGACATGTGCCAGATGTGGACTTGCGATCAACCTTTTCACCAGCATAATCAGCATCTGAGAACCCAACTAGATCAAACTCTGAGCACTTTGGATACCATAATCCTAGAGTTGGGGTGTAAGCCAAATATCGAAGAATTCGCTTCACAGCTAAGTGATGCGATTCCTTTGGTGTCGCTTGGAATCGGGCACACATGCAAACACTAAGCATTATATCTGGCCTAGATGCACATAAATAAAGCAAAGAACCAATCATGGAGCGGTATACCTTTTGATCGAACTCTTTACCATTGGCATCGGGACCCAGATGACTTTTAGTTGGCATTGGCGTCCTGTATCCTTTGCAGTCTTGCATTCCAAACTTCTTCAGGCAATCTTTGAGGTATTTTTCTTGAGATATGAAGATGTCTTTGCGTTGCTGACGGATTTGGAGACCCAGGAAGAACTTCAGCTCACCCATCATGGACATCTGATATTGCTCTTGCATCATGTGCACAAACTCATCACTGTATTTCTTGTTGGTGCAGCCGAAGATAATGTCATCCACATAGATTTGGCACACAAATAGTTCACCATCATATGTCTTCGTGAAGAGTATATGATCTAGTGAACCAGGTTTGAAGCCTTTGCTCTTCAGGAAGTCTTTGAGTGTGTCATACCAAGCACGAGGGGCTTGTTTGAGGCCATCTGATGCCTTGTTGAGCTTGTATACCATATCAGGATGTTTTGGATCTTCAAAGCCAGGAGGTTGTGCAACATATACTTCTTCTTCAATATTTCCATTGAGAAAGGCACTCTTTACATCCATTTGATACAGAAGGATGTTGTGATGATTTTCATAGGCTAGTAGTATGCGAATGGATTCAAGCCTAGCCACCGAAGCAAATGTTTCATCGAAGTCAATCCCTTCCACTTGAGTGTAACCTTGTGCAACGAGACGAGCCTTGTTTCTGACAACTTGACCATGCTCATCTTGCTTGTTGCGATATATCCATTTGGTGCCAATGATATTGTGCTTACGAGGATTAGGACGCTTGACCAATTCCCACACATTGTTTAGCTCGAACTGTTGAAGCTCTTCTTGCATAGCTTGAATCCATTCAGGTTCCATGAAGGCTTCAACAACTTTCTTGGGTTCAGAGATTGAGACGAATGCAAAATGCCCACATAAATTGGTTAGCTGTGTTGCTCTTTAAGTAGCTCTTGAACGAGTGAGTGGACCAGGTGCATTGATGCGGTCAATTATCTTTTCAATCTGAACTTCATTTGCAACACGAGGATGACCAAGATGAAGATTTTGCTCTTGCTGATCAATGTCATCATTTGGGGGATTGTCTTCAGGCTGAGCATTGTCTTCAGGTTGATTAGGTGCAGAAATGATAAGCTCTTCTTCAGTCTGAGCTTCAGACGGTATGATCTCTCCAATTCCCATCTGCTTGATTGATTCACTTGGAGGTACTTCACCTAGCACATTTGGCAGGTGCTCTCTTTGTGAGCCGTTAGTCTCATCGAACCGCACATCCATAGTTTCAACCACTTTATAGTGAAAGAGGTTGAAGACTCTATAGGAGCCTGAATCCTTTCCGTAACCAAGCATAAAACCTTCATGTGCTTTCGGTGCAAATTTTGAAGTGTGATGTGGATCCTTGATCCAGCACCTAGCACCAAATACTCTAAAGTAGCTTACATTTGGCTTCTTACCAGTCAGGAGTTCATAGGACGTTTTCTTCAAAAGCTTATGAAGATAAACACAGTTGATGACGTGGCATGCAGTATCAATGGCTTCAGGCCAGAACTTCCGTGGAGTCTTGTACTCATCAAGCATTGTTCGGGCCATCTCAATAAGGGTTCTGTTCTTGCGCTCCACGATGCCATTCTGCTGAGGTGTGTATGGAGCTGAGAACTCATGAATGATGCCCATAGTATCCAGATACAGGTCGAGGCCGGTGTTCTTGAACTCAGTGCCATTGTCACTTCTGATATGCTTGATCTTGACGCCATAGTTCATCATGGCACGATTGGCAAAGCGTCTGAAGACATCCTGCACTTCATTCTTGTAGAGGGTTATATGCACCCAAGTATATCTTGAATAATCATCAACAATGACGAAACCATAGAGGCAAGCGGTGGTAGTAAGGGTAGAGTAGTGGGTAGGGCCAAATAAGTCCATGTGCAGCAGCTCGAAGGGTTGAGATGTAGTCATGATTGTCTTCGAGGGATGCTTGGCCCTAGTCATCTTTCGACTTAGCGGGCACCACCACAGATGATCCTTCTTGAACTTGACGCCTTCGATGCCCACATGCTTCTTCTTCGCGAGAGTGTGCAAGTTCCTCATGCCAGCATGCCCTAGCCTTCGATGCCAAAGCCAGCACTCTGACGCTTTTGCTAGAAGACATACGGCCATTTGTGGTCCTGTTGAGAAATCTACCATATACAGATCATCTTTCCGATACCCTTCAAAGACTAGAGACTTGTCAGATTCCATTAGCACAAGGCATCGATATTTTCCAAATAGCACAATCATGTTTAAGTCTCAAAGCATTAAGACAGACATTAAGTTGAAACCAAGGGATTCAACAAGCATCACTCTATCCATGTGCTGATCCCTTGATATTGCAACTCTACCTAGACCCAATACCTTGCTTTTACCGATTAAAGAAATGTGATGTGACTTGTCGATGGGCGTGGCGTTGAATCCATCAGAAGACTTCGATCGCCAGTCATGTGGTTAGTGCATCCACTGTCCATAATCCATTCTGAAGCACGAGGTGTCATAGCCTACAGTGCAGTTTGGGGGATAGGCTTCACCAAGCGAGTTGTTAAGCATAAACATTTGATGAACAGGTGGAACATAGAAATTCAGATCTTGGTTAGGATAGATAGGATGAGTGTCAAGGAATCCCGGAATGAAGTACATAGTAAGACCATTTGGGCATTTTATCTTGTGCCCCACAAGATGCTTAAGGTTCCCAGCATTAGTTTTGGACGCCTTTGATTTCCGGCTGGAGACCTTTCCCTGCAAAGGAGAGTTAAGTTTTCTTAACCACCCACATTTTCAGGGGTGGCTTAGAAGCAATGAGTCTAAGTGCAGCATCTGAGAACTTCGGCTTTGGAGCCCTAGTAAATAGCCTTGCAGGAGATGAATAATACTCATAGGAATAAGTAGAAAAATTCTTAGTTCTATGAACATAGCGGTTTGAGGAAACACGCTCATATTCATGGGTCTGAGTATGATTTCCCTGCAAAACATTGACGTTAGGGTGACTCAGATGAGTCCTCGGTTTGTATGAAGCTTTTGGACCATATGAAGCCTTTGGTATGGGGGTTGTCTTCTTCACAGGTGGTGTCATGATGACATTCACTGGAAGATTCTCAAGACAGCTTTTGGGTACCCATATCTTCTTCATAGGTGGCCCATTCCTGCAGTTAGTACCAATATACCTGGCAAACACTTTGCCATTCTGATTCTTAAACAGTTTATAATTTGCATCAAAGGATTCATCAATGATAATGGGGTTAGCACAAGTGAAACCAGATAAGGTGGATGGATCTACTGAAGGTTCCTTTGCAGCAACCCATGTGGTTTTGGGGTACTGCTCAATCTTCCAGTACGACCCATCAACATTCATTTTCCTCTAGAATCCAACACCCTCTTTCCTAGGGTTTCGGTTCAGAATCTGCTTTTTGAGGACATCACATAATGTCTGATGCCCTTTGAGTCTTTTATACATCCCTGTCTCAAGCAGTGTCTTCAACCTAGCATTCTCATCTACAATAGTAGTGGTATCCTCAGCAGAGGGGTTAGTTACCACATCAGCAGTTGAAGATATTGCAACAGTAGTAGCAGTAGAATATTCAGCAACAGAGGCATCGTTATCGCGCTCAATGCATTTTAGACATGGTGGTTCAAATCCTTCCTGAGCGGGACTGATCTGTTTAGCGCGAAGTGACTCGTTCTCTTTTTGAAGATCTTCATGAATTGCTCTCAACTTCTCAAGATCTTGCTTCCTTTGAAGATAATCGTAGGAAAGCTTTCCATGAGTTGTCGTGAGCGTTTCATGACGTCTTTCAAGTTCTTCGTACTTAACATGAAGATTTTTGATGTCTTCAATTAAGGACTGAGATCGGGTCATTTCCGCGTCCAACAGGTCATCGCTTTTGTCTAACAGTTTTTGAATGTGTTCCATAGCTATCTATTGTTCAGTTGCAATTTTAGCAAGTGTTTTGTAACTAGGTTTGGATTCACCATCAGGGTCATCTTCACTAGATGTTTGAAAGTAAGCATCGCGTGATTTTACCTTGGCACCACGTGCCATGAAGCAGCAGGTGGGAGGCGAGTCGTCCTTGTCATTATCATCAGCGTTGGTGACAGAGCCATTGTCTTCAGTGTTGAAGATGGACTTGGCGACGTAGGCTGTAGCTAGAGCGGACTTCGCCACACCGGTCGAGACTCCTCCTCAGACTCCACCTCCGCCTCCTCAGAAGCAGAGTCCTCCTCTGAATCCATTCCCTTGCAAACAAAAGCACGAGCCTTGCCAGATGAGCTCTTCTTGTGTGATGAAGACTTGGAAGAAGACTTTGAGGATTTCTTCTTCTTCTTGTCATCAGAATCATATTCTTTGCTCTTCTTCTTCTTCTTCTTCTTCTTCTTCTTCTTCTTCTTCTTCTTCTTCTTCTTCTTCTTCTTCTTCTCATTGTCCCACTGTGGACACTACGAGATGTAGTGACCAGGTTTCTTGCGCTTGTGGCAGGTTCTCTTCTTGTGGGCATGGGTGGAAGCTTCATCATTCCTTGAGCTGGATTGTGAAGACTTTCTGAAGCCTTTCTTCTTGGTGAATTTCTGGAACTTCTTCACAAGCATAGCAAGCTCCTTTCCAATGTCTTGGGATCACGGAATCGCAATGATTCTTCTTCAGATGAGGAAGCAGCAACCTTTGCCTTTAAATCGCGAGTTCGGCCATAGTTGGGGCCATAAATATCTCGTTTCTCAGATAGCTGGAACTCATGTGTGTTGAGCCTCTCAAGTATGTCATACGGATCGAGAGTCTTGAAGTCAGGGCGTTCTTGTATCATCAGGGCTAAGGTGTCAAGTGAGCTGTCAAGTGATCTCAGTAGTGTCTTGACTATTTCATGCTTCGTGATCTCAGTGGAGCCGAGTGCTTGGAGCTCATTTGTGATATCAGTGAGGCGATCAAACATGAGCTGGACGTTCTCATTGTCGTGTCTCTTGAAGCGGTTGAAGAGGTTGTGGAGAACACTGATCCTTTGATCTCGCTGAGTTGAAACGCCTTAATTGACCCTGGAGAGCCAGTCCCAGACTAGCTATACAACTCTCGTTTAAGATTTTTTGCAGGAAAACTTCTCTCTAAATGGGAAGGTCCCTACGTTATCGAGGAGGTCTATCATTCCGGTGCCATAAAAATCAACAACTTCGCAGGCACAAATCCAAAAGGTGGTAAGCGGTCAAAGGATCAAACACTATATCTCGGTAATCCTATAAATGTTGAAACCAATATTATTGAAACCGTAACCCGGAGGAATACATAAGGACACTTTCGAGCGTTCAGGGCGCCAAAAAGGAATAGGTATGTGGTACGGTAAGTAAACCGACTCCAAAACAATTTTTAAGGCAATATTTCTCTGTTTTGGAATATTTAGAAAAATAGAAAAATAAGTAGCAGTCCGGGGACGACACGAGGCCTCCACGAGGGTGGAGGGCGCGCCCTACCCTCCTGGGCGTGCCCCCCTACCTCGTGAGCACCTCGTGTGCCCTCCGGACTCCGTTTAGTTGCACGATACGTATTTTGGTCGGTAAAAAATCATTATATATTCTCCCGAAGGTTTTGACTCCCGTATCACGCAAATATCCCATGTCCTTGTTTCAAGCTGTTTTTCTGATAGATCCAGATCATCATGACGTCCCCAAGTGCTTCCAAGGACAAGTTCTTCGAGAAGGTGATCAACCCTTACCTCGCGGAGGTGCTGCGACACCCTCAAACCATTGAGATGCGTGATGGGTTGCTGCACATCCGCGATGTTGAGGGACCCAAGGGAACCGAAAGCGTGGATGCAAGGCTCGAAGCAATGGAGCAACAAGTTTTCAAGTGCCAGGGGATGGTGGAGCGTGGAATTAACGCTAGCCACAAGATGCTCGCGGAGTTCACCAACAACTACGAGCCGGATGCCAAGAACACCGAGGAAGCCATCTTCAAGCTACATGAGAAGATCGAGCACCTCCAAGCCCAAATCTATGATCTGCAAAATCAAAACTGTGAGTATGAATATAGATTCAAAAGGATGAGTTTGGCTGCAGATTTGAGGATTCCGGAGACTCGATCATCCTTCTATGATGGTGAGACTATGCCATGGAAGGTGGACGACAAGCCCGCATCATCAACAACACCTCCACTTCCTCCAACAACAAAGAAGGAGATATAATCACATGGGTATGGGTGCTCCCCTTGGCAACTGCCAAGCTTGGGGGAGGTGCCCCAGTATCGCATCACCATCACAACTCCTATCTTTACCGTTTTTCTTAGTTCGATCCTATTAGTAGTATCTTGATTTAGTAGAATAAAGTCATGGCATGATCTAGTTTTGAAGTTTTGCTTTATGATTCCTCGATGTAATCGAGTCCGTGAGCTATATATATATATATAATAAAGATTAGTGTTGAGTCAAGGGCTTGATTGTTTTGCCATGATCTTGGGTGGATAATAGAAAGAAAAAGAAAAAGAATAAAAAGAAACAAAGAGTTCATATTGATCTTAGTGAAAGTAATGACTTCACATAGAAAGAGTATGATGATTAAAAGTTGTTGGGAGTTGACAAATATAGCTTTGGTCATCGTTGCAATTAATAGGAAGTAATAAGGAAAGAGAGGTTTCACATATAGATATATTATCATTGACATCTTTTATGATTGGGAGCACTCATTAAAATATGACATGCTAAAGAGTTGATGTTGGACAAGGAAGACAACATAATGAGTTATGTTTTCTTACATCTGAGATAAAGTATGTTGTCATGGATCCTCTACTGTGTTGAGCTTGCCTTTCCCCCTCATGCTAGCCAAATTCTCAAAGACCAAGTAGAAATACTACTTGTGCTTCCAAATACCCTTAAACCAGTTTAGCCATGAGAGTCCACCATATCTACCTATGGATTGAGTAAGATCCTTCAAGTAAGTTGTCATCGGTGCAAGCAATAAAAATTTCTCTCTAAGTATGCATGACTTATTAGTGTAGAGAAATAAGCTTTGTACGAACTTGTTGTGGAAGTAATAAAAGCGACGGACTGCATAAAAGTTCCACATACAAGGGGCAATATAAAGTGACGTTCTTTTGCATTAAGATTTTGTGCATCCAACCATAAAAGCGCATGGCAACCTCTGCTTCCCTTTGCGAAGGGCCTATCTTTTATTATTATCTTCTACCTTATGCAAGAGTCACGGTGATCTTCACCTTTCCTTTTTCATTTTATCCTTTGGCAAGCCTGGCATGTTGGAAAGAACATGATATATATATCTAATTGGATGTAGGGGAGCATGAATTGTTATTGTTGACATTACCCTTGAGGTAAAAGGTTGTGGGGCAAAACTATAAGCCCCTATCTTTCTCTGTGTCCGATTAAACTCCGTAACCACAAGTATTGCGTGAGTGCTAGCAATTATGAAGGACTAAGTGATAGTTGAGTATGTGGACTTGCTTTTAAGCTCTGACATAGACTCTTTCCGATGTTATGATAAATTGTAGTTGCTTCAATGACTGAGGTTATAATTTGTTAGTGCCCAATAAGGTTTCTGATTCATACTTTTGCTTTGTGAAAAGATCATCACTTGAACATAAGTAATCATATGACTAATCTATATATGTTGTTGTTATGAGAATAATCATGATGCCTTCATGTCCGTATTTTATTTTTATCGACGCCTCTACCTCTAAACATGAGGACATATTTATTGTTATCGGCTTTTCGCTTGAGGACAAGCGAGGTCTAAGCTTGGGGGAGTTGATATGTCCATTTTGCATCATGCTTTTATATCGATATTTATCGCATTATGGGCTGTTATTTCACGTTATGTCACAATACTTATGGCTATTCCCTCTTATTTTACAAGGTTTACATGAAGAGGGAGAATGCCGGCATTTGGAATTGCATTTGGAAAAGGAGCAAATATTGGAGACCTATTACGTGCAACTGCAAAAGTCCTGAAACTCCACGGAATGTCTTAAAATAAATAAAGAAAAATCGTCGCCAAAGATGAAGGCTAGGGGGCCCACACCCTGCTCAGGAGGGTGGGGGGCGCGCCCTACCCCCCTGGGCGCGCCCCCTACCTCGTGGGCCCCCTGGTGGTTCTCCGATGCCCATCTTCTCCTATATGAAGTCTTTCGATGAGAAAAAAATCAGAGGCAACCTTTCGGGATGAGACACCGCCGCCACGAGGCGGAACCTTGGCGGAACCAATCTAGGGCTCCAGCGGAGCTGTTGTGCCGGGGACACTTCCCTACGGGAGGGGGAAATCATCTTCATCATCATCACCAACGCTCCTCTCATCGGGAGAGGGCAATCTCTATCAACATCTTCACCAGCACCATCTCATCTCCAAACCCTAGTTCATCTCTTGTATCCAATTCTTGTCTCCAAGTCCGGGATTGGTGCTAGTAGGTTGCTAGTAGTGTTGATTACTCCTTGTAGTTGATGCTAGTTGGTTTACTTGGTGGAAGATCATATGTTCAGATCCTTTATGCATATTATTACCCCTCTGATTATAAACATGAATATGCTCTGTGAGTAGTTACGTTTGTTCCTGAGGACAAGGGAGAAGTCTTGCTATTAGTAGTCATGTGAATTTGGTATTAGATTCGATATTTTGATGAGATGTATGTTGTCTAACCTCTAGTGGTGTTATGTGAACGTCGACTACATAACACTTCACCATTATTTGGGCCTAGAGGAAGGCATTGGGAAGTAATAAGTAGATGATGGTTGTTGTAACATCCCAAAATTCTAAATTTTGGAATGTTATAAACAAATAGATAGTTTTGATTGATTGTTTGGTGATTGGTGAAAGTGAGTGAATTCGAAACTTTTTGAAAGTTAAATGAGAGGGAATAGAAGGACTTTCCCAAACTTTCATTTTGCATTTTATGATCTCCGTGAATTCAAATTCTTTTCACCACAAAACCCTGGAGAGAAGATGGCATGACTTCTTCCATTTATTTAAATGACAAGGGGTGTTGAAAATATTTGAATTTCATTTGGGAAATATTTCCAACCCAGGAACTTTATGCAACTCAATGATTTTCACGAGCGAAGATAAAATGACTTCTTCAAAACATATGAAATATGAGTTGGGAGTTTCAAAGAATTAAATTCAAAGTTCTTTTGAATTTATTTTCAATTTGGAGTTATTTGAGTTTTATTCAAATTATTTTTCTCCAAAAATAAAATACATGGAAAACAGGGTAACATGATTCCCTACATCAGAAAATTGGAGAGAAATAAATTTGAAGTCATTTTGGTATTTTTAAATAGGGACAATTGCATTTTTATCCCTAGTTGGTTCCTACCCACGGGTTTTGCCCTTACTTTTCGAGCTTGCTCAGTTTTGCCCTTACTTTTTCCGTCGAGGTCCCTCGAATGCCCTTTATTTGTTTGACCAAAACTTTGAAAATTCATAACTAATTCATATGAACTTAGAAAAATGCAAATAAGATATAAAAATGTTAGGATAAACATTACCTTTATGTACATATCATTTGCATTAGGACAAACGCACCCTTTAAACTACTTGAGTTAATTAATGTTATTAACATTATTAAAAATAAAAGGTATAAACAATATTTTTTCATGAATAAAAATTACATGCAAATGTAGGTGATGTTTTACGAACATCACTGATATCTTATTTACATTTTTCTGAGTTCATATCAAAATGTTATGAAGTTTCAAAATAATGATCAAATTCGATAGAAAATAATTAAAAATATGATACTAACTCAGAAAAATGCAAATAAGATATATTGATTATCAGAAAACAACACATACAATTGCATGTAATTATTAATCATGAAAAAAATATTGTTTATACCTTTTTATTTTTAATAATGTTGATTACATTAATTACCTCAAGTAGTTTAAAGGGTGCTTTTGTCCTGAATGCAAATGATATGCACACAAAAGCAATGTTTATCTGAACATTTTGATATCTTATTTGCATTTTTCTGAGTTCATATGAATTAGTTATGAATTTTCAAAGTTTTGGTCAAACGATCAAAGGGCATTCGAGGGACCTCGACAGAAAAAGTAAGGGCAAAACTGAGCAAGCTCAAAAAGTAAGGGCAAAACCCGTGGGTAGGAACCAACTAGGGGTAAAAATGCAATTGTCCCTTTTAAAAATTAATTTAATGGATTTTATTAGAGCAGTAGCACTCCTTGATTTATTCAAAATTCTGTGGATTTTATTTGAAGCTAGAATAATGTTCAAGTCGTAGAAAATCTTTTTCTGAAAATTTTGATATATTATATGCCTATATAAGTTTTTTTATTTTGCTTTTATTGCCTGTGTTTGTCTGAAAAAATGTTTATTAAAAAAAAACTTTCTCTCCGCCCACTGGGCCGGCCCAGCCGAAGCCAGGCCAAGGCCCAGCTCCGCGCCGCCTCGCTCCCGTCCCCGACCGAGACTCCTCCCGAGTCGGCCGCCCGCCACCCCGCCCGCCTTCCTTGCCCCTCCTTCACGCCTGAGTCGCCCCACCCCTATATAAGCGCTCCGCCGCCCTCTTCTCCTCTTCGCCTCGCTTCGCCGCCCAAAGCCGCTTGCCAGCGATCTCGCCGAGCCGCCACTCCGCTCCGTCCCATCGCCATGGACCGTCGCCGACGCCGCCCTCCTCTTCGCCTCGGCCGACGCCCTCCCGTCTACTCCGGCCAGCGCTTGACCACCGGAGCCGCCTCACATGGCCCAGCTGTAATGCCGCCCGGCGACCATTGTCCGATCTGCCGAACCAAGCGAACCGGTATAAACCGCCAAACTCGATTCGTTTTTAGGGTTTTCGGTTTTTGTTTTAAAACCCGGTTTATTTCTTTTGGTTAGCTTAATTAGCGGACGTTCGTTCGTTAGTATACATAGCGAACGGTTTTCCGTTCGTTAGCGTTCTGTAGCGAGCGTTCGCTCGATATATTTTTCCTTTTCTTTTTATTTTAGGTCAGGGACCTATCTGTGATTATTTTCTTTACAGTTTAGCACCTGATTTTCAAAACCCCATAACTTCTTACTCGTTTGTCCAAATCCAACGAAACCAATGCCCACTTCTTCGTTATGATCCCCTCTATCAAGTAATTCAACTCAAACATGTTTTTGAAAGTTTAAAATTTGAATTAGATCAGAATTGAATTTAAACTTCGTTTGATCATAACTTGAGTTTCGTAACTCCGATTTAGTTGATTCTTTTTGCAAATCGAAGCTCTTGACCTAAACTCTCTGATAAGGCCAAATTCATATAGTTTGGGTACTGTTAGAAATTGTTTTATGTTGCAAGAGTTATTTGCTTGGTTTTGATGTCTCCGAATTTTTTTCTTCGTTCTTTCCGATCTTTTGAGTGATTGCTTATGTGTGGTTACTATTGCTTGCTTACGATAGATTGACCAGAGTGTGACGAGTAGAACTATCAAGAGTTTTGAGTGCGTATCATCTTCATCAACATTGCAGGCAAGTTCACACTTTGATCATACTCTCTTCATACCCAGTTTTTATGCATTAGTTTCACCCCTCAAACATTGCATGAGTAGGATTGATAACATGTGGGTATTGGGAAGTAGTTGATGAGGTAGGAACCTATTGCCCAGTTACTATCAAACCCTTGGGAGTTACTTCTACGTGTTGTTATTATTGCTATGCTATGCTTGTAGACGTGGATTGGGTTTTGAGAGTATTCATGACAGTTGTGAGATTGTTAATTAATGGTTTACTTAAGGTGGCAACATTAATACACATCTGGGTGGATTGAGGTACCTGGTTATTCCAGGATTGCCTGTCTAGGCACCTGGGTAGACCAAGATTGCCTGTTTCTTTTTGGACCGCCACCCAGGCTCAAAGGGGTCATAAGATTATTCATACTAGAAACGTCCGTGTGCAGCCACAAGCCATTATGGGCTCTGGCATAGTTGATTAAGTCGTGCGAACTCTTACAGGGTAGACTAGCAGATATAGGGGAAAGTAGGTGTACCGGTCTATCCATAGTAAGGTGCTAGCGCTCGAAAGACTATGTCTCGGTCATCCGTTTCTCAAACATCATGTAGTGCGAGAAATCCAACGGAGGCGATCGAGTCTTGTGGGGAAAAGTCATAAACCTCTGCAGAGTGTACAAACTAATCATGATTAGCCGTGTCCCGGTTATGGACATCTTGAGTATCTAGTTCTTGGATTATCCTGTTGATCTCATCACGTTACTTAATATAATTTGTTTGGGTTTAATGATGATGCTTAATTGGGATTGAGAATGCTGTCAACCATTCACAATGTTTAACAACCACCATGATAGTTAAATAAATTTATTCCTTTGCAGTAGGGAAAAATTGGCTTTTCACAAAACCCTTGTAACCATAGAGTTTTTCCACCAGCCATATATGCATGTAGTGATAGCCATATTTCAGCATTACTCTCTGATGTGAATTTGCCAGTACATTCAATGTACTGACCCTTTGTGGCTACAACGTCTCATGTTGCAGGATCTTACGACGAGTAAGTGATACGTTAGGGTTACGATTTCTACACTCAACTTTGCCCTTGGTGTTGATGGGAATCCACAACCTTGTTACTTCCACTATTTGGATCGAGGTAATGGTATTTACGTTACTTTATACATGTGATTTACCTCTGTTATAAATCCTCGAGTACTGTGTGTGTCAGCATACCGATCCAGGGATGACACTTAAGCACAGAGACTTGATCCATCCAGGTCAGGTCGCTACAAGATGGTATCAGAGCACATGTTGACTGTAGGACGTGACCCCTAGAAACTGGCAAGCCCATAGGAAAGATTTTCCTCTACAACTTTATTTTCAAAAAGATCTTTTACCTCTCTTCTCTTCTGAGCTTATTCAAATATTCCCTTTTAGTGAGACCATACCCCTTTTCCCTTTTGACCACGAAGATTCAGCTGATGGGATCACTCCAAGAAGTACAAGATATTGGACAACTAAGACCATTCGGAATGAAGAGGATTTTTTCTGAACATTATAATGATGGAAACTACAACGGTGAAGACTCCGAAGACTAGGAGAATTTGAAGGCTCTGAAGAATTCCCAGATTTTTTTATGACCTAGGAAGGCTACCCTTATGGAACCGGGTAGACTATGGAAGCTGTCAATACCCGAGATCAAGGTGTATCGGAGAAAGACCGGAATATGGAGCCTTAGAACTCAATGTTTTTTTCAAGAAACCCTAAGGCAGGAGATATCAACTATGGAATGATAGCTCATGGAAAGGGCAAGAGCAGAAATACAGCTATCCATGATGTCATCGCCCGCTTATGCTATTGTCACCATGCTGGGTTAAGCTTGCATATGCATGGAAGGATTCGATAGTAGAAGTCTGATGGAGCACCTATCAGCAAGATGAAGTTTTAACCTTGGCCGGTGTATCACCAGGATCTGGAGTATTACATCAAGAAGTTTAGGGTGGACCTTTAGGAAGTCATATTTGACAAGGAGGCAGTTCATGAAGAACTCAGGAACTAGAAGCTGAAAGTAGCCAAGCTGGAGGATCAAACCCTCAAGATACCGGAGATTCGACAAGAACTGAAGGACAGTAGAACCATGGCTCAGCCAAGGATGTTGAAACCCAAAAGTTTGGAATGCAACTCCAGGACTATTAAAGGACGTCACAAGAGACTTCGTGTCAATAAAGATGAGCTGGCAAAAATGACTTGAGAAAGACAAGCACGATCGGAAGAAGCCATCGGAGACATGAAGATGACTTGAAGAGTCTGATGACTTTAAAGATTTATTGACCATTAGAATCCCAAACCCCTATTATATACCTGCGTTAGATGCGACGATTGTGAGCTGTCATTTGTTTGATGTTTTCCCGACAGCCACAATAAAACCTGTCTTTTCAAAACTATTGTTTGTATTGTGTGCATCCCTCTCTATCTCTCTTATCCCACCCCAAAACCCATGGACCCAATAGAGGACGAATGGCGATGAGCTTGTATTTTCTAGACCAATGAGTCAATTGGAGACAGACCGATGGATTCAGAACATGGAGGATCGCATGGAGAATAACCCTATAGTCGAAAAGGACAAGCCCAGCATGCTCTTCCGTTCTTTGAAAGAGGTGCTGCTACCTGGGTGGAGGATGTACCAAACCATCAATGGATGGCAAGGAATAACCACTTGGAAAGAATTTAAGTGGACTTTGTTAAAGTCTCGGCTTGTGTCCCAGAAATTGAAGCCTTATGGAAAGGATATGAAGAAACCTTGTGCATACAAGCTTTGTGGAGAAATAGGACACAACCATAAAGAAAACAAGGATGAATACCCTCATAATCGGAGGATTACCAAAGGAGTTAGCCGAGGATCTCAGGGAACTTCGATTGGAGATTGTTCCCAAAGGTTTTGTTGCAGCAATGGAAGTTGAGTCTACATTGTTGAGAAAGATCCGTGAAGCTCAGAAGGATGACAAAGAGATTGCTGAGGTAAAAGAGAGGATGAGAAAAGGAAAGGCCAAAGGTTTTCGTAAGGATGAGCACGACACCTTATGGTTCGAGGACCGTGTAAATGTGCCCAATAATGCAAAGATCAGGAAGTTAATACTTCAGGAGGCTCATGACTCACCATACTCGATTCACCCTGGAAACACCAAGATGTATTTGGATTTGAAGGAGCGTTTCTGGTGGACTGGTATGAAGAAGGATATTGCGGAGTATGTAGTCATAGGTGATGTATACCAGAGAGTAAAGGCAGATCATCAGAAGCCAATCGGACTACTACAGCCTATGCCGATAACCGAATGGAAGTGGGATAAGCTTGGCATGGATTTCATTACCGGATTTCCCAGAACACGAACGGGACATGATTCTATCTGGGTAGTAGTTGATTCGCTTAACCAAAGTGGCTCACTTTATCCCAGTAAAAACCACCTATACAAGTGCAAAGTTGGCCAAGATATATTTGACCAAGATCGTATGTCTGCATGGAGTTACGAGGACCATCGCATCAGATAGAGGAGCACAGTTTACCTCAAAGTTTTGGAATCAGCTGCGCCACACTTTGGGTACTAGGCTAGAGTTCAGTATAGCCTTTGATCCGCAGATAGATGGATAAATCGAGAGAGTCAATCAGATTCTGGAGGATATGTTGAGAGCCTGAGCGCTAGATGATGGATCTAGTAGGGATGATAATCTACCTTACGCGGAGTTCTCATATAACAACAGTTACCAAGCGAGTTTGAAGATGGCCCATTTTAAAGCTTTGTATGGGAGAAGGAGCCAGACACCATTGATGTGGGATGAAGTTGGAGACCGTCAGTTGTCTGGACTAAATGTGATCAAGGAGTCAGAAGAGAATGTTAAGTGGATTCGAGATAGACTGAAGGTAGCTCAGTCTAGGCAGAAGAGTTATGCAGACTCAAAAATGCAAGGAGGTAGTCTATGAAATTGGAGACAGAGCATGTCTTTGTGTGTTCCCTGCGAGGAGTTAAACGATTTGGAGTTAAGGGAAAGTTAGCCCCGAGATTTGTAGGACCATACTAAGTTTTGGAGCGTATGGGAAAAGTGGCCAACAAGTTGGAGTCACCCGAAGGACTGTTAGGAGTTCATGATGTGTTTCATGTTTCCCAGTTGAAGAAGTGCCATGCAGAGATGGCCAATATTCCCTGTGGGGACGCTTGACCTGGAAAGGATAATGATGTTCCACGAAGTGAGTATGGACTTCATAAGTATAAGTTTTTATCTCGGTATGTGGGATATCCCACGAGGATGAAGAGATGAATTACTATTGGATATAAAGGAGGTATGATGTTGGAAATATGGATCAAGGTAAATTCCATGATGAGTCTAAGTAATCATGTCCTAGTTTGGTGCCAATAGAAGGAAGGGAGACAATACAATTGGATGGATTTAAGAATACTAGGAAGTTGGAAGTTGGAATAATGATCAGTTGCTCGATGATGAGTTCAAGGTATACAAGTGATGAGATGGGCCATAACCCACAGGCCCCAGGACCTGCCAAGAAGCAAGCACATTCTTGCTGAAGGAAAAACCCTGGAAGAAGTTATGATTTTTAATTGACAGACAATCCTATAGGAGTTTACGCAAAACCTGAGAGATGTGAAGGAACGATAGATGTTTGTCTGGCTTGCACAATCAATGGGTTTATCCGAACTTGGTTCGTCGACAAGAGAAATTCTGCAATGCTTGTGAGTATGACCGGGTGTTAGAATGCGAGGTTCGCTAAACCATGTACAAGGTAATGATTTGGGTGCGGGATGGGTTGATCACCATACCGACTTACTCTTATTATTCGCGTTGCTAGATGGCATGGTAAATCTGAGTGACTTACCTATAGTAGAGAGACGACGATTAAAACCTTATTTAAACCTTAGAATGGTATAAGTATTTTCCCTTGTACAAGGCAGTTGTTGCCAACCTTAGGATATACGGTGAGGATCAACCCAGACCCATTTCCTGCAGAAGAAACCATAAATTGATGACCACCATGAGATATCGATAGTTGTTTAGTATTGGCGCTAGACCTATCAGCTAAGAAGACCCAATCTCGGAATAACCTTACCAAGAGGAAAGGACAAAAGAATTGAGGAAAAGGTTATGCCACTACCGGAAGAGCCCAGAGAAGGAATTATCCTTACGATCTGAGAAGACCGACACTGTCAGTAATAAGGATGGAGTATATGGGTTTTGATGGGACTGTAACCATGCTTTTAAGGGTGGTAGCACCCGAGACCCCCGGAGATGATCGATGGATTTTGAGAAGACCCCCTACCCTAACCTATTTCTTTCTAGCCTCTCCAAATCTCGAGGACGAGATTCCTTTTAAGGGTGGTAGGTTTGTAACATCCCAAAATTCTAAATTTTGGAATGTTATAAACAAATAGATAGTTTTGATTGATTGTTTGATTGATTGACTGAAAGTGAGTGAATTCGAAACTTTTTGAAAGTTAAATGAGAGGGAATAAAAGGACTTTACCAAACTTTCATTTTGCATTTTATGATCTCCGTGAATTCAAATTATTTTCACCACAAAACCCTGGAGAGAAGATGACATGACTTCTTCCATTTATTTAAATGACAAGGGGTGTTGAAAATATTTGAATTTCATTTGGAAAATAATTCCAACCAGGAACTTTATGCAACTCAATGATTTTCACGGCGAAGATAAAATGACTTCTTCAAAACATATGAAATATGAGTTGGGAGTTTCAAAGAATTAAATTCAAAGTTCTTTTGAATTTATTTTCAATTTGGAGTTATTTGAGTTTTATTCAAATTATTTTTCTCCAAAAATAAAATACATGGAAAACAAGGTAACATGATTCCCTACATCAGAAAATTGGAGAGAAATAAATTTGAAGTCATTTTGGTATTTTTAAAAATTATTTTACTGGAATTTATTAGAGCAGTAGCACTCCTTGATTTATTTAAAATTCTGTGGATTTTATTTGAAGCTAGAATAATGTTCAAGTCGTAGAAAATCTTTTTCTGAAAATTTTGATATATTATATGCATATATACGTTTTTTTATATTGCTTTTATTTCCTTTGTTTGTCTGGAAAAAAATGTTTATTAAAAAAAACTTTCTCTCCATGCTGGGCGGCCAGTAAAGCAGGCCAAGGCCCAGCTCCGCGCCGCCTCGCTCCCGTCCCGGCCAGGACTCCTCGAGTCCGGCCGCCCGCCACCGGCCGCCTTCCTTGCCCCCTCCTCCACGCCTGAGTCGCCCGCCCCCCTATATAAGCGCCCCTCTGCCGCCCTCTTCTCCTCTTCGCCTCGCTTTCGCCGCCCGCCGCTTGCCGCCCAAGCCGCCGCCCTTGATCTCGCCGAACCGCCACCACCCCGCTCCGTCCCGTCGCCGTGGACCGCCGCCGATGCCGCCCTCCTCTTCGCCTCGACGCCCCGCCCCTTCCCGTCTACTCCGCCGTTGACGCCGACCACCGGAGCCGCCTCCCCGCGCGCAGCCGGCGCCGTAATTGCCACCGCCGGCGACCCTCCGTTCGATCTACCCGAACCGGCCGAACCGGTATAAACCGCCGACTCCGATCCGTTTTTAGGGTTTCTGGTTTTTGTTTTAAAACCCGGTTTATTTCTTTTGGTTAGCTTAATTAGAGGACGTTCATCCGTTAGTATACATAGCGAACGGTTTTCTGTTCGTTAGTGTTCTGTAGCGAGCGTTCGCTTGATAGATTTTTCCTTTTCTTTTTATTTTCGGTCAGGGACCTATCTGATTATTTTCTTTATAGTTTAGCCCCTGATTTTCAAAACCCCATAACTTCTTACTCGTTTGTCCAAATCCAACGAAACCAACGCCCACTTCTTCGTTATGATCCCCTCTATCCGGTAATTCAACTCAAACATGTTTTTTAAAGTTTAAAATTTGAATTAGATCAGAATTGAATTTGAACTTCGTTTGATCATAACTTGAGTTTCGTAACTCCGATTTAGTTGATTCTTTTTGCAAATCGAAGCTCTTGACCTAAACTTTCTGATAAGGCCAAATTCATATAGTTTTGTATTGTTAGAAATTGTTTTATGTTGCAAGAGTTATTTGCTTGGTTTTGATGTTTTCCGAATTGTTTTCTTCGTTCTTTCCGATCTTTTGAGTGATTGCTTATGTGTGGTTACTATTGCTTGCTTACGATAGATTGACCGGAGTGTGAAGAGTAGAACTATAAAGAGTTTTGAGTCCGTATCATCTTCATCAACATGGCAGGCAAGTTCACACTTTGATCATACTCTCTTCATACCCAGTTTTTATGCATTAGTTTCACCCCTCAAACATTGCATGAGTAGGATTGATAACATGTGGGTATTGGGAAGTAGTTGATGAGGTAGGAACCTATTGCCCAGTTACTATCAAACCCTTGGGAGTTACTTCCACGTGTTGTTATTATTGCTATGCTATTCTCGTAGACGTGGATTGGGTTTTGAGAGTATTCATGATAGTTGTGAGATTGTTAATTAATGGTTTATTTAAGGTGGCAACATTAATACACATCTGGGTGGATTGAGGTACCTGGTTATTCTAGGATTGCCTGTCTAGGCACCTGGGTAGACCAGGATTGCCTGTTTCTTTTTGGACCGCCACCCAGGCTCAAAGGGGTCATAAGATTATTCATACTAGAAACTTCCGTGTGCAGCCACAAGCCATTATGGGCTCTGGCATAGTTGATTATGTCGTGCGAACTCTTACAGGGTAGACTAGCAGATGAAGGGGAAAGTAGGTGTACCGGTCTATCCATAGTAAGGTGCTAGCGCTTCTGAAAGACTATGTCTCGGTCATTCGTTTCTCAAATATCATGTAGTGCGAGAAATCCAACGGAGGCGATCGAGTCTTCTGGGGAAAAGTGCGCAAACCTCCGCAGAGTGTACAAACTAATCATGATTAGCCGTGTCCCCGGTTATGGACATCTTGAGTATCTAGTTCTTGGATTATCCTGTTGATCTCATCACGTTACATAATATAATTTGTTTGGGTTTAATGATGATGCTTAATTGGGATTGAGAATGCTGTCAACCATTCTCAATGTTTAACAACCACCACGATAGTTAAATAAATTTATTCCTTTGCAGTAAGGAAAAATTGGCTTTTCGCAAAACCCTTGTAACCATAGAGTTTTTCCACCAGCCATATATGCATGTAGTGATAGCCATATTTCAGCATTACTCTACAGTGTGAATTTGCCAGTACATTCAATGTACTGACCCTTTGTGGCTGCAACGTCTCATGTTGCAGGATCTTACGGCGGGTAAGTGATACGTTAGGGTTACGATTTCTACACTCAACTTTGCCGTTGGTGTTGATGGGAATCCACAACCTTGTTACTTCCGCTATTTGGATTGAGGTAATGGTATTTACGTTACTTTATACATGTGATTTACCTCTGTTATAAATCCTCGAGTACTGTGTGTGTCAGCATACCGATCCAGGGATGACACTTAAGCACAGAGACTTGATCCATCCGGGTCAGGTCGCTACAGTTGCTAGAGTGACAGAAGCTTAAACCCTAGTTTATGCGTTGCTTTGTAAGGGGCTGATTTGGATCCATATGTTTCATGCTATGGTTAGGTTTACCGTAATACTTTTGTTGTAGTTGCGGATGCTTGCAATAGAGGTTAATCGTAAGTGGGATGTTTGTTCAAGTAAGAACAGCACCCAAGCACCGGTCCACCCACATATCAAATTATCAAAGTACCGAACGCGAATCATATGAACGTGATGAAAACTAGCTTTATGATATTCCCATGTGTCCTCGGGAGCGCTTTTCCTGTTATAAGAGTTTGTTCCGGCTTGTCCTTTGCTACAAAAAGGATTGGGCCACCTTGCTGCACCTTATTTACTTTTGTTACTTGTTGCTCGTTACAATTTACCTTATCACAAAACTATCTGTTACCACTTATTTCAGTACTTGCAGAGAATACCTTACTGAAAACCAGTTATCATTTCCTTCTGCTCCTCGTTGGGTTCGACACTCTTACTTATCGAAAGGACTACGATAGATCCCCTATACTTGTGGGTCATGAATGTTCTTGGCAGTAGAGTCCAGTTGAACGAACTTCTTGACATCAGCCGGGGTGACACCTTCACCAGTCTTGGGAACGCTGTTCTTGACGACATGCCACAGATCGACATCAATGGCTTCAAGATGAATGCGCATCTTATTCTTCCAGTAGAGATACTCAGTGCCATCGAAGATGGGGCACGCAACGGAGACTTTGATTATCCCTGCAGTCGACATAGCTAAAACTCCAGGTGGTTAAACCGAATCACACAAAATAAGGGAGTACCGTTGCTCTGATACCAATTGAAAGGGCTAGTTATCGACTAGAGGGGGGTGAATAGGCGATTTTTATGAAAGTCTTCAAAACATAGGAGTTTCGAAGACAAACAATAGAAATGACACTATTCGTATGCAGCGGAAGGTAGACTACACTAGACAAGCCATAGTCAAGTATTCAATGAAGTGAAAGCACGAAGACTATTAGCACCTAGGTAGTAAAGATCAGGATGGAAGATAGTATGAAGCCAATCGGGACAAGTAGTCACACAGTGAAGTCAAATAGATAATGCAAGCAGACAATGACTTCATGAAGACAAACTGTAAGTAAAGAGAAGTGAGAGATAGAACCAGTAGCTTCGGGAGGACAGAGATTTGTTTGACCAGTTCCAGTTGCTGTGACTATTGGGGATCGTTCCATAAATTAAAAAAATTCTACGCATCACCAAGATCAATCTATGGAGTAACTAGCAATGAGAGAGAGGGGAGTGCATCTTCATACCCTTGAAGATCACGAGACGGAAGCGTTACAAGAACTTGGATGAATGAGTCGTACTCGAAAGCGATTCAGATCGCGGTGGACTCCGATCTAAGCGCCGAACAACGGCACCTCCGCGTTCAACACACGTGCAGCCCGGTGACGTCTCCCGCGCCTTGATCCAGCAAGGAGGAGGGAGAGGTTGAGGAAGAGGGCTCCAGCAGCAGCACGACGGCGTGGTGGTGATGGAGTGGCAGTTCTCCGGCAGGGCTTCGCCAAGCTCTTGCGGAGGAGGAGAGGTGTTGGGGAGGGGAGGGGCTGCGCCTTCAATGTGGTGCTACACCCCTCCCTCCACCCCTCTATTTATAGGGAGAAGGGAAGGGGGCCGGCCCCCTCTAGATGAGATCTAGAGGGGGGGCAGCGGCCACGGGGAGGGGGCTTGCCCCCCAAGCAAAGGGGGCGCCCCCTTTAGGGTTTCCCCCCAACCCTAGGCGCATGGGCCCAAGGGGGGTGGCGCCCAGCCCTCCAAGGGGATGGTTCCCTTCCCTCTACAGCCCATGAGGCCCTCTGGGACAGTTGGCCCCTCCCGGTGGACCCCCGGAACCCCTCCGGTGGCCCCGGTACAATACCTGTATGCCCCCGATTATTTCCGGTGACCGTATGACAACTTCCCATATATAAATCTTCACCTCCGGACCGGTCCGGAACTCCTCATGACGTCCGAGATCTCATCCGGGACTCCGAACAACATTCGGTAATCACATACAAATCTTCCTAATAACCCTAGCGTCATTGAACCTTAAGTGTGTAGACCCTACGGGGTCGGGAATCATGCAGACATGACCGAGATAGCTCTCCGGCCAATAACCAACAGCGGGATCTGGATACCCATGTTGGCTCCCACTGTTGGAGAACGTTGCAGAAAATTAAATTTTTTCCTACGGTTTCACCAAGATCCATCTATGAGTTCATCTAAGCAACGTGTCAAGGGAGAGAGTTTGCATCTACATACCACTTGTAGATCGAGTGCGGAGGCGTTCAAGGGGATGGTGATGATGGAGTCATACTCGACGTGATTCGGATCACCGGTGACCAAGTGCTGAACGGACAGCACCTCCACATTCAACACACGTACGGTACGGACGACGTCTCCTCCGTCTTGATCCAGCAAGGAGGAAGGAGAGGTTGAGGAAGACAGCTCCAACGGCAGCACGACGGCGTGGTGTTGTTGTTGCAAAGAAGATACTCGGCTGTGGGCTTCGCCAAGCACGTACGGAGGAGGAGAGGTGTTGGGGAGGGGAGGGGCTGCGCCTTGGCTTGGGTGTGCAGCCCTCCCCTCACCCCTCTATTTATAGGGGAAGGGAGAAGGGGGGCCTCTAGATGGCATCTAGAGGGGGCGGCCAAGGGAGGGGCTTGCCCCCAAGCAAGGGCGCCCCTCTAGGGTTCCCCCCTCAACCCTAGGCGCAAGGGCCCAAGGAAGGGGGGTGTGCCCAGCCCACCAGGGGCTGGCCCCTTCCCACGCAGCCCAAGTGGCCCCCCGGGAGGGGTGGCCCCTCTCGGTGGACCCCCGGAACCCTTTCGGTGGCCCCGGTACAATACCGGTATGCCCCCGAAACTTTCCGGTGTCCGTTTGACAACTTCCCATATATAAATCTTTACCTCCGGACTATTCCGGAACTCCTCGTGACGTCCGGGATCTCATCCGGGACTCCGAACAACATTCGGTAATCTCATACAAGTCTTCCTAATAACCCTAGCGTCACCGAACCTTAAGTGTGTAGACCCTACGGGTTCGGGAGACATGCAGACATGACCGAGACGCTCTCAAGTCAATAACCAACAGCGGGATCTGGATACCCATGTTGGCTCCCACATGCTCCTCGATGATGTCATCGGATGAACCACGATGTCGAGGATTCAAGCAACCAGTATACCATTCCCTTTGTCGACGGTATGTTACTTGCCCGAGACTCGATCGTCGGTATCCCAATACCTCGTTCAGTCTTGTTACCGGCAAGTCACTTTACTCGTACCGTAATGCATGATCCCGTGACCAGACACTTGGTCACTTTGAGCTCATTATGATGATGCACTACCGAGTGGGCCCAGTGATACCTCTCCGTGTCTGGAGTGACAAATCCTGTCTCGATCCGTGTCAACCCAGAGACACTTTCGGAGATACCTGTAATGCACCTTTATAGTCACCCGATTCACGTTGTGGACGTTTGGTACACCCAAAGCACTCCCTACGGTATCCGGAGTTACACGATCTCATGGTCTAAGGAATAGATACGTGATGTGAGAAAGCTCTAGCAAAATGAACTACACGATCTTGTGCTATGCTTAGGATTGGGTCTTGTCCATCACGTCATTCTCCTAATGACGTGATCCCGTTGTCAATGACATCCGATGTCCATAGTCGGAAACCATGATTATCTGTTGACCAACGAGCTAGTCAACTAGAGGCTTACTAGGGACGTATTGTGGTCTATGTATTCACACATGTATTACGATTTCCGGATAATACAATTATAGCATGAATAAAAGACAATTATCATGAACAAGGAAATATAATAATAATGCTTTTATTATTGCCTCTAGGGCATATTTCCAACAGTCTCCCACTTGCACTAGAGTCAATAATCTAGTTACATTGTGATGAATCGAACACCCATAGAGTTCTGGTGTTGATCATGTTTTGCCCGCGGAAGAGGTTTAGTCAAGGGATCTGCGACATTCAGATCCGTATGTACTTTACAAATTTCTATGTCTCCATCTTGAACATTTTCACGGATGGAGTTGAAGCGACGCTTGATGTGCCTGGTCTTCTTGTGAAACACAGGCTCCTTGGCAAGTGCAATAGCTCCGGTGTTGTCACGAGAAGAGTTTGATCGGCCCCGATGCATTGGGTATGACTCCTAGGTCGGTGATGAACTCCTTCACCCAAATTGCTTCATGCGCTGCCTCCGAGGCTGCCATGTACTCCGCTTCACATGTAGATCCCGCCACGATGCTCTGCTTGCAGCTGCACCATTCTTGCTTCCACCATTCAACATATACACGTATCCGGTTTGTGACTTACAGTCATCCAGATGCGTGTCGAAGCTAAGCGTCGGCGTAACCCCTTCTGACGAGCTCTTCGTCACCTCCATAAACGAAACATGTCCTTCGTCCTTTTCAGGTACTTTAGGATATTCTTCACCGCTGTCCAAAGGTGTTCCTTGCCGGGATTACTTTGGTACCTTCCTACCAAACTTACGGCAAGGTTTACATCAGGTGCAGTACACGGCATGGCATACATAATAGATCCTATGGCTGAAGCATAGGGGATGACACTCATCTCTTCTTTATCTTTTGCCGTGGTCGGGCATTGAGCCGAGCTCAATCTCACACCTTGTAGTACAGGCAAGAACCCTTTCTTGGACTGATCCATTTTGAACTTCTTCAAAATCTTATCAAGGTATGTGCTTTGTGAAAGACCGATGAGGCGTCTCGATCTATCTCTATAGATCTTGATGCCTAATATATAAGCAGCTTCTCCAAGGTCCTTCATTTAAAAACACTTATTCAAGTAGGCCTTAATGCTGTCCAAGATTTCTATATCATTTCCCATCAAAAGTATGTCATCTACATATAATATGAGAAATGCTACAGAGCTCCCACTCACTTTCTTGTAAACGCAGGGCTTCTCCATAAGTCTGCATAAACCCAAACGCTTTGATCATCTCATCAAAGCGAATGTTCCAACTCCGAGATGCTTGCACCAGCCCATAAATGGATCATGGAGCTTGCATACTTTGTTAGCATTTTTAGGATCGACAAAACCTTCCGGCTGCATCATATACAGCTCTTCCTTAAGATAACCGTTAAGGAACGCTGTTTTGGCGTCCATCTGCCATATTTCATAATCATAGTATGCGGCAATTGCTAACATGATTCGGACGGACTTAAGCTTCGCTACGGAGAGAAAGTCTCATCGTAGTCAATCCCTTGAACTTGCCGATAACCCTTAGCGACAAGTCGAGCTTTATAGATGGTGACATTACCATCCGTGTCCGTCTTCTTCTTACAGATCCATTTGTTTTCTATCGCCGCCGATCATCGGGCAAGTCGGTCAAAGTCCATACTTTGTTTTCATACATGGATTCTATCTCGGATTTCATGGCTTCTAGCCATTTGTTGGAATCTGGGCCCGCCATCGCTTCTTCATAGTTCAAGGTTCACCGTTGTCTAACAACATGATTTCCGTGACAGGGTTGCCGTACCACTGCAGTGCGGAACGTGTCCCGTGGACCCTGAAGTTCAAGAGCAACTTGATCCGAAGTACCTTGATCATCATCATTAATTTCCTCTCCAATTGGTGTAGGCACCACATGAACATTTTCTGAGCTGCACTACTTTACGGTTCAAGAGGTAGTACTTCATCGAGTTCTACTTTCGTCCCACTTACTTCTTTCGAGAGAAACTCTTTTTCCAGAAAGGATCCGTTCTTGGCAACAAAGATCTTGCCCTCGGATCTTAAGTAGAAGGTATACCCAATGGTTTCTTTAGGGTATCCTATGAAGACGCATTTTCCGACTTGGGTTCGAGCTTTTCAGGTTGAAGTTTCTTGACATAAGCATCGCATCCCCAAACTTTTAGAAACGACAGCTTAGGTTTCTTCCCAAACCATAATTCATACGGTGTCGTCTCAACGGATTTAGACGGTGCCCTATTTAAAGTGAATGTAGCTGTCTCTAGAGCGTATCCCCAAAATGATAGCGGTAAATCTGTAAGAGACATCATAGATCGCACCATATCCAATAGAGTGCGATTACGACGTTCGGACACACCATTACTGTTGAGGTGTTCGGTAGGCGTGAGTTGTGAAACGATTCCACATTTTCTTAAGTGTGTACCAAATTCGTGACTCAAATATTCTCCTCCACGATCCGATCGTAAGAATTTTATTCGGTCACGTTGATTCTCTACTTCATTCTGAAATTCCTTGAACTTTTCAAAGGTCTCAGACTTGTGTTTCATCAAGTAGACATACCCATATCTACTCAAGTCATCTGTGAGAGTGAGAACATAATGATATCCTCCGCGAGCCTCAACACTCATTGGACCGCACACATCGGTATGTATGATTTCCAATAAGTTGGTTGCTCGCTCCATTGTTCCGGAGAACGGAGTCTTGGTCATCTTGCCCATAAGACATGGTTCGCATGTGTCAAATGATTCATAATCTAGAGACTCCAAAAGTCCATCAGTATGGAGCTTCTTCATGCGCTTGACACCAATGTGACCAAGGCGGCGATGCCACAAGTATGTGGGACTATCGTTATCAACTTTACATCTTTTGGTATTCACGCTATGAATATGTGTAACATTACGCCGAGATTCATTAAGAATAAACCATTGACCAACGGAGCATGACCATAAAACATATCTCTCATATAAATAGAACAACCATTATTCTCGGATTTAATTGAGTAGCCATCTCGCATTAAACGAGATCCTGATACAATGTTCATGCTCAAATTTGGCACCAAATAACAATTATTAAGGTTTAAAACTAATCCCGTAGGTAAATGTAGAGGTAGCGTGCCGACGGCGATCACATCGACTCTGGAACCATTCCCGACGCGCATCGTCACCTCGTCCTTCGCCAGTCTCCGCTTATTCCGCAGCTCCTGCTGTGTGAGTTACAAATATGAGCAACGGCACGGTATCAAATACCGGGAGTTACTACGAGTCTTGGTAAGGTACACATCAATTACATGTATATCAAATATACCTTTGGTGTTGCCGGCCTTCTTATCCGCTAAGTATTTGGGGCAGTTCCGCTTCGATGACCCTTCCCTTGCAATAAAAGCACTTCAGTCTCGTGCTTGGGTCCATTCTTTGACTTCTTCCCGGTAACTGGCTTACCGGGCGCGGCAACATCCTTGCCGTCCTTCTTGAAGTTCTTTTTGCCCTTGCCCTTCTTGAACTTAGTGGTCTTATTGACCATCAACACTTGATGTTCTTTCCTGATTTCAACCTCTGCTGACTTCAGCATTAAAAATACTTCAGGAATGGTCTTCACCATCCCCTGCATATTTTAGTTCATCACAAAGCTCTTGTAGCTTGGTGGGAGCGACTGAAGGATTCTGTCAATGACCGCCTCATCAGGGAGGTTAATATTCAATTTGGGTCATGCGGTTGTGCAACGGACATTACGAGTATGTGCTCACCGATGTAACTATTTTCCTCCATCTTACAACTATAGAACTTGTCGAGACGTCATATCTCTCGACCGGCGTGAGCTTGGAAAACTAGTTTCAGCTCCTCGAACATCTCATATGCTCCGTGATGCTCAAAAGCGATTTTGGAGCCCCGGTTCTAAGTTGTATAGCATGCCGCACTGAACGAGGGAGTAATCATCGATGCGTGCTCGCCAAACGTTCAAATCATCTTGCAGTCTTTGGGAGAGCAGGTGGGTCACCTAAGCGGTGCTTCTAGGACATATGCCTTCTTGGCAGCTATGAGGATGATCCTCGAGGTTAGGACCCGATCCGTATAGTTGCTGCCATCATCTTTCAGCTTGGTTTTCTCTAGGAACGCGTTGAAGTTCATGTTGACATGAGCGTTGGCCATTTGATCTACAAGACATATTTTCAAAAGTTTTAGACTAAGTTCATGATAATTAAGTTCATCTTAATCAAATTTTTGAATGAACTCCCACTCAGATTTGACATCCCTCTAGTCATCTAAGTGTTACACGATCCGAGTCGACTAGGCCGTGTCCGATCATCACGTGAGACGGACTAGTCATCGTCGGTGAACATTCTCATGTTGATCGTATCTTCTATACGACTCGTGTTAGTACTTTCGGTCTCCGTGTTACGAGGACATGTCGTACATGCTAGGCTCGTCAAGTTAACCCTAAGTGTTTTGCATGTGTAAAACTGTCTTACACCCGTTGTATGTGAACGTGAGGATCTATCACACCCGATCATCACGTGGTGCTTCGAAACGACGAACTTTAGCAACGGTGCACAGTTAGGGGAGAACACTTCTTGAAATTGTTGTAAGGGATCATCTTATTTACTACCGTCGTTCTAAGTAAACAAGATGCATAAAACATAATAAACATCACATGCAATTATATAAAGTAGTGACATGATATGGCCAATATCATATAGCTCCTTTGATCTTCATCTTCGGGGCTCCATGATCATCTTGTCACCCACATGACATCATGATCTCCATCATCATGATCTCCATCATTGTGTCTTCATGAAGTTGTCACGCCAACGATTACTTCTACTTCTATGACTAACGTGTTTAGTAATAAAGTAAAGTAGTTCACATGGCGTTTTTCAATGACACGCATGTCATACAAAATAAGGACAACTCCTATGGCTCCTGCCGGTTGTCATACTCATCGACATGCAAGTCGTGATTCCTATTACAAGAACATGATCTCATACATCACAATATATCATTCATCATTCATCACAACTTCTGGCCATATCACATCACATGACAATTGCTGCAAAAACAAGTTAGACGTCCTCTAATTGTTGTTGCATCTTTTACGTGGCTGCAATTGGGTTCTAGCAAGAACGTTTTCTTACCTACGAATGACCACAACGTGATTTTGTCAACTTCTATTTACCCTTCATAAGGAACCTTTTCATCGAATCCACTTCAACTAAAGTGGGAGAGACAGACACCCGCCAGCCACCTTATGCAACTAGTGCATGTCAGTCGGTGGAACCGGTCTCACGTAAGCGTACGTGTAAGGTTGGTCCTGGCCGCTTCATCCCACAATACTGCTAAAGCAAGATAAGAATAGTAGCGGCAAGCAAGTTGACAAGATCTACGCCCACAACAAAATTGTGTTCTACTCGTGCAATAGAGAACTACGCATAGACCTAGCTCATGATGCCACTGTTGGAGAACGTTGCAGAAAATTAATTTTTTTTCCTACGGTTTCACCAAGATCCATCTATGAGTTCATCTAAGCAACGAGTCAAGGGAGAGAGTTTGCATCTACATACCACTTGTAGATCGAGTGCGGAAGCGTTCAAGGGGATGGTGATGATGGAGTCGTACCGGCGTGATTCGGATCACCGGTGACCAAGTGCTGAGCGGACAGCACCTCCGCGTTCAACACACGTGCAGTGCAGACGGCGTCTCCTCCGTCTTGATCCAGCAAGGAGGAAGGAGAGGTTGAGGAAGACAGCTCCAACGGCAACACGGCCAGGCGTGGCGTTGTTGTTGCAAAGAAGATCTCGGCTGTGGCTTCGCCAAGCACGTGCGGAGGAGGAGAGGTGTTGGGGAGGGAGGGCTGCACCTTGGCTTGGGTGTGCAGCCCTCCCTCACCCCTCTATTTATAGGGGAAGGAGAGGGGGCTGGCCCCTCTAGATGGCATCTAGAGGGGCGGCCAGGGGAGGGGGCTTGCCCCAAGCAAGGGGGCGCCCTCTAGGGTTCCCCCCCTCAACCCTAGGCGCAAGGGCCCAAGGGAGGGTGCGCCCAGCCCACCAGGCTGGCCCCTTCCCACGCAGCCCAGTGGCCCCGGGAGGTGGCCCCTCCGGTGGACCCGGAACCCTTCCGGTGGCCCCAGTACAATACAGTATGCCCCGAAACTTTCCGGTGTCCGTTTGACAACTTCCCATATATAAATCTTTACCTCCGGACTATTCCGGAACTCCTCGTGACGTCCGGGATCTCATCCAGGACTCGAACAACATTCGGTAATCTCATACAAGTCTTCCTAATAACCCTAAGCGTCACCGAACCTTAAGTGTGTAGACCCTACGGGTTGGAGACACGCAGAACATGACCGAGACGCTCTCGGGTCAATAACCAACAACGGCATCTGGATACCCATGTTGGCTCCACATGCTCCTCGATGATGTCATCGGATGAACCACGATGTCGAGGATTCAAGCAACCCGTATACCATTCCCTTTGTCGACGGTATGTTACTTGCCGAGAGACTTCGATCGTCGGTATCCCAATACCTCGTTCAGTCTTGTTACCGGCAAGTTACTTTACTGCATCGTAATGCATGATCCCGTGACGGACACTTGGTCACTTTGAGCTCATTATGATGATGCACTACCGAGTGTGCCCGGTGATACCTCTCCGTAATACGGAGTGACAAATCCTGTCTCGATCCGTGTCAACCCAATGCAGACACTTTCGGAGATACCTGTAATGCACCTTTATAGTCACCCGATTACGTTGTGACGCGTTTGGTACACCCAAAGCACTCCCTACGGAATCCGGGAGTTACGATCTCATGGTCTAAGGAATAGATACTTGACATTGAGAAAGCTCTAGCAAAGCGAACTACACGATCTTGTGCTATGCTTAGGATTGGGTCTTGTCCATCACGTCATTCTCCTAATGACGTGATCCCGTTGTCAATGACATCGATGTCCATAGTCGAGGAAACCATGACTATCTGTTGACCAACAAGCTAGTCAACTAGAGGCTTACTAGGGGCGTATTGTGGTCTATGTATTCACACATGTATTACGATTTCCGGATAATACAATTATAGCATGAATAAAAGACAATTATCATGAACAAGGAAATATAATAATAATGCTTTTATTATTGCCTCTAGGGAATATTTCCAACACCCACATGTTCCACGATGATCTCATCGGATGAACCACGATGTCGAGGATTCAAGCAATCCCGTATACAATTCCCTTTGTCAATCGGTACGTTACTTGCCCGAGATTCGATCGTCGGTATCCCAATACCTCGTTCAATCTCGTTACCGGCAAGTCACTTTACTCGTTCCGTAATGCATGATCTCGTTACCAACCACTTGGTCACATTGAGCTCATTATGATGATGCATTACCGAGTGGGCCCAGAGATACCTCTCCATCACACGGAGTGACAAATCCCAGTCTCGATTCGTGCCAACCCAACAGACAATTTCGGAGATACCTATAGAGTACCTTTATAGTCACCCAGTTACGTTGTGACGTTTGGTACACCCAAAGCACTCCTACGGTATCCGGGAGTTACACAATCTCATGGTCTAAAGAAATGATACTTGACATTAGAAAAGCTCTAGCAAACGAACTACACGATCTTGTGCTACGCTTAGGATTGGGTCTTGTCCATCACATCATTCTCCTAATGATGTGATCCCGTTATCAATGACATCCAATGTCCATAGTCAGGAAACCATGACCATATGTTGATCAACGAGCTAGTCAACTAGAGGCTCACTAGGGACATGGTGTGGTCTATGTATTCACACATGTATTACGGTTTCCGATCAATAAAATTATAGCATGAACAATAGACAATTATCATGAACAAGGAAATATAATAATAACCATTTTATTATTGCCTCTAGGGCATATTTCCAACAGTCTCCCACTTGCACTAGAGTCAATAATCTAGTTACATTGTGATGAATCGAACACCCATAGAGTTCTGGTGTTGATCATGCTTTGCTCGCGGAAGAGGTTTAGTCAATGGATCTGCGACATTCAAATTCGTATGCACTTTACAAATATCTATGTCTCCATCTTGAACTTTTTCACGAATGGAGTTGAAGCGACGCTTGATGTGTCTGGTCTTCTTGTGAAACCTGGGCTCCTTGGCAAGGGCAATAGCTCCAGTGTTGTCACAGAAGAGAGTCATCGGGCCCGACGCATTGGGAATAACTCCTAGGTCGGTAATGAACTCCTTTATCCAGATTGCTTCATGTGCTGCCTCCGAGGCTGCCATGTACTCCGCTTCACATGTAGATCCCGCCACGATGCTTTGCTTGCAACTGCACCAGCCATCGCCCCACCATTCAAAATATACACGTATCCGGGTTTGTGACTTGGAGTCATCCAGATGCGTGTCGAAGCTAGCATCTATGTAACCCTTTACGACGAGCTCTTCGTCACCTCCATAAACGACAAACATATCCTTAGTCCTTTTCAGGTACTTCAGGATATTCTTGACCGCTGTCCAGTGTTCCATGCCAGGATTACTTTGGTACCATCCTACCAAACTTACGACAAGGTTTACATCAGGTCTGGTACACCAACATGGCATACATAATAGACCCTATGGCTGAGGCATAGGGGATGACACTCATCTTTTCTCTATCTTCTGCCGTGGTCGGGCTTTGAGCTAAGCTCAATTTCACACCTTGCAATACAGGCAAGAACCCCTTCCTGGACTGATCCATATTGAACTTCTTAAATATCTTATCAAGGTATGTGCTTTGTGAAAGACCTATGAGGCGTCTCGATCTATCTCTATAGATCTTGATGCCTAATATGTAAGAAGCTTCTCCAAGGTCCTTCATTGGAAAACACTTATTCAAGTAGGCCTTTATGCTCTACAAGAGTTCCATATCATTTCCCATCAACAATATGTCATCTACATATAATATGAAATGCTACAGAGCTCCCACTCACTTTCTTGTAAACGCAGGCTTCTCCATAAGTCTGCATAAACCCAAACGCTTTGATCATTTCATCAAAGCAAATGTTCCAACTCCGAGATGCTTGCACCAGCCCATAGATGGAGCGCTGGAGCTTGCATACCTTGTTAGCATTCTTAGGATCGACAAAACCTTCCGGCTGCATTATATACAATTCTTCCTTAAGAAAGCCGTTAAGGAATGACGTTTGACGTCCATTTGCCATATCTCATAATTGTAGAATGCGGCAATTGCTAACGTGATTCGGACGGACTTAAGCTTCACTACGGGTGAGAAGGTCTCATCGTAGTCAACCCCTTGAACTTGTCGATAACCCTTAGCGACAAGTCGAGCTTTATAGATGGTAACATTACCATCCGTGTCCGTCTTCTTCTTAAAGATCCATTTATTTTCTATCGCTCGCCGATCATCGGGCAAGTCTGTCAAAGTCTAAACTTTGTTTTCATACATGGATCCTATCTCGGATTGCATGGCTTCAAGCCATTTGTTGGAATCTGGGCCCGCCATCGCTTCTTCATAGTTCGAAGGTTCACCGTTGTCTAACAACATGATTTCCAGGACAGGGTTGCCATACCATTCTGGTGTGGAACGTGTCCTCGTGGACCTACGAAGTTCAGTAGCAACTTGATCCGAAGTACCTTGATCATCATCATTAACCTCCTCTCTAGCCGGTGCAGGCACCACAAAAACATGTTCCTGAGCTGCGCTACCTTCCACTTCAAGAGGCAGTACTTCATCAAGTTCTACTTTCCTCCCACTTACTTCTTTCGAGAGAAACTCTTTCTCCACAAAGGACCTGTTCTTGGCAACAAAGATCTTGCCTTCGGATCTGAGGTAGAAGGTATACCCAATGCTTTCCTTAGGGTATCCTATGAAGACGCATTTTTTCGACTTGGGTTCGAGCTTTTCAGGTTGAAGTTTCTTGACATAAGCATCGCATCCCCAAACTTTTAGAAACAACAGCTTTAGGTTTCTTCCCAAACCATAATTCATACGGTGTCGTCTCAACGGATTTCGACGGAGCCCTATTTAAAATGAATGCGGCAGTCTCTAAAGCATAGCCTGAAAAAGAGAGCGATAGATCGGTAAGAGACATCATAGATCACACCATATCCAATAGGGTGCGATTACAACATTCGGACACACCATTACGCTGAGGTGTTCCAGGCGGCGTGAGTTGTGAAACGATTCCACATTTCCTTAAGTGTGTGCCAAATTCGTGACTTAAATATTCCCCTCCACGATCTGATCGTAAGAACTTTATTTTTCTGTCATGTTGATTTTCAACCTCACTCTGAAATTCCTTGAACTTTTCAAAGGTCTCACACTTGTGTTTCATTAAGTAGACATACCCATATCTACTTAAGTCATCAGTGAGGGTGAGAACATAACGATAGCCACCATGAGCCTCAACGCTCATTGGACCGCACACATCGGTATGTATGATTTCCAATAAGTTGGTTGCTCGCTCCATTGTTCCGAGAACGAAGTCTTGGTCATTTTTCCATGAGGCATGGTTCGCATGTGTCAAATGATTCGTAATCAAGAGACTCCAAAAGTCCATCTGCATGGAGCTTCTTCATGCGTTTGACACCAATGTGACCAAGGCGGCGATGCCACAAGTATGTGGGACTATCATTATCAACCTTACATCTTTTGGTATTCACACTATGAATATGTGTAACATCACGTTCGAGATTCATTAAGAATAAACCATTGACCAGCGGGGCATGACCATAAAACATATCTCTCATATAAATAGAACAACCATTATTCTCGGATTTAATGAGTAGCCATCTCGTATTAAATGAGATCCAGATACAATGTTCATGCTCAAAGCTAGCACTAAATAACAATTATTGAGGTTTAAAACTAATCAAGTAGGTAAATGTAGAGGTAGCGTGCCGACGGCGATCACATCGAGCTTGGAACCATTCCCTACGCGCATCGTCACCTCGTCCTTCACCAGTCTCCGCTTATTCCGCAGCTCCTGTTTTGAGTTACAAATATGAGCAACCGCACCGGTATCAAATACCCAGGAGCTACTACGAGTACTGGTGAGGTACACATCAATAACATGTATATCACATATACCTTTGGTGTTGCCGGCCTTCTTGTCCGCTAAGTACTTGGGGCAGTTCCACTTCCATTGACCACTTCCCTTGCAATAAAAACACTCAGTCTCACGCTTGGGTCCATTCTTTGGCTTCTTCCCGGCAGCTTGCTTGCCGGGCGCGGCACCTTCCTTGCCGTCTTTCTTGAAACCCTTTTTGCCCTTGCCTTTCTTGAACTTAGTGGTTTTATTCACCATCAACAGTTGATGTTCCTTTTTGATTTCCACCTCCGCTGATTTCAGCATTGAATATACTTCAGGAATGGTTTTCTCCATCCCCTGCATATTGAAGTTCATCACAAAGCTCTTGTAGCTCGGTGGAAGCGACTAAAGGATTCTGTCAATGACCACGTCATCCGGGAGATTAACTCCCAGCTGAGACAAGCGGTTGTGCAACCCAGACATTTTGAGTATATGATCGCTGACATAACTATTCTCCTCCATCTTACAACTCTAGAACTTGTCGGAGACTTCATATCTCTCGACCCGGGCATGAGCTCGGAAAACCATTCTCAGCTCTTGGAACATCTCATATGCTCTGTGCTGCTCGAAACGCTTTTGGAGCCCTGGTTCTAAGCTGTAAAGCATGCCGCACTGAACCAGGGAGTAATCATCAACACACGATTGCCAAGCGTTCATAACGTCTTGGTTCGCTGGGACAGGTGCTTCACCTAGCGGTGCTGCAAGGACATATGCTTTCTTGGCAGCTATGAGGATGATCCTCAAGTTCGGACCCGAGTCGTATAGTTGCTACCATCGTCTTTCAGCTTGGTTTTCTCTAGGAACGCGTTGAAGTTGAGGACAACATTCGCGTGGGCCATTTGTTCTACAAGACATATTGTAAAGATTTATAGACTAAGTTCATGACAATTAAGTTCATCTAATCAAATTATTTAATGAACTCCCACTCAGATAGACATCCCTCTAGTCATCTAAGTGCTACACGATCCGAGTCAACTAGGCCGTGTCCGATCATCACGTGAGACGGACTAGTCATCATCGGTGAACATCTTCATGTCGATCGTATCTTCTATACAACTCATGTTCGACCTTTCGGTCTCTTGTGTTCCGAGGCCATGTCTGTACATGCTAGGCTCGTCAAGTCAACCTAAGTGTTTTTGCATGTGTAAATCTGGCTTACACCCGTTGTATGTGAACGTTAGAATCTATCACACCCGATCATCACGTGGTGCTTTGAAACAACGAACTTTACAACGGGCGCACGCTTAGGGAACACTTTCTTGAAATTATTATGAGGGATCATCTTATTTATGCTACCATCGTTCTAAGCAAATAAGATGCAAAAACATGATAAACATCACATGCAATCAAATAGTGACATGATATGGCCAATACCATTTTGCTCCTTTTGATATCCATCTTCGAGGCGCCATGATCATCATCATCACCGGCATGACACCATGGTCTCCATCATCATGATCTCCATCATCGTGTCTCCATGAAGTTATCTCGCCAACTATTACTTCTACTACTATGGCTAACGGTTTAGCAATAAAGTAAAGTAATTAAATGGCGTTATTCATTGACACGCAGGTCATACAATAAATAAAGACAACTCCTATGGCTCCTGCCGGTTGTCATACTCATCGACATGCAAGTCGTGATTCCTATTACAAGAACATGATCAATCTCATACATCACATATATTTCATTCATCACATCCTTCATGGCCATATCAAATCACACGGCACATGCTGCAAAAACAAGTTAGACGTCCTCTAATTGTTGTTGCAAGTTTTTTACGTGGCTGCTATAGGTTTCTAGCAAGAATGTTTCTTACCTACGCCAAAACCACAACGTGATATGCCAATTGCTATTTACCCTTCACAAGGACCCTTTTCATCAAATCCGATCCAACTAAAGTGGGAGAGACAGACACCCGCTAGCCACCTTATGCAACTAGTGCATGTCAGTCGGTGGAACCTGTCTCACGTAAGCGTACGTGTAAGGCCGGTCCGGGTCGCTTCATCCCACGATGCTGCCGAAACAAGATAAGACTAGTAGTGGCAAGTAAATTGACGCCCACAACCATCTTGTGTTCTACTCGTGCATAGAAACTACGCATAAACCTGGCTCATGATGCCACTGTTGGGGATCGTTGTAGAAATTAAAAAATTTCTACGCATCACCAAGATCAATCTATGGAGTAACTAGCAACGAGAGAGGGGGGGTGCATCTTCATACCCTTGAAGATCGCGAGACGGAAGCGTTACAAGAACGTGGATGAAGGAGTCATACTCGAAAGCGATTCAGATCATGGTGGACTCCGATCTAAGCGCCAAAAACGGCACCTCCGCGTTCAACACACGTGCAGCCCGGTGACGTCTCCTGCACCTTGATCCAGCAAGGAGGAAGGAGAGGTTGAGGAAGAGGGCTCCAGCAGCAGCACGACGGCGTGGTGGTGATGGAGTGGCAGTTCTCCGGCAGGGCTTCGCCAAGCTCTTGCAAAGGAGGAGAGGTGTTGGGGAGGGGAGGGGCTGCACCTTCAATGTGGTGCTGCACCCCTCCCTCCACCTCTCTATTTATAGGGAGAAGGGGAAGCGGGCCGGGCCCCTCTAGATGATATCTAGAGGGGGCGGCGGCCAAGGGGAGGGTGCTTGCCCCCGAAACAAAGGGGGCGCCCCCTTTAGGGTTCCCCCCAACCCTAGGCACATGGGCCCAAGGGGGGGTGGCGCCCAGCCCTCCAAGGGGCTGGTTCCCTTCCCTCTACAGCCCATGAGGCCCTCCGGGATAGGTGGCCCCTCCCGGTGGACCTCCGGAACCCCTCCGGTGGCCTCGGTACAATACCGCTATGCCCCCGAATATTTCCGTTGACCGTATGACAACTTCCCATATATAAATCTTCACCTCCGGACCATTCCGGAACTCCTCGTGACGTCCGGGATCTCATCCGGGACTCCTAACAACATTCGGTAATCACATACAAATCTTCCTAATAACCCTAGTGTCATCGAACCTTAACTGTGTAGACCCTACGTGTTCGGGAATCATGCAGACATGACCGAGACAGCTCTCCGGCCAATAACCAACAGCGGGATCTGGATACCCATGTTGGCTCCCACATGGTCCACGATGATCTCATCGGATGAACCACGATGTCGAGGATTCAAGCAATCTCGTATACAATTCCCTTTGTCAATCGGCACGTTACTTGCCCGAGATTCGGTCGTCGGTATCCCAATACCTCGTTCAATCTCGTTACTGGCAATTCACTTTACTCGTTCCGTAATGCATGATCCCGTTACCAACCACTTGGTCACATTGAGCTCATTATGATGATGCAAAGCTGTCAGGACCCCGACTCAATGCCACACCGATCTAGCATGTAACACCTCATATCACTTTGTGGCCTCACACACGGTATTCCCACGGGTGTCGCCTTACCAGGCCCGGGACCGTTTGCGCCTTTTGGCACACGTATATGACAGTTTCGCTAGCATCCATATGACAAGGAGCCCGGGCTGACCTGGCTAGTCGTGAACCCAAAGTGGCACTAACTTACAGGGACATGCATACATGACCCAGCAACGAACGTGTCGGTCATCAGCGAGTGAATCGGGGCTGTAGCAACTGGGCTAGCAGGACTCAGGTAAACCGGGCTGTAGCAGGCTAACAGGACTCTAGTAGACACCGCATGACATTTCCCCGAAGGGATAGACACATGAACGAAGAAGGACACATGCCGGCCAGCCTAAGTGTTCCGGAGCAGTAGCAAGCTAGGAAGGCTCAGTGGAAGCACTAGGAGAAATTTCCCGGTAAGAGAGGCTACCAAGGATAAACAACTAGATAGTCAGATCCCACACATACCAAGCATTTCAATAACATACACACAATATGCTCGATATGTGCAAATACAACATGGCATCACAACATGACTCTACAACTCAAGTATTTTATTCGATAGGCTCCGAGGAGCGAGATATTACAAACATGGGTCTCATGACCCAACATTCAGAGCACACAAATCAAAACACAAGCGGAAGCTTAACATGTCTGAGTACAGACAACTATAAATGAAAAAGGCTGAGAAGCCTGACTATCTGCCAGATCCTGCCGAGGGCACAAGATCGTAGATGAGGTAACAAGCTAAACGTCGAAGTCCACGGGGAACTACTAGCGAGACTGAAGTCTCTCTGCAAAAACATAGAATAGGCAAACGTGAGTACAAATGTACCCATCAAGACTTACATCAGAACTAACTACATATGCACCATTGTTTACAAAGGGGGTGGTGGGGTTTAACTGCAGCAAGCCAGCTTTGAATCGGTGGCTATCCTAAACTACGTGTCGGTGTCAAAACCGGCGGATCTCGCGTAGGGGGTCCCGAACTGTGCGTCTAGGCGGATGGTAACAGGAGACAAGGGACACGATGTTTTTACCCAGGTTCGGGCCCTCTCGATGGAGGTAAAACCCTACTCCTGCTTGATTAATATTGATGATATGGGTAGTACAAGAGTGGATCTACCACAAGATCAGAGAGGCTAAACCCTAGAAGCTAGCCTATGGTATGATTGTTGTTCGTCCTACGGACTAAAACCCTCGGTTTATATAGACACCGGATAGGGTTAGGGTTACAGTAGTCGGTTACAATGGTAGGAGATCTACATATCCAGACGCCAAGCTTGCCTTCCACGCCAAGGAAAGTCCCATCCGGACACGGGACGAAGTCTTCAATCTTGTATCCTCATAGTCCAGAGTCCGCCAGCGGTGATAGTTCGGCTATCCGGACACCCCCTAATCCAGGACTCCCTCAGTAGCCCCCGAACCAGGCTTCAATGGCGATGAGTCCGGCGCGTAGATTGTCTTCGGCATTGCAAGGCGGGTTCTTCTCCAAATTCCATATACTTGTCGAATAGTGTCCGGCTTCTGATAAATGCTGCGCTTCTTGGCTTCCACGCCCAATAATGGCCATCTTCCACGTGTTTGAATGAATGCGAAAAGCCAGGGTATTTTTATACTTATCCCCCTAGCTGCGCAAATGAGTCGTCTATAAAAGGGACGAGGATCTAGATCCGAGTCACACCATCCTCCCTCCGCGAGCTTTCATCGAAGCGCCTCTGACAAAAATCCATTCCATCATGGACAGTCGACGCGGCTCCTCCTCTCGCGCTCCCAGCCCTCAGCCTGGAAATTGGGAGAGATGCTCTGTTGGGTTCTACGGTAGGGTGCTTCGACTGCAAATTAAAAATTCCTACACGCAGAACATCCAGGAACATGCTACGGGAGATGGATCACAGTTCGTTACCACTAGACGCGCAGTGCCGTGCAGCGGAAGAAGAGTTGGGGCAGCACATCTGCGTGGATCGTCTCCTCCTCGTTCGATCTCCCTCGAGCGGCCGGTCGTCCGATCCCACGTACGAGTTCGCCGGAGCGGCGCAGGTGCACCGCCTCTAACGGTATCCGCGCGTGCGGGAGGAACGTCGTGCGGCGGACTGCTAGGTCCGATCACACAGTCGGCATCGAGTGGAGGTGGCTATTCGCAACACATGCAAACCCTAGTCGCGGCCAGAAGCGATCAACTGCTGAGTGTGCCACACCTCCATTTTATATAGGCGTCCGTCGTGGGCTCAACACTTGGGCCTCGCCACGGACCCTAAAGCCCAAAGTCTATTCGGTCACGTTCCTAGTCGATTCGGATCACATCCGACCAAGGTCTCTGAACCGACCTCATAGGTTCCTTCCCTTAAGCGCGCGACCCCTTAGGTTCAAGTCGGCTTGGTCACGATTCGGATCACCTCCGACCAGACGGTTGGTAGCGGCCTCTAGCAAGGCGTGCCGACCACCAAGCGCACGATGAAGCTGGTTAGGCGAACCTATACAACGTGTCACACTTCATTCCTTTGCCGCACGATATATGTTGCCGGGCTCAAGGCGAGACTGTCATCCTTGTGCTAACCCGACCTCTTTCTCGTTCCAAAGGATACCCGACCACAATCCGGATTATCTCATAATCCTTGTCGCATGGCCATGCTATTCTGGTCGATCACAAGAGGGGCCCAGAGTATATCTCTCCTGATCGGAGGGGCAAATCCCATCTTGCTCGACCGTGTCTCGCAGCATGGGATTGGACAAACCCGAAGCCTACCTTTGTAACTACCCAGTCACGGAGTAGCGTTTGGTCGGCCCAAAGCAAGTCTGTCACCATCCAGAGTACATGCGTCAGCTCAGGTCTTAGGACATAGAACGTATGTTGTACTAGAGACTCACAGATGACATATCCCTGTGTCTCATAGTTGGGTCTGTCTGACTCGGATCTTCTCTCGACTCGGATTCGACTATGTAGAATCCGACCAGACCTTTCCAAGTCCATATTATTCGGTTAGCATCCAATGCTCCATGGCTAGTGAGACCAAGCCATCGACCGTGTCATATGCCAGTCTAGTCGGCTGCGCGTCCACACATCCCTTTTGACTAGGGACCTTTTAGGACAGTCATCATACAATGCATAGTCCCACAAACAAGTCACATGCTTGCTGATACACATCATTGATAATGTCCAAGGACTATCTTTATTCATAAACACATAGGAAATATCATCATACATGATTACCTCTAGGGCATATCTCCAACAGTCTCCCACTTGCACTAGAGTCAATCAAATAGACATCGAATGCCCATAGCTCTAACGTGCCCCTCATGCTTGGGTTGTGGAAGCGGCTTAGTCAACGGATCTGCAACATTTGCATCCGTGTGAATCTTGCATAACTCTACATCACCATTCTTACGATCTTCGTATCGGTGACATTTCCGGTCTATGTGTCCGACCTTGTGGTGATTCCTCGGCTCCTTGGCTTGTGCGATGGCACCAGAATTATCACAATAAAGGTCCAACGGTTTCACCCAGGCTGGGAAAATACCAAGATCATCCGAAAATGCGGATCCAAACACCTTCCTTTGCAGCTTCACAAGCCGCAATGTATTCGGCTTCTATGGTAGAATCGGCCACCGTATCCTGCTTGGAACTCATCCGATTGCCTTTGCTGCTCCGTTCGGGCGTACCACGAATCCGCATCGTGATCGACAATCATCTCTCGCCGGTTCGAAACTAGCATTGACGTAACCCCTCACGACGAGCTCTTCCTCACCTCCATAAACTAGGAACATCTCTTTAGTCCTTTTCGTACTTCAAAATAGTCTTTACCGCTGCCCGGTGACTCTCACCGGGTTGGCCTGGTATCTACTTGTTAGGCTTATTGCAAAAGCAACATCAGGCCTTGTACATATCATGGCATACATGATGGATCCGATTCTTTGAGGCATACGGAATCCTACTCATCCTGCTTCGCTCATCGGATGTCGAAGGACTCGAGTCTCGCTTAGCCTTAGACCATGTGAGAGCGGCAAGAACCCTTTCTTCGCCTCACTCATGTTGAACCGCTTCAACACTTTATCTATGTACGTGCTCTGGCTTAAGCCGAGCAGCCTCCTCGATCTATCTCTATAGATCTTAATGCCTAAAATATAGACTGCCTCACCAAGGTCCTTCATCGAAAACTTGCCATTCAATGATTCCTTGACCGAGTTTAGCATCGAAACATTATTTCCGATCAGTAGTATGTCATCCACATACAAGATCAAAAACACTATCGAGCTCCCACTTAACTTCTTGTATAAACAAGAGTCCTCTTCGCTTTTGATGAAACCGAGATCGGTGGCGACTTCATCAAAACGAATGTTCCAACTCCGAGATGCTTGCTTCAACCCATAAATGGATCTCTTGAGCTTGCATACCTTACTAGTGCTAGTCGGATCGACAAAACCCTCGGGCTGTATCATATACACGTCCTCGGTTAAATTTCCGTGAAGGAAAGCCGTCTTGACATCCATCAGCCATATCTCGTAATCGAAATATGCAGCTATAGCTAGTATGATCCTCACCGATTTCAGCATCGCTACCGGCGAGTAAGTCTCGTCGTAGTCAATTCCTTGAACTTGTCCATAACCTTTAGCGACAAGCCGAGCTTTGTAGATCTGAACATTTCCATCCACATCGGTTTTCTTCTTAAAGAACCATTTGCAACCAATGGCGATTACGCCGGTGGCGGATCAACCAAATCGAGACTTGATTCTCATCCATGGATTTTAACTCGGATCTCATGGCCTCCACCATGCCTCGAATCTGGGCTCACCATCGCTTCAGACACGTGGCGGCTCGCCGCTTTCTAGCAACAATACATCACGCACTCTGCGCAATCTCTCCGACCTTCGTGGTTCCGGTGCCGCTTCCACTCTGGGTTCCCTAACCGACTCGGTATGATCTCATCACCACCGAGCCGTCCCGAGTGGTCCTCGAATTTCTTCGAGTCGAACCGTCCTCCCACTGGCCTCCCGATCGAGAAACTCTTTCTCAAGGAAAACCCGTTCCGAGCAACAAACACTTTGTTCTCTTCCGGTTGTAGAAGCTATATCCCAAGGTTTCCCTCGGATATCCTACGAATATGCATTTATCTCGACTTGGGTGTAAGCTTGTCCGACATAAGTCGCTTGACAAATGCTTCACAACCCCTAATCTTTAGAAAAGACAAAGCTGGGACTCTTCCGGTCCACATCTCATGCGGTGTCTTGTCTACGGATTTTGATGGTACCCTATTAAGTGTGAAAGCTGCGGTTTCTAGAGCGTATCCCCAAAATGACAAGGGTAAATCCGATTTGCTCATCATAGACCGGACCATGTCCAACAAGGTCCTATTCCTCCGTTCTGACACGCCGTTTCTCTATGGCATACCCGGAGGTGTGAGCTGAGGTACTATACCTCGACTTTTCAGATGATCATCGAACTCCTGGCTCATGTACTCACCTCCATGATCAGATCGCAGAAGCTTTATAGTCTTGCCGAGCTGATTCTCAACCTCGTTCTGAAACTCTTTGAATTTTTCAAAAGTCTCCGACTTGTGCCTCATCAAATAGATATATCCATATCTACTCAAGTCGTCGGTAAAAGTCACGGCAATCTTGATAGCCACCTCTGGCGGTTGTGCTCATTGGACCACACACATCATCGTATAAGCTCCAACAGCTCGGATGCCCTCTCGCAACTCTTTGCGAAAGGAGACTTAGTCATCTTGCCGATCAAGCATGATTCACATGTCTCAAAGCGATCCGAAGTCGGACGGGTTAGGAGCCCATCATCATGGAGCTTCTTCATGCGTTCGACTAATGTGTCCAAGCCGCAATGCCAAAAGTATGTCGGATTTATCTCATTAGGCTTATGCCTCTTGACATTTACGTTATAGACCGGTTCCTGTTCTAGATTCAATATAAATAGCCCATCAACAATGGGTGCATAGCCGTGGAACATACCATTCAAAAATATCGAACAACCATTGTCCTTTAAATTGAATTCATAACCATGACTCATCAAACATGAGGTAGAAATAATGTTCAGACTAAGTGCAGGAATGTAATAACAATTATTCAATTCAATAATTAATACGGAAGGGAGCTGGAGCTGCATCGTGCCAACCTCCAACGCAGCAACTCTTGCTTTGTTGCCGACCCTGATGTCAATCTCCCCTTGTGCCACATACCTAGTTCTTACCAGCCCCTGCATCGAGTTGCAAACATGAACAACCAATCCGGTATCAAATACCCAAGAGCTACTAGGTATGTCAGCAAGGTAAATGTCTATAACATATGCAACAAGTGTACCTTTGCCTGAAGAAGCATTTCCGGCCTTCTTGCCATGCTCGCAAGCCACTTGCTTCTGATTCCTCTTCCATGACGGACTCCTTGCGGTGATAGCAAACAGTCTTCAAGTCCGGTCCAGACTTTCAGCATGGCGAGAGGTTACCATCTCCGTGCCCTTTGCCTTAGCCTTTTTCTTGGACCAACTCTTCTTGAACTTAGCGATTTACGCACCATCAACACTTGATGCGTGCCTTTCTTAATATCCTGCTCGCCACCTTGAGCATCCCATGCAATTCAGTGAGCTTCTTATCCATGCCATGCATATGATAGTTCGAGATGAGCGTCCCATAGCTGGGCGGAAGAGAACCCATAACAACATCGATAGCCAGCTCATCCAAGAGGGGAAGCCCAAAGCGATCCAAAGCTTGCACATATCCGATCATCTTGATCACATGTGGGCTCGGTGGATCACCTTCCTTCAGCCCGCAATCCATCAAGGATCGCCAGACGTTGAACCTTTCGGTCCTAGCACGTATGCGAAACATGCTCTTGAGACTCTCGATCATATCGTAAGCCTCAACGCTTTTGAAATGCTGTTGCAAATCGGGCTCCATACAAGCCAAAGATCGCATACCTGATCTCCGTTGATTCATCAAAGAGTTTACGGTAGGCATTTTTAGCTGTGGCACTAGCATTATCGGCAGGTTCCTCCGGAAGTGGATCCTCTAGAACATGTTCCTTTTTATCGTGCTTGAGAACAATTCTCAGATTTCTATACCGGTGGTAAAGTTTGTTCCATTCGGTTTATCCTTTTCCGTAATTGATTTCAATGCAAAGTTGGGTTGAGCAGGTGGTGCCATTGATCTACAACAGAAAACATGCAATCACTAAGCAAAGTGTTTATGTAGAGTAATTCTAGCCTAAACAGAAATACTCCCATCAAGTCAAAGCATCCCTCCGCAAACTCTCAGTGATTCAGGATCCGACTAGCGCATGCGACTAGTGAGCTTTAGCATCACTGCTAGCCAACATACCTACTCGGTAAGCAACTCCTTGCTAATCGCATCTCTATACGACTCCTGTCGATCGGGAAGGTATCCCATACCCCGGCCCCGAACCTTCTTTGGCACAAGGCCCAAAACCATTTTGATAGCCTTGTCAAGTTAACCTGATGCAGTGCATGTCCGTGTCCGACACAAACCCTTCAGTTCAAGGACACCCAGCAGCACCCCAATTTTATGAGTCCACTACTAGACGTACTTGACGTGCGAAGGTGCAACATCGGGGATGGCAATTCACTTGATATTCATGAGGGTTCTTTCTACCGTTCTAACATGCATAGAAACAAAGAAGCATAACAATCACAAATAACACATATTGTGAAATAGTATGGCTCCTTCATGGACGTTCTTCTAGGTCGGCTCCGACTCGATGACCATCTACGAACTCCATCTTGTTTGTCACGCCGGGACGCCAAGCCGCCAACTTGATCTCTATTATCCAACTATTACAACTAGTAATGAATTTTACATAGAGTCACAAGTCGACACGCAGGTCGTTATACAATATAATGACAGCACTTTGGCTCCTGCGGTGACAAACATGACATGCTGAGCCATTATAAATTACACACATGCATCACATACACATGAGCCATACTATTCACATCAAACCTGCAAAACAAAGTTATGCATAGAATCGCATTCTACCGGTTTGTGTGTCGGGTACGAAATACACGACGCTACGCACACGGCGGTCCCGATTTACAGAAAACATAGCCTCAACGATCCCCATGTGCAGTTGATCATATCAACCGTGCACATAGCCGATCTCTTCAAGGACAACAAATCTCATCTGCCGCCTCCACATATCTAATATGCATACGATCTGAATCCAAATCCTATAACAGAGGCTCTGATACCACTATTGGGTTCTAAGGTAGGGTGCGTCGACTTCAAATTAAAAATTCCTACGCGCAGAACATCTAGGAACATGCTACGGGAGATGGATCACAGTTCGTTACCACTAGACGCGCAGTGCCGTGCAGCGGAAGAAGAGTTCGGGCAGCGCGTCTGCGTGGATCGTCTCCTCCTCGTTCGATCTCCCTCGGCGGCGGTCGTCCGATCCCACGTCACGAGTTCGCGGAGCGGCGCAAGTGCACCACCTCTAACGGTATCCGGCGTGCGGGAAGGAACATCGTGCGGCGGACTGCTAGGTCCGATCACGATCGGCGGCGAGTGGAGGTGGCTATTCGCAACACATGCAAACCCTAGTCGCAGCGCCAAGCGATCAAGCGCACGAGTGTGCCGCACCTCCACTTTATACGAGGCGTCCGTCGCGGGCTCAACACTTGGGCCTCGCCACGGACCCTAAAGCCCAAAGTCTATTCGGTCACGTTCCTAGTCGATTCGGATCACATCCGACCCGGTGTCCTCGAACTGACCTCATAGGTTCCTCCCTTAAGCGCGCGACCCCTTAGGTTCAAGTCGGCTTGGTCACGATTCGGATCACCTCCGACCTATACGGTTGGTAGCGGCCTCTAGCAAGGCGTGCCGACCACCAAGCGAACAATGAAGCTGGTTAAGCGAACACAGCCTGGCGTGTCACACTTCTGTTCCCTTTGCCGCACGATATATGTTGCCGGGCTCAAGGCGAGGCTTGTCATCCTTGTGCTAACCCGACCTCTTTCTCGTTCCGGTGATACCGACCACAATCCGGATTATCTCATAATCCTTGTCGCATGGCCATGCTATTCTGGTCGATCACAAGAGGGGCCCAGAGTATATCTCTCCCGATCGGAGGGGCAAATCCCATCTTGCTCGACCGTGTCTCGCAAAGCATGGGACCGGACAAACCCGAAGCCTACCTTTGTAACTACCCGATCACGGAGTAGCGTTTGGTCGGCCCAAAGCAAGTTTGTCACCATCCAGTACATGCGTCAGCTCAGGTCTTAGGACATAGAACGTATGTTGTACTAGAGACTCATAGATGACATATCGCTGCGTCTCATAGTTGGGTCTGTCCGACTCGGACCTTATCTCGACTCGGATCCGACTATGTCGAATCCGACCAGACCTTTCCAAGTCCATATTATCCGGTTAGCATACAATGCTCCATGGCTAGTGAGACCAAGCCATCGACCGTGTAATATGCCGATCTAGTCGGCTTGGCGTCCACACATCCCTTTTGACTAGGGACCTTTTAGGACAGTCATCATACAATGCATAGTCCCACAAACAAGTCACATACTTGCTGATACACATCATTGATAATGTCCAAGGACTATCTTTATTCATAAACACATAGGAAATATCATCATACATGATTGCCTCTAGGGCATATCTCCAACATGCTCAGTCCCGCATAGCGAGCTAGTGACACTCCAAACCAAGGGACTTCTTCCCCCGGCCTTCATGGTTCCGGTTCGAGCTGGACTCGCCACCTATAAGGGCGGAAAGCAAGCGGAGAGTGTCCCCGATCCCTCCAAAGGAGAGCGGGTATGCTTCATCTCTTATCTAGTAAGAGGACTCAGATTTCCAATTCATCGTTTCTCCGGGGGCTCTTGGAGTTCTACGGCCTCGGTTGCACCACCTTACGCTTTGCCTCCATTTTGCACATCGCGGGCTTCGTGGCCCTTCTTGAACTGTTCTTGGGCGTCGAGGCTCATTTTGCGCTGTGGAAGAGATTATTCTGCCTTGTACCCCGTTCTCATGAGGGGTCAATATATCAAGTGGGCGGAGCCGAGCTGTGGCGCATCGCCGGGACCGGATATCTATCCGGAATCCCGAAGAAGGCGTCCAAAGACTGGCCTTCGGAATGGTTTTATATAGAAGACGTACCGCTGCCGGATCCTGTTCGGAGCAGCCTCACGGAGTACAGAAATGCTCCTCTGAAGTAACGCCTGAGGTGGCGCCAGCGAGCTCCTAGAGGAAGGCGACAGGGGCGTCCTTTACGATGAGCGAATAAGATTGTTAGCTCATTCCGGACTGACCATGATTGGTGTCATGGCCACATGCATTATGCGAAGTGCGGTAGCTCGATATAGGGGCCACCCCATGTGGGATTTCAACGGGGAGGGCGATGCCACCCGTCATGGCCGTAAGGGGCGAGATCGGTCGCCGATCTGGTGAAGACCTTGTCCGTTGTACATAAGGGAGAAGAGGAAGATTTCCTCGCGTCGGTCCATTGAGCGGATTTTCTATGAACAATCCCCGAAGCTGGGTAAGCGGACATTTCTTTTTTGCACATCCGATCCGTATTCCCATGGTTAGGTATCTCATTTTGTGATTTTGACGCAGGAACTGCGCCAGGACATAAACAGCCCGCCTCCACAACCCGAGGATCCGGAAAGGTTCCTCGATCCGGCCTCCCAAGAGGATCCGGACATATTGGTGGAGCTGATTGATGGGGTATATCACCAACTGAGCATCGATAATGCCTTGGTTGCCATTACGGCCGATTACCCCAGAATACTTCCAGCCTCACAGGTAACTGAGACCGAGGTCCCAATACTCTGATAATGACCCATCTGTGCTTATTTTTTATCACCGTACAATGGTGTTTCGCAGGGGGTGCCTTCGAGGCAGGAGGCCGAGCCTGCGGCGGCTAGCCAACAAGGGGCAGTATGGCCCCGCGTGCTAAAAAGAAGTGCGGTCCGGATCGAAACGCCTCCGCAACGGTATGGCGCGTCACCATATTCCCAGGACTGATTCCTGGAAGGCGTACTAACGCTGGTGCTCTTTTCAGGAAAAAGAGCGCCACGGGCCGAGGCTGGAGGGGTTGCCAATCGAACCTCCGCCACCCGAGCTCCAAAGCTGGGTCCAGAAGCGGAGGCGAGCATGAGGCGTGCGTCGGATGCTCCTCCGACAGAGGATGCCGACAGATTGTCCGCCACCAACTCCGAGGTGGAGGGCGCCATGAATCACAGGCGCCGCTGGACAGTTCTTCGTGACGCATGTTTCTCCCAAGAGGCCTTGAATGCCTTCAATTCGGGAGATGTGCACCTCCGTGCCGCTCAAGATGGTCTAGCCAGAGCCACGGAGTAGTATGTAAAGGACATACGGGTGAGGAAATTTGGCAGTTATATATGCCAGTAGCCCACGAGACTTAAAATAGTTAGAATAACTTATTTAAGGATCATTTGTTATGCAGGTTCTTACAAAAAAGAATACCCGACTGTCCCAAGAGCTTGAAGAATGCAAGGCCCAACTTGAGGCCGCACTAGCCGCCTGAGGGGAGCCACAGAGACCCCCTCTGGTAATATATGTTTCAAAAGATAAATAGTTTGTGAAGTGCGGCGTGTGTGTAAACCTGACAATAATATTGCAGATGGCGCCGGACTAGATCAGGACAAGAAACATCTCTTGCGCCGGTTGAAGGCCGGCGAGAATGTGCTTACAAGGGTGAGGCAAGAGAAAAATAATCTCCAAGATGCCAACACCCAGCTGGGTGAGGAACTAAAGGATGTTCGTGCCCAGCTTTCTGACTCCGTGAAGGAGAATCGGCGACTTCGTCGCGACATTTATAGTAAGTGCTTGAGCGAACTTTGAAAAAGAGTTCGGCGAGGAAGTCAATTAAGAGAGTTATGTCTGTAGGTTTGCTCACGAGTCGTCCTGAAGAGCAAATGCCCGGTTCTACGGGTGACCTTCTTCCCGAGCTATTGCAAATGCACGAACGAGTTCGACAGGTGATGAAAGGCGTCGCCCAGGCCTTGTGGCCATCTATCTCCCTTCCCGAAGGCCTTGGAGAGCTTGCAGAGAAGCTTCAGGGAGCACGGCGGCGCTTTCGACTATGGAAGATATCGGCTGTCGTCAAGGCGCCAGGAGGCCTAGGCCATGGTGAAGATGCGTACACGGTACGGCGGACCCAAACCACATGGCGAGGTCGGACCTGTGGGGCCCGACGGAAGGAGATCCTGTGAGCTTAGTGTACGGCCAAGTAGAGTTGGCATAAAGTATTCCCAGCAGGACTGTAAACTAGACAGCCTATTAGACGGCATTGAAGAGGAATACAATCAGTCAATTTGACTATGTAATTTAAAAAGACATGTAAAACGCCTTCTATCCGGATTGTAGATCGTTTGTCGTAGCGGACCTTTTCGCATCAACCTCGGGACCCAATAGTCCGGAGTGTGTCCGAACACCCTCGCGGTTATGTAAAAACCGGGGCATGCGTGGAGACCAGGCGTAGGGGTCATGAGTGCTTTATCAGACAGGTGCCCAACTAGTTATGTTATATTACATGGTTAGTAAGAAACATCTTCCAGGGAGAATAGTTCCGTTAGGGGTTCCTTTCACAGGGAGGCATGCCCTAAAGTGCATGTGCGGACTGCGAAAAAGCGTAAAAGCATCTAGGGGCAGATAAATGAAAAAATCGTCTTTTAGTTCACCGACGAATATTCCCTTAAGAACGCTTAGCTTTCGGCTTCACCCAATTCGAGGTACACGTCCGGCTGACCCGGCGGTAACAATCGTGATGGTGCTCCCTTTACCACCTAGCCGAACAATCGGGAACGTAGGGTAAGCACGAGCCAGTCAACCCAGCTTGGCCAAAACTTAAGTCATATCGATGCATATAATGGTGAATAAAAGGTACATGCGGAAGTGTGACACATGTGTTGGGCATAAAGCCCGTATAAATAAGCTTCTGTTAAAGAAGCCCCCAGGTATAATGAGCGCGGATAGTGCTTCAAGTGTGTGCGAACAATGCGCAAACGAGTCTTTAACGGCTTTGGAAAAAAGGTGGGAGAAGGAGAGAAATAAAAGACAGCTGAAAGTATAAAATATAGACGGAGGAAGGAGACAAACTCAGAATCCGGTGCTAGGCGTAGAATCTTCGGAGACGGGCTGCGTTCCATGGGTTCGGCTCGAGTCGGTTATCCGATGCGTTTAGCGAGGCAGTGCGCTCCGCTGGTCGGGACTTGGTCGATGATGAAGGGACCCTCCCATTTGGGCTTGAGTTTGTCCTTTTTCTTATGCGGCAAAGCGTAGAACTAGTTCGCCAACATTGTAAGCTTTGGCCCGTGCATTTCTCTGCTTTGATATCTTTGAGCCTGCTTTGTTGATAGAATGCGAACGAGCTTTTGCCACGTCGTGCTCCTCCACCAAGGCGTCCAAGCTGTCATGCCGATCGAGCTCGGCTTCTCTTTCTTCGTACATGCGCACGCGAGGTGAGTCATGAATTATGTCGCAGGGCAAAACTGCCTCTGCGCCGTATACCATAAAAATGGTGTGAATCCGGTAGTGCGATTCGGCGTGGTCCGCAGCCCCCAGAGTACGGAGTCAAGCTCCTCTACCGAGTGCATGTTAGATTCCTTGAGGGACCGCACTAGCCTGGGTTTAATGCCGCTCATGATTAGACCGTTTGCTCGCTCGACTTGACCGTTAGTTTGAGGGTGATAGACTGAAGCGTAGTCGAGCTTGATGCCCATGTTTTTGCATCGAGTTTGACCTCATCGGCCGTGAAGTTCGTGGTCGCTATCGGTGATGATGCTATGGGGACGCCAGAACGGTGTACTACCCCCGATATGAAGTCTATCACCGGTCCGGATTCAGCCGTCTTGCTGAGCTTGGCCTCTATCCATTTGGTGAATTTATCCACCATGACCAATAGGTATTTTTGCTTGTGGGTTCCTCCTTTAAGGGGTCCAACCATGTCAAGACCCCAGACTGCGAAGGGCCAGGTGATGGGTATAGTTTTGAGGGCGGTGGGTGGCATGTGGCTTCGATTAGCAAAGAGCTGGCAACCGACGCATCGTTGGACTAAGTCCTGAGCATCTGCCCGGGCCGCCGGCCAATAAAATCATGTACGGAAGGCCTTGCCTACAAGGGTCCGGGCTGCGGCATGGTGCCCACCGAGTCTGGCGTGACTTGCAGCCCGGAGATACCGCCCTTCGTCTTCAGAGATACACCTGTGCAGGCCTCCGGTTGCGCTTTTCTTATAAATCTCTCCCTCATGGACCTTATAGGCTTTAGACCGCCGCACTATGCAGCGGGCCTCGTCTTGGTCCTCGGGAAGTTCCTGCCTAGTTAGGTAGGCTAGGAATGGATTACATCCCTTTGGGCAATGATTGCCATTATTGCGTAATGACGGTGTTATTTCATTGGCGGGACCACCAACTATGTCGGAATGTTCGGTGTGGGGTAGTGTGGTTGGGTCCGGGTTGTTATTTCCGGACTCTCCCTCCCATAGTACGGATGGCTTGAAAAGCCTCTCAAGGAAGATGTTGGGGGGGACGGCATCGCGCTTTGTGCCAATGCGTGCCAACACGTCTGCTGCCTGGTTATTATCCGGGCTATATGGTGAAATTCGAGCCCCACAAACCGAGCTGACATTTTTAGGACGACATTGCGATAAGCTGCCATTTTTGGATCCTTGGCATCAAAGTCCTTATTTATTTGGGATATCGCGAGGTTCGAATCCCCGCGCACCTCTAGGCATTGAATGCCCATGGAGACTGCCATCCGGAGACCATGTAGAAGGGCCTCGTATTCGGCTGCGTTGTTGGAGTCCGTGTACATTATTTGAAGTATGTATTGGACTGTATCTCCGGTTGGGGACGTCGAGCGACGCATTGACCCTGTGCCGCCAACATTTTGGAGCCTTCAAAGTGCATGATCCGGTTGGAATATGCGACGTACTCTTTTTAGGGAGTTGACTGATCCATTCGGCGATGACGTCAGCCAAAACTTGCGACTTAATAGCTCGCCGTGGCTTGTAGGTTATGTCGAACGGGAGGAGCTCAATGGCCCACTTAGCAATCCGGCCCGTTGTGTCGCGGTTGTTTATAATGTCATTAAGAGGTACTTCGGAGGCTACTGTTATCGAACACTCTTGGAAGTAATGTCGTAGCTTCCGGGATGCCATGAACACCGCGTATGCTATCTTTTGATAATGCGGGTACCGTGACTTGCATGGAGTTAGGACAGTGGACACGTAGTAAACTGGTTTTTGGAGAGGGAACTTGTGTCCGTCCGTTTCTCATTCGACAACGACCATCGCGCTTACAACTTGATGGGTTGCTGCGATGTATAATAGCATTGGTTCGCCCATTGGAAATCATTGTGAAATATACACGGACCATAAAAGCCTCAAGTATATTTTCACACAACCGGAACTAAATTTACGGCAACGACGCTGGTTGGAATTAGTGAAGGATTATGATGTTGGAATCCACTACCATCCAGGAAAAGCAAATGTAGTGGCAGATGCTCTAAGTCGGAACCCTAGCCCGAACGACGACAGCCTACCAAACACGAGACCTGAATTTCGGCAGGAGTTTGCTAAACTCAACTTGCTGGTGGTCACCGAAGGCAGCGTATCGAATTTAGAAATGCAGCCTACCCTGATAGAAAAGATTAAAGAGGCTCAGCATGGGCACCCTAGCATTGAAGGCATAAAAGGAAAGTGAGTTTGGGCAAGGCCTCAGAGTTCGTTATCGATGAGCAAGGAATATTGTGGTACGGAGATAGACTTTGCGTACCAAATATCGAGGACCTTAAACATCAAATCTTAGCTGAAGGCCACACCGCCCCGTATTCAATCCACCCTGGAGGAACAAAAATGTACAAGGATATTCAGGAAAATTTTTGGTGGCACGGTATGAAAAGGGACATAGCCACGTTCATCGCATGTTGTGACTCTTGTCAACGCATCAAGGCCGAGCACCAGAAACCAGCCGGACTTTTACAGCCAAATAAGATACCCGAGTGGAAATGGGACGAAATTGGAATGGATTTTATTGGACTACCTCGGCCACGACACGGGAATAATGCCATATGGGTCATCACTGATAGACTGACTAAGGTAGCACACTTCATCCCCGTAAAGACAACCCACACCACTCAGAAGCTTGCCAGGCTTTATCTTTCCCGTATAAATGCCTTACATGGAGTCCCAAAGGCGATAATATCGCATGAGGCACTCAATTCGTCTCCCGATTTTGGGATCACTTACAACAAGCTCTGGGAACTCAACTGGCATTTAGTACCGCATACCACCCCCAGACTGATGGGCAAACTGAATGCGTAAACCAAATTCTAGAAGACATGCTAAGAGCATGTGTCCTCACCTATGGAACCAGTTGGGAAGAAAGCTTGCCATACGCAGAGTTCGCATACAACAACAGTTACCAAGCCAGCCTGCAAATGGCACCATTTGAAGCTCTGTACGGGCGAAGATGTCATACCCCACTAAATTGGTCAGAAACCGGAGACAACCATATCTTCGGCCCAGACATGCTCAAGGAGGCTGAAGATAAAGTTAAGGTGATTAGGGATCGACTCAAGACAGCCCAAAGTCGACAGAAGAGTTATTACGATCAAAAACATCGGGGAGTCAGTTTTGAACCCGGTGAGTTTGTGTACCTACGAGTATCTCCTATGAGGGGCCTGCGACGATTCAAGGTTAAGGGAAAGCTAGCACCAAGATTCATCGGACCATTCTGTATAGTGGCACGGAGAGGCACGGTAGCCTACCAGCTAGACTTACCCGAAGATTTATCCGATGTCCACGACGTGTTCCATGTCTCGCAGTTGAGGAGGTGCGTAAGCAACCCAGAGAAGCAGGTATCCCATGAAAACATTGACGTACAGCCAGATCTCACCTATCGGGAGCATCCAATAAAAATCTTGGAGGAGTCTGAAAGGAGGACCCGACAGAAAACCATCAAGTTTTTCAGAGTTCAGTGGAGCAATCACACCGAAAGTGAAGCAACTTGGGAAAGAGAGGATTTTCTTCGGACAGAGCACCCACACTTATTTGAGGATCAGCTGAAATCTCAGGGACGAGATTTTTCCTAAGGGGGTAGGTGTTGTGACACTCAAAAAAATTTATTTGGTTTTCAACAAAAACTTTGTTGGATTTGAAGAAGGTCATTTAAATTCTTCCAAAAAATTCTCTCTCAAAACTTTTTCCCTTGGCAAGGATTTTATTTTTGTATCTTCTTCAACCCTGGTGTTTGGTTAATGAGAACCTTCCTTCTGATTTTTCTCTCCTCAAATATATTTTCTTGATAATTATTTTCTTTTAAAGAAGAAACCCTATGAGTTTTGGGGCTTCTTTCATTTTGAAACCACCCATGGTTTTACCATGCCTCATGTGGTAAAACCTCCCAAAAGCCCTCCTTCCTCTTTGGAGCAATCTAAACTTTCTGTTCCAACAAGTCCAACCCATTTTTGGATTTTATTTCATTTATTTTATTTCCCAAAACAATTCTGTCATTTATTTTAAGCCTAGGTGATTTACAAAGCAAGTACCTAATTCCCTTTGAGTTTTGATCTCAAACCAACTCCTCTGGATAGTCTTTGGCACCCCCAACCTAGATCCATCAAGATCCACTCTTCCTATTTTCAAAATTTTCAGGTTTCATCCTCTGCAAGTTTGGACCAGATTTGTCAAATTTGGTGAAATTCATATTTCCTCTCCCCCAAAAATTCTACCAAAATTCAGGCAGCCCCCGGATGCAATGAGAGGCCACCCCACCAAAAATCAGCTCAAGGAAAATTCCCCACATGCCAAAATCATTTCCCGAACACTGGCGGCCTTTGTTCTGTGCACTTCGGAAAGTTAGGAGTTTCAGAGAGTGCAGTGTCGTTTTCTTCATCAGAGTGTTGTCATCGATCACCCGTGCGCCCTGGCGCGTTGCGCACGGCCCCTTCTCCTTGACCTGAGCACCGCACGCCCTCTCGGATGGACGCAGGTATCGGTGGCGGCGAGCATCGCCAACGCCGGCAGCCTCTGCGGTGGCAGAGCCACTCGTGGCGGCCAACGGAGCTGGCTGCTCGCACGCTGCTGCGCCGCCTAACGCCCCTAGCCCTCCAGCGTGGCCTCATGCATGCCAGCGCACCGCAGCACCGTCACCATGGCCCGGCAAGCAGGCGCGCCCTCTGCCGCCGACGGGCCCGCCGCCTGCCCGTTGTCGCAGCCACCAGGAGCCTAATCCAAACTTGGTTAGCACCTAAATGGAACCGGTGAGCCTCACGTTGGCGCCCAACTCCACGAACTCCCGACCAAGCCTGCGCGCCGTAACCATCACCGGTGATCCCGTTCACGGCCACCGCCTCGGATCGCCTATAAAGGGGCCCCGAGCTCGCTCTCGAGCACGCACCACCACTGCACGTCGCCAACACCCGCCAAGCCACTCGGAGGACCTCGAGGAGGTCTCCTCCCCAACTCCGGCCGCCCGATCCGCCTCGGCCACCAGCTCGAATCACTCCGGTGAGGCCATCCTCGCCCAAACCTCGTCAAGAACCTCCTCGAGCACCCAAAGGAGCTGACCCAAGCCGATTTGAACCCGCAGCCCTCCCGGCGAGATCCAACTCCACCGAGCCGTCCGCCGGAGCAAGGGCCGCCGTCGACGTAGTGCTCGCTGACGACGACCACCACCACCCACCGACGCGGAAGGACACGCTGAACACGCAGGTATCGCCCGATCCCCCTGCCTCGCCGTGGATCGCCGCCGGCGACCACCGCAGATCTCGGGCGCTGGCGGGCTTTGTTCCTCCCCCTTTGAATTTTCAAACCTGGCGGGTGGGACACGCCTATCAGCCTCTCTTTTCTTTTAAACGAACCATTTTATGAAAACGTATTCGGGCAAATACGCTTTCAGTCTGAAGCGTTTTTCTGGTATTTTCTGTTCAGCCCCCTGAGAAGTTTCTGTTTCATTACAGAAAGGTCCCTGGATTAAACCCCTTATAACTTTTAAATAGAAAAGGATTTTTGATTGATTCTTTTTCTGTCCTCTTTAAAAAAATTCTAGTTTTTTATAGGATTTATTTGAAAAATATTGGAACACTTTTCTGTGCACTCACGGTATTTACGATAAGTATGTATTTTCTTATACCGTAGATACCGGAGGAGGTGACGGAACCACGAACTTCGCCAAGCTAGACTCCGACTACTCCGAACCAGAAAAGCATGTTTGAACTTTTGATATGATGAGTGTCTTTGAAATATTTGCATTAAGTAGTTCATGGCATGTTTATGAGCATCTCGATGAATGTCATATTGCATGCAAAGTTGAGGCAAGTGAATTTCGATAATCCATAAATTGTTGGATGTGAGTGAGCATGGCCATGTGATGGCATGAGGATGGGTAAGATGGCGGTGTTGTAGCATGCTAGTCTTATGCGGACTATTTGACTCCGATGTCAACATGAATCGATCCAGCTTCCATCCGCTTTTCCCTACTGTACTACCACATGTTTTCCGCAAGGGATATGTCTTAGTAAGTTGTAAAACCGCTTTCCTGGTACACACCAAATAGAGAGGCCGGGATGAGGGTTCCATGTCCCTGGATTAAAGCCCGTCATCCGGTCAGGGGGCATGGGTGTTTCCGGTTGGGACCGAGAGGGGGGCACCCCTTAGAGCGCTGCGATATAAATTTGATCGCATGCTATTCGAGGTTGTGATCTCCCGTCTCAAAGTTTTTCTTGAGCGTTGTCTAGGGTGATTCGACATCGTGAGGTGGGATGGGTGTGTCTTGGTTAGGTGTGTTTCTACCGAAATACCGTAAACGGAACTAGTCCTCGCGACTACGGAAATCCGTTGGCTGTGGATAATTCGTACAAACTCTGCAGAGTCAAAATCCTTTGAAACAATCTCATCTATGTCTGAGTTCTATGTTCAACTCATCTTGTCAGCAACAGTCTCAGTGGAAAAACTCCGGTAAACCACATGAGTGATAAGTCCGGTTAAATGTTTATTCATGTGGATGGAGTAACCTGTTTATTATTGTGTGCTGAATATTTCTTATGAGTATTATATCCTTGTGAATTTATCAGACATGAATGATGGAATATAAGCCCTTTTTGCGATGTCACTCAGACGTCCGACTGTGGCACAATTGTTATTTACTTTTGAATATAAGCCCTTTCTGCGATGTCGCTCAGACGTCCGATGCGGGCACAATTGTTATTTACTTTTGAATATAAGCCCTTTCTGCGATGTCGCAGACGTCCATCGTAGCACACTTGTTGTTTACTTTTGATTAAGCCCTTTACTGCGATGTCGCTCGAAGCGTTCGATCGTGGCACACTTGTTGTTTACTTTTGATATAAGCCCTTTCTGCGATGTCGCTCGACGTCCGATCGTAGCACGCTTGTTATTTTACTTTCGATATAAGCCCTTTCTGCGATGTCGCTCCGACGTCCGGATCGTGGCACGCTGGTTATTTTACTTTCGACATAAGCCCTTTCTGCGATGTCGCCGACGTCCGACTGTGGCATGTATGTCTTTTATTTTTCAATATAAGCCCTTTATGTGGCGTCGCTTAGACGCCCGACTGCGGCATGTTTATTTATTCGTTTACCCTTCGAGGCGTCGCTCCAGACACCCGATCAGTTTCCATTTATTTTGTTGGGATTAAGGGAGGACTACCGCCCGACTTCCTTTTTACTTATCATGTTGTGCAAGTATTTATTATTTGAATGTGCATTGTTATTTGCTCATGACGCATTCATGCATGCATTTGTTATATCTTATGTCCGAACTGTCTTGCGAGTACTTTCAAAGTACTCACCTGGCTTGTTGATTTGGCCAGATGTTGATGAAGGCGATCTCATGGATGAAGAGTTCGATAGCGAGTCCGATGCCTAGAGGAGTCCCAGTCAGTCTCGTGCGACCCTGGATTGGTCATTGTATTATATCCGCTTCCGCTACCCAAATAAATTCATCGAGCCTCACCTCGACGCTCGATGAGCTGCCAGTTTAGGAGTCATATTACCCACTCCACTGTGTTATTCCACTACCACTTTATTCTCGAGTCAGTAGTATGCCACCCCACACCATTGTGTCATATCCGCCATTATGTATAATTATTGGCGTGCTTGTAATAATATGCTGAGCACCCTCAGCTCGACCACGTAATATGTTTTAATGCTACCGGCTTTACGTATCAAGATTTTATCTACCAGTAAGGAGGATTTTTCCTTATACTGGGACTTAAAGATCGGTTTCTCAATAAGCATTTTATTGAAAAACCGGTCATGACACCTCTTGCCCTAATAGAGCGTGGTATCCGCTGCTGAATGGGGCCACTTGGAATGTGACCTCCTCGGACCTATAATTGTCCGGCGTGCCGAACACCACATCTAGTGTGATCTTTCTTGTACATCATGCTTCCCGACTGGGGATTATTCCTCTAAAGGTTGTGCTGCTTCGCTCAATGCGGCTCCAATCTATTTCCATTTTTTGAAGGGTTTCCTCGTAGATGAGGTTTAATCCACTGCCGCCGTCCATGAGTACCTTGGTAAGGCGAAAGCCGTCCACTATTGGACTGAGGACCAATGCGGCTGGTGCTCGGGCTGTTCGAATTTAGGTTAAATCAGGCGTTAAAGGTAATAGCCATGTCACTCCATGGATTTATTGTTGCTATCTGGTAGACTTCGGCAAGGCTACGGAGTGTTCGTTTCCGCATATTATTTGATGCGAAAGTCTCGAAGACTGTTGTCGGTGTCAAAACCGGCGGATCTCGGGTAGGGGGTCCCGAACTGTGCGTCTAGGCGGATGGTAACAGGAGACAAGGGACACGATGTTTTTACCCAGGTCCGGGCCCTCTCGATGGAGGTAATACCCTACTCCTGCTTGATTAATATTGATGATATGGGTAGTACAAGAGTAGATCTACCACGAGATCAAGGAGGCTAAACCCTAGAAGCTAGCCTATGGTATGATTGTTGTTAGTCCCCACGGACTAAAACCCTCCGGTTTATATAGACACGGATAGGTTAGGGTTACCTGTAGTCGGTTACAATGGTAGGAGATCTACATATCCGTATCGCCAAGCTTTCCTTCCACGCCAAGGAAAGTCCCATCCGGATACGGACGAAGTCTTCAATCTTGTATCTTCATAGTCTTGGAGTCCGCCGTGATGATAGTCCGGCTATCCGGACACCCCTAGTCCAGGACTCCTCAAGAGCTCTGAACCAGGCTTCAATGACGACGAGTCCGGCGCGCATATTGTCTTCGGCATTGCAAGGTGGGTTCCTCCTCCGAATACTTCATAGAAGGTTTTGAACACATGGATAGTGTCCAGCTCTGCAAAACAAGTTCCACATACCACCGTAGAGAGAATAACTTTTGCACAGATCTGCTGACGTATTCCACGGCGTGACATCACACCACGACCAGGCCTTTATATGAATCATTTTTTTACCGTTCCACCTTAGCGTGTTTAGCGAGGCGGTTTCCCTGGCACGTCTTATCAAAGCATAGATCGTGCCCCCTTATTCCGGGATTCCCATCAATACGGACGTGGGTAACCCAACCGTGCCCGTTGGCACGCCTCCTCTACCAAAGGCGAGTCCTAATCGACCACGAGGTGGGCTCTTGGTATTCAACCTCTTTATAATGAGACCAAGGCCCTCTTCTTTTTTACACCCTCCATCGAGTTCGCCTTGCTCTTCGAGTTCTAACACCCAAAGCTTCAGATTTAGGCGCTTCGGACCTTCGACGATTTCCGGCTACGACCAACTTGGCCGATGGATGGATTTTTTCGTCACAGAAGAGGATGTGCTAAAGCTGCGAGACGCCAGGTATCTAACCGGCGAGATTTCGCATAGGCTGCCTGCTCTAGGGCAGGTCATTCCCACTCCCGAGCCCGGCGAGAGCGTGGTGTTCGTGTCTCACTTCCTTCGGGGTTTAGGCTTCCCGACGGATCCCTTTGTGTGGGGGCTCATGTTTTATTATGGGATGGATTTACATGACTTGAATCCGGAGTCCATCCTCCATATCTCGTCATTCATTGTTGTATGTGAGGCCTTCCTCCATATTACCCCTCACTTTGGATTGTGGCTCAAGACCTTCAAGGTGGAGCCAAAGATGATCGGGGGGCAACAAGCAGAGTGCGGAGGGGCGGTCATAAGCAAATGTGCTGATGCTCCGTGGCCCGAGGGCTCTTTTCAAGAGGAGCTTGGTTTGTGGCAACGGGAGTGGTTTTATATCACCGCTCCCAGGGGCACCAAATGGGTGGCGCTCCCCGCCTTCCGCTCAGGTCCACCACAGCGGCTGGCGTCATGGGTCAACAAGGGGCTCGACTGGGGGCCGTCCAAGGGCGTTCCTTTCTTTGTGAGGGCCGTATTCGAGACCTCCAAGAAAGAGAGATCAATATGGTTGCGATGGGCGCGAGGTTATGTTGATCCGGCGCCTACGCCTGCAAACGTCGCCCCCTCCGCCTGTGGGAATTTAATCCGGAGGGACCACAAGCTCTCCAAAATTTTATGGGCACGACGTCCGTGGAGATGTATAAACTGTTCTTTGGATCACAAGAGAAGTGTCCGGACCTGACTGAGGACGCAGGACTAAGCTGCAATCGCCCAGATACTCAAGTAAGTAGTCCTGTAACCGGACAAGTTGTTCATTCATTTATTATATATATATATATATATATGCCCTTTAAAGGAGCCGTTTCTTGAACAGGAGTGGATAGCCAAGGCAAAGTTAATAAGGTGTCCGGCTCCCCTCCCAGAGAACACACGGATCCCATGCTGGCCAAGATGTTGAAGGCCGCGCCTTTTAAAGAAGGCGAGGGGAGCGGGGAGGCAACTGCCTCCACGAAGGAGGTCTTTGAGGAGGGAGGGATCAAAAGTCCCACCCTCCAAGGAGAGAAGAGGACCGCTTCGGAAGATCTGGAGGCCAAGGCCTCGAAGAGGGGGAAGAAATCTTCGTCAGAGAGTCCGGCGCTGGGAAGTACCCCAGCCGCACTGTTTCCCCAAGGGGATCAGCCCTCCAGCGAGCCGTAAGTAAAAAGGAAGGGGTTTTTTAAGTAAGGAATATCCCTGTATTTATTTCTGAAGATAACCGAAATTGTACCTTGTAGTTCGGATCTCAGCCCTTCTCGTGAGCTTCGTCTTGGGGATCTTCTTCCGGAGATGATGGAGAGCGAAATGCCTCCACCTGTCGCACACTCATGCGAGGCGGACGACCCTGAGGAGTCGTCGCGGAGGGTTCCCCCAAGTCCGGCGGGGCCGGAAGGTCCGACGCCAAGAGGTGTGCGGTCGGAGGAGCTGAAGGATCTGCTCGGGCGAGCGGCTATCTCAGAAGATCACCGTGTGCTAATGGGTACGGTGATTGAGAGAATTGCATCCGCGGAGAGTGGATTGCATAAAGCCGTCAGAAGCTTACTGACGGGGTTCGAGGTACGCAAAAAATGATGTACCTTCTGACAGTTATGCGTATAGAACGCGCCCTGTATAGATAGTAGGCCCTGAGACTCGGTATGTTGTCAAAATTGACAGCGTGCCGAGGGTCAAAATCTCAGTTATAACATATCGCCGCTCTTAAACAGGTGGCGGGGCGTCCGGTGGCCAGCCGGACTGATGAATATGCCGAACTAAAGAGGCAACTTGATGAGGCGGATGCGGGCATCGCGCTGGTCAATAAACGGTTTGACGAGTCACAAGGTATGCGACTTCTACGCGGACACCTGGTAAGGGAGCTTGACGCCCATGCCTTACTACGTGTATGCTTAATGCAGATGGTGCCGCTGCTGTGGAGGAGCTGCGGTCGGAACTCGCCCGAGCGAAAGAGCAAGCCAGAAATAGTAATGCGGCCGCTTTAAGGGCGGCCGAAGAGCTAAAAGCCGAACGGGCTGCTCACTGCCGAAGCAAAGAGGAAATGGCTGAGATGGCCGGAAAGTTAAAGAATATTACCGACCGCTGCGAGGTTCTTGAAAAGGAATGTCAAGCGGAGCAAGAGGGCCTGAAAAAGGTCACCGCCGAATCCAAGGACGCCCGTTCCGCTTTGAGAGCTGCCAAGGAGGAGCTGAGTCAGGCCGGGGCTATTACGGCTGGAAAACCGTTTCTGTTGCGGAGGAAATATACGGATCCGAAGTATGCTCAGTTGGACAAGTTGTGGAGTTCGGAGGATGCTTATACGGACTTAGCGGCGAAGCGCCGCGGACGCGATTGAGCACTTCCGAGGCGGAAGGGGCACAGAAGGGAAGAGCTATATTGGTCGCAATTCCATAGTCCGGAGCGTCCTCTTCCGTTGACCGATCGGTTGGCCGAATGGGCCGAGCTGAATTGATTATCCGGACTTGCCATGAAGCATGTCATGACTCATTTATGGCCAGGCGGACCCCAGCCGAAGAGTTATTTTGGTTTAGTGCAGCAGTTCCTCGGTGCGGTACCGCGTATTGACGCAATGAAGCAGTCGGCGTGTATTGAGGGAGCGCGGATGGCTCTGGCCCGTGTCAAGACATACTGGGCAGAGATGAAGGCCACCGACGTTGCATCCCAAGATTCGTACATAAGCCGAGTACCTGCCGAGCACTACTTTGAAGAAGTCCTGCAGGGCGCTCGTTTAATAGAGACGCAGTGCTCGAAAGATATTATGTTTAAATGACATGTATGATTTGTGAAAACAATGTTTCAATATAATTTAAGAGGTTTTTATACTTGTTCGTTCAAGTAGTAAACTACTCCCTGTGCGGCCGTTTATGTATATGTATATATAACCTGAAAGATGGCAGTCCTTGGCTTCAGCCCCCACGCACATAGTGCGGGGGTGTTTGCAAAGAAAGCGATTTTTCACACTTAATCCAACGTCTTGGTCCTGTTAAGGAGGTGGTAGCGTAGAAAACTAGGCAACCGGACTATAATGCTTTATCACTTTCACTTAGCCATAGGAGTTCGAGGGTGGGGCTACTATATAGCCCCTGGGAGCACCGCACTCTCCCGAATTCGGGGCGCGTATGTGCCTGACCGAAAACCGGTCCTTCATTAATGCGGAGGAATCCTAAACATTCCGATGAGTCATCGAGTGGTTGACCAGTGTCTCGCTATATCATGACAGTCAGTTTTCGGCTTTCTCTACTGAGGTGCTCGCCCGACCGAACCGGGGCACAATCACAGTAGTTCTCCTGGTGCCGTGTTAGCCGATAGAACGGAACGTAAGGCAGCAAAACACAGGAGCCGGGCAAACCCAACATTTGAACAAAGACATGATTCGGAGCTGATGCATATAAGGCCTAACTCGAGACGCCGAATACTCCCTAAGGTATTCGGTCTTTATAAAAACGGGCAGAATAATGCCCTAAGCCCCTGATGTCCAGGTACGCGCAAAAATTCTGGTGCGGCCAATGCCAAAACGCCAGCCTCCTCCTCGGTAATAGTAAGAAACCGCGGGATATAATCAACAAGAGACAGTAAAAAAGGTTTACGCAGGGTCTTAATGTGAAAAGAATCCTTGCAACGGGTCCCTACTGCACGTCTGCGCCTGTGTCTCCGTTGTGCCGTATCCTGGACGGGTGTAGCCTGTTGTTCATCTGTAAAAGAGAGGAACTTAGTTTGAAAGAAAAAAGATCGTGCGGAAGATGTACGTTATATTAAATAAACAGAGTACAATTCGAAGAAGTGAATAAAATTGATCTTTATTGTCTCTTGCATGCAGCCCCTTGTATGGGGGTAGGCCGCTAGTGGGTGCCGGACTCGTCTAGCCGTGTCCGGAGTTGGAATGACCTATTCGGGGTCTTTGACTAGCGGAGCCGGATAGGTGTGGGGCTGTCGAGGCAGTCTCACGCTCCTCCGTGCTCGAGTAACACTTAATACTCCCTTTTAATGAGATGATGCCGCGTGGACCGGGCATTTTAAGTGTTAGAGATGCATAATGCGGTACTGCGTTAAAGCGGGCGAAAGCTTCGCGTCCCGATAGTGCTTGATGGCTACTTTTAAATGGGGCGACATGGAAGACTAACTTTTCGCGACGGAAGTTGTCGGATGAACCGAACACGACTTCCAGCAGTAGGGAGCCCGTACAATGGGCATATGGGCCTGGCATTACCCCTTTAAAGGAGGTGTTGCTATGGTGAATTTTGGTTGGGTCGATCCCCATCCTGCGGATTGTGTCCTGATATATCAGTTTTATGTCACTGCCACCATCCATGAGGACTTGTGTAAATTGGAATCCGTCAATTATGGGATCCAATATCAAGGCAGTCCATCCTGCGCTCCGAATACTTTCGGAATAGTCCTGATGGTCGAAGATGATTGGTTTTGACAACCAGTGTTGGTACTCCGCTAGGGTAGTTTGTGCAGCGCGCATTTTAGCGGGCGCCGCTCTGTTTTTCCCTTTGATCACGTGAAGTGAGTTTAATGTTTTGACTTCTTGTGGGAAATTCTTTTGTTTTCCGGGGCTCTGCTTGTGGTGCTCGTCGTCATCTTCACTTGGTGTGTCGAGCCCCTTGTGTTCGGCGTTGAGTCTGCCGACTGTTTGAAGACCCAGCAATTTACGTGGGTATGGTTTGCGAGGCCTCCCGAGGTACTGTGGATTTGACATATCTTGTCCAAGATTTTGTTTAAGTTGGATAGCTCATCGCTATTGTCCTTAAGGGCACTTTTTATTGTTCTGCCGTGAGCTTTTGAATCCGGCGTTGATCGCCGCTCTTTGGAACGTTCCCTTTAATCCGGCGCTGGTCCTTGTTGCGCCGTGGTTTCCCATTTCCATCCCTGACTTCGGATGTACTTGGGTCGCTGGTGCTGCATCTTGCTAGCCAGCTATTCTCTCCCGTGCAAAAGCGGGTCATGAGGCTTGTTAATGCGGCCATTGTTCTTGGCTTTTCTTGGCCGAGGTGTCTGGTGAGCCATTCGTCTCGGACGTTGTGTTTGAAGGCTGCTAAGGCTTCGGCCTCCGGACAGTCGACTATTTGGTTCTTTTTAGTAAGGAACCTGTTCCAGAATTTCCGGGCTGACTCTCCGGGCTGTTGAGTTATGTGACTTAGATCGTCTACATTCGGAGGGCGGACATAGGTCCCCTGAAAATTTGCCCAAAACGCATCCTCGAGCTCTTCCCAGCTTCCAATGGTATTTTCGGGGAGGCTTTTAAGCCAATGCCGAGCTGGCCCTTTGAGTTTGAGGGGTAAGTATTTTATGGCGTGGAGATCATCTCCTCTAGCCATGTGTATGTGGAGGATATAATCCTCAATCCAGACTCCAGGGTCTGTTGTTCCGTCGTATGCCTCTATGTTTACGGGTTTGAATCCCGCTGGGAATTCATGATCCAGCACCTCGTCGGTGAAACATAGGGGATGTGCGGCGCCCCTGTATTTGGGTGTGCCGTGATGTTCGGATATTTGGCGTGTTGCATTGCTTTGAAGAGCTTGCTTTCTTGGCCCATAGATGGACCTAACTGGGCCATCCTTTTGATGTGAATCCTTATGCGGATCGCATATCGGCTTGTGTGCGGCGCCATTTGCCGCTCTCTTTTTGCCGTGGGGTCGTCCATCCGACCGGGTGGCCTTCTTATTTTTTGATTATGGGGGCTCTAAGGCCTCCTCGTCGAATTCGGGCAGTAGCTTTCTTTTCGGGTAGCTCTTTGTTCAGCGACTGTCGCCGTATTTGTCTGCGGTATTGAATACTTTACTCCATCTGATCCTGAGTGCATCTTCCGCTGTTTTGAGCTTCCGCTTCTGCTTTTTCAGGCTACGCACAGTGGCGACGAGCCTTTTCTGGAGGTTATTTTGCTTCAAAAGTTTGTCCGGCGTGAGATCGTCCGGACTGTTGTCTTCGCCGTGGATGGGTTGTTTATCCAGGTTGTCTTGTTCGTACGATTGCTCGATAGCTTGTTCGTTGTCCACCGGTTCGTCCTACTCTATGGCTGGGTCTTTGTTGAGGCGAGACTTGGTTCGGCGTTTACGTTGCCGTTTTGACTGCTTTTCGAGGGATTTATCCTTCGTAGCGTCCCGTTGTTCCTTGTCTTCATTTCCTTTAGGTGTATCCACCATGTATACATCATGGGATGAGGTGGTTGTCCAGCATCCTATAGGCACTGGTTCATGGTTGTCTCCTACATCGTCGTCCATACCGTCGATGTCTTCGGAGTCGAAATCGAGCACGTCGTGTAAGCTTTCGACAGTGGCTACGAAGTGGGTGGTGGGTGGGCGTTGAATTTCTTCGTCGTCCGCATCCCAACCTTCCTGACCGTAGTCCGGCCATGGCTCTCCGGATAAAGAGAGAGAGATTAGTGAATTCAGGATGTCGCCAAAGGGCGAGTGCTGAAAGATGTCTGCGGCAGTGAACTCCATGACCGGCGCCCGATCGGATTCGATTGGCAGGGGCGCGGAGCGTTCGGAGTCCGGAGATGAGTCCGGCACCTCAGAGTCACGGTCTTCGCGAAGGACAGTGATTATGTTCGGCTTAATCGTCGTAAAGATTTCAGCCTCCGAGGTGGCGTCCAACCAACCATCCTCGATCGGCGAGATCGGCTCCGAATCAATGTACGGAGCGGATACTAGTGCGGCCTATAGGACACTGTTCGGCGGCAGAGTTAGTTCATGCCCATCGAGACAGTGCGGCGCGCTTGGCTGTGGCTCGGATCCGTCGAGGATCAAGTCTCCGCGGATGTCGGCCGTATAATTCAAGCTTCCAAATCTGACCTGATGGCCAGGGGCGTGACTTTCGATTCGCTCCAGATGGCCAAGCGAATTGGCCCGCAGTGCAAAGCCGCCGAATACGAAGATCTGTCCGCGGAGAAAAGTCTCACCCTGGACCGCGTCGTTGTTGATGATCGAAGGAGCCATCGGGCCTATCGGTGACGACACAGAGATACTCTCAATGAAAGCACCAATGTCGGTGTCAAAACCGGCGGATCTCGGGTAGGGGTCCCGAACTGTGCGTCTAGGCGGATGGTAACAGGAGACAAGGGACACGATGTTTTTACCCAGGTTCGGGCCCTCTCGATGGAGGTAATACCCTACTCCTGCTTGATTAATATTGATGATATGGGTAGTACAAGAGTAGATCTACCACGAGATCAAGGAGGCTAAACCCTAGAAGCTAGCCTATGGTATGATTGTTGTTCGTCCTACGGACTAAAACCCTCAAGTTTATATAGACATCGGATAGGTTAGGGTTACAAGTAGTCGGTTACAATGGTAGGAGATCTACATATCCGTATCGCCAAGCTTGCCTTCCACGCCAAGGAAAGTCCCATCCGGACACGGGACGAAGTCTTCAATCTTGTATCTTCATAGTCTTGGAGTCCGGCTGTGATGATAGTCCGGCTATCCGGACACCCCCTAGTACAGGACTCCCTCAACTGTTAATACCGTACTGGTATTGCTGGGCTGGTGCTCTGGAGCTAAGAGCTCTTCGCCACTTTTGGCCACCTGCCGTAGTATCTGACATGCTCTAAGGCTATGAGTTGGAGTGGCGCCCTCTGTGCTATGAATTTTGCAGGGTCCATTGAGCCATCCCTCCAGTACGGTTCCATGCCCTTTGGGTTTTTTTTGCTTTTTGGTATGTAACCCAGGTGCCTGGTGATGATGCACCCTTTTATTTCGGACTAGGGTCGTATTCGGGGCCGGATTATCCCAAAATTTGATTTCGGTTTTCCAGGCGCTCTCCATCGCAAGAAGATTTTCGTACTATGGACGCCAAGTCAGCGAAGCGTGTAATTTCACGACGACTTATGGCGTTTAGGATTCCCTTGTCCGTGCAATTATTGCAGAAGAATTAGATTGCGTCCTCCTCGCGGCAATCCTTTATCCTGTCCATAACCAGGGAGGAATCGGCCCGATAATGATGTACTGTTTCACCGGGCTCTTGCCGGATTTGGGATAGATCGCTTATGTTCGGGTGCGCGGGTGGAAATAAATTCCGAACTCCGTCCGATCTAAGATTCAGGGGCCAAGAAGTTTCCGAACTTGGAAGCTTGGGTTCTTGGAGGTTGTCCAATGAATCTAACCCGTTGCCTGACTTTAAGTTCAGGGCTTGAGTGGTGTCCTCCCCTCCGCGGGAATCTGGCATGGAGGGGTCAGGAATCCGGACATAGTTGGTCCTTAAGGTAGAAGAAGAGTCGCCGTATTGTTCCTCTACCACAGCAACGTGGTGGGTAGCCTGGGGAGAGTTGATCTCTCTCAGATCGGTTTTAGGCCCAATCTGATCATAGTGCATGAAGCGACTCGAGGCGGCGATGCGATCCAAGAGATCGTTCAAGGAAGAGAGCTCCATCGGATCTAACTGCTCGGCGAGTTCCGAGTTAATGTGAAGATTGCTTTCAATGACCCGAGAAGTCATCGTCGGCGCGGCTGCCGAACAGGCGGTCATAAGAAAACCGCCTAGCCGGAGAGTTTGGCCGGTGGCCAAAGCTCCTTTAGCAACGGTGTCGTCTTTAAAGACGGGATGAGGCATCCTTCCCGACTTGACGGCACGGAGGAGCTCTCAATGAAAGCACCAATGTCGGTGTCAAAACCGGCGGATCTCGGGTAGGGGGTCCCGAGCATGCGTCTTGGCGGATGGTAACAGGAGACAAGGGACACGATGTTTTTACCCAGGTTCGAGCCCTCTCGATGGAGGTAAAACCCTACTCCTGCTTGATAAATATTGATGATATGGGTAGTACAAGAGTCGATCTACCACGAGATCAAAGAGGCTAAACCCTAGAAGCTAGCCTATGGTATGATTCTTGTTCGTCCTACGGACTAAAACCCTCCGGTTTATATAGACACCGGATAGGGTTAGGGTTACACAGAGTCGGTTACAATGGTAGGAGATCTACATATCCGTATCGCCAAGCTTGCCTTCCACGCCAAGGAAAGTCCCATCCGGACACGGGACGAAGTCTTCAATCTTGTATCTTCATAGTCCAGGAGTCCGGCCAACGGTGATAGTTCGGCTATCCGGACACCCCCTAATCCAGGACTCCCTCACTACGACTGCAAGTAAATCTTTTGAGGTGGCGTACACGAGTCCACATATTCACCATATCAATACACCACTATGGATCCGCTCCCGTCTCCCTACGAGAACGCCATCCATAGCACTCACGCTTATCTTGTGTACTTTAGAGTATCCACTTTCACTTGTCTATGAACTGTATAGGCAACCCAGAGGTCCTTTACCGCGGACACGGCTATTCGAATAGATGATGTTAACCCTGCAGGGGTGTACTTCTTCATACATGTTTCCACCACTTAGCGTCTGCACACGACATGTGCTCGGCAGACTTCAAGCGAAAGCCGACGTGGGTGTAGACCATGACCTACCTGAACTCTCAAGTCTCTAGTCCGGGTTTATCGCCTATTCAGGTTCCATCCGCAGGGAGTCCGGCCGAGGTTTCCACATACGGCCCCGAACGATGTGTACAGGGTTCGGCGACACCAAACGGGCGCCCGGCATACCCGGCCACATGCCTACCGCATCACAGCCCACCCCTCCTGGATAGTCTTGCGCAGACCTCCTCCATACTACAAACACCAGAAACTACTTGCAACTCCTGGACAGAGGACAAGGGTGATTAAGAAGTCGAGCGTGGTCATATTTCAGGGCCCAATGCATGGTAGTAGTTGTTTCATGGATCACAAACACAGAACTCAGTTCCTCAGGATGGCTTCAATGAGACAACCCACCATGTACTCCTACATGGCCTCTCACTGCTACCTTTACCAAATCGTGTTCACACACTTAAGCTCACACACAGTAGGATATGTTCACACACCTCTGATTCATCCCCGATGAATCAGACCTGACTCAACTCTAAGCAGTAGCAGGCATGACAAACAAGCATGAATGAGTAGGCACATCAGGGCTCAAACAACTCCTACTCATGCTAGTGGGTTTCATCTATTTACTGTGGCAATGACAGGTCATGCAGAGGATAAAGGGGTTCAGCTACTGCAGCAAGTAACAGATGAGTCGTTGTTGTCCTAATACAGTAAAAGAGAGTAGGATCAAGAGAGTGGGATTCTGTCGGAATGAACAAGGGGGTTTTGCTTGCCTGGCACTTCTGAAGATAGTATAGTTCTTCATCGGTGTCATTGAACTCATCGTTAGTATCACGTCTATCGAGAGGGGACAAATACCGGCAACACAGAAGGAAACACAATCAATGCAATGCACAATATGATGCATGATCATGACATGGCAAAATGAGTGTGTTGGTCTAATGCAACTACAGTCAGATGGGTTTGAGTTATTTTGAACCCAAGGTTCAAGTTCAAACTCAACGTATGAATTTATAAAGTGCATTATCATGTTTTGATATAAACAGCAGGTTTAAGTTGCTTTAACATGCATGAAACCAGTACAGATGGATATATTGGATTTTTCTGATCATTTTTCATATATAACTTATTTCATTCTGAGTTACGGTTGAATTTATATGAATTTTTGAAGTTGTGGGCATTTTCTGGAATTTCTAATCATTTTCTGATTTATTTTAAAACCAGAAAATCACTTACTACATCAGCATGACGTAAGGTTGAGGTCAGCAGGTCAACTGACCACGTCTGGGTCAAACCTGACCTGTGGGGGCCACACGTTAGCGACACAGGGCTAATCCCGGTCAAACCCAGCGCTGAATGGGGTTTGACCAGGCCCGAGGCCCACTGTCAGTGGCTGTGGGCGGTTTAAGCTGTGGGGTTAGCGCTTAATGGCCGTGCCACGTCAGCGTGGTTACGCCGGTGATGACCCGATGCGGTGGCGATCGCCGGCCGGCCGTTTCCGGCCACGGATGGCCGCACGGTTAGGTGCGTTGGAGAGCCCGTGGTGCGGGGCACCCATTGGTGGTCGTGGGGATGCCGGGGACGACGTGTAGCGGCGGCGGCGGGGCTTCGATGATGTCTTGGCGGGTGGCGCTGCGAAGTGCAAGCGGGCAAGGGAAAGGCGCTTAGCGAGGCTCGAGCAGGCGTCAAGCTCGGTGGACACGCACCCGGGACCAAATGGTCACCGGAGCGTCGTCGGTGGTGAGCACGGGCGGCGGCGGGTTTCGGTCTTTGGCAAAGCGGCAGCTGCGGCATGCAATCGAGAAAACGGAGAGGGAGAGAAGGAGCAGCAGCTCACAGCGGTTCCAGCAGGCTTCGAAGCAGGCTCGGGGAAGGTCGGAGCTGAGCGGGGCGGCGAGGCCGATCTCCGGCGGCCGAGGAGGGAAAAAGCGTCGGGGCGGCGCTTCGGGGCTCTTCCGGTCGCGTGAGCCGTCGGGGAGGATGAGGGAGGCACGGCGGAGCTCGGGGCCGCGTCGGAGAGGTGAGGGGGTGGTGGTGAGCGTGGTGTTTTGCGGCGGCGACGGAGGCGTTCGGGCGGGGTGCGGGCAGCTAGGAAGAGACGAGGAGGGAAAGTGAACGAGGGGCCAGGGAGGTGTGTGGCGTCGTCTGGAGTCGTCCAGGGTGTCGGCAGAAGCAGGAGGTGGCCGTCGGTGGCCGCGCGCGTGCTAGCGCACCGCAGGCACATGCCCGGGCCTATTGGCACGAGGAGGAAGGCGACAGGGGGGGAAGCGGTGGTGGGCTAGGCCGGCCAGCTACAGTGGCTGGCCGGTTGGTGGCGCTAGGTAAGTTCCTTCTCTCTCTCTCTCTCTTTTATTTTCTTTTCTATTTCTGTTATTTTGTTTTGATTTAGTTTGGAAACTAAACCATTTTAAAACTTTCTGTGAATTGTTATGTGAGCTCAGAACTAGCCCAAGGTCACATGCAACTTACAAAAATATTTGAACTTTATTTCTTATATAATAAAAATAAATCCAACTCAAATATGTCATTGGTTTAATTCAAAAGGCCCAAAATAAATATTTCTGTGATTCCAAAAATATTGGTTTGAATTTTACCTCTTACCAATATTTTCACAGAATAACAGGAACATTTTCTTGGACTCATTTGATGAGATTTAAATGTTGGTTATTTTTAGAGGTTTTTCTGAGGCTTTTGAAAATTCCTCAATTCAAGTTTCATTCAAGATTAAACATTATGCACACATGAGACTAGCCTAGTGCATTACCAGAAGCTAGGGATGTGACAATTACCGAGTGGGCCCAGAGATACCTCTCCGTCACAAGGAGTGACAAATCCCAGTCTCGACTCGTGCCAACCCAACAGACACTTTCGGAGATACCTGTAGAGCACCTTTATAGTCACCCAGTTACGTTGTGACGTTTGGTACACCCAAAGCACTCCTACGGTATCCGGGAGTTACACAATCTCATGGTCTAAGGAAATGATACTAGACATTAGAAAAGCTCAAGCAAACGAACTACACGATCTTGTGCTACGCTTAGGATTGGGTCTTGTCCATCAAATCATTCTCCTAATGATGTGATCCCATTATCAATGACATCCAATGTCCATAGTCAGGAAACCATGACCATCTGTTGATCAACGAGCTAGTCAACTAGAGGCTCACTAGGGACATGGTGTGGTCTATGTATTCACACATGTATTACGGTTTCCGATCAATACAATTATAGCATGAACAATAGACAATTATCATGAACAAGGAAATATAATAATAACCATTTTATTATTGCCTCTAGGCCATATTTCCCACAGTGACAACTGTACGTCTGGTTAGGGAGGCTGAGATTCAACTCAGAAGACCGTATCTTCACCTTATTCCCCTTGAGCTAAGGACACCTAGTCCCCGCCCAATCACTCTGGTAAGTCTTCAAGGTAGACTTCCAAACCTTCACAGACTTCGTTCACCGAAAATTCACGATGACTCTTGGATGCTCAGAACACGACGCCTAACCGGCTGGAGGATTCACAGTCCTCAAGTGTAACAAGTCTTCAGATCACGCAGACAGAAAGACTTTAGTGATGCCAAACACTCTTTGGGCTCTGGGTGGTTTGAGCTTTGTCCTCGCAAGGATTCTCTCTCAAAAGCTTCGGAGGTGGGTTGCTCTCAAACGACAAAAGCCGTGTACTAACTCTGAGCAGCCACCAATTTATGGTGTAGGGGGTGGGCTATTTATAGCCACTGGGCAACCCGACCTGATTTGTCTGAAATGACCCTGGGCCACTAAGGAACTGACATGTGTCTCAACGGTCAGATTTCAAACACACGCGGCAGCTTGACTTGGGCTACAAGTAAAGCTGACTCATCCGACTCTGGATAAGATTTGCTCTCATTGTCTTCACTCGAAGACATAGGATTTGGTTGAGCATCACTTCAGTTACTCTGACTTTGTTCACTTGGACCCCACTTAATAGTATGGTGGTTCCTATGACTCAAAAAGAAGAAAAGGAAACAACGAAACAACTAAGTCTTCGCGCTCCATAGTCTTCACGCGATGTCTTCCCATGTCATAGTCTTGAATGTGAATAGCTTCATAGATCACCATTGTCTTCAGTGTCTTCACACATTTTTAGGGGTCATATCCGGTAGGTAAACCGAATCAATGAGGGACTACTACCTGTGTTATCCTGCAATTCTCACAAACACATTAGTCCCTCAACCAGGTTTGTCGTCAATACTCCCAAACCAACTAGGGGTGGCACTAGACGCACTTACACTAACATCTGTAGCAGTAGCGCTTTCCTTTTCTTCAGAAAGCGCTACTGCTATAGATGTTAGCAGTAGCGCTTTTTAGAGACAAGCGCTACCACTAAGGGCCCTTATCCAAATTAACCGGCCCGCGCGCGTCCTCTCACTCTCCCCCTCACACTCTCGTCGGTCGCCTCTTTGTCGCCTCCGTCACCGTCGCCATCCTCCTCCTCCACCCCAAGGTCGATCCCACCCTCCCTCCTCCTCCCTCCTCCTCCTCCCTCTCCAGCACCGGCGGCCCCCTCTTCCTCCTCCCTCTCCGCCGACGTCCCCCTCCTCCTTCTCCCTCTCCAGCGGCCCCCTCCTCCTCCTCCCTCCTCCCTCACCTGCTCTCTCCTCCTCCTCCCTCCTCCTCCCTCCTCTCTCCTCCTTCCCCTCCTGCTCTCTCCTCCTCCTCCTTCCCCTCCTCCTGTTCACCTCCGATCCCGCACTACTCCTCCCCCTTTCTGTAAATATGTTTTAGTTTTTGTTAAATGTAGGTTTTTGTTTTTAGTATTGAATAGAATAAAATATGAAATTGAAAAAAAATAAGTAAATGTAGGTCTTTTGAATAGAATAGGAAATTTTTAGAAAACTTGAATAAGTAAATTTGATTAGAATAGGAAATTATAAGTAAATTTGAATAGAATAATTAAATGTAGCTTATGGAGTTTCACTAAGTCCTAAGATGACGATAATAATGTTTTTGTTTATATTTTGTTTTTGCAGAAATCAAGGAGCCCCTGCATCATCCCCGCCGTCGTCCCCGTCACCGACCCCCTCCGACCTCGATCGAGGTGAGACCAGCCACCCCATGTTGTTAATTTAATTTAGGTGTTTTAGGTGTTTAATCTTAGAATACTGTAGTATGAACCCTAGTTATGATCGAATCAAGTTCAAAATGTAGGTTTTTAAGTAGGTGTAGTTAATAGAATTTAGGTGTAGATAATTTGAATACTAATTTATTTTACGATTTGGTTTTGCTTATTGCTCAAATTGGAAAACTACTCCATCAAGTTTGAATGCTCATATGATGTACATATAAACATGTATATCTTGTGTTGCTCAAATAGGATATGTGCTTGCCCAAGTGGCCGGTCATGTTTGCAGGTTACACCTTCGAGTGGCCTATGTTTTGCCAGAGTGTTGACTAATTTCCATTCCGGCAAATTTCAGGCGCTCGATATGTCCTTTTTTAGATAAGGACATGCCGGATTTTTCCGTGAATTTTTGCATGACTTGTGCTAGAATATGTAGGAAATATCGAGTGGCCTGGATTTTCTAGAAAAATAATTAAACGATATTTCGGGTTGACTTTAAGTCTGTCGAGGCTCCACCATATATGAGAGGACGAAGAATTCTGACTGTTGTCGTGGGGGTCGTTTCTCCTTCTTCTCCTTGTGCTAGACCTTTGTTATGCACTAGGGGAAGGAGGAGTAACGACCATAACCGACGGTCACAAATGTCCGAGAGGGATCAGTGAGGGAGAGTCTCCACCATATATGAGAGGACGAAGAATCCCGACTGTTGTTGTGGGGGTAGCTTCTCCTTCGTTCCCGTGTGCTAGACAATTTGGTGTAATGCACTCAGGAACGAAAGGAGGAGCTACCATAAGCGACGGTCGAATATATACACCATGTGAGCTGAGAGTTTTCAAGAAAAGACTTGATACGTCTCCAACGTATCTATAATTTATGAAGCATTCATGCTATTTTATTATCTGTTTTGAATGATTATGGGCTTTATTATACACTTCTATATTACTTTTGGGACTAACCTATTAACCGGAGGCCCAACCCATATTGTTGTTTTATTGCTTGTTTCAGCATTTCGAGGAAAAGGAATATCAAACGGAGTCCAAACGGAATGAAACCTTCGGCAGCATTATTTTTGGGAAGAATATGATCCTGAAGACTTGGAGTTCAAGTCAGAAGATCCTCAAGGACTCCACGAGATAGGAGGGCCCCCCCCCACTGGGCGCGCCCCCCAGTCTCTTGGGTGCCTCGAGCACCTCCCGACCAACTTCTTTCGCCCATATAAGCCTATGTACCCTAAAACCATCGAATATCAAGATAAATCGGGAGTTCCGCCGCCGCAAGCCTCTGTAGCCACCAAAAACCTCTCGGGAGTCTGTTCCGGCACCCTGCCGGAGGGGGAACCCATCACCGGTGGCCATCTTCATCATCCCGGCGCTCTCCATGATGAGGAGGGAGTAGTTCACCCTCGGGGCTGAGGGTATGTACCAGTAGCTATGTGTTTGATCTCTCTCTCTCTCTCTCATGTTCTCTCTATGGCACGATCTTGATGTATCGCGAGCTTTGCTATTAAAGTTGGATCTTATGATGTTTCTCCCCCTCTACTCTCTTGTGATGAATTGAGTTTCCCCTTTGAAGTTATCTTATTGGATTGAGTCTTTATGATGAGAACACTTGATGTATGTCTTGCCGTGTTTCTCTGTGGTGACAATGGGATATCACGTGCCACTTGATGTATGTCTTGGTGACCAACTTGCGGGTTCCTCCCAAAAACCTATGCATAGGGGTTGGCACACGTTTTCTTGACTCTCCGGTAAAAACTTTGGGGCACTCTTTGAAGTACTTTGTGTTGGTTGGATGAATCTGAGATTGTGTGATGCATATCGTATAATCATGCCCACGGATACTTGAGGTGACAATGGAGTATCTAGGTGACATTAGGGTTTTGGTTGATTTGTGTCTTAAGGTGTTATTCTAGTACGAACTCTTTAATAGATCGATCCAAAAGAACTTTGAGGTGGTTTCGTACCCTACCATAACCTCTACGTTTGTTCTCTGTTGTTAGCGGCTTTGGAGTGACTCTTTGTTGCATGTTGAGGGATTGTTATATGATCTATCTATGTTATTATTGTTGAGAGAACTTGCACTAGTGAAAGTATGAACCCTAGGCCTTGTTTCCTATCATTGCAATACCGTTTACGCTCACTTTTACCACTTGTTACCTTTCTGTTTTTATATTTTCAGATTACAAATACCTTTATCTACCATTGTAGGACCTTGAAGTATGTCTAGAGGGGGGGTGATTAGACTACTTGACCAATTAAAAACTTAACCTTTTCCCAATTTTAGAGTTTGACATATTTTAGCTATCTTAGGACAAGTCAAGCAATCATCACACAAATCAAGCAAGCATGCAAAGAGTATATAGGCAGCGGAAATTAAAGCATGCAATTTGCAAGAAAGTAAAGGGAAGGGTTTGGAGGATTCAAACGCAATTGGAGACACGGATGTTTTTGGTGTGGTTCCGATAGGTGGTGCTATCGTACCTCCACGTTGATGGAGACTTCAACCCACGAAGGGTAGCAGTTGCCTTGTGAGTCCACTGAGGGCTCCACCCACGAAGGGTCCACGAAGAAGCAACCTTGTCTATCCCACCATGGCCATCGCCCACGAAGGACTTGCCTCACTAGCGGTAGATCTTCACGAAGTAGGCGATCTCCTTGCCCTTACAAACTCCATGGTTCAACTCCACAATCTTGTCGGAGGCTCCCAAGTGACACCTAGCCAATCTAGGAGACACCACTCTCCAAGAAGTAACAAATGGTGTGTTGATGATGAACTCCTTGCTCTTGTGCTTCAAATGATAGTCTCCCCAACACTCAACTCTCTCTCATAGGATTTGGATCTGGTGGAAAGAGGGTTTGAGTGGAAAGCAACTTGGGGAAGGCTAGAGATCAAGATTCATATGGTAGGAATGGAATATCTTGGCCTCAACACATGAGTATGTAGTTCTTTCTCAGAAATGGTAAGTTAGAAGTGTAGGTTTGTTCTGATGGCTCTCTCCACGAATGAAGAGGAGGTGGAGGGGTATATATAGCCTCCACACAAAATCTAACCGTTACACACAATTTACCAAACTCGGTGGGACCGATTCAACAGACTCGGTCGGACCGATTTAGTAAACCTAGTGACCGTTAGTGATTTTCGGTGGGACTGACATTCAACTCGGTGAGACCGATTCGGTTAGGGTTAGGGCATAACGTAGTCTCGATAAGACCGAGTACACAAACTCGGTGAGACCGATTTTGGTAATAAGCTTTCCAGAGAGTTGGTCAGGTAAACTCGGTGGGACCGATTTGCTCTTTCGGTGAGACCGAAAAGTTAAAAAAGGGAAACAGAGAGTTTACATTGTAATCTCGGTGGGACCGATTCGCTCTTTCGGTGAGACCGAAAAGTTACGAAGGGGAAACAGAGATATTACAATCCCATCTCGGTGAGACCGAGATCCCTGTCGGTGAAACCGATTTGCCTAGGGTTTGTAGCAGTGGCTATGACTTTTGAAATCGGTGGCGTCGGGTAGGAAGAATCGGTGTGACCGATTTTGGCTCTGGGTTTAGGTCATTTGTGGATGTGAGAAAGTAGCTGAGGGTTTTGGAGCATATCACTAAGCACATGAAGCAAGAGGCTCATTAAGGAACACCTCATCCCTCCTTGATAGTATTGGCTTTTCCTATAGACTCAATGTGATCTTGGACCACTAAAATGTAAAATGAAGAGTCTTGAGCTTTTGAGCTTGAGCCAATCCTTTGTCCTTAGTATTTTTGAGGGATCCACTTTCATCATCCATGCCATGCCATTCATTGAGCTTTCCTGAAATAATAGTCTTGGAATAGCATTAGCTCAATGAGCTATATGTTGTTATCAATTACCAAAACCACCTAGGGATAGTTGCACCTTCAATCTTCCCCTTTTTGGTAATTGATGACAACATATAGATCAAAGCTTCGACAAATGATAATAAGATTGAAAAACATCGTCGCTTTGAGAAGTATGTGATAAGCAAGAGCTCCCCCTAAATTTGTGCATAGTTTAAGATTTGCTTTGGACTGCAAATGCACAAGGAATTAGGCTCATGGGTTACTCTTCCATGTCACATACATCTTGGTGGAGCACTCAAAATGATAAAGATTGAATACATGCGCTCATCACCAAGCAAAGTATATGATCACATAGGATAGATAAGATAATATCATCAAACATGCATAAGTGTAGCTTATGATCAAACACATGATCATCAATGTCTCACAAGAATAGCATAGTATCTCAAGCAATCAAAAGCAAACAAGTTTGAACCACCAAATCAAGAGAGAACAAAAGCAACACACTCTCTCTCTCGAAGCCTATGATCTATACATTTTTCTCCCCCTTTGGCAACAAGTTACCAAAAAGTTCATAGAAAATGCATAGTACTATGTCGTCTCTCAGGCTTGGTCTTCTGGTGGTGGTGTAGACAGGACTCCAAGGATGAACGCATCAAGAGATGTGGTAGGAGCTGAAGAAAATTTGGAGCTGGTTGAAATTTGGGGCTGTAGCTGGAGCGGAAGAAGTTGCTCACGGTGTCCGGAGTTGGTACTGCAGGTGACCTCTGAGCTCTAGGCACTCTGGCAAATGCATCGGTTGTCGTCTTGCCCTTCCTCTCCTGCATATCATCTTGTAATTGCTCCACGGTGGTGAATCTCAGTCACTTTGACATCAAGATCATAGAATTTTTGTTCCATGATTCTCTCCGGGCTCTCCTGGTTTTGAGTTAGGGTGGCCAACCCTTCTCAATTCGTAGAGTTGATGCTATTAAGTAACCAAGCTGCTCCTGCTTGCTCTTCAGAAAGTAGTCAGATGCCTCTGCTTGAGTTGGCATCTTTGCAGCTTTCTCTTGCCTTGCCTTCTCCTTTCTCTCCTGAGCTTGCACTCATGATGGTTCATTCTCTGTCATGACAGCTCGATTGTCCTCAAAATCAGGACATAGAACCATGTGTTCCTTATCCAAGAGATAATTTCCTGTGCCCATCTTCGAGTTTATCAACTCCACGAATCATGGGGCATAACCACAGCTCCTCTTCTGATTTGCTGTTGTCCTCTTAATTGTCTCGACTATGAGGCTCATGACCTTGAATTTTTGAGGCACATCAAAAACATGAAGCAAATTGATTGCATGCCCTCTAATCATGTTATGGTCACCTGACTTGGGCAAAAGAGTATGCCTTAAGATCCAGTTGATCGTAGGCAGCCCTGACAGCAGAAAATGGACTGATCCGAACTTGAAGGTCTCAATTGCATCATCTGGGATCTCCTTGTACATATGTGCCATTGAGTTATGATCCATTTTCTTCTTACCATAAATGCCCAGGTCATCCTCACTTTCCTTTTAGGCATTGATCAAACTTGCCCATTCCTCTATGGTAGACTGATATCTGGTTCCTTCTGACATCCATACTATCCTGCCATCTGGATAGAAATGTGCTGTGGAGTAGAATTGCATGATAAGTTCGTCGTTCCAGTTGGTGAGTGTCGGTGTCAAAACCGGCGGATCTCGGGTAGGGGGTCCCGAACTGTGCGTCTAGGCAGATGGTAACAGGAGACAAGGGACACGATGTTTACCCAGGTTCGGGCCCTCTTGATGGAGGTAAAACCCTACGTCCTGCTTGATTGATATTGATATTGTGGATGTTTACAAGAGTGGATCTACCACGAGATCAAGGAGGCTAAACCCTAGAAGCTAGCCTATGGTATGATTGTAAGGGTTGTTGTTCTTCTGTGCTACGGACTAGAGCCATCCGGTTTATATAGACACCGGAGAGGGCTAGGGTTACATAGAGTCGGTTACAATGGTAGGAGATCTACATATCCGTATCGCCAAGCTTGCCTTCCACGCCAAGGAAAGTCTCATCCGGACACGGGAGAAGTCTTCAATCTTGTATCTTCATAGTCTTGGAGTCCGGTCGATGATGATAGTCCGGCAGTGATAGTTCGGTGATGATGGTAGTCCGACTATCCGGACACCCCTAATCCAGGACTCCTCGGTAGCCCACGAACCAGGCTTCAATGACGATAAGTCCGGCGTATATTGCTTGGCATTGCAAGGCGGGTTCCTCCTCCGAATGATAGAAGATTGTGAACACCAGGATAGTGTCCGGCTCTGCAAAATAAATTCCACATTCCACCGTAGAGAGAATAATAATATATATATACAAGTTCAATCTGCTGACGTTTTTTTGTGGCATGACGTCACACCACTACCAAATCATTACTTGAATTGTTTTTTACTCTACCACCTCAGCGCATTTAGCGAGGCGGTTTCCTTGGCACGTCTTGTCGAAGCAGAGATCGTGTTTCCCCTTAATCCGGGATTCTCATTAATACGGACGTGGGTAACCCAACTGCTCCATTGATGGTGACGCTTGGGGGATAAGCGAGTTTTACCAGGCCGGTGGGGGACGCGTAGACTTCGCCCGCCCATATAAGGGATAAGGATTTACCTTCTCACCTACGCCTTCTTCCTCCTTTGCTTATCCATCTCCGGCACTTTTCGAGCTCCAGGCGCCCAAGTTTGCGCATCTCGTCTCAACCTTCTCCGACCATGTCCGGAGCGGGAGGTAAATGGTTGGCCTCCACCATTAAGGAGGAGCACATCACCAAACCGCGGGCGCGGATACCTCTCCGGCGACATCGCGCCGGCTGCCGAAGAGGGCAGCTCATCCCCACCCCCAGGCCCCATGAGAGGGTCGTTTTTCTTCCCCACTTCCTCCGCGGACTGGGCTTTCCACTTCACCCCTTTGTCTGGGGTCTCATGTTCTACTACGGCCTGGATTTCCACGATCTGGCGCCGAACTTCATCCTCAACATCTCGGCGTTTATCGACGTGTGCGAGGCCTTCCTCTGCATCCCGCCCCACTTCGGCTTGTGGCTCAAGACCTTCAATGTCAAGCCGAAGGTAGTGAAGGGCACTCAAGCGGAGTGCGGAGGCGCCGTGTTGGGCAAGATGCCCAATGTCCTTTGGTTCGAAGGGGCCTTCGTGGAGTCTGTCAAGGGGTGGCAATCGGGGTGGTTCTACATCACCGAGCCACGTGACCCTACATGGGCGGCGGCCCCCGAGTTCAGATCTGGTATTCCCACGCAGCTCACCTCCTGGAAAGAGAAGGGCTTGCTGTGGGGCAGTTCGGAGGAGCTGACGGGACTCCAAGTCTGTATCCAGAAGCTGGTGAAGAAGCTCAGGCTGGTTAACGTGGTCCAAGTCATGCTCGTCCGCCGGATTCTCCCGTGCCAAGAGCGGGCATTCAATCTGTGGGAGTTCGATCCGGAACAGCACCCGGCGCTGAGCGGGCTCTTCGACACGACGTAGGAAGGCGCTTGGAGGGTGTTGTTCAAGGGCGCCGAAGCCCCCGCATCCGCGACCGAAGATCGCGGATTCCGCTCGCAGCGCCAAGCCAACGAGGTAAGTGCTTCTACCCCTTTACGGGACACTTGCTTTTCATAGTTTGACTCTATGCGGGTTTTAATTTCCCCTTTTCCTTTGACAGGACTGGATGAGGAAGGCGGAGCAGATTATCTGTCCGGCTCCTATGCCGAAAAATCGGTGGGCGCCCGTCTAGCGGGGCTGCTGGTCCGGCACACTGCGTGGTGCCGGAGAAGAAGGCCAAGAAGGAGGCCACGGGTGCTCGAAAGAGTGCCCATTTTCAGGTGTCCGGCGACTCAGGCGGACTCCTCCCCGAAAACGAGGAGGAGAAAGAGGACTCTCTCCCGGAGGAGGAGAGAGGAAGAGGAAGGCTCCCCAACAGGGGAGGCCGAAGGGTCCAAGAGGGGAAGGACTATTCCCCCGGACAGCTCCGCCAACATCAACGTTGGCGAGGAAGAATGGCCTTCAAGGGCCGGGCCTCCGGCGAGATCGTAAGTATCCGGATTCCTGAATGATTTATAATTTCTTTTTCTGCGTCACATAGTGTCATGCTGATGCCGCATGCTGCCTGTAGCCCGGCCAGTGATGATCTCCCCGCTTCATCGAGCGGGTCATTGGCTCCGTCGGATGTAGACTCCATCCCGACCGCCTCCACCCCCCGCGACACCGAGGACGCCGAGGTGGGATCCCAAGAAGGGACCCATCAGGGGGAGGCTCCGGAGGCGCCACAAGGCGTCCTCCCGGACTTTGCGCCGGACTCCAAATCAGAACCCGCAGTGGTTCCAGAGTCCGGCCGGCGGCCCCTTCGAACGAAGGGCAAGACCGTGACGCCGGCGGCTTCCGTCCAACCGGAGGCACCGGGCAATTTGTTGGAGGCGCTGCAGAGCGCTTCCATCGAGGAAGAACACCACACTATTATGAGTGCGGTGATTGGAAGGTGCAGCTTCGCCAAGAGCGGGCTGACCGAAGCCTTGATAGCCTTCTATCGGGCTTTGAGGTAAGAAGTTAAAATATGCAATGTAATACCGCATAGACGGTAGCCCCGATGCTCGGTTCGGTGTTCGGCAAGAAAAGCGGACTGAGGATCTGAAAAAAAGATATCTGTGAGGTTGCTAAAAATTATGTCAATATGGGTTGCGAGCTACTTGCTAACCTCTGCCGCCTTGTTGTGGAGGTTGGTGCTTTCAAGCCAGAGCTCGAGCGGTCCGAGCAAGAGCTCGGCAGCGCCGAGAAGCAGCTCGGGACAAAGAAGGTGAGTAACACCACTTTGAACTTGTACCTTACAGAAAAGGATTTAGGTTGCAAAAATAACAAGGATAACATGGGTGCTGCGGGGGCCACGAACGAGGTGGCGACCACAGAAGGAGGTCGTGTCATGACGAGCATAATGCGGCCACAGGCAGGCGTAACGAGAAAAGCAGGAGGCACGGGTGGCGGTGGTTCAGCAAGAGCTCCAGGCTCTCATGGAAAAGCATGAGAGTTTGGAGCATGACTCAAAGACTCGAGAGTCCGAGCTTGCCTCGGCTCTCGAAAGTGCCAAAACTGCCAAGGCCGATGCCCATAAGTCCCTTCAGGAGATTGAGTTGATGAGGAAGATAGCGGCGGTAAGGCATTTTTCATGCAAAGCAAGCATGTGAATGTAAATTACTTGTTACTTACCCGGGTCGGAGCTCTCGAGGCGTTTGCAGATCTGCCTTGCAGCGTGTCGATGTCGCCGCATTCTACCGAGCCGAGGAGGGAGCTCAGCGGAGAAGGTCTTACGGTCTCAAGATGTTGAGGCCGGCCATCAGTGCCCCTAGCGACCGGTGAAGCGGCTGGTCGAAGCTTCACAAGGTGGCCGAGCAGGCCATGAAGGGCCTCATAGTCCGGCTATGGCATGGAGAGGCCATGCACAGGAGCTACTTCGGCCTCGTCACGGCGGCTGGTGGATGCGTGCCCACAGGTGGAGGTTATCAAGCGCTCACTTTGTATTGAAGGTGCTCGTCGGGCCCTTGCCCGCGCAAAAGGTGCATTGGGGCAAGCTGGATGCGGAGAAGCTAATCAGCGACGCGCCACCAGCGGGCAAGGAATATCGTCGCCCGAGATGTACTATAAGACTGTCTGAAGGGCGCCCATAAGATTGCGGATGAGTGCCCAGGGGATGTAATTATTGAGTAAATTCGCAATGTGTTATCACAATGCTGAAAACTTTGTTCATATGCGCTAAGCAACGCTTGTTAATTTAAAATATTACCTTCGTGCGGCCGTTTATTAAATCTAAGAGATGGCAAGTCGTCGGCTTCAGCCCCCATGCCACGAGTCTTTGGGGTGTTCGGGATAAACTTGAGCACTCTTGTTCCCATTTTGGGTCCATCTAGGGAGGCGCTCAACACAACGAACAAGGCAACCGGACTTATAGTGCTTGAACACTCTCACTTAGCCATAGAATTCTATAATTTTAAATTTGGTGAAGCCCCTAGTATTCGGAGGATCAATTGGGGCGCTATCCACGCCTTCGTCGGACATAATCCGGAACTTCGCTCAAGCGGTGTAGGTCTTTAAGGACCCGAAAGGACCTCTCGAACAGCGACCAGTCTCGCCTTATCATGACAGTCAGTTTTAGCTTTCTCCTTTGGCGTTAACCCGGCTCAACCGGGCATAATCGCAGTGGTTCTCCAGTGCTACCTTAGCCGATAGAGCGGGCGTAAGGTTCCAAACATGGGAGCCGGGCAAACCCAACTATTGACCCAAGACATGATTCGGAGCCGATTCATATAATGCTATAAGTTCGGGGTGCCGCACTTGTGAAAGTGTGCGGACTTTTATCACACCATAATGCGGAGAACATAAGCCCCTGGTGTATGTGGCCGTACCAAGATGTACGGGTGCAACATGTCGTAAATGAACATATATATATATATATAAAGTAATGCAATTATGGGCAAAAAGGTGTTGCATTTTATTCGAGAAGATATGCTATGAGTGCGGAATGATACAAATAGTGCGGAAAGCAAGGGATTGGATGAATTAAAGGCGTCTCCCTCCAGGGGTAGGCCGCAGAATGTTGTATTTAACAAATTTAATGCTCGTGATGGAGACCACCTGAGTGTTAAATGCGCCTTTGTCCTTCCACAGCTGTTGCATCATGAGTTCGGCAGGTTCGCCGCCGGACTGAGTTCTGTATAAAAAAGAGAGAAATAAAAGAAAAAAGAGCGACACGCTTGGGAGCCCTGGTGTGGTCGAACCGCACTCTGGGTCTGTTGTGGTTGTGCCTTTCCCCCTATGCCCATGGTATCTCCAAGGCATATTTATGTCTGTGAGAGTTTGTCTTACAATTTTGCGAGGGCTGGGGTTGAGGCCGCATTACTCTGGCGATGCTCGGAGCGTGCCAGGTGGTCTTGGTTGATGTTGCTCCGGGCGCGTCTGGCGTGTCCGGTCCTTTAACGGCCGGACTCAAAATTGCCTTAAAAGGCTGCTCAGTACTTCGCCATGAGAGTCATTGTATGTTCCTCTGTTCGGAGGGAGCATTCCGTGTTTCCATTGACCGTGATGACTCCACGAGGGCCTGTCATCTTGAGCTTAAGGTATGCATAATGCGGCACCGCGTTGAATTTTGTGAACGCAGTTCGTCCGAGCAGAGCGTGATAGCCACTGCGGAACGGGACTATGTCGAAGATTAACTCCTCGCTTCGGAAATTATCCGGGGATCCGAAGACCACTTCCAAGGTAATCGAGCGATACAAGCGGCATCGACACCTGGTATGACGCCTTTGAAGGTTGTCTTTGTAGGTTTAATCCTTGAAGGGTCTATGCCCATCTTGCGACCTTTGTATCACGATAAAGCAGGTTCAGCTACGCCGCCGGCCCATCGGGACTCTCGTGAGGTGAAATCCATCGACGATTGGGTCTAAAACCAATGCGGCGAATCCGCCATGGCGGATACTAGTCGGATGGTCTCTTCGATCGAAAGTGATCGGGCAAGAGGACCATGGGTTGAATTTTGGGGCGACAGGCTCCATCGCGTATACGTCCCTTAGTGCGCGCTTCCGCTCCCTCTTGGGAATATGCGTTGCGTATATCATGTTTACCGTCCGAACTTGAGGGGGGAATCCCTTTTGTCCTCTGTTGTTCGGCGGCCGGGTCTCTTCCTCGTCATCGCTGTGTAGGCCCTTGTCACTGTTTTCGGCGATTAATTTGCCTGCCTGCTTGAATACCCAACAATCTCTGTTGGTGTGGTTAGCTGGCTTTTCGGGGGTTCCATGTATTTGACAGGAGCGGTCGAGTATTCGGTCCAAATTGGGCCGGGCCGGAGTGGTTCTTTTGAATGGCTTCTTCCGTTGACCGGGCTTGGAGCCTCCGAATCCGGCGTTGACCGCCGTATCCTCATTGCTGTCGCCCGTTAATGCGGCGTTTGTTTTGTTTCGATGCAACCTGCCATTGCGGTCCTTGGTATCCGGACTGCCAGCGTTTTTGCTGAGGTTGTTGCTGCGAGCTAGCCAGCTATCCTCTCCCGCACAGAAGCGGGTCATGAGTGATGTGAGGGCTGCCATGGATTTCGGTTTCTCATGTCCTAGGTGCCGGGCCAGCCACTCGTCGCGGATGTTATGTTTGAAGGCAGCGAGGGCCTCTGCACCCGGACAGTCGACGATTTGATTTTTCTTTGTTAAGAACCGTGTCCAGAATTGCCTGGCCGATTCGTCTGGCTGCTGGATTATGTGGCTTAGGTCATCTGCGTCCGGTGGTCGCACATATGTGCCCTGGAAGTTGTCGAGGAATGCGGCTTCCAGGTCTTCCCAGCATCCAATTGACTCTGCGGGCAGGCTGTTAAGCCAATGCCGAGCTGGTCCTTTAAGCTTGAGCGGGAGATATTTGATGGCGTGAAGATCGTCGTCGCGGGCCATATGTATATGGAGGAGATAATCCTCGATCCAAATCGCGGGGTCTGTTGTGCCATCGTAGGATTCGATATTAACGGGTTTAAACCCTTGAGGATTTGATGATCCATTACTTCGTCGGTGAAGCATAGTGGGTGTCGGCGCCTCAGTATTGAGCAATATCGCGACGTAGCTCGAGAGAGCATTATGCTGTGTTCGCCCGGCCGGAGTAGTTGTGTCCGTGACGGTATTCGTCGTGGGTCTTGGGGCATACGTGATCCATAGATAGATTTGGATTGTCTTGCCTTGTCCTCCAATATATCTCGCATAAGTCCGGTGCGTTCCCCGTGGCTTCATGCTTTTTGAGCGATGCCGAGTGCGGTTTTGGTGGAGGGCTTGCACGCCTCTGTCGCGCCACGAGGTGGTCGGTCTACCGTACAGTGCCTTTGGTGATGCGGGTTTGTACGCTTCCTCCTCTAATCGGGGGAGCAACTTGCGTTTTGGGTAACTTTTGGAGGGGCGTTCGAGTTCATACTCTTCGGCCGCGAGGACCTCGATCCATCTGTCGGCCAGTAGGTCTTGATCAGCTTGAAGTTGTTGCTGCTTTTTCTTTAGGCTGTTTGTCGTGGCCATTAGCCTGCGTCTGAAACGCTCTTGTTCGACAGGATCCTCAGGCACGACGAATTCGTCGTCGTCGAGGCTTGCCTCGTCTCTGGAGGGAGGTAAGTGATTGTCATCCTCGACCTCTTCGTCTGCCGCCCTCTCGTGAGGGATTTCTTCTGCCTCCTCCTGCACTGGATCGTGCTGGAGGGAGTTGTCTTCGGCACTTTCTGGGGTGTTATTATCTCCTGTGCCGGAATCTCCATTCTTCTTGAGTGGCGGGATTTAGAGCGGCGCCACGACATCGGGCGCTTGGGCTGTTTCTTTAAGGAATCGGCCTCCGCTTCTTCGCCGTCCCCATCTTTTGGGGTGTCCACCATGTATATGTCATATGACGAGGTGGTCTTCGGGTCCTGTAGGGCCCGGTTCTTAGTAGTCTCGGCATCGTCGTCCATACCGTCGATGTCCTCGGAGTCGTAGTCGAGTACGTCGGTTATATCATCGACGGTGGCTACGAAGTGGGTGGTGGGTGGGCTCTGAATTTCTTCGTCGTCCGCGTCCCAACCGTCCTGGCCGTAGCTTGGCCAGGGCTCTTCGGATAGCGAGAGATGCTTCAGTGAATTTATGATATCGCCGAAGGGCGAAGTCGAAAGATGTCCGCAGCGGTGAATTCCATGATCGGGCGCCAATCGGATTCGGTTGGCGGGCGCAGGAGGTTCGGAGTCCGGCAGAGAGTCCGACACCTCGGATTCATGAGCTTTATGCGGGACAAGGTAAGTGTTCGGCTCTATCGCCGTAGAAGTTGCGGCTCCCGAGGCGGTGTCCAGCCATCCGTCCTCGATCCGAGCGATCGGCTCCGTACTATGAGTCGGAGCGGATTCGTGTGCAGCTTCAAGGTGCTGTCCGGCGGCAGAGTTAGGTCATGCCCATCGTGACAGCGCGGCACGCTCGGCTGTGGCTCAGATCCATCGAAGATCAAGTCCCCGCGGATATCGGCCGTGAAGTTTAGGCTTCCAAACCTGACCTGACGGCCAGGGGCGTAGCTTCCGATCTGCTCCAGATGGCCAAGTGAGTTGGCCCGCAAAGGCGGCCGCCGAATACGAAGATCTGTCCGGGAGAAAAGTCTCACCCAGGACTGCGTCGTTGTTGATTGAAGAGGCCATCAAGCCTATCGGTGGCGACACGAGGAACTCTCAATGAAAGCACCAATGTCGGTGTCAAACCGCGGATCTCGGTAGGGGGTCCCGAACTGCGTCTAGGCGGATGGTAACAGGAGACAAGGGACACGATGTTTACCTGTGTTCGGGTCCTCTTGATGGAGGTAAAACCCTACGTCCTGCTTGATTGATATTGATATTGTGGATGTTTACAAGAGTGGATCTACCACGAGTTCAAGGAGGCTAATCCCTAGAAGCTAGCGTCTGGTATGATTGTCAGGGTTGTGGTTCTGTACTACGGACTAGAGCCATCCGGTTTATATAGACCCCGGAGAGGGCTAGGGTTACATAGATTGGGTTACACTCGTAGGAGATCTACATATCCGTATCGCCAAGCTTGCCTTCCACGCCAAGGAAAGTCCCATCCGGACACGGGGATAAGTCTTCAATCTTGTATCTTCATAGTCTTGGAGTCCGGTCGATGATGATAGTCCGGCAGGTGATAGTTCGGCTGATGATGGTAGTCCGGCTATCTGGACACCCCCTAATCCAGGACTCCCTCAGTGAGCTTCTGCCCAACAAAATCAGAAACTCCACAAGCACTGGAGCTGTCATATACTCCAGGGTAGTGTTCTGCGTTCTCCTTCATGTAGGTCCAGTTGACCCATCTCTTATCGCAAACTATGGGCTTCTTATCCAAAGAAGATAGTCTCATAAAAGTCCTGCTGCTCCTTGGTGTGGAACATGTAATCCACAGCAGTCCTTCTCCTCGTGGCATATGGATCTATCTCTCTCCATAGCCTCAACCCATTATCTCTCCTGATCTTCATGTTTTCAGCCACAGGATGAGCATCATTGTGGTCTGGTATCTTGGGCTTGAGCTTCCTCAGAACTTGTCCTTCTTCATCTTCTTCAGCTTCAACTTCAGGCAATGGGGCCTTGTTCTTTTCAGCTGCTGGTATGCTCCTGGTATTCCTCTTGGGTGCATTCTTGGGCTTGGAGGCAGCTTTGGGCTTGGAAGTTGCAGCTCCTGACTTGATTGCATCACCCATCAGCTTTTGTGCCTTGGGTGCTGGCTCTGCAACCTCTTCTTCTTCCTCTTCCATCATGGAAGGCTTCCCAATCACTCTTGCCATGGTCTTCTTGACCCTTTCTTTCATTTTCTTTCCCTCTGCAGCAACAGGCTCTTTGGGTTGAGATTCCAAAGGAGCTTGAGTAGACACTCTGGCTTTGGACATTGGTTGTCTGCCTGCTGGCCTTTTGATTTTCAATCCAGGCTTCACTGCAGATGAACTGAACTCCCTCTTGAGAACTTTGTTCTTGGGGCTTGCCTCATCCTCAACTGCCACGTAATCCTCATCCTCAGACTCTGAGGTCTTCTTCTTTCTTGACCTTGTGGCAGCCTTGGGCAAATTGCTCGGAGTGCTTCTGCTGCCTTCATCTGAAGTGCTGGAGGGACTAGTGCCCTCACTCATGTGCATCTGCTCTTCTGACCTATTCTGACTATCACTCTGGTCTGACATGCTGCAAACACTGACTGCTGACACTTTGAAGAGTTATAGATGAGATAGAGAGGATGAGCATCACAAAATCAGAGATTTTTGCAAAAGAATGATTCAAAAATTCAGTTTTAGTTTTCCACAGAAAGCATTTCGGATCAACCGATTTTCAAACTAGGTGATACCGAAGCAATTTTGGAACCTAAACTGATGAACTCGGTTGGACCGAGTCACGATTCGATGGCACCGAGACTGCTAGGGTTTCACAAAGTCCTAAAATCGGTCGCACCGATTAGCAATTCTCGGTCGACCGAGAGTTACTAGTGCAATGGCATAAGCCAAATCGGTGGGACCGAAGTTTTTCAACTCGGTGAGTCCGAGATGGTTTCATGGAAACCTAACCCTAAATTTTCAAATCTCATCTAATCTATGGATTGCATTGACTGGATAGGAGTGTTCCAATCATGGCAAGAATCAATAAGAACACAATGTGCTAGGAATCGGACGAGGATAGCACTGTGATCGAGTCCATACCCTAGCTCGGCGATGAACTTCGCTTCTGGCGGCAACGGCGGGGGTTGAATACCGCTGACGGCGGAGACCAGCGACAGGAGGCGGCTGGCAACGAGGAGACGATCCGGAGACCTTGGAGGCAGAGCGAGCTATTTCGCGGGCGAAGGGGTTCAGAGAAATTTCCAAAAAAATTCCCGTGACTATATATAGCCCGACCCTGTCGGTGTGACCGAGTGGAACAACTCGGTGGCACCGAGATGCATAACTGTGTTCAGTTACAGCAACTCGGTGTGACCGAAAAGTTCAAATCGGTTGCACCGAGATTGAAAACCTAGATCGACTTAGTGATCTCAGCAGGACCAAAATGGAGGAATCGGTCAGACCGAGAATCACAAAGAAGTTTTGGAAGTTTAAGTCTATGACGAATCGGGGACTCCGAGTGCTCCTCACACAGAGTGGTTCGAATCTGACTTGATCAAATTTTGTGATGTAGCATGAATAGAGTTTGAGACGAGAAAAGCATATATCGCTTGAGAAAGTTCTTAGGCATTCTTGTCCATCCACTTGGCCAAAAGAAGAAAGAACCAAACAATCAAAACAACAAGTGGATGTCCTCGAATGAGTAAATATGCAACCAACATGCTCACACAATAAGATGACAAATAAAATATGTGACAAAGCATGCACAACCAATTCTAGCATCTATCAAACAATTGGCGACGACTAGGTCATCTATATATGAGTATATTGACTTAGGAGTCAAATAATAAACATTTGATCATAGGCCATACTCATCGTTTAAGCTCAAGTGGGGTTACCACTTTTACATAATGCATTGATGTGTTCACACCATTAGAGTTGCTTTGACTCAATTCTTAGAGTTAAGCTCCCCCTAGATGTGAGATCCCCCTTAGAGGGATGAACTAACCTTGGGTTTTGTCGATGATGACTTCATGTAGGTGTTGAAGATGTGGATGCTCAATGTTGATGTAGATCAATTGGAGCAATCCTTTGGAGTGAGTTGCACTTTCAACTTGCCTACATGGGATAGTCCCACAAGGAACAAACAAGAATATCCACAGACATAGAGTGATGCACACACAAGATGATGTCCATGAAATCATTAGGTTACCTTGTCCCTTTCCTTACCAACATGAGGGTTTGTGACTCCTTGAACTAGTGCAAGATGTGGAAGTTGATTGCACTTGTCCTTGCCATAATGATATGAGTGAAGAATGTTGGCGGAGTCACCCTCAAGAACTCTCTAGTTCTTCTTCTTCGGGATCCACATCAACTTGATGGGAATCCTTGGTGTTGTAGTTGTACTTGATGAAGTAGAACTTGACGTAGTCTTGGGAATCCACTTGAACGAGGCCTTAGGTGCTTCTTCAAATGCATCAATCTCTTCTTGAAGCTTGTCCTTGCCTTTGTTCTTGTGGTCTTGTGGTGGAAGATCATCTTGTGCTTGTGTTCCCTTGAAGGAAGTAGGATCATACTTCTCTTGTTGAGGAACAAACTTCGTCTTGGGGTATTGATCTTCTTCCCACTCAACTCCATTGGCATTGAACTTTCGTTCAAAACCAACACCTTGATTCTTAGGTGTCTTCCTTGCTTGCGTACAATTTCCTCAATTGCTTACTCCGGCAAGGCTCTTGTAAACACATTTCTCTATAATTCCCTTCAATAAGCTATTTTCTTGCTCAAGTGTAACTTGGCTAAGAGAATCATTAGTGGAATCAAGAGAACTACTAGAAGCAACAATATTGGATTTGACATTATTATTGTTACTACTAGAGGAACTATCTTTCTTGTACTTGTTACTAGACTTGACTTGAGGCATGTAAGTAGATAGGAGTAAACGCTTGGCAATGTAAGAAGAACTTTTCTTACGGAGATCATCATTGATTGCTTTTAAGAACTCATGCTCTTGCTCAAGATTGAGCTTTTCAAAGCGTAACTTCTCATGAGCCCTTAAAAGTTCTAGATGATCTTCGAAGATAGTTTCATGAGCCAACTTAAGAGTGTTTAGTTCTTTAGTTAGAAGCTCAATCTTCTCCTTATCATTGCCATTCGTTTTATCTTGATTAGCATGATTAATTGACGTTTCATCATAGTATTCATCACTAGAGTTGTCAACAAGTAAATCATCATCCACAAGCAAGTCATCTTCATCACTATTGAAATCAACATACTCAGGATGTGTTAACTTTGGACCTTTGGCCATGAAGCATCTTCCAATTCCTTCATTTGGTGAATCAAATATGTCGTAGGAGTTGGTTGACACAAGTGCTAGACCGGCAACACCTTCATATCGAGTATATTCGATTTCGGAGTGATAGCTTCTATCGGAGTGTTTGTCGGAGTCGGAGCGGATACCCATTCACCAACATGAGCTTGATGTCTTCGCTTTTGTGTAGCTCTTTGATGACTTGTCTTTCCTTTCCGAATCCTTGCTTCTCCGTGAGGATCTTCGTTCATAACGATCATCTCTACTCCTCCTCTCTCTTGGTGGTGATTCTTCTCTTTTGCTTCTTCTTCTTGGAGAATCTTCTCTTCTTTTGTAGGGTGCCGTACACTCGTTGGAATAGTGTCTAGGCCTCCCACAGTTGTAGAAATTGCGCTCTCGACTAGAAGATCTTTTGTCATTGTAAGTCCTTGACTTGGAGCTTCTTTCTTTGCTTCTACTCTTGTAGAATTTGTTGAAGTTCTTCACCATTAAGCTAAATTCTTCATTGAAGGTTTGTTTCTCACTTGATGATGTGGGGGCTTCACTTGAGGCTTTGTAAGCACCACTCGACTTGTTGTGAAGTTCCTCCTTATCCTTGAGTGACATCTCATGAGCAACAATTCTTCCAATGACTTCTGTTGGCTTGAGATCTTTGTAGTTTGGCATCATTTGGATCAATGTGCACACGGTGTCATACTTTCCATCTAATGCTCTTAGGATCTTCTTGATGATGAATCTGTCGGTCATCTCTCCACTCCCTAAGCCGGCAATCTCATTTGTAATAAGAGCAAGCCTAGAGTACATTTCAGCGACACCTTCACCATCCTTCATTTTGAACTTGTCAAGCTGACTTTGGAGCACATCCAACTTGGATTCCTTGATGGATTCGGTACATTCATGCATATCAATCAAAGTATCCCAAATTTCTTTTGCATTCTCAAGACGGCTGATTTTGTTGAATTCTTCGGGGCACAATCCGTTGAAGATGATACCACAAGCTTGAGCATTGTATTGCAACATCTTCAATTCTTCTGCATTAGCTTCACGGTTCGGCTCTCTCCCATCAAAGAATTCACGTTGCAAGCCAATACAAATAATTGCCCAAACGGCGGGGTTATGTCCGAGAATATGCATTTTCATCTTATGCTTCCAACTAGCAAAATTAGTACCATCAAAGTAAGGACCTCTACGGTGATAATTTCCCTCGCTAGACACCATACTCTCCTAGGTTGTGAAACCAAGGCTATGACCACCAAAAGCTATGGAAATCAAAGCAAATGGAGACCAAAGCTCTTATACCACTTGTAGGACCTTGAAGTATGTCTAGGGGGGTGATTAGACTACTTGACCAATTAAAAACTTAATCTTTTCCCAATTTTAGAGTTTGACAGATTTTAGCTATCTTAGGACAAGTCAAGCAATCATCACACAAATCAAGCAAGCATGCAAAGAGTATATAGGCAGCGGAAATTAAAGCATGCAACTTGCAAGAAAGTAAAGGGAAGGGTTTGGAGGATTCAAACGCAATTGGAGACACGGATGTTTTTGGCGTGGTTCCGATAGGTGGTGCTATCGTACCTCCACGTTGATGGAGACTTCAACCCATGAAGGGTAACGGTTGCGCGAGTCCACGGAGGGCTCCACCCACGAAAGGTCCACGAAGAAGCAACCTTGTCTATCCCACCATGGCCGTCGCCCAAGAAGGACTTGCCTCACTAGCAGTAGATCTTCACAAAGTAGGTGATCTCCTTGCCCTTACAAACTCCTTGGTTCAACTCCACAATCTTGTCGGAGGCTCCCAAGTGACACCTAGCCAATCTAGGAGACACCACTCTCCAAGAAGTAACAAATGGTGCGTTGATGATGAACTCCTTGCTCTTGTGCTTCAAATGATAGTCTCCCCAACACTCAACTCTCTCTCATAGGATTTGGATCTGGTGAAAAGAGGGTTTGAGTGGAAAGCAACTTGGGGAAGGCTAGAGATCAAGATTCATATGGTAGGAATGGAATATCTTGGCCTCAACACATGAGTAGGTAGTTCTTTCTCAGAAATGGTAAGTCGGAAGTGTAGGTTTGTTCTGATGGCTCTCTCCACGAATGAAGAGGAGGTGGAGGGGTATATATAGCCTCCACACAAAATCTAACCGTTACACACAATTTACCAAACTCGGTGGGATCGATTCAACAGACTCGGTCGGACCGATTTAGTAAACCTAGTGACCGTTAGTGATTTTCGGTGGGACTGACATGCAACTCGGTGAGACCGATTCGGTTAGGGTTAGGGCATAACGTAATCTCGGTAAGACCGACTACACAAACTCGGTGAGACCGATTTTGGTAATAAGCTTTCCAGAGAGTTGGTCGAGTAAACTTCGGTGGGACCGATTTGCTCTTTCGGTGAGACCGAAAAGTTACAAAAGGAAACAGAGAGTTTACATTGTAATCTCGGTGGGACCGATTAAACTCTTCGGTGAGACCGAAAAGTTATGAAGGGGAAACAGAGAGATTACAATCCCATCTCGGTGAGACCGAGATCCCTATCGGTGAAACCGATTTGCCTAGGGTTTGTGGCAGTGGCTATGACTTTTGAAATAGGTGGCGCCGGTTAGGAAGAATCGGTGTGACCGATTTTGGCTCTGGGTTTAGGTCATTTGTGGATGTGAGAAAGTAGCTGAGGGTTTTGGAGCATATCACTAAGCACATGAAGCAAGAGGCTCATTAAGCAACACCTCATCCCTCCATGATAGTATTGGCTTTTCCTATAGACTCAATGTGATCTTGGACCACTAAAATGTAAAGTGAAGAGTCTTGAGCTTTTGAGTTTGAGCCAATCCTTTGTCCTTAGTATTTTTGAGGGATCCACTTTCATCATCCATGCCATGCCATTCATTGAGCTTTCCTGAAATAATAGTCTTGGAATAGCATTAGCTCAATGAGCTATATGTTGTTATCAATTACCAAAACCACCTAGGGATAGTTGCACTTTCAACCATCCATATTGCACTTGTATCACCATCTCTTCGCCGAACTAGTGCACGTATACAATTTACCATTGTATTGGGTGTGTTGGGGACACAGGAGACTCTTTGTTATTTGGTTGCAGGGTTGCTTGAGAGAGACCATCTTCATCCTACGCCTCCTACGGATTGATAAACCTTAGGTCATCCACGTGAGGGAAATTTTCTACTGTCTTATGAACCTGTGCACTTGCAGGCCCAACAACGTCTACAAGAAGAAGGTTGTGTAGTAGACATCAAGCTCTTTTCTGGCGCTGTTGCCAGCGAGGCTAGGTAAAGGGCACTCACTCACACCCCGTCAACTAAGCTCTTTTCTGGCGCCGTTGCCGGGGAGTTGAGTGCTTGAAGGTATATCTTTAGGTCTTGCAATCGAATCTTTTTTTTCTTGTTTTATCACTAGTTTTGTTTAGAAAAGAAAATTACAAAAAAATGGAGTTAAGCTTGTCTCATACGCTTCATCTTTTTAATATCTTTCCTGAGTTTGATGGAAAGGAAAATTGTGCTCAAGTGCTAGAAGAAGAATGCATTAAAATGCTTGGTACTGAATCTTTGTATGATGAGCATGATTGCAATGTTGTTAGTATGAATTCCTTGAATACCCATGATGCTAATGATATGCAAAGCCACAAGCTTGGGGAAGCTATGTTTGATGAATATGATATTTTTTGTCCCCCAAGTTTTGATGAGCAAATTTATTTTGATGATAGCATGCCTCCTATTTATGATGATTATATTGATGAAAGTGGGTTTGGAAGAGTGTCAACTTTAGAAAGTAGTGGTCCCACTAGTTTGGAGGATGTTGAATCTTATTGTGATGAATATGATGAGAACGAAGTTGCTACTTATGATGATTATTGTGATGAAACATATGCTATAAAAAGTAGTGATGATTATATTTATAAAACTTGTCATGATTATGATTACCCTTTTTCTGAACATTACTCTTTTAATGTGGAAACAATTTTTAGTGTTCAAGTCTCTTATGATACTCCCACTATTCCTAATGAGAAGAATTTTGCTTTTGTGGAGAGTAGTAAATTTTCTATGCTTGTAGACCATGAAAAGAATGCTTTATGTGCTGGTTATATTGTTGAATTCATTCATGATGCTACTTAAAATTATTATGAGGGAGGAACATATGCTTGTAGGAATTGCAATAATATCAAGTTTCCTCTCTATGTGCTTCAATTTTTGAAGTTATGCTTGTTTTGCCTTCCTATGCTAGTTGATTATTGTTCCCATAAGTTGTTTGCTCACAAAATCCCTATGCATAGGAAGTGGGTTAGACTTAAATGTGCTAGTAATATTCTTCATGATGCTCTCTTTATGTTTCAATTCTTATGTCTTATGTGAGCATCATTGAAATCATCATGCCTAGCTAGGGGCGTTAAACGATAGCGCTTGTTGAGAGGCAACCCAATTTTATTTTAGTTTCTTGCTTTTTGGTTCTATTTAGGAATAAATAATCCATATAGCTTCTGTTTAGATGTGATTTTATGTTCTAATTAGTGTTTGTGCCAAGTAGAACCTTTGGGAAGACTTGGGTGAGGTCTTTATGATCATGCTGTAAAAAACAGAAACTTTAGCGCTCACGAGATTAGCTTCAACTTTTTACTGGAGAGCGCTATTTAGTTGATTCTTTTTGAAGATGATTACTAGAAAAATTCCTCAGGTCCACCAATTTATTTTAGAATTTTTGGAGTTCCATAAGTTTGCGTTAGTTACAGATTACTACAGACTGTTCTGTTTTTGACAGATTCTGTTTTCATTGTGTTGTTTGCTTATTTTGATGAATCTATGGCTAGTAAAATAGTTTATAAACCATAGAGAAGTTGGAATACAGTAGGTTTAATACCAATATAAATAAATAATGAGTTCATTACAGTACCTTGAAGTGGTGTTTTGTTGTCTTTCGCTAACGGAGCTCGCGAGTTTTCTGTTAAGTTTTGTGTTGTGAAGTTTTCAAGTTTTGGGTAAAGATTCGATGGACTATGGAATAAGGAGTGGCAAGAGCCTAATCTTGGGGATGCCCAAGGCACCCCAAGGTAATATTCAAGGACAACCAAGAGCCTAAGCTTGGGGATGCCCCGGATGGCATCCCCTCCTTCGTCTTCGTTCATCGGTAACTTTACTTGGAGCTATATTTTTATTCACCACATGATATGTGTTTTGCTTGGAGAGTCATTTTCTCTTGTTAGTTTTTGCTTGCTGTTATTTATAATAATGTTTTGCATCTTTAGTTTCAATAAAAATGTCAAGGATAGCCTTTACCATGCTTATTTTGCTAGTATACATGTTGCTGTTTGAAAACAGAAAGTTTACCGCTGTTGCAAAAATTCCCTAGAAAAATTCAGAGCATGATATAATGTTTAAACTTTTTGCATAATGAGCTATGATAAATTTACTACAGTGGGAATTTTATTTCATAATTTTTGGAGTTAGGGAAGTATGATGAATCTTGCATTCTTTACAGATTGTACTGTTTTGGCATATTGCTGTTATGTTTGCATTGTTTGCATATGTTTGCTTGTTTAATGGTTCTATTTGAGGATAGGAGTATTAAATATGCAGAGTCATTTAGTATGCAATGTTGAATAATAACCTTAGTGATTTGTTAGAGTAGAAAATGATAAGGTTTTGCATTGGTTTATACTAACCTATCTCACGAGTTCTTGTTGAGTTTGTTGTGAATGAAGCTTTTGATAAAAAGAGAAACCATGATATGGGAGGAATTAAGGAGACACAAAGTTCAAGCTTGGGGATGCCCAAGGCACCCCAAGATAATATTTCAAGAATTCTCAAGCATCTAAGCTTGGGGATGCCCAGTAGGCATCCCACCTTTCTTCTTCAACAACTATCGGTTAGTATCGGTTGAGCCTAAGTTTTTGCTTCTTCACATGAGTTGTGCTATCCTTGCAATGTCATTTTATTTTTCTTTGCTTGCTATTTGAATACAATACCAAGATCTGAAATTCTTAAATGAGAGAGAGAGTCTTCGCATAGTTACATAATTATTTAGCTACTCATTGATCTTCACTTATATCTTTTCGGAGTAGTTTGTCATTTACTCGTGTGCTTCACTTATATCCTATGAGTAAATGGTTGAATGAGTTGATTGTCATAAATCTGAAACTATATATGCATCATTTGCTTATCCCATGGGGAGTAATGACTTCACGTCTAAGAAGTAGAGGTTGTAAATTTATTTAAGGTTAGCAAGCGTTGTATTGGTCATTTGAACAATTCATGAAAGAGTATTGAAGGAAGAAAGATTTCACATATAAATATACTATCCTAGACATATTTTATAGTTGGGAGCACTCATTAAGTATGACATGCTAAAGAGTTGATGTTGGACAAGGAAGACAATGTAATGGTTTATGTTTTCCGACATCTCAGTTAAAGTATATTGTCATGGATCATTCAAACATGTTGAGCTTGCCTTTCTCCCCTTGCTAGCCTAAATATCTGTACTAAGCGGGAATACTGCTTGTGCATCCAATATCCTTAAACCCAGTTTTTGCCATGAGTGTCCACCATACCTACCTATATGCGGTATTTACCTGCCGTTCCAAGTAAATTTGCATGTGCCAAACTCTAAACCTTCAAATTATAATCTGTTTTGTATGCCCGAATTGCTCATGTAGCAACTAGGGGCTGTTAGTGTCTTCCATGCTAGGTGGGTTATTCTCAAGAGGAGTGGACTCCGCTCCCCATTCACGAGAAAGTGGCGGTAACCGGGATGCCCAGTCCCATGATCAAAAAGATCAAAATCAAATCAAAATAATTGCAAACAAAACTCCCCCAGGTTTGATGTTAGTTGGAGGCACCCGTTGTTTCGGGCAAGCCATGGATTGATGATTGTTGGTGGAGGGGGAGTAAAAACTTTTACCATTCTGTTTGGGAACCGCCTATAATGTACTCCCTCCGTTCGGAATTACTTGTCCTAGAAATGGATTTATCTAGAACTAAAATACGTCTAGATACATCCATTTCTGCGACAAGTAATTCCGAACGGAGGGAGTATGTAGTATGGAAGATATTGGGAACTCTTGGTTGTTATCTTAACAATGAGATCATACCTCTCAAAATTATTTATCTCTATTTCAAAATCGAGCTCTGGCACCTCTGCAAATCACTGCTTCCCTCTGCGAAGGGCCTATCTTTTACTTTATGCAAGAGTCAAGGTGATCTTCACCTTTCCCTTTTTCATTTTATCCTTTGGCAAGCACTTTGTGTTAGGGTGACCCTGATATATATATCCAATTGGATGTACGTTAGCATGAACTATTATTGTTGACATCACCCAAAGGTGAATACGTTGGGAGGCAACACTATAAGCCCCATATCTTTCTCACTGTCCGATTGAAACTCCATGACCATTAGTATTGCGTGAGTGTTAGCAATTGTAGAAGACTATATGATAGTTGAGTATGTGGGATTTGATATTCCTGAAAATAAGATGAATTGCAATTGTTTGAATGACTGAGAATGAAGTTTGCTAGTTTTCAAGAAAGTTTATGGTCTATGCTTTAACATGTGAATTGCTTGTTACTTGATTATGAAATTTTTTATGAGATGAACTACTGTTATGACATATTATCATGCTAGAAAAGGTGATTGAAATTATCATTGATCAAACTTGTGCACCTTCTAGCATTCACACTTCATAAATTCTTTCTTTTATCATTTACCTACTCGAGGACGAGTAGGAATTAAGCTTGGGGATGCTGATACGTCTCCAACGTATCTATAATTTATGAAGCATTCATGCTATTTTATTATCTGTTTTGGATGATTATGGGCTTTATTATACACTTTTATATTACTTTTGGGACTAACCTATTAACCGGAGGCCCAGCCCATATTGATGTTTTATTGCCTGTTTCAGCATTTCGAGGAAAAGGAATATCAAACGAAGTCCAAACGGAATGAAACATTCGGCAGCGTTATTTTTGGGAAGAATATGATCCTGAAGACTTGGAGTTCAAGTCAGAAGATCCTCGAGGACTCCACAAGATAGGAGGGCGCGCCCCCTGTCTCTTGGGCCCCTCGAGCACCTCCCGACCGACTTCTTTCGCCCATATAAGCCAACGTACCCTAAAACCATCAAATATCAAGATAGATCGGGAGTTCTGCCGCTGCAAGACTCTGTAGCCACCAAAAACCTCTCGGGAGTCCGTTCCGGCGCCCTGCCGGAGGGGGAACCTATCACCGGTGGCCATCTTCATCATCCCGGCGCTCTCCATGACGAGGAGGGAATAGTTCACCCTCGGGGCTGAGGGTATGTACCAGTAGCTATGTGTTTGATCTCTCTCTCTCTCTCTCTCTCTCTCTCTCTCTCTCTCTCTCTCGTGTTCTCTCTATGGCATGATCTTGATGTATCGCGAGCTTTGCTATTATCGTTGGATCTTATGATGTTTCTCCCCCTCTACTCTCTTGTGATGAATTGAGTTTCCCCTTTGAAGTTATCTTATTGGATTGAGTCTTTATGATGAGAACACTTGATGTATGTCTTGCCGTGTTTCTCTGTGGTGACAATGGGATATCACGTGCCACTTGATGTATGTCTTGGTGACCAACTTGCGGGTTCCGCCCATGAACCTATGCATAGGGGTTGGCACACGTTTTCTTGACTCTCCGGTAGAAACTTTGAGGCACTCTTTGAAGTACTTTGTGTTGGTTGGATGAATCTGAGATTGTGTGATGCATATCGTATAATCATGCCCACGGATACTTGAGGTGACAATGGAGTATCTAGGTGACATTAGGGTTTTGGTTGATTTGTGTCTTAAGGTGTTATTCTAGTATGAACTCTTTAATAGATCGATCCGAAAGAATAACTTTGAGGTGGTTTCGTACCCTACCATAATCTCTACGCTTTGTTCTCCGCTATTAGTGGCTTTGAAGTGACTCTTTGTTGCATGTTGAGGGATTGTTATATGATCTATCTATGTTATTATTGTTGAGAGAACTTGCACTAGTGAAAGTATGAACCCTAGGCCTTCTTTCCTATCATTGCAATACCGTTTACGCTCACTTTTACCACTTGTTACCTTTCTGTTTTTATATTTTCAGATTACAAATACCTTTATCTACCATCCATATTGCACTTGTATCACCATCTCTTCGCCGAACTAGTGCACCTATACAATTTACCATTGTATTGGGTGTGTTGGGGACACAAGAGACTCTTTGTTATTTGGTTGCAGGGTTGCTTGAGAGAGACCATCTTCATCCTACGCCTCCTACGGATTGATAAACCTTAGGTCATCCACTTGAGGGAAATTTGCTACCGTCCTACGAACATGTGCACTTGCAGGCCCAACAACGTCTACAAGAAGAAGGTTGTCTAGTAGACATCAAGACTCGACAGACCGATAGTCAACCCGTGATGAATAATAATGATCTAATTTAGTTTTTGTAGTACATATATTTAATTGTACAAGTTTAATCTTTGAATTATGAACATAGGAAATGTCATTGGACGAAAGTCTCGGGCAGTGCTCCTAGTGCGGCGACAACCGGGGTTTCTGCGACAGTCTCACTTGGTAGAAGGTCGGCGCTTCAGCATTAAGCTCGAGGAGGCCTTCGATTGTGATACGGTAAGCTACGACGCAAAGTGTTTTTTCGTAATTAAGCTTGACTTCTACTACTTCAACGTGTAATTTTCGTCTTTTACAATTCGACTAGCTTATCCGATGCCATGCAAGACGCTATGTCTTGGAGATGATGGGTTTTGAAGATTATGAGAGGAATGAAACAAAGAAAATTAACCTAAGGACCCATCGTTGTATGGATTTTGAGGTAAATCTATACAATTCTGAGAGAGTGTCCAATTTTGGTTGCCCAGGTTGGGAAGCACTTTGCAAGATGTATGATTTTCAAGAGGGTATGTTTGTCACCATGGATCTTGGTGATCCTGACATCGAGGTAGACAATTTGGACATTTGGGTTCTTGTTGATACGCTTCCAATTCTACCGCTATGTGAGTTTCTCAAACATAGTTATTAAGTAATTTATATTGTTTATTTCAAAATAGTTGACAGCTTATTTTCATTCTTCAAAGAATGTGCGGAAGATGGTAGATAGAACCTACTACACCGATGGCTCTGAGTTAACTTATCAGGAGAAAAATCATCTGGTTGCATTTTGTACTGACCTTGAGAATTACAATGCCTATTATCAAACTCCTCCACATTATGGTCAATACGTGCCATTAATGCACGTGTTGAACCACGATAACTTCCATGGAGATACCCTGATAAGATGTTTTACTATTACGACATCCATGCATCTTTTGCATACTTCTAAACTGAACTACATTGCTAACTACAAAGTTATTACTATGTTTTTCAACAGAAAATCCTGATGGATTGTGTGCCTCATTTGATGTATCAGAATGGTCGCCTTGATGTTTTGAACATACAGCCAGGTCATCCTACGAGTCTCACCTGTCCATATCGGATTTCTAAAACCGGTGAACATATGGTAATCAAAGAATGGAAAAAATGTATGGACAATCGTAAGGAGGTTCTTGAAAGCAAGATTGTGCGAAAGGAAAGAATTGGAGAGTCAGGGGCTATCTTGTTTTATGCTATTTTACCTAGGAGAAGGTAGTAGGTCCTAGCTAATACTCATGATCATGTGCTAAGAATAACTAAGTAGGATTGGTTAGATGACTATGATGATGATGTGGTATCGAGTAGAAGTTGTATGATCAATGATGATGAGTATGACTTGTTATTATGATACCAATGATGAGTTATTTATTATTATGATCGATGATGCATGATGCTAAGTTGTTATATGAGCATGATGAGTTATTATATTTATATATATATATATATATATATATATATCAGTAGGTGAAATGAACATGGATTAGATTCAAGTGGAGGCAACATGTGGTGCACATCGAAAGTACTACTAATCCAAACTAGATCAAGTTTGGACTAGTAGTACTTTCGACATGCACCACATGTTGCCTCCACTTGAATCTTCCACTGTTATATATAATAACTAATCATGGTCATAAAATCATATGATGAAAGTACTATATGTAAAACTACAACGAAAATAAGTTGTATTTTCAAAAATACAGGAAAAGTTAGCAGCAGCGCTTTTCAGAAGAAGCGCTACTTCTACTTAGTACTATCAGTAGCGCTTACTATAGGAAAGCGCTATTGCTAACTAGGTATAGTAGTAGCGCGTCCATCCAGTGCTACTGCTACTAGTTAGCTGTAGCGCCTTAGTGGTAGCGCTTGCACAAGTGCTACTACTAGCTTAAAAACAAGCGCTACTACTAGGGTTTTCCCTAGTAGTGTGTAGAGATTGCTAAAAATGAGATTGAGCTGCAATCTCATAGAGTTGGGCTCTTCCAAGTTCCTACAAGGGTTAGATAGCATGCAAGAGTACAAGAATATCCAATACATATGATCATCATCATAAGAGAATTGTCAAGGATTAGTCATAGTAAGGCTCATGCCTTGCATGCATCCACATGGAGTTTCTACTCCATATTTGAGGCATCAATGATATTCAATTCACCTCTCAACCTGCAAAACACTTTCTCATCAAGTGGTTTAGTGAATATATCCGCCAATTACTTGTCGGTACGAACATGCTTAAGTTTGATATCTCCCTTAGCAACATGATCTTGAATGAAATGATGACGAACTTCAATATGCTTAGTTCGAGAATGTTGCACGGGATTATGAGCAATCTTAATAGCACTCTCATTGTCGCAAAGCAACGGAACATGTTTCACATATATCCCATAATATTTAAGAGTTTGGGTCATCCAAAGTAATTGAGCACAACATGAACCAGCGGCAATGTATTCCGCTTCGGCGGTGGATAAGGATATTGAGTTTTGTTTCTTGGAGGACCAAGACACAAGAGATCTTCCAAGAAATTGACAAGTACCGAAGTGGACTTTCTATCGACCTTGTCACCGGCATAGTCCGAGTCGGAGTAGCCAACAAGATCAAAAGAAGACCTCTTAGGATACTAGATTCCCAAATTTGGTGTATGTATTAAGTATCTCACTATCCTTTTCACAGCCTTGAGATGAAACTCTTTGGGGGCTGCTTGATATCGTGCACACATGCACACACTTAGCATGATATCGGGACGGGATGCACATAGATATAACAATGAACCAATCATAGAGCGGTAAACCTTTTGGTCAACCGGTTCACCATCCTTTGTCAAGTCAAGATGTCCACTAGTAGGCATGGGGGTATTCATACATTTTCATTGTTGCATGTTGACCTTCTTGAATAAGTCCTTGGTATACTTCATTTGAGAGATAAAGGTTCCCTCCTTAGTTTGCTTGATTTGCAAACTGAGAAAGAACTTGAGTTCACTCATCATAGACATCTCAAACTTCTTCGACATAAGCTTCCCAAACTTCTCACTAAAATGAGGGTTAGTTGATCCAAATATGATATCATCAACATAAATTTGGCAAACAAATAATTCTCCATTAACCCTTTTGGTGAAGAGTGTAGAATCAATTTTACCAATTTCAAACCCTTTATCAAGAAGAAACTTAGTCAAGCATTTATACCAAGCTCTAGGAGCTTGCTTAAGACCATAAAGAGCTTTGTGAAGTTTGTAAACATGATTGGGTTTCTTAGGATTAACAAAGCCGGGAGGTTGTTTAACATAAACTTCCTCCTCAATTTCACCATTAAGAAAAGCACTTTTGATGTCCATTTGATATAAGGTAATGTCATGATGATTGGCATAGGCAAGTAAGATGCGAATGGACTCAAGTCTAGCAACAGGGGCATAAGTCTCACATAGTCCATACCTTCGACTTGAGTGTAGCCTTGAGCAACGAGACGAGCCTTGTTGCGTACAACTTGTCCATCTGCATCTTGCTTGTTCTGAAATACCCATTTGGTTCCAATGACATTGTGCTTCTCATCGAGCCTCTCAACTAACGTCCATACTTCGCGATTTCATTACGAAGTAGAGAGTTACCCCGGTTTATATGAAAAAAGGTCGAAAACCGCACAACTGCATGATTGATTAGAGGACAACCATGCCAAAACCCATACAAAACTAGGCACCATCACGAAGCGCAAACCAATGACCGAGAGCCAAAAAGATCTAGGGTAGAAATGAAGATGCTTTTCGGCGACCTCTCCAAGAAGAAAATTGCACCCATAGGTTTCAACGTCACCGACACCGATTGGGACAAAGCTTCCGCCTAGAGCACCGCACCCCACTAAACCCCGTGGAAAGGGATCCGACCCCGCCAACAACCACCGGTAAATAGAACCAGTCAACAAAGATCTGGTGTCGGGGTGAACTCTTCGATGATGCCTCCAAGGAGAAAAATGACAGCCATGGACGCCTTCGCCACCAGTACGGCCTCCGACCAATAATTTCACCCAAAGGCCAATGGCCCTCCACCTTGATGAGACTCCTGAGAGGAAACTCAGTCACCAACAACACCAAACTAGCCGAAGATAGCCAAGTCTAGGGTGGTTATGGCAGACCACGCGAACTAGAACAAAGAGCCAGCTACCACCCGACACCTCAACACGACACCACACATGCTGCCTAGCCTTGCCAGAGACACCACATCGCCACAACCAAAATTCCAGAACATGTCGGCAATGACACCGGCCATAATGTCGGCACACACTAACCGCCAGAGCACCCACCACCGAGCCCAACCTCCACAACCCCAAAACCCGCGTCGTGGCAAGCCATGCCAGCCAACGACAGATCTAGAAGGGACTCAAATCCACGACAACAAATCAACCTCCAGTCGCCACCACGGCTACGACACCACCATAGAATAGCACACTCACCACCGCCACAACCAGGCAACGTTGTCCCGACCGCTGCGCACAGACTCGGCCGGACGTCGGGCGCCATTGTAGACTCCACCTTAGACAACCATGCGCGGGCTCCATGTTGAGCCCAACTGCCCAAGCAATGTGCGTCCACCAGCAACACCACACCATGCCCACTCGAAGCGGAACCCATCGAATATGTCCCATCCTCGGGCCGTCACTCCCCAACTGCCACTGCTTGACGCGCCAACCAACGCAGTCATGCTCGCCCCGACATGACCCCTCCACAGAGAAGGGGGCCTCGTCGCCGCCATCATCATGAGCCTCAGGCTTGCCCGCTGACTCCCTCAGGTGGCAGCGAGGAGCAAAAGGATGGGGAGGGGAAAGCGGCGGCTAGGGTTGTCTGCCTCATGCGTTGCCCGTGAGGAGCGACGTGAGAGCAGGGGAGTTATGCTACCACCTAAAATACATTGATCTCGGTACTGAAATATTGAACATGAAGCCCCCTTGTTCTCTTGGGTCGCAAATAATATTCATTCAAATAAATGGTACTTTCCATTTTATGCCATCACTTTTCCCAAAGTATCTAGATCTAAAGAAATCACATTCCATTTGACCACCGACCGGTACCTTAAAAAATGATTTTTTTCGAAAAGGGGGGACTCCCCGGCCTCTGCATCTGAGTGATGCATACGGCCACCTCCTCAAAAAAGGATGACAAAAAACAAAGCACATTAAGCTACTATGTGAGTTAAGCCAAACCACTTGACCTAGTAGGGTCTTAGTTCAGTTAGCAATGATATGTCAATTAATTTGTGAGGTACTCCCTCCATACGAAAAAACTTGTCCCAAGCTTGTCCCTCAAATGGATGTGAGGGACAAGTTGATACATCCATTTGAGGGACAACTTTGGGACAGGTTTTTTTGGACGGAGTGAGTACCACTTGACCTGGCAGCATAGTTTGGTCGGTTTAATCTCGGACAGTGGTAACTGATAATTGTCACTATTGTGATAAATTTGGTATGATCACAAGATCAACTTGGTATACATATAAATATAGCCAAAGCAGCATGATGCGAAGAAAACTTGGGGCAAAGCAAGGAGAAAAACACCCATACGAAAGTTGCTGGCAGAGCACATCGAAAGCAACTAAAGGAGAGGCTGGTTGTCTCTGTCTTGCTCACCATGCTTTGCCCATCTGTTTATCCTAAGTCGAATTTGCTTAAGTTTGACAAACTCTATACAAAAAAGTGATAAGATCTACAACACCAAATACACAGAGTACGAAAATAAATTCATAAATGATCCCATGAGACTAATATCTATCTATCGAGTATCTATCTATCTATCCATCTATCTATCTATCTATCTATCTATGTACATGCCAATTTGCCTATATGCATTGCATGCTATTCTACCTACCTTTGTGTGCTTGTCGTGGTTAGTTATTTCTTAGGATCAAAAGAATCAAGCAAAGTGAACGGTGATAAGTTATTCAATGCAAGAAAGCGAAGGTTAAACATAAACATGGCATCCCGGATCCCAAAGCGAGAATGGATCTTGCTTTATATCGTCTTAGGAGTGTTGATGAGTGAGTAGATGTCGCCTAATTAAGCTGATGATGAATGATGTAGGGCGCAAAGCGCATGCAACTTGTCGTGATATTTTGTGTGGAGAAGTAGCTAGATGGAGAACTTGACTATTGGTTTGGGCCATGGGGCACGGGACGCGATTCCTCGGTGCTAGCCCACTAGTAATCTCTCCCAAGTTGCTTAACAATCGTCGTACCACGTACGTGAGCCATGGCAACTTGCGATCCAACTGACCGGTTGCATGAGCAGCATATGCCCCTGCATGAGGTGATCCCTCTCCCTCTCTCTTTTTCTTCGTCTTTGTGCTGTGCGAGGTGTGAGGCTCACCGCTCGGCGCTCGCCCACTTTTGGTTCCGACGGGATGGATGCTTTTGGTGATGCGCTGCGAACGGACCGCCAACGAATGGTGCATGTCTCTTTTCATTTCTTTTGCATTTGCAAGGAAGGGAAAAACTCTTGATGGCCGACACGATCAAGCTATTCCCATGTGTAGCTAGGGTGCGAGGAGCAGTCCCACTCAGAGGGTACGTCGTCAAGGCCGTGTGCGTACGTGTACTCCTACACGATGGCCGGACTGATTGACATGTACCATAACAGAAGACGTACGATCTAGCACTAGCAGCGACGACGGGCATATACTCCTCTCCAAAAAAGTGTACCGGCCAACGTCAGTAGAGTGGCTATACTTTCTTGTTTTGTGAACATCCAACCAGAGAGGATTGACACATTGAGCAAGCTCGTCGGAGCCAAAGACTTCATGCGTAGCTAGCATGCATGCATATCTCCGGAGGAGGGACACGCATTTCTTGCCTATCGAGCTAAGGAAGCCAAACTTTTGACCTCACTGTTGCGTGTGTGCTTATATTAATCAGTTCTTCTAGAGTTTCTGGCAAGCTGAACTCTTAGAACAGGAATGCATATCCTATCTGTTAGGTGTGCTGCTTGTAAACTATTATGGGCAGCATTAACAACGTGGACGGACGGTCCAGCATACATGAACGTGCTGCCAATGGTGGTGACCTTGATCGGTTAGAGATCAGAATGGAGGAGTTGGAGGACAAACAATTATTGGATCATCAGTGTTCAACAGCCAGTGGATTCATTTGCTTCAGAGTCTAACATTAGCATCTTCCAAAGAAGATCAAACTCTTTTTTTCACACAACATGTTAGATGTTCTTATATATACCTTTTCAACATTTTATCTGAACAATTCACTGTGTTCTTTAGGGTCAAAAGCTCAAAACATGGAGGGAATCTTAGCTTCTTTTCTTTTCCGCTGAAAAAGAAGCATGTTTTTGTTTTTCATTCAGAAAGACAGGAAACAGAGGTTCCATTTGCAAAGCGTGAAATGGTGGGGGCGGCCATGCTCCGAATATACACCCTCCGCCTACCTTTGTCCCACCCAGCCCAATAATTCGCGTAGACAATACAGTGTGTATCCATCCATCTAGCAATAAAAATGGAGTCATCTCTACCTCACATTGTTTTCTTTATTTGGACAGGCACAATGCGATGTAGGTAGGCTCCCCTTGTGCTCACGAGCCGGGACAGAAAACATCTCACCTCACCTCGTGGAGGAGGACACTATGTGCGTCACCATGGCTGGCCTCCGGTCGTCCATTTTCCATGCACCTTTTGGCTCACTATAGCTTGTGCCCATTGACCGGTGCAGCTCATGAGTAGATTCCTTGTGCTTTTGACTATCCACCAGCATTATTCGACCCCCTTGTGCATCTCAGGGTTTGACCTGGCGCTGTATTGGTGGGTTTTAGTTTGGCCTAAATCTGGGTATAGATATTTTGCTTTTCTCAGTTGCACCCTTTAAATTCTACCTAATGTATTTTGCAACACCCTTGATGCTGTTTTAGATGTTTTTGGAAGGAAGTTTCCGTTGGTTTGTATTGGCAATCCAAAGAGCATAGTCATATGTACCATGCTTCCAATTGAACAATAAAGTTGATTGTGTGAGAATGGAAGTAAAAACTGTCTAGACAACAATACATATTTATCGGAATTGAAAAAAACAACAACAATAAGTACATACGAATACTATCGCCAAGTACATAAGTGGATGGATGGACTTGACTTCTTAACCTTCCTCAACTTTGACACCTTACCTTCCGAAGGGCAGCCATTGCTGTCATCAGTGAGAACATTGAAAGTAATTTGTTATTGATCTCAGCTGACCACCGGAAGTAATTTATTCACATCCAACTTGCCATGGTGTCGATGCCAGCTAGGAGGCGGTGCTTACTTGGGCTCGGGCGCAAGGCAAGGACGACGGAGTTAGTGGCAATGTCTGATGCTGTCGTCTCATGCAGATCAGCTACGGGCTGCCACTTTGTGAGGATGGTGCGAAGCGTCCGAAGTGTCCCTAATTTTGGATTTTGGTAGTGCCACTGTTTTTCATCCCCATCAGACTTCGTCGGGTGGTAGCGAGCGGCTTCGTCGTGTCACGTCAGCTTGCTCGTGCTGGCATGACCATCGCTCACCACCAGAACCGTGTGCATATGCAGCTATTGGGATCGAGGCAAGTGGAGGAGACAACATAAGATGACTTTGATTATTGGATGGTACTTCTCGTGTACCCAGTCTCTAGTTCCGGGGTGAGAACCCTAGGTCTGACCTTGATTGGTTATACCTAGCAATGGCGTCGTTTTTTGCGTCGTTACCCTGGTGAAGGCATTGCTCGGAGTTTTGCTCGAATTTCATCTTCAAGGTGAAAACCCATGTTCTGACCTTTGGTGGTTGGACCGGTGACGGCGGCGTTTGCGCGTCGCTCCCTTTCTGAAGGCGTCGCTTTTGAAGAAACTTTCTCGTAGTTCTTGTGTTGTCAAGAATTGATTGGCGCCCGATGGTCACTGATGTGTTTCGTCGATCGTTGTGTTTTTTGCTTCAGGGTTTTCTTTTTCTCCATCCGTTCAGGTATAGCTTCGGTCTTGTAAAACTTTGCTTTTTGCCGGCGTGATTGTTTGTGTGTGTGTGTTGCATTGGCTATGTGCATCTTAGTTATGCAGAGGCTGGGTGTGTACTCATTATGATTGTATCGTTTGATGCTACACTATGAGTCAATAAAGAGCACTCTTTATCGAAAAACATAGGCTTCACACCTGTTGCCCACATGAGAATTTAATGGCAAAATCAATCGAGAATAACATCAAACAAAGAATGTAAGGAAGTAGACAAATTTAGGGTGTGTTTGTTTGGGCTCCAACTTCTTCGGCTGCAGCTGCTACGGCTCCGACTGGAAGGAGCAGCTATAGCTGAAAGGTTGGAGCTGAGGTGCAGCCATTTGGTAGTTGTACTGTAGCAGCTGTGGCTGGAGCTGAAACATACCGAAATGACATGAACGCCCTCTATTGTTCTGTAGGTTGGTTTTAAGTGTTTATTATACTATTTTAACAGTAAATGACCTGATTAAGAGCTTTTCTTTGTCGTAGATGACCAATTTTCATAGGTTTACAAAGGTTTAGCTGGAATATAGTTTTTTTATGGTATAGACAACGTAGTGATATATAATTTGCTGATCATAAGTTAAATCATCTATCACTATATGAATTTTGTAGGTAAAAAGGAACTACAAGAATGACAAGCCGGAATTCAGCACTGTTTGTACATTCGGATAAAACAAAGACAAATATGTATTGTTGTCCCAGACTCCCAGTTCTGTACAGCTACATGAACAAATGAGCACAAGCAGACAGCTCACGTGTATTGCAAACAAAATTACAAGAATGCATCTAGCATCCATACAAACACCGAACAGAGCAGGGAGAGAAACATAGCATCCAGTGAACATGACTGCATACGAACTCGGCACTCAAATCCATACATGTCACGTAATGTGTACAGCAGCACCAAACAGCATATGCACAAGCAGTGGCGGAGCTTGGCCCAGAAAGCTGGGCGGGCCAACTGTAGGAAAGAACTACTCCGATTGTATTTCATGGCCCAAACGTAAGTATCCACTACAGAAAAATCGCATGGGCTGGGCGGGCCGTGGCCCATTTGGTCTTGTTGTAGCTCTGCCACTCTGCACAAGCATCAGCAGCATCACACACTTTTGGTTCGGTGCGGGCTGAAATAAAAAACTTAAAATGCGAGCTGGGGAGATTGAGAGATAATCCTCTGCGCACTGGTCCGAGCCACGCCGAGCAAAAGATTCATGAGCGGCTTGTGGAGTTGTATCACAGAGAGGAAATACTCTGGCGACAAAGATCGAGAATCGAATGGTTAGCAGCGGGAGACAAGAATACAAAGTTTTTTCATATGAGGGCAAGCATGAGAAGAAAGAAAAACATGATCAGGTCTCTGTCCAATGCTTTGGGCGTCACGGTAGACGATCCGGCAGAGCTGAAAATTCTTGTCTCCAATTTCTACAAAGATCTTTACACATCAGAGGGAGTAACGAACATGGAGGCAGTGCTAGAACATGTGCCTCGAAAAGTCACGAATGACATGAACGACACTCTCTGTGCTCCCTACACGTGTGAAGAGGTGAAAGTGGCGCTGTTTCAAATGTTTCCCGCAAAGTCGCCTGGACCAGACGGCTTCCCTGCACACTTTTATCAGAGGCATTGGGACGTGTGTGGGGAAGAGATAACTAGGGCAGTGCTGAGAATCGTCAAGGGGGAAGAAAGTGCAGAGTGTATTAACGATACTTTTTTGGTTTTAATACCAAAGGTAATGAATCCAACTCTCCTCACTGAATTCAGACCAATTAGTTTATGCAATGTTTTGTATAAAATTGCTTCTAAGGTGGTGGCGAATAGGTTAAAGCAAATTTTGCCTGACATTATTTCTGAGGAACAATCTGCTTTCGTTCCTGGAAGATTGATCACAGACAACATTATATGTGCCTATGAATGCCTGCATGTCATGAAGAGGAGCAAATCCAAATCCAACAGTCATTGTGCTTTGAAGCTGGACATGATGAAAGCTTACGATAGGCTAGAGTGGTCGTATCTGGAGGCAATTATGATTAAACTTGGCTTTGCAAGATCTTGGATTGGAATTGTCATGGGCATGATCAAGTCAGTTTCATTTTCTGTGCTTTTTAACGGAGAGAAATTGGACCAGTTCAAACCTACTAGGGGTATTCGACAGGGAGATCCAATCTCCCCTTACCTCTTTTTGATTGCAGCGGAGGGCCTTTCGTGCCTTTTGAAATCTGAAACTCAGTCATCGCATTTCGTGGGAGTACAGGTGGCTCCGACAGCTCCGGTTGTTAACCATCTTCTCTTTGCTGATGATAGCCTGCTGCTATTCAAAGCGAGTAATGAGGGGGCGACTACAGTGTCAAACCTGTTGACTACGTATTGCAATGCTTCTGGCCAGCGAGTGAACAATGAAAAATCATCAATTTTTTCAGTAAGGGATGTCCTCAATCTGTTCGCGATGGCATAAAAAATCGCTTGATGTGCACAATGAACAATTGAGTGAGAGGTATCTTGGCATGCCCACTGATGTAGGGCACTCGAGGAACGAAACCTTCAAATATTTGAGGGACAAAGTGTGGGAAAAGATAAAAGGATGGATGGAGAAGTTATTATCTTATGCGGGTAAGGAAGTATTGATAAAAGCAGTCGCCCAAGCTATTCCGGTTTATTCTATGGCATGCTTTAGGCTGCCGCGTGGTATTTGTGAGAATGTGACGTCAATGATCCGCCAATTCTGGTGGGGAAGCAAGAGGGGTAAACGGAAGCCATGCTGGGTTTCGTGGGATGTATGCACTAAACCGAAATCTCTGGGAGGATTAGACTTTCGAGACATAGAATTATTCAACCTGTCCCTCCTTGCAAGACAAGCATGGCGCTTGGTTGAGGGGCCTGCGGCACTGAGTGCAAGGATACTAAAGGTTGTATACTACTGTCGGTGTCAAAACCGGCGGATCTCGGGTAGGGGGTCCCGAACTGTGCGTCTAGGCGGATGGTAACAGGAGACAAGGGACACAATGTTTTTACCAGTGCAGGCCCTCTCGATGGAGGTAAAACCCTACTCTCGCTTGATTAATATTGATGATATGGGTAGTACAAGAGTAGATCTACCACGAGATCGAGAGAGGCTAAACCCTAGAAGCTAGCCTATGGTATGATTGTTGTTCGTCCCACGGACTAAAACCCTCCGGTTTATATAGACACGGAGAGGGCTAGGGTTACACAGTCGGTTACAATGGGAGGAGATCTACATATCCGTATCGCCAAGCTTGCCTTCCACGCCAAGGAAAGTCCCTTGGGACACGGGACGAAGTCTTCAATCTTGTATCTTCATAGTCCAGGAGTCCGGCCAAAGGTTATAGTTCGGCTATCCGGACACCCCCTAATCCGGGACTCCCTCAGTAGCCCCCGAACCAGGCTTCAATGACGATGAGTCCAGCGCGCAGATTTGTCTTCGGCATTGCAAGGCGGGTTCTTCTCCAAATTCTGTGTACCTGTTGAATAGTGTCCGGCTTCTCATGAATATTGTGCACCTTGGCTTCCACGCCCAATAATGGCCGTCTTCCACGTGTCAAATGAATGCGAAAAGCCAGGGTGTTTTTACTTTTACCCCCCTAGCTGCGCAAATAAGCTGCCTTATAAAAGAGACGAGGATTTAGATCCGAATCACACCATCTTCCCTTCGCGAGCATTCATCGGAGCACATCCGACAGAAATCCATTCCATCATGGTCAGTCGACGCAGCTCCTCCTCTCGCCCTCCCAGCCCTCGGCTGGAGATTGGGAGAGATGTTCCGTCCCCACACAATGAGCTAGTGACACTCCAAACCAAGGGATTTCTTCCCCAGCCTTCATGGTCCCGGTTCGAGCCGGACTCGCCACCTATAATGGCGGAAAGCGGTGAGAGCGTCCCAATCCCTCCAAAGGAGAGCGGGTATGCCTTGTCCCTTGCTTAATAAGAGGGCTCAGATTTCCAATTCATCCGCTTTCTCCGGGGCTCACGGAGTTCTCTGACCTCTATTTGCACAACCTTACGCTTTGCCTCCATATTGCATATTGCAGGCTTCAGAGCCCTTTGCGAGCTGTTCTTGGGCGTCCGAGGCTCACTTCGCTGTGGAAGAAGCTGTTCTGCCTTGTGCCCCATTCTCAGGAGGGGTCGATATATCAAGTGGGCGGAGCCGAACTATGGCGCATCGCCGGGACCGGATATCTATCCGGAACCCCAAAGAAGGCATCCGAAGACTGGCCTTCAGAATGGTTTTATATAGAAGATGTCCTGCGGACCTCGTTCAGATCGGCCTTCCCGAGTTCAATAATGCTCCTTTGAAGAAGCGCCTAAGCTGGCGCCCACGGAGCCCTCAGAAGGAAAACGATAGGGACGCCCTTTACCTGATGAGCTGGATAAGATTATTAGCTCATTCCGGACTGACCATGACCGGGGTCATGGCCACATGCATTATGCGGGGGTGCAGCCGCTTCAGTATAGAGGCCACCCCATGTGGGATTTCAACGGGGAGGATGATGCCACCCGCTGCGGCCGTAAGGGGCCGGGATCGGTTGCTGCTCTGACGAAGGCCTTGTCCGCATTGTACAAGGGAGAAGAGGAGGAGTTCCTCCACGTCAATCCACAGGGCGGATTTTCTATGTACGATCCTCCAAGCTGGGTAAGCGGACACTTCTTTATGCCCATCCGTTCCATATTCCCATAGTTAAGTACCTTATCTTGTGATTTCGACGTAGGAATTGCGCCGGGCCGTAAAGGATATAAACAGCCCTCCTCCACAACCCGAGGATCCGGAACGGTCCCTCGATCCGGCCTCCCAAGAGGATCCGTACATATCAGTGGAGCTGATCGATGGGGTATTTTACCAATCGAGCATCGACAATGCCTTGGTCGCCATTACGGTGATTACCCCGGAATATTTCTAGCCTCACAGTAATCGAGACCGAAGTCCCAATACTTTGAAAATGATCCTCCGTGCTTATCTTTGATCCTTTGTATATCAATGGTGTTTTGCGAGGGGAGCCCTTGAGGCGGAAGGCCGAACTGCGGTGGCTAGCCAACAAGCGGCAAAGAAGGCCCGAGGCTGAAAAGAAGTGCGGTCCGGATTGACACTACGGCGCAACGGTATTGCGTGCAATCTAATTCCAGGTTAATTTCCCGGAAAGTATGCTAACGCTCGTGCTCCCTTAAGGAAAAACAGCGCTCGCCGGACTATATCAGGAGAGGTTGCCAATCGAGCCTCCACCAGCCAGGCTCCAAAGCCAGGTCCAGAAGCGGAGGCGAACACGAGGCGTGCGTCGGATACTCCTACGACAGAGGATGCCGACGGACTATCTGCCACCAATTCCAAGGTGGAGAGTGACATGAATCACAGGCATCGCTGGACAGTTCTTCGTGACGCATGTTTCTCCCAAGAGGCATTGAATGCCTTCAACTCGGGAGATGCGCACCTCCGTGCCACTCAAAATGCCCTAGCCAGAGCCACGGAGCAGTATGTGAAAGACATACGGTGAGAAAATTTGATGGTTATATATACCAGTGGCCCCGAGACTTAAAATAGTTAGAATAACTGATTTAAGGATCATTTGTTATGCAGGATCTTATGAAAAAGAATACCCGACTGTCCTAGGAGCTGGAAGAGTGCAAAGCCCAACTTGAGGCCGCACTAGCCGCTGCAGGGGAGGCCAAGGAGATCCCCTCTGGTAATATACGCTTCGAAAGATAAGTATGTTGTGAAGTGCGGCGTGTGTGTAAATCTGACAATATCATTGCAGATGGCGCCGGAGTAGATCCAGACAAGCAACAACTCTTGCGCCGGTTAAAGGCCGGGGAGAGCGTGCTTACGAGGGTGAGGCAGGAGAAGAATAATCTCCAAGATGCCAACACTCAGCTGGCGAGGAACTAAAGGATGTTCGTGCCCAGCTGTCGGACTCCGTGAAGGAGAATCGACGGCTTCGACGCGGCATTTTTAGTAACTGCTTGAACAAACTTTAAAAAAGAGTTCGGCGAGGAAGTCGAGTAACAGAGATATGTCTATAGGTATGCTCACAGTCGCCCCGCAGAGGAAATGCACAGTTCTCTGGTGACCTTCTTCCCGAGCTCTTACAATTGCACGAACGAGTTCGGCAGGTGATGAAAGGCGTCGCCCAGGCCTTGTGGCCATCTGTCTCCCTGCCCGAAGGCCTTGGAGAGCTTACAGAGAGGCTTAAGGGAGCGCGGTGGCGCTTCCAATTATGGAAGATATCGGCCTGTCATCAAGGCGCCAGGGAGGCCTGGGCCATGGTGAAGACGCGGTACACGAAGGCTGACCCAAACCACATGGCCGAGGTCGGACTTGTGGGGCCCGATGGGAAGGAGATCCCTATGAGCTTAGTGTACTGCCAAGGAGAATTGGCCGCTAAGTATTCCCAACAGGACTGTAAACTAGACAGCCTATTAGATGGTATTGAGGAGGAATACACCCAGTAAAATTGACTATGTAATTGAAGATGACATGTAAAAATGCCTTCTAGCCGGATTGTAGATCGTTTGTCATGGCGGACCTTTTCGCTTCAACCTCGGGACCCTATAGTCTGGAGTGTGTCCAAATACCCTCATGGTTGTGTAAGAACCGGGGCATGCGTGGAGACCAAGCGTAGGGGTCATTAGTGCTTGAACAGACAAGTGCCCAACTAGTTATGTTATATTACATGGTTAGTAAGAAACATCTTCCAGGGAGAATAGTTTCGTTAGGGGTTCCTTTCCCTGGGAGGCATGCCTTAAAGTGCATGTCCGGACTGCGAAAAAGGTAAACGCATCCGGGGCAGATAAATAAATAAGTGAGAAATCATCTTTAGTTCACCGACCGAATATTCCCTTAAGAACGCTTAGCTTCGGCTTCACCCGATCGAGGTACACATCCGGCTGACCCGGCAGTAACAATCGCAGAGGTGCTCCTTTACCACCTAGCCGAACAATCGGGAACGAGGGGGTAAGCACAGAGCCGAACAACCCAGCTTGGCCAAAACTTAAGTCATATCGATGCATATAATGGTGAATAAAAGGTACATGCGGAAGCGTTACACATGTGTTAGGCATGAAGCTCGTACAAATAAGCTTCTGTTAAAGAAGCCCCCAGGTATAATGAGCGCGGATAGCGCGTCAAGTGTGTGTGAACAATGCACGAACGAGCCTTTAAAGGCTGTAAGAGAAAAAAGAGGGAGAAGGAGAGAAATATAAGACAGCTAATTTGTAAAAATAGACACAGGAAGGAGACAAACTCAGAATCCGGCGCTAGGCGTAGAATCTTCGAAGACGGGCCATGTTCCATGGGTTCGGCTCGAGTCGGTTATCTGATGCATCTCGCAAACAGTACGCTCCACCGGTCAGGACTTGGTCGATAATAAAGGGACCTTCCCATTTGGGCTTGAGTTTGTCCTTTTTCTTGTCCGTGAGCGAGAACTAACTCGCCAACATTGTAAGTTTTGGCCCGTGCTTCTACGCTTTGATATCTTCGAGCCTGCTGTTGATAGAATGCGAGCGGGCTTTTGCCACGCCACGCTCCTCCTCCAAGGCGTCCAAACTGTCCTGCCGATCAAGCTCGGCTTCTCTTTCTTCGCATACATGCGCACGGCCCGGAGTCATGAATTATGTCGCACGGCAGAACTGCCTCTGCGCCGTATACCATAAAAATGGTGTGAATCTGGTGGTGCGATTCGGCGTGGTCCGCAGCCCCAGTATGGAGTCGAGCCTCTCTACCCGGTGTGTTAGATTCCTTGAGGGAGCGCACTAATCTGGGTTTGATGCCGCTCATGATAAGACCATTTGCTCGCTCGACTTGATCGTTAGTTTGAGGGTGATAGACTGAAGCATAGTCGAGCTTGATGCCCATGTTTTTGCACCAGAGTTTGACCTCGTCGGCCGTAAAGTTCATGCCGTTATCAGTGATGATGCTGTGGGGGACGCCGTAACGGTGTACGACCCCTGATATGAAGTCTATCACCGGTCCGGATTCGGCTGTCTTAATAGGCTTGGCCTCTATCCATTTGATGAATTTATCCACCATGACCAAGAGGGTATTTTTGCTTGTGGGTTCCTCCTTTAAGGGGTCCAACCATGTAAAGCCCCAGACTGCGAAGGGCGGTGATGGGTATAGTTTGGAGGGCGGTGGGTGGCATGTGGCTTTGATTAGCAAAGAGGCGGCAACCGACGCATCGTTGGACTAAGTCCTGAGCATCTACCCGGCCGTCGGCCAATAAAATCCTGTCTGAAGCCTTGCTTACAAGGGCCGGGCTGCGGCATGGTGCCCGTCGAGTCCGGCATGAATTTCAGCGGAAGATTCCGCCTTCCTCTTCGGAGATACACCTTCGAAGGACTCGGTCGTGCTTTTCTTATAAAGCTCTCCCTCATGGACTTTATAGGCTTTAGATCGCCGCACTATGCAGCGTGCCTCATTTTGGTCCTCGGGAAGTTCCTGCCTTGTTAGGTAGGCTAGGAATGGTTCCGTCCACGGGGCAATGATTGCCATTATTATGTGGGCTGAAGATGTTACTTCGTTGGCAGAGCCTTCAGTTGTGTCAGAATGTTCGGTGTTAGGCAGTGCTGTTGGGTCCGGGCTATTATTTCCGGATTCCCCTTCCCATACTACGGATGGCTTGAACAGCCTCTCTAAGAAGATATTGGGGGGACGGCATCGCGCTTTGCGCCAATGCGTGCCAAGACGTCTGCTGCCTGATTGTTTTCTCGAGCTATATGGTGAAATTCGAGCCCTTCGAACCGAGCTGACATTATTAGGACGGCGTTGCGATAAGCTACCATTTTTGGATCCTTGGCATCAAAGTATCCATTTATTTGGGATATTGCGAGGTTCGAATCCCCGCGCACCTCTAGGCGTTGAATGCCCATGGATACTGTCATCCGGAGACCATGTAGAAGGGCCTCGTATTTGGCTGCGTTGTTGGAGTCCGTATACATTATCTGGAGTATGTATTGAACTGTATCTCCTGTTGGGGACGTCGAGCAGCGCCAACCCCAGAACGACCAACATTTTGGAGCCGTCAAAGTGCATGATCCAGTTGGAATATGTGCCGTACTCTTTAGGGAGTTCGGCTTCAGTCCATTCGGCAACGAAGTCGGCCAAAACTTGCGACTTAATGGCTCGCCGTGGCTTATAGGTTATGTCGAACGGGAGGAGCTCAATGGCCCATTTGGCAATCCGGCCCGTCGCGTCGCGGTTGTTTATAATGTCGTTAAGAGGTACTTCGGAGGCTACTGTTATCAAACACTCTTGAAAGTAGTGTCGCAGCTTCCGGGATGCCATAAACACCGCATACGCTATCTTTTGATAATGCGAATACCGTGACTTGCATGGAGTGAGGACAGTGGACACATAGTAAACTGGTTTTTGAAGGGGAAACTTGTGTCCGTCCGTTTCTCGTTCGACAATGAGCACCGCGCTTACAACTTGATGAGTTGCGGCGATGTATAATAGCATTGGCTCGCCCATGTTGGGCGCGGCCAGGACCGGTTTTGTTGCCAATATGGCTTTTATTTCTTCGAGTCCGGCCGTGGCGGCATCCGTCCACTCGCAGTGTTGATTGTCTTGGGAGGAGGCGATAGAGGGGTAATGCCTTTTCTCCCAAACGGGAGATAAAGCGGCTTAGAGCCGCCACGCATCCAATCAATTTTTGTATTTGTTTGAGGTCCTTTGGGATATCCAATTGTGACAGAGCTCGGATCTTGGCTGGGTTTGCTTCATTTCCTCTACCGGATACGATAAAGCCCAAGAGCTTTCCGGCTGGTACGCCGAAAACACATTTTTCCGGGTTAAGCTTGATGTCATATGTTCGAAGATTATCGAATGTGAGCCTCAAGTCGTCTACTAGAGTTTCGACATGCTTGGTTTTGACGACCACATCATCTACGTATGCCTCCACTGTTTTGTCGATCTGGTTTGCCAGGCATGTCTGAATCATGCGCTGATATGTTGCGCCGGTGTTTTTGAGCCCGAAGGGCATTGTGTTGAAGCAGAATGGGCCGTATGGGGTGATAAATGCCGTTGCGGCTTGGTCAGGCTCTGCCATCTTGATTTGATGGTAGCCGGAGTATGCGTCGAGGAAACACAATGAATCGTGTCCTGCGGTAGCATCAATAATTTGATCGATGCGTGGGAGGGGGAAGGGATCCTTTGGGCAAGCCTTGTTGAGGTCCTTGAAATCGACGCATAGGCGCCAGGATTTGTCCTTCTTTGGTACCATCACCAGGTTTGCTAGCCAGTCCGGATGTTTTATATCTCTGATGAATCCGGCCTCCAATAGTTTGGCTAGCTCCTCTCCCATGGCTTGTCTCTTAGGTTCAAGAAAGCGACGAAGAGCCTGTTTGGTAGCTTGAATCCTTTTAGGATGTTTAGGCTGTGCTCGGCCAGCCGGCGTGGGATTCTGGCATGTCCGAAGGGTGCCGTGCAAAAATGTCCCAATTTTTTGCGTAGGAATTCTCGTAGTGCGGCGTCTACATCAGGGTTTAATTGTGCCCCGATGGAGGCCATTTTTGTAGGGTCCGTTGGGTGGACTTGGAATTTGACTATTTCGTCCGCTAGTTTAAAGGAGGTGGACTTGAATCTTTTATCGAGTATCACATCGTCCCTGTTCACCGTGGAGCGCAGCGCAGTCAGTTCCTCGGCCACTAGGGCTTCGGATAGTGCCTCAAGGGCTAGTGCAGCTGTCTTATTTTCGGCACGGAGTGCTATGTCCGGGTCACTAGCAAGAGTGATGATTCCGTTGGGCCCGGGCATTTTGAGCTTCATGTACCTGTAATGGGGTATAGCTTCAAAAATTGTGAATGCCTCTCGCCCAAATAGAGCGAGGAACCCGCTGCTCAACGGGGCCACTTGGAACGTGACCTCCTCGGACCTGTAATTATCCGGCGTGCGAACACCACATCCAAGCAGTGATTTTTCCTGCAAAGATGCTTCCCGACTGGGGATTATTCCTCTAAAGGTTGTGCTGCTTTGCTCAATGCGGCTCCAGTCTATTTCCATTTTTCGAAGGGTTTCCTCATAAATGAGGTTCAATCCGCTGCCACCGTCCATGAGTACCTTGGTAAGGCGAAAGCCGTCCACTATTGGACTAAGGACCAATGCTGCTGGTGCTCGGGCTGTTCGAATTTAGGTTCATCACCGGCATTAAAGGTAATAGCCGTGTCCTCCATGGATTTATTGTTGCTACTTGGTAGACTTCGCAAGGTCATGGAGTGTTCATTTTCGCATATTATTTGATGCGAAAGTCTCAAGACTATTAATACCGTCTTGGTATCCACTGGGCTGGGGCTCTGTGGATCTTTGGGGTTAGAAGCTCCTCGCCGCTTTTGGCCACCTGCGGAGTATCCAACATGCTCTAAGGCTATGATTTGGTGTGGCGCCTCTGTACTATGAATTTTACAGGTCCGTTGAGCCATCCCTCCAAGACGGTTCCATGCCCCGTAGGGTTTTTGTTTTTTGGTGTTTAACCCGGTGATTGGCGATAATGCACCCTTTTATTTCGGACTGGTTTGTATTCAGGGCGGATTGTCCCAAAATCTTACTTCGGTTTTCCAGGCGCTTTCCATCGCACAGTATTTTCGTACTATGGACGCCAAGTCAGCAAAGCGTGTAATTTCACGGCGACCTATGGCGTTGAGGATTCCCTTGTCCGTGCAATTATTGCAGAAGAATGAAATTGCGTCTTCCTCGCGGCAGTCCTTTATTTTGTTTATAACCAGGAGGAATCTGGCCCAGTAATGATGTACTGTTTCCTCAGGCTCTTGCCTAATTTTGGATAGATCGCCTATGTTCGGGTGGGTGGGTGAAATTAGATCCGAAACCTCACCCAATCTGAGGCTCAAGGGCCAAGGAGTTTCTGAACTCTAAGCTTGGATTCTTGGATGTTGTCCAATGAATCTAGCCCGTTGCCTGACTCTAAGTTCAGGTCTTGACTGTCGTCCTCCCCTCCGCGGGTATCCGGCTTGGAGGGATCGGGAATCCGGACATAGCTAGTCCTTAAGATAGATGAAGTGTCGCCGCATTGTTCCTCCACCACGGCAACGTGATGGATGACCTGGGGAGAGTTAATCTCTCTCAGATCGGGTTTAGGCCCAATCGATCGTAGTCTATAGCGACTCAGGCGGCGATGCGATCCAGGAGCTCGTTTAAGGAAGAGAGCTCCGTCGGATCTAACTGCTCGGCGAGTTCCAAGTTGACGTGAAGATTGCTTCCGATGACCCGAGAAGTCATCGTCGGCGCGGCGGCCGAACAGGCGGTCATAAGAAAACCGCCTAGCCGGAGAGTTTGGCCGATAGCCAAAGCTCCTTTAGCAACAGTGTCGTCTTTAAAGACAGGATGAGGCATCCTTCCTGATGGCGACGGCACAGAGGTACTCTCAATGAAAGCACCAATGTCAGTGTCAAAATCGGCGGATCTCGGGTAGGGGGTCCCGAACTGTGCGTCTAGGCGGATGGTAACATGAGACAAGGGACACGATGTTTTTACCCAGGTTCGGGCCCTCTCGATGGAGGTAAAACCCTACTCCTGCTTGATTAATATTGATGATATGGGTAGTACAAGAGTAGATCTACCACGAGATCAGAGAGGCTAAACCCTAGAAGCTAGCCTATTGTATGATTGTTGTCCATCCTACGGACTAAAACCCTCCGGTTTACATAGACACTGGAGAGGGCTAGGGTTACACAGAGTCGGTTACAATGGGAGGAGATTTACATATCCGTATCGCCAAGCTTGCCTTCCACGCCAAGGAAAGTCCCTTCCGGACACGGGACGAAGTCTTCAATCTTGTATCTTCATAGTCCAGGAGTCCGGCCAAAGGTTGTAGTTCGGCTATCCGGACACCCCCTAATCCGGGACTCCCTCAACTACCCGTCAAACTCTTTCTTAAATTCTGAACTGGGAACCCATCCGTCGCAGATTTGGAGGGCTATTATTGATGGACGAGATGTTATTGCACAGGGCATCATTAAGCAGATTGTGACGAGCGAAAATACCAATATATGGACAGAAAATTGGTTGCCCAGAATGGGCATGTTGAGGCCGATCTGTTCCCTTGTGGCAAACCCGCCACAACTAGTTTCTGAACTTATAAATGCTGCTACAAGTACTTGGAAGGAGGAGGAGTTAAGAAGGGTTTTTCTTCCAATTGACGTGAATGTCATATCATCTATCCCACTGTGTACGAAGAGAATAAATGATTTTTGGGCTTGGAGCGAAGACCGTCGAGGCAAGTTTTCAGTCAGCTCGGTTTACCAGATGCTCTTCAATGTCAAAACCCAAAGGGAAAATCTATTGGCTGGTAATGGAGGCTCTTCAACATATGAACATGAGAAAAAGGTGTGGGTGTCTTTGTGGAACATCAAGGTTCCCTCAAAACTGAAAAACTTTGTATGGAGATTGTGCAAGGACTCGGTACCAACTTCAGACATTTTGCATCATCGACATATGGCCTCAACCCCGGCCTGTCCGTTCTGTCCGGCGGAGGACAGCTGGAAACATGCTTTAATTAACTGTATTACTGCAAGGTGCGTTTGGTCTCTTTCATCGGAAGAAATAGTGGAGCATATGTATGACAGCATGAGTTTAAATGCTAAAAACTGGATCTTCACAATGCATGAGAAACTAAAGCAGGAAGAATTTACGCGCATGGTTGTTACTCTTTGGGCAATTTGGAGATCAAGGCGTAAAGCTTTTCATGAGGATATATGTGACAGCCCTATGCAGATCCATCTTTTCATCAATGCTTTTTTGAGGGATATACAGATACTTTCAACACCAGTACAGCGAACTAATGCAAGCCGGGCACCCAGGTCAGCTCTTTGGCAACCTCCGCCACTGGAGCATGTGAAGTTTAATGTTGATGCCGCTGTTTCAAGTGGAAATTTTGGTGTGGTTGGAGTAATATGCAGGGACGTCGCTGGCACTTTCCTGGGTGCCTCTTCTCTTACTTTCCAACACATATTTGATCCTGTTGCATTGGAAGCATTGGCGGTAAGAGAGGCGCTTGCGCTCGCGGAGGATTTATATGTGCATAAGATACAAGTGGCGTCTAATTGCAAGATTGTGGTGGATGAAATCAAGCAAGGTACATCGTCGAATCATGCAGCAATCGTACATGAAATCATAGAGAGATCGAATGCTTTTATTGCTTGTAATTTTGTCCATGAGTTTAGGAGCTCGAATTTCGAGGCTCACAATCTCGCTAGGCATGCACTTTCGCTCGGGTTAGGCCGCCGTGTCTGGTTAGGCCTCCCTGGAGATTTGAATTTTATCCCTGTAAATGTTGTGATAATTTAAATAAAGCCTGGCGAGGATGTCTCAAAAAAAAGCAGCATCACACACGGCCACCACACACACGTCGAGCACGCACATATGCAGGCAACACTAGGCCTCACTATCGATGCAGGCGAGATAACAGTCGTCCTCCAAGCAGCAGGGTGCAGGAGAGCACAAGGATGCGTGACGGGTCACCGAGTATCTCAGGGTGGAGCTTGGGGAAGAGGCGGAGCTTGGGCCGGACAGGAGGCGTGGCCGCCGCGCCGCCGTGGAAGGCTCGGCGTGCCTGATGTTGTGCACAAGGCGGCGCGGCGCCCTGCGTTCCGAGAACGGGGGATTCGGGCGCGACTTCTCCGATACGCCGACCGACGATGGGCTGAGTCGCCGGCGGGCGGAGTTGGGGCTGATGGCGGTGGGAAGGGGGTGGTGAGGAACCCTAGCGGGTGGGGATTGTGTCGCTCATCGGGTTGAGGGGTGGAGGAGAAGGAATAGAACGAACCGGCCAATGGCATTTGGTGCGTATAATGTCATTTAGTTGGGGGGGGGGGGCAAAACTGTCATTCGCCAATTTGGAGCCAGCTCTTACTGCGAGAAACTCGAAATAGCAGCTGCGGCTTCAAGGCCCATTTTGTGGAGCGCTCCGATCTGGGGCTGCATGGAACTGGCCCAGAAAATGGGTGTTTGGTGCTACTCCAGCTTCTAAGCACGAGAAGCCACAGAAGCTGCTATTTAGAGCCCAAACAAACACACCCTTATAACCACTTCTAAACTTAACTCATCTCTAGTGGTTCCCTTTTTCCAGGCTAATGATCCATGTTTATTCTTATAATGACACAACACACATCAATCTAATACAGCAAACCACACACATGAATAACAAATATCCATGATGAAATCAAAAGTTATAGAAGGCATCCAAAGTCTCATATCAAGTTTCATCTTTCACGTCTAGACATTTCCCTAAACCTCTGGAGGGCGAAGTTCAAAAGACCTAACATGCACACACTATACTAACCTTGAAGGTTTTGAAGAGTATCATGTGAGTCTCGTGAAAACTGGACACGTTCTGTCTGCAGGCATACCCCTTACAAGAGAGGTTATCGAACTAATGTTTTATCGATGTGTGTCAAGGGATTGTATCGAGACCACAACTTAATGAAATTTAAGAATCACAAGTGAACCCAAACTTCATACTAAAATTGATGTCATCCCAATCAATGCATAGCGAAGTGATGAACAACAATGTGTAATATTTACAATTGGCGATTCATAGGGAAAATTAACACCATAGGCTCAACGATGTTGGTTACCTCAGCAATGATGTCACATTATAGGACGTGGATAGAGTCATGGTGACAAGGCCTACATTATAAGACATCATCACCGAGAACATACATATCTAACATGAGAACTAACATCACTCCAAAACGTTGATTCCGGTTTTCAAACCTCCCGAGACGAGATGGCTACTTGAGGATGGAAAACAAAGAAATCACTTATGGAGAAAACGGATAATGAATCCAATGTTTTTTCTTCATTCCTTGACATGGAAAGGGAGACTCATGGCCAAATGTTCTAGGAGAAACCATCAAGGCTACTGGCGGCGGTTATTTCCACTTTTGCTCGCACGTACATTTGAACCACACATGCCAGATGTACCCCCTCCGTGTTTGTGGTTTTCCATTCTACGTGCACGCTCTTTCCTCCCCACTAACACATGCATGGCTAATAAATAAGGAAGTTAAGATTACACGAGCACATTTAAGGTGGCGCGAAGTACAACGGCTTAAAATAATTGTGGCACAATTTAAGATTACATGGCTTTTCAAACCTCCCGTGGAGAGAAAAATAACGATGCCACTTATGAAAAAACGGACAATGAATCCAACGTTTTTTCGCCATTCCTTGACGTGGAAAGGGAGATTCATGGTCAAATGTTCTAGGAGAAACCATCAAGGCTACTGGCGGCGGTTATTTCCACTTTTGCCCGCACGTGCATTCAAACCACACGTGCTAGATGTACCCCCTTCGTATTTGTGGTTTTCCGTTGCACGTGCATACTCTCCCCTCTGGCCTGCCAGACAACACATGCTTGACTAACAAATAAGGAAGTTAAGATTACACGAGCACATTTAATGTGGCTGCGGAGTACAACGACATAAAATGATTGTGACACGATTTAAGATTACATGGATTTCAACCCCCCCCCCCCCCCACAGAAGAGAAAACAACAAAACCACTTGTGAAAGAAAACGGATAACGAATCCAACATTTTTGTTCTCACTAGTAGATAAACCACCATTAGTCCCGGTTGGTAAGGGCCTTTTGTCCCGGTTCCTGAACCGGGACTAAAGGGTATTTACTAATGCCCTGGCCCTTTAGTCCCGGTTCAGTCCAGAACCGGGACAGATGGGCCTCCACGTGGCAGGTGCGCCGAGCCCGCGCAGGAGGGCCTTTGATCCCGGTTGGTGGCACCAACCGGGACCAATAGGCATCCACGCGTCAGCATTTCAGGGGCTGTGGTTTTTGTTTTGTTTTTGAAAGGGGGGTGTTGGGGGTTTTGGGGAGTTAATTTAGGTGTTTCATATATTGTGTTAGCTAGCTAATTAATAGAAAGAAGTGTCCTCTCTTATGTCCGTGCTTGGTCGATGCTACGTACTATACATAGAGAGGCCCTCGACACGCTAGCTAGTAAGAAAATGAAGGAAACCATTAAGCATGTAAGTTCGTCATGCATACCGAGAGAAGTGATCGATCGACCTCTCCTTCTCCGAGAGATTGGTCGAACAACAAGTTTTCGTATCATCTATCCAACGCTACTCGCTACATACATATACAATATGTAAGATCTCTTACAATCCCCTAGCATTTGAAATCAACTTCCACATGGTATTCTCCGGCTTTATTGATGACGTGGTCAAGAAAGAATCCCGCCAATTCCTCTTGAATTGCTTTCATGCGATTTGTGGTAGGAGTTCATTCCGCATCTGCCACGTCTAATTTGAAGAAGGGGGTTAATACATATATATGAATGAAACTCAACAGAAATGATGGTGTAATAAAATGAAATTGTGAATATTATTGCTTACCCACTTCATATTGTCTTTTAGAGTAGCCCCGCTTATTTTTCAAAGTTGCGTTGTAGATGAACTCGCACACGTAGTATCCACAGAAATTATTCCCTTGTTCCTGCCACAAGCACTTTACGAGAAATAGAGGTCAATCAAACTGATAATGAAGCATTATAAATGGCATTGATGAAAGTATAGCTATAGAATCAACGGGAGATGCGCGCAACTAGCTAGCTAGTAGTACTTACTTTCGGGTATGTATATCGCAGCTCCTTCGGCAGTCCCGGAGCTTCTGCGGTGAACTATTTCCAAACCCTGCAAGACAAAGAAAATAATTATTATTACTTGAGATATCAGGAAATGAACAAAAAGTTGCCGATATGGTGCGATAATGATCGATTGAACTTACTTGTTGAGCAATTTAGTCATGTCCGCATAGGTTTCGGGATCTTTTCGTCTCGAGTCTAAGACGGTTACTAGTCCCCGCTCAAGCTTAATCTCCAGAAGAACATAGTGGAAGCTGCGCACGCATGCATAACTCATCAATTACATTACTATAACCTCGCTCGAGTAATAAGGAAAACTGAATATGCACACGACAGTAACACTCACTTGAAGTTGTATGGAAAGATTATGGTATCTTTGTTTTGATTTTTTATCAATGATTGTAGCAAGTTGGCCTCGGCCTCTTCGGCGTGCTTTTACTGAATTTCATCTATGATATTTGTGTTAATGAATCCAATATCATACATTTCTTGTTTTCTGCACTCGACGATCTTCAATCTGCATAATATAGTGAGGATAATTAATTATAAATACATGCAATGAAAGAGCTGAGCTATATATAGAGACTTAATGACATAAATAGTACTTACAGGCAGTAGCAAAAGACCGTTAATTTATCGAGGGCCTTTTGATTGAAGAACTCGAAGAACTCCTCAAATGGAACAGTCAACAGATCAGTTCCAACGAGGTTGTGCTCCTCTTTAATTCTCAGATACAAAGTATTCGTCCCCTCAGACTCTCTGCAGGTTTTCATGTACCAATTATGGAATCTTCGCATCATCGTTGTTAGAGATTTTTGATCTTTGACGAGAGGCTTCCGCATCAGATTCGTGTTCGCCCACCTCCATGAAATCAAAATTTACATCGTCAGGTGTAATCTGCAAGATTGCTATAACCGGGCACCGCCCTCGAGCATTAGCGACGATGTCGCTAGACACATTGAGTGGGGGCACGATTGGTTCGCTTGTTCGCCGAGCTGGGCAATTTTTTCCCAGCTGCTCGTCGTTCTTTTAACCTTTGATCACTAATAAGATTCCCGACCGCTGACGCTTCTTGATATGCCTTTTGAGTAATGCGCTCATAGTTGGTTTTTGGTGGAGACTTTGGTGGTTTCCTCAGGGCATCGATAGTGCGCTTTGCTTTCACCGGATCTACCTTCTCCTCCGGAGGTGGATGTCTCTGCGCTTTCAACCCTTCAAAGAAGTCCTTCACTTCGGTCCGCACGATCTTCGCGTTTTCCTCCCCGGTCCGCTCGTACGGTAACTTCTCTAGAGGCTTGAGAGGTGGACCAGATCAGATTGCCTCCCGCCTGGGTCAGATCTGCTAGACGCCGGAGGCACGGAGCGGCTGCGGCTGTCTTCTTCGTGCTTGCGTGACGAGGCGGAGGAGAAGGACTACGACGCCACGGAGCAGCCGGGCGGCGGCGGTCTCTTCCGCCTTCTTGCCGGGCGAGGCGGAGAAGGAGGAGGCTGGTTGCTCGGCGCGCTGGCCAAGGCGGAGAAGGAGGCGGAGTGCCGCCACGCGGCCGGAGAAGGAGGCCGAGTGCCTGATCGTCACTCACGGGAGGAGGAGGCGGTGGAGGAGGCGGAGTGCCCCGACTCACGGGAGGAGGAGGAGGAGGCGGAGTCGCCCAGTTCGGAAGGTTGATGAGCTCCTTCCGCCATAGGCATGGAGTCTTCAGAGCGTAACCCAGCCTAGTCTCCCCTTCACCGGTAGGGTGGTCAAGCCGAGGTCCTCAAATCCTCTATTATTTCATCCACCATCACCCTAGCATATCCTTCGAATCGGCGGCGGTGAAAAGTTGCGCCACCAAGAAGATAAATGCACCCAACAGCCGCCTTGACCTTCAAATTCATCCATTGCGTCATAATGTGGCAATTTTGAGACTCCGTGATAGCATCCACGGATAGCCGGCAAGAGCCGTCAAGACATGCTCGGTGAAGCAGCTCGGTAGAAGCCACGCCGCTTCTCCGCCGAGATGGCGGGTAGCCGAGGAAGCTTGGCAGTTCGCTTGCTGCGATTTGCTTCTCGTTCCTCTATCGCCAGGCCCTTTGCGCTACCGCAGCTTGGGTCTGCTGCACTTTTTCCTCCTCTCCGGCATTTGTAACCGCTTGCCCGTAAAACCAGCATTCCACGGAGCGAGCTCGGCGTGCCTAGTGTCCGTCCGGGGTGCTCGGGATTCCCGAGGGCCATGTGAGCTCGCTGCTCGTTCTGTCTCGAAGGAACGTCCCTTCTTGCGCTGCATCGATATAGTGTCGAAGCCTCTTAACCGGTATTTCCAATTGCTCGTCTGGTCCAAATGCACTTCCTCGACATAGGTCCAAGGTTCCGCCAGCCTCGAAGAACCAAGTCCGGCAACGGTCTAGCCAGTTCATTGTCTCTGGTTCGATCCCTTTATCAACCAGATCATTATCAGCCTTGGCCCACTTAGGTCGGGCTTTGAGGTAGCCACCTGACCCAGTGTGATGGTGAAGCTTCTTCTTTGCAGCATTTTGCTTGTTTGTCGCCGACATCTTCTTACTCTTTTCCGATGTCTTGTGGGCCACAAATGCGGGCCAGTGATCTCTGATCTTCTCATAGTTGCCCTTGAATTCTGGTGTCTCTTTTTTGTCGACAAACGTATTCATGTCTTTCTTCCACCTCCTGAATAGGTCTGCCATCTTCTTAAGAGCAAAAGACTTCATTAATTGCTCTTTAACTGGCTTCTCCGGATCATCCTCTGGCGGTAGGGTGAAATTTGACTTCAATTTCGGTCCAAAGATCATTTTACGCATATCATTGACATAAGACACCTCAGGGTCTTCGTTCTTAGGCTTATACAATTGGTGGATGCTGATCGGGATCTTGTCCCTAACCAAAACCCCGCACTGAGCAACAAATGTGTTCTTTGTCCGGATGGGTACAATCGGTTGGCCGTCGTGCGCAATTGCTATGATCTCAAACCTTTCATCCGATCTTAACTTTTTCTTCGGGCCTCGTCTCTTTACCAAAGTTGTGCTCGATCCGGAGGGCTAGAAAAAAGAACAAAGACGAGAGTTAATTAATATGTGTACATACCAAAACAATGAATGCATCAATTAGCTAGTCAAGACAGGCTTAACTAATATATATACTGGCCGGACTCGGTTCGGTCACCGGAGCCGTCATCACGTTCTCCTTCTTGCACCGTCATTGGGTCACCGAAGCCATCATAATCATAGCCAGCTGCTTCTTCACCCTCTCCTTCCAGACCATCAGTGTCGTTGAGAAACAACGAGTAGACGACATCACTTCCTTGTGTGATTATGTCCCCCAACAACGCTTCTTGTGCTTCGTCTCGGGGGGTGTCCATAGTTTCTACAAATATTTACAACATGGCAATTATTATTCAAACGTGACAAATGGATATATTAGCTAGTGGCAAACGTAGAACTAGCTAGCTAATCACAGTAAGAAATCATATTAATTAGTGGCCTCGACGCTGCTTCTCTAGGGTTTGGGGTGGCCTCGACAACGCTTCAAGGGGGTAATATCGACAACGACGAGATACATACACGGGAAAATAATGTTATCGGGGGTATATCGACCCCCCCACGTGTTGAAGTTATCGGGAGGGGTTTATATCGACAATGACGACATACGCATACATGGGAAAATAATATTATCGGGAGGGTATATCGAATTTCCCCACGTGTTGAAGTTATCGGGAGGGTATATCGACCCCACATGTTGAAGTTATCGGGAGGGTTTATATCGACAACAACGACATACGTGCATGGGAAAATAATAGTAACGTGAGGGGTATATCGACCTCCCCACGTGTTGAAGTTATCGGGAGGGTATATCGACCCCCTCGTGTTGAAGTTATCGGAGGGCGTATATCGACCCCCTCCCACGTGTTGAAGTTATCGGGAGTTTATATCGACACGACATACGCATATATATCCATAAAATGCGGTGGAAACACTTTATGAAAATGCGGTGGTGGCCGAGCCGGGCGGTTTTCTTTTCCTTCTTCATTTTTTCCTTCGTTTTTTCTTATATGTTTGTTTTCGTTTTCACACGACATACGTACATATATCCATAAAATGCGGTGGAAACACTTTATGAAAATGCGGTGGGATGGTTAGTCCCACCTCGCTAGCCGAGAGGGCTCGACAGTGGTTTATAAGCGCTGCTGCGCTGACCACTTCGAGCTCCTCTCAAATGCAGGCTTACGGGCCTAAAGTCACTTATCTGTTTGTGGGCCTACTGGGCCTCCTGCGGGCCTGAATCCTGGCCCATGGTACGGTTTCTAGTCATATTCAGGCCGTGGGGGCCAGTAGGAGGCACTTTTTGTTTTCTTTACTTATTGTTGTTATTTTTATTTATTTTTCCAGTTTTTTGTTTTGTTTTCTGCATTATTTATTTTCTTTTGTTTTTTGCTTTATTTTTTAATTCTTTTTGCTTTTAGTTTTAGAAAAATTATAAACTTTCTGTTAGTGCCATTAGTTTTCAAATTTGAAAACACTTTTTTTTGTTTTTTTTGTTTTCTTTCTTGCTTTATTTATTTTATTTTGTTTCTACTTACAACAAAATACTTATTATTGCTATTTTTATTTTTTTCTAGTTTTTTTATTTTGTTTTCTGCATTATTTATTTTCTTTTGTTTTTTGCTTTATTTTTTAATTCTTTTTTGCTTTTAGTTTTAGAAAAATTATAAACTTTCTGTTAGTGCCATTAGTTTTCAAATTTGAAAACACTTTTTTTGTTTTTTTGTTTTCTTTGTTGATTTATTTATTTTATTTTGTTTCTACTTAGAACAAAATACTTATTGTTGCTATTTTTATTTTGTTTCCAGTTTTTTTGTTTTTTCTGCATTATTTATTTTCTTTTGTTTTTTGCTTTATTTTTTAATTCTTTTTGCTTTTAGGTCAGCAAAATTATAAACTTTCTGTTAGTGCCATTAGTTTTAGAAAAATTATAAACTTTCTGTTAGTGCCATTAGTTTTCAAATTTAAATAGTTAAAATTTGAATTCTTTGAAATTTGTGTGAATCACAAGTTTGTGATTAACTTTACTAAAAAATGAACATAGATGCGCCTATAGAGAAAATTCAACCTAAATTCATAATAAATTTCTATGAATTTTAGAGAAATTCACTATGAATTTAGGTCAAATTCCCTATATAGGGGCATCTATTTTCACTTCGAGAGGAGCTCAACAAGGCAGAGAGGGACGGGCTTATAAACCGGTGTGAGCGTCCTTCGGTTGGCGAGGTGGGACTAAACTCTGAGCGCAACGAGGACCAACCCTTTAGTCTCGGTTTGTGGCACAAACCGGGGACTAATGGTCATGGGCCAGGAGCGAGGCGCATTGGTCCCGGTTCGTGCGTGGAACCGGGACCAAAAGGTCCAGACGATCGGACCAATGGCCCACGTGGCTGCCCTCTTGAGAGTGTTCTTGGTGAGAACATAGTTGACAAGGAGCGAACCGGGATTAATGGTATTACGAGGGCCGAACCATAAGACATTAAAGCATTTCAAATGAACTCAAAAAGTTGAAAGTTGGCATGGTATCATAATTTCACCCACATAGCATGTGCATGTACAAAACGGACAATGGTATCATACAAATGCATTTACAAAGTTGGCATGGTATCATCATAATAGTTGTGGGAGAAAGTCTTCACTTTTTTTCGCTTGTGTCATTTGCTTATTGCGCCGTAACCATGGATAATCTTCATCGTTTATCAGGATGCTTGGGTCAGCCTTGACTTTGAAGGGAGGAATTTCATGAAACTTTTCATAATCTTCAGACATATGTCATCTTGCCCTCCACTCTCACGATGTCCCTTTTTCCCGAAAAGAACTATGTGGCGCTTTTGGCTCATCGTATGATGTATTCGCTTCCTTATCTTTTCTTTTTCTCGGTCCAGTAGACATGTCCTTCACATAGATAACCTGTGCCACATCATTGGCTAGGACGAACGGTTCGTCGGTGTACCCAAGATTATTCAGATCCACTGTTGTCATTCCGTCTTTGTGGGTCTACCTGCACTCCCCGACAGATTGACCCAGTTGCACTTAAACAAAGGGACCTTAAAATCATGTCCGTAGTCAAGTTCCCATATGTCCACTATGTAACCATAATATGTGTCCTTTCCCCTCTTGGTTGCTGCATCAAAGCGGACACCGCTGTTTTGGTTGGTGCTCTTTTGATCTTGTTCAATCGTGTAAAATGTATTCCCATTTATCTCGTATCCTTTGTAAATCAATACAGTCAAAGATGGTCCCCTGGACAACAAGTACAACTCATCACAAACAGTCTTGTCACCTCTAAGACGTGTTTCCAACCAACTGCTGAAAGTCTTGATGTGTTCACATGTAATCCAGTCGTCGCACTGCTCCGGGTGTTTGGAGCGCAGACTATTCTTGTGTTCATCGACATACAGGGTCACCAAGGTAGAGTTCTATAGAACTGTGTAGTGTGCTTGAGACCAAGAATATCCTTCCCTGCATATTATTGAGTCCCTTCCAAGCGTGCCTTTTCCAGTCAGTCTCCCCTCATACCGCGACTTAGGGAGACCTATCTTCTTAAGGCCAGGAATGAAGTCAACACAAAACCCGATGACATCCTCTGTTTGATGGCCCATGGAGATGCTTCCTTCTGGCCTAGCGCGGTTATGGACGTATTTCTTTAGGACTCCCATGAACCTCTCAAAGGGGAACATATTGTGTAGAAATACGGGCCCCAGAATGACAATCTCGTCGACTAGATGAACTAGGACGTGCGTCATGATATTGAAGAAGGATGGTGGGAACACCAGCTCAAAACCGACAAGACATTGCGCCACATCACTCCTTAGCCTTGGTACGATTTCTGGATCGATCACCTTCTGAGATATTGCATTGAGGAATGCACATAGCTTTACGATGGCTAATCGGGCGTTTTCCGGTAGAAGCCCCCTCGATGCAACCGGAAGCAGTTGCGTCATAATCATGTGGCAGTCATGAGACTTTAGGTTCTGAAACTTTTTCTCTGGCATATTTATTATTCCCTTTATATTCGACAAGAAGCCAGTCGGGACCTTCATACTGAGCAGGCATTCAAAGAAGATTTCTTTCTCTTCTTTCGTAAGAGCATAGCTGGCAGGACCTTCACATTGCTTCGGAGGCATGCCGTCTTTTTCGTGCAAGCATTGCAGGTCCTCCCGTGCCTCAGGTGTATGTTTGTCTTCCCATACACGCCCAAGAAGCCTAGAAGGTTCACGCAAAGGTTCTTTGTCACGTGCATCACGTCGATCAAAGAGCGGACCTCTAGGTCTTTCCAGTAGGGTAGGTCCCAAAATATAGATTTTTCTTCCACATGGGTGCGTGTTTCTCAGCGTCATTCGGAACAGCTAGTCCGCCGGGACCCTTTCCAAAGATTACATGTAAATCATTGACCATAGCAAGTACGTGATCACCGGTACGCATGGCGGGCTTGTTCCGGTGATCTGCCTCGCCTTTGAAATGCTTGCCTTTCTTTCGACATTGATGGTTGGTCGGAAGAAATCGACGATGGCCCAGGTACACATTCTTACTGCATTTGTCCAGGTATATACTTTCAGTGTCATCTAAACAGTGCGTGCATGCGTGGTATCCCTTGTTTGTCTGTCCTGAGAGGTTACTGAGAGCGGGCTAATCGTTGATGGTCACGAACAGCAACGCCTTTAGGTTAAATTCCTCCTGTTTGTGCTCATCCCACGTACGTACACTGTTTCCATTCCACAGCTGTATAAGTTCTTCAACTAATGGCCTTAGGTACACATCAATGTCGTTGCCGGGTTGCTTAGGGCCTTGGATGAGAACTGGCATCATAATGAACTTCTGTTTCATGTACATCCAAGGAGGAAGGTTATACATACATAGAGTCACGGGCAGTGCCGTGATTGCTGCTCTGCTCCCGAAAGGATTAATGCCATCCGCGCTTAAAGCAAACCATACGTTCATTGGGTCCTTTGCAAACTCATCCCAGTACTTTCTCTCGATTTTTCTCCACTGCGACCCGTCGTGGTGCTCTCAACTTCCCGCCTTTCTTACGGTCCTCAACCGTATATCGCATCAACTTGGCATGCTCTCCGTTTCGAACAAACGTTTCAACCGTGGTATTATAGGAGCATACCACATCACCTTCGCAGGAAGCCTCTTCCGGGGGCTCGCCGTCAACATCACCAGGTCATCTCGTCGATCTTATACCGCAATGCACCGTGACACCGGGCATGCGTTCAGATCCTCGTATGCACCGCGGTAGAGGATGCGATCATTAGGGAATGCATGTATCTTCCGCACCTCCAATCCTAGAGGGCATACGACCTTCTTTGTTGCGTATGTCTTGTCGGGCAATTCGTTATCCTTTGGAAGCTTCTTCTTCAATATTTTCATAGCTTCTCAAATCCTTTGTCGAGCATGACATTCTCGCCTTCCACTACAGCAATTCCAGTACGGTACCTAGCTTTGTGTTGCCATCTTCGCAATTGGGGTACAACCCTTTTTTGTGATCCTCTAACATGTGATCGAACTTCAGGTTCTCCTTTTAATTTTCGCATTGCGTCCTTGCATCGACAATGACCCGGCGGAGATCATCATCATCGGGCACATCGTCTGGTTCCTCTTGATCTTCAAAGCAGCTTTTACCTGCAAAGATCATTGGGCACATCGTCTGGTTCGTCTTGATCTTCACCAGCTCCCCCCGTTGCAGCATCGCCGTATTCAGGGGGCACATAGTTGTCATCGTACTCTTCTTCTTCACCGTCTTCCATCATAACCCCTATTTCTCCGTGCCTCGTCCAAACATTATAGTGTGGCATGAAACCCTTGTAAAGCGGTGGGTGTGAAGGATTTTCCGGTTAGAGTAAGACATCGTATTCCCACATTTAATGCATGGACAACACATAAAACCATTCTGCTTATTTGCCTCAGCCGCTTCGAGAAACTCATGCACGCCCTTAATGTACTCGAAGGTGTGTCTGTCACCGTACATCCATTGCTGGTTCATCTGCGTGCATTATATAAAATTAAGTGTGTCAAAAACTATTATAGAACATCATGAATAGATAAACAAGTGACCAAATTAATAGAAGTTCATCATCACATTAAAACCAAAGTACATACATAGTTCTCATCTAACAACATATAGCTCTCCAGAGCATCTAATTAATTAAACCATACATTGAAACTATGTAAAACATTTCAATGCGAAAACAAATGCGATTATAATCGCAACCAAGGTAACAATTGATCCAATGGCATAATGATACCAAGCCTCGGTATGAATGGCATATTTTCTAATCTTTCTAATCTTCAAGCGCATTGCATCCATCTTGATCTTGTGATCATCGATGACATCCACAACATGCAACTCCAATATCATCTTCACCTCCTCAATTTTTTTTTATTTTTTCCTTCAAGAAATTGTTTTATTCTTCAACTAAATTTAACCTCTCGACAATAGGGTCGGTTGGAATTTCCGGTTCACATACCTCCTAGATAAATAAAATCTATGTCACGTTGGTTGGCATAATTTTCATAAACAATAAATGAACCAATAGTTATAAAGAAAATATATACCACATCCGAATCATAGACAGGACGAGGGCCGACGGGGGCGGATACCAAAACCATCGCACTATATAAGATGCAATAATAAAAGTAAGAAAATAATACAAGTATCTATCTAAACATACAAGTAAGAATATTTTTCCTTTCAGAAAAAAGATAAGAACAAGAGGCTCACCACGTTGGTGCGGCGATGAGATCGGCGCGGGTGATCGACGGCGGTGAAGACGGGGACAGGGCGTGACGGACCGCTAAACCTAGACAAATATTGAGGAAAATGGAGTTTGGAGGTCGAGCTTGGAGAGGAGAAAGCTTAAGTAGTGTGGCTCGGGCATTCCATCAAACACCTTGTGTGCATAGGAGGTGAGCTAGAGCACCACCAAGCCCTCTCCCCTCGGCCGGAAAAAAACAGAGCAGTGTGCTCTGCTCTTCTGAGGGTATATAGGCACCTCATTGGTGGGTTGGTGGCTTGAACCGGGACCAAAGGGTGCCTTTGGTCCCGATTCAAGCCACCAACCGGGACCAATGATGATGGGCCAGAGCGAGGCCCATTGGTCCCGATTCGTCCCACCAACCGGGACCAAAAGGTCAGAACCGGGACCAATGGCCCACGTGGCCCGGCCTCGGCTCATTTAACCGGGTCCAATGCCCCATGGGTCCTTACGATCGAACCGGACTAATGGGTTGACCGACCGGACCTTTGTCCCCTTTTCTACTAGTGGCTCTCTTCCCTGATGTGGAAAGGGAAACTCATGTCCAAATGTTCTAGGAGAAACCATGAAGACTACTGGCGGCAGTTATTTTCACTTTTGCTCGCACGTAAATTTAGACCACACGTGCCAAATATACCCCTCCATGTTTTGGGTTTTTTTGTTTCCCGGGCATGCCCCCCCCCCCCCCCCCAACGCTTAGCAGACAACACATGGATCGCTAGTAAATAAGGAAGTTAGGATTTCGCGAGCACATTTAGGGTGGCGGTGGAGTACAAAGTGACACGATTTAAGGTTACATGGCTTTTCGAACCTCCCGAGAAGAGAAAGCAATGAAACAACTTCTGGAGAAAAAAATGGATAACGAATCCAACATTTTTTTCTTCCTTCTTTGATGTGGAAAGGGAAACTCATGTCCAAATGTTCTAGGAGAAACCATGAAGGCTACTGGCGGCGATTATTTTCACTTTTGCTCATACGTAAATTTAGACCACACGTGCCAGATTTACCCCTCCATGTTTTTGGTTTTCTGCTTCACTTGCATGCTCTCCTCCTAATCGCATGACATACAACACATGCATGGCTAATAAATAAGGAATTTAAGATTACATGAGCACATTTAAGACGACGGCGGAGTACAACGACATAAAATAATTGTGACACAATTTAAGGTCACATGACTTTTCGAACCTCCCGAGAAGAGAAAACAATGAAACCACTTCTAGAAAAAAATGGATAACGAATCCAATATTTTTTTTCTCCCTTCCTTGATGTGAAAAGGAAAACTCATGTCTAAATGTCCCAAGAGAAACCATGAAGGTTACTTGCAGCGGTTATTTTCACTTTTGCTTGCATGTAAATTTGGACCACGCATGCCAGATGCACCCCTCCCTGATTGCGGTTAACGTTTCGCGTGCATGCTCTCTCCTTCCCCTTACGCCTAACAGCCCACACCCGCATGGCTAATAAAGATAAAAAAAAGTTAAGATTACACGAGCACCATTTAAGGTGGCGGCGGGGTAGAACAGACATAAAATAATTGCGACTTGACCGTAGTGCCTAATAAATTGGGATTCAGAATTTTGCTTAGCTTAACAAACCGGAAAAGAAGGGAGCATGTTATTTTCCTCCCAGGCCCATTTCTATTTCCAAACAGGAATTGTGAATCGAAGCCCATTACAATTCCCACTTGCTTGCTATTGTGTCACCCAATTCAGTTCTTGCATCACAATGATGGCATCCAAACAGAGCCCAAGATGATTACGCCTCCTACAAACCGGCCCAGGTTTTCATGGGCCGCGTGCCGCCGCCGCCGGCCTGCCGCCTGTGTCCCACACGTTATTAGTCCAACCCCAATCCTCTCGGCTCGCCCGTGACAGCGTGTCCGGAAATCCCAATCTCCGCCTCCACCCCGCACCTGCGCCGAACCTAAAACCCTAGCTCGCCTCCCCCCTCCCCGCCCCGCCCCGCCCCCATGGCGCCGAAGAAGCGGAAGGCGGATCCGGCGGCGGCCGCCGGCGCCGACCCCGCCGCCCACCACGAGAAGCCCGAGCAGAAGCCCCGCGTCGGGACCATCTACTACCCCATCACCGACGACCCCCCGGAGCCGGCCGCGGACGCCGCCGCCGCCGCCGCCCTGGAGGACGAGGACCTCGCCTACGACTACGAGGAGGAGGACGTCACCAAGCTGCTCGAGCCGCTCTCCCGGGAGCAGCTCGTCGCGCTGCTCCGCGCGGCCGCCGAGGCCAGCCCCGCCACCATGGCGGCCGTGCGCCGCGCGGCCGAGTCCGACCCCGCCAGCAGGAAGCTCTTCGTGCACGGCCTCGGCTGGGGCGCCGGCGTCGAGGACCTCCGCTCCGCCTTCTCCCGCTTCGGCGAGCTCGAGGACTGCCGCGTCATCACCGACAAGCAGTCCGGCAAGTCCAAGGGCTACGGCTTCGTCCTCTACCAGTCCCGCACCTCGGCGCTCCGCGCCCTCCGCCGCCCCCAGCTCGAAATCGGCGGCCGCCTCGCCTTCTGCCACCTCGCCGCCTCGGGCCCGGCTCCCCCGGCCTCCCAGTCCCAGAACCCTAGCTCCAACGCCAACGCCAGCTCGGGCGCCAACAACAACAGCGCCCCCGCTTCCTCCTCCTCGCTGCCTGACAACATGCAGCGCAAGATCTTTGTTGGCAACGTGCACGCTGATGTTGATGTAAATCGCCTCTATGAGTACTTCTCGCAGTTTGGTGAGATTGAAGAGGGGCCGCTGGGCTTTGACAAGAGTACCGGCAAGCCGAAGGGGTTTGCGCTGTTCGTTTACAAGTCTGTGGACAGTGCTCGCCGCGCCCTGGAGGAGCCTATGAGGAATTTTGATGGCAAGATGCTCAATGTGCAGAAGGCCATAGATGGGAGGACAAAGGGCTCATCCGGGTCCAACTCGAGTGCTAACAACGCCAATGCCACTGCTGCTTCTACACAAATGACTGTGCCCTCTATTGCCGCCATTAATCCATATGATCCATCAGCATATGGTGCCGCTGCTGTTCATGACATGGGGTTCGCCCAGCAAGCTGCCTTGCTGGGGATGGGTGCACAGCAGCAAGCGTTTGCGCAGCCCAATACTGCAATGCTGGCCATGATGGCAGCCGCGATGCAGAACCCAGCCATGCTTGCATCGCTAAATCCAGCTTTTGCTGCTGCTGCATTAGGCGCCGGGGGGCAAGCTGGCATTCCTGGTTTTGGAGCTCAGGGCTTTGGGACACAAGGGTTTGGGGCTGCTGGTGTCAATTTTCCAAATGCAGCAGGTCTTCAGGGAGCTGCAGCATATCAAGGAGGGCCTCCTGGTTTTCAGGGGACACCTGGGTTCCCCACTTCTGCTGGGTTTCAGGTCGGCCAAGCAGCTTCCCAAACGGGCACTACTGCAGCGGCCACTGGTGCTGCTGCTGGTTATCAGGCTGGATCTGCTGGGCAGGGCCAAGTGTCCAACACCCAGATTGGTGGCACTGGTTTTCAGGGTGGCTATTGACAGCACTAGGTATATCAACTCACAGCCTCTTATATTCCAATGCCACACTCACTACTATTGACTTGAGTTCTTTCAATCTCTATGCATTCTTTCTGAGTTGGTGATTTTGCTCTATAGATTTCTGATTGATTCTCCTATGTTTTAGTTTGGCATCTGCTGGTCGTGGTTCATTCGTGTGGTTTTGCATTCGGATGGATTTTGAGCCTGTGTGGTGCCGAAGTATTGCAGAAGGGCTGTTGACTTTTACTGTCAGATGCTTTCGAATCAAATACCTTTGGGGCAGTATTTGCAGAAGGAACTTTCTTGGAAGTATTTATGTTGTTTCTATCGCCAACTATGTAGTTTTCCAGTTGCAGCTTCATCATGTACCTTATAGTTCTGTAGTTGGTTTCATGTACTGAAGTATCTGTATTTGGCTACTTGGGTTGTCGTCTGGTCTTAATGATAATGTCGAATGGTTTCTGGGAACTTGATCTCATTCTGGTTGCAGTTGCTGTGGGATTTGGAGGAATGGGATATTCATATCTTTTGCATCCATCCTGGTAATTTCTGGCTTGAGGTTGAGTTTGACAGCTGTGGACTTTAAATCTGCAGTTACAGGGAGCTTTATTCTCTTGGAAGTTGCTTCTTAAAGTGGCCACTGTTTTACTTTAGCCATGAGAATTAGGTTTGAAGTGCGCGCCATTATTATACAATCTCAAATCAGCGGTGTGCATTTAAGGGTGGTGATCAACTGATCATAATTTATTAAAAGAAATTAGACTAATAGGGCTTAGCCGCGGTGGCTTTATAGTTAAGGGGAGACAACCATGAGGCCCACTGCAAAGCACAGGGCTTGGACACGGGTGGCAGGCTTGGTGCACGCCCATGCACAACACCTATAGCCAACTCGACGAGCAGTTTCTCAACTGATCGTAATAATTCATAAGGAACATGACCTCTTCAAGGCATGTTCTTTACAAAGTATCTTGAACTCATGTTTGTTCATTCTCATCGTGCAACCAGTTGTACCTTGGCTTTTCATAAGTAGGTTCCAAATTGAGTAATTATTCGGTAATGGTATATTGATATTTGTTTGAAATGACTTGATCTTCTTTTCACCTCCCTGTTCTTGCTGGTGGTATTGATTTTAACCAAGCAGTCCGTAAGTGTACTGGTAGACACTGTCGTCTTATGCTGCGTTTGTATAGTGGGTTTGATTAACAATTTGGGCTCTACAAAAATGATAAAAATCATTGTGTTCAAATCCAAGTAGAGAATTATCTGATATCCATCATATTCTCCGCATGTTATTCAGCTTGTTGTGGTGTATGTAGCAAAATCCTGGATGCTATAGCTGAAGTTGCTGTTGTTCAATATTGCTCAGTTGTCCATTTTATCCATTTTTGTTATGACAACAGCGACATAGTTTAAATATGTCTAATGTTTAGGCAAGAAATAGGCGGATCCGGAAATAGTTAAGTAGGAGCGGATTGGAATCTAGAATTTTATCATACCATTCTAGTTGACATTGCAGTGCGGTTTGGAGGATAATCATCTCTTTTGCATTTATTTCCTGGTAATTTCTCGCCTGACGCCGAGTTTGACAGTTGTGGCCCTTAAATCTTCAATTATAGGGAGTTTTATTCTCCTTGGAAGTTGCTTCTTAAAGTGGGTACTGTTCACTTTAATCATAAGATAAGAAATACGTTTGGAGGGCGCCTCACCTTCACATTATATGCCATCTTGAGATAGTGGGGTGCATTTAAGGCTGGTGATCAACTGATCATAATTCATTAATGAAACTGCCATGCGCACGACGTTTTCTGGCTGATATGAACACACCACTGAATTGAACAGGGTACGAGTGCTGGCCAAATGCATCTTGTGGTGGCTGCAGCGTGTCGGCCGTAAATCGGCAGCAGTATTGTCGTTCACATAGCAGCGCTCGTTCATTGATAGTAATAACTAGACTAATAGGGGTTAGCCGCTGTGTCTTTATAGTGAAGGAGAGACAACCACGAGGCACCCAGGCATGATCACGGGTCGTGGGCTCAGCGGACATCCACCCGCACATCTATGGCCAACTGGTCGTGTTCAGTTTCTCAACTGATCATAATTCATCAGAAACATGACCTCTTCAAGGCATGTTCTGTGCAAAAGTGTCTTCAACGTCATTATAGAAGATCAAAGCGTAGCACTCAGAACTCATGTTTGGTCAGTTTCTTTGCGAAACAATTCATGCCTTGGCCTTTCATAATTAGTTGCCTGGGTAGGCATTGTTTTTTTGTTGTAACACACTAATCGAATCAAATTTCTGATGATGTTAATTTGCTTGTGTTACATATGCTGATCAGCCAACAACAAACAAGTAGCAAAATAGATGACTATTCAATAATGGCAATTGATACTTATTTGATTTGCAATGATTTGATCATTTGTTTTGCTTCCGTGTTCTTGATTTTAACCAAGTCAGTCCACAAACATCACCAGAAGTCTACTAGTAAACAATGAAGGGTTTTGTTGGCTTTCTATAGCTGGTTTGGTTGAACAATTTAGGCTCTAGAAAAATGATATAGATAATTTCCTTCCAATCCAAGTTTAGACTTGTTTTGCCTCCATGTTCTTGATGATGATCTTTTAGTCCAAACATCACCAGAAGTCTACTGGTAAACAATGAAGGGTTTTGTTGGTTTTGTATAGCTGGTTTGGTTGAACAATTTGGGCTCCAGAAAAATAATATAAATCATTTCCTTCCAATCCAAGTTTAGACTCGTTTTGCCTTGTTCTTACTGATGATCTTAGTCCAAACATCACCAGAAGTTTACTGGTAAACATTGTCGGGTTTTGTTGGCTTTGTATAGCTGGTTTGATTGAACAATTTGGCTTCTAGAAAAATAATATAAATCATTTCCTTTGAATCCAAGTTTAGACTCGTTTTGCCTCCATGTTCTTGCTGATGATCTTAGTCCAAACATCACCAGAAGTTTACTGGTAAACATCGTTGGCTTTGTATAGCTGGTTTAATTGAACAATTTGGCCTCTAGAAAAATAATAAATTCTGTCCAATACAAGTTTAGGCTTGTTTTGCTTCCATGTTCTTGCTGGTGATCTTGATTTTAACCAAGCAGTCCAAACATCACCAGAAGTCAGTAAAAAATGTCGGGTTTTGTTGTCTTTGTATAATGATGGGTTGATTGAGCAATTTGGGCTCTTGAAAAATGATAAAATCATACCCTTCCAATCCAAGTTTAGGCTTGTTTTGCCTCCATGTTCTTGCTGATGGTCTTGATTTTAACCAAGCAGTCCAAACATCACCGGAAATCAACTGGTAAACAATGTCGGGTTATGTTGGCTTTGTATAGCGGGTTTGATTGAACAATTTGGGCTCTAGAAAAATGATAAAAATCATTCCCTTCCAATCCAATATATCCAGCATTTTCTCTGATGGCTATTCAGCTTGTTGTCGTCTGTTACTAAATTGTACTCCCTCCGTCCGAAAATACTTGTAATCAAAATGGATAGAAAGAAATGTATCTAGAACTAAAATACGTCTAGATACATCCCCTTTTATCCATTTTGATGACAAGTATTTCCGGACGGAGGGAGTACATGCTGTAGCTGAAGTTGCTGTAGGTCAATGTTCTTCTGCTGTCTACTGAGGCAAAAGGCAAGTTAATAAATATGTCTGATGCTAAGTCCATTAATACATGGATCCAGAAATAGTTAATTAGATTCGAATAAAGAATATTATCATACCATGGCTGCATTGGTGTTAAAGTTCAATAAACATGCTTAGAGCGGGCCAGTTATGGAATCAGCAGTGAGCTACTACCTGTCTTTCATTAGTTAATTAATTTTCTTCTTTCCAATGGAGGAAGCGTAGATTCTTTTTCTGTCATGTTGATGGTCTGCCGGAGTATTTTGCCAATGCTTATGCTTTGAGCCCTTGATAGCGTGTATTTGTTTGGTTCTGGCAAGTATCTCATGAATATTTCTGTGGTTCTACCAACATATAAATGTCTGAATGTTCAGGCTGGTCAGTTTGCATGTGAAAACCACGCTAGTCTAACAAATTAGTAATATTATTTACAAAATCAGGATGCATACTGCAATTTTTTGTCAATTATGTAAACATGTTTCTTCCCGCCCATAATCTTAGTTGCCTTGCTTCACTTGTCCTTTTCAAGTAGCTACCATCGCTATGCTTTTGAGTCTTTTCGTTTAGGTTTAGTGTGAAGAGTTTGTCCCTTGCATGGCTATGCTGCATCGGCGTCTTTTGTTTTCTGCTTTCCACATCGTTATGGTTGCACTCCTACTGTCATAAAGCTTCTGTTGTGGGATGTTGGAAACAATGCCTTGAAAAAACTTCATTAGGCACTTTCCAATGGATGAAGTTTAGATTCTTTTCCTGTTCTCTTGATGGTCTGCCAGAGTGTGTTTTGACAATGCTTTAGGCTATGTTTGGCACCTTATTTTTTTAAATACTGGTGCATTTGGCATCAAGTAATACAATACAGCAGTATCATAAACAGGTGATTCACCGATACCGTGGTATTTTTTGAGTATCTGAGAAAGAGCTCTGCATTTCCTTTTTCTAAACCAAACTGAGAAAAACTACTCCCTTCGACCCATAATGTAAGAACGTCTTACATTATGGGACGGAGGGAGTATGATATTAGCAACTGAAGTATTCATTGCCCAGGTATTAAATTACTATGGCTTTGAAATAACTAGCTGTATCTGTTTGGTTCTGGCAAGTATCTGTCTGAATGTTTTTCCTGCACTAGAATATAAATTTGTTAAGGCTAGCTAGTTTGCATGTAAAAACCTTGCCAGTCTATTAAATTACTCCCTCCAATCCATAATAATTGACGCTAAGTGGGCGTCAATTAATTTGAATAGGAGGTAGTAGATGTCTTGGCCAAATCAGGATGTAGACGACGATATGAATTGCAGTCCTTTTGAGCCTTGAAGTGATGAAAGTCGCAAGCAACAAACTTTTGTTGGCTATATAAACACATTTCTGCTTGCCCATATTCTTAGTTGCATTGCGCCTCTTATCCTTTTCAAGTACTGGTGGTAATGCTGCTTCAAATGTACCCATAACCGCCATCGCTTGTGCTTTCAAGTCTTTTTTCGTTTATTCAGGTTTAGTGTGAACAGTTTTGTTGCACTCTTACTGTTCAGGGGTGTTGGGAACGTTGCCTTTGTCAATTTGAAAAACCATTATTAGGCACTCCTATTTGTTGCAGCTTGTTTTTTCTGGTAAGCTCCAGTTTGATGATGACTCAATTGGATTTTCACTGTACGGTGGTGGTACTGGAAAACCACTGCGCAACCGTAAGTGTATGCGCATTGCCCTCTGAACTTGTTTGGGGATAGATTTTTGAGAGAAGAGATAGATTTAGCTTTTGGTTATGCAGAGCGTGAATTTTAGGTGGCACACATTGTGGTCGGCAGGTCAGGCAACCTAGAGCCTTTCTTTTAATGGTGCGGACTCGAGCGTGTTTATCAGCTGATATCCAAAGTTTCCTGCCTTGCCGAAGTTAGGAATCCTATTCCCTGACTTGCCACCCCCCCCACAAGCATCCAGCAAGCAAAGTGACCTTTTGTTCTTAACGAGAAGTGGCCAGGTACCTTCATGGTGCTTCTATGTAATCTGCGTCCGTAATTTCCTTGGCCTCGACCAGTTTGCCCTCACCAAGGACGCCGTTAAGATTACGCTTGCTGCTGCTGCTGCTGCTAGACATGCCGTGTCCCGTGAAGAAACGGGGATCTGACCTGACGTTTCACAGATATTTCTCTTCTGCCCGATCTGTCACGGCCGCGTCCTCACCTACCACAGCCCCTAGCCTTGAATGCTCTTTTCCAGCAAGCATTTTCTTTTCAAGAGCTCCCACCACTCCATGCGGTGCAAGGACGCGGAGGGGACACGTCACGCGCAATCCGCCGATGACGCGGGCCATGTGTATGGCTTCCGGGGCCCGCCGGTGCAGCCGCTCCGCTCCCAGCGTATGACCTGTGGGGTCCGCAGGTGCAGCCGCTTCCAACGGGCGGCGACGACCGGCCCTCTCGCTTGAGATCTGGCCTGGCCTGGCTTCACGCTGGCCGTTTGATCCGATGATGATTATCCCTTTCCTTCCGTCTCTCTCTCTCTCAAACGGATTTCCTGCCATGCACCGGGTCCTTCTACAAACCAGCAGCGCAAAATCTCTCTTCGGCCCTCGGGTTAGCAGAGAATTTACGCGTCTGCCCTCCGCGCACACATCACTGCCCACCTGCCCTGCTGCTGCCCGCTCCTCTATCCTCTCTCTCTCTTCAGCATCCTCTTTCTCAGCTCTCTACCCTTCCTCCCATGGAGTCGGCCTAGCCAGTTTTGTTGTGCCCGTTGAGAGCGCTCATATATCCTCCACACCTCCAGATCTGTGGCCTGTTGGTTGTTGCTTCCTCCCCTCAGAGCAACAAGGTAACCTCTCGCCTTTATTAACGCATCTCAACTGCTTTTTACTCCTGCCAGTATCACGGATAATCATACGTCTCTTGTTCTTCCTGTTAATTAACCCTAGCTGCTCAAACAGAATTTTTTGGCACCTGTTCTAGGCTCTGTGCTGTTTGGCCATGGCAAATTGCGCTACGAGTTTGTTTGCATGCACCTGCAGAGCCTGAAACCTTCAGGCTTCAGCACTGATTTTCTCACTCGCTGAGGGAAATACAATACTCCTGCCCTGCTTCCTCGTTTTCTGCATACTCGTTTCCTCTCTTATCTTTGCCTGGCACTTCTGTGAGCTAGCTAGGGGCAGTAGTAGCATCTGTTCACAAGAAAAGATGTGTTTTCGCCTCTGTTCTCTGGCCTGCCAGTAGCGGAGGAGGATAGGGTGGGTTTTTGCTAGAATTGGGTGCAACAAAATCTCTGGGAAGAACCGCTTTTTTCTGCCGGCCCGAACCTTGTTGGGAAAAGTAAAATGTTGCGGGCGGAGGTTTTAAGGTTCCCTGCTGCTGCTTGTGTGCTGCTGCTGCCTCTTCTAACGGTAAAAGTAAAACCTTATCCCTGACCGACTGACGTGCTGATTTCTCTTCCTGCCCCACGTGTTGTGTTCAGCCCCTGCAGCCGCGCCCGGATCGGATGGACGCCGCCATGCACCCCGCCGGCGCCGACGACGGCGTCCTCGCCGAACTGCTCACCAGCTCCGAGGTAAAACCCAAGCGAAATCTCTGCTACAAAAATCACGTCTCTCTTTTCCCTTTTTCTTTCTCGTTATACTACTACTATTTTCGTGTGGGTTACTTTGATGTTCTTTTTCTACGCTCGAGTAGCATGCGTGTATTTTTTTTATAAAAGATTGGGAAAAAAAATATCACGGCCGTTTCATGCTGCTGCTTTTGTACCGTTGTGAGAGTGAGATATGGTTTGGACTTTTCCGGATGCGGAACCGTGTGGTGCGCTCTAGGCTGCGGTTTTCGGTTCTGGGCTTCAGTTCCGCGGTGGTGGGCCCTGCGTCAGCCCGCTCCTTGCTTGCTTCTTTATTACAGCTCCTTGCCACCCGGGCCCGAATATTCGCTGCCCACAGGCCACGCGAATATGCCTTCAGAGATGCTCTCTCTCTCTGAAGAAAAAACTTCGTAGCTTAACCTGTAAGCAGCAGGTCTAGCAGGTGCTTAGGTCAAGTCAAGTGACGGTATTATGCTACGGTTAATCACTTTCTTAAGCGTGAGACAGGTTGTCTTTGACATGAGAGCTGTCGCTCCCGTGGCCCCACCTGTCTGTGTCTGCTCGCCATTGAGAGCGACACAGGGGACTTTTCTGTAATTATTTGCGGTGGGGGGTCCTCTGACTAGAGATATTTGTGATAGGGTTGCTTTCTCCTCTCACTGTCCATGTTTGTCCACAATGCCAAGGGGCTTCGTTGCAAGTGAGCGCCACATGGTTTTGTCATTTCTGTGCTCCCAACCACAACATGGTCCAGAGTAGCATACAAGGTATGGAACTGCATGGACATGCTTGTGGTTATGGAGGCTGTAATATTCGATCTTTGTGGCACTCTGAAATAGATTCAGAAGATAGATAGGTTGAAGTTAAACTGGCTGAGCTATGTATAAATAATAAAACCGAGGCTGTTCAGCCTCTTTATATGAGGGATGAGATCAGGCTTCACAAGCCTTAAGTTTCAGCTGGTCTGCCCCTTTCCTGCTAAACTGCTAAGTGCTGACAAACAGTACACAGCAGCCGGTTCTAGGATATCAAATGGGGTTGTTGTTTATTGAGCTGCGCTCTTGTTGCTCACTAATATGAGATGCTAAGTTTACTATTAAGAAAAATGAATGATCTGCTGCCATGCGCCTTGTTATTTACTAGCTTTTGGTCACTTTACTAATCCTTTGTTCTTGTGTTGTGCTTGTGGGTTTTTCAGTTTTGTTTCAAGCTTTGGTCTGGATGCTGGTATTGTGACTTAACTATGTTTGGCTGATCGTTGTACAGGGCATTATTTGTGGCATACCAGACTTCAAGATGGGTGGAAAGAGGGGCGATGAATCTGCCCCTACTGATGCTGGTGATGAAGATGGCGAAGATGATGACGGGGACGAGGATGGTGACTTTGCGGAGGGCGAAGAGGAAATCTCGGAAGGGGAGGAGTATGACAACCCCAAGGCCAGTGACGCCAAGAAGAAACAAATAGGCGAGGGTGAGGAGAATGGCGAGGATGATGAGGAAGAACAAGAGGAGCAGGAGGGTGGAGGAGGTGACGACGATGATGATGACGACGACGACGATGATAATGAGGACGACGACGATGATGACGATGATGTCGCTGCTGAAGACGATGAGGATGGAGTAGAAGAGGAAGACGACGACCAGGACAACGACGATGATGAGGAGGACGACGACGAGGACTCGCTCCAGCCCCCAAAGAAGAGGAAGAAGTGAAGCCCTTCGACGCGGCTGCTTTAGTCACCATGCGATGAGATGTGCCTGTTCTTCACTGTGTTCTGGAAACTTTCCTTAGAGTTAAAAATGCCCCACACGATCACAATGTGTGGGCTTGTAGGAGCGATTAGAGGGAACTTTGTTGTCACCGTTGCTTTGCTTCTGTGGAGTTGATCGAACAGATGTTTCGCTAACATAATTGTACCTGAGTGGCGAAAGCCTCAAGATTTGAATATGTCAGTCAACTCTTTTTATCTCCTTCCCGCATCGTTCTGTGAAATCTTGTTCATATCGCATTGCGTTGGTATCTCCTCAATTAAGGACAAATCACATTGTTGATAGCTCCTGGATTTTATCCACATTGTTTTGGTGTTCCTCAGTAGAGGCCAAATTACATTGTTGATAGCCCCTGGATTTATCCTGGGTGCTGTCTGGTTTCTGCGTAGTTCTGCTGATGATGGTGACTGATAATCAGGGTGCTGTTTGTTTCACCATTGTACATGGCTTAGGGCATCATCAACAGCGAACCGCAAATTTTCTCCTTCTCTGCAGACACAGATGCAGGAGGACGACATGCAACCGTAGCCAATACAAATTTTCTCGAATCAACTGGACGAACAAAATTCGTGCAAACAGGACGACTTTTGATATAAACTCGTCAGGTTTCAATTGAAATAGGATATCTTGTACATAAAACCGGACGGCGGCGTACACCTGGCTTGCCATCGACGGCGCGGACCGTGGCTGTTGCTGGGGTGGCTGGTCCTCTTCGTCGCTGGAGGAGATGACGATCACTGCCTTCGTCGAGGAGACGCCCGCCAATGAAGACGGCGGCCCCGAGGTACGATGGCGGCGTCACCATGATACACGCGAGCCTGCCCTAGAACAGCCGCCTGCCGGCGCCGACACCCAGGACTTGCCCGTTGTCGGAGTTGTGGAGGGAGATGGGCGGGGAGAGAGGAGAAGGAGAAAGAGGATAGATTGCGATGTGAACGGTGTCGGAGCGTCATAGTGAAGACGGCATAGTGTGAAATAATTAATTATGGTCTGCAAACTACATCCTCGTCCCGGCATGGCTAGCTTTCGCGGCCAACATCGTGAGCTAGTGGTGTTCTGATTTTTCCCATTTTTGTCCTATAATGATGATGGTCTTCTCGTTCAACAGTTTGGCGACGAAGCAGTGGTTTGATGACTTGCATTGTGAGGGATGTGTCTTTGGCCATGGTGCATTCAATGGTTTAAGATTCTCGCCCATCATAATAAAGGAGTTTTGATGTGATACATCATCCGAGGATCCAGTGCACTGGTGTTTGTGTTTGGATGGACATGGTTGGTTGGATTCACTAAACTTGTTCTTCTATTAGTACATATAAATATAAGTAGATATAGGGATGATGTGATTTTGTTGGTTAACAGTAATAAAGGAGTTTGATGTGATGATGTGATACATCATCCGAAGGATCTAGTGTGTTGGTGTTTGTGTTTGGATAGAGCGAAGAGAGCTGCTATGCACACGATACTCTTGGACGATTCAGAGACGATAGTGCAAATCAGATCATCTATACAAAGGACTAGGTGCAACACAGCCAGTGGATTAAACATATTGTCTCTGAATCGTCCAACAGTATCGTCTATGAAGTAGTTTCGTAGAGCGAATTGGTTGGATTCACTAACTCAGCTCTTTTATTGGTAGTAGAGATAACTCCACTTCAAAGACAGCATATTAAAGAGAGGAATAAAATGACGGAGTAAAAAACTTAGTGAAGTATATTTACTCCACTAAATTTTGGCCGGACCTAATTGATCTCATAAATATAACAAAGTAAAAAAAAATTGTCACTTGCATTTCATTTTCAGCCACCGAAACAAATTTCATTGGTTCTTTATTTCATTGAACGAAATTTTGATACATTGGAGTACATAATTTATCAATTCTTCTCTACAAGAATGAAACAAAAAAAACAAGAATTATAATTAGACACTTAAATAGATATCCAACTTTCATAACTGCTTCTACTAGTTGGATTATTTTTTCGATGTCTTCATTGTTGATTTTCTCGATTGGCTTCTTGAGTTTGCACACTTATTTCTTCTTCGGTTTGAACGAATTTGACATTGTGTCGCATCTAGTCTCATCTCTAGTCTCTACTCTAGCAAGGAGTGCACGAACATCTATCAAATTTCTCGCTATCAAATCGATGTGGTGTTCTTCGTAATACCAAAACTTGCATCCATTCTACACACAAAATTGAGCAAACAATGAGCTACAAATTGCGCCGAATCCGATGAACAACCAAATCAAAACATGCACTCACCCCATCTTTTTTGCACTTGAAGAATACCCATCTGGGGTGTTCCGGCGTGGTCGAAACTCGGTGCACCACCTGTCGTGTGCAGTTGTCGCACTTTATGACAGACAACGGGGAGCCGGTGAGCTGTTGGGCCAGTGCCGAGCCCGGTTGACGGCTGGGGATGCCTTTGCCGGTGAAACCGCCGACGAGTGAGATCCGAGTGGCTAGAGGACGAGGCGATACCTGCATGTGACGCAGAGCATTGTCGGGGATGTGCGGTTCGGTACTCGGCCAATCCATGACAAAGGTTGTGCGTAGATGCAGCACAAGAGTGGGGTGGGTGAGGCAGTGGAGGGGGAGAAGATTTTTCCTCCGACGGTGGGCGGACGAGTAAATATAGACATCGATAGGAGGTGGAGTTAAAAAAAATTACTCCTCTATTCAATTTAGAAGATCGGCTAGGTGTCAGTTGGAGAAGAAAAACCAAATTTGTACTCCTTTAATGTTTTTTAGGGATCGGTTAGAGTTGGCCTTAGGAGGGGAAGTGTCCATCAATTGTGCAAAGTGAACTAATAGCTCTAAGAAAAGCGTAGATAATCTTGTGGGTATCTATGGCTACGGTACGTGCTATGCCACATATGTCCAGCCGGCTCCCTAAGATAAAAAGCCAAAGAGTTGCAGGAAGCCAAAATGGAAATTTGAAAGAGAATATTCTTTCTTCCCATGTCCATATAAAGAGAAGCATCACACCATCTCTATGTTGGAGGTCTGAAGGAGCAGCAATGGCGCAAGAGATAGAGCACACACAGCTCTCCGTCCGCGGCCTCAGCCTACACGTTGCTCAAGTAGGAAAAGGTCAGTGACTTTTCTCTTCTCTTGCCATAGCCATCGCGATCGTGCCGGCGACCACACCAATGGAGCAGGCAGAGCAACTGATGGGTCTGTGCATGCTCTGCTTTGATCTGCATTTGCAGATGAGCTTGGGACGGTGGTGTTCCTGCACGGCTTCCCGGAGATATGGTACTCGTGGCGCCACCAGATGCAGGCCGTGGCCGCCGCAGGGTACCGCGCCATCGCGCCGGACAGCCGCGGGTACGGCCTGTCGGGCCAGCCGCCGGAGCACGAGGAGCCCTCCTGGGAGGACCTCGTCGCCGACGTGCTCGCCATCCTCGACGCCCTCTCCATCCCCAAGGTAAGCAGCACCACACCACCCAAGAAATGAAGAAAACCATGGTCCCAACTCCCAACTCCCAAGCGTACACGAGTGATGGTCGTCGTCCTTGTTTTCTTTCCTCGGTGCGTCCGTGCAGGCGTTCGTGGTGGGCAAGGACTTCGGCGCCATGCCGGCGTACGACTTCGCGCTGCGGCACCCGGGCCGCACCCGCGCCGTGGCGTGCCTGGGCATCCCCTTCAGCCCCGTGCCCTTCGACTTCGCCGGCACCATGCCGGAGGGCTTCTACCCGCTGCGGTGGCGCCAGCCGGGGCGCGCCGAGGCGGACTTCGGGCGGTACGACATCCGGCGCGTGGTGCGCACCATCTACGTGCTCTTCTCCGGCAGCGAGGTGCCCGTCGCCGAACAAGGCCAGGAGACCATGGACCTCGCCGACGGCTCCGCGCCCCTGCCGGGGTGGTTCAGCGAGGAGGACCTCGACGTGTACGCCGCGCTCTACGAGAACTCCGGCTTCGGGTACCCGATCCGGATGCCCTACGGGTCCCTGGACAAGATGGCGACGCAGCTGGACGCCAGGTTCGAGGTGCCGGTGCTGATGGTGATGGGGGAGGACGACTACGTGATGAAGCTGCCGGGGTTCGAGGCCGCCGTGAGGGGCGGCATGATGGCCGGCTTCGCGCCCGACCTCAAGGTCGCCTTCGTCCCGGAGGGCAGCCATTTCGTGCAGGAGCAGTTCCCGGCGCAGGTTAACGAGCTCCTCCTTGGTTTCTTGAAGGACCATCCGTGATCCCGGGCGTGGTGGGGATGACACTGTTTACAGTAATGTAAGGTGCAACTCGCAACAGTCGCTTGCCTTGCACAGCGACCACCACGTGTATCCTTGAAGCAAATATCCAAATCCAAGTGCCCTTGTATTGGCGTGCCTTGTATCAAACTCTGTGAGACGTGACAACTCTTGGAATGATAAAACTTGAATGGTTAGGGCATTTGTTCTGGCCTCCGTGCGCAGACAGGGGACCACACTGATGCCGAAGTCGACCATCCAACGCTGGACTATTTAAAATTTAAATAAGTCTTATCCGTACGCACGCCGGGTCATACGAGCATCGGATCACATGCTCGATCATGCCCAGAAAGAGGCAAGTATTATTTAGTTTATACACGCCCGACCATAAAAGAATATCAGTCCGGTAGTCCATGCAGAAAATTAGATTTTTTGCCCTGCTGGACCGGCAGTTCGAGCTTCCATGCTCAAGGTGCTGTCAACGCCGTGTAACCAGCCTCTGCTTCCTCCTCCTCTGCCGCCTCCATCTCATCCTTGTCCGCTGCCTCCAATCATCTTTCTGCCGCTCCAACATCATGTAGCGGACAACTTGCACAATTATTGTTGCGTCGGCATCCAAAGCGTCCAAATTCGAGATCAATATCTTGGTGTCCTTCGCAGCGGCTGCTATCTGCACCTTCTTGTCTTTGAGCAACACCTTCTTCTCCTTGGGCATGGCCTTGTTCTTTTTGATCAACATTAGTAGAAAAAAGGCCTATTGTCCCGGTTGGTAAGGGCCTTTAGTCCCGGTTCCTGGGTCGGTACTAATGCCCTGGCCCTTTAGTCCGATTACGGATTGATGGGCCTCGCGTGGCTGTCGCTTAAGCCCAGGCAGAGGGCCTGGTCCCGGTTGGTGGCACCAACCGGGACCAATAGTCATCCACGCCACAAGATTTCAGGCTGGAGTTTTTGTTTTTTTTTTGAAAGGGGGGGGTTTGGGGTTTTGGGGGGTTAATTTAGGTGTTTCATATATTGAGTTAGCTAGCTAATTAATAGAGAAGTGTCCTCTCTTTTGTCCGTGCTTGGTCGATGCTACGTCTTGTACATACGATAGAGAGGACTAGCTAGACACGCTTAGCGAGCTAGTAAGCAAACGAAGGAAATGTAAGATCTTCATGAACATATATGCATACAGAGTTAATTGATTATATCGACCACATCTCCTTCTACGAGAGTTTGGTCGAACAACAAGTTCTCGTATATCTATCCGACACTACCGGCTACATATATACAATAATTATCTTTTACAAATATAATCTCCTAACATACGGACGCGTGGTCCACATAGTACTCTCCGTCTTCAGCGATCACGTGGTCAAGAAAGAATGACGCCAATTCCTCTTGAATTGCTCGCAGGCGATCCGGTGCTAGGAGTTCATCCGCATCCTAAACATCTAATTTTAAGAAGGGAGTCAATACATATATATATATATGAATGAATGAAACTCAACACAAATGATGGTAATAAAATAAAATTGTGAATATTGTTATTTACGCACTTCATATTGTTTGTCAGAGTAGCCCCACTCACAGGTCGTGTGACGGATGGACTCGCAAATGTAGTATCCACAGAAATCATTCCATTGTTCCTGCCACAACCATTTTACAAGAAATAGAGGTCAATCAAACTGATAATTAGCAAGCATGCTAAATGGTATTGATGAAACTAGCGCTTGAATCACTGAGACGCGTGGAATATGCTATTATATACTTACTTTCGGGTGTCTAAATTGCAGCTTCTTCGGCAGTCCTGGAGCTTTTTTGGTGAATTTTTTCCAAACCCTGCCATACAAAGAAAACAATTACTTGATATCAGAAATGAACAAAGTTGCTGATATGGTGGATAATGATCGATTTAACTTACTTCTCGAGCATTTCAGTCATGTCCGCATACTCCTGGGGATCTTTTCGTCTCGAGTCTAAGACAGTTACTACTCCCTGCTCAAGCTTAATCTCTAGGAGAATCTAGTGGAAGTTGCGCACGCATGCATAAATCATCAATATTACATTACTATAACCTGGACTAATAAAGGGAAACCGAATATGCCACAAGACAGTAACACTCACTTGAAGTTTTAAGGAAAGAGTATTATATCTTTGTGTTCATTTATTACCAACGATTGTAGCAAGTTGGCCTCGGTATTTTCGGCATGAAATTCAACCTCAGTTGCATCTATGAGATATGTGTTAATGAACCCAATATCACCCACTTGTCTTTTCTTCAATTCGCGATCTTCAATCTGCATAATATAGTGAGGATAATTATAAATACATGCAATGAAAGAGCTGAGTTATATAGAGAGACTTAATGATGAAGTAGTACTACTTACAAACAGTAGCAGGTGACCGTTGCTTTATCGAGGGCCAATTGATTGAAAAACTGATAAAACTCCTCAAATGGAATAGGCAACAGTTCAATTCCAACGAGGTCATGCTCCTTTTTAACTCTCACATACAAAGTACTCCTCCCCTCAGGCTCTCTACAGGTTTTCATGTACCAATCATTGATAGAGATTTTTCATCTTTGACGAGAGGCTTCCCGTACTCGTATCTTTGTATCTGCACCTCCAAGAAATCATAATGTACATCGTCGGGCAGGTAATCTCCAGGATTGCCATAACCGGGCACCATCCTCGGATCGACGATGTCGCTAGCAGGCACCTTGAGCGGGGGGCACGATTGCTTCGCTTGTTCGCTGAGCTGGGCAATTTGTTTCCCAGCTCGTCGTTCTTTCATCCTTTGATCACTTTTAGTACTTCCCGACCTCTCCGCTTCGGCACATGCCTTTGCAATAATGCGCTCATAGTTGCCTTTCGACGGAGACTTGGGTGGTTTTGTCAGGGCAGCCAGAGTGCGCTTCGCTTTCATCGGATCTACCTTCTCCTCCGGAGGTGGATGTCTCTTTGCTTTCAACCCTTCAAAGAAGTCCTTCACTTCGGTCCGCGCGATCTTTGTGTTTTCCTCCTCGGTCCTCTCGTACGGTAACTTCTCCGAGTCTTGAGAAGGACCGAATCTGTATGTCCTCCCGCCTTTGGTTGTCTTGCTAGACGCCGGCAGAGCAGGCGGAGCGGATGTCTTCTTTCCTTGCTTACGAGGCGGAGGAGAAGGACTACGACGTGCGGAGCAGCCGGAGCGGGCGACGGGTCTCTTCCGCCCTTGCCGACGAGGCGGAGAAGGAGGAGGCTGGCTGCTGGTAAGGCCAAGCGCAGCGGAGAAGGAGGCGGAGTGCCGCCACGCGCCGGAGAAGGAGCCGGCCGAGTGTCATGATCGTCACTCGCCGGAGGAGGAGGCGGTGGAGGAGGCGGAGTGCCCTGTCTCGCCGGAGGAGGAGGAGGAGGCGGAGGCGTCCAGTTCGGAAGGTTGATGAAATCCTTCCGCCATAGGCATGGAGTCTTCAGAGCAGAACCCAGCTGAGTCTCCCCTTCACCGGTAGGGTGGTCAAGCGGGAGGTCCTCAAATCCCTCTGTTATTTCATCCACCATCACCCTAGCATGTCCTTCTGGAATCGGCCGGTAGTGAAAAGTTGCGTCGGGTTTAGTAGGATAAACAGAGCCAACAGCCGCATTGACCTTCAAATTCATCCATTGCGCCATAAGGTGGCAATTTTCAGCATCCGTGATAGCATCCACGGGATAGCTGGCAGGAGCCGTCAAGGCATGCTCAAGCAGCTCGGTGGAAGCCACGCCGCTTCTCTGCCGAGATGGCGGGGTAACCGGGAAGCTTCGCAGTCGTTTGCTGCGACCGCTTCTCGTTCCTCTATCGCTTGTACCCTTGCATGCAGCGCTGCGATTCGGTTCCGCTGCACTTTCTTCCTCCTCTCCGGCATTTGTAACCGCTGCGTCCGAAACCCAGCCTTCCACGAACGGAGCTGGCGTGCCTCGTGTCCGCCTGTGGTGCTCAGATTCCCGAGGCCCATTGTGAGCTCGTCGTTCTCTCTCTCGAAAGAACGTCCCTTGCTGCGTTGCCCGATATATTCTTGAAGCCTCTTGACCGGTATGTCCAATTGTTCGTCCGTCCAAATGCACTTCCACGACAGGGTCCAAGGTTCCGCTTGACCCGAAGAACCAAGTCCGGCCTTGATGCAGCCAGTTCATTGTCTCTGGTTCGATCCCTTTATCAAGCAGATCATTCTCAGCCTTGGCCCACTTAGGCCGGGCTATGAGGTAGCCACCTGACCCTGTGCGATGGTGAAGCTTCTTCTTCGCAGCATTTTTCTTGTTTATCGCGACATCTTTTTACTCTTTTCCGATGTCTTGTGGGCCACAAATGCGGGCCAGTCATCTCTGATCTTCTCATATTTGCCCTTGAATTCAGGTCTTTCTTCCAATTCCTGAATAGGTCTGCCATCTTCTTAAGAGCAAAAGACTTGATTAATTGCTCAACTGGCTTCTCCGGATCATCCTCTGGCGGTAGGGTGAAATTTGACTTCAGCTCAGTCCAAAGATCATTTTTCTGTATATCATTGACATAAGACACCTCAGGGTCGTTCTTAGGCTTATACCATTGCTGGATGCTAATCGGGATCTTGTCCCTAACCATAACCCCGCACTGAGCAACAGATGCCTTCTTTGTCCGGATGGGTTCAATCGGTTAGCCGTCGTGCGCGATTTCTATGATCTCAAACTTTTCATCCCAACTCAATTTTTTCTTCGGGCCTCGTCTCTTTACCGAAGTTGTGCTCGATCCGGAGGGCTAGAAAAAAGAACAAAGACGGGAGTTAATTAATATGTGTACAAAGACAAGAGTTAACATTATAGTGTGGCATGAAACCCTTGTAAAGTAGGTGGGTGTGAAGGATTTTCCGGTCAGATTAAGACTTCGTATTCCCACATATAGGGCATGGATAACACATAAAACCATTCTGCTTGTTTGCCTCCGCCACTTCGAGAAAATCATGCATGCCCTTAGTATACTCGGAGGTGTGTCTGTCACCGTACATCTATTGCCGGTTCATCTGCGTGCATTATATATAATTAAGTGTGTCAAAAATCATTACAGAATATCATGAATAGATAATTAAGTGACCAAATTAATAGAAGTTCATCATCACATAAAACCAAAGTACATACATAGTTCTCATCTAACAACATAAAGCTCTACAGAGCATCTAAATTAATTAAACCATACATTGAAACTATGTAAAACATTTCAATGCGAAAACAAATGCGATCATAATCGCAACCAAGGTAACAACTGATCCAACGGCATAATGATACCAAACCTCGGTATGAATAGCATATTTTCTAATCTTTCTAATCTTCAAGCGCATTGCATCCATCTTGATCTTGTGATCATCGACGACATCCGCAACATGCAACTCCAATATCATCTTCTCCTCCTCAAGTTTTTTATTTTTTCCTTCAAGAAATTTTTTTCTTCTTCAACTAAATTTAACCTCTCGACAATAGGGTCGGTTGGAATTTCGGTTCAACAACCTCCTAGATAAATAAAATCTATGTCACGTTGGTCGGCATAATTTTCATAAACAATAAATGAACCAATAGTTATGAAAAGATAATATATACCACATCCGAATCATAGATGTGGGCCGAGGGCCGTGGCGGATACCAAAACCATTGCACTATATAAGATGCAATAATAAAAGTAAAAAAATAATACAAGTATCTATCTAAACATACAAGTAAGAATATTTTTCCTTTCAAAAAGAAGATAAGAACAAGAGGCTCACCACGGTGGTGCCGGCGATGAGATCGGCGCGGGTAATCGACGGCGGTGAAGACGGGGACGGAGCGTGACAGACCGCTAAACCTAGACAAATATTGAGGAAAATGGAGCTTGGAGGTTGAGCTTGGAGAGGAGAAAGCTTAATTAGTGTGGCTCGGGCATTCCATCGAACACTTTGTGTGCATAGGAGGTGAGCTAGAGCACCACCAAGCCCTTTCCCCTCGGCTAAGACAAAAAACAGAGCAGTGTGCTCTGCTCTTCTGTGAGGTATATATAGGCAGCACTATTGGTCCCGGTTCGTGGCATGAACCGGGACTAAAGGGAAGCCATTGGTCCCGGTTCATGCCACCAACCGGGACCATTGATGGTGGGCCAGGAGCGAGGCACATTGGTCCCGGTTCGTCCCACCAACCGAGACCAAAAGGGCCAGACGAACCGGGACCAATGGCCCACGTGGCCCGGGCGGCCCCCTGGGCTCATGAACCGGGACAAATACCTCCATTGGTCCCGGTTCGTGGCAGAACCGGGACTAATGGGCTGAGCAGGCCTGGGTCATTGCCCCCTTTTCTACTAGTGCAAGGTCCTATTCTCTTTGAGCGCTAGTTTCTTTCCGGTCGCCTCCATCGATAGTTTGAACCTCTCTGTCTTTTTTTCCTCCTTGATGTCGGACCGCTTGACGTATGACTCCTTCTTTGACAAGATGTCCTCAAACTTCTCCGTCAACTTGGCAGCTGCACCTTCTCGCTTTGCCCTCTCCTCCTCCCACTTCTTTCCCCGGAACCCTCTTCTAATCTTCTTTGGCGGTTCCTTTGTTGGGTCGGTTGGATCCCGAGGTTTCTTCCTCGGTGGCTTGGACGGCGGTCTTGGCTATGAATAGGCTTCACTTGGGTTGCCTATTCAACTTCAACCAAGAATGCATGACGGTGAAGTTTATCTTCTCCAACTTTTTGAACGTACACACACGGGATGGCTACAAAATAAAACAATTGTCAAGACCTATGCATACACATTCAACTAGCGACAACAAAAACTATGTACATCCGGCTTTAAAACTATGCATATTCAGCTGGTGATCAACAATACTATGCATATCCGGCTGGTGATCAACAACACTATGCATTTTTGCTAGTGATCAACAACACTATGCGCATATCCGGCTAGTAATCGACAATACTATGCATATCCGTCCAAATGAACTTACTTGCTCATGGGTTTGCGCATCGCTAGGCTACCCTACGATGAGATGCTTCAAGTGCCCGCAATAGTTCCAGATGGCCTCGTGGATTTGCGCACCGCTGGGCCACTGTTTGATGACAAAGTTGAGTAGAACACCTTTTCTCACCATAAAAAATGCGGATCCACAAGGCGGTGTGTCATTGATAACTTGACCATGAAGGGAAGGGAAGGGCCGAAGGGTCAAATGTTCTGAAGGACATTGCTATGACATTGCAAAGTTATATGTTTATACTTTGTTGTATTTAATGTGTAGTATTATGTGAACATCAAAGTGGTGGAACACATGTATATACTAGATGTGTATAGGTGTTATGTGAACATCCCTGGTCATCCTTTAGACCATGTAGCTCTTTCTAACCAGCTTAGTCTAGATAAAAAATAACCCATGAGCCAAGTTCATGGACTAGACATTACATTTTACAAATTTGACGGACTAAAGTGAATAAACATGGCAAGTTCATATACCTCAAGTACAATGATCTTCTTTTCCGCTCATGTGAACCTCTAGAATGATAATATCTCGTACCACGATAAAAGTGAGTGTAGTATCTAAACTCATGTTTTATGCATAACTCCATTTACTAGAAAACACTTTAAGAAATTACTATTTAAACTATGCAATAGAGACCCGATCATACTCCGGATCGGACCAAGCCATGCTTAACAAAACAGTCCGAAAATGCCGAACCCGAACCTGACCGAAAAAACATAAATAGTAGTTTTGCCCCCTAAAAACATGAATAATATTTTTTACTATTTAACTTAATAATTTTTGGGTTATTTAAATGCATTATTATACCCCCCCCCCACACATAAAATACTGATGCTCCAGTTTATGTTTTTTACTAGCTTCTTAGGTCAGGCTTTGGGGGGGGGGGGGGACTAGTATAGAATCTGCCCTTATGTGAGATCGAAGGTACAAAACATGTTCAAAAAATCTGGAATTATTTGAAGACACACATAAGTTTGATGTACAATCTCAAGAAGTTTCAGCTCCTAATTCAAACTACACTTATATAGAGAAACAAGAAAGACAAACACTATTCATCCAAAGTTGACACTATCCACAGCTGAATTTGTCATTTTTGTATCTCCAATTTTAGACTGAGTTTTGAGCTGATTTTTTTTTGCAGTTGTAGATATAGTACTTCATAGGTATGTTGTCAAATAATTTCAGATTTTTTTGGATTGTTTAAATATGTTTTTTTATTAATCCCACGATCTCATTTAAAGGGCAGATTCTATTCTAGTCCCCTTTGACTTTATGTGGTGACTTTTACAATCTACCCCTAGAAATTCCTTTTACCATTCACTAGAAAAACAATTCCTGACCTAAAAAAAAGAAAGAAAAACAATTCCTTTTACCAGAAAAACAGTCTCGTATTCTCCCGAAGCCGCACATAACCAGGCCGCGTCGCACGGCCGTCTTCCCCGTTCTCCCCGCGCCGCTCCCCCTCTCCCCCGCCGTCGCCGGCTCGCCCCTGCGGCGCAAGGCGGTGACCCTGCCGGACGATCGGAGCCGCGTCGCTCTTCGCCTCCTCCGCCCTCCCCAGCGGCGAGTAGACCGAGAGGCGGAGGCCTTCCCCGGCATCGCCCGCCATGTTGCGCCGGTACGGGCACCGACCTAGGTTTCCGCCCCACCGAATTAGGGTTTCCACGCCTAATGCCGGACCCTCTCTGCTTTCGCAGGTGCGTGCGGGATCTGTACCCGCTGCGGTCCCTCAGGAGGATCCCCAGGCCGATCTCCAGCGAGGTAATTAAGCGTCCCGGTTATGTCTCGTGGCTCGATCCCCATTAGGACGGTCTCCGGTGGTTGCAGTTGGTCGAATTGCTTTGCTCTGGTAGGCGTGTGTTGGGCTGAGAATTTGGTTGCTTGCGATAGCTTGCCTGGGATTGGTGGATTCGTTGATTAAGCTGCCAGTGGAGGGGTTGTGTTATGGGTGTTCATGTCTGATTAGTTTTTGGGAATGCTGCTCGTCCTGTCATTTGTTTTAGTTAACATAGCCCGTTTGTGTTCATCTGATTGGAGATGAGATTAACTGAGGGCTGTCTGTATTTGGAGCACAATGCTGTGGTACATGTAGCAATGTTTGGAACTTAATAGGAGTTGACATTAGCTTAATTGGTAATAAAAGAATCCAATTAGATTGGGCTCACATGAATCATGTTATCTGTACTTATTTTGCCACATATGAGGTTTGTATTATTTTTCATACGGGACACTGACTACTCGCAAATCCTTGATGAATGCTTCTAGAAGGAAATAGGACCACGCCTTCTTGTGATACTTTGTAATGTTACGTTGTTAATTATTCGTTAGTAATATTGTCAGTGCAAGCGCAAACTTCTACTGCGAGTTGATCGGACCTGTCAAAAGCCATGTCTAGGTTTTTAATTCTATGTGCTCATCACATATATTTACATAAATGCTGTGATTTTCTATGTGCAATGAATGCACACAATTTATGTTATTAGGTTTGTAATGCTTTTGCAACCGCCTTTCCTCATTCCGTTCCTTAGCTTTGGAAGTTTGAACAATAGTTGGGAGTATTCTTGCATTTTTTTCTCTTTCTATTGCTGATAGGCCTGAAGTGCAAGAAAGTGACAGAATAACCTATTTATCAGGTCCAAAGTCCAACATTCGGTCAACTCAGAAGAAACTCAACAAAAGCATCCCAACAAGGTTCAGCACAGAAATCTGTCCCTGGACCTAAAGAAGAACCTTCTAAGTCTGGAAGCAAGGTTCCAAAGCTTCTGCTTGGAACTCTGCTTGTTGGTGCTGCTGGTATGGCCGCTTATCAAGCTGGCTACATAGACCTTCAGTTTATGGATGAAAAATTGCCTTCGACCATCAGGGAACAAAATCTCACAAAGATGTATGAAAATCTGAAGTCCCCTTTTGAACAAAAGGTTGATCAGAAACAAACCATGTTGGATCCAAAGAATGGCATTGTTCAGGATACACCCAAGGGCCTTCCAGCTGAAGGGATTCCAACTGCCGGTGAGCAGCCTACTCCTGCAGAAGAAAAAGAAACAGAAACCGTAACCCAGAGAACACTGCCAGTTCAAGATGAGCATGGTGCTGATACTAAACTGCCGTCTCAAGATACTCTCTCTGTTATTATAAAGCCAAATGTTGTAAATAAGGCAGCAGGTGAAGTTCCTCTTGGACAAGCTGACAAGATAAGTAGCACAGTTTCTCCAGTAGAATCAAGCCCAACAACGGCTGAAGTACAAAAGGTTTGAGTTCGTCCTGAACTTGTTATATAACCACCGATTTATCATCATTTGCATGTTGATTGGTATATCAAAGTACTTATATTTTCTCATTCCAAATTGGTAATTCGATGGATTCTATAGGCTTAACAAGGATTACTGTGTTGCTTTTAGTTTTTATAGATTATACACTGTAGAGGTTATGCCATATGATTTATGCAGAAGAAATATCTAGAAATGGAGATCTGAATGAAATCCTCCAGTAATCTAGTTTTAAAAACATGATTAGTCATGCAGCTGTCACAGCTTGTTGTTTAACAGTACTATCATCTATGTATGTTTGTGATTTCTGAATTTGTTATTCGATTGGAATTTGACATTTAGAGCTGGCGCTCTTGAGCAATTTTGAGTTGATAGTATATTGACTTTGAGTTATATCACTGTGAAGTTTAGAACCACTAGATTGTAAGTTACATTTTAGTAACACACCACCAGTTGTTCCATGTAGCAAAATCTGACAAAACTTTTTTTATGTCTGTATTTTTGCATGATGCTGTTTCTAAGTATATATTGAATAAGGACGTTGGTAGAATCGTCTAATTGATAAATCCTTATCTGTAGGATCCATTAGGTGCTGATGTAGGTGAACATAAATCTCTTGCTGAGACATATTTACTACAGGAGGAGCATGATATTCCTAAAGATGTGGTATGTATTCCCACCTTTAAAAATTGGACAATACCAACATTGGAAGAAATACTTCCTATTGATGGAGAGGCTGCTAGAAATAAGTTGATGACACTTAATATTCATATTTCAATGTTTACTTTATCTATTTATGTTGTTAAATAGAGTGCTAAGGAGACTAAAAGTGATGGCATTGTTGGTGGTGTAAAAGCTTCCGATGATGGGAAAATTATGCTGGATATTATAGATGCTATTCATGCCGCTGAAAAAAAGCAGGCAGATACAGATGCTTACACGTATTCTGAAGAGAAAAGGAAGTTGAAGGTTTGTTATCCATTTGCACGTGATGTTTCTACTTAGCCATGGTCGTTGCTTTGTACACATCAAGGATTAGCAGTAGCATAGCATGCCTATGTATTTTTTTGTACAGTATTGTTTTCCTCCTGTTGAGCTGTTTCAGTTCTCATGGACATCCAGCAGTTCCATAGCAGCTGCAGTGCTGCTAAATTAGTTCATGTTTTTATTGATAATGACAATAGTCATTGAACCTTTTGAGCATATATACTCCCCTATTAAAAAATAAGAGCATATTATTCTCCAACACTACAAGGCTTGCAAATTTAATGACACTTTCTTCCTTTTGCCCTAGTTTGTTTCCCCCCTTTCTTCGACATTTATAACTAAACACTGCTACTCCCTCTGTTCACTTTTGTAAGTCGTTTAAGACAGCTGAAATTGAATTGTTTTAGGTGCTGTCTTAAATGTCTAAAAGGTCTTACAAAAGTGAACAGAGGGAGTATTAATTTATCCCTCTCTTATTACCAAGACATCAATACCATGGATATCATGTTTACTTCCCTCTACTTCTCTTGGTTTCATACCATTCCCAATCCACTCGTGGCAAACAAAGTAACACCTTACATCTGAATGGACGGAGTAGCACAGAGTTGACAGTAATAATTTTTTCTTGGGTATGCTTGTGTTTTTTCAGGAAAGATATGAAAAGGAGCTGAAGGATACGAGGGCCCGGGAGCTCATGTACGCTGAAGAGGCAGCAATTCTGGATAAGGTGAGTCAGGCATGCTTTTTCTGGTTTCGTTATGCACGCTCAAGTCATGTGTACGCTTGTATGTTTCTTCAGTGATGAGCCAGTTTGCTAGATGTAAAATTGGTAATATTATTGGAAATTTCATGAAAACGACAATATATGGATAATCTTTTTCATTGTTACGTTGAGATGGCACTAACGTGATCAATCCAGGTATTTCTGTGTATATTTTGAGTGTTCCACCCAACAAATATCACGTCGATGTACGTATAGACGTTGAAGGAGTAGTAGTTTAACAATATTTCTCAAATGTTAGTGAAATATGGATTAAATAAAATCAAAACATCAGAATTATATCTGCACAATGTGCATGCTTTTCTTCACTCTTGTCAGTGTATTTTAGTATGCACTATACTTGTATATAGTATCTTTTGTCTGTGTTTTAGTTTCAGATGATTGCTTTAATTTTGTGGCATTTTGAATTTCATGATGTTGCTTCAGGAGCTGAAGAAAGAGAAAATGAAGGCTGCTGCTGCAGTTAAAGAACTTCAAGAAAAAACTGAACAAAAGCTGATGGATGAGCTGCAGCGGAAGGTCTGTCAGATGTGCTTCGGTGTGCCATATTTTTTCTACCCTCCTTACATCAATTCTTTATGTGACTGTACTATGACTGACATAATAGGATGAGGAAGCAAGTCAACAAGTTGAGAAGGTACAAGAGTTGGCAAAAGCCGAACTGGCCGCAGCTCTTGCAAAGGAGAAAGCATCCCAGATCGAACAGATTGCTGAAGCAGATGTCAATGTATGAACCTGTACCATCTTTTCTTTTACGATGATAGGCAATGTTGTAAACAGCCTTATGAGGTTGGCATACTGCAACCCCAGTACCCTATACCAATACTTCAGGAGATGTGCGTGATAGTAGCACGTGTCTCTCAAATGCGGTTTGCTGAATTGAGCGGTTACCTTGAAAGCTTTAGTGGTCGCACAAAAATGGTAATATCTATATGCTGCTGGAGTCTCCCCTACAGCTTTCATTAAAAGTACAGATTATCTTAAGATCATGTAGACATATCAATTGAGTAAGTGCACTCCAGAAAATTCTTAGAGACCATGGTATTAGAACATGCTCACTTGCAATGAACTAAGGAGCAAGCGAATTGGTTGACTAGTGAAATTGGATGGATTTTATTGCAATCAAAGGCAGAACATTATCTAAGGAGGGACTGTTTTCCTTCTTTTAAAATAACAGGCGATCTCTGTTTGTTCTATCTTCCATGTATACATCTTCCATTGCTAGATAATTTGTGCAGTGTGTACAGTTTCAGCTTGCTTGCACTTGTTTACTGCCTTTTTGGGCTTATTTTCAGATAGATGCTTTGTGTATGGCATTCTATGCGCGATCTGAAGAAGCTCGGCAGAGTCATTCTGTTCATAAGCTTGCTCTAGTAAGTATTTCACTTTGATCCCATCATGTACTCGCTTCGGAAGGCTGGAAGCTTAGTTATTATTGTCTAATCCTCTGCTTTCAGATTTCTAATGACATAATTCTTAATTCTCTGCAGGGCACTCTTGCTTTGGAAGAAGCTCTATCCAGCGGCTCGCCAATCCGGACAGAGGTCGATCAATTGCGTAAATCTCTTGAAGGCATTGATAAAGATTCACTGTTAGAATTGGCTCTTTCATCGCTTCCAGAAGATGTTCTCAAGTATGGATCAGATACCCGGATGGAGTTAAAACAGAAGGTAGGTTTTTGTGCTGCAATAAATGTTCTCATCTGCTTACAGCTTTTTATTTGTGTAATGTACTGTTGTTTAAGATCAACTCAGTGTGAAAACTCAGGTAATACTAATGCATTCCTGATTGTTGTATCATTTTGGATATTAGAGATCACTATTTGCTTGCAGATGTTAATTACTTGTTTTGTTTCTAAACACATACAAAAGTCGTTTCAGATAGGGGTACACCTTGCAACACACACCTTTCACATCCATACCTTTGACCATTATTTTTCTAGTTAATATGTAGAATAACTATATCGATCTGCAAGTACTTTTGATGCCCAAAACAATATTCATTCCCATTTGAGAACCTGAATACTTGGTAAAAGTCATATCTATTAATCATGCAATGATGTACTGTCAGTTGTCATGACACTTATTGAGCAAAAACTAGTTTGGCTACCTTACCATCATTTCTTTTTGCAGTTTAATTCCTTGAAGGCAACAATCAGACATTTTGGTCTTATACCATCAGGTGGTGGTGGTATACTTACGCATGCTGTCGCTCATGTTGCTTCTAACATCAAGGTGTGTTGATACAGGCAACTTTCTACTGGTCAATAAGAATTCTATATTGTGGAACCTGAAAATTTTGTATCTGAATCTTCTGATCAAGAGCTATCTAATGCTACTATTTATTCAAAGCATTATCTAATTTCAAGTCCAGACATTGTATTGCCTCCACATTTTTCACTTGTACTCCCTCCGTTTCTAAATATGTCTTTTTAGAGATTTCAATATGGACTACATATGGAGCAAAATGAGTGAATGTACACTCTAAAATATGTCTATATACATCCGTATGTAGTTCGTATTGAAATCTCTAAAAAGACTTATATTTAGTAGCGGAGGGAGTAATAATTGTCCTAGTTGACCCCCTGGGTTGTCTCCACCAGGCTTGATAGAGCATGGTTATCCTTTGGACTCCTTATAGCAATGGATCCTTCTGGCATGGTTACAATCAGTGATCATCTTATTAGTAAATTCGGCCGTCCTTAATAAAAAAAATACCTGCACTGATGAGATGCTGTTGAAATTACAAATTACGCTTCTAAATCTGTTGCAACTGGTTTCAGGTCGAAGAGGACCCATCTGGAGATGGTGTTGAGTCTCTCATAAGCAGAGTGGAAGACTTGATTGTAGGAGGAGATTTGAGCGCAGCAGCCGAAGCCCTGACAGGAGGGTTGCAGGGGACCGCAGCGGAGGAAGCAGCTGCCGAGTGGGTGAAGCAGGCAAGGAAACGCGCGATTGCAGAGCAGACGCTCACCCTGCTTCACTCGTACGCTTCTTCAATCACATTTTCGTGATCTCGATCATTGATGGATCTATTTTTTGTTCTATTTGGCAAGATTTACATGCCAGCGCTGCAGATTTGACGATACTCACATGTTTCTCTATACCATGTCGCAAATGCATGGTCCTTGTAAACAGAGATAATAAATTTTGCCGTGTAGCCACTTGGTATTGTGATACTTGAGTCGCCAGACAAGTTTGGATAGATATGTCAAACTTTTTTTTCTTTTCTTTTTGCTGAAAATGCGGTGTTCGTGGTCTAGCTGCTGCTATGACAATGTAAGGTTTCAGGGAGGGGAACAATTTTATCAGCCAGAGTGCTCTTACACCTCAGTCCGTCACTTTACTATCTCTGCAAACAGGGCCCAACTGCAAATACTGTTCAGGTGTATGAGCAACATGATTGAGCGAGGTTTTTACCATTAGTTTATTATTTTTTGAGAAAAGAACAAAACACAAACGCTTAAACGCATGAGTTTCTAAGTCAGTGCTTATTCTGCATCACATATATTCTAATACACAGTTGAAGTTAATTTTTCATTTCTACTTCCTCTTCAAAGTTTACTTTAGTTATTATATGCCTCTTCCTTAACAGAAGCCATAGAATACAGTGACGGTCATCAACAACGTTTGCCAGGGGAGGTGGTAGGAGCTTGTACCCTACCAGGCCTGGAAGGTAAGCAATAAGGGAAGGAGGGGGCTGGGCGAGGCGATGAGCGGCCGCGCTGGCAGCTGGGCGCAGTCGCGGAAGAGGAAGATGGCGGCAGGGGCGGCTAGGGTTCCGGCTCCTCTGGGAGCCGGACAATAGAGATAATATTCTTATTGCTTAATCTCAAAAAGAGTCTTACAACATATATTTATAACCTAGATAACTTGCATACGAATTAACCTAAGATAACTTGTGGGCTAAGATTAACCGGTGGGCCTTCTACGGCTGTAAGTCAGGCCGGTCATAACATCTCTCCCCGCCTGCGCAAACAGCTCGTCCTCGAGCTGAAAGTCTGGATAGTGTTGGCAGAACTCATCACGCTGCTCCCAAGTGGCCTCGTCCTTCGGAAGTCCAGCCCACTGAATCAGCATGTACCACACCCCGCGACGGAGCTGGGCCTTCAAGACCTTCTCCGGCCCTGGAAGGATGCGCCCGTCGAAGGTGGGAGGCAACGAGGAAGGGGCCGCAGGTGGCTCTCACGGAAAGGCTTCAAAGAGCCCCACATGGAAGACGTCGTGGATGCGGGCACCGGCAGGAAGCTGAAGGCGGTAAGCCACCTTGCCGATGCGCTCCAAGACAGGAAAAGGCCCGGTGTAACAAGGGCTCAGCTTGCGCTTCGCGCGCGGGTCCAGTGACTGCGTAGAGCGGTGAAGAAGACGCAGCCACACCCAATCTCCCACCGCGAACTCCGCTTCGCGATGGTGGCCGTCATAGTAGTGCTTGGCCAGCTGCTGGGCCTGAAGAAGGCGTTGCCGGACTTCGGCCAACATCTCGTCCCGGCGCCACAGAAGCTCACCCGCCACCTCTGTCCGAGCCGTGGCCGAATCAACCGGAATGATGGTCGGGGGCGGTCGGCCATATACCACCTCAAAAGGAGTGGCGCGCAGGGCGGAGTGGTAGGAGGTGTTGTAGCAGTACTCCGCCCATGAGAGCCAGTCCACCCAAGCGCGAGGACGGTCACTTGTGACATAACGCAAATACATGGCAATCACCTTGTTGACAACCTTAGACTGGCCGTCCGTCTGAGGATGGAAGGCCGTGCTCAGGCGGAGTTTCACGCCCGCCAACTGGAAGAGATCGCGCCAGACATGGCTGGTGAACACTGGGTCCCGATTGCTGACAATCGAAGAGGGAAACCCGTGGAGGCGAACTATCCCGTTGAAGAAGGCGCGGGCCACAGAGGCAGCAGTGTATGGATGACCGAGCGCAATGAAGTGAGCATGCTTGGAGAAGCAGTCCACCACCGTGAGAATGACTGATTTGCCGCCCACCTTAGGGAGGCCCTCGATGAAGTCCATAGAAATATCCGCCCAGACCTGAGATGGCACCTCCAACGGCTGGAGGCACTACTGGTCAGTAGTGTCTCCGTCTTGTTACGCTGGCACGTCACACAAGACCGGACCCAGTCTCGGACCAGGGCCTGATCACCAGGGATGTAGAAGTCGGCGCGGAGATGATGGAGGATTTTCTGTACCCCCTCATGGCCCGCCGAGTGGGCCAGCAGCAGCACCTGGTGACAGCCGCCGTCGCTCGGCGAATGTCGGTGAAGAGGCCGAAGGTCGGCCCGGAGCAGATGCAGAGCACCGTCCCCTCTGAGTCGCCGCCGGTGGTGTCGTAGTCGGCGTCGCGGCGAGACAAGGTGTCGGCTACGGTGTTAAGGCGGCCCGGACGATACTCGACGGAGAAGTCGAAGCCGAAGAGCTTGCTGATCCACTGGTGTTGCGGCGGTCGAGAGCCTGGGTCCAAAGAAGAACTTGAGGCTGTAGTGGTCTGTGTGAATCCGGAAAGACCGACCCCACAGATAGGGCCGCCAATGGCGCACCGCCTGCACCAATCCAATGAGCTCCCGCTCGTACGCCGCGAGCTTAAGGTGGCGCGGAGCGAAAGGCCTACTGAAGAAGGCGAGAGGGCCATCGCCCTGATGAAGCACAGCGCCGAACCCTGCGCCCGAGCCGTCACAGTCCACCACGAACGGGCGGTCAAAGTCTGGCATCTGAAGAACGGGGCATGTCGTGAGGGCCCCCTTGAGGGCCTTGAATGCCGCCGTCGCCTCGTCGTCCCATGCGAAGGCGTCGTGGCGCAGCAAATGCGTGAGTGGCGATGCGATGAGGCCGAACTCCCGGATAAATTTCCGGTAGTATCCCGCGAGGCCGAGAAAACCACGAAGAGCCCACGGGGAGTGCGGCGTCGGCCAGGCTGCGACGGCCGCCACCTTGTTGGCATCCATAGCAACCCCGTCGGCCGAGATGACGTGGCCGAGGTAGGCGACCGAAGGCGTCCCGAAGGAGCACTTCGAGCGCTTAAGATGAAGATGGTGCGCCCGAAGCTCGTTGAAGACGATGGCGACGTGCTGGAGGTGCTCCGCCCACGAGGCGCTGTAGATAATAATGTCATCAAAGAAAACAAGCACAAACCGACGTAAGTAGGGCCGGAGGACGTCGTTCATCAGAGCATGGAAGGTCGCCGGAGCGTTGGAGAGGCCAAAGGGCATCACCAAGAACTCGAAGTGGCCGTGGTGATTCCGAAACGCCGTCTTGGCCATGTCGTCTGGGTGCATGCGCACCTGGTGGTACCCCGACCGGAGATCAAGCTTGGTGAAGAAGCGCGCCCCATGGAGCTCATCCAGGAGCTCATCGACCACCGGAATAGGAAACTTGTCCTTGAGTGTGAGAGCATTAAGGGCGCGGTAGTCGATGCAGAAGCGCCACGAGCCGTCCGACTTGCAGACGAGGAGAACCGCACGATGGCGGCGATGTGGATATCCGAATGATGCCCGTGGCGCAGCATGAGTGCACACCGCCGCCCAACTCGCCCTTCCGCATTGCGGGTAGCGGTAAGGACGCACCGCCACCGTGCGGAGCCCGGCAGGAGATGTATACGGTGACCATAAGACCGGGCGGGCGGAAGGCCCTGCGGCTCGGTGAAGAGGTCGCCGTGCTGCTGCAGAAGGTGCTCCAATAGTGGGTGCTCGGCCTCGGAGGTAGCCGCGGCCAGCTGAAGCTGCGGCGTCGTCGGTGCGGTGCCCCCAACGCGGTCCCACCGGATGCGGCGGCCGAGCCGCCATAAGGTCATCGTCAGAGCGTCGAAGTCCCAAAGTATGGGACAGAGGGTCCGCAAGAAGTCGACGCCGAGGATGAAGTCGAAACAACCCAAGTCAATGCCCGCACATGTGATGGACAAGTGTTCATCACCGACGGTGATGGGTACGTCTCGTGCGAGGCCATGACACCGGAGGCGATCGCTGTTGGCCACCATGACCTGAAGTTGCTCCTCACACGTCGGCTGAAGCGCTAAGCGACGCATGGTAGCCTCGGGCAGGAAGTTATGGGTGGAGCCTGTATCCACCAAGGTCACCAAGCGCTCGCCATGGATTACCACCGACAAGAGCATGGTCCGCTCATCGCGGATGCCAGCGAGCGCGTGGAGGGAGACCACTAGGGTCGTCGCCGGGGCAGCCACGGGGGCGTCCTCAACAGCTGCAGGGGGCGGTAGTGCAGCGGCCCCGTCGGCCAGGGTGTCCTCCTCGATGAAGTCGACCGTCTCCAAGTAGAAGAGGCGCAGGCAGACATGGTTCGATGTATAGGGCTCATCACAGTTAAAGCAGAGGCCCTAGCGTCGTCGCTCCATTTGCTCCGCCGGAGAGAGACGCCGGAAGGGTCGCGTCGTGGCCGACGTAGTAGACGCTGGAGCGACCTGAGGTGGTTGGCCCGGCGCAGGGGCCGATCGGACGGCCTGTCGGGCTCCTTGAGCCGAGGCGGCCGACTGCATGGTCTAGGCGCGAGCCTCGTAGGCGCGGGCGTAATACATGGCCGTCTAGAGATCCTGAGGGCCGGGAAGCTCACTTCCACGCAAATGTGATCGGGAAGGCCACCGACAAAGAGGCCGGCGCGCTGCTGCGCCGTCATGCCCGATGCATGGCACACCAGGGCCTGGAAACGGTCAGGGAAGTCCTGAACCGTGGAGGTGAAGGGAAGGTGGCCGAGCTCTGCCAGGCGGCTCCCACGAACCGGCGGCCCAAAGTGAAGGAGGCAGAGCTCACGGAAGCGCCCCCAAGGGGGCATGGCGCCCTCGTCCTGCTCGAGGGCGTAATACCAGGTCTGTTCCGCGCCGCGGAGGTGGTAAGAGGCGAGCCAGGTACGCTCCGATGCGAGGGTGCGCTGCCCGCGAAAGAACTGGTCGCACTTGTTGAGCCAGTTGAGGGGGTCCTCCGTGCCGTCATATGTGGCGAAGTCAATCTTGGCGAACCACGGCGGTGTTGGGGAACGTAGTAATTTCAAAAAATTTCCTACGATCACGCAAGACCATGGTGATGGCATAGCAACGAGAGGGAAGAGTGTCCGTCCACGTACCCTCGTAGACCGAAAGCGGAAGCGTTATAACAACGCGGTTGATGTAGTCGTGCGTCTTCACGATCCGACCGATCCAAGCACCGAACGCACGGCACCTCCGGAAGTTCTCGCACATCGCTCAGCTCGATGACGATCCCGGACTCCGATCCAGCAAAGTGTCGGGATGAGTTCCGTCAAGACGACGGCGTGGTGGCGATGTTGATGCTCCACCGACGCAGGGCTTCGCCTAAGCTCCGCTGACGATATGACTTCTCCGCGCAGGCTTCGCCTAAGCTCTACGACGATATGACCAAGTGGAATATGGTGGAGGGGGCACCGCACACGGCTAAGGAACGATCCAGAGATCAACTTGTGTGTCATGGGGTGCCCCCTGCCTCAGATATAAAGGAGCAAGGAGGAGGTGGCCGCCAAAGGGAGGAGGCGCAAGGGGGGGAGTCCTACTCCCACCGGAGTAGGACTCCTCCTTTCCTAGTAGGAGTAGGAGAGAAGGAAGGGAAGAGAAGAAGGGGTGCGGCCCTCCCCTAGTCCACCCGGACTAGGCCTTGGGGCGCGCGGCCTGCCCTAGGCAGCCCTCTCTCTTCTGCAGGGCCCAATAAGGCCCAATACTTCTCCCGGCGAATTCGTAACTCTCCGGTACTTCAAAAATACCCGAATCATTCGAACCTTTCCGAACTCCGAATATAGTCGTCCAATATATCGATCTTTACGTCTCGACCATTTCCCGACTCCTCGTCATGTCCCCGATCTCATCCGGGACTCCGAACTCCTTCGGTACATCAAAACTCATAAACTCATAATATAACCACATCGAAACCTTGTTGCAAGGGACCCTACGGGTTCGAGAACTATGTAGACATGACCTAGAACTATTCTTGGTCAATAACCAATAGCGGAACCTGGATGCCCATATTGGCTCCTACATATTCTACGAAGATCTTTATCGGTCAAACCGCATAACAACATACTTTGTTCCCTTTGTCATCGGTATGTTACTTGCCCGAGATTCGATCGTCGGTATCCAATACCTAGTTCAATCTCTCTATCGTAAGTCTCTTTACTCGTTCCGTAATACATCATCTCACAACTAACTCATTAGTTGTAATGCTTGCAAGGCTTAAGTGATGTGTATTACCGAGAAGGCCTAGAGATACCTCTCCGACAATCGGAGTGACAAAACCTAATCTCGAAATACGCCAACCCAACAAGTACCTTTGGAGACACCTGTAGTACTCCTTTATAATCACCCGATTACGTTGTGACGTTTGGTAGTACCCAAAGTGTTCCTCCGATGGCGGAGTTGCATAATCTCATAGTTATAGAAACATGTATGGGTCATGAAGAAAGCATTAACATACTAAACGCATCAAGTGTTAAGCTAACGGAATGGGTCATGTCAATCAGATCATTCAACTAATGATGTGACCTTGTTAATCAAATAACAACTCCTTGTTCATGGTTAGGAAACATAACCATCTTTGATTAACAAGCTAGTCAAGTAGAGGCATACTAGTGACATACTGTTTGTCTATATATTCACACATGTATTATGTTTCCGGTTAATACAATTCTAGCATGAATAATAAACATTTATCATGATATAAGGAAATAAATAATAACTTTATTATTGCCTCTAGGGCATATTTCCTTCAGTCTCCCACTTGCACTAGAGTCAATAATCTAGTTCACATCATCATGTGATTCAACACTAATATTCACATCTGTATGTGATTAACACACATAGTTCACATCGTCATGTGACCAACACCCAAAGGGTTTACTAGAGTCAATAATCTAGTTCACATCGCTATGTGATTAACACCCAAAGAGTACTAAGGTATGATCATGTTTTGCTCGTGAGAGAAGCTTAGTCAACGGGTCTGTCACATTCAGAGCCGTATGTATTTTGCAAATACTCTATGTCTACAATGCTCGCACGGAGCTACTCTAGCTAATTGCTCCCACTTTCAATATGTATCCAGATTGAGTCTTAGAGTCATCTGGATCTGTGTAAAAAGCTTGCATCGATGTAACTCTTTACGACGGGCTCTTTTATCACCTCCATAATCGAGAAATATTTCCTTAGTCCTCACTAAGGATGTTCTTGACCAATGTCCAAAGGATCTACTCCTAGATCACTATTGTACTCCTTGCCAAATTCAGAGCAAGGTATACAATAGGTCTGGTACATAGCATAGCATACTTCATAGAACCTATGACTGAGGCATAGGGAATGACTTTCATTCTCTTTTCTATTTTCTCGCCGTGGTCGGGATTTGAGTCTTACTCAATTTCATACGTTTTGCAACACAGGCAAGAACTTTTCTTTGACTGTTCCATTTTGAACTACTTCAAAATCTTGACAAGGTATGTACTTATTGAAAAACTTATCAAGCCGCCTTGATCTATCTCTATAGATCTTGATGCTCAATATGTAAGCAGCTTCACCGAGGTCCTTCTTTGAAAAACTCCTTTCAAATACTCCTTTATGCTTTGCAGAATAATTCTACATTATTTCCGATTAACAATATGTCATTCACATATACTTATCAGAAATGTTGTAATGCTCCCACTCACTTTCTTGTAAATACAGGCTGCTCCAAAAGTCTGTATAAAACCATATGCTTTGATCACACTATCAAAGCGTTTATTCCAACTCCGAGATGCTTGCACCAGTCCATAGATGGATCATTTGGAGCTTGCATATTTTGTTAGCTCCTTTAGGATTGAAAAAACCTTCTGGTTGCATCATATACAACTCTTCTTTAATAAATCCATTAAAGAATGTAGTTTTGACATCCATTTGCCAGATTTCATAAAATGTGGCAATTGCTAACATGATTCGGACAGACTTAAGAATCGCTACAGTTTGAGAAAATCTCATTGTAGTCAACACCTTGAACTTGTCGAAAACCTTTTTGTGACAAGTCGAGCTTTGTAGATAGTAACACTACTATCAATGTCCGTCTTCCTCTTGAAGATCCATTTATTTAACATGGCTTGCTGATCATCGAGCAAGTCAATCAAAGTCCATACTTTGTTCTCATACATGGATCCTATCTCAGATTTCATGGCCTCAAGCCATTTCGCGGAATCTGGGCTCATCATCGCTTCCTCATAGTCCGTAGGTTCATCATGGTCTAGTAACATGACTTCCGTAACACGATTACCATACCACTGGTGCGGATTTTGCTCGAAGACCTACGAGGTTTGGTAGCAACTTGATCCAAGTTTCATGATCATCATCATTAACTTCCTCACTAATTGGTGTAGGAATCATCGAACTGATTTCTGTGATGAACTACTTTCCAATAAGGGAGAAGGTACAATTACCTCATCAAGTTCTACTTTCCTCCCACTCACTTCTTTCGAGAGAAACTTTCTTCTCTAGAAAGGATCCATCTTAGCAACGAAAAACTTGCCTTTGGATCTGTGATAGAAGGTGTACCCAATAGTTACCTTTGGGTATTCTATGAAGACGCACTTCTCCGATTTGGGTTCGAGCTTATCGGTGAAAACTTTTTCACATAAGTATCAAAACTCCAAACTTTTAAGAAACGACAGCTTAGGTTTCTTGTCAAACCATAGTTCATATGGTGTCGTCTCAACGGATTTAGATGGTGCCCTATTAAACGTGAATGCAGCTGTCTCTAATGCATAACCCCAAAACGATATTGGTAAATCAGTAAGAGACATCATTGATCGCACCATATCAAAATAAAGCACTGATTCTGACGCTCGGACACACCATAACGTTGTGGTGTTCCAAGTGGCGTGAGCTGTGAAACTATTCCACTTTGTTTTAATTGAAGACCAAACTCAGAACTCAAATATTCATCTCCACGATCAGATTGCAGAAACTTTATTTTCTTGTTACGATGATTTTCTACTTCACTCTAAAATTCTTTGAACTTTTCAACTATTTCAGACTTATGTTTCATCAAGAAGATATACGCATATCTGCTCAAATCATCTGTGAAGGTCAGAAAATAATGATACTTGCCACGAGCATCAACACTCATTGAATCGCATACATCGGTATGTATTATTTCCAATAAGTCAGGAGCTTGTTCCATTGTTCTGGAGAACGGAGTATTAGTCATCTTGCCCAAAAGGCACGGTTCGCAAGCATCAAATGATTCATAATCAAGTGATTCCAAAAGTCCATCGACATGGAGTTTTCTTCATGCGCTTTACACCAATATGACCTAAACGGCAGTGCTACATATAAGTTGCACTATCATTATTAACTTTGCATCTTTTGGTTTCAATATTATGAATATGTGTATCACTATGATCGAGATCCAATGAACCATTTTCATTTGGTGTGTAACCATATAAGGTTTTATTCATGTAAATGTAACAACAATTTATTCTCTTACTTAAATGAATAACCGTATTGCAATAAACATGATCAAATCATATTTATGCTCAACACCAAATAACACTTATTTAGGTTCCACACTAATCCCGAAAGTATAGGGAGTGTGCGATGATGATCATATCAATCTTGGAACTACTTCCAACACTCATCGTCACTTCCCTTCAACTAGTTTTTATTCTGTAACTCCTGTTTCGAGTTACTAATCTTAGCAACCGAACAAGTATCAAATACTCAGGGGCTACTATAAACATTAGTAAAGCACACATCAATAACCTGTATATCAAATATACCCTTGTTCACTTTGCCATCCTTCTTATCCGCCAAATACTTGGGGTAGTTCCGCTTCTAGTGACCAGTTCTATTGCAGCAAAAGCACTTAGTCTCGTGCTTAGGTCCAGACTTGGGCTTCTTCACTCGAGCAGCAACTTGCTTGCCGTTCTTCTTGAAGTTCCCTTCTTCCCTTTGCCTTTTCCTTGAGACTAGTGGTCTTGTCAATCATCAACACTTGATGCTCTTTCTTGATTTCTACCTTCGTCGATTTCAACATCATGAAGAGCTCGGGAATCGTTTTCGTCATCCCTTGCATACTATAGTTCATCACGAAGTTCTAGTAACTTAGTGATGGTGACTAGAGAATTCTGTCAATCGCTATCTTATCCGGAAGATTAACTCCCACTTGATTCAAGCGATTGAAGTACCCAGACTATCTCGAGCACATGCTCACTAGTTGAGCGATTCTCCTCCATCTTTTAGCCATAGAACTTGTTGGAGACTTCATATCTCTCAACTCGGGTATTTTCTTGAAATATTAACTTCAACTCCTGGAACATCTCATATGGTCCATGACGCGTTCAAAACGTCTTTGAAATCCCGATTCTAAGCCGTTAAGCATGGTGCACTAAACTATCAAGTAGTCATCATATTGAGCTAGCCAAACGCTCATAACGTATGCATCTGCTCCTGCAATAGGTCTGTCACCTAGCGGTGCATTAAGGACATAATTCTTACGTGCAGCAATGAGGATAAACCTCAGATCACGGATCCAATCCGCATCATTGCTACTAACATTTTTCAATACAATTTTCTCTAGGAACACATATAAAAACATAGGGAAGCAACAACGCGAGCTTATTGATCTACAACATAATTTGCAAGATACTACCAGGACTAAGTTCATGATAAATTAAAGTTCAATTAATCATATTACTAAACTCCCACTTAGACAGACATCTCTCTAGTTATCTAAGTGATCACGTGATCCAAATCAACTAAACCATGTCCGATCATCACGTGAGACGGAGTAGTTTCAATGGTGAACATCATTATGTTGATCATATCTACTATATGATTCACGTTCGACCTTTCGGTCTCCGTGTTCCGAGGCCATATCTGTTATATGCCAGGCTCGTCAAGTTTAACCTGAGTATTCCGCGTGTGCAACTGTTTTGCACCCGTTGTAGATGGACGTAGAACCTATCACACCCGATCATCACGTGGTGTCTGGGTACTACGAACTTTGGCAACGGTGCATACTCAGGGAGAACACTTCTTGATAATTTTTAGTGAGAGATCATCTTATAATGCTACCGTCAATCAAAGCAAGATAAGATGCATAAAGGATAAACATCACATGCAATCAATATAAGTGATATGATATGGTCATCATCATCTTGTGCTTGTGATCTCCATCGCCAAGCACCGCCATGATCACCATCGCCACCGGTGCGACACCTTGATCTCCATCGTAGCATCGTTGTCGTCTCGCCAACTATTGCTTCTACGACTATCGCTACTCCTTAGTGATAAAGTAAAGCAATTACATGGCGTTTGCATTTCATACAATAAAGCGACAACTATATGGCTCCTGCCGATTGCCGATAACTTCGGTTACAAAACATGATCATCTCATACAATAAAATATAGCATCACGTCTTGACCATATCACATCACAACATGCCCTGCAAAAACAAGTTAGACGTCCTCTACTTTGTTGTTGCAAGTTTTACGTGGCTGCTACGGGCTGAGCAAGAACCGTTCTTACCTACGCATCAAAACCACAACGATACTTCGTCAAATAGACTCCGTTTAACCTTCTCAAGGACCGGGCGTAGCTACACTCGGTTCAACTAAAGTGAGAGAGACAGACACCCGCCGGTCACCTTTAAGCAACGAGTGCTCGGAGCGGTGAAACCAGTCTCGCGTAAGCGTACGCGTAATGTCGGTCCGGGCCGCTTCATCTCACAATACCGCTGAACCAAAGTATGACATGCTGGTAGGCAGTATGACTTGTATCGCCCACAACTCACTTGTGTTCTACTCGTGCATATGACATCAACGCATAAAACCAGGCTCGGATGCCACTTTGTTGGGGAACGTAGTAATTTCAAAAATTTCCACGATCACGCAAGACCATGGTGATGGCATAGCAACGAGAGGGAAGAGTGTCCGTCCACGTACCCTCGTGAGACCGAAAGCGGAAGCGCGTTATAACAACGCCGGTTGATGTAGTCGTCGTCTTCACGATCCGACCGATCCAAGCACCGAACACGGCACCTCCGAGTTCTGCACACGCTCAGCTCGATGACGATCCCGGACTCCGATCCAGCAAAGTGTCGGGGATGAGTTCCGTCGACGACGGCGTGGTGGACGATGTTGATGCTCCACTGACGCAGGGCTTCGCCTAAGCTCATGACGATATGACTTCTCCGGCGCAGGCTTCGCCTAAGCTCTGACGATATGATATGACCGAAGTGGAATATGGTGGAGGGGGCACCGCACACGGCTAAGGAACGATCCGTAGATCAACTTGTGTGTCATGGGGTGCCCCCTGCCCCGTATATAAAGGAGCAAGGAGGAGGTGGCCGCCAAAGGGAGGAGGCGAAGGGGGGGAGTCCTACTCCCACCGGGAGTAGGACTCCTCCTTTCCTAGTAGGAGTAGGAGAGAAGGAAGGGAAGAGAAGAAGGGTGCGGCCCCTCCCTAGTCCAATTCGGACTAGGCCTTGGGGCGCGGCCTGCCCTAGGCAGCCCTCTCTCTTTCCCGCAGGGCCCAATAAGGCCCAATACTTCTCCCGGCGAATTCCCGTAACTCTCCGGTACTCCGAAAAATACCGAATCATTCGGAACCTTTCCGAACTCCGAATATAGTCGTCCAATATATCGATCTTTACGTCTCGACCATTTCGAGACTCCTCGTCATGTCCCCGATCTCATCCGGGACTCCGAACTCCTTCGGTACATCAAAACTCATAAACTCATAATATAAGCATCGCCGAAACCTTAAGCGTGCGGACCCTACGGGTTCGAGAACTATGTAGACATGACCTAGAACTATTCTTGGTCAATAACCAATAGCGGAACCTGGATGCCCATATTGGCTCCTACATATTCTACGAAGATCTTTATCGGTCAAACCGCATAACAACATACTTTGTTCCCTTTGTCATCGGTATGTTACTTGCCCGAGATTCGATCGTCGGTATCCAATACCTAGTTCAATCTCGTTACCGTAAGTCTCTTTACTCGCTCCATAATACATCATCTCACAACTAACTCATTAGTTGTAATGCTTGCAAGGCTTAAGTGATGTGTATTACCGAGAAGGCCTAGAGATACCTCTCCGACAATCGGAGTGACAAAACCTAATCTCGAAATACGCCAACCCAACAAGTACCTTTGGAGACACCTGTAGTACTCCTTTATAATCACCCGATTACGTTGTGGACGTTTGGTAGTACCAAAGTGTTCCTCCGGTGGCACGGAGTTGCATAATCTCATAGTTATAGAAACATGTATGGGTCATGAAGAAAGCATTAACATACTAAACGATCAAGTGTTAAGCTAACGGAATGGGTCATGTCAATCAGATCATTCAACTAATGATGTGACCTTGTTAATCAAATAACAACTCCTTGTTCATGGTTAGGAAACATAACCATCTTTGATTAACAAGCTAGTCAAGTAGAGGCATACTAGTGACATACTGTTTGTCTATATATTCACACATGTATTATGTTTCCGGTTAATACAATTCTAGCATGAATAATAAACATTTATCATGATATAAGGAAATAAATAATAACTTTATTATTGCCTCTAGGGCATATTTCCTTCAGGCGGTGCCTGGGTCGGAGCGCTGTGTCGAGCTGGCTCGGAGGTGCGGAGCAGCGAGTCGGGTGGCGCTTGGTCGGGGGACTCCGGGTAGGGACCCGCGGAGCTTGACGGCCCGCCGAACTGCGGAAACGGGGTCGGCTGCTCCGGAGCCATAGTGTAGACCGGCGATGGCGACGACCCCGCCGCCCAAGCTGGGAGTGGCGACGGAGAGGGCGGAAACCGGACCTAATGGATCGGCAGTCCCGCCGGCGAGGACGCCCCTGAGCTGGGCAGAGGTGGCGCCGGTGGTTGCAGCATCGGCTGCGGAGGGTGGGCGAGCGCTTCGGTGGCCGCGGGGGACGGCGGCTGCAGATGCCACAGAGGGGCCGCAGCCGGAGTGGTCCCATCGGGGTGCCCCGCCTGGAACGGCAGTAGCGGCAGCCCGGTGCAGGCCGGCGCGCCCTGGGTCGGCCACGGCAACGCCGGAGGCCCCGCCTAGAACGGCAGCAGCGGCTACCCACTGTATGCATGCGCACCCTGGGACGGCCACGGCAACGCGGGTTGGCCGTAGGCGGCGATCGGCGCAGCCGGCGGAGGTGCGTATGGCCCCGCCATATACTGGGGATACTGGTTCAGGTGGAGCCCTTGGACGGCCGTCACGAGATCCCGCAAGGTATTGGTGACCTGTTCCGGCATGAAGATGGCGGTCGTCGGCGGTGTGGACGTGATGGGGGCCGGCGGCGGTGGGGAGCCCGCGGTGGTGACCGGGCTTGGCAGCGTGGGGCCCCCGACGATGGTCACCGGGGCGGTGGACGGCGGGCCGGTGGTCATCGGCGCGGAGATGCCGACGGGCAGCGGCGGCGATGGTGCGGACGAAGACATGATCGAGCCCAAGTCTCTGGATACCAAATTGGTAGGAGTTTGTACCTTCCAGGCCTGGGAGGTAAGAAGTAAGGGAAGGAGGGGTTGGGCGAGGCGATGAGCGGCTGCTACTGGCGGGCCGGGCGCCGTCATGAAGAGGGAAGATGGCGCCAGCGGCGCAAGAGGCAGGGGCGGCAGCGGAACAAGAGGCAGGGGCGGCTAGGGTTCCGGCTCCTCTGGGAGCCGGGCAATAGAGATAATATTCTTATTGCTTAATCTCAAAATGTGTCTTACAACATATATTTATAACCTAGATAACTTGCATACGAATTAACGTATGATAACTTGTGGGCTAAGATTGCCCGGTGGGCCTTCTATGGCCGTAAGTCAGGCCGGTCATAACAGTATGACATTTGCGAACGATGCTCGCATTTATCCTGGATTTATTTTCAGCGACGCGCATTCAGTGGGAGTTGACGTTCCCGTCGATTACGAGGCGCCTACAATGACTTCGTAAAATCACAAGATTTGATGTGCCGTCTCAATCTCTCGAAGGTGCTTATAGGGGTTGGATATACGTGTGTGCGTTCATAGAGATGAGTGTATGCGTGTATATATGAGCGCTTGCATCTGTACCGTGTTAATAAAAAGTATAAAACGCTATGAGTTTCTGACTACTCCCTCCATTCCTAAATATAAGTCTTTTTTAGAGATTTCAATAAGAACTCCCAAGTGATCATGCCCAACATTGTTCCAGGACCATTGGAACCAAGCGGTCTTAAACCGAACCACCAACATAATTAAGATCTTCTTCGAGATGGACAAGTAACTATTCTCATCATGCCTAACCAAGTGCAAGGGGGATGAGGAAAACTAATAGAAGCAGAGGCTGAAGTGGGCGAAACCAGAGTCCGCCGCACCCCTCTAGCCGGTGACCGGCCACACCGCCGTCCTGGTAGGGTAGGTCACCAACCGTCGGCGAATTTGGCCATCGCCACCTTATGTTTGTTCAGTGATGGTGCGTGCAGATGGTGTCCCTGGTCCCGTCTGCTGAAATCTGAGATGGGCTCTAGGCCCATATTGCAATTTCTGAAAAATCTCTAAGGGCCCATGTGGGTTATATGGCACTAATGCCATATAACCCACACCTAGTGCCATATAACCCACATGGGCCCTTAGAGATTTTTCAGACAAAGACCACTTTATGGCTCACGGCTATGAACGTGTTCTGGGTCACCGATGTGTTCACGGGAACGATTGCTCCTGAACAGGAGAAGGCGTTCAGGGAGGCAACCACTGTGTTTCTCGGAGCAGTTCTTAGCGTGATCGGAGATAAACTGGTCGATGCATATTTACATGTGCATGTCGCCAAGGACTTGTGGGAGGCGCTCGAATCTAAGTTCGGGGCCGCCGATGCAGGGAGCGAGATGTATATTATAGAGCAGTTCCACGATTACAAGATGGTTGAGAACCGTCCTGTACTGGAGCAGGCTCATGAGATAATATGCATTGTTAAGGAGCTTGAGCTCAAGTGCGAGTTACCGGGCAAGTTTGTCGCGGGCCGCATAATCGCTAAGCTCCCCAATTCCTGGAGGAACTTTGCCACCACTCAAACATCGAGGCGTGAATTCTCTGTGGAGTATGTCATTGGCCATCCGAGTGTCGAGCAGAATTCAAGGGCAAAGGACTCAAGACGGAAAAGGGGGCGAAGGAACTTCTGTCGCCAACATGGTGAACCAGAAGAACTTCAACTCCCACAAGCCCAAGGGAAAGAACGGTGTCCAACACAATACCGACTTTAAGAAGAAGGGTAAGAAGACCTTCAAGAAGAACAAGAAGGATGAGGGCTGCTTTACTTGTGGTTCGGTTGAACATTGGGCCAACAAGTGCCCAAACAAGTATAAGAAGTCAGGACAGGACTCCAAGTCTGTCAACATGATTGTGTGCAACAATGAGAATGGTGCATCTGGGTACGGTAATCTATTTACTGTTTTTTCAGTGTTTCAGCCCACCGATTGGTGGGTGGACACAGGTGCAAGTGTTCATGTGTGTGCTGACATTTCATTGTTCACTTCTTACCAGGTCACAGGTCACGGGTCCGTATTGATGGGGAATGGCGCGAGTGCTTCTGTTCATGGTGTTGGCACGGTCGATCTGAAGTTTACTTCGGGAAGGATCGTGCAGCTGAAGAACGTGCAGCATGTCCCCGCCATCAAGAAGAACCTCGTTAGTGGCTCCCTTCTATGTAGAGAAGGGTTTAAGTTGGTTTTCGAGTCTAATAAATTATTTGTTACGAAATATGGACTCTTTGTTGGAAAAGGTTATGAGAGCGGAGGGATGTTCCGCCTTTCCCTCGCAGATTTTTGTAATAAAGTCGTGAACCATATTCATTCGAATGTTAATGAATCTGAAGTTTGGCATTCACGTCTTTGTCACATTAGTTTCGGTGTTATGACGCGGCTAGCCAAATTGGATTTAATCCCGAGTTTCACTTTAGCCAAAGGTTCTAAGTGCCTATCATGTGTGCAAGCTAAGCAACCTCGCAAGCCTCACAAGGTCATGGAGGAGAGACACTTGGCACCATTAGAACTCATACATTCTGATCTTTGTGAGATGAATGGTGTGTTGACTAAAGGCGCAAAGAAATACTTCATGACATTGATAGATGATTCCACTAGATATTGCTCAGAGTATCTGTTAAATACTAAAGATGAGGCTCTACACTACTTTAAAATCTATAAGGCAGAAGTTGAGAATCAACTTGAAAAGAAAATTAAACGAATCCGGTCGGATCGCGGTGGAGAGTACTTCTCGAGTGAGTTTGATTCCTTCTGTGCGGAACACGACATTATTCATGAGAGGACGCCTCCCTATTCTCCCCAGTCAAACGGGGTTGCCGAGCGAAAAAACCGTACTCTAACTGATCTGGTTAACGCCATGTTAGATACATTGGGTTTATCCAAGGCATGATGGGGGGAGGCTATATTGACGGCATGTCATGTCCTGAATAAAGTTCCGACAAAGGATAATGAGATCACTCCCTATGAGAAATGGGCAAAGAGAAGGACAACACTCTCGTACTTGCGTACTTGGGGTTGTTTGGCGAAAGTCAACGTGCCGATCCCCAAAAAGCGTAAGCTTGGACCCAAGACTGTGGACTGCGTTAATTTGGGCTACGCTAAGAACAGCGTTGGCTATAGATTTCTAGTAGTGAAATCTGAGGTATCTGACCAGAAGGTCGGTACATTGTCGAGTCTAAGGATGCTACATTATTTGAGGATATTTTTCCCATGAGAGATATGCAAAGCACTTCTAGACAGGAACTGAGGAGACTCTCGAGCCTGCCATTCCTATGGAATATTATGAACGAACACATGATGAAAATCCTGAGGAGGATGACGAGGAAACCCTTGGTAGGGGCAGGAGACAAAGGACTGCAAAGACCTTTGGTGATGATTTCTTCGTGTACCTCGTGGATGATACTCCCACTTCTATTTCGTAAGCGTATGCCTCTTCGTGTCGACTCATCGGAAGGATGCGGTCCGCAGCGAGATGGATTCCATCATGGCTAACGGAACATGGGAGATCATTGAGCGTCCCTATGGTTGCAAACCATTGGGATGTAAGTGGGTGTTCAAGAAAAATCTTAGGCCCGATGGTACGATTGAAAAGTACAAGGCTAGGCTTGTGGCCAAGGGCTATGACCAGAAAGAAGAGGAAGATTTCTTCGATACTTATTCACCTGTGGCTAGACTGACCACCATTCGAGTATTACTCTCGTTGGCGGCCTCACATGGTCTTCTCGTCCATCAAATGGATGTTAAGACGGCTTTTCTGAATGGAGAGATAAATGAGGAAATTTACATGCAACAGCCAGATGGCTTTGTGATAGATGGTCAGGAAAGAAAGGTGTAGGTTGCTGAAATCTTTATATGGCCTCAAGCAAGCACCTAAGATATGGCATGATAAGTTTAATACAACTCTGACATTTGTTGGCTTCGTTGTTAATGAAGCTGACAAATGTGTATACTATCGCCATGGTGGGGGCGAAGGAGTTATACTGTGCTTGTATGTTGATGACATACTGATATTCGGAACCAACCTCAAAGTCATTGAGGAGGTTAAGTCGTTTCTGTCTCAGAACTTTGAGATGAAGGATCTTGGTGTGGCTGATGTTATCTTGAACATCAAGCTACTGAGAGATAATGAGGGTGGGATCACACTTCTGCAATCCCATTATGTTGAGAAGGTGTTGAGTCGTTTTGGATATTCGGACTGCACACCATCTCAAACACCATATGATCCTAGCGTCTTGATTCGAAAGTCCAAAGGCATGGCTAAAGATCAATTGATATATTCTCAAATCATTGGTTCACTGATGTACCTAGCGAGCGCAACGAGGCCTGACATCGCGTTTGCTGTGAGCAAACTGAGCCGATTTGTTTCCAAACCGGGTGATGTACATTGGCATGCTGTTGAAAGAGTTATGCGCTATCTGAAAGGTACTATGAATTATGGACTTCACTATACCGGAGACCCGTCGGTACTTGAAGGGTATAATGATGCGAATTGGATCTCTGATGCTGATGAGATGAAGGCCACAACAGGGTATATGTTTACTCTTGGAGGTGGCACCGTTTCCTGGAAGTCTTGCAAGCAAACGATCTTAACGAGATCGACAATGGAAGCAGAATTAACAGCATTAGACACTTCTGGTGTTGAAGCAGGATGGCTTCGAGATCTTTGATGGACACCGCCACTGGTTGATAAACCGGTTCCGCTATCCTTATGAACTGTGATAATCGTTGTCATCACCAAGGTGAAGAGTTCAAAGGACAACATGAAGTCCAACAAACATATAAGAATGAGATTAAAAGCTGTCGGAAAATTAAGAAACTCCGAGTAATAGCGTTGGACTATGTCCATACGGCTAAGAATCTGGCAGATCCCTTCTGAAAGGGCTATCACGTGTAGTGATAGATAGTGCATCGAGGGAGATGGGTATGAGACCCACATGAGTTACCGTGGTGGTAACCCAACCTATGTGATCGGAGATCCCGTGAAGTAGGACCTGGTAAAACAAGCTAGTGGTGAACTGAGGAGAGTAACTTTACTAACCCACTCCGTTGGAGATGCAATACTCTTGGAAACTGTATGGAAGGATGACTACTGTCTTAATGTGTTCCAAGGCTTATATGTATAAGCAAGATGCTATCCTACAGAGCGATCTTTGGAGGAACATACCTATGTGAGCCCGACTGCTAGTCACGGTCTATGAGATTGGGGTGATCTCTAGTAAGCTTATGAATAGGCCAGGAGTGTGACTTATATGCTCCACCCGAGGGGTCAGCCTTCGGCAGCCCAGTACTAGTAAGACATGGGGTGAAACTTCTTTACGCCAAACTGACAATTCAAGGCATAGTCCATTGTTCAGTTGTGAAGGAGTGTAGCTACTTGCTCTAGGTGAAGCTCAACCTTAACAGGTCTTCATTGAAACACTAGTATATCAAAACAGTATTTGGAACAGAGGACACAATGGGCCCTCGAGATCTGGTGGGGATTGCTGAAATCGAGATGGGCTCTAGGCCCATATTGCAATTTCTGAAAAATCTCTAAGGGCCCATGTGGGTTATATGGCACTAGGTGTGGTGGGAAGTTTAGTCCCACCCCGGAAGTGGAAGGAGAGTTGGAGTGGTTTATAAGGGTTTCTCTTCTACATGCTATTGGAGCTTGAGAAGAGAAGAGGCCCTCGCACGCTCCTCCTCCGCCGCCCGCCACACGACGCCACAAGGCCACAAGGCCAGCGCTGGTTCTTGAGAATGAGCCGAGCCAAGCTCACACCTATGCGCTTATTTTTGCCAGTCACTAACGGAGAGGTTACCGACAGCGGGGCCACGATCCGAGACGCCGGATCGTGGGCTGTCACGACTTTCGGACGTGGGTCAAGCCCACGTCTCTCCACGCGGCTGCGTCTATATAAGTGTGTGTGTCCCCTAACCCTAGCCGCCACGAACAGATCACATATGCTCACGCGCACGCCCACCGTCGTTCCTTTGCTGCTGCTGCCGCCGGTGACTCCATCCCGTCCGCCGCGTACACGGTCGACGGGAGAGCAGGTCTCGAAACCACGCCCTTCCGGTTCTGTGACGGGGTGAGGGGCGAATAGGTTTTGGGCAGCGATTACGCGATCGCCGCTTCGATCGTCTACTTCCTCTACGTCCGCGTCGCCTTCATCATCACCATGTCCACCGACGCCGACCGTGCCGCCGCCGAAAGCTGAAGCCGACAAGAAGGCCGCCGAGGACGCCGCTGCTGCCACCAAAGCCGCGCCTCTGATGGCCCTCTTCGGAGGGTATAACTCGCTTATCCCGCTCTGATTATTTTCATATTAGCAGTACTAGCGGTATGTGTAGATTTGTCTACTGTTTGCTTAGTACGTGCATGTTTAGATCAAAGTCGGTACATCATCAACTTAGTCAATGCCATGCTAGTGATTTACTCGTGGATTAATTTAATCGAGAAATTGCCTATTTACTCAACACCGTCCGGTTCGCGGATAGATGCGACGTCCGGTTTGGGGATGAATATGGTGATATTATTTTTTCGTCTTGCCGTGAGCTAAGGCAGTGTGCATCACCACTAGAATATGAATCTCAAGTTTCTTAATAGGACATTGTTGGCCCAGTGGGAACTAGAGTACCGCAAGCTATTTGCCTGCGGCCCAGGAAGCGACACCAGGTGAAGAGCTCAAGAGGCGGCCCAGCCATGGGAGCCGCGACGTAAGACGCTTCGCCTCGCGAGGACCCTCTCTGCAAAGCAAGCACTACTGAAGACCGTCTCCTGCGGCAGGCAGGCTCGCGAGGCCTCTCTCGTGAGGCGGCCTCCCATGAGGCCCTCTACGGGGGGAAGCTGGACGGCATGGGTCATGTAGCTACGTGCCCACCACGTGGGTGATGCGCCTGCGCAAGATGACAACAGCAGGGGCCATGCCAGTAGGCGCGGTCAGGGAAGGTTTCCTCTTTGGTGATAAAGGAGCAGCGGCGACTGCCTCTCCCCAAAGCAAGTTCCAAAGCCTCTACTTCGGTGCGAGAAGAGCACGAAGACACGACACACTAGGGAAGATGTCATCGGCGAGCCCACCAACGCGTCATGGATAGGGTCTTTTCCAGGCGAAGACTGCTTTTGTCAGGATAGGACTGAGCGTCTGTCCCCCTTTGAATTGCCATTGTGTGGCAACCCTTCCCGCCAATATTTTCGGGGAAGAGGACCAAGGCAGCTATATAAGAGGCCATGGTGCTACCTTTAGGGGGGGGGGGGGATTGATCGATTCCACCCTCGTCTACCTTGTACACCAGTGCAATATCCCCAAAGCAATCACACACAAGCAGGAGTAGGGTTTTACATTGCTTGGCGTCCCGAACTTGGGTAGCTCCCTGTGTCCCTGTCATGCCCTGTGCGTCTCTGTCGTGCTCGCTAGCCCGTAGCCTCGCCAAGGTCTCCGTCAGGTTGCTAGGTAGCGAAAAGGGCCCCCAGTGTTAGAACCCATGGGTTTTTGGAGGGTTCCCCTTAGCTCAAACCTCTCCCCGACAGACATACATATATTAACATCTAACAATTCAGACAAATTAGAAGGCATGTCCATCAAGAAAGTTAAGAAAAAAAATCGAATGCACTAACTCTGATAATCACACATTAAACCCCAAATAACATCTTATCATTTTCACTAGGGACGATCGGAGTATGGTGCCCTAGCTAGGGATGACATGATCTCTTCTTTTGATACCCCACAAAATGTATTTGATTTCACTCCCTCCTGCCCAATTATACGACCTTTTTCTAGCCATATCTCGCAGATTTTTTTCCCCAATATCTCCCACTATTTTTCTACCACCAAACTTTTCCGCCATTTTCTCTCCAACATTATTCTACCACCAAAATTTCCCAACATTTTGTCCCGCTCAATTCTTTCTAGCGGTTTATGCTACTAATATTTTCCGCCCTTGTTTTTCACCTATTGACCCCACTGCTCACCCCACTCCGCTTCACTGGAGAAGAATTAAGAAAATTCTTGTTTTGGCATACCCGTTGCTGTATAAATAGATATATTTCCCTCACAAAACGACATAAACAACATGTACCACCACACCAATACTTAAGTAACTTACCATTGGAACTAATCTAACATGCAATATCAAAAAAATATTAATTTTGTAGTCTATTCATAGCTCATGCATCTATTAAAAAAATCGACTGAATAAAAATGGTGAGCATCATTGACTAGCTCATGCGTCTATTCATAAACTGTAGTTGCCCTCAAAAGGGACAATTACCGTTGGCCCATAGTTAGAAAACCTAGCCCCTTTGATCGGAGCGACCAACGAGGGCCACGAGGCACCGACCTATCTACGCTACCGTAGACCACCACCAAGATGGGGAAGTCGAGGCATATGTATTTGCTAGAGCGATGTAGCCACAACCACCAAAGTTGCGCTGCAGCGAAGAACTAATCCAAGCCAACATGTAATCAACTAGATGGCTTCGACTTCTAGTCCGAAATTTCCCTCCTAAAAAGGTCCCCTAAAAAGAGCCAAGTTTATTTCCCGCCTGAAATTGCCCTCCCAAAATGTCCCCGCCCAATTTCTCATGCCTTTTCCCGCTCGAATTTTTCCCACCCAGTTTTGTTTCCCGGTCAAAATTTTCCACCCCGAAAGTTCCCCGCGCACACACAAATTTTTTATTTGGTGCCTACACGACACATCTTTTGTGTGTGTGGCAGTATATCGGTGCATTCTTTTGTTGGAGAAACACCATGAAATGATGAACAATTTACTTTATTTTGACATACTCTGGTTGGTGCAATGCATGCATCATAACTCGGGTTGAAAGTTGGTCTCGGGGAGAACTTCACTACTTGAGCATACGAGCTCTGATCGAGACGATTCCGGGTTCGTTGGAAAGCTCTCGGTGGACTTGGACTATACGCGTTTAGCATGGCTCCTTCACAATGAACAAAGTTATTACACATCAAGATCGATTTGTTGTTCCCAAGTAGATGAGATCTCGTCGCTGCCAGCACATGCTATACCAAGCTAAGCCCTAGAATTCGAAGAGAGAAGAGATTTTCGGGATGTTCCATTGTAGACTGACCATGCCGCCCAACAAGGCACTCATCCTGTTGGTCAGGCTCCATTACCACATGCGTCTTGCCGATTCTCAGGGACGTGCTACATGACACAAAACATAACACCTTGCGTGCTGCATCGCACAACAGCTGGGCAACTCGCTTTCCTTGTGCGTTGCAGCCAAGAGCTCGCCGGGCAAGTCGTTAAACTAAACTACATGCAGAAAGAGTTAGACATGTTGATACATGGAATCAAGATTAAGGCTAACCACAATAGGACCATATAGGTGCCACTAGATATGACAAATATATATATTGCACCGTGAATAATGAAGAAACATGTGTTGTAATTTGGGCGTAGGTAGAGTACACTCAGACATGAACTGCCGCAGTCCACTCTTCCTCACTCAGGATGGGTGTGCCTGCATGGCCGGCTGCATGCCAGTGAGTGCATGTATGGCTCGAGGGCAGGGGTAATCCTTAAGCTAGACTTCGGAAAAGCCTACGACCGCGTAAACTGGGAGTTTGTGCGAGAGGTCCTTCTCAAAAAGGGTTTTGAGTCTGGATTCGTTCACCGTATCATGCACTTGATACCGGGAGGGCACACCGCGGTTATTGTCAACGGCGAAATGGGGAAAAAAAATCGCAATAAGAAAGGGCTACGACAGGGAGACCCCATTTCCCTGCTTGTCTTCAACTTTGTGGCGAATGCCTTGTTGGCTATGATTGCTAAGGCCAGGGCGGCTGGGCACATCAGGGGGCTGGTTCCTCACCTTATCCCTGGAGGGGTGACACACCTCCAATACGCCGACGACAGTTTGATGTTGTTTGAACCAGACGATCACAACATTGCCTCCGTTAAGCTTCTGCTACTCGCCTTCGAGATTCTTTCAGGACTTAAAATTAACTTTTTGCAAAGCGAGGTCATCACCATGGGGATGGACGACCAAGAAAGCGCGCGAGTAGCTAACATGCTTAATTGTAAGCTAGGGAGCTTTCCAATTAAGTATCTAGGACTTCCGATTTCACACCGGAAACTTTCCATCCTAGAGTGGGAGCCACTATATGGGAAAGTGGCAAATAGAGTTAGCCCGTGGCGTGGGAGATTTATGTCCTCAGCCGCTCGGCTAATTCTAACTAACTCGAGCCTCTCTTCCCTTCCTCTATTTACTATGGGGATGTTCTTATTAGCGGACGGCCTACACGCTAGGCTCGACACACCTCGATCTCGGTTCTTTTGGGAAGGAACCGACATCAAACAAAAATACCACCTTGTGAAATGGGCTGCCATGTGTAGGCCAAAGAAATTCGGTGGATTGGGTATCACTAACTCGAAACTAATGAACGTGGTGTTACTCACCAAATGGTGGTGGCGGCTGGCCCAAAATGAGTCGAGACTCTGGCCGCAGCTTCTAAAAGCGAAGTACTTCCCTAACGGGAACCCCTTCACGGCTTCCCCGACCGGATCCATGTTTTGGAATGGGATTCAAGCGGTCCGACCCGCTTTTGCGGTCGGGGCCAAGTTCCGGATCAACAACGGCCAATCCACTCGGTTCTGGCAAGACTGTTGGCTGGGACCCGCCCCCCTTTGGAAGAGCCATACCAATCTTTATCAGGTTGCCACTAATGTCAATATCATGGTTGGAGAGGCTCTGATTTCCTCTCGTCATGCGATTCATTTCTTGCGGGCCCTCACCAATATCGAACGAGAGTCATGGGATGACTTGGTTCAAAAAATTGGTGACTACCGACTTGGCTTGGGTGCTTACTCGGAGGAGTGGAGTCTGACCGCCTCCAAAAACTTCTCGGTAAAATCTCTCTATAGCAAACTTACCGAGGGGAATGCGCTGGACATAGCAAGGGGCCTATGGAAGGCAGGCTTGCCACTGAAGATAAAAATCTTCATGTGGCAAATGTTTAGAAATAGGCTGCCAACCTCTGACAATGTAGCTAAACGCAACTGACCGGCTGATGGTTCTTGCACGGTTTGCGGTCTTGCAGAAGATGCAAACCATGTGTTTTTTAGATGTCACCTAGCGAAGTTCGCGTGGAGTGTGGTTAGGTATATATTCCACACGGACTGGAACCCCTCATCAGGAGCTAACTTGCTCACTTTGATCAAAACGCCAAAGGGGTCCAGCGCTAGAATAGCTTGGCGATGCGTAGGGGCGTTATTGTGGGCTCTGTGGACGACTCGTAACAAAATTACGATTGAAAAGAAATTCCCTAACCATCCCGCTGATGTGATCTTCAAATGCCATCTATTTTTACAGACGTGAACACTGCTAGGGAAGGAGCAAGAATCGACGCACGGATGAGATACTTTTGGGAAAGCCTTTTGTTGGCGAGGCCTCGAGTGGCTGGTTGCTACCATGTTTGTTATGTTTAAGCCTGCGTGCTTCAGAACCTTGTGTGTGTGATGATGTTCGTGCGAAACTGCTTATCCTCATTTCATTTAGTTTCTCTTAGAACCTTGTATGAAGGCTGCCAAGTGACTTTATTAATTTAAAGCCGGACGCCTCTAGCGTTTTCGTTCCAAAAAATAAAATGCATGTATGGCTGATTGCATGGTCAATTGGTCAATACTACATAAATAAAACACTGATAGTAAATCGTGCCCCTGGGTCAATAGAGTATTACCGCTTCATTTGTTAAATAAGAGAAGTGATTTTTCACTGCCATTATCATACGGTGTCATGCTTCACGTGCCAAAGTGAGATGCTGAGTGGGTGGACTCGTACTTGAAGGAAGCGCAGCATCCACTGGCTAGCTAGACGTTTAGATATTACTAGAGGGATGCGAGCGCTTGGATGCACCGTTTTTCACTTGTTGGATTAGATTTTTATTTTAATTTGGTTGGCAGGCTGTTATGTTTGGCTGCCTCGTTTTGGTTTTGCTTGTCTTGGCCAGGCCTTAGTTGTGTTGGAGTAGGCCTCGCACCTGCCGCAGAAGCCGAGAAGGGCAAGGAACTTGGGCTATTGCCCACGCCCACCCAATAGAGAGATATATAGGAGCCGGATGGGTGAGGTGCAGTGTTGGCTTCCTTGGTGACCTTAGCCTTCTGATTTTTTGTCGAAAGAGACCATCTATCCAACAAAATTACCAAAAAAGACCCCTTCTGGATGAAAATGATAAAAAAGACCCCCTGAGCCGTGGCGGCGGGCGCGCCGGGCGACGCGTGGCACCTGCCGCCACGGTGCGAGGCAGCAGCCCCTTCCGCCATGATGCCAGGCGGCAGGCCGGTGATTACGCGAATTGGCGCGAGTAACGGAACGGGATGGCAGTGTGGAGCCCTGCCACCTCAGGTGGTGGCGGCAACACTGTAGCAGCAGGCCCTGCCGTCTGGGGGGCTGGCGGTAGGCCTGGGCGCTGCGTACCGACGTTTCCCATGCCGCTCGTCGCTTTCCCCCACTGCGTTTAATTCGTTTCATTGTGTTCGACGGGGCCAACCAGCAACGGCAGCGCAAGTCCTCGTCCTGCAAATTACCGGCTCCCAGTGCATTACTAGCAGTAGTAGCTGTGCGTGCGCAGCTTTTCCTTTTCAGATTTTTGGGTTTGTTTTTTATTGTTGTGGCGTATCAACTGCTTATAGGCAAGCTATACGCCCGCATGTGCCATTCACTTTTAAAATTCTCACTTTTAAAATTCATGACTGCGCAATGTGCCCGACACTTTTAAAATTCGATGGACTTTTTCTATGCGTGTGGTTAATGTATGACCCGTTTTTCCCACCGGAGAATATTGTTGTTGGCTGACCCAGAAAAACGACGAGCGGCATGCGAAATGGCGAATGAAACGGCAGCGTGCAGCGCACAGGCCTGCCGCCAGCCCTCCAGGTGGCAGGGCCCGCTGCTACAGTATTGCTGCTACCACCTAAGGCGGCCGCGCCCCACACTGCCATCCCGTTCGGTTGCTCGCGCCGATTCCCGTAATCACCGGCCTGCCGCCTGGCGCCTTGGCGGCAGGGGCTGCCGCCTCCCACCGTGGCGGCAGGTGTCACGTGTCGCCCGGCGCGCCTGCCGCCACGGTCAGGGGGTCTTTTTTGTCACTTTTATTTAGAGGGGGTCTTTTTTGGTTATTTTGTTGGGTAGATGGTCTCTTTCGACAAAAATTCTAGCCTTGTTGGTCAGCGCGGCCATGTGGACGGGGCATGCTGCTGGTGGCCTTCGCGATGACCTCCTTCAAATCGCCAGCCATTGGGTCGTTGTGCTTGGGTGAGCAGATGGCGCTGAGATTTGACTGGAAGCACAGGAAAGTAATGGCTGGTGAATGGACCTCTGCCCAAGGCGACCCTAAGAACACAGGAAAGTGACATGACCACATCAACCGAAAAAGCAACTTCACACCTAACTGGACGTCCCCTGTCTATATGGGCCATCGATTGCTCTAAGATTCGTGATTTGTTTTGGCAATATACACCTTTAGCTCTAACTGTTATCCATAGAGTCACCCCAATGCCACTAGAGGCACCTCCAGAAATTGTACTAGACCCGCATCATAATCTCATTGGTTGCCCAAAGTTTCAATCCAACATAAAGGAACTTATAGCATGAGCAAGATCCAATTCACAGCAAAGATAATATGAGGGGATACATCACATAGTTCAACTCCATTAATAAAGCTGATCGCAATCAAGACCGGGCACTTACACGATCAAAGGAGAGAGATAGAACACATCAGTGGCGGAGCTACACCAGAATTCCTAGGGGGGCACACAAAAGGTGAACATTTGAGGGGGCAAAATACTAATTTTTCTTCCAGCTAAACCCTCGACTTAATGTTTTCTTCATAGACTTGTCCAAGGCCCCCCGCAGTACACTCAACTCCGACAGTGAACACATAGCCTCAACCTTGAGGGTTAACTACTCCCGGATCATCATAGGAGCAGGAAGGGATGATGGAGAGGTTCACGAAGAACCAATTTTCCATATGACATGGTGCCAGAACACAGCCAAAACCAATATGGGAAGTGGCAGTGGCGAACAAATTAGGGTTCAATTACATTGGGTGTTTTGTAGTAGATATGGAGCCAGGGCGTCGACATGTGGTGGAGGCGATGCCCACGCCCCGAGCTCACGCCAAGGGTGGCACGTGGAGGTTGTGCCCCCTCCCCCTCCAGCTGAGCTTCTGGCCCAGTGGCTCTTCTGGCTTGAAAAGTAGCATCCTATTTTTTTACTTTTTCTTTTTGATTCGTCCAATAGAAATCAATGAAAATATGCCAAGCTCATGTATAAATTGTGAATATAGCATGCATACTTTGAAAATTATAGGTATGTTTGAGGCATATCAGTAGCCAAATGTTGACCCTCATCTATGTTTGAGGCATATAGTAGCCAAATGTTGACCCTCATCACTGACACGGTCATTGATGAGTTATCAGTAGTGATTTAATTTTTAGTAGTGTGCATAGTTCGCGCAAGCCGGACATTATAAAACAAGCACGGCGATTGCTAGCTCAAAGACATGGTTGACTCTACCCAGGGCCTAATTACAAATCGAAAGTGGCAAGAATATTATTTTCACCAATCCACACCGACAGGTGGAGAATCAACCAAACAAAGCTGTACAACCTAATTAATCAAGGTCTTTTCCTGACTAGATTTCCATTTCTCGCTAGAGGAAACATTTTTTGGATAAAGGCTTGAGGAAATTAACATGGCCGAGATGAATTCATGTGGTAGTTGGTGGTGAGAACCGTCCCTCCATAGCCAACCAGACCGTTATTAGCGCTTGCACTTGTTGCAGTAATGGTTTTGGGCGGACAACTCGGATGCGCATCGGTAGCAGAAGCTGTATCCACACCTACAATCGGAGAAAATCAAATTACTCCGTACTCAAATCATCCATGCATGATGAGGAGATCGTAATTTACAAGGAGAACGATGGATGATGGATTTGTCGTACCTGCATTTGATGTAGTTGCACCCTTCCGATTTCTCCACGAACATCTGGCACTCGGGGCACCGCTGCCAGCCCTCCTTGCCGACGAGACGCCGGAGCAAGAGGTCCTCCCGGCCGCGCTCGTCCGGCCCGAGCTTCTGGAACTCCTCGCACCCGAAGCCGTCGTGCCACGGCACGGCGCACCGGGCGCAGAAAAGCCGGTGGCAGTGCGGGCACTCCGCCTCGGCGATCGCCGCCGCCCCGGCCTCGCTGTCGGCGAGCAGGAGCGCCGAGCATTCCCGGTACGGGCAGTACATCCTCTTGGCGCCTACCGCGAGCTCGCACAGCAGCAAGCCCCACTTGTCGAGGAGGTCAGTGGGGATGATGCCGTGGCAGCTCTCCGGCTCGACGGCACCGTCCTCGCAGCCTGGGTGCGGGCATCCGATGCGAGCGACCTTGTCGTCAATCTTCGCGGCGATGTACTGGGTGACGCAGCTCGAGCAGAAGGCGTGAGCGCACGAGGTTACGCTGAACTTGAGGGTGCCGGGCACCAGCTCCATGCAGATGGCGCAGTCGAAGAGCTCCCCGTCAACGTCGACCGGCAGATCTCCATTGCCCTTGGGGAGGAGGTCGGTGGGGTGATGCCGCGGAAGCTTTCCGGCTTGGCGGCGGCGTCCTCGCAGTTGACGAGAAACACAGCTCGAGCACAAGTCATGGGCGCACGAGGTGAAGCCAGGCCGTATACATGCACATGGCACCACATGCATGCACTTGGCGCAGTAGAAGCGCCGCTTACCGTTGCCGTCCGCCGGTGAATCTTCATTGCCCTCGCCATCGCTGTCCCACAAGGGGTCGTCCTCGCAGTCGGGGCATTCGACGGGAAGAGTAGCGATGTCCTGGCGCTGCTTCACAGCGACGTACTTGGCGACACAGCCCGAGCAGAAGACGTGGTCGTCGCACGAGCCGAAGCGGGATTTGAGGGTGGTGGGCGCCGTCTCCATGCACATGGGGCAGTAGAAGAGCTCACCGCGGCCGTCCTGGTGGTGGTGGCCGTCCACGGGCGAATCCCCATTGCTATCGGCGATCAACATGGGGTCTCGCGGCTGGGGTCGGGGCATCGGGCTCGAGCCACGTTCTCGCCTAGTTTCGCTCGAGTCGACGCTGACTTTGAGGTTGTCGGGCACCGTATCCATGTCCATGGTGGTATGTTGGTTGCCGTCAACCGGCGGATCTCCCTCGCCGTCGGTGATCAACATGCCGTCGATTCGCGGTGATACTAGGAACGTTTCAGGCCTGAGTGACAGTGAGTACAGTGGGCGAGTTTTGAGCTCGACTGTTTCTAATCCCACGCCGCGCGCGGTGGTAGAAAGAATTAATTAACCAGGCGCGAGAAAGTAAAGAGAACTCACACTCACCTCACCACGAACACGACGACCACCGTTGCCACGGCGAGGACCCAGCAGCACCATGCCTTGGCTCGCCAGCTCAGGCCCGTTTCAGCGGCAGGCGGGGCTAGCGCTGGAGGTGTAGGCGCGTGCGTGTCCGCCGGGACTGCTGTTGTCTTTGACGTCGGCACTGCGCCCAGGCCCAGCTCAATACGGCCGACGGCGACCGTCTTGGTCAGCTTGGCTTCCCCGTCGGTGACGCTCCTCCGGTAGCAGTAGCACACCTCTGGCTCTGGCGCCAAGAAGGCCTCGCTCCCGTTCTTGGCCACGAGGCCTTCCGCCGGCTGCCCCTCGGCCAAGAGGACGAATAGGAGGAGAAGAGCCGCGGCGGAGGAGGCCACGATCCCGGCCAACGGCATCGATCGCGCTTCTTCGAATCCACCCGCCGTCGCTGTGCGATTCGTCCGGTCAAGGTCTTTCAGATGTGAGATAGCCTTCCCCGCTCCGCGTACGGCTCAAGCATGCATATCCGCGTACGACTCGCCGCCACGGCATCACCGTCGAAATTTCAGCTCTCGTTCCTCGAATCAGCCGGCCGTCTCCGTCGCCGTTGCGTGGCCTGTTTCCCTTCCTTTTGCACTTCTTTAATCTATCTAGTAAGTAGTAACTGGAATGTTTTGATCCATGGTTTTCAATTTCAGTTTTAACAAAATTTCAACACCAGCTGAAATATTTCAGTTTGCATCTCAGCCAAAAGGCCGGAATATTCATTTGAGTTTAGTTAAATATTTGAAATTTTCAAAAAGTATTTTGAAAAATATTTGATTTCCTACATACTATTGAATTTGCTGAAATATTTTGACCGAAACGTAATATTTCAGTGTCTACTGAAATTAATGAAATTCAGTGAATTACAGTAAAATCTCACTGAAAGTGAAAACCATGTTTTGATCCAAACTGGCGACGTTGGGGGCAGCCCGTAGCCCGTAGCCGTAGGTGTAGTAAGTATTTTTTGCGTTATAATTATGAGGGCAGAAGATGGGTCAAACGTGAGGTATTTCGGTACGTCAGGAAGACGTGCGCTGCTACCGTCGTACACTCGTACTATATCTACGGTTTTTTCTTCCGAATAATCGTATATGTCTACTTTTTTTTGAGGATCGTATGTGTCTACGTTGTTGCTAAATGGTTTCGCGGCTATGCGTGACCGATAGATAGAGGGAAAACACGGCTCTGGAAGGTGGAAGCTGAGCTTAGCTTGGACCGTACGCGAAAAGGACTGACTATCAAAGGATATACAACAGCTACACGTACCTCCACAGAAACGCACACAATACTTCTTTCGCTTTTCCTCGAAACTTTAATCTTCTGCACCCGGTTTTTGCCCAGTGACTGTCACTCGGGGCCCACCCATTCTGAAAATACACACTTCTTACAACCGGAGATGACCGTGTTATATGATACAAATATTTAAATATATGATTTTTCTGAGTCAACTATAGTCAGCAACGGATTTATGGGGGAAGAGACCCGATAAATCACGAGTGGACATGATGCCAAGCGAGGTCGGTATCCCGCCCGCCCATTCCCACGTGATTCGTGCATATATTATACGGTGAGCATGTATATTCATTTCTCTGCATCATATCCAACCCGTATAGCTTTCGTATTTTGTCTGACAGGTCAGGTCTACTGCATGCAAAGAAACTAGACGTATTGAATTACTCATTTGTTGCAATAGCTACCTGCACCACGCTCCCCTCCGTCTCTTTAATCCATTCAGCTTTGTTGCTTCGGCTGTCTCTGCTTGGCGCTCGTTCTCGCTCTCTCTTGCAACCATCCTCCCGTTGCAGGTCAGAACCATGTGTTCATCCATGTCCTAGGGAAGCTCTCCACCACATTCATCTCATGTCATCCCAACCAGGTCGCCTCGCTCTCTCTCATCCGTTGCCCTGAGTGCAAAGCCGGGCATGTGGTCTGGTTCATTTCAGGCAGTAGTAAACCCGGGGAGGCATTTCTACAGCTATGATTGCCATGGTGTAGTAAGTTCATCATCTACTGTTCCATACATCGTTTGCACTTTGTCCGACTAACGCAAATGAGGATGCAGACTTTGGAAGCGGAAGAACAAGTATATACAGTACTTGAGTGCTAGATGGAGTCACCTAACATAGCAAACATCCGGCTTGCTTGGAAATGCTCATGCTGCCCAACCCTTCTTCATTAGTTCTCCTTGTTCATTTCTCACAGCGTGCCGCAGGCCACAACAATGTGTTCATCCAAGTCCCAGCTTATCTCCACACCTCCTGAAGAACCTTTTCATCTTGGGCGTTGCGAACATGCTGCTAATGGCCATGATCTGCATGCACAAATTCTGAAGCGACCCCTCATGCGATGGATTTGATCCTGTTCCCATATGTACTCCGCGAGATGGATTTGTTGTAGTTCCTCTATGTACCCAACGGGCAAGTTCTAGGAAGGAACACGGCGATGAAGAAAACGATGATGACCCGCAACCGTTGCGCCCTCCAGTGAATTTCCACCACGGTCCTAGCACTTCAAACCGCCGCATACCAAGCAACAGCTTCAGGAAGAAACACGATGATGACGACGCTGCTGCCCAGATTGGTCCTAGGGTTTCCGCCAGTACGCGGAGGGGCGTGGGGAAGGGGAGTAGCACACTTACCAATGTTGCTAGAAATAAGTAGAAGGGGGATTTTTCTAGATCACGTAGTAGAATTTGTTCTTCGAAATATGTATTTGGCAACCCTGTGACAGATTGCAAAAACGCCACACCACCTGGATGCCGTCCATTTAGATCCAACGCACGCTACACATTCTAGCGAGCCGTTTCTTTTTTTCTGTCACTGGTGTGTGGGCCGTCGCTCGACGCCCGCCACGCTCGAACCGTCTCCCCCCCCTGCGCTGCACTGACTTAACTCCTCCCTCCCCCACCACTCCCTCAATTCTTTCTGTAACCACGCGCTGCTCTGCTCTCTGGTTCTCGGCCGCTCTGCCCCCGCTCTCTCTCCGTCGACGGCGAGTGGCGGCGCCTTCTCCGGCCGATTCTCGGTGCCAGTGTTCTGTTTCACCGGTGAGTCTCGACTCAATCCCCCTCACATCCGCCCCAGTAGTTCGTGCTCTGTTTCTCAACGCTGTTCGTGGAGGAAGCTTAGCTTAGCTTGGACAGTACGCGAAAAGGACTGACTAGCAAAGGATATACAACAGCTCCACGTACCTCCACGAAAACACACACAATACTTCTTTTGCTTTTCCTCGAAACTTCAACCTTCTGCACCTGGTTTTTGCTCAGTGACTGTTGCTCGAGGCCCACCCATTCTGAAAATACACACTTCTTAAAACCGGAGATGACTATGTTATATGATACAAATATTTAAATATCAGGTTTGCTATTTCACATCTAGATGTGAAATAGCTATCTTACATCTAAGTTGTGCACCATACGATCTTGTTACTGCAAGATTCGTGCAAAACAGTTTCGGTCACGTTTGTCGATGTTTTGTCTCGTCTCGTCTGGTGTCTCTTGTTGGGCCATCTTCGCATCGGACGAAAGGCGGCAAATTTGACCATTTTGACCTCTGGACGAAATCAATTCACAGAATGAACTGCCCGTGAAACTATTTCACACCCCTAACCTTTTTGTGTAGCGCCCGCCACGACGGCGCCACACCCTACTTGCAGCAGCTTAGCACGGGGCGTTGCACACCAGTCCACCGTGGCAACCTCGGGCCCGCACCCAGCAGTGCAACGCCTCCGGGCTAGGCGCCACACATGTAATGTGCAGCGCCTCCGTGCTAGGCGCCACACTTGTAAAGTGCAGTGCCTAGCGCGTAGGCGCTGCACTGTGACTTATCCAGCCACTTGCCCCCCCCTCCCCCACCCCCATACCACACACTCTCCCACTCTCCTCCCCGAGCTTTGCCCCCTCTCCCACTCTCTCCCCCTCTCAAATCCTCTCCCAAATCTTGCAAATTTGAAGAATTTGTCCGTGGATTTCGAAGTCAAACCCTCCCTCAAGGTAATATTCTCTGATCCCCTTGTTTTGATCCAAGTAAAGTTCCCATTGCTCATTTGTTGCTAGTTTGGGGAAACCCTAGTTTTGTTTGGATCTAGAGATTTGCATGGAGATGTGAGATGTTTGTTTGCCAATTTCTATGGTTAGGCTTTGTTAGTATGCTAGGGTTATTCTTATGGGTGTTCTTATGTTGGTGCTAGGGTTAGGTTTAGGGCTAGGTTATGGTTATGGTTATGGTTATGGTTATGGTTATGGTTAGGGTTAGGGTTAGGGTTGTTGTTTGATATATATATTAGGGTTTCTATTCCGTGTTAATCCTTGTATTAGTACTCATGGCAGCAATGTTACCTTGTGATTTTGGAATGCTTATAGGGATGGGAAGAACATGTGTGTTTGTTCATCATGGGGACAAGGACGCCTTTTTGAAAGGCAATGTAGAACCGGACCCGGATGAGGTTGACATGGTGTTTGATAGTAGTCCTAGCTATGCGGAGCTCTTGCAACAAGTTAGGGAAGATTTGAATTGGACGGACCCTAGTGATATCATAGAGTTGGAGGGAAGGCATAATGTTGGTTTTGGAATGCACATCCGTTGGAAGACAATGCGTGTCAACTCGAGCAACGTTGGGTTGCATACAAGGAGACGGTGGCGAATCACTAGACAAGGCTCTTGAGTTATTTGCAACGAAGAAGGTTGATTCAAGTTTGCATTTGGACTTGAACCGAACCCCTCCCTTTGGTTGCTAGTAGCCCCACACCCTTGAAGCGAGATGAAATTGTTGAACCTCTTTTGACCCAAGAAGTGAGGCCAACATTGAGCCCGTTTACAAACAACCAAGATGAAGTTTTGCAAGAGGACAATGATGAGTATGCGGACGATGGCAATGAAGTTGATCTCCATGACAACAATGTGGGTGATCTCGACAAATATCACTTGCAAGAGACAATGGACCCTTCCATCCCTTTTTCCCGTGCATATGCATCGGACTCGGATGACGATGGTCCCGATGAACAAGTTGATGCGGAGGGGTTCACGGTGAAGGAGGTCGAAGCTTTCGAGAAGGTATTTGGTCGGGATCATCGGACTACATTGTTCAAGGATGTTAGTCTCGCGGATGAAGCCGTGGTAGATGGTGGCCAATGTGTACCTCTTGGGGTTAGGCCAAGCTCTCGCGGATGAAGCCGTGGTAGATGGTGGCCAATGTGTACCTCTTGGGGTTAGGACAACCTCTTGGAGAAGGCTGCAAAGAAGCTTAGAGATGAGGATGCAGCCAAGCTAAAGAAGAAGAAGGAAGAGGAGTGTGAGAAGGAGAGGAAGAGGAGAGAGAGAGAGCGTCAGATGCGATGCACGCTAGGGAGCAAGCGTTGGTGAGGAAATGTGAGGAGGCACAGGAGAAGCGTCTAAAGGATTTTCAAGAAAAAACCATGAAGCTTTGGGCAATTGCAGCTGAAAAAGAAGAGAGGGACAATCAGATATTCATGGAAAGGGTGGTTAAGGAGGCTAACCTCATAAGAAAAAGGGAGGAGGAAGAGGAAGAAGAGACGAACACCACGAACCGAAACGCCCCTTGCTCTACCCAATAAAGCTAGTATGTGTCATGAAGTACTATGTCTCCTCCTGGATTTGGTTGTGAACTACTATGTGTCATGAACTACTATGTCTCCTCCTCGATTTGGTTGTAATAACTACTATGTGTCGTGAACTACTATGTCTCCTCCTCGATTTGGTTGTAAGAACTACTATGTGTCGTGAAGTACTATGTGTTATGAACTACTATATGTCGTGAACTACTTCGTGCATATGTTCTCTTCACAGTTGTTAGATTGCTATGTATCAATCCTACTTCACATCATCTTACAATGTCTGCATATGCTAAAAAATTCACTAAGTCCATAGTGCAGCGCCTGCGGTCCAGGCATTGCACTATGGAGTGCGACGCCCACAGGCCACACGCTGCACAGGTCTGTAGCTATCCAGAGAGCAACAGAATGTATGTCAAGCTACAAACCTCTGCAGCGCCTATCCTGGAGGCGTCACACTACATAGTGCAGCGCCTTCGTGCCAGGCGTTGCACTATGGAGTGTGACGCCCAAAGGCTAGGCGCTGCACAGGTCTGTAGCTATCCAGAGAGCAACAAAATGTATGTCAAACTACAGACTCTGCAGCGCCTATCCTAGAGGCGTCACACCCCATAGTGCAGCGCCTTCGGGCCAGGCGTTGCACTATGGAGTCTGACGCCCAAAGGCTAGGCGCTGCACATGTCTGTAGCTATCCAGAGAGCAACAGAATGTATGTCAAGCTACAGACATGTGCAGCGCCCAGCATGGAGGCGTCACACTCCATAGTGCAGCGCCTGCGGTCCAGGCGTTGCACTATGGAGTGTGACGCCCAAAGGCTAAGCGCTGCAGTGTCCGTAGCTATCCGAGAGCAGAATGTATGTCAAGCTACAGACCTCTGCAGCGCCTAGCCTTTGGGCGTCACACTCCATAGTGCAGCGCCTGAGGTCCAGGCGTTGCACTATGGAGTGTGACGCCTCCATGCTGGGCGCTGCACAGGTCTGTAGCTATCCAGAGAGCAACAGAAAGTATTCCTCCAGTTTGGGCCAAAAATTTAGCGAAGTGTTTGTGCATTTTGTCTTTGGAGGTGTCGCACTCCATAGTGCGGCGCTGCGGGCTAGGCGTTGCACTATGGAGTGTGACGCCTCCGATAAGCGTCCACAGTCTGTAACTATCCGAGGAGCAGCAGAAAGTTGGACAAGTTACAGACCTGTGTGGCGCCTAGCCTGAGGCGCCACATTATGCCAAAGGCAACGCCTGGCATCTAGGCGTTAGATCAGGAGTGTGGCGCCTCCAGGCTAGGCGCCACACAGGTCTGTAACTTGTCCAACTTTCTGTTGCTCTTTGTTGCTCCAGTTTTTTTGTCCCTCTAACTGGGTCATTTCAAGTCATAGATAGTTGCATCACACAATAAGCATTACTAAGAACTTCTAGTTAAACATTACCACCAACATAGAGTTCAACACATAGAGTGACCATCACGACACGGCAAGTTCGACATTACCACCAACATAGAGTTCAACATAGAGCTACCATTACTACCATTACTAAAAGAGGACGACGACTAGTTCCTTCCGCGCTTGCTGGCTCCTCCCCCTCTCTTGCAGGAAACCTTCTTCACCTTCCTAGGAAGACGAACCCGCTCCGGCTCCGGTTCCTCCACGTCATCCACATCGTCATCCAAATAGTCATCTAAAACCGCCATCCGCGAGGTGCCGATCGTCCTTTTGCCTCTTTGGGTGAAGTCCTCTGGTGTGTATTTCTTGAATCCCTTCCTAGGCTTTAACTCGTATGCAGACCGAACCTTGTAGGTCCCCAAGGTCATATCATCAGGAACCTATGCATCCACAAAATATATGGAAAGACCGTGTGTAAGGATATAGTTAGCAATGCATCAACAAGTGAATATATATCCTCAGGCCATACCTCTTGGGTGACCACACCCACATCCTCATCGTCCAAAGGATTAGCATGGCCAGAAGTTGGATCTGATGGTGTCGCCGACCTAGAACGTTCTGGTGATACATACTCGGGGTCATGACAACCGAAAAGGTTTGACAGCCGCCTTAACTTTTGGTCCTAGCGCTGCAACATGAACAAGTGAATGAGACATCGAACGTAGCAACACATGTTAAGTGCTAGTTTGAAGGAGATGTGAACCTTAATGAATGCTCGAAGTGCACCTTCCCCATCGCTTTGCCACCGGGTTGTTTCGAGAATAGTGTCGGTCTCATCACCGCTTTCTTGATCCGGGCACGCTATGAATGTAAACGGTATTAACGTGTTAGGCAAGTGAAGATGTGAATATGCGAATTGAAAAGCAAAAGGGCAAATACCACAAAGTTCATCATTGGCCCGCAGTAATCACCGAAGTTGCCTTTCCTGACTAATGCGTTGTACTGGTGCTGGGCTACCTCATCAAAGACGGTGGGTTCTTCCAAAATCTCATCATCATACGCCGGCTTGCATACCTCCACACGGGGGACGCCTAGAAACCATGTTAGATAGTTGTTGAATGCAATCGGGCAGTGCTCACGAAGCTTGGCTCGTTTTCCAGCCCTAGCTTGCTCCACAGCAAGCGCCCACTGTATGACATAGTTGTTATGATGCTTGGCCCAATCCTTGATCTTCCGCTGCTTTTTCCTATCCAACTTGCAAGTTAGAAACATAATATTAGCATCATCGGAACTGCCGAGAAGCTGCTAATTGCTCAAGGTTGATTATATCTTACGCGTGTAGCACTATGGAGGTGTCCTCCCACTCCGGCGGGTGTGGCATGAACAAACCAAACTGACGGTACACCCGATGTGGTAGGTGAAGCTCAACCGCGATTGCATATGAGTGGACACCGCATATGCCAGAGATCCCTATCCCTAGTGCACATCGGATTCAGCCTGAACTCTATAGGGTACCCAAAACACTCTCCTTTTCCATACGGTTCCCATTCAACCTACAAAATGGTATAGAATGCAAAATTGATATCGAGTTACGATGGAAGCATGATAATAACTTATGCAATGTCGATTCACCTGCTGTAACGCCCGGATAAGCATGCTACAGTAATCCCACGCTAATCGTGCCATGACACCTCGGTTACTGTTGCTATCCTCGCAATAATTCGAAACCATTCGAAATTCAAATTCAAATTATTGATAACAATAAAAGTTTTCAAAAACTAAAACTAAAATGTTCGGTGGTTGTCAAATATTACAAAGGTAATGATGGTGCAGCAAACACCTTTTTAGTAAAAGACTAAGTACTTTAAAATGAAATAAAACAGAAAAGAATTAATAAAGTAAACTAAACTAACAAAAGAAAAAAAGAGAAAGCCTCTGCTGGGGCCAAGTGGCCCAGCTGGCCTCAGCCGTCCGAACGGGCCGGCCCATGCACCCACCCGGCCCGCCTCCCCCTGCCGCCTCCTTTCCCTGTTCCCTCGACCCGGGTCGGAACAGGGGTGCGTCCCCGCCGCACCCTCTCGCCGGTGACGGCGAGTGGATAAGGACGCCGACGCCGCGCCCCCTCGGTCTCCCCTTCCCACTCGCCCCCACGCTCGCCCTCGGCCCCCGCGCCTCTCCCTCTCCCCTACAGTTCCACCGCACCTCGCCCCCACGTTCCCCACCGCAACCGAAGCGCCGCCATGGCCTCGCCGCCGTAGTACTCGCGGCCACCGTGACCTCAAGCCCTTCCGACGCCCGCCGCTTCTCCGCCTCCCTCGACTACGCCTCCACGCCAAGACGCAGGACGCCGAGCACCATCGAACGCTGCCCCAACCTCGTCTTCTTCCCAGATCCCGGCAGCGCCTCCGGCGAGCGCCGTCGACTCTCCGGCTACTAAACTCCCAAGGGCCATCTTGCGTGCCGCACGGTGAGCTCCCCATCTCCCGCCCATCTCCGTTAGCTCCCTCGCACGCCCTAGCTAGTTGCCGCTGAAGCACCCGAGCGCTCCGCCGCGGACCCCGTCGCCGACGAGTCTCCGGTGACCAAATGGTCACGGGCTCGTGTCGGATTCGCTTCTCACGCCCCGTAGATCCTCCCCAACCTCTCCATTTCTTCGCTAGCTCGCCCCAGCTCCACTCTCCTCGAGCTCCCGACTACGCCGCCGCCTGCGCACGTCGCCGACGCCCTTCCGATGACCAAATGGTCACGGGGCCGAGCCCTTTGTGCTCAGCGCGTCGCGCAGCTCCATCCTAGCCTTCCCGTTCGCCCCGAAGCGCGCTGTGTCGCCATCTTCGTCCGCGCCCGAACTGCAGCCCGCCGCGCTCGTCACCGGCGACCATTCCGACCACCCACGCCGTCGTGCTCCCCTCCATCGGACGCGGCGCAAAGAGGCCATTCCAGAGAGCCTGGCCGCGCCCGATTTGGTGCCCCGTAGCCCGTTTCCGGCGAAGTCCCGAGCCGCTCCGCCGCGTTTTTGGTCGCCGGAGTTGTCTCCGGCGCCGACGTGGCGATGGGCCCCGCCTTTGTCTCACCGCCGGTGGGGCCAGGGACACTAGTTGACTGGGTTGACCAGTCAACCTCGCTGACTTGGCAACCCCGACCAGCGACTGGGGGCCCACCCCTAATTAACGGGAATTAATTAAATTAGTTTACTTAATCTAAATTAGACAGCGGCAGTGGGCCCGAGTTTAATAACTGAATTTAGATTAGTTTGAACCATGTTTAACCTTTGTCTATGACAGTGGGTCCCCATGTCAATTTGACCAGTCAACCAAACTGTTGACTGCTGACGTCACTCATACGCCATGCTGACGTCATATTCCATTTCTGTTAATTTATTTAATTCCAGAAAATGTTTAAACCTTTAGAAATTCATAGTAATTAAACCGTAACTCCGATGAAAATATTTTCTATATGAAAGTTGCTCAGTAAAATACAACGAATCCGAATACGCGGTCCGTTCATCTGTCACATGCCCCTAGCATGATGAACTTGGAACTTTCCCTCTTTTCCTTTGTCCAAAAGCAAAACACCGGGATACTTTCCGGATGTTTCCTTCCCAGTATCACCACATACCGCGTTAGGGCACGCCTAGCATCACGCTTTGCTTTGTCATGCATCGTCATGCATCTGTTTGCTTAAATATTCATTGTTCTTCCCCTCTTCTTAGCTGAACCGAGACCGGCTGCTGCTTTGCCCGACGACTACGGAGTTGTGACCCCTCTCTCTTGCCGAGCAACCAGGCAAGCCCCCCCTTGATCACCAGATATCGCCTATTCTACTCTATCTTGCTTGCATTAGAGTAGTGTAGCATGTTACCGCTTCCGTTATACCTATCCCGATGCATAGCTTTGTCCTTGCTACTACTGTTGTTACCTTTACCGCAATCCTACTTGCTTAGTGTAGGATGCTAGTATTTCCATCTGTGGCCCTACATTCTTGTCCGTCTGTTTGTGCTATACTATCGGGCCGTGATCACTCGGGAGGTGATCACGGGTATATACTATATACTTATACATGATACATGTGGAGACTAAAGTCGGTCGGCTGGTGGAGCACCCGCGAGTGGATCTTTGTGGCGGAGCGGCAGGCGGCAGGTTGAGACCGCCTAGGAGAGAGGTGGGCCTGGCCTGTTCGGGCGTTCATGGATACTTAACACGCTTAACGAGATCTTGGTATTTGATCCGAGTGCGCTACGGGCCTATACGCACTAACCAACTACGTGGGAAAGATATGGGCACTCGGCGTCGTGGTATCACCAAGCATTTCGTGACGTCGGCCGATCGAGTGGCGCCGGATTGGACTGGAACGCCACTAGGCTAGGTCTGCTTCCGGCCGCGTACGCAACGTGCAGGTGTGCTCAGGGCGATGGGCCCAGACCCCTGTGCGCTTAGGTTTAGACCGGCGTGCTGGCCTCTCTGTTGTGCCTAGGTGGGGCTGCGACGTGTTGATCTTCCGCGGCCGGGCATGACCCAGAAAAGTGTGTCCGGCCAAATGGGATCAAGCGTGTTGGGTTATGTGGTGCACCCCTGCAGTGAAGTTAATCTATTCGAATAGCCGTGATCTTCGGTAACAGGACGACTTGGAGTTGTACCTTGACCTTATGACAACTAGAAATTGATAATTAATAAAACACACCCTTCCAAGTGCGGATACAACCCGGTGATCGCTCTCTAACAGAGGCGGACGAGGAGGGATCACCGGGTAGGATTATGCTATACGATGCTACTTGGAGGACTTGATCTACTCTCTTCTACATGCTGCAAGGCGGAGGCTGCGAAGCGTAGTCTTGACGGTGATTAGCTATCCCCTCTTATTACGGCATTCTGCAGTTCACCCACCGATATGGCCCTTTACACATATATCCATGCATATGTAGTGTAGCTCCTTGCTTGCAGTACTTTGGATGAGTACTCACGGTTGCATTGTTTCCCCTTTTCCCCTATTTCTACTCGATTGCTGCAACCAGACGATGGAGCCCAGGAGCTGTGACGCCATCGTCGATGGCGACTACTACTACTGGAGGCGCCTACTACTACGTGCAGCCCGCGAATCCATTTACCAGGAGTAGTTAGGAGGATCCTGGCGGGAGGCTGCGCCTCTTTCGACCAGTATCCCGCTTTGTGCTAGCCTTCTTAAGGCAAACTTGTTTAACTTATGTACGTACTCAGATATTGTTGCTTCCGCTGACTTCGTATATGATCGAAAGCACTTGTATTCGAGCCCTCGAGGCCTGGCTTGTATTATGATGCTTGTATGACTTATTTATGTTTTATAGTTGTGTTGTGATATCTTCCCGTGAGTCCCTGATCTTGATCGTACACGTTTGCGTGTATGATTAGTGTACGATTGAATCGGGGGCGTCACACCTGCTCAGGCGTGATCGCGTCCATCTCGCTCTTGTACAGCTTGTACATGACCGAGGGATCATCCGTCATCTCATTTAACACATCCCACTTGTAAGCCCAAGTGGGGAGCCGTAGTGGGTCGTCTTTCTCGTCCCAATCATCGAACTTAACGGTCTTCGGTCGTCCAACCGGCAAACGCTCCCAGCTCCATATGGAAAGTGCGAGCAAACAACCACCAATACCTCCAGATAGCCTACAACATGCTTCGTCCAACTGCACATAAAAGAGAACATGGTTGAGTTAACAGCAAGATCACATTCATAATGTACTAATGAATTGAAACAGAAACAACTTCATACCTGTCTATACAAGTAAGCCAGTGTCGCCGAACCCCAACTCCATTTGCTATCCAAGACGGTCAACGCCTTGAGCCACATCCATGGAGCATTCTTGCTCGTGCCATCAGCAAACATACTCCACGGATATCACGTACCACATGTAGACACGAGCATATGTCTTCACCGTGTCCTCATCGGCATCCTCGTGGCAATTACCGAAGTTCGATACAATCCACGTGAAAGTAGCACCGCCACGACTCTTTCCTTCTTCTTGCCTTCTACTTCTGGTTCCCGCGTTCCGGAAGAACCATACCGATAAGGGCAAGCATTTGCTCGCGCCACCCATCGAATCGGTGCTCATACATAGAGGATTCCCATCGATAGGAAGACCGGTGATCATAGCTATATCCTCGAGCGTCCACGGTCATCTCCCGATCCGAAGATGGAAAGTGTGTGTCTCCGGCCTCCAATGATCAATAAGCGCAGTGAGTCTGGAGCATTGTTGGGTGGCGTCGACGGTGACCAACTGAATGAAAGGGAGAAGTCATGTCTCCCTAACATACGGCGTGTACCGCTCATCATCGCGCATCCACCCAAGGTTGACCCTGTGAGCCTGAAGCTTCAGAGGTGCAAGCTCCTACAAGCAAACAAACAAATCATTACATATAGGGGGTATGTGTTTGAAAAAAAAACACGAAATTCATAACACCGGCAACTTTCATTATTACCCGCTGCTTCACCGACATAGCGTATGACCGTGTTGTAGATCCCAATGATCATTGAGAAGCCAAACCATCCTAGCAATTTGCAAGAAAGCTTTCTTGTCAACACGATTATCTTTTGAATACAAAAAACTAAAGTAGGCCTACTAGATGCAACCGTACCAATCTATGTATCCAACCATATCAAATCAAACATAACTAATAAAAAGGGTTCCACAAATAACTAGGCCTACTTCATACAAATAACTTTTCCATAAACTATGCCTACTTCATAAAAATAACTCTTACATAAACTAAACTAGGGTTCCACAAATCAAACAAACAAGGGTTCCCCAAATCAATCAAACAAATCAATACATGCAAAGTTCTAATACATGCAAGATTCAAATCTAATCTAATCAAACAAGTATTCCCCAAATCTTCAAAATATCATATTTTCTATGGATAGAAAGAAGGGGATCGGAAGAGAGTACCTTCTAGGATGGATTGGTGAAGAAATGCACGGACCAAATCGTCGGATCTGAAGGATTTCGGAGAGGGGATTGAGAGGGGGAGAGGAGGAACCCGCCGCGCCGCTGCTTCTGTTCAAAACCGAACGAATGGGTGGGGTGGGGAAAGGGGAGCGGGCGGCTGGCATCTAAGTCATCGTGCAGCGCCTACGCACTGGGCGCTGCACATTACATGTGTGGCGCCTAGCGCGGAGGCGTTACCTTCTTTGAGTCGGGCCCGAGGGCTGCCACGGTGGACTGGTGTGCAACGCCTGCTAGGTGCTGCACGATGGGGTGTGGGCGCCCGTCGTGTGGCGCTACACAAAAAGGTTAGGGGTGTGAAATAGTTTCACGGGCAGTTCATTCCGTGAATTGATTTCGTCCAAAGGTCAAAATGGTCAAATTTACCACGAAAGGCCTGCTTTTTCCCTGTATCACACTTTGTGGGCCTGCCTTTTCCTCGCACTCTATCTTCTCATTCCCGTTCCCTTTTTCTCCTGTAGAGAGTGACGGCAAGCACGAAGGACCACCTGGCTTGGACGGATCGATCTGCTCCACGAGATGAAGAAATGGCAGCGGGTGCTGAAGCAGTGAGTGATCCCCTTATTATCCCTGCAGTCTCTATTCGTTTTCACATCCAGGATTTTGTGATTTGAGGCAGAACCCTAACACTCAAATCAGTGGAGATGGAGGTAGATCCCAGTACGGGTTTGTGTTTTCCAGTTGTTTGTCAGACTAGATTTTTCCTTTTTCGTGTGTGTGCTTCAGCTGTGGTCCGTAGATTTTCCATTTGGTCTCTTCCTTTTTTTTTTGTTGGGCAGATTAGGAACGTATGTACTGTAACTGGCTGTTTAGGTACATGTAGCAGATCCCCTTTTTATCAAATTAGGTTGTACATTCTGTAAACATCATTTTCTTTTGGTTCTTGTTTAGAGAACAAGTTTTAGTAGAACAAAACTAGCTTTTTCCTTAGAACTTCTTCAAGGGGAAATGTCTCCTGGGGGTTGTAGCCTATGATGAACATGTAGTATTTTTTCAGTTTTTTGATTATTTTGGATGCCCCTTTGTTACTTTGTATCATGGCTACCACTGTCAGGCCTTTCAAAACTGGTTCTGACAACGTTTTTAGTCCCATCACTATAGCGATATACACATCCTTCTTTGTGGGATATTCCCTTATGAAAAATAGAAGAACTGTAATACACTGAACTAAGTTGTATGCTTAGGGGTTTTATATTTTCAGGTTGTTGGGTTGCTGTATGTAAGCATGAGTACCCCCAGTGTGAATGCGTGTATTGTGTGTACATACAGTGGATACTCGTTTTTAGTGAAAATCAGTTGGTCTTTGTATCTGTAAAGTATGACTATGCTATGATGCTTTGTCTGTTGTCAAGCGGGTCTGATTATGATCATTAGCAATTAGCAATATGCTAGTATGTAGAATGTAGTTTTATATTTAGTGTGGTGGCTTGCATTTAACTTCAAGTATATTTTTTTCATTATTGCAGTTATGTTGTTTCCATTGCTTTGTGTCTTGATAAAGATGGGGACTAACTGGATTTTTTATGCAACTAACTGGATTAGGCGATGGGGAGCCGGCATGAACAAGCCAATGCCAAAGGCAATAGTTTGCTTCATCCAGGTTGGCAACAACACCGATGACGAAACAATCTTCTGATGAGAATGAAGAGGAAGAAGAAAGCTCGGACAAGGCCGATGAGGATAAAGATGCTCCCAAGAAGGATGAGCGCGAGCTCCAAGGCTTGTTGCCACTCAGCGCTGGATACATAGGGCTATCTTTTGTACACCGGAACCAAAACATACATCGAGTCTAAGACGATGGTATGTGTTTTTTAATTCCCCACAATTTTTCTATTTATTGTTTTTTTGTGTTTCATTCTTCATTTCTATTTTCTTGTATGCACTGCTGTCATATTACAGTTCAAGTACTTCTTTAGTACCTAGCGGCCGTAAATGTCTTCTGTTTCTTCTTTGTTTTTTGTACTCATCTAGGGTTTGTGATCCGTGAAGGCTAAATCATCTAGAAATGTAGTTGTACATTGTATGCTAGAGCGGATTTGATACGAGAAAGAGGGGGATGGAAATCTCCGTTTGTGAATTTTGTTTTGTAATCCAGTAATAAAGTTTCCAGTAGTAGATTTTTTCTTGTGCTTGGGCGTTTGCCTTTTTTGTTAGGGGTGATAGAATGTCTTTTTTAGCAACAGATCCAAGGTTGGCAGCATTTTCTCTAGAAGTAGCTTTGAGGAAAGCTTAAATCCATTTTTAGGTTAGGGAGATGTGATTTGTTTCTTGGATGAGAAATTATTTGGTTGTGTATTTTTTTTTTTGGATTCAGGGTGTTAATTTAGTTTTGTATGATCAGCATTTTCCAAAATCAGGACTATATTTTGCTGTACTGGGTCGTATCCCCCTTCTCCATGTGTTCTTGAATAGTATATGAAATATCAGTTCTTAAAATGGGGAGTCCTCATAAGTCCAACCATATGCGGTAGTAGCTGTAGAGTAGCAGAAACTGGAAATGTAGAATCATTTCATAGGGACTGGTGTTGCCGTTTTACATAGTTATCTTGTTTGTGTGTTAGGCTCCTGTATGAGGCTAGTTTGAGCTTTTGAATCTGTCCTCTAGGTGTGACTATGATAGTATATAGTGAAATGTTTGTTGTATCATTTTTTCATATTGTAAAATATTTGTGAGAACTACTATAGTTTTTCTTTGGGACATCTGAATGGTATCGGACAACTAACTAAAAGGTTGTTTAAAAAAATGAATGGTACCTAGTTGATAATATTCAGCTGTATCAAACAACCTCTTGCAGAAATGTAGGGAAAGACTCCGTACAATAGACCCAAAGTGGTCGGACCCTTCCCTAGACCCTGCGCAAGTGGGAGCTACATGCACTAGGGCTGCCCTTTTTAACAAAGCAAGCGCCAAGTAGTTTTCTGTCATGAGATGTGTTTCACATTATAGGTTCTAGAAGATAGAAGATGGGAATTCGTGCAAGTTCCATGCTGTGAAACGGTGTTTTTTTTAGCATATGTTTTGATGAAGCCCTAGTAGTGATGTTTTTTCAAACAAAATGGGGGACTAACTGATTTTTTTGTGCATTTTTACTATGGGACTAACTGAAATTATATACTTTCTTATCTATGTCGTTTCTTTAAAAACAATTCATTTTTTGTTTTTTTATTGTGCAGAAGAAGGTTTGTGAAGTTTGTTGGTCTCATTTTGGTGTTTGTGGCTAGATTGTTCTTCTGTTTGTGAGAGAAGAGATGGCAGGGCAGGGTGGTGGGGTGAGTACCTAGCCAAGGTAAATAAGTTCTGTTTCTTTTTTTTTTCCTTTTTTCCTTCATCTAGGATTTCTTTTCTGTGAAGGCTAGATCATCTAGTTGCAAGTCCACTTCTGACTTGCAACTCGGGGGATGTAGTTTTGCAATTGCCTCGGTTACAAGTCAACGATGTACTCGCAACTTGAGGATGTAGTTTTTTGTAGTTGCCCTAGTTACAAGTCCACCCCTCGACTCACAACTTGGCGGGGTCTTGTTTTTTGTTTTTGTTTCATTGTAGTTGCAATTAGACCCTCGATCTGCAACTAGGGGTTTTCTGTCGGCCCAGTTGCAAGTCCACCCTCGACTCGCAACTCGAGGAAATATAGTTTGTATTCACCCCAGTTGCAAGTCCACCCCGACTTGCAACTCGAGGAATGTAGTTTGTAATTGCTCTAGTTGCAAGTCAACCATGTGCTCGCAACTCAGGGATGTAGTTTTATAGTTGCCCTAGTTGCAAGTGCATCCCCGACTCGCAACTCGGGGATGTAGTTTTGTAGTTGCCCTAGTTGCAAGTCCACTCTTGACTCGCAACTCGAGGGGTGCTGTCTTTTGTTCTTATTTCATGGTAGTTGCAATTAGACCCTCGACCTGCAACTAGGGTTTCTGTCGACGCAGTTGCATATCCACCCTCGATTCGTAACTTGGAGGGGGTGTTGTTTGTTTTTCACCCCAGTTGCAAGTCAACCATATACTCGCAACTTGGGGATGTAGTTTTGTAATTGATACGTCTCCAACGTATCTATAATTTTTGATTGTTCCATGCTATTATATTACCCCTTTTGGATGTTTATGGGCTTTATTTTACACATTTATATCATTTTTGGGACTAACCTACTAACCGGAGGCCCAGCCCATATTGTTGTTTTATTGCATGTTTCAGTATTTCGAACAAAAGGAATATCAAACGGAGTTCAAACGGAATGAAACCTTCAGCAGCGTGATTTTTTGGAAGATTATGACCCAGGAGACTTGGAGTGCAAGCCATGGGATCATCGAGGGAGCCACGAGACAGGGGGGCGCGCCCAACCCCTGGGTGCGCCCTACCCTCTCGTGGGCCCCTCGAGGCTCCCCCGACCGACTTCTTTCACCTATGTAAGCCTACATACCCTAAAGACATCGATGGAGAAGATAGATCGGGAGTTCCGCCGCCGCAAGCCTCTTTAGCCACCAAAAACCTCCCGGGAGCCCGTTCCGGCACCCTGCCGGAGGGGGAACCCATCACCGGTGGCCATCTTCATCATCCCGGCGCTATCCATGACGAGGAGGGAGTAGTTCACCCTCGGGGCTGAGGGTACGTGCAGTAGCTATGTGTCTGATCTCTCTCTCTCTCTCTCTCTCTCTCTCTCTCTCGTGTTCTCTCTATGGCACGATCTTGATGTATGGCGAGCTTTGCTATTATAGTTGGATCTTATGATGTTTCTCCCCCCTCTACTCTCTTGTAATGGATTGAGTTTTCCCTTTGAAGTTATCTTGTCGGATTGAGTCTTTGAGGATTTGAGAACACTTGATGTATGTCTTGCCGTGTTTATCTGTGGTGACAATGGGATATCACGTGCCACTTGATGTATGTTTTGGTGACCAACTTGCGGGTTCCGCCCATGAACCTATGCATAGGGGTTGGCACACATTTTAAATCTTGACTCTCGGTAGAAACTTTGGGCACTCTTTGAAGTACTTTGTGTTGGTTGAATAGATGAATCTGAGATTGTGTGATGCGTATCGTATAATCATGCCCACGGATACTTGAGGTGACAATGGAGTATCTAGGTGACATTAGGGTTTTGGTTGGTTTGTGTCTTAAGGTGTTATTCTAGTACGAACTCTTGAATAGATCGATCCGAAAGAATAACTTTGAGGTGGTTTCGTACCCTACCATAATCTCTTCGTTTGTTCTCCGCTATTAGTGGCTTTGGAGTGACTCTTTGTTGCATGTTGAGGGATTGTTATATGATCTATCTATGTTATTATTGTTGAGAGAACTTGCACTAGTGAAAGTATGAACCCTAGGCCTTGTTTCAACGCATTGCAATACCATTTACACTCACTTTTATCATTAGTTACCTTGCTGTTTTTATATTTTCAGATTACAAAAACCTATATCTACTATCCATATTGCACTTGTATCACCATCTCTTCGTGAACTAGTGCACCTATACAATTTACCATTGTATTGGGTGTGTTGGGGACACAAGAGACTCTTTGTTATTTGGTTGCAGGGTTACTTGAGAGAGACCATCTTCATCCTACGCCTCCCACGGATTGATAAACCTTAGGTCATCCACTTGAGAGAAATTTGCTACAGTCCTACAAACCTGTGCACTTGCAGGCCCAACAACGTCTACAAGAAGAAAGTTGTGTAGTAGACATCAAGCTCTTTTTTGGCACCGTTGCCGGGGAGGTGAGTGCTTGAAGGTATATTTTTAGATCTTGCAATCAAATCTTTTAGTTTCTTGTTTTATCACTAGTTTAGTTTATAAAATAAAACTACAAAAAAAAATAGAATTGAGTTTGTCTCATACTTCATCTTTTTAATGTCTTTCGTGAGTATGATGGAAAGGAAAATTGTGCCAAAGTGTTAGAAGAAGAATGCATTAAAATGTTTGGCACTAAATACTTGAATGATGAACATGATTGCAATGTTGTTAGTATGAATTCCTTGAATATCTATGATGCTAACGATATGCAAAGCCTCAAGCTTGGGGAAGCTATGTTTGATGAAGATGATAATTTTTGTCCCCCAAGATTTGATGAGCAAATTTACTATGATGAAAGCATGCCTCCTATCTATGATGATTATTGTGATGACACATATGCTATAAAGAATTGTGATAACCATGAAACTTGTCATCTTGATCTTAATTTTCAATCACATGATAGTTATTTTGTTGAGTATACTCCCACTATTCCGAATGAGAAGAATTTTGCTTGTGTGGAGAGTAGTAAATTTTCTATGCAAGTAGATCATGAAAAGAATGCTTTAGGTGCTGGTTATATTGTCGAATTCATTCATAATGCAACTGAAAATTATTATGAGGGAGGAATATATGCTTGTAGGAATTGCAATAATATCAAGTTCCCTCTCTATGTGCTTAAAGTTTCGAAGTTATGCTTGTTTTGCCTTCCTATGCTAGTTGATTATTGCTCCCATAAGTTGTTTTCTCACAAAATCCATATGCATAGGAAGAGGGCTAGACTTAAATGTGCTACTAATATTCTTCATGATGCTCTCTTTATGTTTCAGTTCCTATCTTTTATGTGAGCATCATTGAAATCATCATGCCTAGCTCGGGGCGTTAAACGATAGCGCTTGTTGGGAGGCAACCCAATTTTATTTTAGTTCTCGCTTTTTGGTTCTGTTTAGGAATAAATAATCCAGCTAGCTTCTGTTTAGATGTGGTTTTGTGTTTTAATTAGTGTTTGTGCCAAGTAAGACCTATAGGATCTTCTTGTATGATAGTTATTTGATCTTGCTGAAAATTCCAGAAACTTTCTGTTCACGAGAACAATTGTTTAAAATCACCAGTACGTGATAAAATACTGATTCCAATTTCACAAGATCAATAAACAAATTTTCTAGGTCTTCCTATTTTGGTAGAATTTTTGGAGTTCCATAAGTTTGCGTTAGTTACAGATTACTACAGACTATTATTTTTTTGACAGATTCTGTTTTTTCGTGTGTTGTTTGCTTATTTTGATGAATCTATGGCTAGTAAAATAGTTTACAAACCATAGAGAAGTTGTAATACAGTAGGTTTAACACCAATATAAATAAATAATGAGTTCATTACAGTACCTTGAAGTGGTGTTTTGTTTTCTTTCGCTAACGGAGCTCACGAGTTTTCTGTTAAGTTTTGTGTTGTGAAGTTTTCAAGTTTTGGATGAAAGATTTTTGATGAACTATGGAATAAGGAGTGGCAAGAGCCTAAGCTTGGGGATGCCCAAGGCACCCCAAGGTAATATTCAAGGACAACCAAGAGCCTAAGCTTGGGGATTCCCCGAAAGGCATCCCCTCTTTTGTCTTCGTTCATCGGTAACTTTACTTGGAGCTATATTTTTATTCATCACATGATATGTGTTTTGCTTGGAGCGTCATTTTCTTTTGTTAGTATTTTCTTGCTGTTATTTATAATAAGTTTTGCATCTTTAGTTTCAATAAAAATGTCAAGGATAGCCTTTACCATGCTTATTTTGCTAGTATACATGTTGCTGTTTGAAAACAGAAAGTTTACCTCTGTTGCAAAAATTCCCTAGAAAAGTCAGAATGTGATAAAATGTTGAAACCTTTTGCATAATAAGATCTGATAAATTTACTACAGTGGGAAGTTTCTTTCATAATTTTTGGAGTTAGGGAAGTATGATGAATCTTGCATTCTTTACAGACTGTACTGTTTTGACAGATTGCTGTTATGTTTGCATTGTTTGCATATGTCTGCTTGTTTAATGATTCTATTTGAGGATATGAGTATTAAATATGCGGAGACATTTAGTATGCAAAGTTGAATAATAATTTTAATGATTTGCTACAGTATAGTATGATAAGGTTTTTGCATTGGTTTATACTAACTTATCTCACGAGCGCTTGTTGAGCTTGGTGTGGATGAAGCTTTTGAGATTTAGGAAACCGTGATATGAGAGGAATTAAGGAGACACAAAAGTTCAAGCTTGGGGATGCCCAAGGCACCCCAAGATAATATTTCAAGAAGTCTCAAGCATCTAAGCTTGGGGATGCCCAGTAGGCATCCCACCTTTCTTCTTCAACAACTATCGGTTAGTATCGGTTGAGCCTAAGTTTTTGCTTCTTCACATGAGTTGTGCTATCCTTGCAATGTCTTTTTATTTTGTTTTGCTTGCTGTTTGAATACAATACCAAGATCTAAAATTCCTTAATGTTAGAGAGTCTTCACATAGTTGCACAATTATTCGACTACTCATTGATCTTCACTTATATCTTTTGGAGTAGTTTGTCATTTGCTCTAGTGCATCACTTATATCTTTCAGAGCACGGCGGTGGTTATATTTTGTAGAAATTGCTAGTCTCTCATGCTTCACTTATATTATTTTGAGAGTCTTTTAGAACAGAATGGTATTTTCTATGGTTATAAAGTTGGTCCTAGAATGGTAGGCATCCAAGTTGGGTATAATAAAAACTATCATAGAAAGTGAATTGGATGCTATGATCAATTTGATACTTGATAATTGTTTTGAGATATGGAGGTAGTGATATTAAAGTCATGCTAGTTGGGTTATTATGAAAAATGCTTGTGTTGAGGTTTGTGATTCCCGTAGCATGCACGTATGGTGAACTGCTTTGTGATGAAGTTGGAGCACAATTTTATTTATTGATTGTCTTCCTTATGAGTGGCGGCCGGGGACGAGCGATGGTCTTTTCCTACCAATCTATCCCCCTAGGAGCATGCCCGTAGTACTTTGTTTTTGATGACTTGTAGATTTTTGCAATAAGTATATGAGTTTTTTGACTAATGTTGAGTCCATGGATTATACGCACCCTCACCCTTCCACCATTGCTAGCCTCTTTTGTGCCGCGCAACTTTCGCCGGTACCATACACCCACCATATACCTTCCTCAAAACAGCCACCATACCTACCTATTATGGCATTTCCATAGCCATTCCGATATATATTGCCATGTAACTTTCCACCGTTCCGTTCATATGACACGCATTACTTTTGTCATATTGCTCTTTGCATGATCATGTAGTTGACATCGTATTTGTGGCAAGGCCACCTTCATAATTTTCATACATGTCGCTCTTGATTCATTGCATATCCCGGTACACCGCCGGAGGCATTCATATAGAGTCATATCTTGTTTTAGCTTTGAGTTGTAATTCTTGAGTTGTAAATCCATAAAAGTGTGATGATCTTCATTATTAGAGCATTGTCCCAGCAAGGAAAGGATGATGGAGACTATGATTCCCCCACAAGTCGGGATGAGACTTCGGACTTTACAAAAAAGAAAAAAAGAGAAAGGCCCAAAAGAAAAAAAGAAAGGCCAAAGAAAAAAAGAGAAAAACAAAAAAATAAAAAAAATAAAAAAAATAAAAAAATAAAATGAGAGAAAAAGAGAGAAGGGACAATGCTACTATCTCTTTTTCCACACTTGTGCTTCAAAGTAGCACCATGATCTTCATGATAGAGAGTCTCCTATGTTGTCACTTTCATATACTAGTGGGAATTTTTCATTATAGAACTTGGCTTGTATATTCCAATGATGGGCTTCCTCAAAACGCCCTAGGTCTTCATGAGCAAGCGAGTTGGATGCACACCCACTTAGTTTCTTTTGTTGAGCTTTCATATATTTATAGCTCTAGTGCATCCGTTGCATGGCAATCCCTACTCGCTCACATTGATATCTATTAATGGGCATCTCCATAGCCCGTTGATACGCCTAGTTGATGTGAGACTATCTTCTTCTTTTTGTCTTCTCCACAACCACCATTCTATTCCACATATTGTGCTATGTCCATGGCTCACGCTCATGTATCGCGTGAAAATTGAAAGAGTTTGAGATTATTAAAGTATGAAACAATTGCTTGGCTTGTCATCGGGGTTGTGCATGATTAAATACTTTGTGTGATGAAGATAGAGCAACGGCCAGACTATATGATTTTGTAGGGATAACTTTCTTTGGCCATGTTATTTTGAGAAGACATGATTATTTTGATTAGTATGCTTGAAGTATCACTATTTCTTATGTCAATATGAACTATTATTTTGAATCATTTGGATCTGAACATTCATGCCCCAATAAAGGAAATTACATTGAGAATTATGCTAGGTAGCATTCCACATCAAAAATTCCGTTTTTATCGTTTACCTACTCGAGGACGAGCAGGAATTAAGGTTGGGGATGCTTGATACGTCTCCAACGTATCTATAATTTTTGATTGTTCCATGCTATTATATTACCCCTTTTGGATGTTTATGGGCTTTATTTTACACATTTATATCATTTTTGGGACTAACCTACTAACCGGAGGCCCAACCCATATTGTTGTTTTATTGCCTATTTCAGTATTTCGAAGAAAAGGAATATCAAACGTAGTCCAAATGGAATGAAACCTTCGGCAACATGATTTTTTTGGAAGATTATGACCCAGGAGACTTGGAGTGCAAGCCAGGGGATCATCGAGGGAGCCACGAGACAGGGGGGCGCACCCACCCCCTGGGCGCGCCCTACCCTCTCGTGGGGCCCTTGAGGCTCCCCCGACCGACTTCTTTCACCTATATAAGCCTACGTACCCTAAAAACATCGATGGAGAAGATAGATCGGGAGTTCCGCCGCCGCAAGCCTCTGTAGCCACCAAAAACCTCTCGTGAGCCTATTCCGGCACCCCGCCGAAGGGGGAACCCATCACCGGTGGCCATCTTCATTATCCCGGCGCTATCCATGACGAGGAGGGAGTAGTTCATCCTCGGGGCTGAGGGTATGTACCAGTAGCTATGTGTTTGATCTCTCTCTCTCTCTCTCTCTCTCTCTCTCTCTCTCTCTCGTGTTCTCTCTATGGCACGATCTTGATGTATCGCGAGCTTTGCTATTATAGTTGGATCTTATGATGTTTCTCCCCCCTCTACTCTCTTGTAATGGATTGAGTTTTCCTTTTGAAGTTATCTTGTCGGATTGAGTCTTTTAGGATTGAGAACACTTGATGTATGTCTTGCCGTGTTTATCTATGGTGACAATGGGATATCACGTGCCACTTGATGTATGTTTTGGTGACCAACTTGCGGGTTCCGCCCATGAACCTATGCATAGGGGTTGACACACGTTTTCATCTTGACTCTCCGGTAGAAACTTTGGGGCACTCTTTGAAGTACTTTGTGTTGGTTGAATAGATGAATCTGAGATTGTGTGATGCGTATCGTATAATCATGCCCACGGATACTTGAGGTGACAATGGAGTATCTAATTGACATTAGGGTTTTGGTTGATTTGTGTCTTAAGGTGTTATTCTAGTACGGACTCTTGAATAGATCGATCCGAAAGAATAACTTTGAGGTGGTTTCGTACCCTACCAAAATCTCTTCGTTTGTTCTCCGCTATTAGTGGCTTTGGAGTGACTCTTTGTTGTATGTTGAGGGATTGTTATATGATCTATCTATGTTATTATTGTTGAGAGAACTTGCACTAGTGAAAGTATGAACCCTACACCTTGTTTCAACGCATTGCAATACCGTTTACGCTCACTTCTATCATTAGTTACCTTGCTGTTTTTATATTTTCAGATTACAAAAACCTATATCTATTATCCATATTGCACTTGTATCACCATCTCTTCACAGAACTAGTGCACCTATACAATTTACCATTGCATTGGGTGTGTTGGGGACACAAGAGACTCTTTGTTATTTGGTTGCAGGGTTACTTGAGAGAGACCATCTTCATCCTACACCTCCCACCGATTGATAAACCTTAGGTCATCCACTTGAGGGAAATTTGCTACTGTCCTACAAACCTGTGCACTTGCAGGCCCAACAACGTCTACAAGAAGAAGGTTGTGTAGTAGACATTAGTAATCGCCCCAGTTGCAAGTCCACCACTGACTTGCAACTTGAGGGATGTAGTTTGTAATCGCCCTAGTTGCAAATCCACTGCTGACTCGCAACTCGAGGGATGTAGTTTGTAATCGCCCCAGTTGCAAGTCCACCACTGACTCGCAACTCGGGGGTTGTCATTTTGGTTTTCACCCCAGTTGCCAGTCCACCCTCGACTTGCAACTCGAGGTATGTAGTTTGTAATCGCCCCAGTTGCAAGTCAACCATGTACTCGTAACTTGGGGATATATTTTTTGTAGTTGCCCTAGTTGCAAGTACACCCTCGACTCGCAACTCGGGGGTGTAGTTTTGTAGTTGCCCTAGTTTCAAGTCCACCCCTCAAAACCATGAAACAAAAACAAAAGACAACACCCCTTGTAGTTGCGAACCTCGACCTGCAACTAAGGGTTTATGTCGCTCCAGTTGCAAGTCCATCCTCGACTCGCAACTCGGGGGGGGGGGGGGTCTTGTTTTGGTTTTCATCCCAGTTGCAAGTCCAACCCGACATGCAACTCGAGGAGTGTAGTTTTATAATTGCACTAGTTGCAAGTCAACGATGTACTTGCAACTCGGGGATGTAGTTTTGTAGTTGCCATAGTTGCAAGTCCACCCTCGACTCACAACTCGGGGATGTAGTTTCATGGTAGTTGCAATTAGACCCTCAACCTGCAACTAGGGGTTTCTGTCGGCCCAGTTGCAAGTCCACCCTCGACTCGTAACTCAAAGGAGGGGTCTTCTTTGTTTTCACCCCCAGTTGCAGGTGAACCATGTACTCGCAACTCGGGGATGTAGTTTCCCATTTGCCCCAGTTGCAAGTCCATCGCCGACTCGCAACTCGAGGGATGTAGTTTGTAATCACCCAGTTGCAAGTCAACCATGTTCACGTAGTTGCAAGTCTACCCTTGACTCGCAACTCGAGGGGTGTTGTTTTCTGTTGTTGTTTCATGGTAGTTACAGCTAGACCCTCGACTTGCAACTAGGGGTTTCTGTCGGCCCAGTTGCACGTCCATCCTCGGCTCACTACTAGGGGGTGTTGTTTTGTTTTCGCCCCAGTTGCAAGTCCACCCCCGACTTTGCAACTCGAGGGATGTAGTTTGTAATCGCCCCAGTTGCAAGTCGACCATGCATTGGCAACTCGGGGATGTAGTTTTGTACTTGCCCTAGTTGCAAGTCCACCCTCGACTCGGAACTTGGGGTGTTGTTTTTTGTTCTTGTTTCATAATGGTTGCAATTAGACCCTCAACCTGCAACTAGGGGTTTTTGTCGGCCCAGTTAATGGTCCACCCTCGACTCACTACTCGGGGGGTGTTGTTTTGTTTTCACCCCAGTTGCAAGTCCACCCCGACTTTGCAACCTCGAGGATGTAGTTTATGTCGCCCGATTGCAAGTCAACCATGTACTCGCAACTCGGAGATGTAGTTTTGTACTTGCCCTAGCTGGAAGTTCACCCTCGACTCGCAACTCGGGGGGTGTTGTTTTTTGTTCTTGTTTCATAATAGTTGCAATTAGACCCTTGACCCGCAACTAGGGGTTTCTGTCAGCCCAGTTGCAAGCCCACCCTCGACTCGCAACTCGAGGGGATGTAGTTTGTATTCACACCAGTTGCAAGTCCACCCCTGACTCGCAACTCGAGGAATATAGTTTGTAATCACCCAGTTGCAAGTCAACCATGTGCTCGCAACTCGGGGATGTAGTTTTGTAGTTTCCCTAGTTGCAAGTCCACCATCGAATCGCAATTGTCACCCCATAGTTTTTCTTTTTCATTCCACTTGCAAGTGAAACCTTGACTTTGCAATTGGGTCTTTTTTGTTTGATGACACGTGCAAGTCGGCCCTCGACTTGCAGCCGGGTTCTTTCTTTCATTCCATTTGCTAGTCAACCATAAACTCGCAACCGTGCGCCCGTTGTTTTTATTTTATGCCACTTGCAAGCCGAACCCTTGACTTTGCAACCGGGTTCCTTGTTCTGTTGCCACTTGCACGTCAACCCTTGACTTGCAACCGGGGTGTTTTGTTTGATGCCACTTTTTGCAAGCGGTGTTTTGTTTGTAGTTGTAATTGCTGAAGATTGTTTTACCAACATACATGCTAGTCGGGTCTTTGATTGTTGCAATTGGGGTAGAATTTTTTCCATAACTATAGGCTACCCGTATTTTTTGCAATCCCGACACAAGATTTTTTGCATACAACTGAGCTATAAGTTTTTTGTAGGTTATCCGTTGACTCACAAATAGGTAGCCTTTTTTCTGTACTGCTAGAATGTAGGTAACTCTAAAGGTTTCCCTTTACTGAAATGTCAATATGTTTTTTAACTTAACATCCTACCTCTTATTATGGTGCAGCTGCATGTTTTTTTCTTTTACAGGGTTGTTTCTGCATGTTTTCCAAAAGAAGAGTACCAGATCTTTTTTTTCCTCCAAATATCCATCTACCATTATTTGTGTGGCTCTGCTGTGTTTTTCCCCAGACTGTTTGAATCGGTGGGAGAGAGGAGAAGGGAGAAGCAGAGACGGGGTGAGAAGCTCCAGGGCCATGGCGTGCGATGTCGCCGCCGCCGAGATCCGCGGCATCGGGAGCGTCCCTGAAGACTTCGTGTCCGCCGTTCCCATGGTGGTCATCCCCGTCGTCCAGCCGTGCACGCGTGACGAGCACCGCGACATCCACAGCTTCACAGAGCAGTCCACGGTGGACGAGCCCCCCACTATGGGCACCGCCCCGGAGCTCTTCACACCTAACGCTCTGGTCAAGGTAATAAGCTTCCTCCCGAGGCTCCTCTTCCCCCTTGTTCGCCTCCGTAGCTTAATTTTGCCCGTTGCCATTTCGTCAGCTGTGTTTGCAAGGAGTCAGGAGCAAAATTGTTTTATTGTTGGACAGGTCTCTGTTCATGTCATGTGTAGGAAACCACCCAATTATTTTGTGAGACGGTTGTATAGGGGTGGGGTAGGGGATAGGCGAGGGGGAGCCATGGAGCTTCGGCTACAGGAGGTTGTTGCCTCAGCCAACAATGAATGGCCGAAGCTATATACATCGATTCTTGTTAGTGATGTTTTGTCTGGAGTCGGCAACGAACAAATTATATTGAATGTTGAAGCTAGCTTCTACACTGATGAATTCATCTTAGCTTCTGGGAGTTGTTTTTGTCAGCCCATTATTGTGCTGGGGGGAGGAGGTGGGAGGGTTGTTAGTTCATGAGAATGAGGTTATGCAGGCTGTTTTTGATTTGATCTGTAGGTTTTCAGACCGGAGACTGTAAATTAAGTTATTGTTCACATATCCAGGGTATAAAAACAGAATTCGGAGTGTTTACAGGAATGCAAAATCCAACACTCTGAATTTAGAATGTTAGCACACATTTTTTAGTTGGATTCAGCATGTGGGATTTCCAGGATGTTTATTTTTCAGAGAGAGCATACATTTTTGAGTACAAAAGTTCAGTGATTGAGATTGTTGGATTTTATTTTTAGGTCTGTATGTTCAGTGATTAACATGTGTATTTGTGTCGTGCATGAGAGGGCGATGTGTCCTCAAGGTTTTTGTTTCCCAGTAGTAGTATAGCGCTTTTAGTAGAGTGACACATTCTCAATTTTTTTGATAACTAACTTCAATGAGACAAAAGCAAGGTTTTTCTTAATTTAATAGTTAATGTTTTCTCCCTGCCCCAGAGAATTGCCTGTGTGTGCACAACGCGTATGAAAAATACCTGAATATGCATAACACATCAAGTTGCCTGAACAAAGCAGAGTGTAGAAAAATGTCTATAAGAATGTTTTTGTTGTTCTTTCATGTTTTTTTAATGTACACAATAGCTTTTCAACGTAGTAGTTTTTGATGTGCTCATGTTTGGTTTACGATTTTCATTTTCCCCAATCACTGCAAGAGATTTACCTTTTTTGCTGGTGCTCATGTTTTTGGCGCAAATGTTCGTGTGTTTTTTTAAACAGGAGCTTGCAAGCAAAGGTACAAATTCTGACAATTTGGAGTTGAACAACAATAATCAACAACATGACTCAGGGAATGACAGCATGACTGACCAGCAGGAGCAAGCATCTCATGGCATTTGTTCACAAGCTACGCAAACTACAGTTGATCTGGCAAAAAGTGATGCATTACACGGCATGTTGCTTGATAGCTTGAGAACAGTTGTAAGTATGTTCTAAACTACATGAAGTTTGTTTCCTTTTTGTGTTTGTTTTCCTTTTTGTTGTATTTTTATTTTTCTCCTTTTTGATTTTCATAACTTGAATTCTGATAGAAACTTCATTTATTTGTACAGTTGCAGAAAAGATAAGAGAGGAAGCAGGAATGGAGTGTTTTGATAGAGCAAAGGAACAAGGTACTCGTTGACAAAGAAGGCTACTTCAATTTTTTTACTAACAAGGCCCAGGTCTGCATACACATGTGGCCTTTTTTGTCTCAAACAAACAAGAACAAACAAACAGACAAAAAAGCCCAACAAAAACAAGGGCAGGTGGCGGGGGTTGTTGGGCTGGAAGCGATGGGCTGCACACACAACAAACAAACTGGTTTGTGTCAAAAAAAAAAACTGATCGACGCGGGGGTGATCGGGGAGCAACCAGGCGTATTGTTTGTCAACGAGTGGGGACAGATTAGAGCATGATGTCAGCTTAGATGTGAGATAATCACATCTAGATATGACATAGATAGACCCTTTAAATATATGATTTTTCTGAGCCAACTATAGCCAGCAACAGATTTATAGGGAAGAGACACCCCCCCCCCCCCCCGCGACACCCCAACGATTGTCTCATCCCTCGATAGCGATCAATTAATCGATGATTACCCCTAAAAAAGGTTAATCAAAGTCTATCAGGGTTCAAGTCCCAGTGCTCGTATTTTTTCGGTGATTCGTGTTCAGTGGGAAGAGATGTTCCCGTCGACTACAAGGCGTCTACAGTGACTTCATAAATCTTAAGATGATATACCAGCTCATTCATAGGGGTGAGTATATGGGCGTATATATGAGCGCTTGCGTCTGTACTGTGTTAAAAAAAGTTAATCGCTAATCTTTTTCCATCCCATTGCGAAATCATAAAAATCATCTAAAAGAAAATTGACTAGCAGGGCATCATTGAATGAAAAGATGCCGGTTAAGTAACAACTGCCGTAGGGTCTAATTCCCATGACCTAACCCTGTTGGGAATGCAGTAATTTCAAAAAAAGAATTCCTACGCACACGCAAGATCTATCATGGTGATGCATAGCAACGAGAGGGGAGAGTGTAGTCCACGTAACCTCATAGACCATAACCGGAAGTGTTATGACAACGCGGTTGATGTAGTCGTACGTCTTCACGATCCCACCGATCCTAGTATCGAAAATACGACACCTCCACGATCTGCACACGTTCGGCTTGGTGATGTCCCACAAACTCTCGATCCAGCTGAGTGTCGAGGGAGAGCTTCGTCAGCACGACAGCGTGATGACGGTGATGATGAAGCTACCGGCGCAGGGCTTCGCCTAAGCACTGCAACGACATGATCGAGGTGGATTATGGTGGAGGGGGGCATCACAAACGGTTAAGAGATCAACTTATGTGTCTATGGGGTGCCCCTCTTCCCCGTATATAAAGGAGTGGAGGAGTGAGGCTTACCGAGAGGAGTCTGGATTAGGGTGTCCGGATAGCGAACTATCACCGATTGGCGGACTCTGGACTATGAAGATACAAGATTGAAGGCTTCGTCCGTGTCCGGATGGGACTTTCCTTAGCGTGGAAGGCAAGCTTGGCGATACGGATATGTAGATCTCCTACCATTGTAACCGACTCGTGTAACCCTAACCCTATCCGATGTCTATATAAACCGGAGGGTTTTAGTCCGTGGGGCGAACAACAATCATACCATAGGCTAGCTTCTAGGGTTTAGCCTCTCCGATCTCGTGGTAGATCTACTCTTGTACTACCCATATCATCAATATTAATCAAGCGGGAGTAGGGTATTACCTCCATCGAGAGGGCCCGAACACAGGTAAAAACATCGTGTCCCTTGTCTCCTGTTACCATCCTCCTAGACGCAGTTGGGACCCCCTACCCGAGATCCACGGTTTGACACCGACATTGGTGCTTTCATTGAGAGTTCCTACGTGTCGTCCACCTATAGGCCCGATGGCTCCTTCAATCATCAAGAACGACGCAATTGATCCGGGTAGACTTTTCTCCACGGACAGGATCTTCGTATTCGGCGGCTTTGCTGCTGGGCAATTCGCTGAAGCCATCTGGGCGGTCGAAAGCTCGCCCCTGGCCATCAGGTCGATTTGGAAAGCTTGAACTATACGTCCGATGTCCGCGGAGACTTGATCTTCGACGGATTCGAGCCACGTACCGGCGTGCGCCTGTCTCGATGGTTACGATCTAGCTCTGCCGCGAGCAATACCTGGAGGCCGCACCAAGATCCGGCCCAACCCTTAATCCGGAGCCGGTTTACCGATCGAGGGCGGTTGGTTGGACACCGCCTCGAAATGAAATCTCCATGGCGATTGAGCCGAACACCATCCCTGTCCTTTGCGAAGCTCGTGACTCCCAGGTGCCGGACTCCTTTCTGGACTCTGAACCTCCCGCGCCTCTACCAGTCGAATCCGACTGGGCGCCGGTTATGTAGTCCACCGCCACGGACATCTTTTCAAAGACTCGTCCTTTGGCGATATCACGAACTCATTAAAGTCTCTCTCTTTGTCGAGAGCCTGGCGAACTATGGTCGAAGGTTGGGATTCGGACGACGAAGAAATTCAACGCCCACCCACCACCCACTTTGTAGCCACTGCCGATGATTTAACCGACATGCTCGACTTCGACTCAAGACATCGACGGTATGGACGACGGTGCGGAGACGATCAAGAGCCAACCACGGGCACCGGAAGGCCACCTCATCATATGACATATACATGGTGGACATCCCAAAAGATGGGAATGGCGATGGAACGACGGAGGATGACCCTCCAAGAAACAACCCAAGCGCAAGCGTCGGCCGCCGCTCTAAATCCCGCCACAAGAAACGGCGATTCCACGGGAGACAATAATACCCCTGGACAATGCCGAAGATGACCCCTCCAGCAGGACTCGGCGCGGGAGGAGGGAGAAGGCACGCACGACAAGCGGCAGAAAGAGAGGTAGAGGACGATAATTATGCGCCCCCCTCCGAAGACGAGGCAAGCCTCGACGACGACGAATTCGTCGTGCCAGAGAACCCCCGTCGAACAAGAGCGTTTTAAACGCAGGCTCATGGCCATGGCAAGCAGCCTCAAGAAAGCAAAGAACAACTTAGAGTGACCAAGACACGCTAGGCGATAGATGGATCAAGTCCTTGCGGTACCAAGAGTATGAACTCGAACGCCCCTCCAAAAGCTACCCCAAACGCAGGCCGTTGCCTCGATCAGAGGAGGAAGCACCAACGTCACCAGTGCACGACAAGGTAGACCGGCCACCCCGTGGCCGCGACAGAGAAGCCTCTCGGCCCTTCGCTCAAGCCACGCCCCAGCGACGCTCAAAAAGTACCAAGGCACGAGAAAACGCGCCGGACCTGGGAAACATATTGGAGGACAAGGCTAGGCAAATAAGATCGATCTACGGATCGCGTGGGCACCCCACGACACGTGATGATAATCGTCACGCCGGATACAACAACTCCGGCCGGGCCGAACACAGTAGACAAAGCTCATTTGAGCTGCGTCGTGATATAGCCCAATACAGAGGCGCCAAGACACCCACTATGCTTCACAGACAAAGTGACGGATCATCAAATCCCCGAGGGTTTCAAACCCGTAAACATTGAATCATACGATGGCACAACAGATCCGGCGGTTTGGATCGAGGACTACCTCCTCCATATCCACATGGCCCGCGGTGATGATCTACACGCAGTCAAATACCTCCCACTCAAGCTTAAAGGACCAAATTTCTAAGATTGGCTTAACAAATTTGCCGCCAGAATCAATTGGTTGTTGGGAGGACCCGGAAGCCGCATTCCTTGATAACTTCCGGTGGCACATATGTGCGACCACCAGATGCCGATGACCTCGGCCACATAATTCAAAGCAGCCGGAAGAATCGGCCGGACAATTACGGACACGGTTCCTAACCAAGAAAAATCAAATCGCTGACCGTCTCGGATGCAGAGGCCCTTGTAGCCTTCAAACATAACATCCACGACGAGTGGCTTCGCCTGCAAGACCTAGGACAGAAAAGCCGAAATCCATGGCAGCCCTCATTAACGCTCATGACCCGCTTATGCGCGGAGAGGACAAATGGCTAGCTCAGTAGTAATAACTTGACCAAAAACCCCGGTAGTTCAATTCCAAGGACAACAATGGCGGTGTCACGTCGCAACAAGAACAAGCGCGCGTTAACGGCGATAATCGTCAAGATACGGCGGTCAATGCCGGATTCCGAGGCTCTAAACCCGGCCGTGAAAAAGCCGCTCAAAAGAAATACTCAGTGGCCCGTCCAATCTGGATCGAATACTCGATCGCTCGTGCCAAATACATGGCACTTCAAAAAACCAGCCAACCACACCAACAGGATTGTTGGGTCTTCAAACAAAGTGCACAAGTTAAATGCCGAACTCAATGACAAGGGCTGCATAGTGATGACGAGGAGGAGCCCTAGCCGCCACGAACAATAGAGGATGAAGGGTTTCTCCCCACAAGTGCAGACGGTGAACATGATATACGCAACCCATATACCCAAAAGGGAGCGGAAGCGTGCGCTAAGGGACGTATATGTGATGGAGCCAGTCGCCCCAAAGTTCAACCCATGGTCCTCCTGCCCGATCACCTTTGATCGAAGGGGCCACCCCACTAGCATCCGCCACGGCAGATTCGCCGCATTGGTTCTTGACCCAATCATTGACGGATTTCACCTCACTAGAGTCCCGATGGACGCGGTAGCAGCCCTAACCTCGCTTCTATCAGGATACGGCGCAAAATGGGCATAGACCCTCAAGGATTAAACCCACAAAGACGACCTTTAAAGGCGCCATACAGGTGTAGAGGCCAATTATGCATGTGCTCGGTTACACTCGAAATGGTCTTGGATCCCGGATAACTTCCGGCGAAGAGTTAATCTTCGACATAGTCCCGCTCGCAATGCTTATCACGCGATCGCTTGGACGAACCGCATTTGCAAAGTTCAATGCGGTGCCACACTACGCATACCTCAAGCTCAAGATGCCAGGCCCTCAAGGAGTAATCATAAAGGAACACCAACGCCTTCTCCGAATCGGAGGAGCATACGGCTGCCCTCGCATGGCGGAGGTGCAAGGCGACCTCTCATAGCAATTCTCGAGTCCGGCCACTAAACGTCCGGACACCGCCAAGCGCGCCGGAGTAACCTACAACACGACCGCTGGCATGATCCAAGCACGCCAGAAAGTAATCCAAATTTAACCCCAAACCCTCGCTAAATTGCGAAAGATTACGCGTACATAACTACGCCCTGGAGATACCATGGGCATAAGGGAAGGGCACGACCAAGACGCCTGCACGCGGCTCAACCGCACTGGGCTCCGATTGTGTCATTCTTTTCTTTTTCTTTTTTCTTACTTTCAGGACTCCGTTTTCCGAAGCCTTGTCCGGCACTAGAATTGCCGAACTCACGATGCAATGTACGGGGAAGCGTAGTTACGCCGAGTGTCCAGTGGTCTTTACTACGAGCATTATAATTGCTTTTACATACCATCCCGCAGCTTACCTCGAGGGGGACATGTTAAATAGTCCCATCCCTTGCTTATCGCACTATTTGTATCGCTCGCTTTCATTGCGTACCTTTTTGAATAAAAAATACATAGCTTTTGCCTATTATTGCACTCCTTTCTTTATCTATATATATGTTCATTTCATGACATGTTGCACCCGTACACTTTGGTACGGCCAATACACCAGGGGCTTAAGTACCCCCAAAAATATGGTGTGATAAGTCCGAACACTTTCACAAGTGCGGCACCCCAAACTTATAGCATTATATGCATCGGCTAGAATCATGTCTTGGGTCAATAGTTGGGTTTGCGGGCTCCCATGTTTTGGTACCTTACATTCCGTTATATCGGCTAAGGTAGCTACTGGGAGAACCAACTGCGATTGTGCCCGGTTGAGCTGGGTTGAGCACCTCGGTGGAAAGCTAAAACTGACCGTCATGATAGGCGAGAGCGGTCATTGCTCGAGAGGTTTTTTCGGGTCCCTAAAGTCTTATGCCGCTTAGAGCGAGGAGTCGGCATTGTCTCGGCCAAGGCGTGGATAGCGCCCGAACTCGGTCTTCCGAATACTAGGGGCTACGCCAAATTTAAAATTATAGAATTCTATGGCTAAGTGAGAGTGTTCAAGCACTATAAGTCCGGTTGCCTTGTTTGTTGCGTTGAGCGCCTCCCTCAAGGACCCAAGAATGGGAACAAGAGCTCTCAAGTTTATCCCAACACCCCAAGACTTTTCGTGGCATGGGGGCTGAAGCCAACGACTTGCCATCTCTCAACTTTGATAAACGGCCACACAGAATGTAATATTTTAAATTCACAAGCGTTGCTTAGCGCATATGAACAAGTTTTCAGCGTACAGAATAACAAATGCGAGTCTATTAAAGAATTACATCTCTGGAGCATTCACCCGCTATAAGGCGGGCACCCTTCATGACGCCCTCATAGTAAATTTCGGGCTTGCGATGCTCCTTGCCCTTCGGTGGCCCGTCCGTCACAAGCTTCTCAAGATCCAAATTTCTCAAAGGCACTTTAGCATGGGCAAGGCCCGACGGGCACCTTCAATGCAGACGGAGCGCTTGATGACTTCAATCCATGGACAGTGTCCACCAAATTACCAAGACTAGCCCAAAGTAGCTCCTAGGCATGGCTTCCACGGCCACAAATGTACCAACTATGAGGCCCTTCATGGCCTGTTCGGCGACCTTGTGGAGCTCGACCACCGCTTTAGCCGGTCGCTTAGGGGCATCGAATGTCCTACCTCAAAGATATCGAGACCGTAACACCTTTTCCGTCGAGCTCCCTCCTTGGCGCGGTAGAGAACGCAGATCGTATTACACACTACGGGGCAGATCTGCGAATGCTCCTGGAGAGCTCCGGATTCGGGTAAGTAATAGATAATTCACTTTCACATGCTTGCTTTGCATAAAGAATGCCTTACCCGCCGCTATCTTCTTTAATGATTCAATTTCTTGGAGGGCTTTTCGGCTTCGCCTTAGCGGCTTTGGCACTCTCAAGAGTCGAGGCGAGCCTCAGAGACTCGAGTCTTCGAGTCACGCCCAAACTCGTGTTTTTCCACGGAGCCTGGAGCTCTTGCCGCACCTCCGCCACCCGCCTCCTTCTTCTCTCGCTCGGCAGGCCCATACCGCTTTGCTTTCGGCCGTGGACACCACTTCCTTCGTGGTCGCCACCTCGCTCGTGGCCCCTACAATACCCACGTTATTCTGTCATTTTTGCAACCAAATCCTTTCTATAAGGTCTTACTTTAATAAGGTATTACTTACCTTCCTTGTCCTCGAGCTGCTTCTTGGCAAGGCCGAGCTCGTTCTCGGACCGCTGAGGCTCGCTTCAATGCATCGACCTCCAGCTTAGTGCGGCAGAGGTCACAGCCTGCATTCCCATATTGACATACTTATGTTAGACTCCTGCGTATATCTTTTAGATCCTCATCCGGCTTTTCTTCCGAACACCGAACTAAGCATCAGGGCTACCGTCTATGCGGTAATATTTTTACATATTCTAAACCTACCTCAAAGCTCGTTAGAAGGCTGGTACAAGCTACCAACCCGCTCTTGGCGGACTAAACTTTCTGGATCACCACACTCATAATAAAGGCAGTGCTCCTCGTTGATGGAGGCGCCTTTAAGCGCCTCCGGCCAAAGTTATCCGTGCCTCCGGATGGACGGAGGTCACCGCGTCAGAGTCTTACCCTTCTTACGAAGGGCGCTTACGGACTTGGAACCACTGAAGGTTCCAGACGGAGTCCAAAGACAGGGCAGACTTAGAGCCCTCTGGGTCTCGTCCCCTTCGCGCCGAGTCCGGAGGTCGCCTTGCGGCGCCTCCAGACCACCTCCTCTGGCTGGGCCCTTTTGGGACTCCACCGCAATGTCGCTTCGGCGACACGAGGAGAGGAGGCGGTCGGAAGTGAAGTACTATTCACAACCGACGAGCCTGTGGAGCCGCTCAACGAAGCGGCAAGCTCGCCCCTTGGGCGGGCTACATGGTCATATTCGGTGTTAGAAGACACCGTATGCGACAAATAAAAATCATGAACTATTCCGGAGTCCTGGACACTTACGGTCTCACCAGGGCTTGGCCCTTGGTGGCCACTCCTCCTCGTCGTTGTCGGCGTTGGTGGAGAAGTCCGGAGGAAGGGTCCTTCCTTTCTTGGACCCTCCGGCCTCCCGACGGGCGGCCTTCCTTTCTTCTCCTTCACCGTGGAGAGGCTTCTTCTCCTCCTCCTCGCCCTAGAGGAGGATTCCGCCTGAGTCGCTTCGGACGATGAGTCCGACAACACTGGCGTCGGGCACTCCTTCGAGTCCCGTGGCCTTCTTCTCGGCACCACGTGAGGTGCGGAGCCAGCCCGTCAATCGGGCGTCCGGGTCTTCAGAAGGGGCCGGACGGTTAATCTGTCCGGACGTCTTCAACCGATCTGTCAAAGGTTAGGGAGTTTTAGATCCCGCATAGAGTCAAACTATGAAAAAGAGTCCTATAAAGGGTAAAATAACTTACTCACCGGTTTCGACGTCATGAAATGAATCCGCGATCTTCTAGAACGGATGTGGGAGCCTCGGCGCCCTTGAACAAAGACTCTCGAGCGTCTTCAGACGAGGTGTCGAAGAGTCTTTTAAGAGTTGGGTGTTGTGCCGGATCGAATCCCACAATTTGAAGGCCCGTTGTTGGCATGGGAGAATCCGGCGGATGAGCATCACCTGGATTACGTTGAAAAGCCTAAGATTCTTGTCCACCAGGTTTCGGACGTAGGTTTGGAGTCCGGACAGCTCGTCTGAATCCCCCCACGTCAGGCCCATCTCTTTCCATGATGTGAGCCGTGTGGGGAAGCCAGATCGGAATTCGGGGGCCACCGCCCATTGAGAGTCGCGCGGCTCGGTGATGTAGAACCACCCCTATTGCCACCCCTTTATGGTCTCCACAAAGGAGCCCTCGAGCCATAGGACTTTGGCCATCTTGCCAACCATGGCGCCTCAAGACTCCGCTTGGCGGCCGCCCACTACCTTCGGCTTGACATTGAAGATCTTCACCATAAGTCGAAGTGGGGCTGGATCTGAAGGAAGGCCTCGCATACCTGACGATGAACGCCGAGATGTTGAGGATGAAATTCGGGGCCAGATCGTGGAAGTCTGTGCCGTAGTAGAACATGAGCCCCTGGACAAATGGGTGAAGTGGAAAACCTAGTCCGCGGAGGAAGTGGGTGAGGAAGACCACCTCTCATGGGGCCCGGGGTTGGAATGAGCTGCCCTCGTCAGGGAGCCGTGCGCGATGTCGCTGGACAAGTATCCGCCTTCATGACTTTTGATGTGCCCCTCCGTGATGGAGGAGGCCATCCACTGCCTCCCGCCTCCGGACATAGTTGGAGAAGGTTGAGGTGGGATGTGCGGACTTGGGCGCTGGAGCTCGAGTGCGCGGAAATGGATGAGCAAAGGAGGAAGAAGGCGTAGGCGAAAAGGTGGGTCCTTATCCCCTTATATGGACAGACGAAGCTATGTGTCCCCCGCCAGCCTGGTAAAACTCGCTTATGCCCCAAGCGCCATAATCAATGGCACGGTTGGGTTACCCACGTCCGTATTGATGGGAATCCCGGAATAAGGGGGCACGATCTCCGCTTTGATAAGACGTGCCAAGGAAACCGCCGCTAAACGCTACCGAGGTGGAACAAAGAAAACGATTTGTATAAAGGCTGGCCGTGGTGTGATGTCACGCCGCGAATACGCCGCCAGATCCGTGCAAAAGTTATTCTCTCTACGGTAGTATGTGGAACTTGTTTTGCAGAGCGGACACTATCCTTGTGTTCAAAATCTTCTATGAAGTATTCGTGAGGAGGAACCCGCCTTGCAATGTCGAAGAAAATATGCGCAGACTCGCCATCATTGAAGCCTGGTTCAGGCTACTCGACGGGGTCCCGGATTAGGGGGTGTCCTGGATAGCGAACTATCACCGATTGGCGGACTCGGACTATGAAGATACAAGATTGAAGACTTCGTCCCGTGTCCTGGGATGGGACTTTCCTTAGCGTGGAAGGCAAGCTTGGGGATATGGATATGTAGATCTCCTACCATTGTAACCGACTGTGTAACCCTAACCCTATCCGATGTCTATATAAACCGAGGGTTTTAGTCAGAGGATCTAACACCAATCATACCATAGGCTAGCTTCTAGGGTTTTAGCCTCTCGATCTCGTGGTAGATCTACTCTTGTACTACCCATATCATCAATATTAATCAAGCGGGAGTAGGGTATTACCTCCATCGAGAGGGCCCGAACACAGGTAAAAACATCGTGTCCCTTGTCTCCTCGTTACCATCCGCCTAGACGCACAGCCGATTCGGGACCCCCTACCCGAGATCCGCCAGTTTGACACCGACATTGGTGCTTTCATTGAGAGTTCCTGCGTGTCCGTCACCTATAGGCCCGATGGCTCCTTCAATCATCAAGAACGACGCAGTCCGGTGAGACTTTTCTCCCGGGACAGATCTTCAGATTCGGCCGCTTTCAGACTGCGGCCAATTCGCTAGGCCATCCGGAGCAGATCGAAGTTACGCCCGCCATCAGTCGACGGAAAGCTTGAACTATACGTCCGATGTCCGCGGAGACTTGATCTTCGACGGATTTGAGCCATACCGAAAGCGTGCCGCATCGTCTCGATGGTTACGATCTAGCTCGCCACATCAAATACCGAGGCCGCACTCAAGATCCGCCTCCAACCCTTAATCCGGAGCCGGTTTACCGATCGAGGACGGTTGGTTGGGCACCGCCTCGGGGCTGAAATCTCCACGGCGATTGAGCCAACACCATCCTCGTCCTTTGCGAAGCTCGTGACTCCCACGCGTCGGACTTTTTCTCGGACTCAACCTCCCACGCCTACTACCGAATCCGACTGGGCGCCGCTTATGGAGTCCACCGCCACGGACATCTTTCAAAGACTCGCCCTTTGGCGATATCCCGAACTCACTAAAGTCTCTCTTTGTCGTGGGAGCCTGGCCGAACTATGGTCGAAGGTTGGGATTCGGACGACGAAGAAATTCAACGCCCACCCACCACCCACTTTGTAGCCACCGCCGATGATTTAACCGACATGCTCGACTTCGACTCAAGACATCGACCAGTATGGACGACGGTGCGGAGACGATCAAGAGCCCGGCGCCACGGGCACCGTAAGGCCACCTCGTCATATGACATATACGGTGGACATCCCAAAAGATGGGAATGGCGATGGAACGGCGGAGGATGACCCTTCAAGAAACAACCCAAGCGCCGACGTCAAGGCCATTTAAATCCCGCCACAAGAAACGGCGATTCCTAAGACGGAGACAATAATACCCTGACAATGCCGAAGATGACCCTCTCCAGCAGGACTCCGCGCAGGAGGAGGGAGAAGGCACGCACGACAAGGCGGCAGTAAAGAGAGGTAGAGGACGATAATTATGCGCCCTCCGAAGACGAGGCAAGCCTCGACGACGAATTTAATTTGTCGTGCTGTAGGACCCCGTCGAACAAGAGCTGCTTTTAAACGCAGGCTCATGGCCAAGGCAAGCAGCCTCAAGAAAGCAAAGAACAACTTAGAGTCGACTCAAGACCTCGCTTAGCCGATAGATGGATCAAGTCCTTGCGGTACCAAGAGTATGAACTCAACGCCCTCCAAAAGCTACCCCAAACGCAGTTGCCGCCTCGATCGAGGAGGAAGCACCCACGCCACCAAGCACGACATGGCGCATCCGGCCACCCTGCGGTCAGCATGACAGAAGCCTCTCGGCCCTTCGCTCAAGCCACGCCCCGACGCCGCTCAAAAAGTACCAAGGCACGAGAAAACGCGCCGGACCTGGGAAACATATTGGAGGACAAGGCTAGGCAAACAAGATCGATCTACGGATCGCGTGGGCACCCCACGACACGTGATGATAACCTTCACGCCGGATACAAAGAATCTCCTACGGCCAACACAAAGAGACAAAGCTCATTTGAGTCAAGGCCGTGATATAGCCCAATACAGAGGCGCCAAGACACCCACTATGCTTCACAGAATTAAGTGATGGATCATCAAATCCTCGAGGGTTTCAAACCCGTAAACATCGAATCATACGATGGCACAACAGATCCTCGCGGTTTGGATTGAGGACTACCTCCTCCATATCCACATGGCCCAAGGTGATGATCTACACGCAATCAAATACCTCCCACTCAAGCTTAAAGGACCAAATTTCTAAGCATTGGCTTAACAGCTTGCCGCCAGAATCAATTGGTTGTTGGGAGGACCCGGAAGCCACATTCCTTGATAACTTCCAGTGGCACATATGTGCGACCACCAGATGCCGATGACCTCAGCCACATAATTCAAAGCCAGCCTGTAAGAATCGGCCAGACAATCGGACACGGTTCCTAACCAAGAAAAATCAAATCGCTGATCGTCCGGATGCAAGAGGCCCTTGCAGCCTTCAAACATAACATCCATGACGAGTGGCTCGCCCAAGACACCTAGGACAGAAAGCCAAATCCATGGCAGCCCTCACAACATCGATGACCCGCTATACGGGAGAGGACAGCTGGCTAGCTCAGAGTAACAACTTGACCAAAAACCACGGTAGTTCGAATACCAAGGACAATAATGGCGGTCGCGTTGCAAGGTAACAAGAACAAGCGCCGCGTTAACGGCGATAATGTCAAGATACGGCGATCAATGCCGGATTCAGAGGCTCTAAACCCGGCCAATGGAAAAAGCCGCTCAAAAGAAATACTCAGGTCTGGCCCAACTGGACCGAATACTCGATCGCTGTGCAAATACATGGCACCCAGAAAAACCTACCAACCACACCAACAGGATTGTTGGGTCTTCAAACAGCAGTGCAAGTTAAATGCCGAACTCAATGACAAGGCCGTATAGCGATGACGCAGGAGGAGCCCCGTCACGAACAATAGAGGATGAAGGTTTCCCCACAAGTGCGGACGGTGAACATGATATACGCAACCCATATACCCAAAGGAGGCGGAAGCGGCGCTAAGGGACATATATGCGATGGAGCCACGCCTAAAGTTCAACCCATGGTCCTCCGCCCAACCACCTTTGATCAAAGGGACCACCCACTAGCATCCGCCACTACGGATTCGCCGCATTGGTTCTCGACCCAATCATCGACGGATTTCACCTCACTAGAGTCCCGATGGGCCGGTAGGCAGAAACAACTCGCTTCTATCAGGATACCGGTCATAAAATGGGCATAGACCCTCAAGGATTAAACCCACAAAGACGACCTTTAAAGGCGTCATACCGTGTAGAGGCCAATCAGACAGCTCGATTACACTCAAGTGGTCTTGGATCCCCGGATAACTTCCGGCGAAGAGTTAATCTTCGACATAGTCCTGCTCCGCAATGGCTATCACGCGATCGCTTTGCTTGGACGAACCGCATTTGCAAAGTTCAATGCGGTGCCACACTACGCATACCTCAAGCTCAAGATGCCAGTGCCCTCAAGGAGTAATCACGGCCAATGGAAACACCAAACGGTCTCCGAATGGAGGAGCATACGGCTGCCCTCATGGCAGAGGTGCAAGGCACCTCTCATAGCAATTCTCGAGTCCGCCACTAAACGTCCGGACACCGCTGCCGCTACCGAGTAACCTACAACACGCATCACCGCACGATCCAAGCATCGCCAGAGTAATCCAAATTTCAACCCCGCCCTCGCGAAATTGCGAAGCGATTACGCGTGACATAACTACGCCCGGAGATACCATGGGCATAAGGGAAGGGCACGACCACTCAAGACGCCTGAATGCGGCTCAACCGCACTGTGGGCTCCCGATTGTGTCATTCTTTTCTTTTTCTTTTTCTTACTTTCGTGACTCCGCTTTCCGTAAGCCTTGTCCAAAGACTAGAATTGTCGAACTCACGATGCAACAACCAGGGAAGCAGAAAGTTACGCCGAGTGTCCAGTGGTCTTTACTACGAGCATTATAATTGCTTTTACATACCATCCCGCAATTTTACCCTCGAGGGGGACATGTTAAATAGTCCCATCCCTTGCTTATCACACTATTTGTATCGCTCGCTTTCATTGCGCATACCTTTTGAATAAAAAATACATAGCTTTTGCCTATTATTGCACTCCTTTCTTTATCTATATATATGTTCATTTCATGACATGTTGCACCCAGACACTTTGGTACGGCTAATACACCAGGGGCTTAAGTACCCCCAAAATATGGTGTGATAAGTCCAACACTTTCACAAGTGCGGCACCCCAAACTTATAGCATTATATGCATCGGCTCGAATCATGTCTTGGGTCAATAGTTGGGTTTGCGGCTCCCATGTTTTGGTACCTTACATTCCGTTATATCGGCTAAGGTAGCTTTGGGAGAACCACCGCGATTGTGCCGGTTGAGCTGGGTTGAGCACCTCGGTGGAGAAAGCTAAATCGACCATCATGATAGGGCGAGAGCCTGGTCATTGCTCGAGAGGTTTTTCGGGTCCCTAAAGACTTATGCCGCTTAGAGCGAGGAGCTCAGATCGTCTCGCCAAGGCGTGGATAGCGCCCGAACTCGGTCTTAGAATACTAGGGTCTACGCCGAAATTTAAAATTAAAGAATACTATGGCTAAGTGAGAGTGTTCAAGCACAATAAGTCTGGTTGCCTAGTACGTAGCGTTGAGCGCCAACCTCAAAGTACCCAAGAAAGGGAACAAGAGCGCTCAAGTTTATCCCAACACCCCTAAGACTTTCGTGGCATGGGGGTCAAGCCAACGACTTGCCATCTCTCAACTTTTGATAAACGGCCACACGTAATGTAATATTTTAAATTCACAAGCGTTGCTTAGCGCATATGAACAAGTTTTCACAGACAGGATAACAAATGCGAGTCTATTCAAAAATTACATCTGGAGCATTCACCCGCTATAAAGGCGGGCACCCTTCATGACGCCCTCATAGTAAATTTCGGGCTTGCGATGCTCCTCGCCCTTCTAAGTGGTTCGTCTGTCACAAGCTTCTCAAAGATCCGGCTTGCCCCAAGTGCACTTTAGAAGACGAGCAAGGTCTGACGGCACCTTCAATGCAGACGAGCGCTTGATCACTTCAATCCATGGACAGTGTCCACCACCAGACTAGCCCAAAGTAGCTCCTGTGCATGGCTTCCAATGGCCACAAATTGAACTATGAGGCCCTTCATGGCTGTTCGGCGACCTTAGGTAGCTCGACCACTGCCACAAATTGGTCGCTTAGGGCATCGGATGTCCGGCCTCAAAGATATCGAGACCGTAACACCTTTTCGTCGAGCTCCCCTCCTTGGCGCTTGAGAACGCGGCAAAGATCGTATACACCACGGGCAGATCTGCGAATGCTCTGGAGAGCTCTTGATTCGGGTAAGTAATAGATAATTCACTTTCACATGCTTGCTTTGCATAAAGAATGCCTTACCGCCGCTATCTTCTTTAATGATTCAATTTCTTGGAGGGCTTTTGGGCTTCGCCTTAGCGGCTTTGGCACTCTCAAGAGCCGAGGCGAGCCTCAGACTCGAGTTCGAGTCACGCCCAAACTCTCGTGTTTTTCCACGAGCCCGGAGCTCTTGCACCTCCGCCACCCGCGCCTCCTTCTTCTCTCTCGCAGCGCTCCATGGCCGCTTTGCTTTCGTACCGTGGACACCACTTCCTTCAGGTCGCCACCTGCTCGTGGCCCTACAATACCCACGTTATTCTGTCATTTTTGCAACCAAATCCTTTCTATAAGGTCTTACTTTAATAAGGTATTACTTACCTTCCTTGTCCTCGAGCCGCTTCTTGGCAAGGCCGAGCTCGTTCTCGGACCGCTTGAGGCTCGCTTCAATGCATTGACCTCTGCAACAAGGTCTGGCAGAGGTCGGCAGCTGCATTCCCATATCGACATACTTATGTTAGACTCCTGCGTATATCTTTTTAGATCCTCGGTCCGCTTTTCTTCCCGAACACCGAACTAAGCATCGTGGGCTACCGCCTATGCGGTAATATTTTTACATATTCTAAACCTACCTCAAAGCCTCATTAGAAGGCCGTCGAAGCTTCACCAACCCGCTCTTGGCGGACTAAACTTTCTTCTCGGATCACCACACTCATAATGATGCGGTGCTCCTCGTTGATGGAGGCGCCTCCGGCAAGCTATCCTGCCTCCGGGATGGGCGGAGGTCACCGACGTCGTAGTCTTACCCTTCTTATGAAGGGGCCGCTGCATTTCCGGAACCAATTTGAAGGTTCCTAAGACGAGTCCCAAGACAGGCTGCACTTTAGAGCCCTCCGGGGTCTCGCCTCAAGGCCCGGAGTCCGGGAGGTCGCCTTCGGGCGCCTCCAGACCACCTCCTCTGGCTGGGCCCCTTTTGGGACTCCACCGCAATGTCGCCACGACACGAGGAGAGGAGGTCGGAAGTGAAGTACTATTCACAACCGACGAGCCAGTGAGCCGCCAACGAAGCGGCAAGCCTGCCTCATGGGCGGGCTACATGGTCATATTCGGCGTTAGAAGACACTGCATGACAAATAAAAAATCATGAACTATTCCGAGTCCTGACACTTACGATCTCACCAGGGGGCTTGGCCATTGGTGGCCACTCCTCCTCGTCGTTGTCGGCGTTGGTGGAGAAGTCCGGAGGAAGGGTCCTTCCTTTCTTGGACCCTCGGCCTCCCCACGGTCAGGCGGCCTTCCTTTTCTTCTCTCCTTCACCGTGAGAGGCTTTTCTCCTCCTCCTCGTCCTCGGAGGAGGATTCCGCCGAGTCGCTTCGGACGATGAGTCCGACAACACTGGCGTCGGGCACTCCTTCGAGTCCTCGTGGCCTTCTTCTCCGCACCACGTGAGGTGCCGAGCCAGCAGCCTGGCCAATCAAGGCGTCACTGAGTCTTCAGTAAGGGGACGATTAATCTGTCCGACGCGTCTTCACCATCTGTCAAAGGTTAGGGAGTTTTAGATCCCGCATAGAGTCAAACTATGAAAAAGAGTCCGATAAAGGGTAAATAACTTACCTCGCTAGCTTGACGTCATGAAATGAATCCGCGATCTTGATAGCGGATGTGGGAGCCTCGGCGCCCTTGAACAAAGACCTCCTGTGATTCTTCAGACGTAGTGTCAAGAGCCTTTTCAGAGTTGGGTGTTGTCTTGGGATCGAATCCCACAATTTGAAGGCCCGTTGTTGGCATGGGAGAATCCGGCGGATGAGCATCACTGGATTACGCTGACAAGCCTAAGATTCTTGTCCACCGTGTTTTGGACGTAGGTTTGAGTCCGGACAGCTCGTCGAATCCCCCACGTCGGGCCCGTCTCTTTCCATGATGTGAGCCATGTGGGGAAGCGGATCGAATTGGGGCCGCCGCCCATTGAGAGTCGCGGCTCGGTGATGTAGAACCACCCAGATTACCACTTTATGGTCTCCACAAAGGAGCCCTCGAGCCATAGGACTTTGGCCATCTTGCCAACCATGGCGCCCAAGACTCCGCTTGGCGGCCGCCCACTACCTTCGGCTTGACATTGAAGATCTTTAGCCATAAGTCGAAGTGGGGCTGGATGCGAAGGAAGGCTCGCATTACCCACGATGAACGGCGAGATGTTGAGGATGAAATTGGGGCGGATCATGGAAGTCTGTGCCGTAGTAGAACATGAGCCCCTGGACAAATGGGTGAAGTGGAAAACCTAGTCCATGGAGGAAGTGGGTGAGGAACACCACCTCTCATGGGTCCTGGGGTTGGAATGAGCTTCCCTCGTCGGGGAGCCGGTCTTGTGATGTCATTTGGACAAGTATCCGGCCTTCCGCAGCTTTTTTGATGTGCCCCTCCGTGATGGAGGAGGCCATCCACTTGCCTCCCGCCCGGACATAGTTGGAGAAGGTTGAGGTGGGATGTGCGGACTTGGGCTGGAGCTCGAAGTCTTGGAAATGGATGAGCAAAGGAGGAAGAAGGCGAGGCGAAAAGGTGGGTCCTTATCCCTTATATGGACGGACGAAGCTATGCGCCCCCGCCACCGGTAAAACTCGCTTATGCCCCAAGCGCCAGTAATCAATGGCGCGGTTGGGTTACCCACGTCCGTATTGATGGGAATCCCGGAATAAGGGGCACGATCTCCGCTTTGATAAGACGTGCCAAGGAAAGCGCCTCGCTAAACGCTACCGAGGTGGAACAAGAAAACGATTCAGATAAAGGCTCGGCCGTGGTGTGATGTCACGCCGCGGAATATGTCAGCAGATCTGTGCAAAAGTTATTCTCTCTACGGTAGTATGTGGAACTTGTTTTGCAGAGCCGGACACTATCCTTGTGTTCAAAATCTTCTATGAAGTATTCGGAGACAATATACGCGCCGGACTCGTCGTCATTGAAGCCTGGTTTAGGGGCTACTGAGGGAGTCCTGGATTAGGGGGTGTCCGGATAGCCGAACTATCACCGTTGGCCGGACTCCTGGACTATGAAGATACAAGATTGAAGACTTCGTCCCGTGTCCGGATGGGACTTTCCTTAGCGTGGAAGGCAAGCTTGAGGATACGGATATGTAGATCTCCTACGATTGTAACCGACTCTGTGTAACCCTAACCCTATCCGATGTCTATATAAACTGGAGGGTTTTAGTCCGTAGGACGAACACCAATCATACCATAGGCTAGCTTCTAGGGTTTAGCCTCTCTGATCTCGTGGTAGATCTACTCTTGTACTACCCATATCATCAATATTAATCAAGCAGGAGTAGGGTATTACCTCCATCGAGAGGGCCCGAACTGGGTAAAAACATCGTGTCCCTTGTCTCCTGTTACCATCCGCCTAGACGCATACGCTCAGACCCCTACCCGAGATCCGCCGGTTTGACACCGACATTGGTGCTTTCATTGAGAGTTCCTCCGTGTCGCCACCTATAGGCCCGATGGCTCCTTCAATCATCAAGAACGACGCAGTCCGGTGAGAATTTTCTCCCGGACAGATCTTCAGATTCGGGCCGGCTTTGCACCGCGGGCCAATTCGCTAGGCCATCCGGAGCAGATCGAAGCTACGCCCCGCCATCGTCGATTGGAAGCTTGAACTATACGTCCGATGTCCGCGGAGACTTGATCTTCGACGGATTCGAGCGTACCAGGCGTGCCGACCTGTCTCGATGGTTACGATCTAGCTCGCCACGGTCAGCCGAGGCCGCACCAAGATCCGCCCAACCCTTAATCCGGAGCCGGTTTCACGATCGAGGACGGTTGGTTGGACACCGCCTCGGGGGCTGAAATCTCGACGGCGATTGAGCCGAGCACCATCCCTGTCCTTTGCGAAGCTCATGACTCCCAGGTGCCGGACTCCTTTCTGGACTCCGAACCTCCCGCGCCTCTACCAGTCGAATCCGACTGGGCGCCTTTTATGGAGTCCACCGCCACAGACATCTTTCAGCACTCGTCCTTTGGCGATATCCTGAACTCATTAAAGTCCTCTCTTTGTCGAGAGCCCCGCCGAACTATGGTCGAAGGTTGGGATTCGACGACGAAGAAATTCAACGCCCACCCACCACCCACTTTGTAGCCACTGCCGATGATTTAACCGACATGCTCGACTTCGACTCAAGACATCGACGGTATGGACGACAGTGCGGAGACGATCAAGAGCCACCACGGGCACCTAAGGCCACCTCGTCATATGACATATACATGGTGGACATCCCAAAAGATGGGAATGGCGATGGAACGGCGAGGATGACCCTCCAAGAAACAACCCAAGCGCCGACGTCTGGCGCCGCTCTAAATCCCGCCACAAGAAAAAGCGGCGATTCTAAGACGGAGACAATAATACCGAACAATGTCAAGATGACCCTCCTCAGAGACTCGGCAGGAGTAGGGAGAAGCAAGTCCGCACGACAGTGCGGCAGAAAGAGAGGTAGAGGACGATAATTATGCGCCCCCCTCCGAAGACGAGGCAAGCCTCGACAACTACAAATTTGTCATGCCAGAGGACCCCCTACCCGAGATCCGCCGGTTTTGAAACTGACACCGGCCCTCTCTATGGCATGCCCTGGGGAGTCCTACTCCTACCGGGAGTAGGATCCCCCCTTTCCCTAGTAGGAGTAGGAGAGAAGGAAGGGGAAGAGAGAAGAGAAGGAAGGAGGTGGCGCCGCCCCTCCCCCTAGTCCAATTCGGACTAGGCCTTGGGGGGGGGGGGGCTGCCCTAGGCAGCCCCTCTCTCTCTCCCCTAAAGCCCAATAAGGCCCATATACTCCCCGGGAGGTGCTACCTCTTGAGCATTGCGTTGGTTTTCCCTTGAAGAGGAAAGGGTGATGCAGTAAAGTAGCGTAAGTATTTCCCTCAGTTTTTGAGAACCAAGGTATCAATCAAGTAGGAGACCAGGCGCGAGTCCCATGCACCTACACAAACAAACAAGAACCTCGTAACCAACACAATTAAGGGGTTGTCAATCCCTTCACGGTCACTTACGAGAGTGAGATATGATAGGTATGATAAGATGATATTTTTAGTATTTTTATGATAAAGATTCAAGGTAAAATAAAATGGTAATAAAAATAACGAAGTGTTGGAAGATTAATATGATAGAGAATAGACCTAGGGGCATAGGTTTCACTAGTGGCTTCTCTCAAGAGCATAAGTATTACAGTGGGTAAATGAATTACTGTCAAGCAATTGATAGAATTGAGCATAGTTATGAGAATATCTAGGTATGATCATGTATATAGGCATCACGTCTGTGACAAGTAGACCGAAATGATTCTGCATCTACTACTATTACTCCACACATCGACCGACTCCTGCTTGCATCTAGAGTATTAAGTTCATGAAGAACAGAGTAACGCGTTAAGAAAGATGACATGATGTAGGGGGATAAACTCATGCAATATGATATAAACCCCATCTTTTTATCCTCGATGGCAACAATACAACACGTGCCTTGCTGCCCTAACATCCTTTGGGAAAGGATACCGCAAGATTGAACCCAAAGATAAGCATTTCTCCCATTGCAAGAAAGATCAATCTAGTAGGCCAAACCAAACCGATAATTCAAGAGACTTGCAAAGATAACCAATCATACATAAAAGAATTCAGAGGAGATTCAAATATTGTTCATAGATAATCTCTATCATAAACCCACAATTCATCGGATCTCGACAAACACACCGCAAAAGAAGAGTACATCAAATAGATATCCAAGAAGATTGAGGAGAACTTTGTATTGAGATCCAAAGAGAGAGAAGAAGCCATCTAGCTAATAACTATGGACCCGAAGGTCTATGGTAAACCACTCACACATCATCGGAGAGGCTATGGTGTTGATGTAGAAGCTCTTCCTGATCAATGCCCCCTCCGACGGAGCGCCGGAAAAGGCTCCAAGATGGGATCTCACGGGTACAGAAGGTTGCGGCGGTGGAAATAGGGTTTTTTCTCCGTATATGATGTTTCCAGGGTATACGGGTATATATAGGAGGAAGAAGTATGTCGGTGGAGCAACGAGGGGCCCACTAGGGTGGAGGGCGCGCCCAGGGGGGTAGGCGCGCCCCCTACCTCATGCCTTATTCGTTGATTGCTTTACGTAGACTCCAAGTCCTCTAGATCACGTTTGTTCCGAAAATCATGTTCCCGAAGGTTTCATTCCGTTTGGACTCCGTTTGATATTCTTTTCCTTCGAAACACTGAAATAGGCAAAAAAAAGACAATTTGGGATGGGCCTCCTGCTAATAGGTTAGTCCCAAAAATAATATAAAAGTGTATAATAAAGCCCATTAAACATCCAAAACAGAATATAATATAGCATGGAACAATAAAAAAATATAGATACGTTGGAGATGTATCAAGCATCCCCAAGCTTAATTCTTGCTCGTCCTCGAGTAGGTAAATGATAAAAACAATTTTTTTGATGTGGAGTGCTACTTGGCATAATTTTCAATGTAATTCTCCTATTTATGGTATGAATATTCAGATCCGAAAGATTCAAGATAAAAGTTTAATATTGACATAAAAATAATAATACTTCAAGCACACTAACTAAGCAATTGTGTCTTCTCAAAATAACATGGCCAAAGAAAGTTCATCCCTACAAAATCATATAGTTTGGTCATGCTCCATTTTCCTCACACAAGAATGCTCTCATCATGCACAACCCTGATAACAAGCCAAGCAATTGTTTCATACTTCAGTAATCTCAAACGTTTTTCAACTTTCACGCAATACATGAGCGTGAACCATGGACATAGCACTATGGGTGGAATATAATATAATAATGGGGGTTATGTGGATAAGACAAAAAGGGAGAAAGTCTCACATCAACGCGGCTAATCAACGGGCTATGGAGATGCCCATCAATAGATGTTAATGTGAGGAGTAGGGATTGCCATGCAACGGTGCACTAGAGCTATAAATGTATGAAAGCTCAACAAAAGAAACTAAGTGGATGTGCATCCAACTTGCTTGCTCACGAAGACCTAGGACATTTGAGGAAGCCCATTGTTGGAATATACAAGCCAAGTTCTATAACGAAAAATTCCCACTAGTATATGAAAGTGACAAAACAAGAGACTATCTATCATAAGGATCATGGTGCTACTTTGAAGCACAAGTGTATAAAAAGGATAGTAGCATTGCCCCTTTTTATTTTCTCCTTTTTTGGGCCTTTCGTTTTTCTTTTGGCCTTTCTCCTTTTTTTTATTGGGACAGCGCTCTATGAATGATGATCATCACACTTCTATTTATTTACAACTCAATGATTAGAACTCGATACTAGAACAAAGTATGACTCTATATGAATGCCTCTGGCGGTGTACCGGGTATGCAATGAATCAAGAGTGACATGTATGAAAAATTATGCATGGCGGCTTTGCCACAAATACGATGTCAACTACATGATCATGCAAAGCAATATGACAATGATGAACGTGTCATGATAAACGGAACGGTGGAAAGTTGCATGGCAATATATCTTGGAATGGCTATGGAAATGCCATAATATGTAGGTATGGTGGCTGTTTTGAGGAAGATATAAAGAGGCTTATGTGTGATAGAGCGTATCTTATCACGGGGTTTGGATGCACCGGCGAAGTTTGCACCAACTCTCAAGGTGAGAAAGGGCAATGCAGGGTACCGAAGAGGCTAGCAATGATGGAAGGGTAAGAGTGCGTATAATCCATGGACTCAACATTAGTCATAAAGAACTCACATACTTATTGCAAAAATCTACAAGTCATCAAAACCAAGCACTACACGCATGCTCCTAGGGGATAGATTGGTAGGAAAAGACCATCGCTCATCCCCGACCGCCACTCATAAGGAGGACAATCAAAGAACACCTCATGTTTCAAATTTGTTACATAACGTTTACCATACGTGCATGCTACGGGATTTGTAAACTTCAACACAAGTATTTCTCAAATTCAAAACTACTCAAATAGCAAAACTTTAATATTACTACCTCCATATCTCAAAACAATCATCAAGCATCAAACTTCTCTTAGTATTCAACACACTTATAAGAAAGTTATAACTAACATTGAATACCTAGCATATTAGTACTAATTTCTCAATAAAAGCAAATTACCATGCTGTTTTGTAGGACTCTCAAAATAATATAAGTGGAGCATGAGATAACAAAAGTTTCAATAAAACAAAACCACCGCCGTGCTCTAAAAGATATAAGTGAAGCACTAGAGCAAAAACTATATAGCTCAAAAGATATAAGTGAAGCACATAGAGTATTCTAATAAATTCCGAATCATGTGTGTCTCTATCAAAAGATGTGTAAAACAAGGATGATTGTGGTAAAATAAAAAGCAAATACTCAAATCATACAATACTCTCCAAGCAAAACACATATCATGTGGTGAATAAAAATATAGCTTCAAGTAAAGTTACCGATGGACGAAGACGAAAGAGGGGATGCCTTCCAGGGCATCCCCAATATTTGGCTTTTTGGTGTCCTTAGATTATCCTTGGGGTACCATGGGCATCTCCAATCTTAGGCTTTTGCCACTCCTTGTTCCATAATCCATCAAATCTTTACACAAAACTTGAAAACTTCACAACACAAAACTCAACAGAAAATCTCGTAAGTCTGCTAGCTTAAAGAAAAAAAACACCACTTCAAGGTACTGTATTGAACTCATTCTTTATTTATATTGGTGTTAAACCCATCAGATTCCAACTTGTCTATGGTTTATAAAATCTTTTACTAGCCATAGATTCATCAAAATAAGCAAACAACACACGAAAAACAGAATCTGTCAAAAACAGAACAGTCTGTAGTAATCTGTAACTAACGCAAACTTATGGAACTCAAAAAATTCTACCAAAATAGGAAGACCTAGACAATTTGTTTATTGATCTTCTTAAATTGGAATAAGTATTTTATCACGTTCTTATGAATTTAAACAATTGTTTTCGTGAGCAGAAAGTTTCTGGAATTTTCAGCAAGATCAAATAACTATCATCCAAGAAGATCCTATAGGTTTGAATTGGCACAAACACTAATTAAAACATAAAAAATCTAACCATAGGTTAGATCAAATATTTATTCCTAAACAGAAGCAAAAAGCAAAAAAAAACTAAAATAAAATTGGGTTGCCTCCCAACAAGCGCTATCGTTTAACGCCCTTAGCTAGGAATAAAAGCAAGGATAGATCTAGGTATTGCCATCTTTGGTAGGCAATCCATAAGTAGCTCTCATAATAGATTCATATGGTAATTTTATTTTGTTTCTAGGAAAGTGTTCCATACCTTTCCTTAATGGAATCTGGAATCTAATATTCCCTTCCTTCATATCAATAATTGCACCAATCATTCTAAGGAAAGGTCTATCAAGAATAATAGGACATGAAGGATTGCAATTTATGTCAAGAACAATGAAATATACGGGTACATAGTTCCTGTTTGCAATAATAAGAACATCATTAATTCTTCCCATAGGTTTCTTAATAGTGGAATCCGCAAGGTGCAAGTTTAAAGAACAATCATCAAATTCACGGAATCCTAGCAAATCGCACAAGGTTTTTGGAATCGTGGAAACACTAGCACCCAAATCACACAAAGCATAGCATTCATGATCTTTAGTTCTAATTTTAATAGTAGGTTCCCACTCATCATAAATTTTTCTAGGGATATAAACTTCCAACTCAAGTTTTTCTTCATAAGATTGCATCAAAGCATCAACGAACATGTTTAGTAAAAGCCTTATTTTGACTATAAGCATGAGAAGAATTTAGCACGGATTGCAACAAGGAAATACAATCTATCAAAGAGCAATTATCATAATTAAATTCCTTGAAATCCAAAATAGTGGGTTCATTAATATCTAAAGTTTTTGACTTCTTCAATCCCACTTTTACCAATTTTTGCATCAAGATCTAAAAACTCTGAATTTTTGGAACGCCTTCTAGGTAAAGGTGACTCATCTCCAGTCCCATCATTATCAAGATTCATATTGCAAAACAAAGATTTAACAGGAGACACATCAATAACTTTTAGATCTTCATCTTTATTTTCATCAAAATTTTCCGGCTTAGCGACCATCTTATTAACTAAGGTGGCCTGCTTATCCGAAACTTCAGCTATTAATTTTTTGAGGTGAGCAATCTGAGATTTCAAACCATAAAATTCTTTAGACATATCATCGAGCTCTTTATTCATATAACTCATAAAGCTTTTTTGTTCCTTAAGCTCGTTCCTAAAAAAAATAGTATGATCAAATTGTAAAATCATAAAACTCCTGACATTGCTTTCGATCTCTTCTAACCTTTTAAGGTAAAGATCACCTAATCTAGGTAGAGCCATCATAACAAGCACGCAACTCAATACACGAGCAAAAAAGAAGCAAACGAAAAAGAGGCAAACGGAAAAGAGAGGGTGAATAAAACGGCAAGGGTGAAGTGGGGGAGAGGAAAACGAGAGGCAAATGGCAAATAATGTAGTGCGAGGGAGATGATTTTGTGATGGGTACTTGGTATGTCTTGACTTGTGCGTAGACTCAAGAACGGCGCTTTAAATCCTTCTTGCTACCTCTTGAGCACTGCGTTGGTTTTCCTTTGAAGAGGAAAGGGTGATGCAGTAAAGTAGCGTAAGTATTTCTCAGTTTTTGAGAACCAAGGTATCAATCCAGTAGGAGACCACGCGCGAGTCCCACGCACCTACACAAACAAAAAAGAACCTCGCAACCAACGCATTAAAGGGGTTGTCAATCCCTTCACGATCACTTATGAGAGTGACATGTGATAGATATGATAAGATAATATTTTTGGTGTTTTTATGATAAAGATGCAAGGTAAAATAAACGGTAATAAAAATAACTAAGTGTTGGAAGATTAATATGATAGAGAATAGACCCGGGGGCCATAGGTTTCACTAGTGGCTTCTCTGAAGACCATAAGTATTACTTGGGTAAACGAATTCATCACAAGCAATTGATAGAATTGAGCATAGTTATGAGAATATCTAGGTATGATCATGTATATAGGCATCACGTCTGTGACAACTAGACCGAAACGATTCTCAGATCTACTACTATTACTCCACACATCGATCGACCTCGCCTGCATCTAGAGTATTAAGTTCATGAAGAACAGAGTAACACATTAAGAAAGATGACATGATGTAGAGGGATAAACTCATGCAATATGATATAAACCCCATCTTTTTATCCTCGATGGCAACAATACAATACGTGCCTTTGTTGCCTCACACACCGGGAAAGGACACCGCAAGATTGAACCCAAAGCTAAGCACTTCTCCCATTGCAAGAAATATCAATCTAGTAGGCCAAACCAAACTGATAATTCGAAGAGACTTGGAAAGATAACCAATCATACATAAAAGAATTCAGAGGAGATTCAAATATTGTTCATAGATAATCTTTATCATAAACCCACAATTCATTGGATCTCGACAAACACACCGCAAAATAAGATTACATCGAATAGATCTCCAAGAAGATCGAGGAGAACTTTGTATTGAGATACAAAGAGTGAGAAGAAGCCATCTAGCTAATAACTATGGACCCGAAGGTCTGAGGTAAACTACTCACACATCATCGGAGAGGCTAAGGTGTTGATGTAGAAGCCCTCCGTGATCAATGCCCCCATGAGCCGAAAAAGGCCCCAAGATGGGATCTCACGGGTACAGAAGGTTGCAGTGGTGGAAATAGGGTTTTTGCTCCATATATGATGTTTCTAGGGTATATGGGTATATATAGGAGGAAGTAGTACGTCGGTGGAGCAACGAGGGGCCCACGAGGGTGGAGGGCGCGCCCAGGGGGGGTAGGCGCTCCGCCCTACCTCGTGCCTTCGTCGTTGATTGCTTTACGTAGAATCCAAGTCCTCTGGATCACGTTTGTTCCGAAAATCATGTTCCCGAAGGTTTCATTCCGTTTGGACTCTGTTTGATATTATTTTCCTTCGAAACACTGAAATAGGCAAAAAAAACAACAATTTGGGCTAGGCCTCCGATTAATAGGTTAGTCCCAAAAATAATATAAAAGTGTATAATAAAGCCCATTAAACATCCAAAACAGAATATAATATAGCATGGAACAATCAAAAGTTATAGATACGTTGGAGACGTATGAGGAGGTTCCCAGAACCCCCTAAGATTCCTAAGAATGCCCGAACTCATCCGAAACCATTCCGATGTCCAAACATAGTCATCCAATATATCGATCCTTATGTCTCGACCATTTCGAGACTCCTCGTCATGTCCGTGATCATATCTGGGACTCCGAACAACCTTCGGTACAACAAAACACATAAACTCATGATACCGATCGTTAAGCATGCAGACCCTACGGGTTCGAGAACTATGTAGACATGACCGAGACTCATCTCCGGTCAATAACCAATAGCGGAACCTGGATGCTCATATTGGTTCCTACATATTCTACGAAGATCTTTATCTCATTAAACCGCATAACAACATACGTTGTTCCCTTTGTCATCGGTATGTTACTTGCGAGATTCTATTGCTCGGTATCTCAATACCTAGTTCAATATCATTACCGGCAAGTCTCTTTACTCATTCCGTAATGCATGATCCCGCAACTAACTCATTATTCACATTGCTTGCAAGGATTATAGTGATGTGCATTACTGAGAGGGCCCAGAAATACCTCTCCGACAATCGGAGTGACAAATCCTAATCTCGGTCTATGCCAACTCAAAAAACACCATCGGAGACACCTATAGAGCATCTTTATAGTCACCCAGTTACGTTGTGACGTTTGATAGCACACTAAGTGTTCCTCCGGTATTCGGGGGTTGCATAATCTCCTAGTCATAGGAACATGTATAAGTTATGAAGAAAGCAATGGAAACAAACTAAACGATCATCGTGCTAAGCTAACGAATGGGTCAAGTCAGTCACATCATTCTCTATTGGTGTGATCTCGTTCATCAAATGACAAATCATTGTCCATGGCTAGGAAACTTAACCATCTTTGATAAACGAGCTAGTCAAGTAGAGGCATACTAGTGACACTCTGTTAGTCTATATATTCACACATGTACTAAGTTTCTGGTTATTACAATTCTAGCATGAATAATAAACATTTATCATGATATAAGGAAATATAAATAACAACTTTATTATTGCCTCTAGGGCATATTTCCTTCAGTCTCCCGCTTGCACTAGAGTCAATAATCTAGTTCACATCGCCATGTGAATTAACATCAATAGTTCACATTACCATGTGATTAGTTCACATCGCCATGTGACTAATACCCAAAGGGTTTTACTAGAGTCAATAATCTAGTTCACATCGCTATGTGATTAACACCCAAAGAGTACTAAGGTGTGATCATGTTTTTCTTGTGTGAGAAGCTTAGCCAATGGGTCTGTCACATTGAGAGCCGTATGTAATTTGCAAATTTCTATGTCTACAATGCTCTACACAGAGCTACTCTAGCTAATTGCTCCCACTTTCAATATGTATCCAGATTAAGACTTAGAGTCATCCGTATTAGTGTCAAAGCTTGCATCGGCATAACTCTTTACGCCAGACTCTTTATCACCTCCATAATCGGGAAATATCTCCTTAGTCTTCTAAGGTTAATATTGACCCCTGTCAAGTGATCCACTCCTGGATCAATATCGTACCCCCTTGCCAAACTCATGGCAAGGTACACAATAGGTTTGGTACACAACATAGCATACTTTATATAACATATGGCTGAGGCATAGGGAATGACTTTCATTCTCTTTCTTTCTGCCGTTTTCGTGTTATGAGTCTTTACTCAACTTCACACCTTGTAACACAGTCAAGAACTCCTTCTTTGACTGTTCCATTTTGAACTACTTCAAAATCTTGTCAAGGTATGTACTCATTGAAAAATCTTATCAAGCTCCTTGTTCTATCTCTATAGATCTTCATGCTCAATGTGTAAGCAGCTTTACCGAGGTCTTTCTTGAAAAACTCCTTTTCAAACACTCTTTTATGCTTTCCAAAAAAAATCTACATGATTTCCGATCAACAATATGTCATTCACATATACTTATCAGAAAGGCTATAGTGCTCCCACTCACTTTCTTGTAAATGCAGGCTTCTCAAAAGTCTATATAAAACCATATGCTTTGATCACAATATCAAAGCGTATATTCCAACTCCGAGATGCTTGCACCAGTCCATAAATGTATCGCTGGAGCTTCCACATTTTGTTAGCACCTTTAGGATTGACAAAACCTTCTAGTTGCATCATATACAACTCTTCTTTAATAAATCCATTAAGGAGTGCAATTTTGTTATCCATTTGTCAGATTTCATAAAATGCGACAATTGCTAACATGATTCGGACAGACTTAAGCATCACTACGAGTGAGAAAATCTCATCATTGTCAACACCTTGAAGTTGTCAAAAACTGTTTTTCGACAATTCGAGCTTTGTAGATAGTAACACTACTATCAGCGTCTGTCTTCCTCTTGAAGATCCATTTAATCTCAATGGCTCGCGATCAACCGGCAAGTCAATCAAAGTCCATACTTTGTTCTCATACATGGATCTAATCTCAGATTTCATGGCCTCAAACCATTTTGCGGAATCTGGGCTCATCACCGCTTCCTCATAGTTCGTAGGTTCGTCATGGTCTAGTAACATGACTTCCAGAATAGTATTACCGTACCACTCTGGTGCGGACCATACTCTGGTTGACCTACGAGGTTTGGTAGTAACTTGATCTGAAGTTTCATGATCATCATTATTAACTTTCCTCACTAATTGGTGTAGGCATCATCGAACCGATTTTTGTGATGAACTACTTTCCAATAAGGGAGCAGTCTGCTTACCTCATCAATTTCTACTTTCCTCCCACTCACTTCTTTCGAGAGAAACTCCTTCTCCAGAAAGGATCCACTCTTAGCAACAAAGATCTTGCCTTCAGATCTGTGATAGAAGGTGTACCCAATAGTTTCTTTTGGGTATCCTATGAAGACGCACTTCTCCGATTTGGATTTGAGCTTATCAAGCTGAAACTTTTTCACATAAGCATCGCAACCCCAAACTTTAAGAAACAACTGCTTAGGTTTCTTGCCAAACCACAGTTCATATGGTGTCGTCTCAACGGATTTAGATGGTGCCCTATTTAACGTGAATGCAGCTGTCTCTAATGCATAACCCAAAATGATAGTGATAAATCAGTAAGAGACATCATAGATCGCACCATATCTAATAAAGTACGATTACGACGTTCAGACACACCATTACGCTGTGGTGTTCCTGGTGGCGTGAGTTGCGAAATTATTCCGCATTGTTTCAAATGAAGACCAAACTCATAACTCAAATATTTACCTCCATGATCATATCGTAGAAACCTTATTTTCTTGTTACGATGATTTTCTACTTCACTCTGAAATTATTTTAACATTTGAAATGTTTCAGACTTATGTTTGATCAAGCAGATATACCCGTATCTGCTCAAATCATCTGTGAAGGTCAGAAAATAACGATACCCGCTGCGGGCCTCAACACTCATCGGACCGCATACATCAGTATGTAATATTTCCAATAAGTCAGTTGCTCGCTCCATTGTTCCGTAGAACGGAGTCTTAGTCATCTTGCCCATGAGGCATGGTTCGCAAGCATCAAGTGATTCATAATCAAGTGATTCCAAAAATCCATCAACATGGAGTGTCTTCATGCAGTACGGGAAACAACTAATTTGTCGTCAGGGGACGTCTTTGCCATCAGCTTTTTGTCGGGCAGACGACAAAGAAAGGGTTTGATGTCATCAGTAGACGACAAAGAAAAACTGTCGGTAAAATAAACATTGCCGTTTGCGAAAAAACACAGACGGCAAAGAACGTACTTTGCCGTATGTAATAGAAAAAGTAGACGGCAAAGATCTTTGCCGTCTGCGTTTTATATTACAGATGGCAAAGTATGTACTTCGCCGTCTGTAATATAAAACGCAGACGGCAAAGATCTTTGCCGTCTGGAAGAAGAAATGAAGACGACAAAGAAAGAAACACAGCACGCGGATCGATCACATGGATCAATGACATGGCAGGATCTCAACCACACATCCCCTCGTGCCCAAACACACCCCGTGCCCACGGCTCACGCGCCTCACACCCCCACGTGCAGCAATCTATCCCTTATCCTCTCCCCGACCATGATCTCTCTCCCCCACCGCGATATCTCTCTGGTTTCTCTCCCTTATCCACACGCCGTCGCCGGTCACCACCTCTCCCATCGGCCACCACCTCTCCCGCCAGCCCCGACCACTTCTCCCTTCGCTTCACCTCGGCCCGTCTGCCGCTTCGACCACGGCCCCGGCGCTCAAGCCCCGCCACGTCTCGGCCACCACCTCGCCCACCGGCCATCACCTCGCCTGTCGGCCACCACCTCTCGCGCCGGCCCGGCCACTTCCTCCGTCGCCGGCCTCGGCCTCACACCTCGGTTCGCAGGATCCGCCACGACGCCGCCTACCATCACTGTTGCCTTCCCCTTCACACGGGTGCCGGCCCTGTCGGCTCAAATAGTCAGAACATCCCAAATTTCCTATTTGGAATGTTTTACAATTATAGATAAGCATCCTATGCATTCTGCTTTGAATTTGAATACCATTTGAAGTTTCAGAGAGTTTTGAGTTTGAATTTGAATTCCAAACTTTGGCATGTGGGAAACAATTCCAAAACTAAGCCCGATAAATACTTGATCAAAAGTATGAGAGGAGCAAACATGACACTCAAAAATATCGAGGAAACAATGCCAAAAGAATTGGAATTCAAATCAATTTTATTTGAATTTGAAAAAATAGATTTTCATAAAGTTTGGATTTTGCCTTTGGAAAAATGTTCAACTGAAAGGAATATTCCTGATCATTTTGGTATATATATACCCTATATAAAATATTTATAGTTTATGTTTTATTTTGGTTTTGTTTTATTTAAAAAAAATAAAAGAAAAAGTCTTAAGGCCAGCCAACCACCCAGCCCGGCCAGGCCACCTCCTCCTCCTCCCAAGACTTTGGCCCCAAGCCTGACCCACTTGGCCACCAGTGAGAAACCCGGCCCAGCACTCCTCAAGACCCTGAACCCTGTGGTCCCGGCCACCCGACCAACCCTCCTCTCTCCTCTCATCGACCAGCCCCGCCTGCCTTCTTCCTCGCCCACGTGAACCTCGCCGGGAGATCCACCGGATCCCAAGGATCCGGATCCCGACAGCCCGATGCCCTTCCGCCTCGCCTCACCCCTGGCTATATAAGCCAAGCCCCCGCACCCCATTCCCTTAGCCTCACGGAGCCCCTCTCCTCTCTCTCCTGGCACGCTGGAGCCCGAGCTCCCCACCGCCAAAACCTCGCTGTCGCCGCCTGGTGCCCCCGACCTCCCCCAACACCACCGAACCTCCCCGAGCTCTCAAGATCCCCGACGTCGCTGGCTCGCTGACGCCGAGCCCCGAGCACTCTGGCCAAGTCGCCGGGAGTCCGGTGAGTCCCCTGCAACCCCCCACTGCTTAGATCCTAAACCTAGGGTTAGGATTAGAAGCCTCAAGGCACGTTTTATTTAGAAAACCGGACGGCCGAGCGGTTTATTTTTTAGTTAGGTTTATTTTAGTTAGGCCGGTTACATTAGTTAAACCCTAGGCCCATTTAGTCTATCCGACGCCTAGTGCATGATAGGCCCATTAGGCTTTTTCTTTTATTTTAATTTTCTGCTTTTAGCGAATAGTTTCAATTTTCAAAAATGTGTATCTTTTATTCTGTTTAATATTTTTGAGTGATTCTTTTTTGTTGGATTGCAAATTTTATGTAGTTTCTGAAAAACATATATTTAGCTATGTTAAAAATAATTAAAAATGCTTTAATATTGTTTTAGTCAGAATAGCAAATCTGCTATAGTTTTAGTTAGAAAAATTATTTTGCATGATTCTTTTGCCATCACTTTATATTGATATTGTCAAACCCTAGAAATTAACCTTGGTATTTTAGGATTAATAAATAATTAATTCTAGGCAGAATCCTATTAATCCTAATTAATTGCCTAGTTCTCGCTTTTCCTAATTAATTAATTAGTAAATTAATTTATTTTTAACTTGTGATTAGTTATTCTAGGTTAGTTTACATTACTTCATTAGATGAACTTTTATTTATAATTAATAAAAGTTTTAAATTAATTTTCTTAATAGAAATTGGATTAGGCCTAAAATGAGTTTTATAATAGCTATTTAATTAATTCTTTTTGCTCCTAGTTACTTAGTTAATCCTTTTCTCGTTAAGTTAACCTAAAACCATGATTAGGTTATATTGAGGAATTTTTGTTATATAAAAACTATTTTTGTTATTATTGGAATAGGGAAAAACTTTGAGTTGATTTCTTTGAGTTTTCCTTTTGATTTGGTTTTGATTGTTTTGTTGTGCTATGTTACTTTTGTTATCTTGTGTGATCCTCTTGCTTTATGCTTATTGTGTTATTGTTTGTCTCGGTAGAGTTTCCTGAGTGCTAAGCTTGCTACTACGACTCTTTAGCTTACGAGGATCATCAAGAAGGCAAGTTTTGATCATGTTATTTCTATACCTATGTTTTTGTGCATTAGTAGTTGTCACCACCCCACCATTGCATGCAGAGTGAAATCTTGAAGTCATTAAACTTGAGTAGTATCATGTGGTAGGATGAACCTAATCCCCTTGTTACCATGACCGGGACGTAGTAGTTATTTTGCTATGCTCAGAGACGGGATTTGGGATGAGTGAAATTCATAAGCAAGATGTGAGAGTCAATGATGATGACAACCCATGGACTACAATGATCAAGATGGACTTGGAAAATCACTCTTGGGTGGAGGGCGGTTGGCCGACGGGCACCTGGAGCACCCAGTGGTGGCGGGATGCATGGAGAAGCGCCATGACATCCTCATGGAAAGCTTCACCCAGCCACGAAGAGAAGGATGGATGCCCCATGACCGGAAGCTTACTGCAGCCGCAAGCCATTATGGGCTCACTGGGTTGACCCTAGTAGTGACGGCGGATTCGGTACTACGAGAAGTAGACGAACGGTAGGATTGGATGGGTACTAAGCGTTGGCGGAAGAACTCTTTGGAAGACCCTGTTTATTCGTCCCGCCTTCAAACACCATGAAGTGCGAAGACTCTAAAGGAGGAATGATTCTTGCGGGAAAGTGCGCAAACCTCTGCAGAGAGTTATAACCTAATCGATTAGCCGTGTCCTGCTACTTTACATTTGAGCCTCTGGAACTTGGAAGTATTCGGATATCTCAACACTAAAACTAATGAATTAATTTGAGGGTTTATGACTTAATAATAATTGGGAACGAGATATTGGTTGGCGGAACCATCTCAATAACTACCAACAATTTGTAGTAATTTGCAAATAAGTCCACTGTAGTAGGATAAAATTGGCTTTTCGCAAAATGATGAAACTTAGAGCTCCACAGCCAAAAATGCATATAGAGGTAGTAACTTTATTATTGTTATTCTTCATGACTTGCCGCCTTATTCCAAAAGTCGACCTACATGGCTGCAACGTATTATGTTGCGTAGATATATTCCGATCAGAGTGAGGCTACGCCCGCGCTTGGCGATTACCCTTTGAGTCGGATGGACTCGCTTTACCTCGACGCTCAAGCAGCATTAGTAGTTTATTTCTCATGAGTTGGCCTTGAGCGAATTTATTCCCTTGTAATAAAGACTCTATATGAGAATCGTGTAATAAAATTCAGGTGTGATTGAACTTTGATTACTTTATCGATGTACCGTGAGTACCAAAGATGATCTTGGGATGGTACAGACACGAGAGACTTGACCGATGTTGGGTCAGTCACACAGAGATGGTATCGAGCACACGCCGAATCGTAGGATCGTAACCCCTAGGATCGGAAAGCCATAAGCAGAGACCATTTACTTTGAACCCCTTTTCATTCTATACTTCTTCTCTGATCTATTCTGACTCTTCTCCCCTTTGCAACATTCTAGATGGCCGTCGAGTTCACCCAGCTTTGCTACTGAGTTCTCGCCACCGATGAGACGATGCCCTTTGGAAGAAAGTCGGTCCAGATGGTGAAGTTGAAGATTGCTCGCCCTCGATCACCGGGAAACCCACTAATGCACTTCCGACGGACACCCGCCATGTGATTGAGGTGCATATCCTGTGGAGGACTTTTGGAGGACACACGGAGCCTATCAACTTTGAGTTCACCGAGTTCAACTGGATCATCTAAGGGACGTGGCGATCTATCGAGCACTTGGACATCTCCGAGAGGAGTACAGGCCGAGCTCGATCACTCAGACCTCGCCATGGTTTCTCGCAGGCAAGGAATGGAGATATCATCCGTACCATCGAGGACGCTTCCACCCTCTCTTACATCCAGACTTGGAGTGTCTTCTCGTGAAACGGGAGATTCAGGCTCGCCAGAACTCAAGACACACGGAAGCTTTTGTTCCGCTGAATCGAATCGGAGGAGAAGGCACGCGCAGACTTCCTTGGCCATGAGGAAGAAATCACGGACTTCATGGAGACAATCGATGACACGAAGATGAAGCTTGCCGCGATAGAGGAGAAGATGGACTTGGGAGAGGACCTTTACCCGAGTGGAGACGAAGCACCCCTCGTGAGCAATGATCAGGATTTCAAGGAGTACCACCAAGGAAACCCCAAGAGGAGGCGCCACCGATGAAGACTGTTTAGTCGACCACCATGTTATCTTTTACTTTTTTCGCCGATCGTTAGGCCGATGTTTTTCCTTCGATTAGTCATGAGCTTTTGTAATCGAGTTTGAACCATGTTTGAGTGGAATGAATAAATGTTTGGTGTGTTATGATTGTGCATTCATGTGGGTAGTGTTATTCTCATAGACCCTTGTTCTATTCTAATCTTCTCACCCACTCCAAAACACCAGATGCCTCCGAGACGTGATAATCGGTTTCCAGCCGAGCTCACCCACCGCTTCCAAAGCAGCAGTAATGCACCGATGCAACTCCTTATTCGTAATCGTAACAACACCGCCAACAATCCACCGCCACCACCACCACCCAATCGTGGACAACTTGACTCGATTTACGAGGTTGAATCCGCCGGTGTTCTCTAGTAGCACCGAGCCAATTGTGGTCGATGATTGGCTCCGCAAAATCGGAAGGAGCTAGTCACCGTTGGATGCACCGATGTCGAGAAGGTGCGCTTTGCACGCACATCAACCGGATGGACCCGCAGCTTCTTGGTGGTGGAATCAAGAGGTTTGGGGTCAAGGGAAAGTTAGCACCCGATTCATCGCCCATACAAAATCCTCGAACGTCGTGGAGAAGTTGCATACAAGTTGGAATCGGAAGGATTGTCAGGAGTTCATGATGTCTTCCATGTTTCTCACCAAGAAGTGTCATGCCGACATGGCCGATGTTCCGTTGAGAGACACAAGGCCCCTAGAGGCCATAGCCTTTGACAAAGGTGATTTGACTTACAAGGAGAAACGGTCAAAATTCTCGAGATCGCAAGCGAGTCACCCGCATGACAAAGTCATCAAGTTACGCAAGGTGCCGTGGAGTCACCACACCGAGGAAGAAGCCACCTGGGAACGCGAAGAAGATCTTCGTCGAGACCATCCGCACCTATTTGCTAGCCAACCCGAATCTCGAGGGCGAGATTCATCTTAAGGTGGGTAGGTTTGTAACATCCCAAATTTCCCTATTTGGAATGTTTTACAATTATAGATAAGCATCCTATGCATTCTGTTTGAATTTGAATACCATTTGAAGTTTCAGAGAGTTTTGAGTTTGAATTTGAATTCCAAACTTTGGCATGTGGGAAACAATTCCAACACTCAGCACGATAAATACTTGATCAAAAGTATGAGAGGAGCAAACATGACACTCCAAAAATATCGGAGGAAACAATGCCAAAGAATTGGAATTCAAATCTGAATTTTATTTGAATTTGAAAAAATAGATTTTCATAAAGTTTGGATTTTGCCTTTGGAAAAATGTTCAACCTGAAAGGGAATATTCCACGATCATTTTGGTATATATATACCCTATATAAAATATTTATAGTTTATGTTTTATTTTGGTTTTGTTTTTATTTAAAAAATAAAAGAAAAAGTCTTGAGCCAAAGCCACCCAGCCCAAATACCCACCTCCCTCCTCCCCTCAAGACTGGCCCAAACCTTAGCCCACTGAGGCCACCCAGTGAGAGCCGGCCAACAGACTCCCGCACCCCTCGCCTGAAAACCCTGTGGTCCGGCCACCCGACCGAACCCTCCTCTCTCCTCTCATCGACCAGCTGGCCCCGCCTGCCTCTTCTTCCTCGCCCACGAATGTGAACCTCACGGAGATCCACCGGATCCCAAGGATCCGGATCCCCGATGCCCGATGCCCTTCCGCCTCGCCTGACCCACGGCTATATAAGCCAAGCCCCTGCACCCCATTCCCCTTAGCCTCATGGAGCCCCTCTCCTCTCTCTCTCCCAAAACGCCGGGCCCGAGGCTCCCACCGCCGCCAAAACCCTCGCCGTCGCCGCCTGGTGCCCCGACCTCCCCAACACCACCGAACCCTCCCGAGCTCCTGCATCCCCAAGCGTCTCGCTTGAAGCTTCATGACGCCGGAGCCCCGAGCACTCTCGCCGCCAAGTCATGGAGTCCGGTGAGTCCCCGCAACCCCCCACTGCTAGATCCTAAACCTAGGGTTAGGATTAGAAGCCTCAAGGGTACGTTTTATTTAGAAAACCGGACGGCCGAGCGGTTTATTTTTTAGTTAGGTTTATTTTAGTTAGGCCGGTTCGTTAGTTAAACCCTAGGCCCATTTAGTCTATCTCGACGCCTAGTGCATGATAGGCCCATTAGGCTTTTTCTTTTTATTTTAATTTTCTGCTTTTAGCGAATAGTTTCAATTTTCAAAAATGTGTATCTTTTATTCTGTTTAATATTTTGAGTGATTCTTTTTTGGTGGATTGCAAATTTTATGTAGTTTCTGAAAAACATATATTTAGCTATGTTAAAAATAATTAAAAATGCTTTAATATTGTTTTAGTCAGAATAGCAAATCTGCTATAGTTTTAGTTAGAAAAATTATTTTTGCATGATTCTTTTTGCCATCACTTTATATTGATATTGTCAAACCCTAGAAATTAACCTTGGTATTTTAGGATTAATAAATAATTAATTCTAGGCAGAATCCTATTAATCCTAATTAATTGCCTAGTTCCTGTTTTCCTAATTAATTAATTAGTAAATTAATTTATTTTTAACTTGTGATTAGTTATTCTAGGTTAGTTTCTGTCACTTCATTAGATGAACTTTTATTTATAATTAATAAAAGTTTTAAATTAATTTTCTTAATAGAAATTGGATTAGGCCTAAAATGAGTTTTATAATAGCTATTTAATTAATTCTTTTTGCTCCTAGTTACTTAGTTAATCCTTTTCTCGTTAAGTTAACCTAAAACCATGATTAGGTTATATTGAGGAATTTTTGTTATATAAAAACTATTTTTGTTATTATTGGAATAGGGAAAAACTTTGAGTTGATTTCTTTGAGTTTTCCCTTTTGATTTGGTTTTGATTGTTTTGTTGTGCTATGTTACTTTTGTTATCTTGTGTGATCCTCTTGCTTTATGCTTATTGTGTTATTGTTTGTCTCGGTAGAGAGTTTCCTGAGAAGCTTGCTACTACGACTCTTTAGCTTACGAGGATCATCAAGAAGGCAAGTTTTGATCATGTTATTTCTATACCTATGTTTTTGTGCATTAGTAGTTGTCACCACCCCACCATTGCATGCAGAGTGAAATCTTGAAGTCATTAAACTTGAGTAGTATCATGTGGTAGGATGAACCTAATCCCCTTGTTACCATGACCCCGGACGTAGTAGTTATTTTGCTATGCTCAGAGCGGGATTTGGGATGAGTGAAATTCATAAGCAAGATGTGAGAGTCAATGATGATGACAACCCATGGACTACAATGATCAAGATGGACTTGAAAATCACTACTGGGTGGAGGACGGTTGACGGGCACCTGGAGCACCCAGTGGTGGCCGGATGCATGGAGAAGCGCCATGACATCCTGCGGAAAGCTTCACCCAGCCACGAAGAGAAGGATGGATGCCCCATGACCGGAAGCTTACGCAGGCACCGCAAGCCATTATGGGCTCGGGCCGGGTTGACCCTAGTAGTGACGCTGGTGGGCGGTACTACGAGAAGTAGACGAGCGGTAGGATTGGATGGGTACGGCGGTGGCGGAAGAACTCTTTGGAAGACCTGTTTCATTCGTCCCGTCTTCAAACACCATGAAGTGCTAAGACTCTAAAGGAGGAATGATTCTTTGCGGGTAAGTCGCAAACCTCTGCAGAGAGTTATAACCTAATCGATTAGCCGTGTCCCCGGTTACGGACATTTGAGCCTCTGGAACTTGGAAGTATTCGGATATCTCAACACTAAAACTAATGAATTAATTTGAGGGTTTATGACTTAATAATAATTGGGAACGAGATATTGGTTGGCGGAACCATCTCAATAACTACCAACAATTTGTAGTAATTTGCAAATAAGTCCACCTGTAGTAGGATAAAATTGGCTTTTCGCAAAATGATGAAACTTAGAGCTCCACAGTACCAAAAATGCATATAGAGGTAGTAACTTTATTATTGTTATTCTTCATGACTTGCCGACTTATTCCAAAAGTCGACCTACATGGTCGCAACGTATTATGTTGCGTAGATATATTCGATCAGAGTGAGGCTACGCCCGCGCTGGCGATCGCTTCTTGAGTCGGATGGACTCGCTTTACCTCGACGCTTCAAAGCATTAGTAGTTTATTTCTCATGAGTTGGCCTTGAGCCGAATTTATTCCCTTGTAATAAAGACTCTATATGAGAATCGTGTAATAAAATTCAGGTGTGATTGAACTTTGATTACTTTATCGATGTCTCGTGAGTACCAAAGCATGATCTTGGGATGAATGCATACGTAGACTTGACCGATGTTGGGTCAGTCGCTACATTAAAGTAGCAGGCTGCGCGGGCTATCTGGCGAGCATGGCCGGGCGGCGGTTCGAAGACTAGGGCACGACTGCTACGGGCCGATGCGGGAAGGACAACCAGTCCTGGAGGGCCCTGCAAACGACGTGCGGGCGGTCGGCGCTAGCAGGGCGTGGGCGTCTTTGGTCGCTGGCGTCACATGGCGAGCATGGCAGCGCCGGCAGAGGATGGTCAAGGGCGGTGGCGCGGCAAGGCGAGCAAGGCAAGGCGGCGGTGGTGGATTCCTGGCCAGTAGAAGGACGGCCGGCGGTCAAGTCCCTGTTCCTGCAGTGGAGAAGGACTTGATTGCTTTTATTTTTTACTTTCTAGGGTCCTTTGTGTAAATTTTCAGGACAACTGTGTAACTTCTCTGTAACTCCACCTACAATGAATGAAAGGTAGCATGGCTGTGTCGAAGCAAAATCTACGTGAGCTGAAACTACTCTCTTCGATATGATGTTCATGTGTCCAGCGAGATGCTATGCTCTGACGTTATTTAAAGAATGCAAAACAATCTTTGCCATCTCTACTTTAATCTAGATGACGGCAAAGAACAAGTTTTGACTGACGGCAAAGAACAGGGTTTTGCCGTCTATCATTTTTGCGATAGACGACAAATCTGTAGTTGGCTGACGGCAAAATCTTTGCCGTCTGCCCGATGAATTGCTGACGGCAAAGCAGTCTTTGCCGCGACCCTCTTTGCCGTCTATGTTTGCCGTCAGCCGGATGACGGCAAACTCTTTGCCGTCTGTATTTCGCTCTTTGCCGTCTGTACTCGCCAGACGGCAAACTAACTGATTCCTGTAGTGATGCGCTTTACACTGATACGTCTCCAATGTATCTATAATTTTTGATTGTTCCATGCTATTATATTATCTGTTTTGGATGTTTCTAGGCTTTATTAAACACTTTTATATTAATTTTGGGACTAACCTATTGACCTAGAGCCCAGTGCCAGTTTCTGTTTTTTTCCTTGTTTTTGAGTATCGTAGAAAAGGAATACCAAACGGAGTCCAATTGACGTGCCAATTTTTGATGATTTTTTATGGACCAAAAGAAGACCACGGAGCATCGGAGTTGGGCCAGAAGAGCCCCGGGCTGCTCACGAGGGTGGCGGGCGCGCCCAGCCCCCTAGGGCACGCCCCCTGCCTCGTGGACAGCCCGGAGACCCCACTGACGTGAAACATACGCCAAAAATTCCAATAAATACTGAAACGATCAGGGAACAGAATAGATCGGGAGTTCCGCCGCCGCAAGCCTCTGTAGCCACCAAAAGTCAATCGAGACCTGTTCAAGACTCACGGAGGGAGGAACCTCACCGGTGGCCATCTTCATCATCCCGATGTTCTCCATGACGATGAGGGAGTAGTTCACCCTCGAGGCCGAGGGTATGTACCAAAGAGCTATGTGTTTGATCTCTCTCTCTCTCTCTCTCTCTCTCTCTCTCTCTCGTGTTCTTGATTTGGCACGATCTTGATGTATCGCGAGCTTTGCTATTATAGTTGGATCTTATGTTTCTTCTCCTCCTCTTCTCTCTTGTAATGGATTGAGTTTTCCCTTTGAAGTTATCTTATCGGATTGAGTCTTTAATGATTTGAGAACACTTGAAGTATGTCTTGCCGTGCATATCTGTGGTGACAATGGGATATCACGTGATTCACTTGATGTATGTTTTGGTGATCAACTTGCGGGTTCCACCCATGAACCTATTCATAGGGGCTGGCACACGTTTCGGCCGTGATTCTCGAGAAACTTTGGGGCACTCTTTGAGGTTCTATGTGTTGGTTGAATAGATGAATCTGAGATTGTATGATGCATATCGTATAATCATACCCACGGATACTTTAGGTGACATTGGAGTATCTAGGTGACATTAGGGCTTTGGTTGATTTGTGTCTTAAGGTGTTATTCTAGTACGAACTCTAGGGCTGTTTGTGACACTTATAGGAATAGCCCAACAGATTGATTGGAAATAATAACTTTGAGGTGGTTTCGTACCCTACCATAATCTCTTTGTTTGTTCTCCGCTATTAGTGACTTTGGAGTGACTCTATGTTGCATGTTGAGGGATAGTTATATGATCCAATTATGTTATTATTGTTGAGAGAACTTGCACTAGTGAAAGTATGAACCCTAGGCCTGGTTTCAACGCATTGCAATACCGTTTACGCTCACTTTTATCGCTTGCTACCTTGCTGTTTTTATATTTTCAGATTACAAAAACCTATATCTACCATCCATATTGCACTTGTATCACCATCTCTTCGCCGAACTAGTGCGCCTATACAATTTACCATTGTATTGGGTGTGTTGGGGACACAAGAGACTCTTTGTTATTTGGTTGCAGGGTTGTTTGAGATAGACCATTTTCAACCTACTCCTCCTATGGATTGATAAACCTTAGGTCATCCACTTGAGGGAAATTTGCTACTGTCCTACAAACCTCTGCACTTGGAGGCCCAACAACATCTACAAGGAGAAGGTTGCATAGTAGACATCAAGCTCTTTTCTGGCGCCGTTGCCGGGGAGGTGAGTGCTTGAAGGTATATCTTTAGATCTTGCAATCGAATCTTTTTGTTTCTTGTTTTAGCACTAGTTTAGTTTATAAAAGAGAACTACAAAAAATGGAATTGAGTTTGCCTCATATGCTTCATCTTTTTAATATCTTTCGTGAGTATGATGGAAAAGAAAATTGTGCCAAAGTGTTAGAAGAAGAATGCATTAAAATGTTTGGCACTAAATCCTTGAATGATGAGCATGATTGCAATATTGTTAGTATGAACTCTTCGAATATCCATAGTACTAATGATGATTGCAGTAGTTATGATGAAAATGTCTCCTATAAACATGTCAATTTTTGTGGAGTGCATTGGGTTTGTAAGTACACACCAAATAGGGAAGATAGATATTGCAAGAGGCATAAGTACTTAGAAACTAAATTGTTGCAAGAAAGTCTAGATGATTGTACTGAAAGATTCAATATTTATCACGCCCCTTGTGAACTTTGCAATGAACATGGTCATTTAAAGCTCCAATGCTATTTGTTTCATGATCAAGTCGTGTCCAAAAATTGTGATAACTTGATTACTCTTGAGCATCGTAAAGAGCTTAGTCTTCTTTTGGGTTATGAAGAAATGAAACGTATAACTGAGGGTATTCCAAAATTTAATCTCGGTAAATTTCTTGATTTTGATCTAGAGAAGATTTATGTGTATTGTGCGGTGAATTGCATTGAAAACCCTTATATTTCCAATTACATAAAGAAAAGAAAACAAATAGAAGATGAAGAGAATACTAAAGAAAGGGAAGGGACTTCCCAATATTCTCCTATTATTTCTTATGATGAATCAGGTAACGAGGAGGAGCCTTCTATTAAACCAATCTCATTAATAAAGAGCTCCAAAAAGAGGATTGAACCCACACATGAGGTGAATAAGAAGAAAAGAAAAAGGAAGAGAGGTAAAAAGATATCTCTCCCGAATAATGTTGCTCCTATTATTGTTGTGCCTCATGAAAATGAAGATGATGCACTTGATGATGATCTCGTCATGCCTATTACTTGTTGTGATGATTATGATTGGGAAGATAGTGATACTTCTTATGATCTTTAAAACCTTTTTGGTACTTGCTTGGAAGAATATGATAATTTCTATACTATTGGTGCTATCCATACTATTAATGATGAGAGTGATTATGCTTATGATATGAAAAGGCCCAAGCTTGGGGAAGCTATGTTTGATGAGGATGATATATTTGAGAATATATTTGCTGCAATTAATGTTTGTCCCAAGCTTGGGGATGCTACGTTTAATGAACATGATATTTTTAGCCTCTCAAGTTTTGATATGCAAAGTTGTTATGATGATAGCATGCCTTCTACCTATGATGATTATATTTATGAAAGTGGGTTTAGAAGAGTGTCAACTTTAGGAAGTAATGATCCCACTACTTTGGAGGATGTTGAATCTTATAATATTTATGTAAGTGGATTTGGAGAGGTCATGACTTTATTTAGTGATGTATCCACTATCTTGGAAGAGGTTTCAATCGATTATGATGAGAACAAAGTTGCTACTTATGATGATTATTGTGATGAAACTTATGCTATAAAAAGTAGTGATGATTATATTTATAAAACTTGTCATGATTGTGATTACCCTTTTTTTGAACATCACTCCTTTAATGTGGAAACAATTTATAGTATTCAAGTATTTTATGATACTCCCACTACTCATGGGAATAAATTTGCTTATGTGGAGAGTAGTAAATTTTCTATGCAAGTACATCATGAAAAGAATGCTTTCTGTTCTGGTTATATTGTTGAATTCATTCATGATGCTACTGAAAATTATTATGAGGGAGGAATATATGCTTGTAGGAATTGCAATAATATCAAGTTTCCTCTCTATGTGCTTAAAGCTTTGAAGTTATGCTTGTTTTACCTTCCTATGCTAGTTGATTATTGTTCCCATAAGTTATTTGCTCACAAAATCCCTATGCATAGGAAGTGGGTTAGACTTAAATGTGCTAGTCATATTCTTCATGATGCTCTCTTTATGTCTCAATTCTTATCTTTTATGTGAGCATCATTGAAATCGTCATGCCTAGCTAGGGCGTTAAACGATAGCGCTTGTTGGGAGGCAACCCAATTTTATTTTAGTTTCTTGCTTTTTGGTTCTGTTTAGGAATAAATAATCCATCTATCTTATGTTTAGATGTGGTTTTGTGTGTTAATTAGTGTTTGTGCCAAGTAGAACCTTTGGGAAGACTTGGGTGAAGTCTTTATGATCATGTCAGAAAAAAACAGAAACTTTAGCGCTCACGAGATTAGCTTAAACTTTTTACTGGAGAGTGATATTTAGTTGATTATTTTTCAGATGATTACTAGACAAATTCCTCAGGTCCAACAATTTATTTTAGAATTTTTGGAGTTCCATAAATTTGCCTTAGTTACAGATTACTACAGACTGTTCTGTTTTTGACAGATTCTGTTTTTCGTGTGTTGTTTGCTTATTTTGATGAATCTTTGGCTAGTAAAATAGTTTATAAACCATAGAGAAGTTGGAATACAGTAGGTTTAACAAAAATATAAATAAGAATGAGTTCATTACAGTACCTTGAAGTGGTGTTTTGTTTTCTTTCGCTAATGGAGCTTACGAGTTTTCTGTTGAGTTTTGTGTTGTGAAGTTTTCAAGTTTTGGGTAAGGATTCGATGGACTATGGAATAAGTAGTGTCAAGATCCTAAGCTTGGGGTTGCACAAGGCACCCCAAGGTAATATTTAAGGACAACCAAGAGCCTAAGCTTGGGGATGCCCCGGATGGCATCCCCTCTTTAGTCTTCGTTCATCGGTAACTTTACTTGGAGCTATATTTTTATTCACCACATGAGATGTGTTTTGCTTGGAGCGTCAATTTATTTTGATAGTATTTGTTTGATGTTGTTTAGGATAATGTTTTGCATCTTTATTTTCAATAAAAATGTCGAGGATAGCCTTTACTATGCTTATTTTGCAAGTATATATGTTGCTGTTTGAAAACAGAAAGTTTCCGCTGTTGCAAAAATTCCATAGAAAAGTCAGAATGTGATAAAATGTTGAAACCTTTTGCATTATAAGCTCTGATAAATTTACTACAGTTGGAATTTTCTTTCATAATTTTTTTAGTTAGGGAAGTATGATGAATCTTGCATTCTTTACAGACTGTACTGTTTTGACAGATTGCTGTTATGTTTGCATTGTTTGCATATGTCTGCTTGTTTAATGATTCTATTTGAGGATAGGAGTATTAAATATGCAGAGACATTTAGTATGCAATGTTGAATAATAATTTTAATGATTTGCTACAGTATAGTATGATAAGGTTTTTGCATTGGTTTATACTAACTTATCTCACGAGTGCTTGTTGAGCTTGGTGTGGATGAAGCTTTTGAGATTTAGGAAACCGTGATATGAGAGGAATTAAGGAGACACAAAAGCTTAAGCTTGGGGATGCCCAAGGCACCCGAAGATATTATTTCAAGAAGTCTCAAGCATCTAAGCTTGGGGATACCCCGGTAGGCATCCCACCTTTTCTCTTCAACAACTATCGGTCAATATCGGTTGAACCTAAGTTTTTGCTTCTTCACATGATTTGTGCTATCCTTGCAATGTAGTTTTATTTTGTTTTGCTTGCTGTTTGAATAAAATACCAAGATCTGAAATTCTTAAATGTTAGAGAGTCTTCACATATCTTCATAATTATTCGACTACTCATTGATCTTCACTTATATCTTTCGGAGTAGTTTTGTTATTTGCTCTAGTGCTTCACTTATATCTTTTAGAGCACGGTGGTAGATTTGTTTTATAGAAACTATTGATCTCTGATGCTTCACTTAGATTATTTTGAGAGCCTTAAATAGCATGGTAATTTGCTTAAATAATCCTAATATGCTAGGTATTCAAGATTAGTAAAAACTTTCTTATGAGTGTTTTGAATACTAAGAGAAGTTTGATGCTTGATGATTGTTTTGAGATATGGAGGTAGTGATATCAAAGTTGTGCTAGTTGAGTAGTTGTGAATTTGAGAAATACTTGTGTTGAAGTTTGCAAGTCCCGTAGCATGCACGTATGGTAAACGTTATGTAACAAATTTGAAACATGAGGTGTTCTTTGATTGTCTTCCTTATGAGTGGCGGTCGGGGACGAGCGGCGGTCTTTTCCTACCAATCTATCCCCCTAGGAGCATGCGCGTAGTGCTTTGGTTTTTGATGGCTTATAGATTTTTGCAAAAAGTATGTGAGTTCTTTATGACTAATGTTGAGTCCATGGATTATACGCACTCTCACCCTTCCATCATTGCTAGCCTCTTCGGTACCGTGCATTGCCCTTTCTCACATTGAGAGTGGGTGCAAACTTCACTGGTGCATCCAAACCCCGTGATATGATACGCTCTATCACACATAAACCTCCTTATATCTTCCTCAAAACAGCCACCATGCCTACCTATTATGGCATTTCCATAGCCATTCTGAGATAGATTGCCATGCAACTTTCCACCGTTCTGTTTATCATGACACGTTCATCATTGTCATATTGCTTAGCATGATCATGTAGTTGACATAGCATTTGTGGCAAAGCCACCATTCATAATTCTTTCATACATGTCACTCTTGGTTCATTGCATATCCCGGTACACCGCCGGAGGCATTCATATAGAGTCATACTTTGTTCTAGTATCGAGTTGTAATCATTGAGTTGTAAATAAATAGAAGTGTGATGATCATCATTTTCTAGAGCGTTGTCCCAAGTGAGGAATAAAAAAAGGGAGGCCATAAAAAAAGAGAAGTCCCAAAAAAATGAGAGAAAAAGAGAGAAGGGACAATGCTACTATCCTTTGCCACACTTGTGCTTCAAAGTAGCACCATAATCTTTATGATAGAGAGTCTCTTGTTTTGTCACTTTCATATACTAGTGGGAATTTTTCATTATAGAACTTGGCTTGTATATTCCAACAATGGGCCTCCTCAAGTGCCCTAGGTCTTCGTGAGCAAGCAAGTTGGATGCACACTTGAGCTTTCATACATTTATAGCTCTAGTGCATCCGTTGCATGGCAATCCCTACTCCTTGCATTAACATCAATCGATGGGCATCTCCATAGGCCGTTGATTATCCTCGTTGATGTGAGACCTTCTTCTTTTTTGTCTTCTCCACATAACCCCCATCATCATATTCTATTCCACCCATAGTGCTATGTCCATGGCTCGCGCTCATATATTGCGTGAAAGTTTATAGGTTTGAGATTACTAAAAGTATGAAACAATTGCTTGGCTTGTCATCGGGGTTGTGCATGATGAGAGCATTCTTGTGTGATAAAATGGAGCATGACTAAACTATATGATTTTGTAGGGACGAACTTTCTTTGGCCATGTTATTTTGAAAAGACATAATTGCTTAGTTAGTATGCTTGAAGTATTATTATTTTTATGTCAATATGAACTTTTATCTTGAATCTTTCGGATCTGAATATTCATACCACAATTAAGAAGAATTACATTGAAATTATGCCAAGTAGCATTCCACATCAAAAATTCTGTTTTTATCTTACCTACTCGAGGACGAGCAGGAATTAAGCTTGGGGATGCTAATGCTACGTCTTGAGCTTGCGTTGGTTTTCCCCGAAGAGGAGAGGATGATGCAGCAGAGTAGCGTAAGTATTTCCCTCAGTTTTTGAGAACCAAGGTATCAATCCAGTAGGAGGCTACGTGCAAGTCCCTCGTACCTACACAAAGCAAATAAATCCTCGCAACCAACGCTAATAGGGGTTGTCAATCCCTTCACGGTCACTTACGAGAGTGAGATCTGATAGAGATGATAGATAATATTTTTGGTATTTTTGGTATAAAGATGCAAAGTAAAATAAAAGGCAAAGTAAAAAATCAAACCAATAATAAAGTGATGGAAGATTAATATGATGAGAATAGACCCGGGGGCCATAGATTTCACTAGTGGCTTCTCTCAAGAGCATAAGTATTTTACGATGGGTGAACGAATTACTGTTAAGCAATTGACAGAATTGAGCATAGTTATGAGAGTATCTAGGTATGATCATGTATATAGGCATCACGTGCGAGACAAGTAGACCGACTCCTGCCTGCATCTACTACTATTACTCCACACATCGACCGCTATCCAAAGATGCATCTAGAGTATTAAGTTAATGAAAACAGAGTAACACCTTAAGCAAGATGACATGATGTAGAGGGATAAATTCATGCAATATGATAAAACCCCATCTTGTTATCCTCGATGGCAACAATACAATACGTGCCTTGCTGCCCCTCATCACACCGGGATAGGACACCGCAAGATTGAACCCGAAGCTAAGCACTTCTCCCATTGCAAGAACTACCAATATAGTTGGCCAAACCAAACGGATAATTCGAAGAGACCTGCAAAGATAACCAATCATACATAAAAGAATTCAGAGAAGATTCAAATATTGATCATAGATAATCTTGATCATAAACCCACAATTCATCGGTCTCAACAAACACACCGCAAAAATAAGATTACATCAAATAGATCTCCACATTGTATTGAGATCCAAAAAGAGAGAAGAAGCCATCTAGCTACTAACTATGGACCTGAAGGTCTGAAGTAAACTACTCACACTTCATTGGAGAGGCTATGATGATGATGTATAAGCCCTGCGTGGTGGATTCCCCTTCAAGGAGCTCCGTAACAGGCCCCAAGATGGGATCTCGTGGATACATAAAGTTGCAGCGGTGGAATTAGGTTTTTGGCTCCGTATCTGATCTGTTGGGGGTACGTAGGTATATATAGGAGGAAGGAGTACGTCGGTGGAGCTTCGGGGGGCCCACGAGGCAGGGGGCGCGCCCTAGGGGGGGGGCGCCCTCCACCCTCGTGGCCGCCTCCCTCCTTTCTTGACCGAGGGTCCAAGTCTCCTGGATCTTATCTGATGAGAAAATCATGTTCCTGAAGGTTTCATTCTGTTTGGACTCCGTTTGATATTCCATTTCTTGAAACACTGAAATAGGCAAAAACAAGAAATCTGGGCTGGGCCTCCGGTTAATAGGTTAGTCCCAAAAGTAATATAAAAGTGGAAAATAAAGCCCAATATGGTCCAAAACAGTAGATAATATAGCATGGAGCAATCAAAATTATAGATACGTTGGAGACGTATCAGGCATCCCCAAGCTTAATTCCTGCTCGTCCTCGAGTAGGTAAATGATAAAAAAGAATTTTTGATGCAGAGTGCTACTTGGCATAATTTCAATGTAACTCTTCTTAATTGTGGTATGAATATTCAGATCCGAAAGATTCAAGACAAAAGTTCATATTGACATAAAAATAATAATACTTCAAGCATACTAACTAAGCAATTATGTCTTCTCAAAATATGGCCAAAGAATGTTCATCCCTACAAAATCGTATAGTTTAGTCATGCTCCATTTTCGTCACACAAGAATGCTCTCATCATGCACAACCCTGATGACAAGCCAAGCAATTGTTTCATACTTTTAGTAATCTCAAACCTATAAACTTTCACGCAATGTATGAGCGCGAGCCATGGACATAGCACTATGGGTGGAATAGAATATGATGATGGGGGTTATGTGGAGAAGACAAAAAAGGAGAAGGTATTACATCAACGAGGCTAATCAACGGGCTATGGAGATGCCCATCAATTGATGTTAATGCAAGGAGTAGGGATTGCCATGCAACAGATGCACTAGAGCTATAAATGTATGAAAGCTCAACAAAATAAACTAAGTGGGTGTGCATCCAACTTGCTTGCTCACGAAGACCTAGGGCATTTGAGGAAGCCCATCTTTGGAATATACCAGCCAAGTTCTATAATGAAAAATTCCCACTAGTATATGAAAGTGACAAAACAAGAGACTCTCTATCATGATGATTATGGTGCTACTTTGAAGCACAAGTGTGGTAAAGGATAGTAACATTGTCCCTTCTCTCTTTTTCTCTCATTTTTTTGGGCCTTCTCCCTTTTTTATGGCCTTTATCTCTTATTTATTTATTCCTCACTTGGGACAATGATCTAGAAAATGATGATCATCACACTTCTATTTATTTACAACTCAATGATTACAACTCGATACTAGAACAAAGTATGACTCTATATGAATGCCTCCGGCGGTATACTGGAATATGCAATGAATCAAGAGTGACATGTATGAAAGAATTATGAACGGTGGCTGTCAGTGTCAAAACCGGCGGATCTCGGGTAGGGGGTCCCAAACTTTGCGTCTAGGCGGATGGTAATAGGAGACAAGGGACACGGTGTTTTTACCCAGGTTCAGGCCCTCTCGATGGAGATAAAACCCTACTCATGCTTGATTAATATTAATAATATGGGTAGTACAAGAGTAGATCTACCACGAGATCAGAGAGGCTAAACCCTAGAAGCTAGCCTATGGTATGATTGTTGTTCGTCCTACGGACTAAAACCCTCCGGTTTATATAAGCACCGAATAGGGTTAGGGTTACACAGAGTCGGTTACAATGGTATGAGATCTACATATCCGTATAGCCAAGCTTGCCTTCCATGCCAAGGAAAGTCCCATCCGGACACGGGACGAAGTCTTCAATCTTGTATCTTCATAGTCCAGGAGTCCGGCCAAAGGCTATAGTCCGGCTATCTGGACACCCCCAATCCAGGACTCCCTCCGTAGCCCCTGAACCAGGCTTCAATGACGACGAGTCTGTCGCGCATATTGTCTTCGGTATTGCAAGGCGGGTTCCTCCTCCGAATACTTCATAAAAGATTTTGAACACAAGGATAGTGTCCGGGTCTGCAAAATAAGTTCCACATACCACCGTAGAGAGAATAATATTTACACAAGTTCAATCTGCTGACGTATTCCGTGGCGTGACATCACACCACGGCCGCCTTTATTCAAATCGTTTTTACTATCCCACCTCAGCGCGTTTAGCGAGGCGGTTTCCTTGGCACGTCTTGTCGAAGCAGAGATCGTGTCCCCTTCTTCCGGGATTCTCATTAATACGCGCGTGGGTAACCCAACTGCGCCATTGATTACGGAGCTTGGGAGATAAGCGAGTTTTATCAGGCCGGTGGGGATGCATAGCTTTGTCCGTCCATATAAGGGGATAGAGATCCACTTTTTCACACACGCCTTCTTCCTCCTTTGCTTATCCATTTCACAAGACTCGAGCTCCAGCGCCCAAGTCCGCACATCCCACCTCAACCTTCTCCAACTATGTCCGGAGCGGGAGGCAAGTGGATGGCCTCCTCCATCACGGAGGGGGACATCAAAAAGCTGCGGAAGGCCAGATACTTGTCCGACGACATCGCACATAGGCTCCCCAACAAGGGGCAGCTCATCCCCACCCCCAGGCCCCATGAGACGGTGGTGTTCCTCCCCCACTTCCTCCGCAGACTAGGGTTTCCACTTCACCCATTCGTCCGGGGGCTCATGTTCTACTACGGCCTAGATTTCCACGATCTGGCCCCGAATTTCATCCTCAACCTCTCAGCGTTTATCGTCATGTGCGAGGCCTTCCTCTGCATCCAGCCCCACTTTGGTTTATGGCTGAAGACCTTCAATGTCAAGCCGAAGGTAGTGGGCGGCCGCCAAGCGGAGTGCGGAGGTGCCATAGTGGGCAGGATGGCCAACGTCCTATGGCTCGAGGGCTCCTTTGTGGAGAGCATAAAGGGGTGGTGGCAATCGGGGTGGTTCTACATCACCGAGCCGCGCGACTCTCAATGGGCGGCGGCCCGTGAATTTCGATCTGGCTTCCCTACACGGCTCACCTCATGGAAAGAGACGGGCCTGACGTGGGGTAATTCGGAAGAGCTGGCCGGACTCCAAACCTGCGTTCGAAACCTGGTGGACAAGAATCTCAAGCTTGTCAACGTAATCCGTGTGATGCTCATCCGCCGGATTCTCCCATGCCAAAGAACGGGCCTTCAACTTGTGGGAGTTTGATCCGCACAAAGACCAATTCTTGAGCCGCTCTTCGACACTACGCATTTAAGATGCCCGGAAGGTGTTGTTCAAGGGCGCTGAGTTCTACATCCGCCATCAAGATCGCGGATTCAGCTCGCAGCATCAAGCCAGCGAGGTAAGTTATTTTACCCTTTACAGGACTCTTTTTTCACAGTTTGACTCTATGCGGGATCTAAAACTCCCTCACCTTTGACAGGACTGGCTGAAGACGTCCGGACAGATCGACTGTCCGACTCCCTTGCCAGAAGACCCAGTGGACGCCCGATTGACGGGGCTGCTGGTTCCGGCACCTCACGTGGTGCCGGAGAAGAAGGCCAAGAAGAAGGCCACAGAACTAGAAGGAGTTCCCGATGCCAGGTGCTGTCGGACTCATCGTCTGATGACGCTGAGGCGGACTCCTCCCGCGAAGACGAGGAGGAGGAAAAAGAGGCCTCTCCCCCAGCGGGGGGAGAGAAGAAAAGGAAGGCCGCCCCAACTGGGGAGGCCGAAGGGTCCAAGAAGGTAAGGACCCTTCCTCCGGACTACACCGCCAATATCGACGACGGCGAATAGGGGTGGGCTCCAAGGACCAAGCCCCTGGCAAAATCGTAAGTGTCCGGACACCAGAATAACTCATGGCATTCCATTTGTCGCACAACATCTTATAACGCCGAATATAACCATGCAGCCCGCCCAAGGATGGGCTCGACGATTCGTCGAGCGGTTCCCTGGATTCGTCGGAGGTGAATAACACCTCACTTCCAACCGCCTCGTCTCCTCCCGCCGCGGATGACGCCGGGGTGGAGTCCCAAAAGGGGCCCAGCTAGGAGGAGGTGGCTATGGAGGCGCCGCAAGGTGACCTCCCGGAACCCGGGCTCAAAGGGGATAAAGCCCCAAAGGGCTTTAAGTCCGGCCCTATGCCGGACTCCGTACCGGAACCTTCAGTGGTTCTGGAGTCCGACAGGCGACCCCTTCGTAAGAAGGGCAAGACTGCGACACCGGTCACCTCCGTCCAACCGGAGGCACCGGATGATTTGATGGAGGCGCTTAACGGCGCTTCCATCGATGAGGAGCACCGCATCGTTATGAGTGCGGTGATCCAGAAGTTCACCCGCCAAGAGCGGGCTGATCAAGCTCGTGCCAGCCTTCTAACATGCTTTGAGGTATGTATTTAAGATATGTAAAAATATTACCGCATAGACAGGTAGCCCTCGATGCTCAGCTTTGGTGTTCGGAAAGAAATAGCCGAACCGAGGATCTAAAAGATATACGCAGGAGTCTAACATAAGTATGTCAATATGGGAATGCAGGCTGCGCTGCTAACCTCTCGCCAGACCGATCATGGAGGTTGATGCATTAAAGCAAAGCCTCGAGCGGTCCGAGAACGAGCTCGGACTTGCCAAAAAGCAGCTCGAGGACAAGGAAGGTAAGTAACACCTTATGGGAGTATTTAAAAGATGTGGTTGCAAAAAATGACAGGAATAACGTGAATATTGCAGGGGCCACGAACGAGGTGGCGACTCAAGGAAGCGGTGTCCAAGGCCAACGCAATGCGGCCGCTGAACGCACCGAGCGAGAGAAGCAGGAGGCGCGGGTGGCGGAGGTGCGGCAAGAGGCTGTGCTCGTGGAAAAACACGAGAGTTTGGAGCGTGACTCAAAGACTCGAGAGTCCGAGGCTCGCCTCGGCCCTTGAGAACGCCAAGGCCGCTAAGGTCAAGCCCAAAAAGCCCTCCAGTGAAATTGAGGCGATGAAGAAAATAGCGGCGGTAAGGCATTCTATATGCAAAGCAAGCATGTAAAAGTGAATTATCTCACATTTACCCGAATCCGGAGCTCTCCAGAGCATTCATGATCTGCCTGTAGTGTGGCTGATGCCGCGATTCTACCGAGCCGAGGAGGGAAGCTCGACGGAGAAGGTGTTCGGTCTCAAGATGTGAGGCCGGACACCCGGTGCCCTTAAGCGACCAGTTGAAATAGCTGGTCGAGCTCCATAAGGTGGCCGAACAGGCCATGAAGGGCCTCATAGTTCGGCTGTGTCCTAAGGAGGCCATGCCTGGGAGCTACTTCGGGCTGGTGAGGCGGCTGGTGGACGCCTGTCCGTGGGTTGAAGTCATCAAGCGCTCCGTCTGCATCGAAGGTGCTCGTAGGGCCCTTGCCCTTGCTAAGGTGCACTGGGGCAAGATGGACGCTGAGAAGCTTGTGACGGACGGACCACCACCGAAGAAGGAGCATCACAAGCCTGAAATGTATTATGAGGGCGTCCTGAAGGGTGCCTGCCTTATAGCGGATGAATGCTCCAAAGATGTAATTTTTGAGTAGACTCGCATTTGTTATCTTGTGCGCTGAAAACTTGTTCATATGCGCGAAGCAACACTGTTGAATTTAAAATATTACCTTCTGTGCGGCCGTTTATTAAATTTGAGAGATGGCGAGTCGTCGGCTTCAGCCCCCATGCCACGAGTGCTGGGGTGTTCGGGATAAACTTGAGCGCTCTTGTTCCCATTCTTGGGTCCTTCGAGGGAGGCGCCCAACGCAACGAACAAGGCAACCGGACTATAGTGCTTGAACACTCTCACTTAGTCATAGAATTCTATAATTTTAAATTTTGGCGAAGCCCCTAGTATTCGAAGACCGAGTTCGGGCGCTTATCCACGCCTTTGGGCGGACAATGCCGACTCCTCGCCTAAGCGGCATAAGTCTTTAGGGACTCGAAAACCTCTCGAACAACGCATCGCTCTCGCCTATCATGACGGGTCAGTTTTAGCTTTCTCCAATCGAGGTGCTTAACCCAGCTCAACCGGGCACAATCACGTTGGTTCTCCGGCGCTACCTTTTAGCCGATATAACGGAACATTAGGTACAAAAACATGGGAGCCGGGCAAACCAAACTATTGACCCAAGACATGATTCGGAGCCGATGCATATAATGCTATAAGTTCGGGGTGCCGCACTTGTGAAAGTGTTCGGACTTATCACACCATATTGTGGGGGTACTTAAGCCCCTGGTGTATTGCCCGTACCAAAGTGTACGGTTGCACAATGTCATAAATGAACATATATATATATATATATATATATATATATATAAGGGGAATTCAATAATAGGCAGAAGCTATATATTGTTTATTCAAAAGGGCTGCAATAAGAGCAGAACGATACAAATAGTGCGATAAGCAAGGGACGAGATTTTTTAACATGTACCCCTCCAGGGGTAAGCCGCGGGATGGTGTGTAAAACAGATATATTGCTCATAATAGAGACCACCTGGACACTCGACGTAGCTTTCTACTTCCCTGGCTGTTGCATCGTGTGTTCAACGATTCTAATGTCGGACAGGGCTTCGTGAGAACGGAGTCCTGAAAATAAAAAGAAAGAAGAAAAGAATGACACAATCGGGAGCCCCTGGTGCGGTTGAGCCGCATTCTGGGCATGCCGTGGTCGTGCCCCTTCCCGTATGGCCATGGTATTTGCAGAGCATAATTATGTACGCGTAGTACTGGTTTCGCAATTTTGCGAGGGCTGGGGCTTGGGCCGCATTGCTATGCATGCTCGGAACGTGCCAGGCGGTCTTGTTCTAGGTTACTCCGGGCGCGCTTGACGGTGTCCGGACGTTTAATAGCCGGACTCGAGAATTTCCTTAAGAGGCTGCTTTGTACTTCCGCCGCGAGGGTCGCCAGATGCTCCTCCTTCCGAGAGAGCGTTCGGTGTTTCCATTAACCGTAATGACTCCTCGAGGACCCGGCATCTTGAGCTTGAGATATGCGTGAAAGCGGCACCGCATTGAACTTTGCGAATGCGGTTCGTCCGACCAAAGGCGTGATAGCCGCCATGAACGGGACTATGTCAAGATTAACTCCTCGCTCGGAAGTTATCCGGGATCCAAAGACCACTTCGAGTGTAACCGAGCCTGTACAGTTGGCCTCTACACCTGGTATGACGCCTTTAAAGGTCGCCTTCGTGGGTTTAATCCTTGATGGGTCTATGCCCATTTTATGACCGTGTCCTGATAAAGCAGGTTCAGGCTGCTGCCGCCGTCCATTAGGACTCTAGTGAGATGAAATCCGTCAATGATTGGGTCTAGAACAAATGCGGCAAATCCACCATGGCGGATGCTAGTGGGTTGGTCCCTTTGATCAAAAGTGATCGGGCAGGAAGACCACGGGTTGAACTTTGGGGCGACTGGCTCCATCGCATATACGTCCCTTAGTGCACGCCGCTTCCCTTTTGGGTATGTGGGTTGCGATATCATGTTCACCGTCCGCACTTGTGGGGGAAGCCCTTCTGTCCTCTATTGTTCGGGCGGCCGGGCTCCTCCTCGTCATTGCTATGCAGCCCCTTGTCATTGTTTTCGCATTTAATTTGCTCGCTCGCTTGAACACCCAACAATCCCTGTTGGTGTGATTGGCAACTTTCAGGTGCCATGTATCCGCACGAGCGATCGAAAGTATTCGGTCCAAATTGGACGGGCCTTGAGTATTTCTTTTAAATGGCTTTTTCCACGACCGGGTTTAGAGCCTCTGAATCCGGCATTGATTGTCAGATCATCAGCATTATCGCCAAGCACGCGGCGCTTATGCTTGTTGCGACGCCGACCTGCCATTGCTGTCCTTGGTATCCGAATTACTGTGGCTCTTGGTCATGTTATTACTGTGAGCTAGCCAGCTATCCTCTCCCGCGCAAAAGCGGGTCATGAGTGTTGTGAGGGCTGCCATGGATTTCGGCTTTTCCTGTCCTAGGTGCCGGGAAAGCCACTCATCTCGGATGTTGTGTTTGAAGGCTGCAAGGGCCTCGGCATCCGGACAATCGACGATTTGATTTTTCTTGGTTAGGAACCGCGCCCGTAATTGTCCGCCGATTCCTCCGCTGCTGAATTATGTGGCTTAGGTCATCGGCGTCCGTGGTCGCACATATGTGCCCTGGAAATTGTCGAGGAATGCGGCTTCCAGGTCTTCCCAACAACCAATTGACTCTGCTGGCAAGCTGTTAAGCCCATGTCGGGCTGGTCCTTTAAGCTTGAGTGGGAGGTAGATCATCACCGCGGGCCATGTGGATGTGAAGGAGATAGTCCTCGATCCAAACCGCAGGATCTGTTGTGCCATCGTATGATTCAATGTTTACGGGTTTGAAACCCTCAGGGATTTGATGATCCATTACTTCATCTGTGAAGCATAGTGGGTGTGCGGCGCCTCTGTATTGGGCTATATCACGACGCAGCTCAAATGAGCTTTGTCTACTGTGTTCGGCCCGGCCGGAATTGCCATATCCGGCACGACGGTTATTGTCACGTGTCGTGGGGCGCCCACGCGATCCATAGATCGATCTTGTCTGCCTTGCCTTGTCCTCCAATATATCTCGCAGGTCTGGCGCATTTCACCGTGCCTTTGTATTTTTTGAGCGGCGCCGGGGTACGGCTTGAGTTGAGGGCCGAGAGGCCTCTCTGTCACGGCCACGAGGTGGCCGGTCAGCCATATCATGCACTGGTGATGTAGGTTTGGGTGCTTCCTCCTCTAATCGGGGTAGCAGCCTGCGTCTTGGGTAGCTCTTGGAGGGGCGCTCGAGTTCATACTCTTCGGCCGCAAGGACTTCAGTCCATCTGTCAGCTAGCAAGTCTTGGTCAGCTCTAAGATGTTGCTGCTTTTTCTTGAGGCTGCTTGCCGTGGCCATGAGTCTGCGTTTGAAACGCTCTTGTTCGACGGGATCCTCGGGCACGACGAGTTCGTCGTCGTCGAGGCTTGCCTCATCTTCAGAGGGAGGCATGTAATTATCGTCCTCTACCTCTCTTTCGCCGCCTCTCTCATGAGGGCTGGCTTCTCCATCCTCCCGCTGAATCCTGCCGGAGGGGTTGTCTTCGCACCGCCCCGGTGTTATTGTCTCACGTGCCGGAATCACTGTTTTTGCTGTGGCGGGATTTAGAGCGGCACCGCTGACGCCGTCGCTTAGGCTGTTTCTTGGAGGGGTCAACCTCCGCTGTTCCATCGCCATTTCCATCTTTTGGGATGTCCACCATGTATATGTCGTATGACGAGGTGGCCTTTCCAAAGGCCCCCTGGGCGCTGGTTCTTGGTCGCCTCTGCATCTCCGGAGAGGAGTCCGCACCTTGGAGTTACGAAGCTCGCAAAGCGATCGGTAGGTGTACGGCTCAATCGCCATAGAGATTGCATCCCCCGAGGCGGTGTCCAGCCACCCATCCTCGATCGGCGCGGTCGGCTCCGCGCTAAAGGTCGGAGCGGACTCTGGTGCGGCCTCCAGGACACTGTTCGGTGGCAGAGCTAGATCATGCCCTCGTGATAAAGGCGGGCGCTTGGTCGTGTGGCTCGAACTCGTCGAAGATCAAGTCTCCGCGGACGTCGGCCGTGTAGTTCAAACTTCCAAATCTGACCTGATGGCCAGGGGCGTAGCTTTCAATCTGCTCCAGATGGCCAAGCGAATTGGCCCGCAGTGCAAAGCCGTCGAATACGAAGATCTGTCCGGGGAGAAAAGTCTCACCCTGGAGCGCATCGTTGTTGATGATCGGAGGAGCCATCGGGCCTAAAGATGACGACACAGAGGAACTCTCAATGAAAGCACCAATGTCGGTGTCAAAACCGGGGGATCTCGGGTAGGGGGTCCCGAACTGTGCGTCTAGGCGGATGGTAACAGGAGAAAAGGGACACGGTGTTTTTACCCAGGTTCGGGCCCTCTCGATGGAGGTAAAACCCTACTCCTTCTTGATTAATATTGATAATATGGGTAGTACAAGAGTAGATCTACCATGAGATCAGAGATGCTAAACCCTAGAAGCTAGACTATGGTATGATTGTTGTTCGTCCTACGGACTAAAACCCTCTGGTTTATATATGCACCGAAGAGGGTTAGGGTTACACAGAGTCGGTTACAATGGTAGGAGATCTACATATCCGTATCGCCAAGCTTGCCTTCCACGCCAAGGAAAGTCCCATCCGGACACGGGACGAAGTCTTCAATCTTGTATCTTCATAGTCCAGGAGTCCGGCCAAAGGCTATAGTCCGGCTATCCGGACACCCCCTAATCCAAGACTCCCTCAGTGGCTTTACCACAAATACTATGCCAACTACGTGATCATGCTAAGCAATATGACAATGATGAATGTGTCATGAAGAATGGTATGGTGGAAAGTTGCATGGCAATATATCTCGGAATGGCTATGGAAATGCCATAATAGGTAGGTATGGTGTCTGTTTTGAGGAAGATATAAGGAGGTTTATGTGTGAAAGAGCGTATCATATCACGGGGTTTGGATGCACCGGCGAAGTTTGCACCAACTCTCGATGTGAGAAAGGGCAATGCACGGTACCGAAGAGGCTAGCAATGATGGAAGGGTGAGAGTGCGTATAATCCATGGACTCAACATTAGTAATAGAGAACTCACATACTTATTGCAAAAATCTACAAGCCATCAAAACCCAAAGCACTACGCGCATGCTCCTAGGGGGATAGATTGGTAGGAAAAGACCATCGCTTGTCCCCGACCGCCACTCATAAGGAGGACAATCAAATGACACCTCATGTTTCAAATTTGTTACATAACATTTACCATACGTGCACGCTACGGGACTTGCAAACTTCAACACAAGTATTTCTCAATTTCACAACTATTTAACTAGCATGACTATGATATTATTACCTCCATATCTCAAAACAATCATCAAGCATCAAACTTTTCTTAGTATTCAACGCACTCAAAAGAAAATTTTACAAATCTTGAATACCAAGCATATTATTATTATTAAGCAAATTACCATGCTATTTAAGACTCTCAAAATAATATAAGTGAAGCATGAGAGATCAAAGGTTTCTATAAAACAAATCCACCACCGTGCTCTAAAAGATATAAGTGAAGCACTAGAGCAAAACTATATAGCTCAAAAGATATAAGTGAAGCACATAGAGTATTCTATCAAATTCCAATTCATGTATGGCTCTCTCAAAAGGTGTGTACAGCAAGGATGATTGTGGTAAAATAACAAGCAAAGACGCAAATAATACAAGACGCTCCAAGCAAAACACATATCATGTAGTGAATAAAAATATAGCTCCAAGTAAAGTTATCGATGGAAGTGGACGAAAGAGGGGATGCCTTCTGGGGCATCCCCAAGATTTGACTTTTTGGTGTCCTTAGATTATATTGGGGGTGCCATGGGAATCCCCAAGCTTAGGCTCTTGCCACTCCTTGTTCCATAATCCATCAAAAAGATTTCACCCAAAACTTGAAAAGTTCACAACACAAAACTCAACAGAAATCTCGTAAGCTCCGTTAGCGAAAGAAAACAAAAGACCACTTAAAGGTACTGTAATGAACTCATTCTTTATTTATATTGGTGTTAATCCTACTTTATTCCAACTTCTCTATGGATTATAAACTATTTTACTAGCCATAGATTCATCAAAATAAGCAAACAACACACGAAAAACAGAATCTGTCAAAAACAGAACAGTCTGTAGTAATCTGTAACTAACGCAAACTTCTGGAACTCCAAAAATTCAGCCAAAATCTGAAGACCTAGGCAATTTGTTTATTGATCATCAGCAATTGGAATCACTATTTTATCACGTTATGGTGATTTTAAACAATTGTTTTCGTGAACCAAAAGTTTCTGGAAATTACAGCAAGATCAAATAACTATCATCCAAGAAGATCCTATAGGTTTAACTTGGCACAAACACTAATTAAAACATAAAACCACAACTAAAAAGAAGGTAGATGGGTTATTTATTCCTAAACAGAAATAAAAACAAAAAAACTAAAATAAAATTGGGTTGCCTCCCAATAAGCGCTATAGTTTAACGCCCCTAGCTAGGCATAAAAGCAAGGATAGATCTAGGTATTGCCATAGTAATAGGATAGATCGGTAAAGCTCATCTCATACTCTCTACGTTCGGCAGCAAGTTTTCTTTGGGGCAAGCAAAAGTAATCAAAAGGGCTAAATTTAATGGGACATAAGTCCCCAAGATCTATTTTAGGAGGTATAGGTTCCTCTTTCGGCCCTTCGTAATGCACAACCAATTCATCATTATAAGCATTCTTTTGGAAGAACTTGGTGAGCCTATACTCGAGAGAATATCCTAGCTCATTATTTCGAATAGCCAAATCATCATTAAGTTCAAAAATTGTATCAACTAGAACATTGGTAGGAACCTTTTTTCTAAGGTTTTCATTGAAAGCAACATAATCTAGAGATTGAAAACGCATTATTTCTTCTTGATCAAAGAGGATAGCTTCTATGGGAGGACGGCCGGCGTCAACCTTATAATGCGCAAAAATTTCTTTGGCCTCTTTTATTATAAAACTGAACTCATTAGCCAAAAAGATAGTAGCGGCACGCTTAATAGAAGAATGCTCAATATTAGAGAATTCTAGGAAAATTCTTTGTATGCAAGGATGCATGTGCATAAATTGCCTTTCAAGTTCAAGGATAAGCATGGCAATAGCGTCCGCAAGACTACTAGTTCTATGGAGAATAGAATCGCCCATAGAAGGCAAAGCACCGGCACAAGTAAAGAAATCTTGAATAACTCCTTTTCCAATAATATTACCACTACCAATTCGAAATCTTTTTGTATGCAAGGTAGGGGGTTCTTCAAATAGAGCATCAGAATTTTCTATGATATTATTATTGTCCATATCGGCAATAATTTCCCCAATTTCAGACATAACGACAAACAAGCAAACTAACACACGAGCAAACAAAAAGCAAGCGCAAAGAAAGGAAAACGGAAAAGAGAGGGCGAATAAAACGGCAAGGGTGCAGTGGGGGAGAGGAAAACGAGAGGCAAATGGCAAATAATGTAGTGCCGGAGATAAGGGATTGTGATGGGTACTTGGTATGTTGACTTTTGCATAGACTCCCCGGCAACGGCACCAGAAATCCTAATTGCTACGTCTTGAGCTTGCGTTGGTTTTCCCCGAAGAGGAGAGGATGATGCAGCAGAGTAGCGTAAGTATTTCCCTCAGTTTTTGAGAACCAAGGTATCAATCCAAAGAGGAGGCTACGCGCAAGAAGTCCCTCGTGCCTACACAAAGCAAATAACTCCTCGCAACCAACGCGAATAGGGGTTGTCAATCCCTTCACGGTCACTTACGAGAGTGAGATCTGATAGAGATGATAGATAATATTTTTGGTATTTTTGGTATAAAGATGCAAAGTAAAATAAAAGGCAAAGTAAAAAGCAAAGCAATAATAATGTGATGGAAGATTAATATGATGAGAATAGACCCGGGGGCCATAGATTTAACTAGTAGCTTCTCTCAAGAGCATAAGTATTTTTACGGTGGGTGAACGAATTACTGTTGTGCAATTGACAGAATTGAGCATAGTTATGAGAGTATCTAGGTATGATCATGTATATAGGCATCACGTCCGAGACAAGTAGACTGACTCCTGCCTGCATCTACTACTATTACTCCACTCATCGACCGCTATCCAAAGATGCATCTAGAGTATTAAGTTAATGAAAACAGAGTAACGTCTTAAGCAAGATGACATGATGTAGAGGGATAAATTCATGCAATATGATAAAACCCCATCTTGTTATCCTCGATGGCAACAATACAATACGTGCCTTGCTGCCCCTCATCACACCGGGAAAGGACACCGCAAGATTGAACCCAAAGCTAAGCACTTCTCCCATTGCAAGAACTACCAATCTAGTTGGCCAAACCAAACGGATAATTCGAAGAGACTTGCAAAGATAACCAATCATACATAAAATAATTCAGAGAAGATTCAAATATTTCTCATAGATAATCTTGATCATAAACCCACAATTCATCGCTCTCAACAAACACACCGCAAAAAGAAGATTACATCAAATAGATCTCCACATTGTATTGAGATCCAAAAAGAGAGAAGAAGCCATCTAGCTACTAACTATGGACCCGAAGGTCTGAAGTAAACTACTCACACTTCATCGGAGAGGCTATGATGATGATGTAGAAGCCCTCCGTGGTGGATTCCCCTTCCGTGGAGCTCCTAACAGGCCCCAAGATGGGATCTCGTGGATACTGAGAAAGTTGCGGCGGTGGAATTAGGTTTTTGGCTCAGATTCTGATCTGTTGGGGGTAATGAGGTATATATAGGAGGAAGGAGAACGTCGGTGGAGCTTGGGGGTCCACGAGGCGGGGCGCGCCTAGGGGGAGCGCCCTCCACCCTCGTGGCCGCCTCCCTCCTTTCTTGACCGAGGGTCCAAGTCTCCTGGATCTTATCTGATGAGAAAATCACGTTCCCGAAGGTTTCATTCCGTTTGGACTCCGTTTGATACTGTGTTTCTTAGAAACACTGAAATAGGCAAAAACAGCAAATCTAGGCTGGGCCTCCGGTTAATAGGTTAGTCCCAAAAGTAATATAAAAGTGGAAAATAAAGCGTCTCCAACGTATCTATAATTTTTGATTGCTCCATGCTATTATATTATCTGTTTTGGATGTTTATGGGCTTTATTAAACACTTTTATATTAATTTTGGGACTAACCTATTGACCTAGAGCCCAGTGCCAGTTTCTGTTTTTTCCTTGTTTTTGAGTATCGCAGAAAAGGAATACCAAACGGAGTCCAATTGACGTGCCAATTTGTGATGATTTTTTATGGACCAAAAGAAGACCACGGAGCATCGGAGTTGGGCCAAAAGAGTCCCGGGCTGCCCACGAGGGTGGGGGGCGCGCCCACCCTGCTAGGGCGCGCCCCCTGCCTCGTGGACAGCCCGGAGACCCCCCTGATGTGAAACCTACGCCAAAAATTCCTATAAATACTGAAACGATCGGGGAACAGAATAGATCGGGAGTTCCGCCCCCGCAAGTCTCTGTAGCCACCAAAATTCAATCGGGACCCTATTCCAGCACCCGGCCGGAGGGGGGAACCCTCACCGGTGGCCATCTTCATCATCCCGGCGTTCTCCATGACGAGGAGGGAGTATTTCACCCTCGGGGCTGAGGGTATGTACCAGTAGCTATGTGTTTGATCTCTCTCTCTCTCTCTCTCTCTCTCTCGTGTTCTTGATTTGGCACAATCTTGATGTATCGCGAGCTTTGCTATTATAGTTGGATCTTTTGTTTCTTCTCCCCCTCTTCTCTCTTGTAATGGATTGAGTTTTCCCTTTGAAGTTATCTTATCGGATTGAGTCTTTAATGATTTGAGAACACTTGATGTATGTCTTGCCGTGTGTATCGGTGGTGACAATGGGATATCACGTGATTCACTTGATGTATGTTTTGGTGATCAACTTGCGGGTTCCGCCCATGAACCTATGCATAGGGGTTGGCACAGTTTTTCATCGTGATTCTCCTGTAGAAACTTTGGGGCACTCTTTGAGGTTCTATGTGTTGGTTGAATAGATGAATCTGAGATTGTGTGATGAATATCGTATAATCATACCCACGGATACTTGAGGTGACTTTGGAGTATCGAGGTGACATTAGGGTTTGGTTGATTTGTGTCTTAAGGTGTTATTCTAGTACGAACTCTAGGGCTGTTTGTGACACTTATAGGAATAACCCAACGGATTGATTGGAAAGAATAACTTTGAGGTGGTTTCGTACCCTACCATAATCTCTTCGTTTGTTCTCCGCTGTTAATGACTTTGGAGTGACTCTTTGTTGCATGTTGAGGGATAGTTATATGATCCAATTATGTTATTATTGTTGAGAGAACTTGCACTAGTGAAAGTATGAACCCTAGCACTACAAAAAAATACACTTCCGTGATGATACGTGTTTGTCACAGTAGGTCGCGTTTTTTGTCATGCATGTACATCCATGACAAATTTATGGCGATGTAATCAAGATAGTCATACCGTGTCGTCAGAGAAGTGTTCCATGACATTACCAAAATTATCATCACGGAAGTGTCCACTTCCATGACGATAAATCACGCGTCACGTAAGTGCTTTTCGTCAAGGGTGACCGACACGCGGCATCCACCGTAACGGAACGCCGTTAAGCTATCGGGTCGGGTTTTGGATCCGATAACCCGTTAACAGCCCCAACCAATGGGGATTTTCCACGTGTAAAATCATCATTGGCTGGAGGAAACACGTGTCGGCTCACCATTGGGACAGATGTCATCCGTTCATTGGACCGAAGTCGCCATGATATGGCGACACGTGGCACGGCCCAACAGAGGCTCATTCCTATGAAAAGGCCGGCCCGTTTGACTTGGTCAAAAGGTGGCGGCCCGACCCACGGAAAGCATGTTAACGGCCTGTTCGCATATAGCCCATTTACAGCCCGCTAACCCAGGGCCCGTTACGCCCTATCCGAATTCGGCCCAGTAGCGTCATCTGGGCCGTCCCATATGATTCAGCCTGTTTTAACTTCCGGCCCATGTGTGGCCCATGACTTCTTTCGACCCATATGAGGACCTTTGTAACTCTTGGCCCATTAACGGCCCGTGGTGAAACTGGCCCGTAATGAACAGTGTATCACTTTATACCCATTAACGGCCCGTTATTCCATTGGGTCAAGCTTCAAATTAAAGTTATCTTCGGCCTTCTCAGGGCCCATTGATTCTTGGGCTCATTTGCAGATTCGGTTACATACGGCCCGTTACTATCATTTTCTCGCTTGTGGGGTCAAATTCAGCCCGTCGTTCTGATCGGCCCGTTTATGGACCGTTAATACGTTGGGCGTTTTCATGTTAAAAAACCCGTTGGGCTGTTTTCATAGAGTTATCAAATACGGCCTATTAACGACTCGTTATGGTCCATGAATAGTACGGCCCATGATTGGCGAAATGATGATACGCCCCGTAGAAGGCCCATGGATTCTACAGCCCGTATGAGGCCCATGGATAGTACGGCCGTAGAAGGCCCATGGATCGTACGGCCCATAGAAGGCCCATGGACCCTACGGCCCGTAGAAGGCCCATGGACCCTAAGGCTCGTATAGAAGGCCAATGGATCCTACGGCCCATATAGAAGGCCAATGGATCCTACGGCCGGACGAAGGCCCATGGATCATACGGCCTGTAGGAGGCCCATGGTTACAACAATCCGTGTGTTGCCATGATTATTTTTGCCTAGTTACCAAAAATAGGCTATTGTGGCCACTAGAAAAACACAGAAAAATAACTACAGTGACTACAAGCAAACAACTAAACAAGACAATAAGGAAATAAATAAGCAAGCAATTAACGCTAGCCTATTACCGCTATTACACATATTACATCCACTGGGCATCAAAGTTCGCCACCAGTGCAAATATAGGGAACAAAGCAGCATATTACATACACCGACCGTCAAAATTGGCCACCAGTGCAAATAAACGCAGCAGCAAAAGAAGAGCATAACTGAAACAACTTCAGAAGAGCTCAAGAAACGTTATCCTGGGTATCCACCATGCTGGCAATAAGCTTAGCAAGTTGATTAGCTTTGTCCTGTTTGGCGCTAAAATCCTCCAACGCTTGTTGTTGCACCAGAAAGTATGCATCTGAATGCTCCAGGGACTTCCGCAGTCCTTCCGCTTCTTGTCGTAGCACAGCTGATCGATGTCTTTCAGCTTGTAGTTGAGACTCAAGAAACCAAGCTGATTCGCAAAGGTGAGTTTGAATAGCTTGTGCAAGCGGTAGTGGCCAGTAACTCGAACACTAAACCAAGCTTGGGGTTGTCTTGCTGTCTTCAAGATAGTCTTCCTTAGCTGTTTTATCAGCTTTGTTGGAGACCAACAAGGATGTGTCACTATCCTGAACCTTATCTGCATTACTTCCTTTACCATTGCTTAATAAGGTACTCTTCCCCAATATTCTCACAAGATTCTAAAAGAAGAAACAAGAGACACATAACAAGTTTAGCATGTACTAGTATATGAAACTCATTTCGGTGAATCAGTTCATTAGTAAGGTGGACAGGATTAAACTACCAAGTCTTCAATTGCCAAGTACTAGTACATAATAAAAGCATCAAACAAACATATATCTATGTCCTATGGTGTCACAGCCCCATATCAGCCCTTGCTTGACTTTGCTTGCTCATCACGTCATCATGTTTACGATTTAAATAAATTTGAATTGGGGATTGTTCAAACCCAAGCAGGTAATAATTTCAACTAGGATCAAAATAAAAATATTTCAATGAACCCAAAATGCCCTTCATAAATGTCCATCATTTTTGAATTGGTCTAGAACCTCTGCCAAAAAATGATGCACATATTTCTAGGCCATTCTGGATTTTTGAATTAACTCATATTGTATTTGAATTGGGGCATTTAAATACTATAAATATTTTTAAATGCTCCAACAATTTTGGACCCTTTAAGGGCCTCTGGAATAATTCATTTAGTGCCCATAACTATTTCCAGAATTTTTAAAAGTGATTTGGTTTGAAGACCAAATTTAATTTTTTTGCATAAATAGAAAATAGAACAAAAATAGAAATAAGAGAGGGAGAGAAACCTCACCTGGGCTTACCTGGCGGCCCAAGACTCGTGGCCCATGGCCCATGGCCATTGCTTCCTCTCGCCAGCAGAGAGAGGTGAACGCCGGGCGTTCTGAGCTTGCCACGGCGCCACACTTGCTTGCCGCGCCTGGACGTCTGGACGACCTCCATGTCGTCGCCCCGACCCCCTGGACCCCTCCATTCGGCCCCAACGCCTCTCCCTCGCCATTCCACACCACAACCGAGCGTGCTCACCGCTGCCGACCGCCGTAGCCGTGGCCACCGCCTCCCCCTCGCCTCTCCGACATGCCCAGGAGCTCCGCAACCGTCGCCGACGTCTCTCTGTCGACTCACGCGACGCCAAACGCCCCGAAGCGCCGGCCCTGACCTCTTCTTCCTCCTCGGGTCGCCGAGATCGCCATCGTCGCCCTGCTCGCTCCGGACCTCCCCCGCGCCCACTGACCTTCCCATCGTGCTCGCGGTGAGCTTTTCTTCCTCCTCCCCCGAACCCCGTTGCTCGCCGCCTCCTCTAGGCCGTAGTTGCGCGAACGCCGAAGCTCGTCGGCGCCGTGCCTCATCGCCGCCGCGGCCACAGCTGCCGCCACCCACGCCCGAGCTTTGCCCCGTGCTCAAGACTCTCTCAGAGACGGGCGCGCCCACCTGCTCGACCTCTTGTGCCCCTAGCGCCAACCCGACCTCGCTCGAACTCCGGCCACCGCCACAGCCTCGCCTCGGGCGAAGCTGGGTTGCCTCAAATCTGGCCCCAACCGCATGTAAAGACGCTGGGCACTCCCAGCTTCACGCTGATGCCTCCGCCACCCCTTTTGGTCGTCGGAAAAGGAAACCCGAGCCCCTCCGTCGCGTCTGGCCCGCCGGCGTCATGTCGCCGGTGGGTTTGACCCATTTGACCATGTGGGCCCCGCCCCCTAGTCAAACCTAGATTAGGAGTTAATCTAACACTAATTTAGATTAGTTAGCTAAGCGTGACAGCGACGGTGGGTCCCACCGGTCAGTTTGACCTGGACTGTCTCAGTTGAGCGCTGACATCAGACTGACGTCAGGCTGATGCAGTAAACCCTTTTCTGGATTTATTCTTATATAGGAAATGCCAGAAAATAGTTAAAACTTCTAAAATTCATAGTAATTCAACTGTAGCTCCAAATGAATTAATTTATATATGAACAATTATCAGAAAAATTCAAGGAATCCATCTGTACCATTTTCATGCATGTTTGAACAATTTATGTCCTCTGTTTTGGACAAAACAAATAAAGGGCATTTAAATAATCATATATGGAGTTCGTATTTGAATCATGTATTCAAACCAACTTCATTTAAATCATAGCTAGATGCATTAGCTCAAATCACAGCATATTGCCATGTCATGATCATGCATCATATTGTGGCATTGCATTGATTGTGTTCTTTCTCAGTTGCCGGTGTTTGTCCCCTCTCGATAGACGTGGTTCCGACGATGAGTTCGATGACACCGATGAAGAGCTATAATATCTTCAGGAGTGCCAGGCAAGCAAAACCCCCTTGTTCATTCCGATATAATCCCACTCTCTCGCTCCTGCTCTCTTTTACTGCATTAGGACAACAACGTTTCATTTGTTACTTGCTGCGGTAGCTGAACCCCTTTATCCTCTGCATGACCTGTCATTCCACAGTAAATAGATGAAACCCACTAGCATGAGTAGGAGTTGTTTGAGCCCTGATGTGCCAACTCATTCATGCTTGTTTTTCATGCCCGCTATTGCTTAGAGTTGTGTCAGGTCTGATTCATCGGGGATGAATCGGAGGTGTGAGAACATGTCCTACTATTGAGAGCTAAGTGTGTGAACACGATTTGGTAAAGGTAGCGGTGAGAGGCCATGTAGGAGTACATGGTGGGTTGTCTCATTGCAGCCGTCCTCAGGAACTGAGTTCTGTGTTTGTGATCCATGAAACAGTTACTACCACACATTGGGATCCTTAATTGACCCTCTCGACTTATTAACCACTCTTGTCCTCTGTCCGGGAGTTGCAAAGTAGTTTCTGGTGTTTGTAGCATGCTGGGGGCCGCACACAGCGCTGACTTTAGGGGTGGGCTGTGTTGCGGTAGGCACGTGGCACGGTGTACCGATTCGCCCGTTTGGTGTCTCGGGAACCCTGCACACATCGTTCGGGGCCGTTAGTGGAAACCTCGGCCGGACTCCCTGCGGATGGAACCCGAATAGGCGATAAACCTGGACTAGGGACTCGTGCGTTTAGTCAGGTCGTGGCCGACACCCTCTCTGGGCTTCCGCTTGAAGGTTGCCGAGTACATGTCGTGTAAACAACAGTAAGTGGTGAGAGCGTGTGTGAAGAAGTACACCCCTGCAGGGTTAACATCATCTATTCGAATAGCCGTGTCTGCGGTGAAGGACTTCTGGGTTGCCTATAACAGTTCATAGACAAGTGAAAGTGGATACTCTAAAATGCGCAAGATACTCGTAGGGAGACGGGAGCGGATCCATAGTGGTGTATTGATATGGTGAATATGTGGACTCGTGTGCGCCACCCCAAAAGAGTTACTTGCCGTCGTAGTTAGGATAGCCACCGAGTCAAAGCTGGCTTGCTGCTGTTAAACTCCACCACCCCTTTGTTGATAATGATGCATATGTAGTTAGTTTTGATGTAAGTCTTGCTGAGTACATTTGTACTCACGTTTGCTTATTTTATGTTTTGCAGAGAGATGTCAGTCTCGCTAGTAGTTCCGTGTGGACTTCGACGTTAGCTTGATACCTCAGCTACGATCTTGTGCCCTCGGCAGGATCTAGTAGATAGTCAGGCTTCTCAGCCTTTTTCATTTGTAGATGTTTGTACTCAGACATGTTAAGCTTCCGCTTGTGCTTTGACTTGTATGCTCTGAATGTTGGGTCATGAGACCCATGTTTGTAATATCTCGCTCCTCGGAGCCTATTGAATAAATAATTGAGTCATAGAGTTATGTTGTGATGCCATGTTGTATATACACATATTGAGCATATTGTGTGTATGTTTGAAATGCTTGGTATGTGTGGGATCCGACAATCTAGTTGTTTATCCTTGGCAGCCTCTCTTATGGGGAAATGTAGTCTAGTGCTTCCTTGAACCATAGTAGTCCGCTACAGCCCGGTTCACCGGAGTCCTGCTAGCCCAGCACTACTGCTCAGAACACTTGACTGGCCGGCATGTGTTCCACTTAGTTCCTGTGTCTGTCCCTTCAGGGAAATGTCACACGGTGACATCCGGAGTCCTGCCTAGCCTGCTACAGCCCGGGTTCCCGAAGTCCTGTTAGCCCGATTACTTTCTGACGGCCCGGATTCTGCAGCTGGCGACCGACATGCTCAATGTGCTTCATGTATGCCTGTCCCCATGGGTTAGTGCCGCTTTGGGTTCACGACTAGCCATGTCGGCCCGGGTTCTCTGTCATATGGATGCTTGCGACACTATCATATACGTGAGCGAAAAGGCGCAAACGGTCCCGGCCATGGTAAGGCGACACCCGTGGGAATACCGTGCGTGAGGCCGCAAAGTGATATGAGGTGTTACCGGCTACATCGATGTGACTTGGAATCAGGGTCCTGGCAGCTTTGGTATCAGAGCCTGACTGCCTATAGGATTACCAAGCCAAACTGGTCAAAGTTGTGTCTACAAATGCTTTAGTTATGTAAGGGAATTGATTGTGGAAGGGAACGTAAGGCTCTTTTTACTCCTTATACCTCATGGCCTTCTGATCTGAGTCAACCCTTCTCTTCTACGGGGATTAAGAACTAGGCCTTCTCATCTATCTATCAGGATGACGTGTTAGTAATCCATAGACTTATAAAATTGATAGTTTCAAATCTCAGTTCAGTTTTTACTACTTCCGTGTGTTCATAGTTGGTCTCGGAACCTTGATTTTGTGCTTCTGAGTCGTTATGCCACCATTTTTGCAGGATGTCTCAAATCATTTTGAGCATTTACAGCCGTTATGCTGTCCGAGTCATCCCAGGTTTCTAAATAGTCTGATGCATTTGCAAATCCTTTCTTTCCGTTCCTGATGTCCTTTATGGTCAGAATAAGCACACTAATCGGTGCGTTGAGGTAATTTAGTGCCTCGACATATATGTTGGAGTTATTATTACGACCCTAGGTGTCTTAGAAGATTACTTAGTAAACTAGCCATGTTTTGTGTGTTCCCCGTGTGATGATTCTGGCCATCATTCTCGAAAGCATTCCGTGATGTTATTAGTTAGTAGGTATTCTATTCCTAGGTTCTTGAACCCGAGATTCACCCTACTTACCTCCTGTTGATAGTGTTTGCTAGTTCCTTTAGGATATTAGTAACCTTTGCATTAGTCCTCGAGGTCCGTGGTATTTCTTTCTTCCAAATACTATGAACCGCTTATGGCAGAAGTTTGTTGGATCAAAATATCACAACAGGAGTGCTCGCGATGAGTTCTCCATTTTATATTGTGACTCTACCAGCTCAACCTTTCTGCATGGGTTATCCGAAAGAAATATGCTGAACTCGTTCGACATGCTAGTCTATGCATCCACCACTCAGAAAATCATATGTTTTTTTGGGTTGTCCCTCTTTAGTTGTCTTCTGACCTTCATCTATCAATTGATAGTCAAGAGTATGTGTTCGACCGTGTTCATCGATTCCTATTATTCTTGTGATCCGTCAAGCCATTCTATTCCGGAATGACTAGGAGAAACAAACTCCAGTACCTCATCCATATCTAGGATTGGGTCAAAGTAGTTATATTCCACATATCAAAATGCCAATCCAGCTTTTGTTCTGTTCTACCTTGGAGTGTTACCATCTTTATGTCAAGAGTGTCATGAGAATTGCACCACCTCTTATGAATTCTTGACGCAGTAATACTTCTTGCCATCATTGTTCATTCCTCGGTTCCCGTGTTATTGTAACCGGAATGCCGACAAGTGTACTGTGATGTGTGAAATCGATACTCCTAGCAACCTCGTTGCTTGGTAGTTAAATGGACAATAGCCTCATCCTTAGCAAGTTGGTTATTAAATCATCATCCTAAGATTGATCATGCTACCTAGTCCTTATTTCTGGTGCACTCTTCGATCAATGAGTTAGGACTGTGTCAATTCCTCACTCTTTTGATCATATCATCTTGCCCTGAAAAGCAGGATTGTTCTCGAGCTTAGTAACATATCGGTGGTTCGTGATATTCCGATTATCTTCTCGGAAGTATCACCAGGTTGTCACCTGACCGCTATGTTGAGTTCGTGATCAAGTTGGTTATTCTCTAAACCAGCCATTCTCCAAGAATCTGTGTTGGATACCCTGAGCTAGTCGGTTAAGCTAGACAACAACTTGGAGAGTTGGAAGATGAAAGCTTGTCCGACTTAGTTCATTTTAAGGGATATCCTTTTGAGTGTGTGTTGAAGAAAGATGATATCTTCATCGATTGGTCCCTATGATCAGTTGTTGGATCTATTGCCTTGTCAAAACTTTGACTTGAGTATGGGCTATCGTCAAGTCAAATCAGAACCAACGATGTTCGTAATGTTGTCTTACCCGTGGTTGATCACTCGAGCATACACCATTACATCTTTTGGTGCGACCAATGCTATCACCGTGTTCACATGATGGTGGAAGTCCGTGATATGGAAATTCCGATGAGTTCTTGTTGAGCCCATTAGTAGCATTTTGTCTCCCCCATGATTCATGTTGAACATCAACCTAGTGTTGGAAACTTTGTAAGCATTACCTTCGTGTTTCGTTCATGAAGCCTATGTTTGGATGAAAGAAGTGACTTCCTCTAATTCACGTGCATTTGATGTAAGTTGTCGCCGTGGATCCGAGAAAGTTTGTTTTTGCTTCCTCTGGAACCACCCCAAGTCAGTCATGCATGTGCGAAGTATTCTATGGTGCGATAGGTGATCATCTTCATTCCATATGAATTCCACAGCACACCAAGCCACTAACTGATTTGTTCAAGGAGAAGAAGTTCCTTCATAAGAGCTAATCATATGACTTATGCAAGGACTTACGTTATCATGATGATGGTTCCCCACGAACTTCGGTAGTGTTTTATCATAAGACTACCATGTGGTCATGTTTGTCTGGGACAGCGTGTTCACACATGTTTAGCAGAACCAGCTCATGTTTTGGAGCTTGCTATCGTAGTTCATCTCCCGAGAATCTCGTAATGCCATCTCATCAATTTTTGTTGCAAACTTCATTTTTCTCTCTAGACTGGGTGGGTCTGGAATATCCTGACACCAACCAGATCTGAATCTCACGCAGATATGATGGTTGGATCATTCCTAGCATTTGCATTATGTTCCCAGCTGGCACCCCAGCAATTGTTGCCCAGGACCATCTTCAAAAGCGGTCCTACCATGGGTCCCATCCATCCCCGATGATAAGCAAAATCATCCATTGTGTTGTCTTCAACAAGGTAGTCCACATCATCCATTCTAGTCCGGGTATGCCATCCCTTTGTACTCCGCCAAACGATTGTTGTGAATTGCCTTAGGCTGGTATAAAGAGTTTCAATGATCCTTGAATCAAAAGTAATTCTTTTGCCACTTCAAAGGAATAACTCTGAGTCACCTCCCCAAGGTGCCCCGTTATTGAATCATGACAATTATTTCCTCGCCACCTTGACACCATCCACCATCTCTCTAAGCGTGGAATTGTTGCCCACCAAATCAAATCCCGTCGCTTGTTCCTCCATCCCTCTCGATGTGTTTCGTGTCTCAGCTCGAGAGATGTTTCAATGTCTCACTCGATGAGTGATCCTGAGTTGTTCAATCTTCGAGAAGATCGATCCTTCTGGAGTTTTCCCTTTCCTCTCATTGGCATGTTAGTTGGAGTTCTCAAAGCAAGACATCGAGACAAAGATGGTGATCATGTCAACGTTCTTATGAAGTGCAACCTGGATCGTGAAGACAGTGTTAGCTAGTGTTCCCTCTGTCTTCTTACCTTACGTCTTGAATCTCGGGACGAGATTCTTGTTTAGTGGGGGTGAGCTGTCACAGCCCCAGATCAGCCCTTGCTTGACTTTGCTTGCTCATCACGTCATCATGTTTATGATTTAAATAAATTTGAATTGGGGATTGTTCATAGCAGATAATAATTTCAACTAGGATCAAAATAAAAATATTTCAATGAACCCAAAATGCCCTTCATAAATGTCCATCATTTTTGAATTGGTCTAGAACCTCTGCCAAAAAATGATGCACATATTTCTAGGCCATTCTGGATTTTTGAATTAACTCATATTGTATTTGAATTGGGGCATTTAAATACTATAAATATTTTTAAATGCTCCAACAATTTTGGAATTAGTTGAGGGCCTCTGGAATAATTCATTTAGTGCCCATAAGTATTTCCAGAATTTTTAAAAGTGATTTGGTTTGGAGACCAAATTTAAACAAATTTGCATATATAGAAAACAGAACAAAAATAATAATAAGAGAGGGAGAGAAACCTCACTGGCTTACTCGGCGTGCCTGAAGATCGTGGCCGCCCATGGCTGGCCACCGCTTCCTCTCGCCAGCAGAGAGGTGAACGCCGGCGTGTTCGAGTCGCCACGGCGCCACCTGCTTGCCGCCCGCGCCCCTGGACGTCTGGACGACCTCCACGTCATCGCCCCGACCCCCTGGACCCCTCCATTCGCCCCCAACGCCTCTCCCTTGCCATTCCCCACCACAACCGAGCATGCTCACCGCTGCAGACCGCCGTAGCCGTGGCCACCGCCTCCCCCTCGCCTCTCCGACATGCCCAGGAGCTCCGCAACCGGCGCCGACATCTCTCTGTCGACTTACGCGACGCCAAACGCCCCGAAGCGCCGGCCCTGACCTCTTCTTCCTCCTCGGGTCGCTGAGATCGCTATCGTTGCCCTGCTCGCTCTGGACCTCCCCCGCGCCCACTGACCTTCCCATCGTGCTCGCGGTGAGCTTTTCTTCCTCCTCCCCCGAACCCCTTTGCTCGCCGCCTCCTCTAGGTCGTATTTGCGCGAACGCCTAAGCTCGTCGGCGCCGTGCCTCATCGCCGCCGCGGCCACAGCTGCCGCCACCCACGCCCAAGCTTTGCCCCGTGCTCAGCACTCTCCCGAGAGCCGGCGCGCCCACCTGATTCGACATCTTGTGCCCCTAAGCGCCAACCCGACCTCTCCGAACTCCGGCCACCGGCCATGAGCCTCGCCCGGCGAAGCTCGGGCCGTCTCGGCCCCAACCAAGACAGAAAGACGCGGGGCACTCCCAGCTTCACGCTGATGCCTCCGCCGTCCCTTTTGGTCGTTGGAACAGGAAACCCGAGCCCCTCCGTCGTGTCTGGCCTGCCGGCGTCATGTTGCCGGTGGTTTTGACCCATTTGACCATGTGGGCCCCGCCCCCTGGTCAAACCTAGACTAGGAGTTAATCTAACACTAATTTAGATTAGTTAGCTAACTGTGACACTGACCAGTGGGTCCCACTGGTCAGTTTGACCTGGACTGTCTCAGTTGACCGCTGACGTCAGACTGACGTCAGGCTGACGCAGTAAACCCTTTTATGGATTTATTCTTATATAGGAAATGCCAGAAAATAGTTAAAACTTCTAAAATTCATAGTAATTCAACTGTAGCTCCAAATGAATTAATTTATATATGAAAAATTATCAGAAAAATTCAAGGAATCCATCTGTACCATTTTCATGCATGTTTGAACAATGTTTGTCCTCTGTTTTGGACAAAACAAATAAAGGTCATTTAAATAATCATATATGGAGTTGGTATTTGAATTATGTATTCAAACCAACTTCATTTAAATCATAGCTAGATGCATTAGCTCAAATCACAACATATTGCCATGTCATGATCATGCATCATATTGTGGCATTGCATTGATTGTGTTCTTTCTCAGTTGCCGGTGTTTGTCCCCTCTCGATAGACTTGGTTCCGACGATGAGTTCGATGACACCGATGAAGAGCTATAATATCTTCAGGAGTGCCAGGCAAGCAAAACCCCCTTGTTCATTCCGATATAATCCCACTCTCTCGCTCCTGCTCTCTTTTACTGCATTAGGTCAACAACGATTCATACATTTACTTGTCGGTAGCTGAACCCCCTTATCCTCTGCATGACCTGTCATTCCACGGTAAATAGATGAAACCCACTAGCATGAGTAGGAGTTGTTTGAGCCCTGATGTGCCTACTCATTCATGCTTGTTTGTCATGCCTGCTACTGCTTAGAGTTGAGTCAGGTCTAATTCATCGGGGATGAATCGGAGGTGTGATAGCATGTCCTACTGTTGAGAGCTAAGTGTGTGAACACGATTTGGTAAAGGTAGCGGTGAGAGGCCATGTAGGAGTACATGGTGGGTTGTCTCATTGCAGCCGTCCTCAGGAACTGAGTTCTGTGTTTGTGATCCATGAAATAGTTACTACCACACATTGGGATCCTTAATTGACCCTCTCGACTTATTAACCACTCTTGTCCTCTGTCCGGGAGTTGCAAAGTAGTTTCTGGTGTTTGTAGCATGCTGGGGGCCGCACACAGCGCTGAACTTAGGGGTGGGCTGTGTTGCGGTAGGCACGTGGCATGGTGTACTAATTCACCCGTTTGGTGTCTCGGGAACCCTGCACACATCGTTCGGGGCTGTTAGTGGAAACCTCGGCCGGACTCCCTGCGGATGGAACCCGAATAGGCGATAAACCTGGACTAGGGACTCGTGTGTTTAGTCAGGTCGTGGCCGACACCCTCGCTGGGCTTCCGCTTGAAGGTTGCCGAGTGCATGTCGTGTAAACGGCGGTAAGTGGTGAGAGTGTGTGTGAAGAAGTACACCCCTGTAGGGTTAACATCATCTATTCGAATAGCCATGTCCGTAGTGAAGGACTTCTGGGTTGCCTATAACAGTTCATAGACAAGTGAAAGTGGATACTCTAAAATGCGCAAGATAAGCGTGAGTGCTATGGATGGCGTTCTCGTAGGGAGATGGGAGCGATTCCATAGTCGTGTATTGATATGGTGAATATGTGGACTCGTGTGCGCCACCCCAAAAGAGTTACTTGCAGTCGTAGTTAGGATAGCCACCGAGTCAAAGCTGGCTTGCTGCTGTTAAACTCCACCACCCCTTTGTTGATAATGATGCATATGTAGTTAGTTCTGATGTAAGTCTTGCTGAGTACATTTGTACTCACGTTTGCTTATTTTATGTTTTGTAGAGAGATGTCAGTCTCGCTAGTAGTTCCGTGTGGACTTCGACGTTTAGCTTGATACCTCAGCTACGATCTTGTGCCCTCGGCAGGATCTGGTAGATAGTCAGGCTTCTCAGCCTTTTTCATTTGTAGATGTCTGTACTCAGACATGTTAAGCTTCCGCTTGTGCTTTGACTTGTATGCTTTGAATGTTGGGTCATGAGACCCATGTTTGTAATATCTCGCTCCTCGGAGCCTATTGAATAAATAATTGAGTCATAGAGTTATGTTGTGATGCCATGTTGTATATACACATATCGAGCATATTGTGTGTATGTTTGAAATGCTTGGTATGTGTGGGATCCGACAATCTAGTTGTTTATCCTTGGCAGCCTCTCTTATGGGGAAATGTAGTCTAGTGCTTCCTTGAGCCGTAGTAGTCCGCTACAGCCCGGTTCACCGGAGTCCTGCTAGCCCAGCACTACTGCTCAAAACACTTGACTGGCCGGCATGTGTTCCACTTCGTTCTGTGGTACATCCCTTCGGAAATGTCACGCTTGGTGACATCCGGAGTCCCGCCTAGCCTGCTACAGCCGGGTTCACTGAGTCTGTTAGCCAGTGCTACAGCCCGGATTCACACGCCAATCGACATGCTTGATGTGATTCATGTATGCCTGTCCCCATGGGTTAGTGCCGCTTTGGGTTCACGACTAGCCATGTCGGCCCGGGTTCTCTGTCATATGGATGCTAGCGATACTATCATATACGCGAGCCAAAAGGCACAAACGGTCCCGACCATGGTAAGGCGACACCCGTGGGAATACCGTGCGTGAGGCCGCAAAGTGATATTAGGTGTTACCGGCTAGGTCGATGTGACTTGGAATCGGGGTCCTGACATATGGTCACTGCATTGTCTTGCGAAATCAAAATAGAGACACGGTTCAAATCATATAAGTTCAAGAAAAAGCAGTAGTGAAAGAATACAAAGCGTGGGAAACTACACGGCACAACAAGATTTCAGATGGGTACCACGGGTCTACATGTACAACAACACTATTGGCTCTGTTGTGATGCTAGTAATGTGCAAGATATGAAAGTCAACTGTATACACAATTGAAATTGAAATCAACATAGCTATTGATAAGAGCAAACCTGTTAAAGAAACATGCGTGAACATACCTGCTGTGCCATTGGAGTTTTGATTGGATCCTTCAATTTAAAAATAAGTTTGTATGAGTAAATACAGTGAGACAAGAGCAACGCAATCATAGTTAAAAAAGGCGGCGCCCTAAGCGGCGCTTAAGCGCGCCTAGGCTCTATCGTTGGCAAAATGCATTGCGCATAACTCACGCATAATCTGTGCATAACTGCGCATAAGCATGCGCTTTGGTCGATAAAGCGCAAAGGCGGTGGCAAAAGCATAATTAACGCCTAGCGCTTTTTGAACTATGATAGCAATGGAATCTTAAATTAGAACAGTTGTTCTTCAGGTTTAGGCACTTGTTCTACATGAATAGAGTACAGTAAGACGCAAGAATAAAATACTTAAAAATAGAAAATGAGCTCATAGACCCACCACATTCTCGGTTCAGGACTAGTACAGAATAAGGCGTTCCCAGTCATCGTCCAGTAAATGTGTCTCAGGAGAACGTAAGGGAATTTGATGAGTTTCTTTGCCGGTGAAGTACGTTTTCTTCAGGTAATTCCGATACTACCACCAAGCATTCTTGAAGATAGCAGAGGTATTAGCACAGGTTACCTCATCCTGAGTTTCCAAATCGGTCCTTCTCTATAGAGAAAAATGGGAAAATTTGCTGTATTATAACCATCATGAAGGTATGATGTATGGTATGAAGCAAAGTAATTGCCATGAATAACATTACTTACACATAACTCCTGGACAAACACACTGCAATCGGCATTTTCCTTCATCTTCGGTATAATATTTTCAAGATGGGAAGATACGCACGCATTTATTTAACAACATCAAATGCGATAGATGCTAAACTACGACTAGCTGGTTGTGCTTCCTCCACAAGAATAGGCGTACTAACCGGTGGAGCTGGGGTTCGCCGTGATAATCTTGGCCCTCACAGGCACTGGAGCTGCCTTACTAACTGCTCTTGTTTGGGAGCTCTGTGGTGGAGATGGTGCTGTGTCAACAGGAACTGGGTTACTATCGGCTGGGGTTGGGGTTAGATTGGGTAAAGATGATTCTCTGTCCATCACAGTAGGGGTACAATCTGCGAGAGTTTGGGTTATGTGTGGCAGGGCTGGTTCTTGTGCATGTACAACCGGGGTGCTATCTCCACCAAGAGGTAGCACTGTTTTATTTGAAGATCGTGTTTTTATTCCGCTAGATACTGGCATCACCCGCTCCAATTCAAATGGCTGATAAACAGGAAACATAGTTGAATGTACAAACATTGTATGAGAGACAGATGCAATAGATAGTGTGGAAAAAGAGGGCATGAAATAGTTGACATGTATATTGTTTAACTAAAGCGGATAGCATGACATGATTTCACATATATGATGTCTATCTAAACTGGATAGCATAGCATAACATAATTCAAAGATATGATGAATAACTAAACAGGATCACATGACATAATTCACCTACATGTTATCTAAGTAATCAGGATCGCATCATTTAATTCACATATGTGATTTATATGCTAAACAGAGGGCATTCGATATGATGTCTGAACTAAGAACATGGTGTTGAATATTGTGTATATGATGTCTAAACTATGCAATGCAAGACACCGTATGCATGATATGAGGAGTATAACCGTGCCAAGTTAGAGCATACACCTCGGTGGGGGAATAGGACTGGCCATCATCTCTCGAATCCATCTACGAGGAGCTATCGGGACCCAAAGAAGATCTACGCTTCAACAGTAGCATGCGCTCAAGGCCTTGTTTTCACTCCAGATTTTTCCATTTCCCACCCAAATGGTTGATTCACAAGAAGAGTAGTTTAATGTACAAACATTGTCGACAAATGGAAATGTAATGAAGAAAATGATGGGCAAGATATCATTCAAATATATGATGCCTGGTTAAACAGGATGGCATTGCACATTTCACATATATTATGGCTGGCTAAAAGATATGAGACTGCATAATTCCCATATATGATATAGAAACTAAACAGGTGGCATTACAAAACATGTCTAAACTAATCAGATGACATATATGATGTCAAAAGTACGCACTTCAAGGCAACATATGCATGATATGACTAACATCATCATGCCAAGGTAGAGCAAACACCTTGGGGGGTAAATAGGAGTGGTCAGCGGCGTCTGAATCCGCCTCAAAACAGATATCTTCCTCTGGATTACAATCTGGAGAGGGGTGGGGAGGGTTTGCCATTGAACCCACCATGGAGCGATGTCTGCATGACATTGTATTGCCGCGCAAAAATCTTCTCTTTTTCTCTACATGTTCAGCATGACTGTGTACAATATCTGACATGCATATGAAAAAAATATGGTGAGATTATGTAAGGAGAGCATGCAGAAATTTAGAGTGATGGTAACAACTAGTGGATCGACGTTTTTCCGTTGAACCAAAATAGCCCTAATGGATCGACGTGAATGTATAGTAATAAGTGATGCAACAAGTGTACAACCTCTTTGCCGTAGCCGTGTTGACCTCAACATCATTGGGTTGGTCACTGAAGCAGTTGAGGCAGAGGTGGCTGTCGGAGGTGTGGAGGAAGATCTGAGGAATCTGTAGACGGCGTCCAGGGCACTGCTCTGTTGTGATGGATCGTTCTGTCGTTGGAGCAGCTCCGGTGAGCCGTAAGACGTCAAGGTTGAAGCAGCACAAGACAGACATCGTCAATCTCAAGTGGGATTCTAATAGCATCTCCAATAGATGATGTAAAATGGATGTAAAATTAACATCACCAAAAGCCACCTGACTACAACAGATGAGGTTAAAACTGTTGACTCTGAACTTAACCGTCGAAACTGAAATTTACTGTGGAATCTGAATGCTACTGTCGGAACTGAACGCAATGGTAGCAGAGAGGCACTTGACATGTAGTTTAGGGAGGGCATGTAGTTCATCTTCAACCTGCACCCCCCTGAGCCGCCAGCCACCACCGGCCGAACCGCCGGCCCCAGCGCCGCCTCGCCGCCCCGAAACAACTCGCCACCGCCGCCCCGGCCCGCCCGCGAGGCCCCCCCCCCCCCCCCCCCCCCCCACCCTGAACCCTAAGATAGATAGTGGTGTACCTCTCCCATGAGCCCCGTCCCTCACAAGGGTGGTTCTTCCTTAACTCCATGAGCCCCCAACCCCTGAAAATCGACTAACCCAAAAGTCAATTCAGTCGACTGAAGTGTGGCTTAATCAGAGCAGAGCAGCAACACGAGCGAGGGGGAGAGCAGCAGCAGTAGCTGGGCGAGCGAGCGATCGAGCGAGATCCGGAGCAGCAGCTGCTGCGCGAGCGAGCGAGCGAGAGCCGGAGCAGCAGCAGCAGATCCGGCTGGTATGGAGGACGCCGCCGAAGGGGCCTCGCACTGGGGGAGAGCCACCGTGAGATGTCGCCCGCGGCGCGGGATTCAAGGTAGCCGCTCCATGGGGGTGCGGGATGGAGCACCGTCGGTGCCGGGAGGTCGAGTTAAGGAGAAGGTGCGATGTGATGAGTGTACAACCTCTTTGGTGGCGCCGAGTAGGCCTTGGCTTCGTCCGAGGAGTCGGTGAGGATGCTGCGGTTCCGGTGGAGCAGGTTAAGGCGGCGCTGTGGGGATGGAGCAGCCGCGATAGACGAGGCGATCGTCGGAGCAGCTCCTTGGAGGTGGAGGACGGGGCGGCTGAACCGGCGGGACGGCGAGATGGACGACGGATCCTCATCCGGGGAGGTGGACGAGGGACGTCGAGCTGTTGCGGTGGACGACATCGTCGGGGAAGAGGCTCCGGCTGGGCAGCGGTGACGTGGCAGACGGAGGAGGGTGGGGTTTTGCGGCTGGAGCAGAGAGGTTATGGCGGCCTGGGATTTTGAATGGCGAAAAGTGGGCGATGGGAGGGGGTGAAGCATGACTTAGGGACGCGCTTGTCCAAAATGTAGGGTGTGTTACAAAAGTACCCCCCACCGATTTGAACTAGCGGCCCTTTCGTCTCAGGGTTAGAAGGGAATTTCGCGTGTCGGGATTTGGCAGCTGGAGGGAGTTTTCACGCGCGTTGTAATTTCGGGATAGCAAGGCGCGGGTTGTGAAGGCGCCAGTTTTGGGAGCACGATATCTGAATTTTCGGGATATAACAAGACGCTGGGTTGAATTTTAGGGACAAGCCTAACATGTAGTAATATTGTACTTATGCGTACCAAATTCGACACATACAAGACACACACACACATCATCCCTCTTTTCGATTCTATGGACACCTCAAGCCGATGATACCTCCACTCTCTTCCCGTGGATCGCCTCTATATATATGTTATATCCAGGACTCTATTTCACACATTGCATATGTTACATTTTTTGATTGACCCCCCCAAAAAACTCTCAAGAACCCACACTATATCTCTCTAGGCTTGTATCTCTCTCACACAACCCCACGTAGGTGGTGAACGTATACAAGAAGAGAATAGGTGCACCGTGCACGTACTCATGCTTCGTGCCCAGCCACACCAGCGCGGGTACACGGTGGAGCTCATTTCTTTACGAAATGGCAGACCACGTGCTAATTTGAACGCCTGTAGCGGTTGTTTACCTAGGGAGGTCGTGTACCACGCCTGCACGAAACAAAGTTCGACTTGACGCGTTGCCGCGTTATTTTTAAATAAAGTTATAGCGCTCAATGGCACGTACACAGAATATAAAACGATTTTTATGGAGAAAAAGGTAGTCTGCTCACTATATACGATGGAGCCTTGCGTGCCTGGTTTGTCGCTCTTCAGAGTATCTCACACAAGGCTGCGGTGGCCTCTCTCTCTCTCACCGTTGGTCACTGATCCGGCCGCATCCCGTCCGCCGGGGGAAAGGGAGTGCGGTGGCCTCTCTCTCTCTCTCTCACCATTGGTCACTGATCCGGCCGCATCCCGTCCGCCGGGGGAAAGGGAGTGCGGTGTCCTATCTCTCTCTCTCACCGTTGGTCACTGATCCGGCCACATCCCGTCCGCCGGGGGAAAGGGACGAAGTGCATCGTTTCTCCGTTCGACAGCGCCGAGGCAACATGTCCCGATCTGCGGTACACGTCGTTCTCTCTGACCAAGCTCCGCCGCGGAAGGGCCTACGCCACCTGCTCGCAGATTCCGCCCGCTGCTGCTCACCTAGTTACATCCCAACAACCTCCAGGTATCCCTTCCGGCCTTGCTCCACTTCCCGTCTTCCCACGTCGCTGCATGTGGATCTTCCATAGTTCTTTGCTCAAAACGTAGCTCATCTAGCGTACTTTCCATATTGCATTCTTGTCCTCACACCGTTTTATACAAACACAACCGTGTTGTTATCTTCCCTTAGGGCAAGGAATATGCTTCTTTTTTGTCGTCGCATGTGTCATCAACTATTATTGGCCAGTAATTGTTTCCTTTCAACCTCTTTTTTGTTAACAGGGCTATCCATTTCACCTCGTTGCTATTGTGACCTTTTGGTGAACTGCACAAATCACTTTTTTCTTAAGAGTGTTTTGTGCAGTTGTACTAAAATGTCACACGGGCAACGTCTCTACATTTCAGTCTTGTTGCACAAAGGGAGATTGGTTTTGCTCTATCCTCCTCATCCAAGTCCGAGCCTAATCTTCTCCAACTAGTTAGTCTTAAGAGAGACTGCAAAGGTGACCGGCTTCTATTTGTGTGTTTATTGTTTCATCAGCAGTCCTCTATTATCGTAATCACACTTAATATCTTTAGAACAGGGACGCTCAGCTCTATTTTAGTGGAACTGCACAAAATGATCAAAATGTTGCATGCTCCAGACAGCTACTTTTTTCCCAACATGCCTTGTTGATTTAGACAGAGCTGGGGGGACGTTGCTGCCAATGAAAGCATGGATCAATTTTAATGTAACACCTTCTCACAACTCTGTCTTCAGTTGTGATGTAATTATTAGCTCTGATCTGCTAATAATTGACATGCATTAGCAAGGAAGTTAGTTTTTTATTGTTTCCGAAACAACATCGATGGCAAAACACGCGAAACAAAAGATGAAAGCTCACACCATTGTACAATTTCATGTCGCTGGAAAATTATTTGTATAGTACGTCAATTATGTAAACAAATGATGGAAGCTTGATAGCACTGCCAGAAGCCTCTTCATCATCCGGGTCAATGTGCCATGCACAAAATTATACTCCTTCGTTCCTAAATATTTGTCTTTTTACAAATTTCAAACAGGCATATTTTAGAGCGTAGATTCACTCATTTTGCTTCGTATGTGTACTTCCTCCGTTCCGAAATATTCTATTCGTCTTTCTAGAGATTTCAATAAGTGACTACATACGGAGCAAAATGAGTGAATCTACACTCTAAAATATGTATATATACATCCGTATGTGCCAGTCCATTTGAAATCTCTAAAAAGACAAATATTTGAGTAGTCACTCGTTGAAATCTCTATAAAGAAAAATATACTCTGGAGTATATTTAAGAACCAAGGGGGCAGTGCACAACCACATGGGAGACTCAGCCCGGTCGTTGCGCCGCATTAATAGTGAGTAATGAGCAGTCAAATCATAAGCCCCACCTTTCCCACTATAAGTTGCTCTGAAGAAGCAACCATCAATACACTCTTCTTTGAATCCTCTCATACTACTCCATCCGTCACTGTTTATACAGGCGCTTGAGAAAAAGAAAAAAATATCTGTGGGACCAAGGCGACTAGCGACCGGCCTGAAAAATAGCATTGATAGTTATAGCACGGCGTACACACATGCATGCAGTGCTTCCACCCCGGGTACACACATGCATGCACTTACTCCACTCCGTAGAAGTAAAGTACATGGAGAGAAAATTGTGGACTTGATTGCGGTTACCACGCCCTAATTAATTGAGCATTAAACCAAACACGTCTAAAGTCTCTCCGGTGGAGGAAATGCATTGAGAGAAATGCATCATAATGAAGCGCGCCCTGTAAACTGTGACGGAGGGAGGAGGAGTATGATGGTGCAAAACCAAGTACGCGTATGGCCAGTCGGTCAACGCACCACCTCTTGGCATATCACTGACATATGGGACAGGAGTGTGAGCAAACCGATCTCAATTGACGACAAAGATCCAACCTGCCATTCCTTGAGAGAGACCAGGAGCGAGAACACACAGACGGGCTCGCATGGAGGCCAAGATATATTCGAGAATGGTTGGTTGATCGATATCATTCGTTACATGTTGGGCTGCCGTTTTCCGCCCTTCTCCGGAATAAACGTGTACTTTATCAGAGATAAAAAAATAAGAGTACAGACGCTCCACCATGCGGTTCTAGTAGTAGTACTACTCGTACTACTGCGCTTGGCTCTTCGCCTCTTCGTGAAGTCGAACAATGATGGTACTCTGCATGTTGGGTACTACAGTGTATGCCTCTGACAATCTGACACTGAATGGACTGATGCATGTCCACCGAGGGTAGGTTGCACTAGTCAAAAGGCGTAAGCGAGCTTCACCTTGTCCTGCAAGCTTCTTCTCGTTCTGCGAGTTGACGGGACACACCAAAAAGTAGTGCTAGTCCATACTCCCTCCTTTCCGGTTAATATGGCTTAATCTTTTTTGCGGGTAAATGAGAGAGCTTTATTCATATATAAGCACCTTAGGACGATCAGCCAAGACACTGGTCACTAGGAAGCGAGGTACCCCGCAAAAGAAGAAGTAGGAAGCGAGGTGTTTCATCAAGCCAGCTCTCGGCCACATTCAAAGTGCAGCAAGGACGGTTCGCACGAAGATGCGCCGCAAGGTTTGCTGACCTGTTTACATGCTGAATAAAAAAAGAGAGGAAATATTACCGAGCGCTACTATTTGTAACAGGATATGAGCCAGAATTAAGCGAGAATTCTGGCAAGTGTTCCATGCAATCAACTTCCATTATCACATGCGAGAACCCTCGAAGAGAACCAAATGTGTTGAAGATTGCTTTATCACATTTTAAAATTATAATAAGAGTGCAGACGCTCCTCCATCCGGTTCCTAGTACTAGTATAGTATGTACCTTTATAGACTATAGTAGTAGTACTAGTACTAGTAAACTTTGCGCTTGGCTGTTCGCCTATTCGGGAAGTCGAACAATAGTAGCACTAGTAGTATAGTGTATGCTTCTGGCAATCTGACACCGAATTAATCATTGCACGTCCACCGCTTTGAGCGAGGGAGAGCTTGCATTAGTCAAAAGTTTCTCCTTGTCCTGCGAGCCACCGCGCTGCAAGCTTCTCCGATCTGCAACCTTCTCCTCGTTCGGCAAGTTGACGGGACACAGCAAAGTAATGCTAGTCCATACTGCCTCCTCTCCGGTTAATATGGCTTAATTTCAAACGAGATAAATACACTGTCTGTCACTGTATATTTGTAAAAATACGGTCAGTGGACTTCATAATACGCTCATTGCGCTCAATATATATATTTTCCGGTGTTTATACGGTCACTAGCTCACCCTGACTGAGTATGTGTGTGCATGCACGTGTAGGTTGAGCACTTGAGCGTGACCGTGTGTGTTCCGTCGTGTGCTCGGACATGCATGCATTAGGGCGTCGCGCGCATTTTTGTGTCCATGTGTACGTGTGACTGTTGCATACACGTAGGGGGAGTACGTGTAGGGGCCACTAAGGAGCAGTCAAATCCCACAGTAAGTTAGTCGGAAGAAGCAATCATCATTTCACTCTTGAATGACACGTACGCAATATAAAATGGTTGATATGGAGAGAAAAAGAAAACCACTATATATACACTAGCAGGAGCCTAAGCTACAAGCCTGCTTGCTAAGGTTGCTCTCTTCACAAGCATAGAACGACGTGCCTGATCCCGTAGCTGGGGGAATGGAACAATGTTCTGCGTAGACGCGGTCGACATCAGCGAGGGAGAAAACCCACAGTCGGTGCGTCCCAATCGGGGGTCACCGCGGTATGGGCTGATGCCGCGTCCCAGCCGCCCTTCTAGCTACAGCCCGACCTCCCAGGTAGTCCATCTTCCTTTTGGAGCCGGCTTGCTCCACTGCCGTAGCTCCATCTCCATGTCGATCTTTCTCTACTTCTACCGGCTTCTACTTGTGATGAGTTTATGTCTCATGAACTAGTGCCAGTACTATTATTCTAATCACACTTCTTCAATATCTTTGCCATCAGGGTTGCTCAGGTAAATTTTAGTGGAACTGCACAAAAGCATCGTATGATCCGAGGGTGCCAGCCGTCTTTCCTTCGACAGGTTCTACCTGGCCAGGGAATTAAATCATGTTTAGGGTTTAGGGTTTAAGTCGTAGTGACCCCATCAGTAGTTTTTCTTTCGTACACGCTCTCACAACTTTTTTCTTTAGTTGTGAAGTAAATATTGGCTATGATATGTGAATCATTGAGATGCATCAGCATGCGTGTTAGTTTTCCTTTGTATTTGATGGAATGTTGTAACGGGGCAACCTTGCAATAGGAATGAAAATGGAGTGGAAAGTTTCCGTTTTTCCGGAGAAAAGATGGAAACGGAGAGAAACCAACGTTTCGTTTCGTTGGATCGCGCCATCGAGCAAAACCAACGTTTAAATCACGTCTGTCGTGTTCGTGTCTCACCCTCCTCCACGGCTCGACCCCACACGGTCGCTCGGCATGCTACTCACCGCAAACCGAGTATACGATAACTTTCCCGCCCTGCTTGTCGATGGATCGCGCCATGGAGTACTAGCACTACTGGAAGAGATTGACGAGTTGGGGGAGGACAGCTAGCTGTAGCACAGACTCCCAAGAACTTTTTACATGCATGTTGTAGCCGGCTATTGCGACCTTTGAACGCAGAGCAGCTGCGTGCACCGAAGCGGCGCTGGGCGACGCTCTCGCCGCACACCGCTTCAATGCCGGGCGCCCGGTGAGAGGTCGCGTCCGCTCTGGCCGGGCATGAATGCGGCACTGACCGTTTCGGGCGGGAAGCACGCGCGGGTGATGAAGAGGGTTCGGGTTGGTCAGGACCGGCCGTGGCAGCGGTCCGGACATGCGCAAACAAGAGATGTTGTACGTTAATATTGCTGCGTATATAATTAACAACGTAAATAATGTGCCAGTTGGACAAATATGATTGGAGATGGAGATGGAAATGGAATTTTACGTAAACACGGATATGCATGTCTATGTCTATGTGTGTGTCTTGACGACTCTCGCGACACAGGCGGGGCGTGTTTTTGATCGAAGTTTTCTTTCCGGGTACATTAGAAAATCAGTTTGTCTAATTCACATCTAGATGTTATTTAAGGATATCACATCTAAGCTCCCACAAGTATATAATGTAGCAACAAGAAACAAAAAAAACTAGGACAAAAAAAATATACCACAAACAGAGTGGACATCAACTTAGATGTGACATAACTATGTCACATCTAGATGTGTCCTAGACAGACCTTAAAAAATTGTCCGCCAGTTTTCGTTTCTTTTTTCCGGGAACGCGCGTATTCTATTTAAAACCACTGCTATGGAGAGATTTTTTACTCCATTATAGCCTCTTGTTTGATAGAGTTTCTCGCGTCTCGCTCTCTCACCCTCTCCATATCAAAACAAGATGACAGTGTCCACTCTATCTCTCTCCTCACCGGTGGCCACAGATCCGGCCGAATCCCGTCCGCTGCGGGAGGTGAGGAGGTGCAGCATTGACGTTGTCGCCGTCGGCGACGGAGGGAGCCGATGCGCACCGTCCTCTTGGAGCCGGCGCTAGCGCGGAAGAAGATCCTCCGTGCCCTTGTTCGCTGCCGTCGTGTGGGCAGATCCCGCCCGCCCGCCTAAACGACATCTCGCCCACCTAAGGTATAACTTCTTGTACTGGTCCAGCTCCCCAGGTCGCTGCGTGCGGGTTTTCTTCTATGCGACTACTCCCCAGCTCCCCATGCATAGTAGTAGCTAGGGTTCGTTGGCTGGTCTAACATCACCTACTAGTACTATTATAGAGGAAATGCCACTCGAAAAGTTGTCCTGATTTATGCCTCGGTAGAGGTATACATGTTGTTTCGACAAAAAGTACATGGTGGTTGTGCGGTCATTGTCCATATGGTGGTAGTACTATCACTGGTTAAATGAAGAAATGGTTTTTTTCTCGGGTATCCTGGTTTAGTTCCCATCAAGATATAATTATGATGCTTACATTTGTTGGTGTACTTTTCATTAATTCTTATTGACAATTGAGATGTCGTTGCTAACCCTTTTTTATATTTTTGGAAACAGCGATGCGTGTCTCCATACCGGGCATGTCTTCCTCAATTTTAGTGGAACTGCACAAAATTGGATGGCCATTGTTGCTCCGCCTCCTTTGTCCTCTGCCACGTGGTTCTTCCTTCCTCGAGCTTGATTACCGAGAAGAAACAGACCACAGTGAGGATTTGTCGAACTTCATAGGTGCCTCACCAAAACTTGATGCCAAATGGATGATGCATCACCACAATGACCTATCGATGCTCATGGTTGCGCCTCATGGTTGCGTCGGCTAGTGAAGCTGATCGATTTTCAATGAAAAACAAGTTGCCTTCCATCAGTGCTCTTTGCTTATTACGCACAAAGATGATATCCTTCGTCAGTTCACCTTGGTTGCGTTGGAGAGGCAGTCGTCTTTCATGTTGGTGAAATTTTATCACACAATTGGCTATGAACCAAATGTTTCGTCGAAGAAGGATCGACGTTGGTACTAAGAGCATAAGTTTTGTATTGATTTCTAAGCCTTCTCGCAACTTTGTCTCCAACTCCCCTGTAATTTTATTTGTCCAGCTATTAACTTTGATTTAAAGAATGGTGTGGACTAAAAACCCGGATGAACGTAGTAGCCCTCCATTTTTATTTACTCCGCATATTAGATTTGACTGAAGTCAAACTTTGTAATACTCTCAAACTTTTCCGATAATTGAAATTAAAATTCTTTATTTGTACACACTCTCACACGTTTCCGATAATTTGACGCATTTGTGGTTGTTCACTTAAGGGAGGGTAGTGTACCACACGTGAAGGACAGGAAGTGCGACCGGGGCCAGCGTGGGCGTGGATCGTTAGTTCATCGGAAGTAGTACTAGTTTTCTTCACTGTACATTAAATAAAGAGTTTCATTTCGTACTTACACAATTTAAAACGATTGTTATGGAGAGAATAAGAAAAGCACTCCACTAGTATATATTAGTCGTATACACGAGAGTACTATATTGATGCGGCTTCATTGACTTGGTGCACCTACCTTTGGGTTTATGATAGGTGGGCCCAAAATCTGGCTGGCTCACCTGTCATACAGCCAAAAGCAGGTGCAGTGAAGGCACCGGAGCTCAGTCCGTACTATAGTAGTATATATATAAGCGGGAGCCTCAACGCTTGTTTGCTAGGGTTTGCACTCTCCACACGCTCGCCGCACTACATATATGTTACACGCTGGAGGCTCAGCGTTCATTTGCTAGGTTTTGCTATATTCACAGTCTCTCACCCTCTCTTCACCAGATCTAAACAAGACTGTGTTGGCCTCTTGTCTCTCTCTCCCCCCTCACAGCTGGTGAAGAAGGCGTCTGTATCCCGTCGCACCGGGAAGGGGAGGAGGTGCAGCGTTCACTCTATCGCCTTGGCGAGGGAGGCAATCCACCGCCGGGCTGCGCTGTTCTCTTTCACCCAGCCTTTGTCTTGGAGGGCCACCGACCCCTTCTTCCTCGCTACCGTGCGTGGTGTGGGCAGATCCGGCCTCCGCCGCGCCTTGCCACATCCCGACGACCCTAAGGTATAAGTTTCTTTGAAACCGTCGTTGCTCTAGCTGCATGTGGATCTTTTTCGATCTGTAGTCGAATCTAGGTCTTGGTTCAAAGAGGAAAGAAGGGTGCGGTGGGCTGGAGCAAGAATCTAGACGTGGTTCAATGAGGAAAGGAGGGGCGGAAAGTAGTATAGACTGGCTATCCAGCCGCTCTGTAGGTCGAAAAGGGAAAAAGGGGTAACCCAGTACACACATCTGTAAGGAACCGATCTCTTTTTTGAAAAGGGAAAGAAACTGGGGATCGGGTAGTTTGTGCAGGACTAGATTTGCTGCCCTCACTTAGGAAAAAGGTTCAAAGAGAACAAATATGGGACCAGCGCATATATGCTGCTTGGCTACATACTCTGCATCACCCATTTATATGTGTGGACGCACATGGTGCTGGCATGTCCCATACAACTATTTTGCTGTTGTTAATCTAAGAATGCCGCCGGAAAATTGAAGCAATGCCACTGTTAAAAGTAAATTACATTTTTTAACAAATGTTGTTTCAAGAGAATGTCTCTGTTAATATGAATCAATGCAACCGTTTTAGAAATGCTACTATCCTACTTTGTTTTCCATCCAAGATAAGTTAGATGCTTCTTTCTGTCACCGTTTGTTTCATCCTCCTTTATCGGCAAGTAATTGTTTCCTTTTTGCCTCTGTTAAAATAGGGGTATCGATTCAACTTGTTGCTATTGCGACATTTTGCTTCGCTACTCAAAACACTTACGTTTTAAGAGTGTTTTGTGCTGTTCAACTTGAATGCCACACCGGTGACTTTGCTTAATTTTTGTGGAACTGCACAAAAGGAGATCGAGATTTGTTTCCAGTCTTCATGGCGAGTTGTTTCAAATCTTGGTCTCATCCACATGATGTGCAGTGTGCTTTGAGATGTTGTGCTACTTGTTTTGGTACTATTTTAAATAAATGTTGAATTGACGCTATTGTATTGCTGTCTTTTCCCATTAAGTAGTGAACAAAAATGGGACTGTCGGTGTCAAAACCGGAGGATCTCGGGTAGGGGGTCCCGAACTGTGCGTCTAGGCGGATGGTAATAGGAGACAAGGGACACGATGTTTTACCCAGGTTCGGGCCCTCTTGATGGAGGTAAAACCCTACGTCTTGCTCGATTGATATTGATATTGTGGATGTTTACAAGAGTGGATCTACCATGAGATCAAGGAGGCTAAACCCTAGAAGCTAGCCTATGGTATGATTGTAAGGGTTGTTGTGATTGTAGTCCTACGGACTAGAGCCATCCGGTTTATATAGACACAGGAGAGGGCTAGGGTTACATAGAGTCGGTTACAATGGTAGGAGATCTACATATCCGTATCACCAAGCTTGCCTTCCACGCCAAGGAAAGTCCCATCCGGACACGGGGAGAAGTCTTCAATCTTGTATCTTCATAGTCTTGGAGTCCGGTCGATGATGATAGTCCGGCAAATGATAGTTCGGCTGATGATGGTAGTCCGGCTGTCCGGACACCCCTAATCCAGGACTCCTCGGTAGCCCACGAACCAGGCTTCAATGACGATAAGTCCGCGCGTATGTTGCTTGGCATTGCAAGGCGGGTTCCTCCTCCGAATGATAGAAGATTGTGAACACCAGGATAGTGTCCGGCTCTGCAAAATAAATTCCACATTCCACCGTAGAGAGAATAATAATGTATACACAAGTTCAATCTGCTGACGTTTTTTGCGGCATGACGTCACACCACTACCAAGCCATTACTTAAATTGTTTTTTACTTTACCACCTCAGCGCATTTAGCGAGGCGGTTTCCTTGGCACGCCTTTGTTGAAGCAGAGATCGTGTTTCCCCTTAATCCGGGATTCTCTTCAATACGGACGTGGGTAACCCAACCGCGCCATCGATGGTGACGCTTGGGGGATAAGCGAGTTTTACCAGGCCGGTGGGGGACGCGTAGACTTCGCCCGCCCATATAAGGGATGAGGATTCACCTTCTCACCTACGCCTTCTTCCTCCTTTGCTTATCCATCTCCGCAAGACTCAGCTCCAAATACCAAGTTCGCGCATCTCAACCTTCTCCGACCATGTCCGAAGCGGGAGGTAAATGGTTGGCCTCCACCGTTAAGGAGGAGCAATCGCCAAAGCCGCGGCGCGGATACCTTTCCAAATGACATCAGCACCGGCTGCCCGACGAGGGGCAGCTCATCCCCACCCCAGGCCTCATGAGAGGGTCGTTTCCTTCCCCACTTCCTCCGCTGGACTGGGCTTTCCACTTCACCCCTTTGTCCGAGGGCTCATGTTCTACTACGGCCTGGATTTCCATGATCCGCGCCGAACTTCATCCTCCACATCTCGGCATTTATCGTCGTGTGCGAGGCCTTCCTCTGCATCCAGCCCCACTTCAGCTTGTGGCTCAAGACCTTCAATGTCAAGCCGAAGGTAGTGAAGGGCACTCAAGCGGAGTGCGGAGGCGCCATGTTGGGCAAGATGCCCAATGTCCTTTGGTTCAAAGGGGCCTTCGTGGAATCCGTCAAGGGGTGGCAATCGGGGTGGTTCTATATCACCGAGCCGCGTGACCCTAAATGGGCGGCAGGCCCCGAGTTTAGATCTGGTATCCCCACGCAGCTCACCTCCTGGAAAGAGAAGGGCTTGCTGTGGGGTAGTTTGAAGGAGCCGACGGACTCCAAGCCTATATCAAGAAGTCGGTGAAGAAGCTCAGGCTGGTTAACGTGGTCCAAGTCATGCTCGTCCGCCGGATTCTCCCATGCCAAGAGCGGGCATTCAATCTATGGGAGTTCGATCCAGAACAGCACCAGGCGCTGAATAAACTCTTCGACACGACGTACGAAGGCGCCTGGAGGGTGCTGTTCAAGGGCGCCGAAGCCCCCGCATCCGCGACTGAAGATCGCGGATTTCGCCAGCGCCTTGACGACGAGGTAAGTGATTCTACCCTTTACAGGACACTTGTTTTTCATAGTTTGACTCTATGCGGGTTTTAATTTCCCTTTTCCTTTGACAGAATTTGGATAAGGAAGGCGGAGCAGATTACATCCGGCTCCTATGCCGAGAAAATCCGAGACGCCCGTCTAGCGAGGCTGCTGGTTCCGGCACCGCACGTGGTGCCGGAGAAGAAGGCCAAGAAGGAGGCCACGGGTGCTCGAAAGAGCTCCCGTTTTCAGGTGTCCGACGACTCCGGGGCGGACTCCTCCCCCGAAAATGAGGAGGAGGAAGAGGACTCTCTCCCAGAGGAGGGAGAGAGGAAGAGGAAGGCTTCCCCAACAGGGGAGGCCGAAGGGTCCAAGAGGGGAAGGACTATTCCCCCGGACAGCTCCGCCAACGTCAACGTTGGTGAGGAAGAATGGCCTTCAAGGGCCAGGCCTCCGGCGAGAACGTAAGTATCGGGATTCCTGAATGATTTATAATTTCATTTCTGCGTCACATAGTGTCATTCTGATGCCGCATGCTGCCTGTAGTCCGGCCAGTGATGATCTCCCCGCTTCGTCGAGCGGGTCGTTGGCTTCGTCGGATGTAGACTCCATCCCGACCGCCTCCACCCCTCGTGACGCCGAAGACGCCGAGGTGGGAACCCAAGAAGGGACCCATCGGGGTGAGGCTCCGGAGGCGCCACAAGGCGTCCTCCCGGACTTTGCGCCGGACTCCACATCCGAACCCGCAGTGGCTCCGGAGTCCGGCCGGCGGCCCCTTCGAACGAATGGCAAGACCGTGACGCCGGCGGCCTGGCCCAACCGGAGGCGCCGGTAATTTGTTGAGGCGCTGCAGAGGCGCTTCCATCGAGGAAGAACACCGCACTATTATGAGTGCGGTGATTGAAGGTGCAGCTTCGCCAAGGGCGGGCTGACCGAAGCTTCGCAGTAGCCTTCTATCAGGCTTTGAGGTAAGAAATTAAAAATATGCAATGTAATACCGCATAGACAGTAGCCCCTGATGCTCGGTTCGGTGTTCGGAAAGAAAAGCCGGACTGAGGATCTGAAAAAAGAAGATATACGCAGGGTTGCCAAAAACTTATGTCAATATGGGTTGCAGGCTGCGCTGCTGACCTCTGCCAGACCGATCATGGAGGTCGGTGCTTTGAAGCAGGAGCTCGAGCGGTCCGAGCAGGAGCTCGGCCGCGCCAGGAAGCAGCTCCAGGACAAAGAAGGTGAGTAACACCACTTTGAACTTTGTACCTTACAGAAAAGGATTTAGGTTGCAACAAAAAAAATAACAAGGATAACAATGGTACTGCAGGGGCCACGAACGAGGTGGCGACCCTAAAGGAGGCCGTGTCCAGGGCCGAACGCAATGCGGCCACGGAACGGGCAGAGCGAGAAAAACAGGAGGCGCGGGTGGCGGTGGTTCAGCAAGAGCTCCAGGCTCTCATGGAGAAGTATGAGAGTTTGGAGCGTGACTCAAAGACTCGAGAGTCCGAGCTTGCCTCGGCTCTCGAAAGTGCCAAAACCGCCAAGGCCGAGGCCCATAAGTCCCTTCGGAGATTGAGTTGATGAGGAAGATAGCGGCGGGTAAGGCATTTTTCATGCAAAGCAAGCATGTGAATGTAAATTACGTGTTACTTACCCGGTCGGAGCTCTCGAGGCGTTTGCAGATCTGCCTCATGGCGTGTCTCGATGCCGCCGCATTCTACCGAGCCGAGGAGGGAGCTCAACGGAGAAGGTCTTACGGTCTCAAGATATCGAGGCCGGCCATCAGTGCCCCTAGTGACCAGTCAAGCAGCTGGTCGAAGCTTCACAAGGTGGCCGGCAGGCCATGAAGGGCCTCATAGTCCGGCTGTGGCTGGAGAGGCCATGCACAGGAGCTACTTCCGGCCTCGGCAACGGCTGGTGGATGCGTGCCTGGGTGGAGGTTATCAAGCGCTCACTTTGTATTGAAAGGTGCTCGTCGGGCCCTTGCCCGCAAAAGGTGCATTGGGGCAAGCTGGATGCGGAGAAGCTAATCATCGACGCGCCGCCAGTGCAAGGAACATCGACGCCCAAAATGTACTATAAGGCTGTCTGAAGGGTGCCCGCAAGATTGCGGATGAGTGCCCCAGGATGTAATTTTTGAGTAAATTCGCAATGTGTTATCCTGCGCGCTGAAAACTTTGTTCATATGCGCTAAGCAACGCTTGTTGATTTAAAATATTACCTTCAGGCGGCCGTTTATTAAATCCGAGAGATGGCAAGTCGTCACTTCAGCCCCCATGCCACGAAGTGCTTTGGGGTGTTCGGGATAAACTTGAGCGCTCTAGTTCCCATTTTTGGGTCCATCGAGGAGGCGTTCAACACAACGAACAAGGCAACCGGACTTATAGTGCTTGAACACTCTCACTTAGCCTTAGAATTCTATAATTTTAAATTTCAAGCCCCTAGTATTCGGAGGACCGAATTGGGGCGCTATCCACGCCTTCATCGGACATTGTCCGGAACTTCGTCAAGCGGCGAGGTCTTTAAGGACCCAAAAGGACCTCTCGAACAGCGACCAGTCTCTCGCCTGATCATGACAGTCAGTTTTAGCTTTCTCCACTGAGGCGTTAACCCGGCTCAACCGGGGCGCAATCGCAGTGGTTCTCCCAGTGCTACCTTAGCCGATAGAACGGAACATAAGGTGCCAAACATGGGAGCCGGGCAAACCCAACTATTGACCCAAGACATGATTCGGAGCCGATTCATATAATGTTATAAGTTCGGGGTGCCGCACTTGTGAAAGTGTGCGGACTTTATCACACCATAATGCGGAGAACATAAGCCCCTGGTGTATTTGGCCGTACCAAAGTGTACGGATGCAACATGTCGTAAATGAACATATATGTATATATAAGGTAATGCAATTATAGGCAAAAAAGTGCTGCATTTTATTCGAGAAGATATTCTATGAGTGCGGAATGATACAAATAGTGCGGAAAGCAAGGGATTGGACGAATTAAAGGCGTCTCCTTCCAGGGGTAGGTCGCGGAATGTTTGTATTTAACAAATTTAATGCTCGTGATGGAGACCACCTGAGTGTTCGTCGCGGCCTTTGTCCTTCCCCGCTGTTGCATCATGAGTTCGGCAGGTCGCCACGGACATAGTTCTGTATAAAAAGAGAAAAATAAAAGAAAAAGAGCGACACACTTGGGAGCCCTGGTGTGGTCGAACCGCACTCTGGTCTGTTGTGGTTGTGCCTTTCCCCTATGCCCATGGTATCTCCAAGGCGTAATTATGTACGCGGAGAGCTTGTCTTACAATTTTGCGAGGGCTGGGGTTGAGGCCGCATTGCTCTGGCGATGCTCGGAGCAGGCCAGGTGGTCTTGGTTGATGTTGCTCCGGCGCGTTTGGTCGTGTCCGGTCGCTTAACGGCCGGACTCGAGAATTGCCTAAAAAGGCTGCTCGCATTTCCGCCGCAAGAGCCGCTGTATGGTCCTCCGTTCGGAGGGAGCGTTCCATGTTTCCATTGACCGTGATGACTCCACGAGGGCCTGGCATCTTGAGCTTAAGGTATGCATAATGCGGCACCGCGTTGAATTTTGCAAACGCGGGTTCGTCCGAAAGCAGAGCAAGATAGCCGCTGCGGAACGGGACTATGTCGAAGATTAACTCCTCGCTCGAAAATTATCCGGGATACGAAGACCACTTCCAAAGGTAATCGAGCCTGCATACAATTGGCCTCGACACACGGTATGACGCCTTTGAAGGTTGTCTTTGTAGGTTTAATCCTTGAAGGGTCTATGCCCATCTTGCGCCTTTGTATCACGATAAAGCAGGTTCAGCAGCTCTTGCCGCCGAATCCATCGGGACTCTCGTGAGGTGAAATCCATCGACGATTGGGTCTAAAACCAATGCGGCGAATCCGCCATGGCGGATCTTTGGTCGGATGGTCTCTTCGATCGAAAGTGATCGGGCAAGAGGACCATGGGTTGAATTTTGGGGCGACTGGCTCCATCGTGTTTACGTCCCTTAGTGCACGCTTCCGCTCCCTCTTGGGAATATGCGTTGCGTATATCATGTTTACCGTCCGAACTTGAGGGGGGAATCCCTTTTGTCCTCTGTTGTTCGGCTGCCGGGTCTCTTCCTCGTCGTCGCTGTGTAGCCCCTTGTCACTGTTTTCGGCGATTAATTTGCCTGCCTGCTTGAATACCCAACAATCTCTGTTGGTGTGGTTAGCTGGCTTTTCGGGGGTTCCATGTATTTGACAGGAGCGGTCGAGTATTCGGTCCAAATTGGACGGGCCCGGAGTGGTTCTTTTGAATGGCTTCTTCCGTTGACCGGGTTTGGAGCCTCGGAATCCGGCGTTGACTGCCGTATCCTCATTGCTGTCGCCGTTAATGCGGCGTTTGTTTTTGTTTCGACGCAACCTGCCATTGCGGTCCTTGGTATCCGGACTGCCAGCGTTTTTGCTGAGGTTGTTACTGCGAGCTAGCCAGCTATCCTCTCCCGCACAGAAACGGGTCATGAGTGATGTGAGGGCTTCCATGGATTTCGGCTTCTCCTGTCCTAGGTGCCGGGCCAGCCACTCGTCGCGGATGTTATGTTTGAAGGCAACGAGGGCCTCTGCATCCGGACAGTCGACAATTTGATTTTTCTTTGTTAAAACCGTGTCCAGAATTGCCTGGCCGATTTGTCTGGCTGCTGGATTATGTGGCTTAGGTCATCTGCGTCCGGTGGTCGCATACACGCGTCTCGGAAGTTGTCGAGGAATGCGGCTTCCGTGTCTTCCCAAAGATCCAATTGACTCTGCGGGCAGGCTGTTAAGCCAATGCCGAGCTGGTCCTTTAAGCTTGAGCAGGAGATATTTGATGGCGTGAAGATCGTCGCCGCGGGCCATGTGTATATGGAGAAGATAATCCTCAATCCAAACCGCGGGGTCTGTTGTGCCATCGTAGGATTCAATATTAATGGGTTTAAACTCTTCAGGGATTTGATGATCCATTACTTCGTCAGTGAAGCATAGTGGGTGTGCGGCGCCTCTGTATTGAGCAATATCGCGACGTAGCTCGAGAGAGCGTTGTCTGCTGCGTTCGGCCCGGCCGGAGTAGTTATATCCGGCGCGACGGTATTCGTCGTGGGTCTTGGGGCGCCCACGTGATCCATAGATAGATCTGGATTGTCTTGCCTTGTCCTCTAATATATCCCGCAAGTCCGGCGCGTTCCCCCGTGGCTTCATGCTTTTTGAGCGATGCCGGGGTACGGTTTTGGTGGAGGGCTTGCATGCCTCCTTCATCGCCGCGCCACGGGTGGCCGGTCCGCCAGACAGCGCTGGTGATGCAGGTTTGTACGCGTCCTCCTCTAATCGGGGAGCAACTTGCGTTTTGGGTAACTTTTGAGGGGCGTTTGAGTTCATACTCTTGACGCGAGGACCTCGGTCCATCTGGCCGGCCAAGAGGTCTTGATCAGCTTGAAGCTGTTGCTGCTTTTTCTTTAGGCTGTTTGCCGTGGCCATTAGCCCGCGTCTGAAACGCTCTTGTTCGACGGGATTCTCAGCACGACGAATTGCGTCGCCGAGGCTTGCCTCGCCTCCGGAGGGAGGTAAGTAATTGTCATCCTCGTCCTCTTCGCCCGCCGCCCTATCGTGGGGGCTTGCTTCGCCTCCTCCTGCGCTGGATCGTCTTTGGAGGGAGTTGTCTTCGGCACTTTACGGGGTGTTATTATCTCCGTGCGGAATCTCCATTCTTGCCGTGGCGGGATTTAGAGCGGCGCTACCGTGGCGTCGACGCTTGGGCTGTTTCTTTAAGGAATCGGCCTCCGCTGCTTCTTCGCCGTCCCCATCTTTTGGGGTGTCCACCATGTATATGTCGTATGACGAGGTGGTCTTCCAGTGTCCTGTCGGCACTGGTTCTTGGTAGTCTCCGGCATCGTCGTCCATACCGTCGATGTCTTCGGAGTCGTAGTCAAGTATGTCGGTTAAATCATCGACGGTGGCTACGAAGTGGGTGGTGGGTGGGCTCTGATTTTCTTCGTCGTCCGCGTCCCAACCATCCTGGCCGTAGTTCGGCCAGGGCTCTCCGGATAGCGAGAGCTGCTTCAGTGAATTGATGATATCACCGAAGGGCGAGTCTGAAAGACGTCCGCAGCGGTAAATTCCATGATCGGCGCCCAATCGGATTCGACTGGCAGGGGCGCAGGAGGTTCGGAGTCCGGCAGGGAGTCCGACACCTCGGAGTCATGAACTTTATGCGGGACAAGGTAAGTGTTCGGTTCTACCGCCGTAGAAGTTGCAGCTCCCGAGGCGGTGTCCAGCCATCCGTCCTCGATCCGAGCGATCGGCTCCGGACTACGGGTCGGAGCGGATTCGTGTGCGGCCTCCAAGGTGCTGTCCGGCGGCAGAGTTAGGTCATGCCCATCGTGACAGCGCGGCACGCTCGGCTGTGGCTCAGATCCATCGAAGATCAAGTCCCCGCGGATATCGGTCGTGAAGTTTAGGCTTCCAAATCTGACCTGACAGCCAGGGGCGTAGCTTTCGATCTTCTCCAGATGGCCAAGGGAGTTGGCCCGCAGTGCGAAGCCACCGAATACGAAGATCTGTCCGGGGAGAAAAGTCTCACCCTTGACGCCGTCGTTGTTGATTGAAGAGGCCATCAAGCCTATCGGTGACGACACAGAGGAACTCTCAATGAAAGCACCAATGTCGGTGTCAAAACCGGCGGATCTCGGGTAGGGGGTCCCGAACTGTGCGTCTAGGCGGATGGTAATAGGAGACAAGGGACACGATGTTTTACCTGTGTTCGGGCCCTCTTGATGGAGGTAAAACCGTACGTCCTGCTCGATTGATATTGATATTGTGGATGTTTACAAGAGTGGATCTACCACGAGATCAAGGAGGCTAAACCCTAGAAGCTAGCCTATGGTATGATTGTAAGGGTTGTTGTGATTGTAGTCCTACGGACTAGAGCCATCCGGTTTATATAGACACCGGAGAGGGCTAGGGTTACATAGAGTCGGTTACAATGGTAGGAGATCTACATATCCGTACCGCCAAGCTTGCCTTCCACGCCAAGGAAAGTTCCATCCGGACACGGGGAGAAGTCTTCAATCTTGCATCTTCATAGTCTTGGAGTCCGGTCGATGATGATAGTCCGGCAAATGATAGTTCGGCTGATGATGGTAGTCCGGCTATCCGGACACCCCCTAATCCAGGACTCCCTCAGGGACCAACCCAGACATGATGCTTGTTGCTTTGTTACAACAAATTCAACATCACCCCCTTTATAAGCCAGTAATTGATGCCACTCTCAGAATTAACTACTGAATCTTATTTCATAACTGCAACACTTGTTAGGGATTGATGGGATTGCCATCTTTCTGGCCGCATGTTTCATCCTCCTTTATTAGCCAGTAATTGATTCCTTTTTAGCCACTGTTTAAACAGGGATATCTATTCAACTTGTTGCTATTGCGACATTTTGCTTTCGCCATTAAACACTTTGCTTGATTTCAGTGCAACTGCACAAAACGAGATTGGATTTCCTATTCATGTTGGCAGATTCGTATTTTATCTTGTCCGTCTCATGAAAGGTCAGTACAGGCCTTCATCCACATGATTGTGCAGTGTGCTTTGAGATGTTGTGCTACTTGTATTGGTACTGTTTTAAATAAATGTTGAATTGAAGCTATTGTATTGCTGTCTTTTCCCATTAAGTAGTGAAAAAAATGGGACCAACCCAAACATGATGCTTGTTGCTTTGTTACAACAAACTCTGCATCACCCTCTTTATAAGTAGATGGAAGCACATACTGTTGTTGTGCCCACTCTCCCCTGGAACTGTTTATGCTTTTCGTTAATCTAATGCCACTGGTAAAATTAAGCAATGCCACTCTCAGAATTATTTAACTACTGAATCTTAGTTCAAAACTGCAACACTTGTTAGGAATGGTACTATCCTGCTTTGTAGTTCTTTCTACATGTTTAACCAATGTATTGTTAAGATAATGTCTCTGTTAAAATGAATCAGTCGCATCGTTTTAGGAATGATACTTTTCTGCTTTTTCGTTCTTTATACATGTTGAAACAAGGCATTGTTAAGATAATGTCTCAGTTAATATGAATGAATCACACTGATTGAGAATTGCTACTCTCCTGCTTTGTTTCCCATTAAGATAAGGTAGATCAGTAGATGTTTTTCTTCTGGGAGTACAAGTCATCAACCGTTATTTCTCAGTAATTGTTTGCCTTATACCTTTTGTTGCTTACAGGGATATCAAAATTAAAGCTCGGTTTTATTCCGACTTTGATTTTAGTGTGCTGCACAAAAGGAGCCAATGTGTCCAAGGCAAACTTCTGCATTATTGGGTCCAGTTGGTCGTTCCACTTTGCAGAAAGAAGCAGTCATTGTTTGCGCTACATTACAGAAGGAATGACCGAGAAGCTTTACAGAGTATTAGGCTGTAACATCCCAAATTTCCCATTTGGAATGTTTTACAATTATAGCTAAGCATCTATGCATATTGCTTGAAATTGAGTGACATTTGAAGTATTTCAGAAGTTTTGAGTTTGTTGGAATTTGAATTCAAATTGGCAGTTGAAATTTATTTCAAAAATATGCCTGACAAATACTTGAGAAAATGTATGAGAGGAGTAAACATGACACTCCAAAAATGTCAGATGAAAAACCTTGCCAAAAAGTTTGAATTCAAATTTGATTTTTATTTGGGATTTTAGAAAATGTTTTTTATAAAAAAGTTTGAGTTTTGCCCCTGGAAAAATGTTGAAAATTGTAGGGAATATTCCCCTGATCATTTTGATATATATATATGTCCTATATAAAATATATATATTTAATATATTATCTCTCTCTCCCTAATTCAAAAAAAATAGAAAAAGAAAAAAACCCGGTATGACCAGTTAACTGCCCGGCCAGCGCCGAGGCCGCCCACCAATGGGCAGGCCAACTGCCCAGCGAGCCAGCCCACCGCCCGAGCTGGCCGACCCAGTAGCGCCTTGAACCCCTTCCTCGGTCGCCCGACCCAAACCCGCCTCCCTCTCCCGCTGACACCCCAACCCCACCCCGTCTTCTTCCTCCCCACGCCAACCCGCAACGCCACAGCGTTGCCGCCTCGCCGGAATCCCGGAGATCGCGGGATCTCCTTCCCTGATCCGCCCCCTCCTCCAAGTCGACGCCCCTATATAAACCCCGCCCCCTCGACCCGTTCCCCCACTTTCCCCCTCGCCAAACCCCTCCACCTCGCCGCAATCTCTCGCCGGAGCCCGACGCCGCTGCCGCGCCATTGCCACCGCCCCGCCCGTCTCCGACCCCCCGAGCTCCACCGACTCCGTCCCCGACCTCCCCTCGCTTCGCCGCACCCGCCGGACGCCTCCACCGTCGCCCCGGACCACCGTAGCCACCGCGCCGTCGTCACCCGAGCCGCCGTCGACCGTCGCCGTCGTCGCCACCGCGGTAAGCCGCCGGAACCCTCCACCACCGTCCGATCTAGGATCTAGGGTTTAGATTAGAACTAGCGAAGGGGTAGGTTTTAGTTTAAAAAAACCCGGTTTAGTTTCGGTTTTTATTTAGGTTTAGTTAGACCGGCCCGATCGGTTTATTCCCTCGGGCGCGTTTTAGTTATTTGACGCCCGAGCGTCAGATAGGCCCGTTAGCGCCAGTTTTCCTTTTAGTTATTTTTTTTGTTTCTGTTTTTAACAGAATAGTTTCAGTTTTGTAAAATCCATATCTTTTAGGTTATTTAGTATTTTTAGTTGATTTTTTTGTTAGTTTGCAAATTTGTTGTAGTTTCTATAGAAAATATGTTTGGCCATGTTTAAATTATTAAAAATGAGTTAGGATTATTTTATTTTAGTGATTCTTTTTGTCACTATTTTGTCTTGACCTTGCCTAACCGTAGGAATTTATTTGGGTATTTTAAATTTAATAAAAAAATAGTTTTAATCAAAATCATGTGTTTCTTATTTATTTAACTAGCTACTGTTTTCCTATTGTTTTATTTAGTAAATAATTTTATTTTACCTATGTCATAGTTTACTTTAGATTAGTTTCTGTAGTTTTAGAACATGAACTATTATTTACAATAAATAGAATTTTTATTTCATTTTTTTCTTGTTAGGATTGTTATAGGCATAATAGGAGTTCTATAATAGCTTTTGATGTGATTCTTTTTGCTCCTAGTTTGCATGATGTTTTCCCTTCTGTTAGTTAGCAAAACCCATGCTTAAGTTCTGTTAAGAAATATTTGGTTGTGTAAAACTATTTCTTAGTTGTTGTTGATGTGGTGAAAACATTGATTTGGATTTCTTCGAGTTTTCTTTGGGTTTTGGTTCAATTGTTTTGTGTGTTATGTTAGTATACCGTTATGTTAAGTGATTGTATGATTTTATGCTTATACGATTGTTATTTGCTTCGGTAGAATTTCCGGAGTGCGAAGCTTGCTATTACGAGTCCCTAACTTTCGAAGACCGTCAGCAAGGCAAGTCATTTGACCATGTTTTTCTTTTACAATACCTATGATTTTATTGCATTAGAATTTTACCTCCCCACCATGCATGCAGTAGGAGAATTTTAAGTTATGTTCTTGAGTAGTATCATGAGGTAGGATGAAACCAATCCCCCTTGTTACCATGACCGGAATGAAGTAGTTTATTTTGCTATGCTCGTAGACGGGGTTGGTTGAGTGATTCATAAGGGAGATGTGAGAGTCAAGATGATGGCAACCCCATGACTTCAAGGTCAAGATGGACTTCAAAATTCACTCTTTGGGTGGAGGACGGTTGTGGGCACCTGGAGAAAACCGGTGGTTGGCGGGATGCATGGAGAAGCGCCATGACATCTTGCGGAAAGCTTCACCCAGCCACGAAGAGACGGATGGATACCCCATTGACCGGAAGCTTACGTGCAGCCGCAAGCCATTATGGGCTCGCTTGGTCAACCCTAGGTGTGACTCTGGCGGACGGTGCTACGAGATGTAGAAGAACGGTAGGATTGGATGGGTACCGTAGTGGCGGAAGGAACTCTCCGGAAGACCCTGTTTACGTTCATCCCGTCTTCAAACACCGTGAAGTGCGAAGACTTAAAGGAGGGAACGATTCTTGCGGGTAAAGTCATAAACCTCTGCAGAGTGAAGATCTAATCGGTTAGCCGTGCCCCCGGTTACGGATAATTTGAGCCTCTGGAACTTGGAGTATTTCGGATATCTCAACACCGAACTTAATAAATTAATTGAGGGGGTTATTTAATAATTGGGAATGAGATATTGGTTGGCGGAACCATCTCAATAACTACCAACATTTTGTAGTATTTGCAAACAAATCCTTGTTGTAGGGAAAAACTGTCTTTTTTCGCCAAACAATGAAACTTGGAGCCCCACAGCCAAATTGCATATAGTGTTAGTATTTTTTATTGTTGTTCTCTCTTCATGACTTGCCGGCATATTCAAAAATGCTGACCTACACGGCTGCAACGTCTTATGTTGCAGAGGAGTATTCCGATCAGGAGTGAGGCTACGATCCACGCTTGGCGATTGCCCTATGGAGTCGGATGGATTCGCTATTCTTCTACGCTTCCGCAGCTTTATTTAGTTTATTTCTCATGAGTTGGCCTTGCCGAATTTATTATCTTGTAATAAAGACTCGATATGAGAATCGTGTAATAAATTCAGGTGTGATTGAACTTTGAATCTTTGCATCAATGTCTGTGTGTGCGCATGATCTTGGGATGGTACAGCTACACGTAGACTTGACCGTTTTTGGGTCGGGTCGCTCTGAGAGATGGTATCGAGCACACGCTGACCGTGGGGACGTAACCCCTAGGATCGGAAAGCCTTAGGAAGAGACTATTTATTTTATGTCCTTATCATTCCGCAATTCTCCCCTGTTCATTTCTGACTTCTCTCCGATTTTCAACATTCTAGATGGCCGCCGAGTTCACCCGGTTACGCTACGGAGTTTTGCGGCCAGATGAGACGATGCCTCTCGGCAAGAAGCTGGTTCAGATCGTGAAGAAGCTGAAGATTGCTCTGCCCTCAATCACTAGGAAGCCTACCAATGCACTTCCGACGGATACCCGCTTCTGATTGAGGTGCACATTCCAGGGAGGACCTTCGGAGGACATTCAGAGCCTATTGACTTTGAGTTTACCGATTTCAATTGGATCCTCGGAAGAGACATGGCAATCTATCGTGCACTTGGACATCTCCGAGAAGAGTACATGGCCGAGCTCGACCCATCAGAACTCGCCATGATTTCTCGCAGAGCTAGGAATGGAGATATCATCCGTACCGTAGAGGACGACTCCATTCTCTCATATGTCCAAGACTTGGAGTGTCTCCTCAGGAAACGGGAGATCCAGACTCGCCATAACTCGAAGGTACACAGGAGGCTGTTGTTCCGTGAACTGGGCTGGAGGAGAAAGCACGCAGACTTCCTTGACCATGAAGAAGAAATCAAGGATTTCATGGAGAGAGTCGACAAGCTGAAGATGGATGTTGCCGCATTAGAGGATAAGATGGACTTGGGAGAAGACCTTTTCCGAGTGGAGATGACGGACCCTCGTGAGCAATGACCAGGATTATGAAGAGAGCTCCACCAAGAAAGTCAAGAAGAGGAGGCGCCGCACTGAGGACGCCACACCGGAGGACGCCGCACCAGAGGACGCAAGGATAATTGATGAAGACATTTAGTCGACCGCCATGTTATTTTATTTTTCCGTCGATCAGTTAGGCCGTTATTTTCGATTAGTCGTGAAATTTGTAATCCGAGATTGAACCATGTTTGAGTTGATTGAATAAATGATTGGTGTGATTATGATTGTGCATTCATATGGGTAGTGATATTTTCTCATTAGACCCTTGTTCTATTCTAATTTTCTCATCCACTCCAAAAACACCAGATGCCTCCGAGACGTGACCCCGGTCTCAACTTTCCGCTGGAGCTCACCCAGCTGATCCAGCAGCAGAATGCCCTGATGCAGATGCTCATCCGTAACGAACAACAACAACAACAACAACAATCCACCGCCACCATCCTCGCTGACAACTTGACCCGCTTCCTAAGGCTGAATCCACGGTGTTCTCTAGCAAAGACCGAGCAGATGGTGGCCGATGATTGGCTCCGCAAGGTCGGAAGGGAGTTAGCCACCGCTGGATGCACAGATGCAGAAAAGGTGCGCTTTGCCTCACATCAGCTCGATGGACCTGCAGCCTCTTGGTAGGAGAACTACACCGCCACTTATCCCATCGCCACCATCACGTGGGATCAGTTCCAGCAGGCTTTCTGCACCGCTCATGTATCAGCTGGAGCCATGAGTTTGAAAAAGCGTGAGTTCCGCAACTTACGCCAGGGGAACCATACTGTGGGGCAGTACGTGGATGAGTTTAGCAAGTTAGCTCGCTATGCCCCGGATGATGTGGCCACAGATGCCGCAAAGCAGGAAAAGTTTCTCGAGGGACTCAATGACGAGCTGGGAATGCAGCTAATGGTGGCTACCTTCAACAACTACCAGGAGCTGGTAGACAAGGCCACCATACTTGAAGGCAAGCAGCAGCAGATTGATAGCCGCAAGCGGAAGTATGGCGGGGAAGTACAACTCGGAGCTCGGTGAAGCCCGTTATGCCCCATACTCGGGAGGGCATACCCATCACACCCATGGGGGACATAATCATGGAGGACATAACCATGGAGGAAATGGGAACAACCGCAACCCCGACAACAAGACAGGCAATGGAAACGGCAATGGCAACCAGCATCGTCCTGCCCGGTTCGAGAAGGATCTCGAGTCACATCACTGTTTCAAGTGCCAGAAAACAGGGCACTATGCCACCGAATGCCCGGAGGCCAAGCAGAGGAATGGAAACGGCAATGGAAGCTCAGCAAAGAAGCCCAACCCTTTTCCTCGTGCTCAGGTGAACCACATTGACGTGGAGGACGACTATGATCAGCCAGACACTGTGGTTGGTAAGTTTTTATTAAATTCACATCCAGTTTTGGTACTCTTTGATTCTGGCGCAACACATTCATTTATATCAAGGGTAGTTGTGGAAAAGTACGGGTTGCCCACTAGAACCCTTAGAAGCCCTCTTCACGTCAGTTCTGCCGGAGGAGAAATGATGGCAGGCTTAGGCTGTCATGCAACCCTCAACATCGGAAACCATAAATTTCCCGCAGACCTCATAGTATTGGAAACCCAGACCTTGGATGTGATCCTAGGCATGGATTGGTTGACGAAGTTTGAAGGAAACATAGGCTGTACTGCAAGGCGATTACGCTCACCACTCCGGAGCGGAAGAGGATCAAGTATGTATCCGAGCGTATCAGATGAAGAATCAGTGAATTCCCTCACGGGAGTTGTTCAGAGGGAGTGCGAAGAGTGCAAGATTTTCCCGATGTATTTACGGAGGAATTACCAGGAATGCCACGGACGTAGACATTGAATTTCTGATTGAGTTATTGTCCGGCACAGCCCCAATATCCAAGAGACCCTATCGGATGCCCCCGAACGATTTGAAAGAGATCAAGAATCAAATTAATGAACTCTTGGAGAAGGGATATATTCGGCCAAGCTCGTCACCTTGGGGAGCCCGGTTCTTTTGGTAGAGAAGAAGGATGGAACCACGAGAATGGTTGTGGATTATCGTTCGTTGAGCAGCGTGACCATCAAGAACAAGTACCCTCTGCCGATGATTAATGACCTGTTTGATCAGCTAGTTGGAGCCAAGGTATTCTCCAAGATCGATCTTCGATCAGGGTATCATCAGTTGAAGATCCGTGAAAAGGATATACCCAAAACAGCATTTACCACCAGGTATGGTTTATATGAGTATACCGTCATGTCATTCGGATTGACTAATGCCCCTGCATACTTCATGAATTTGATGAACAAGGTATTTATGGAATATCTGGACAAGTTTGTTGTGGTGTTCATCGATGATATACTGATTTTCTCCAAGAGCGAGGAAGAGCATAAGGAACATTTGCGTCTAGTTCTGGAGAAACTCCGAGAACATCAGTTGTATGCCAACTTCAGCAAATGTGAATTTTGGCTGAAGGAAGTAGGATTCCTCGGACATGTTATTTCAGGAGAAGGAATAGCAGTTGACCCCACCAAGGTTGTATCAGTCACTGATTGGCAGTCACCCACCTCAGTCAAGGAGATCCGCAGTTTTCTTGGACTCGCAGGATATTATCGGAGGTTTATTGAGAATTTCTCGAAGATTGCCAAGCCCATGACTGAGCTGTTGAAAAAAGACGCCAAGTACATTTGGACCAAGGATTGTGAAGCGGTTTCGAGGAATTGAAGAAAGCGTTTGGTTACAGCCCCGATCTTGATTTTGCCGGACATACACAAGGATTACCAGGTATATTGTGACGCTTCTCGTCAGGGACTCGAAGGAGTACTCATGCAGGAAGGAAAAGTTGTAGCTTATACCTCCAGACAGCTACGGCCACACGAGATGAATTACGCCACACATGATTTGGAGTTAGCAGCCGTAGTGCATGCACTCAAGACCTGGAGGCATTTTCTTATCGAAAACAAATGTGATGTTTACACAGATCATAAAATCTTGAAGTATATTTTCACGCAGAAAGAGTTGAACCTCAGGCAGAGGAGATGGCTAGAGTTAATCAAAGACTATGACATGAGATTGCATTACCACCCAGGAAAGGCTAATGTTGTAGCAGATGCCTTGAGCCGTAAGAGTTATGTGAATACTCTTATAGCGGGAGGATTACCCCAGGAGTTAGTCGATGACCTCAGAGATCTTCGACTGGAGATAGTTCCGAGAGGATATGTTGCAACTCTGGAAGTTCAGTCCACTTTGGCCGAAAGAATTCATGAAGCCCAGAAGTCGGACAAGGAAATTGATGAGATAAAGAAAAGGATGAACGAAGGAAAAGCTAAAGGGTTTCGTAAGGATGAATACGGAGCTATATGGTTCGAGGATCGTATTTATGTACCCAATGATCCCGAACTCAGAAGCTAATTCTTCAGGAGGCTCATGATTCACCGTACTCGATTCACCCCGGTAACACCAAGATGTATCTGGATTTGAAGGAAAGTTTCTGGTGGACAGGTATGAAGAAGGATATTGCCGAGTACGTAGCAGTATGCGATGTTTGCCAACGAGTAAAGGCGGAACATCAGAAGCCAGCAGGGTTACTTCAACCTTTGCCGATTCCCGAGTGGAAATGGGAAAAACTTGGAATGGATTTTATCACAGGATTACCCAGGACCCGTTCAGGTTATGATTCCATCTGGGTGTGGTTGATCGTTTGACCAAGGTAGCTCATTTCATTCCCGTGAAGACTACCTATACCAGCGCTAAGTTAGCCAAGATATACATGACCAGGATCGTATGTCTGCATGGAGTTCCGAGGAGTATCGTGTCAGATAGAGGAACACAATTTACCTCAAAGTTTTGGAATCAGTTGCATGAAACTTTAGGTACGAGGCTGGAGTTCAGTACAACTTTTCATCCGCAGACAGATGGACAGACCGAGAGAGTCAACCAGATCCTGGAGGACATGTTGAGAGCTTGTGCGCTAGACTATGGGTCTAGCTGGGATGATAATTTGCCATATGCGGAGTTCTCGTACAATAACAGGTATCGAGACCCGATCTGAAGATGGCCCCTTCAAGCTCTATCACGGAAGAAGGTGCGAGAACACCATTCTTTGTGGAATGGTGTTGGAGATCGAAAACTTTTCGGTCCCGATCTTATCGAGAGATTCGAAGAGAAAGTCAAACTGATTCGAGATAGACTCAAGGTAGCTCGGTCGAGGCGGAAGAGTTATGCCGACAACGCATAAAGGAAGTAACTTACGAAGCGGGAGACCGGGCATATCTTCGTGTGTCCCACCCGTGGAATCAAGAGGTTCGGTGTTAAAGGAAAGTTAGCACCCCGGTTCATTGGCCCCTACAAAATCCTTGAACGTCGTGGAGAAGTTGCTTACAAGTTGGAATTGCCGGAAGGATTGTCCGGAGTTCATGATGTCTTCCATGTTTCTCAGCTGAAGAAATGCCATGCCGACATGGCCGATATTCCGTTGAGAGACACAGTGCCCCTAGAGGCCATACAGCTCGACAGTGATCTGACTTATGAGGAGAAACCCGTCCGAATTCTCGAGACTGCGAACAGAGTCACCCGCAGCAAGATCATCAAGTTTTGCAAGGTGTTGTGGAGTCATCATTCCGAGGAGGAAGCCACCTGGGAGCGAGAAGAAGACCTCCGCCGAGACCACCGGCACCTATTTGCTAGCCAACCCGAATCTCGAGGGCGAGATTCATCTTAAGGTGGGTAGGTTTGTAACATCCCAAATTTCCCATTTGGAATGTTTTACAATTATAGCTAAGCATCTATGCATATTGCTTGAAATTGAGTGACATTTGAAGTATTTCAGAAGTTTTGAGTTTGTTGGAATTTGAATTCAAATTGGCAGTTGAAATTTATTTCAAAACTATGCCTGACAAATACTTGAGAAAAAGTATGAGAGGAGTAAACATGACACTCCAAAAATGTCAGATGAAAAACCTTGCCAAAAAGTTTGAATTCAAATTTGATTTTTATTTGGAATTTTAGAAAATGTTTTTTTTAAGTTTGAGTTTTGCCCCTGGAAAAATGTTCAAATTGTAGGGAATATTCCCCTGATCATTTTGATATATATATGTCCTATATAAAATATATATATTTAATATATTATCTCTCTCTCCTAATTCAAAAAATAGAAAAAGAAAAAAAACCCCAGCGCCCGGCCGAACCAGCCCAGCCCGGCCAGCCGAGGCACGCCCAGGCCAGGCCAACCGCCCAATGAAGCCAGCCCACCGAGAGCCGGCCGACCCGGCGCGCCCGAACCCCCTTCCCTCGGTCGCCCGACCCAAACCCCGCCTCCCTCTCCCGCTGACAACCCGACCCCACCCCGTCTTCTTCCTCCCCACGCCAACCCGCAACGCCACCGCGTCGCCGCCTCGCCGGAATCCCGGAGATCGCGGGATCTCCTTGCCCGATCCGCCCCCTCCTCCAAGTCGACGCCCCCTATATAAACCCCGCCCCCTCGACCCGTTCCCCCCCTTTTCCCCTCTCCAACCCCCTCCACCTCGCCGCTATCTCTCGCGTGAGCCCGACGCCGCGCCCAGCCATTGCCACCGCCCGCCCGTCTCCGACCCCGAGCTCCACCGACTCCGTCCCGACCTCCTCGCCGCGCACCACGGACGCCTCCACCGTCGCCCGGACCACCGTAGCCACTGCGCCGTCGTCACCCGAGCCGTCGACCGTCGCCGTCGTCGCCACCGCGGTAAGCCGCCGGAACCCTCCACCACCATCCGATCTAGGATCTAGGGTTTAGATTAAAACTAGCGAAGGGGTAGGTTTTAGTTTAAAAAAACCCGGTTTAGTTTCGGTTTTTATTTAGGTTTAGTTAGACCGGCCCGACCGGTTTATTCCCTCGGGCGCGTTTTAGTTATTTGACGCCCGACCGTCAGATAGGCCCGTTAGCGCCAGTTTTCCTTTTACTTATTTTTTTTCATTTCTGTTTTTAACAAAATAGTTTCAGTTTTGTAAAATCCATATCTTTTAGGTTATTTAGTATTTTTAGTTGATTTTTTTTGTTAGTTTGCAAATTTGTTGTAGTTTCTGTAGAAAATATGTTTGGCCATGTTTAAATTATTAAAAATTGTTTTATTTTAGTTTTAGACAGATTAGTAATTCTGCTATAAAATGAGTTAGGATTATTTTATTTTAGTGATTCTTTTTGTCACTATTTTGTCTTGACCTTGCCTAACCGTAGGAATTTATTTGGGTATTTTAAATTTAATAATAAAAAAATAGTTTTAATCAAAATCATGTGTTTCTTATTTAATTAACTAGCTACTGTTTTCCTATTGTTTTATTTAGTAAATAATTTTATTTTACCTATATCATAGTTTACTTTAGATTAGTTTCTGTAGTTTTAGAACATGAACTTTTATTTACAATAAATAGAATTTTTATTTCATTTTTTTCTTGTTAGGATTATTATAGGCATAATAGGAGTTCTATAATAGCTTTTGATGTGATTCTTTTTGCTCCTAGTTTGCATGATGTTTTCCCTTCTGTTAGTTAGCAAAATCCATGCTTAAGTTCTGTTAAGAAAAATTTGGTTGTGTAAAACTATTTCTTAGTTGTTGTTTGATGTGGTGAAAACATTGATTTGGATTTCTTCGAGTTTTCTTTGGGTTTTGGTTCAATTGTTTTGTGTGTTATGTTAGTATACCGTTATGTTAAGTGATTGTATGATTTTATGCTTATACGATTGTTATTTGCTTCGGTAGAATTTCCGAGTCTGAAGCTTGCTATTACGAGTCCCTAACTTTCGAAGACCGTCAGCAAGGCAAGTCATTTGACCATTTTTTTCTTTTACAATACCTATGATTTTATTGCATTAGAATTTTACCTCCCCACCATGCATGCAGTAGGAGAATTTTAAGTTATGTTCTTGAGTAGTATCATGAGGTAGGATGAAACCAATCCCCCTTGTTACCATGACCCGGGACGAAGTAGTTTATTTTGCTATGCTCGTAGACGGGGTTGGTTGAGTGATTCATAAGGGAGATGTGAGAGTCAAGATGATGGCAACCCCATGACTTCAAGGTCAAGATGGACTTCAAAATTCACTACTGGGTGGAGGACGGTTGTGACGGCACCTGGAGAAAACCCGGTGGTTGGCGGGATGCATGGAGAAGCGCCATGACATCTTGCGGAAAGCTTCACCCCCCCACGACGAGACGGATGGATACCCCATTGACCGGAAGCTTACCTGTGCAGCCGCAAGACATTATGGGCTCTGGCTTGGTCAACCCTAGGTGTGACTCTGGCCGGACGGTGCTACGAGATGTAGAAGAACGGTAGGATTGGATGGGTACCGGCAGTGGCCAGAGGAACTCTCCGGAAGACCCTGTTTACGTTCATCCGTCTTCAAACACCGTGAAGTGCGAAGACTTAAAGGAGGGAGCGATTCTTGCGGGTAAAGTGTGCAAACCTCTGCAGAGTGAAGATCTAATCGGTTAGCCGTGTCCCCGATTCTGGACAATTTGAGCCTCTGGAACTTGGAGTATTTCGGATATCTCAACACCGAACTTAATAAATTAATTGAGGGGGTTATTTAATAATTGGGAATGAGATATTGGTTGGCGGAACCATCTCAATAACTACCAACATTTTGTAGTATTTGCAAACAAATCCTTGTTGTAGGGAAAAACTGGCTTTTTTCGCCAAACAATGAAACTTGGAGCCCCACAGCCAAATTGCATATAGTGTTAGTAATTTTTATTGTTGTTCTATCTTCATGACTTGCCGGCATATTCAAAAATGCTGACCTACATGGCTGCAACGTCTTATGTTGCAGGAGTATTCCGATCAGGAGTGAGGCTACGATCCACGCTTGGCGATTGCCCTATGGAGTCGGATGGACTCGCTATTCTTCGCTTCCGCAGCTTTATTTAGTTTATTTCTCATGAGTTGGCCTTCGGCCGAATTTATTATCTTGTAATAAAGACTCGATATGAGAACGTGTAATAAATTCAGGTGTGATTGAACTTTGAATCTTTGCATCAATGTACTGTGTGTGCCAGCATGATCTTGGGATGGTACAGCTACACAGAGACTTGACCGTTTTCGGGTCGGGTCGCTACATAGGCCTTCCACTATGTAGGCCAAAAGAGGTGCCAATTTCACCTTTTCTTAGTTTGACACTAAATCCCTCCATTGCTTCAGCCGGTGCCATAAATATTAGACACCGGTGACATGACTAGTCTGTAGAGACCATTGGCAATTTAACAACACGTGGAGTGCCCTGGGCAAAAAGTGCCCAAACAAGTACAAGAAGCGACATGACTCCACGATCATAGGCATTACATATTTTGAATGGGAAAAGCTTGTCAAAGTTTAATCATTGATGTTAGCAAGAAGCGACAGGACTCCATGATCATAGGCATTACATATTTTGAATGGGAAAAGCTTGTCAAAGTTTAATCATTGATGTTACCAAGAAGATGTTAGTTTAATATATTGGAATTGGAAAACCTTGTCAAAATTTGCTCATTGATGTTAGCGGAAGACATGCATTTGATATTTTTGAGTGGGACGCCCTTCTTTGTGAGTAGCGCCGAGTGTTTTTTCCTATTCTTCTGTTCGGTTTAGAAGTAAATAGTTACTCTCTTGAGATATTCCTGTGTTAAGAGTTTGTTCCGAATATTGTCTATGTAATGCCAGGCCTTGTGTTTGATTGCAAAGTTGAGCTTGGAATGTTGTGGCATGCGGCATCACGAGCTATTCACCGTGCCTCCTGAGAATAATGCTTCGTATTGTTTTGCATGTCGATCTAATGCCGTTGATTTGCTTGTTAAGAAGATCATCCTCTTCGTTGTTTCCGTGCTTAAGAAGTTCATCGTCTGATGTTTCATTCATAGCCTATATGACAAGTCGGGTAGGTTAGACGTGAAACCATATGATCTTCCGACCAACTCATGATATTAGGCCGTGATTGGGTCGTCGTTTTCCAACCAAAACCGCTTGTTAAACTGACGCTTGTAAATTAAAGCGGATGGTCTCGGGCGAAGGTGCTTGGTTGGTCGATTTTGACTAGTAAAATATCGGAAGTACTTCACACATGATAAAAACGCTGAACGACACTTGGACGATTGCAAATCCAGCCGTTAGCTGCTGTTTCAGCCTTGCCCATGGATGGCATGATACGCACGTCGTGCATGTATCATCTGGTAATGTCGTCCATATAGCAGTGCTCGTAAAATATACACTGGTCTCTCAAATTACACGCGTAACCCATCGGTTTTACTTACAGACCTCGGGCCCTCGGTTTCATTACGCCTGTATTTACGCGTTGTTTTCGATGACGAGTAAATTACACTTGTATGTTAATGCAGGTTTGAAATAAACCAGAGCTCCCAAGCGCGGCCTTACCGTTTCATGTCGTCTCAGTTTCTCGAAGGTGCTCATAGGTGTCCGATGATCCTGGCTTCCTGAATGAGCAGCGGGCGCTGTATCAGACCTCCATAGGGCCCGCGAGGCCCTCTCCATTGTCCTTCGAGTTGTTGCGCTCGCCGTGGCGCCGAGCATTGTTAACATGGTCAACTAACATGAGGATTCAGGAGATGACTTTATTTTGACTGGATGACACTAGGGACCCACTAGGGCCATAGCCGTACGTACGCAAGTGCCTCCTTATTATGTACAACTAATTTTTTTCTTTCTCCTGGTATCCTGACATCACGGTCCCACACCATTGTCAACCTATGTAGTCAATATAAACGAGAGAATTGCACAAGGTGCGGCCGATACCGGGACCAAGCAGCTCGAGCAGTATTTGTGTTTTTGAGGCGTGAGCATTGCAGAGTTTTTCTTGGCGATGATTTCGTTGTTGTTCAGAGGAGAGCAGGATATTTACAGGGCGGGCTGTGGCCCGTCTAGCCCAGGCCAGATATCTAGCCCAGATACTAATTTTTTTAAGATGAAAATGGCTAGCCCAGCTATACGTCTTTTGAGGAATACCCCTGCAAGGTCAACTTGTTATTCTCCTCATTGGGCTGCAAATCTTTCCTAGGAGGGATGCATTAGGCTTAACAGGAAAACGGGCTTTAAAAAATAATAAATGGGATGTAATTATAAAAACTGGGCAGTAACTATAAAAAATGCACCAAACACAAAATTAGTTTATAAAATATTATTTATGGATTTTGAAAATCTTAAATTTTCATTGTTGCGCGCGCAATGTTTCGTTGGATTTTTACGTAATACAAATTTATATTTAATCTGAATAGAAATTTTGGGATAAAAATATTTCAGATCCCATCAAAATGTGGGAAATTTTATTGAATTCTGTCTTCAATGGTTGGTTGAAATTATTAATCGTTGTCCTAGCTAGAAATGGGTTGTACTTTTAACAAACTGTAAATGGGTTGTTGTAAATTCCATTAGAATTCAAAAATGGGTTGTACTTTCTTACAAAACGCAAATGGGCTATAAGTTCTCTGCCACACACTTGTGGGCCTACTAAGTGACGCGTCCCCTAAAAAAATAAGTTGACGCGTATGCAAGGCTTTGTCAACTTATTATAGTCAACACACGGTTTTAGCAGCAGTGGCTGTTGGATGTCTATCCAACGGATGTCGTGCTTCTTCTTCAATCTCGGATATTCTTAGCTTCGGCCGCCCAAAAAATGATTCCTCCCCCTGACATCTGGGGCGCACCGTTTCGGAGGCTGACCTATGGGCCTACTAAGTTGGAGCGTACCAAGGGCTTTGTCAACTTAGTTAATATAAAGAATTCTAGCTTCAGTGACTGTACGATGTCCATCCAACGGCCGTAGTGCTTCTTCAACCTCTGGTCTTCTTGGTCCAGCCGCCCAAAGCAGCGCCGGTCGTCGTGCCGCTTACTCCTATCTCCGTGGCGGCTGTGCTTTGCCGGAGGCCTCACCGCCCCTTACTACTCCCACCGCTGGCCAGGCCATCCCTCCACTCACCCACACCCCCTGTTATTCTGCGGCGACGGCAGCCTCAAACCGCAGCCGAACCAGTGAACCCTCGTACTCCTCTCCGCGCAGGCTTCCACTACTGCGTCTTCCCCGGCTCCGCGTTGTCCCCTTCCTAGGCCTCGCCGTCGTCCACCGCCCTGGTGCTCTCGGTGCGGCGTGGTCAACGTGGTCAACGACCGACTTCCATCGGAAGAGTATCAGACGTGGAGAGGCCGATACCGGGTCCACGGGCGGCCGCAAGGAAGTGCCTCCTTATTACGCCAAGAAATAATTATTCCTCCACCTGACAGCAGGGACCCACCGGACGGGCCACCTTATTTCGCGAAAAAAACATTTCCCCCTGACTGCTGGGACCCACCGGACGGGCCATCGTATTTCACGAAAAAAAACGTTCCCCCCGCTGTCAGCTCGGACCCACCGGAAGTGCCTCTTTATTACGCACAAAAAAAATGAATACTCCCCCTGCTAGCTAGGACCCACCTTGGTGGGAGGCTGACTTGTGGGCCTACTAAGTTGACGGGGACGGAGGGCTTTGTCAACTTAGTCAATATGAACGATTCTAGCTCCAGTGACCATACGATGTCCATCCAACGGCCGTAGTGCTTCTTCAACCTCTGGTCTTCTTGCTCCAGCCGCCCAAAGCAGCGCCGGTCGTGCCGCCTGCTCCTGCCTCCCATGGCCGGCTGTGCTGCCGCGGAGGCCTCACCGCCCCCTACAATTCCCACTGCTGGCCAGGCCCTGTGGCGACGGCAGCCTCACACCACAGCCGAACGAGTGAACCCTCATACTCTGTCGCGTCTTCACTGGCTCCGTGTCGTCCCCTTCCTAGGCCTCGCCGTCGTCCACCGCCCTGGTGCTCTCGGCGCGGCGTGGTCAACGTGGTCAAGGAACGACTTCCATCGGACGTGGACTGTACGTGGAGAGGCTGACAGCTGGGTCCACGGCCACAGCAAGGAAGTGCCTCCTTATTACGTGGAAAATAATGATTCCTCCACCTGACAGCAGGGACCCACCGGACGGGCCACCGTATTTTGCGAAAAAAACATTTCCCTCTTGACTGCTGGGACCCACCAGCTACACCTTTGCACGCAAGGAAGTGCGTCCGGGAAAAAAAAATGATTCGCCCCCCTGACAGCTGGGACCCACCAGCTACATCTTCGCACGCAAGGAAGTGCGTCCGGGCAAAAAAAACCCAAAACGTTTCGCCCCCCTGACTGCTGGGACCCACCAGCTACATCTTCGCAGGCAAGGAAGTGCCTGACAGTCGGGACCCACCTGGTCGAAGCGTACGTAGCGTTGTCATTCTGGTCGCGAACGTGTACGTACATATATACTGGTGGATGTAGAGGCGCGCACGTGTCGTAGTAGAGGCACGCACGTAGCATGTACACGTACGTACATCAGCTAGGGTGCAAGAAAGAAAATACAGCCACATGTGTGTACATACGGGCGGGGTCTCGAACGCCTACTCGCGCATACGTACGGCGAGGGCTCGTGTACATGGCTGGGTCGGAACGGAGAAACAACATTGTCGTCGTGTTCATGGGGAGGCAACGGAATGCGTCGTGTTCATGGGGAGGCAACGGAACACGTGGGAGCCAACCGGCTGGGTCGGAACGGAATGCGTGGTCGTGTTCATCGGGAGGGCTTTGACGGAACAGGCGATGGAAACGAGGCCTGGCGTACCGCTGGCGGAGGAAGCGGACCTCCTACGTATGGAACGGGTCCTGTTGATCGGGAGGGTGTGGTGTACCGCAAAAGCGGAGGAAACGGACCTCCTATGGTCGTAAACGGGGTCTGTTGATCGGGAGGGTGTGGCGCATCAAGAACGGACGAAACGGACCTCCTATGTTCGAAATGGGGTCCTGTTTATCGGGAGGGTGTGGCGTGCCGCAAAAGCAGACGCATTACCTCCTATGGTCGAACCGGGGGTCCTGTTCATCGGGAGGGGTGTGGCGTACCGCAAAACGGGACTCCACGGGATACTGTTCATCTCCAACGTCGACCTCCTCCAGTCTCCACGGACTCCTGTTCATCCAGCCTCCACCACGCGCTACTCCACCGGCTACTGTTCAACCACCCCTCCACCTTCTACTGTTCATCCAGCCCTCCACACCACGGGGTCCTGTTCAACCACCCCTCCACGGGCACCCCTCCACCATCTACTATTCACCCAGCCCTCCAAACCACGGGGTCCTGTTCATCTAGAGGCAACGCCACCGCTCACTGTTCATCCAAACCGCCCCTGCAACGCTCACTGTTCATCCAATCGATCGGCTTTAGTTAGCAGCAGATGGCGAAGAATCGCTTCGATCGGGTTCGATTAACAGCCATCGATCGATCGCTCGGGTTCATGAACGCGTAGTTCGCTGCAATCGCTCGGGTTCAGTTAGAGCCCAACGCCTTGCTCGGGTTCAGTTAGAGCCAACGCCTCGCACACAGCGTGTACGTGTACGAGAGAAACGCACATCGCTCGGCCCCCAACCTCCCATCGTAACCGGGAAATCCCTGAAATTTTCCTCCCCCTCGCTTCTACCATGGTTTTTTTCCATCATGGATGGCCCAAAGAATGTCATGCGCTATGCCTCCGGCCCGCCAGACGAAAAGCCCATTTTCTGTCATAGAAGTAGGAGCCCACCACATCTATGATGATACCGGGTTTTGTCACAATTATCGTCATAGAAGTGTCATATGTATGACAGAAAAAAATTCCGCCCAAAATGTCACGGATGTGTCTTTTTTTTGTAGTGTAGGCCTTGTTTCAACGCATTGCAATGTCGTTTACGCTCAGTTTTATCGCTTGCTACCTTGCTGTTTTTATATTTTCAGATTACAAAAACCTATATCTACCATCCATATTGCACTTGTATCACCATCTCTTCGCCGAACTAGTGCACTATACAATGTACCATTGTATTGGGTGTGTTGGGGACACAAGAGACTCTTTGTTATTTGGTTGCAGGTTTGTTTGAGAGAGACCGTCTTCGACCTACGCCTCCTACGGATTGATAAACCTTAGGTCATCCACTTGAGGGAAATTTGCTACTGTCCTACAAACCTCTGCACTTGGAGGCCCAACAACGTCTATAAGGAGAAGGTTGCGTAGTAGACATCATACACCAATATGACCTAAACGGTAGTGCCACATATAAGTTGCACTATCATTATTAACTTTGCATCTTTTGGCTTCACTATTATGAACATGTGTATCACTACGATCGAGATTCAATAAACCATTCACTTTGGGTGTAAGTCCTCAGAAGGTTTTATTCATGTAAACAGAATAACAATTATTCTTTGACTTAAATGAATAACCGTATTGCAATAAACATGATCCAATCATATTATGCTCAACGCAAACACCAAATAACATTTATTTTAGGTTTAACACGAATCCCGAAGGTAAAGGAAGTGTGCGATGGTGATCTTGTCAACCTTGGAATCACTTCCAACACACATCGTCACCTCGTCCTCAACTAGTCTCTGTTCATTTTGTAACTCCTGTTTTAAGTTACTAATCATAGAAACTGAACCAGTATCAAATACCCAGGGTTTACTATAACACTAGTAAAGTACACATCAATAACATGTATATCATATATCCTTTTGTTCACTATCCTTCTTATCCGCCAAATATCTAGGGCAGTTCCACTTCCAGTGACCATTTGCTTTGCAGTATAAGCACTCAGTTTCAGGCTTGGGTCTAGCTTTGAGCTTCTTCATGAGAGTGGCAACTTGCTTGCTATTCTTCTTGAAGTTCCCTTTCTTTCCCTTGCCCTTTTACTTGAATTTAGTGGTCTTGTCAACCATCAACATTTGATGCTTTTCTTGATTTCTACCTTCGTTGATTTCACGATCACGAAGAGCTCGGGAATCGTTTTCGTCATCCCTTGCATTATAGTTCATCACCAAGTTCCAGTAACTTGGTGATAGTGACTAGAGAACTCTGTCAATCACTATTTTATCTGGAAGGTTAACTCCCACTTGATTCAAGCGATTGTAGTACTCAGACAATCTGAGCACATGCTCACTGGTTGAGCTATTCTCCTCCATATTGTAGGCAAACTACTTGTCAGAAGTCTCATACCTCTCGACTCGGGCATGCGTCTGAAATACCAATTTCAACTCTTGGAACATCTTATATGCTCCATGGCATTCAAATTTTTTTATGTCCCGTTTCTAAGCCGTAAAGCATGGCGCACTATACTATCAAGCAGTTATCATACCGAGCTTGTAGAACATTTATAACGTCTGTATCTGCTCCTGCAATAGATCCGTCACCTAGCGGTGCATCAAGGACATAATTCTTCTGTGCAGCAATGAGGATCATCCTTAGATCACGGACCTAGTCCGCATCATTGCTACTATCATCTTTCAACATAGTTTATCTCTAGGAACATATCAAAATTAAACGGGGAGCTACATCGCGAGCTATTGATCTACAACATAGTTATGCAAATACTATCAGGACTAAGTTCATGATAAACTAAAGTTCAATTAATCATATTACTTAAGAACTCCCACTTAGATAGACATCTCTCTAATCATCTAAGTGATCACGTGATCCATATCAACTAAACAATGTCCGATCATCACGTGAGATGGAGTAGTTTTCAATGGTGAACATCACTATGTTGATCATATCTACTGTATGATTCACGCGCGACCTTTCGGTCTCAGTGTTCCGAGGCCATATCTACATATGCTAGGCTCGTCAAGTTTAACCCGAGTATTCTGCGTGTGCAAAGCTGGCTTGCACCCGTTGTATGTGAACGTAGAGCTTATCACACCCGATCATCACGTGGTGTCTCGGCACGACGAACTGTAGCAATGGTGCATACTCAGGGAGAACACTTATGCCTTGAAATTTAGTGAGAGATCATCTTATAATGTTACCGAAGAACTAAGCAAAATAAGATGCATAAAGGATAAACATCACATGCAATCAATATAAGTGATGTGATATGGCCATCATCATCTTGTGCCTTTGATCTCCATATCCAAAGCACCATCATGATCACCATCGTCACCGGCTTGACACCTTTATCTCCATCGAAGCATCGTTGTCGTCTCGCCAACTATTGCTTCTACGACTATCGCTACCGCTTAGTGATAAAGTAAAGCAATTACATGGCGAATGCATTTTATACATAAAGCGACAACCATATGGCTCCTGCCAGTTGCCGATAACTGTGTTACAAAACATGATCATCTCATACAACAATTTATATAATCACTTCTTGACCATATCACATCACAACATGCCCTACAAAAACAAGTTAGACGTCCTCTACTTTGTTGTTGCAAGTTTTACATGGCTGCTACGGGCTTAGCAAGAACCATTCATACCTACGCATCAAAACCACAACGATTTTTCGTCAAGTTTGCTGTTTTAACCTTCAACAAGGACCGGGCGTAGTCACACTCGATTCAACTAAAGTTGGAGAAACAGACACCCACAAGCCACCTGTGTGCGAAGCATATCGGTAGAACCAGTATCGCATAAGCGTACGCGTAATGTCGGTCTGAGTCGCTTCATCCAACAATACCGCCGAATCAAAGTATGACATGCTGGTAAGCAGTATGACTATTATCGCCCACAACTCTTTGTGTTCCACTCGTGCATATAACATCTACGCATAGACCAAGCTCTGATACCACTGTTGGGGAACGCAGTAATTTCAAAAAAAATCATATGCACACGCAAGATCTATCATGTTGATGCATAGCAACGAGAGGGGAGAGTGTAGTCCACGTACCCTTGTAGACCGTAAGCGGAAGCGTTATGACAACGCGGTTGATGTAGTCGTACGTCTTCACGATCCGACCAATGCTAGTACCGAAAGTACGGCACCTCCGCGATCTGCACACGTTCGGCTCGGTGATGTCCCACGCACTCTCAATCCAGCTGAGTGTCGAGGGAGAGCTTCGTCAGCACGACGGCGTGATGACGGTGATGATGAAGCTACCGGCGCAGGGCTTCGCCTAAGCACTGCAACGATATGACCGAGGTGGATTATGGTGGAGGGGGGCACCGCACACTGTTAAGAGATCAACTTGTGTGTCTATGGGGTGCCCCATCTCCCATATATAAAGGAGTGGAGGAGGGGAGGGCCGGCCCTCTCTATGGTGCGCCCTAGGGGAGTCCTACTCCTACCGGGAGTAGGATTCCCCCCTTTCCCTAGTAGGAGTAGGAGAGAAGGAAGGGGAAGAGAGAAGAGAAGGAAGGAGGGGGCGCCACCCCTCCCCCTAGTCCAATTCGGACTAGGCCTTGGGGGGCGTGTGGCCTGCCCTAGGCAGCCCCTCTCTCTCTCTCTCCCCCTAAAGCCCAATAAGGCCCATATACTCCCCGGGAGGTTCTGGTAGTCCCCCGGTACTTCGGTAAATGCCCGAACTCACCCGGAACCATTCCGATGTCCAAACGTAGTCATCCAATATATCGATCTTTATGTCTCGACCATTTCGAGACTCCTCCTCAAGTGCATGATCATATCTGGGACTCCGAACAACCTTCGGTACATCAAAACACATAAACTCATAATACCGATCGTTAAGCATGCGGACCCTACGGGTTCGAGAACTATGTAGACATGACCGAGACTCATCTCCGGTCAATAACCAATAGCGGAACCTGGATGCTCATATTGGTTCCTACATATTCTACAAAGATCTTTATCGGTCAAACTGCATAACAACATACGTTGTTCCCTTTGTCATCGGTATGTTACTTTCCCGAGATTCGATCGTCGGTATCTCAATACCTGGTTCAATCTTGTTACGAGCAAGTCTCTTTACTCGTTCCCAAATGCATCATCCCGCAACTAACTCATTAGTCACATTGCTTGCAAGGCTTATTGTGATGTGCATTACCGAGAGGGCCCAGAGATACCTCTCCGACAATCGGAGTGACAAATCCTAATCTGGATCTACGCCAAGTCAACAAACACCATCGGAGACACCTGTAGAGCATCTTTATAGTCACCCAGTTATGTTGTGATGTTTGATAGCACACTAAGTGTTCCTCCGGTATTCGGGAGTTGCATAATCTCATAGTCATAGGAACATGTATAAGTTATGAAGAAAGCAATAGCAACAAACTAAACGATCATCGTGCTAAGCAAACAGATGGGTCAAGTCAATCACATCATTCTGTAATGAGGTGATCTCGTTCATCAAATGAAAATTCTTTGTCCATGGCTAGGAAACTTAACCATCTTTGATAAACGAGCTAGTCAAGTAGAGGCAAAGTAGTGACACTTTTTTTGTCTATATATTCACACATGTACAAAGTTTCTGGTTAATACAATTCTAGCAGGAATAATAAACATTTATCATGATATAAGGAAATATAAATAACAACTTTATTATTGCCTCTACGGCATATTTCCTTCAAGCCCACGCCCGTGTCGCTCCCTCAGCGGCTCGAGTGGAACCCCACCCCGCTGATGTCGTCGCCCCTTTCCCACGCCTCCTTCCCCCTCCCTGATAACCCACAAGTATAGGGGGTCAATTGTAGCTTCTTTTGATAAGTAAGAGTGTCGAACCCAACGAGGAGCTAAAGATAGAACAAATATTCCCTCAAGTTCTATCGACCATCGATACAACTCTACGCACGCTTGACGTTCGCTTTACCGAAACAAGTATGAAACTAGAAGTACTTTGTAGGTATTTTTGGATATGTTTGCAAGAAAGTAAACAGCGAGTAAATAAAAGCTAGGGGCTGTTTAGATAAAGACACAACTAAATTAGTAAAATTAAAGAGCTTGTTGTCACGAGAAAGTTATTTGTCCATAGGCAATCGATAACTAGACCGGTAATCATTATTGCAATTTTATTTGAGGGAGAGGCATAAGCTAACATACTTTCTCTACTTGGATCATATGCACTTAGGATTGGAACTCTAGCAAGCATCCACAACTACTAAAGATCATTAAGGTAAAACCCAACCTTAGCATTAAAGCATCAAGTCCTCTTTACCCCATACGCAAACAACCTACTTACTCGGGTCTGTGCTTCTGTTCACCCACGCCACCCACTATAAGCAAATCATTTACAAATTGCAAACCCTACAGCGGGAATCCCTCACGCTTGCGCGACACAGAGAGCACCCTAGGACAGCACCAATAATAAAACATGCAACTCAAACAAATCTTGATAATCAAATAGCCCATAGGACAAAATAGATCTACTCAAACATCATAGGATAGCCATACATCATTGGGAAATAATATATAGCGTTGAGCACCATGTTTAAGTAGAGATTACAGCGGGTAAGAGAGAGGTTACACCGTTGCATAGAGGGGGGAAGAGTTGGTGATGATGGTGGTGAATGATAACCCACAAGTGTAGGGGATCGCAACAGCTTTCGAGGGTAGAGTATTCAACCCAAATTTATTGATTCGACACAAGGGGAGCCAAAGAATATTCTCAAGTATTAGCAACTGAGTTGTCAGTTCAGCCACACCTGGATAACTTAATATCTGCAGCAAGGTATTTAGTAGCAAAGTAGTATGATAGTAGTGGTAGCGGTAACAAAATAGTAATGAAAGCAAAAGTAATATTTTTGGTGTTTTGTAATGATTGTAACAGTAACAACGGGAAAGTAAATAAGCGTAAACCAATATATGGAAAGCTCGCAGGCATTGGATCAGTGATGGATAACTATGCCGGATGCGGTTCATCATGTAACAATCATAACATATGGTGACATAGAACTAGCTCCAATTCATCAATGTAATGTAGGCATGTATTCCGAATATAGTCATACGTGCTTATGGAAAAGAACTTGCATGACATCTTTTGTCCTACCCTCCCGTGGCAGCGGGGTCCTAATGGAAACTAAGGGATATTAAGGCCTCCTTTTAATAGAGAACCGGAACAAAGCATTAGCACATAGTGAATACATGAACTCCTCAAACTATGGTCATCACCGAAGTATCCCGATTATTGTCACTTGGGTTGTTGGATCATAACACATAATAGGTGACTATAGACTTGCAAGATAGGATCAAGAACACACATATATTCATGAAAACATAATAGGTTCAGATCTGAAATCATGGCACTCGGGCCCTAGTGACAAGCATTAAGAATAGCAAAGTCATAGCAATATCAAACTCAGAACATAGTGGATACTAGGGATCCAACCCATCACCGTCCAGCAAGCCTACGATGGAATTACTCACACACGGCGGTGAGCATCATGAAATTGGTGATGGAGGATGGTTGATGATGACGACAGCGACGAATCCACCTCTCCGGAGCCCCGAACGGACTCCAGATCAGCCCTCCCGAGAGGTTTTAGGGCTAGGCGGCTCCAGATCGTAAGCGTGATGATTTCTTCTCCCTTATTTTTTTCTCTCCGAAAGCAAATATATAGAGTTGGAGTTGGCGTCGGAGGAGCTCCAGGGGGCCCACGAGGTAGGGGGCGCGCCCTAGGGGGGCGTGCCCCCCACCCTCGTGGACAGGGTGTGGGCCCCCTGGTCTTCATCTTTGGCAAGGATTTTTTATAATTTTTGACTAGATGTTCCGTGGAGTTTTAGGTCATTCCGAGAACTTCTGTTTTCTGCACATAAAACAACATCATGGCAATTCTGTTGAAAACAGCGTCAGTCCGGGTTAGTTCCATTCAAATCATACAAGTTAGAGTCCAAAACAAAGGCAAACGTGTTTGGAAAAGTAGATACGACGGGGACGTATCAACTCCCCCAAGCTTAAACCCTTGCTTGTCCTCAAGCAATTCAGTTGACAAACTAAAAGAGAAAAAGAAATACTTTTACAAACTCTGTTTGCTCTTGTTGTTGTAAATATGTCAAGCCAGCATTCAAGTTTTCAGCAAAGATTATAACTAACCACATTTGCAATAATTCTCGGGTCTCATGTTTACTCATATCAATGGCATAATCAACTAGCGAGTCATAATAATAAATCTCGGATGACAACACTTTCTCAAAACAATCATAATATGATATAACAGTATGGTATCTGGCTAGCCCTTTCTGAGACCGCAAAACATAAATGCAGAGCACCTTTAAAGATCAAGGACGGACTAGACATTGTAATTCATGGTAAAAGAGATCCAGTCATAGTCATACCCAATATAAATTAATAGTAATGAATGCAAATGACAATTGCGCTCTCCAGCTAGTGCTTTTTAATAAGAGGGTGATGACTCAACATAAAAGTAAATAGATAGGCCCTTCGCAGAGGGAAGCAGGGATTTGTAGAGGTGCGAGCTCGGTTTTGAAATAGAGATAAATAATATTTTGAGCGGCATACTTTCATTGTCAACATAACAACAAAGAGATGGCGATATCTTCCATGCTACACACATTATAGGCGGTTCCCAAACATAATGGTAAAGTTTATGCTCCCCTCCACCAACAAGCATCAATCCATGGCTTGCTCGAAACAACGAGTGCCTCCAACTAACATCAGGTCCTGTGGGGAGTTTTGTTTGCAATTATTTTTGATTTAGTTTGCATAAAGCATGGGAATTTGGGCATCCGGTGACCAACCATTTTCTCATGAGTGAGGAGCGGAGTCCACTCCTCTTGAGAATAACCCGCCTAACATGGAAGATAAGGGCAGCCCTAGTTGACACATGAGCTATTCGAGCATACAAAACAGAATGTTTATTTGAAGGTTTAGAGTTTGACACATACAAATTTACTTGGAACGTCAGGTAAATACCGCATATAGGAAGATATAGTGGACTCATCTGGAATAACTTTGGGGTTTAAGGGATTGGATGCACAAGCAGTATTCCCGCTTAGTACAAGTGAAGGCTAGCAAGAGACTAGGAAGCGACCAACTAGAGAGCGATAACAGTCATGAACATGCACTAAAATTAATAAACATTGGATGCAAGCATGAGTAGGATATAATCCACCATGAACATAAATATCGTGAAGGCTATGTTGATTTGTTTCAACTACATGTGTGAACATGTGCGAAGTCAAGTCACTTAAATCATTCAAAGGAGGATACCACCCCATCATACCACATCACAACCATTTTAATAGTATGTTGGCACGCAAGGTAAACCTTTATAACTCATAGCTAATCAAGCATGGCATAAGCAACTATGATCTCTAATTGTCATTGCAAACATGTTTATTCATAATAAGCTGAATCAAGAACGATGAACTCATCATATTTACAAAAACAAGAGAGGTCGAGTTCATACCAACTTTTCCCATCTCAGTCAGTCCATCATATATCATCATAATTGCCTTTCACTTGCATGACCAAATGATGTGGATAATAATAAGAGTGCACGTGCATTGGACTAAGCTGGAATCTGTGAGCATTCAATAAACAGGAGAAGACAAGGTAATATGGGCTCTTGGTTAAATCAACAATAATGCATATAAGAGCCACTTCAACAATTTAAGCATGGTCTTCTCCTATCGACCCCCAAAGAAAAGAAAGGAAATAAAACTATTTACACGGGAAAGCTCCCAACAAGCAAAAGAAGAACAGGAAATATTTTTGGGTTTTCTTTTTAATTATTACTACTACAGCAGGAAAAGTAAACTAACTAGAAGCTACACTAATTTTGCTGTTGTTTTCTCAAAGTTTAACAAACACACAAGAAGAAAGCAGGAAAAAGAAAATAAACTAGCATGGATATTACAGTGAAAGAGTATGAGCACCGACATCTAGCAATGAGTGTGTGTGAACATAAATGTAATGTCGGTGGGAAAAATGTACTCCCCCAAGCTTAGGCTTTTGGACTAAGTTGGTTCATTACCGAGGATGGCTGGCGGATACCCGTGAGGTATAGCTGCGGTCGTCTTGTGATGCGTGACTATCGCCTCCTGAGCTGCAGCGTGGCGTCGAGCTGCCTCCGCTCTCCTCTCGTACTCATCTGCCTCCTCTCTGGTAATAACATGTCTTCCTTTTGTCTGAGAATCAAAGAAGGCAGGAGCAGGGAGAGTAATACGGACAACATGCCGTTTGTTAAAGATTAGTTGATACTGGAGAGGTGATTCAGTCCTCTCGACAAACTAGTGGGAAACCATAGAATCAAAATCTAAATAAGTAGGGGGCAACTCCATATCACCCTCACGAATGTCTATCTCGAGAATTTTTTTAGTAATTTCAAACAAAAGTGAACCAACTTCAATAAAATTGATAGCAACTACTCCTACAAGTGCCTAGAGCCTATATCAAGCATTAGAACTACTTTGAACCATATAAATTTGACATGCAAGCTCAAGAACATGGTCACCTATGCAGCACAAATTTGCAATGAATAAAGCACTAGAGCAAAAACTAATTGGACCAATGGAGGAGTCACATACCAAGGAACAACCTCCCCAAGCAGTTTCGCGAGAGGTGCTTTGAGCAAGGAGATCGAAAATCGCAGCAAAGTGAGCTAGAACTCGTGCATGAACCAGATATTCGTGTTTGTGGGAGGAAGAAGAAGAGGATGGGTGCAGGAATAAGTGAAGGAGGGCCACCATGGGCCCACGAGGCAGGGGGCGCGCCCTGGGGGGTAGGGCGCGCCCTCCACCCTCGTGGCTGTGTGGCAGCCTCCCATGGTGTTTTCAAGACCATAAATCCTCAAATATTCCCGAAAAAATCATATTAAATTGGCATGGCATTTGGAGGACTTTTATTTTCGAGATATTTTTATATTGCACAGATAAATGAGGAAACAGACAGAAAAATACTATTTTTACTTTATTTCAACTAAATAACAGAAAGTATAAAGAGGGTACGAAAGGTTTGTGCTTCTAGTTTCATCCATTTCATGCTCATCAAAAGGAATCCACTAACAAGGTTGATCAGGTCTTGTTAACAAACTCATTCCGATTAACATGGAACCGGAGAAATTTGAATAACACTATATTTACCTCAACGGGGATATGCACATCCCCTATAATAAGAATATCATATTTCTTCTTGACAGAGGAAATTCAAAACCTCCAAATATAATCGATGGAATTTTTCCAATAGAATTGATACTATGAACTTGAGGTTGTTTCCTCGGAAAGTGTACCGTATGCTCATTACCATTAACATGAAAGGTGACATTGCCCTTGTTGCAATCAATAACAACCCCTGCAGTATTCAGAAAAGGTCTTCCAAGAATAATAGACATACTATCGTCCTCGGGAATATCAAGAATAACAAAGACAGTTAAAATAGTAACGTTTGCAACCACAACAGGCACATCCTCACAAATACCGACAGGTATAGCAGTTGATTTATCAGCCATTTGCAAAGATATTTCAGTAGGTGTCAACTTATTCAAATCAAGTCTACGATATAAAGAGAGAGGCATAACACTAACACGGCTCCAAGATCACATAAAGCAATTTTAACATAATTTCTTTTAATGGAGCATGGTATAGTGGGTACTCCTGGATCTCCAAGTTTCTTTGGTATTCCACCCTTAAAAGTATAATTAGCAAGCATGGTGGAAATTTCAGCTTCCGGTATCTTCCTTTTATTAGTAATGATATCCTTCATATACTTAGCATAAGGATTTGTTTTGAGCACATCAGTTAATCGCATACGCAAAAAGATAGGTCTAATCATTTCAGCAAAGCGCTCAAAATCTTCATCATCCTTTTTCTTGGATGGTTTGGGAGGAAAAGGCATGGGTTTCTGAACCCATGGTTCTCTTTCTTCACCATGTTTCCTAGCAACAAAGTCTCTCTTATCATAACATTGATTCTTTGATTGTGGGTTATCAAGATCAACAACAGGTTCAACTTCTACATCATTATCATTACTAGGTTGAGCATCATCCTGAACATCATCATTATTATTTTCGCTAGGTTCATGTTCGTTACAGTGATTGTGTTTCAAAGATCGAAATAGATATATCATTTGGATTCTCAGGTGGTTCAGCAATAGGTTCACTAGAAGTTTGCAAAGTCCTATCATTTTTCTTTTCTTCCTTCTAGAAGAACTAGGCACATCAGTATTATTTCTCTGAGAATCTTTCTCAATTCTCTTAGGGTGGCCTTCAGGATACAAAGGTTCCTGAGTCATTCTACCAGTTCTAGTAGCCACTCTAACAGCATAATCATTTTTCTTACTATTCATTTCATTGAGGAAATCATTTTGAGCCTTAAGTACTTGTTCTACTTGAGTGGTAACCATAGAAGCATGTTTGCTAATGAGTTTAAGTTAACATCTAACATTAGCCATATAATCACCCAAGTGTTTAATCATATAGGTATTTTGTTTTAATTGTCTACCAAAATAAGCATTGAAGTCTTCTTGCTTAAACATAAAGTTATCAAACTCATCCAAGCACTGGCTAGCAATTTTAGTAGGAGGGACTTGACTTTATCATATCTATAGAGATAATTTACCTTTACTACCAAAGTGTCGGGTTATCGTGGATCGTGGAGGTTCTTCAATAGGTAATGTATCAAGATCATATGTTTATTCAACAAAGTGTAAATTAAGACCATGTATTTCTTCAATAGGAGGTAAATTCTTAACATCTTCAGCTTTAATACCTTTTTATTTCATAGATTTCTTTGCCTCTTGCATATCTTCGTGGATCGAGAAATAGAACACCTCTCTTCTTCGGAGTTGGTTTAGGAATAGGCTCGAATGGTGGCTCAGAGCTGGCTCGGGGAGGTGCCCAATTATTTTCATTTGTCAACATATTATTCAATAGAATTTCAGCTTCATCCGGTGTTCTTTCCACGAAAAGAGAACCAAAGCACAACTATCCGTAATCTCTGGAAGCATCGCTTAGTCCATTATAAAAGATATCAAGTATTTCATTTTTCTTAAGAGGATGATCGCAAAGCATTAAGTAACTTGAGAAGCCTCCCCAAGCTTGTGGGAGACTCTCTTCTTCAATTTGCACAAAGTTATATATTTCCTTTAAAGCAGCTTGTCTATTATGAGCAGGGAAATATTTAGCAAGAAATAATAAATCATATCCTTGGGACTACGCACACAACCAGGATCTAGAGAATTAAACCATATCTTAGCATCGCCCTTTAATGAGAACGGCGCCAGAAATTGGTCTTGATAACCCACAAGTGTAGGGGATCGCAACAGCTTTCGAGGGTAGAGTATTCAACCCAAATTTATTGATTCGACACAAGGGGAGCCAAAGAATATTCTCAAGTATTAGCAACTGAGTTGTCGATTCAGGATACGTCTCCAACGTATCTATAATTTTTGATTGCTCCATGCTACTTTATCTATTGTTTTGGACTATAATGGGCTTTATTTTCCACTTTTATATTATTTTTGGGACTAACCTATTAACCGGAGGCCCAGCCCTGAATTGCTGTTTTTTTGCCTATTTCAGTGTTTTGAAGAAACGGAATATCAAACGGAGTCCAAACGGAATGAAACCTTCGGGAACGTGATTTTCTCACCGAACGTGATCCAGGAGACTTGGACCCTACTCCAAGGAGTGCCAGAGGCGGTCACGAGGGTGGGGTGCGCCTCCCACAGGTGCGCCCGCCTCGTGGGCCCCTGACGCTCCACCGACGTACTCCTTCCTCCTATATATACCTACGCACTTCAACGGATCAGACGGAGCCAAAAACCTAATTCCACCGCCGTAACTTCCTATATCCACGAGATCCCATCTTGGGGCCTGTTAGGAGCTCACGAGGGGGGCATCCACCACGCAGGGCTTCTACATCAACACCATAGCCCCTCCGATTAAGTGTGAGTAGTTTACTTCAGACCTTCGGGGCCATAGTTAGTAGCTAGATGGCTTCTTCTCACTTTTTGGATCTCAATACAATGTTACCCCCCTCTCTCGTGGAGATCTATTCGATGTAATCTTCTTTTTGCAGTGTGTTTGTTGAGACCGATGAATTGTGGGTTTATGATCCAGCTTATCTATGGAAAATATTTGATTCTTCTCTGAATTCTTTTATGTATGATTAAGTTATCTTTGCAAGTCTCTTCGAATTATCCGTTTGGTTTGGCCAACTAGATTGGTAGTTCTTGCTATGGGAGAAGTGCTTAGCTTTGGGTTCAATCTTGCGGTGACCTTACCCAGTGACAGAAAAGGTTGCAAGGCATGTATTGTATTGTTGCCATCGAGGATAACAAGATGGGGGTTTTTATCATTTTGCATGAATTTATCCCTCTACATCATGTCATCTTGCTTAAGGCGTTACTCTGTTTTTAACTTAATACTCTAGATGCATGCTTGGATAGCGGTCGATGAGTGGAGTAATAGTAGTAGATGCAGAATCGTTTCGGTCTACTTGTCACGGACGTGATGCCTATATACATGATCATTGCCTGGATAACCTCATAACTATGCTCAATTTCATCAATTGCTCAACAGTAATTTGTTCACCCACCGTAGAATATCTATGCTCTTGAGAGAAGCCTCTAGTGAAACCTATGGCCCCCAGGTCTATTCTCATCATATCAATCTCCATCACTTTATTTACTTGCTTTGCTTTTACTTTTTACTTTGCATCTTTATACCAAAAATACCAAAAATATTATCTCTATCAGATCTCACTCTCGTAAGTGACCATGAAGGGATTGACAACCCCTAACCGTTGGTTGCAGTAGCTATCGTTTTGTGCAGGTACGAGGGACTTGCGCGTAGTCTCCTACTGGATTGATACCTTGGTTCTCAAAAGCTGAGGGAAATACTTACGCTACTGTGCTGCATCATCCTCTCCTCTTTGGGGAAATCCAACGCAAGCTCGAGACGTATCATTCAGCCACACCTGGATAACTTAATATCTGAAGCAAGGTATTTAGTAGCAAAGTAGTACGATAGTAGTGGTAACGGTAACAAAAGAGTAATGAAAGCAAAAGTAATATTTTTGGTGTTTTGTAATGATTGTAACAGTAACAACGGGAAAGTAAATAAGCGTAAACCAACATATGGAAAGCTCGTAGGCATTGGATCAGTGATGGATAACTATGCCGGATGCGGTTCATCATGTAACAATCATAACATAGGGTGACACAGAACTAGCTCCAATTCATCAATGTAATGTAGGCATGTATTCCGAATATAGTCATACATGCTTATGGAAAAGAACTTGCATGACATCTTTTGTCCTACCCTCCCGTGGCAGCGGGGTCCTAATGGAAACTAACGGATATTAAGGCCTCCTTTTAATAGAGAACCGGAACAAAGCATTAGCACATAGTGAATACATGAACTCCTCAAACTATGGTCATCACCGAGAAGTATCCCGATTATTGTCACTTCGGGTTGTCGGATCATAACACATAATAGGTGACTATAGACTTGCAAGATAGGATCAAGAACACAAATATAAACATGAAAACATAATAGGTACATATCTGAAATCATGGCACTCCGGCCCTATAGACAAGCATAAAGCATAGCAAAGTCAAACCAAAATCAATCTAAGAACATAGTGGATACTAGGGATCAAACCCTAACAAAACTAACTCGATTACATGATAGATCTCATCCAACCCATCACCGTCCAGCAAGCCTATGATGGAATTACTCACACACGGCGGTGACCATCATGAAATTGGTGATGGGGGATGGTTGATGATGACGACGGCGACGAATCCCCCGCTCCGGAGACCCGAGGGCCTCCCGATCAGCCCCCCCCCCCCCCCCCCCCGAGAGGTTTTAGGGCTTGGCGACGGCTCCGTATCGTAAAATGCGATGATTCCTTCTCCCTAATTTTTTTTCTCCGAAAGCAAATATATAGAGTTGGAGTTGGCGTCGGAGGAGCTCCAGGGGGCCCACGAGGTAGGGGGGCGCGCCATAGGGGGGGGCCCACCCTCGTGGACAGGGTGTGGGCCCCCTGGTCTTCATCTTTGGCAAGGATTTTTTTTATTTTTTCTAAGATGTTCCGTGGAGTTTCAGGTCATTCCAAGAACTTTTGTTTTCTGCACATAAAACAACATCATGGCAATTCTGCTGAAAACAGCGTCAGTCCGGGTTAGTTCCATTCAAATCATACAAGTTAGAGTCCAAAACAAGGGCAAAAGTGTTTGGAAAAGTAGATACGACGGAGACGTATCAGTGAAGTTGTTGGTGAAGATCACGGTGATGATGATGGCCCCCGGTGGCACTCCGGCGCCACCGGAAGCAAGGGGGAGAGGGCCCCCCTTCTTCTTATTCTTCCTTGACCTTCTCCCTAGATGGGAGAAGGGTTTCCCCTCTGGTCCTTGGCTCCCATGGCGTGGGAGGGCGAGAGCCCCTCCGAGATTGGATCTATCTCTGTCTCTCTCTGTTTGACGTTACATTACGGTGCCCTTTCACCGTTTCGGGTATATATGGAGATCCGTAACTCCGATTGGACTGAAACCTTCGCCGTGATTTTTTACCAAAAATTAGCTTTCTTGCGGCCGAAGAAGGGCGTCAACCGCCTTACGGGTGGACCACGAGGGTCAGGGGCGTGCCTGGGGGGTAGGGCGCGCCCCCCTACCTCGTGCCCACCTCGGACACCGTTTCGCGTTGATTCTTCTTCCGGAGTTTTCCAAATATTCGAATAATAAGCTCCGTCCGTTTTTATCCCGTTTGGATTCCGTTTGATATGGATATTCTGCGAAACATAAAACATGCCATGTGAGGCAGGCGGCCTTTGGGCCTTCGGATCAATATGTTAGTCCCAAAAATAATATAAAAAGTTGCCAAAAGTATATGAAAGTTGCATAATATTGGCATGGAACAATAAAAATTATAGATACGATGGAGACGTATCAGCATCCCCAAGCTTAATTCCTGCTCGTCCTCGAGTAGGTAAATGATAAAAAGATAATTTTTGATGTGGAATGCTACCTGGCATAATCTTGATCATATGTCTAATCATGGCATGAATATTAAGACACGAGTGATTCAAAGCAATAATCTATCCTTTGACATAAAAACAATAATACTTCAAGCACAGCAACCAAGCAATTATGTCTTATTGAAATAACATAGCCAAAGAAAGCTCATCCCTACAAAATCATATAGTCTGGCTATGCTCCATCTTCACCACACAAAATATTCACATCATGCACAACCCCGATGACAAGCCGAGCAATTGGTTCATACTTTTTAACGCGCTTCAGCATTTTCAACCCTCACACAATACATGAGCGCAAGCCATGGATATAGCACTATGGGTGGAATAGAGTATGATGATGGGGGTTATGTGGAGAAGACAAAAAAGGATAAAGTCTCACATCGACGCGGCTAATCAACGGGCTATGGAGATGCCCATCAATTGATGTCAATGTGAGGAGTAGGGATTGCCATGCAACGGATGCACTAGAGCTATAAGTATATGAAAGCTCAAACTGAAACTAAGTGGGTGTGCATCCAACTTGCTTGCTCATGAAGACCTAGGGCATTTGAGGAAGCCCATCGTTGGAATATACAAGCCAAGTTCTATAATGAAAATTCCCACTAGTATATGCAAGTGATAACTTAAGAGACTCTCTATATGAAGAACATGGTGCTACTTTGAAGCACAAGTGTGGTAAAAGGATAGTAACATTGCCCCTTTTTATTTTTTTTTATTTTTTTGCGGGCTTCTTTGGCCCCATTTTTTATTTAGGCTTCTTTGGCCTATTTTTTTTGATGGGGCAATGCTCTAATAATGATGATCATCACACTTTTATTTACTTACAACTCGATATTACAACTCGATACTAGAACAAAGATATGACTCTATAGGAATGCCTCCGTGATGTACATAATGTGCAATGATCTAGCGTAGCAATGACATCAAAAAATGGACAAGCCATGAAAACATCATGCTAGCTATCTTACGATCATGCAAAGCAATATGAAAATAAATGCTCAAGTTATGTATATGATGATCATGAAGTTGCATGGCAATATATCTCGGAATGGCTATGGAAATGCCATGATAGGTAGGTATGGTGGCTGTTTTGAGGAAGATATAATGAGGCTTATGTGTGATAGAGCGTATTGTATCACGGGGTTTGGATGCAAGACGAAGTTTGCACCAACTCTCGAGGTGAGAAAGGGCAATGCACGGTACCGAAGAGGCTAGCAATGATGGAAGGGTGAGAGTGCGTATAATCCATGGGCTCACATTAGTCATAAAGAACTCATATACTTATTGGAAAAGTTTATTAGCCCTCGAAGAAAAGTACTACTACACATGCCCCTAGGGGGATAAATTGGTAGGAAAAGACCATCGCTCGTCCCCGACCGCCACTCATAAGGAAGACAATCAATAAACACCTCATGCTCCGACTTCGTTACATAACAGTTCACCATACGTGCATGCTACGGGACTTGCAAACCTCAACACAAGTATTTCTCAATTTCACAATTACTCAACTAGCACGACTCTAATATCACCACCTTTATATCGCAAAACTATTGCAAGGAATCAAATATATCATATTCAGCGATCTACAAGTTTTATGTAGGATTTTATGACTAACCATGTGAATGACCAGTTCATGTCATCTCTCTAAATAGATATAAGTGAAGAAAAAGAGTTTAATTCTTTCTACAAAAGATATGCCCACGCTCTAACAAATATAAGTGAAGCAAAAGAGCATTCTATAAATGACGGTTGTCTATGTAAAGAGAAACAGGCAATCCAAGCTTCAAATGATATAAGTGAAGCACATGAAGCATTCTATAAAGCCATACTCAAAAGATATAAGTGAAGTGCAAAGATAATTCTATAAATCAACCAAGTACTATATCATTACCAGCATGGTTCATAAAAGAAAAATGAAAACTAAAGCAAAAGACGCTCCAAGATTGCACATATCGCATGAACGAAACGAATCCGAAAACATACCGATATTTGTTGAAGAAAGAGGGGATGCCTTCCGGGGCATCCCCAAGCTTAGACACTTGAGTCTCCTTGAAATATTTACTTGGGGTGCCTCAGGCATCCCCAAGCTTGAGCTCTTGCCTCTCTTCCTTCTTCTCACATCGAAACCTTCTCGATCATCGAACACTTCATCCACACAAAACTTCAACAGAAAACTCAGTAAGATCCGTTAGTATAATGAAGCAAATCACTAATCTAAGTACTGTTGTAAACCAATTCTTATTTTGTTTTTTCATTTTGTCTACTGTAATATAACTTTTTCATGGCTTAATCCACTGATATAAATTTATAGTTTCATCAAAACAAGCAAACTATGCATCAAAAACAGAATCTGTCAAAAACAGAACAGTCTGTAATAATATGAACATTAACCATACTTCTGATACTTGAAAAGTTCTACCAAAATTAGTAAAAATAAACATTTTGTATATAAAGACAGTGCAAAAAGAATCAGAACCATTTGATGTTCCAGCAAAAAACTAAAAATCACGCACTACAGCCAAAGTTTCTGTCCTGCACAAACCAACAAGTATTGTAAACATCCTAAGGGCAAACCTTGGCACATTATTTTTATAATACAATGGAACTGTACAAGGGGATAATTATTTTTGTTGAAAAGTTTCTGTAATAAAGATTCACAAAGTTGCCGTGTGTGACGCCCGGGTAATTACGCTACAGTAATCCCAGGTTAATGAGGACACGTCACCTCGGTTACTGCTAATAATCTCACGTCGGTTCGAAACTTTCAAATTCGAAATTTAAACATTGACGGCCATCAAAAGTTTTCAAACATCAAAACAAAAATGTTCGGTTAGTGCCAAATAATACATGGGTAATTATAGTAAAGAAAACTCAAGTTTATAAAATACTTATATGCCCTAAGTTGAATTAAAACAGGTTATTGAAAAATAAAATAAAAGCAGTGGAGGGAAGACCCCTGGCCCGACCAGTCGGCCCCCTCCTTGGCCCATTCCCCTCCCCTGGGCGGCCCACCGCCCACCCGCCTACCCCTCCCCACCCCACGGCTAACCCTACCCGACCGCCTGCCCCCCCCCCACCCGCCCCCCCCCCCCCCTCCCCTCCCGCTCCCGACCCCCATCGGGGCGCAGGAGGCCCCGACCCAACCACCCCGCCGCCCCCCTCCCACCTCGCCGCCGACCCCGCCCGCCCACCGCCCCGGACCTTCCTCCTCCTCCGGCGCGCTGGAAGACCCCCTCACCCCCTCGTCGCCCCCAGTGCGGGCCACGCGGCCAGCTCGGCCTCGCCCTCCCGTCACGGGCGCTTCCCCGACCTCCTCCCGGCCAGTCGTCGTCGCCCCCTCACCGAGCCGCCGCCCTAGTCCTGCCTCCCCTGTGAGGCTCCCTCTCTCCCCTCCCGTCGTGAAGGCTCCGGGCCGCCTTGCAAGGCCCCCCTCGGTTCCTCTCCGGCTCCTATTCCGATCGACGCTGTGGCCCGCCCGTGTCCCGTCCTTGACTCGGGCGCCCTCTTCTGGCCCCCACCCCCGTTCCTCTTTCCCCTGGGATCCGGCCAGTAGCCTGACCGGCCCGACCACCGCCTTGGCCCCCTCTCCTTCCTTCCCCGTGGCGTCCTCATGGCGCCCATGGCGCTCCCGAACCTCGCCACCCCCGACTGAGCCCCTCGTTCGCCAACCCTAACCCGGCCCTTTCGTCGCCAAACAATGGCGCCGCTTCGGCGGCCAGCGTCGTGGCCTCGGCCGCGCCGGCCCCGTGCCTCGGCGCCCGATCCGTCCTCGATCGATCCCGATCCGCCATACAGTTGCGTGCCCGATCAGGCGTCGCGCACTCCACCGCCTGATTAGGCCTAAGACACTGACGTGGGGCCCCACCCCCAAAAACACGTTTTTATTAAAACAGGAATAAAATTAAAATGAAAATAAATTAAAACTAATTAACTAATTAATTAATTAATTAATTAATTAAGTAATTAATTAATCTAATTAATTCTGATTAATTAACCCTAATCATTAGTTAACTTAATTAATTAATGTTAATTAACTTTGATTAAGTTAATTAGATATTAGAGGATGACATGCGGGACCCACCTGTCAGGTTGACTCGGGCCAACCCTGTTGATTCTTGATGTCAAGCATGACATCATCTTGATGTCATAAATGCATTTTCGAAATTAATTATATAATTAATAAAATTCCGTAAATTAATAAAATCTTTTAAAAATCATATCTTTTAATCCGTAATCCGGATTAAAATATTTTCAACATGAAAGTTGCTCGAGCGACGAGGCGAATCCGGATACGCGATCCGTTCGTCCACCACACGCCTCTAACCTATCGAACCTGCAAACTTTCCTCTCCGGATCATCTGTCTGACAGACGTCCGGAACCGGGAAAACTTCCGGATGTTTTCCCCCTAACCAAGAGATCCCTCCTACCACGTTAGGGCACGCCTAGCATCGCTTCTTGTCATGACATGCATCGATATGCATCTGTTTACTTTGTATTCATTGTTTCTGCCCCCTCTTTTCTCCGGTAGACTACGAGACCGACGCTGCAGCTGGCCAGTTCGACTACGGTGTTGACGACCCCTCTCCCTTGCCAGAGCAACCAGGCAAGCCCCCCCTTTGATCATCCCGATATCGCCCATTCCATTCTCTCATGCTTGCATTAGATTTTACATCTTTATTATTGTTTGCTCCTATTACATTTGCATAGCTTTTATTGTAACTCGCTATTGTTACCTACACCTTATCCTAAACTGCTTAGTATAGGTTGGTTAGAGACCCATCGGTGACCCCCACCTTGTCCTTGTTGCCTCGCTTCATCATTGAAGACCCGATCAACGGGATCGAAGACCAGCCCCGACATCGCACATCACTACCCCTTAGTTGCTCGACACTACTAGGTTACTATCGAGTACCGAGGGTGAAACCTCTGACACTTCCGATATTAACCACCGTAGTATAGCTATCCGGTTGTGGTCATCGAGGGTGATTTCCTCTTTAACCACTTCCGATACGACTCTGTCGTGCAACCCCTCAAGTGTGGACCTCGAGGGTGAATCCTCTTATGTTCACCTTGAAGACTACATTGAGTGGAATCCACCGGGGGTGATTCCTCGTGTTTTCCCCTTGATGTTTGGACTCACGGTTACTTGGACTTTTTACCACTGTTACTTGGAAAGACGGGTCGACCACGAGGGGTACCCGCGTGCTTAATTGCGAGTGATGTGGAGGCGGGTTGACACGGAGGGTGCCCGCGAGATAATTACGAGGCGTGGCGGCATTCCTAGCCCTTGCCGCAAGTCCTCGAGGCGGGCAACGGGGTCACATCTTCGTGAGTCTCGCTTGTTACCGCGTTCCTAATCCACTACGATTTGGATATTTGATCCGAGGGGCCTCTGGCCTGATAGCACTAACCATCACGTGGGCTAAGTATGGGCGTTCTGCGTCGTATACATCAGCCGAAGCTTAATAGACGTCAGCGACGGAGCGGCGCGCGCCGGGTTGGACTGGTAAGCTCCTGCCTTTTTAGGTAGGTAGCTAGGTCTGCTCACCGGCCGCCCTCGCAACGTGCAGGAGTTCCCGGGGAGATGGCCCATGACCCCTGGGGGCATAGGTTTAGTCCGGCGGGCTGGCCTCTCTATTAAGCCTAGGTCGGGTTGCGGCGTATTGTTTGGCCGAGGCGGGCATGACCTCGAAAGTGTGTCCGGCGAGTTAAGCGGCGTGGTGGGTAAGTTGGTGCACCCTGCAGTGAAGAAAACATCTATCGATAGCACATCCTCTGATAGCGGACACTTGGAGTTGTATCCCGATCGATACAACTAGAACTGGATACTTGAGATGAGACATGGATATGAGCAATGGATTGCGATGAGAATTGGATGGTGATGAGAACTGGATTGTGATGATAACTGGATAGTATGGCTCTGGGATTTCTTTCTCGCAGGGAGTCGAGAAAGGATCTCTGGCTGAGGTTGATAACACTACTACTTTACATTATGCTACTCTACTCCTTCCGGTTGCTGCAAGATGGTGGTTTCCAGAAGATGCTAGTCTTCGATAGGACTAGGCCTTCTCTCTATTCTAGCACTTCTGCAGCCCAGTCCACATATACAGCCTTCCCTTTGATAATGTTGCATATGTAGTGTAGCTCCTTGCTTACAGTACTTTGGATGAGTACTCACGGTTGCCTTGTTCCCCTTTTTCCCCTACCTCTACTCGATTGCTGCAACAGACGATGGAGCCTGGGAGCAGACGCCACCGCCTATGGCGACTACTACTCGGAGGCGCCTACTACTACTGCAGCCACGACGACCGAGGAGTGACCTAGGAGGATCGAGTGCAGGAGGCCTGCGCCTCTTTCGATCTGTATCCCAGTTGTGCTAGCCATCTTATGGCACCTTGTTTAACTTACGTCTGTACTCAGATATTGTTGCTTCCGCTGACTCGTCTATTATCGAGCACTTGTATTCGAGCCCTCGAGGCCCCTGGCTTGTATTATGATGCTTGTATGACTTATTTTATTTGTAGAGTTGTGTTGTGATATCTTCCCGTGAGTCCTTGATCTTGATCGTACACATTTGCGTGCATGATTAGTGTACAATTGAATCGAGGGCGTCACAAGTTGGTATCAGAGCCGACTGCCTGTAGCCCTTCCACACTCCTTGGCCGAAGTCGAGTCTAGACATTGCAAAAACTTTTACTAACATGGCTGTGTGTCTTATGGGCTGCGCCGCCATTGGGTGGTATTAGGATCTTTTACTCCTCGACCTTTACTCGGGACTCTGAACTCTCTTCTATTCGGGTTAAATGAATTTGCTAAAAACAAGACTAACTTTAGGTTCTCGCAAGTACTTTCTCCCGGAGAGCCCCTCACTTCAGATGATAAATCGCTAATCGGAAGATTCCAAGATACTCTCGATGTTCTCTCGAGACTTTGTGCTCATCACTTTTGCTATTTACGCCCATCGATAAACCCGTATGGATAACTACTTACACTTGCCATCCATACGATCATCCCCATTGATCTTGTTATTACAAGATACCTCAAGTTTCTCTATTGTTCCGAGAATACTTTGTGCCTACTGCCTAGCAGTTCTTTGCCACATGAATACCCCCCCTTTCAAATAAATCCTCGCACTTGTCGAGTATCCGCTCAACCCCAGTTGTTCATGTGTTACACGGAAGTCTTCAAAATACTATTCGATCTTCGAAAGTCCTCTCGAGCCTCGGATCTTGAAATTCTTGCTTGCTTGCATTATGGTTAATCCCATAAATCTGGTAGTCTTATTGACATTCCTTGTCATTATCATTTTGAGTCTGTGGACTCAATATGTTTCATGAATACCATAATCATCATTGATCCTTATAAATTACTTTTCGGCTGAGCTGCCATTCATTTATCTGGAGTTGGTTCTCGACCAATCCAATTATTGTTGATTGTACCCTAAGGCTATTCAATTTATCCATCCCTAATCAGAGCATTGCTTCTGACCCCTTGATTTGGGAATCATAATTTGACAATTGAGTTAGTCAGTTGTTTCTATAATCTGATCTCCTTGCATTCTTCTTCCTCTAGTTAAATCTTGATGCTCACGTCGGACCTGGTGGACCATCGTGTCCATTATTGGATTTTACCCGTCGGCATCCTTCTTATTCAATAACTTTGTGAGACCTTCCCACGATATCACGAGATTATCATGGAACCGCATAACTTCTTATGAGTTCTTCATTAAGTGCTACCGTCCCCGATTCAAATTATCACGGGCTCTGAGTTATTAAACACTCAAAGACATCGATAACTGAACCGAGTCCGCACTACGGTTCAACAACTCTTCAGTAAGCTTCTATATGTACGAGTTTGTACCCGACCATGCCATTCCTAGCCTGTTTGGCTATATCATTGTCATGATGATTTTAACTGTGCTACCCGGCCCTTCTTCTCGGAGCATAGTTTTCGACGAGGAATTAACCTTACGTCGATCCTCATCGTCATATCATTTCGCCTTGAACAACAAGCTTGGTTTCGAGTTTGTGTCGTACCCTTGGTTCCAATAACTTTTCACTTCGTCAGTAATTTGACTTGATGTAAATGCGCCGATCGACATTACTACTTCATGAACTCTCGCGACAAAGGTGTCGTGATCATCAACCTTATGAGCTCTTCCAGAATTCAATTGAATTCATGATGGGTAATACCATCCTTGCCCTCGATGATTCCTGTTCTCATCGACCACTTTATTGCCTTCCGTTCAACACAAGTTGTTCGTGTTTTGTGTAAACCTTGAGTTCCTTGCTATCCGACATTTGTTCTTCTTTACCTTGGAGTATTACCATCTGTTAATATCAAGGATGTTGTGAGGACTGCTCCACCTCTTAAGAAATTCTTGGTATTGAGATGCTTCTCACCATCACCATTCTTTCTTGGTCCCCGTGTTGCTTCCAACCGGTGTACCAACAAGTGAACGGTGCTGTTGAATTCTGCCCTTCTAGGAAGCCTCTTGCTTTGGTGAAATTCTTAGACTATCGATTATTGAATCACCATTCTGACATTGGTCGTGCAACCCAACCCATCGGCGCACCTTTCAACCAATGTTTACTTGTGTATGTTTTCCTCGAGCATACTTCCTTGTATCATTTGATCAGACAAATGTTATCTCCTTGTCCACTTAAATGTGGGAGTCTATCTTTTGGGAATCTCGGTGGATTGCCGTTGAGATCACCAGACACCTCCTTGTCCTCTCCTTGGGCTAATGATGGACTCTTGTTAATGTAAATAACTTCATAGTTCATTTCCCGAGAATCTTACAATGTCATCTCGTCAATTTGCGTTGTACCTTTTCTTCTCGGGTATCCTAAGTCCGAGGTATCCCGACACCAATCGGATCTGAATCTCGGTCGAGATATGATGGTTGGGACAACTTCCAAGAGTTATGATGTTGATCCTTTGATGACCTGGTAGCTTGATGTCATGCCTAGCACTTTTACCGGAGGACCTATCATTATAGATTCCTTTTCAGCAGGGTTATCCTTTCATCCATGAGGGAATTGTAATACTGTTTCTACCAGTTATTCCTGATGAATCCTTCGTGATTCCAAGTCTGATCTTCGCCTGAAGGCCATGTCAATGCTATCTCGAAGCATGTCCGTGATACTCGATTTTCAACAAGAACATTCGAGCCCAATGCTAAATGTTTCTTGCTCAATTATCCGAACACCGTTGTATGGGTAATGACATGAAATTTCTCTCCCCTTACCTAAAGGGTTTTCTACATTATATCCTGTCATGGGTATCATGCTCGCTTATCCTTGGTAAGGATATATCCACGAAATATGTGTTTAAACACATTTTCCTTCCCATTGTTACATTTAATATGATAATCATATTTTACTTTCCATTGGTTGTTTGAACCTTTCTTGGGATATATATAATCTAAGCGGTGATAATCCCCTCGCTTAGGTAAGCACCTCGTTGTAACACTCGTAAGTAAGACCCTATTACTAATTGTTGATGACATTCCGGTAACCACCGATGGGCGAGAACCTTGCCTATTGGTCCGCCTCGTTCAACGAAAGCGGAAAATGGTTCTCTTTGTCCCTCGCCCTTGGTACCTATGATTGTTGCCGACATGACCCTCAGACTCTCCTCTGACTTGCCTTGCTTACATGATCGTGCAGGATATCAACAACCTACTACTTTTAACCACCTGGTGGGCCCATAATCCACAGGTCACAGGAATCGAAACCTGACTCTCCTGTACACCCCCTGTTCACAAAGTTATCCCTCCCACGTGGACTCGTATGTAATTCACGGGCCACCGTCATAGTGATCTATCCTGGTATCAGACGCGATACTTACTCTCGCTACTCCGAACCCCCCTTCTCACCCGCTTGGAGCCTATTATGGTACCTAGTACCTTACTCTCGAGGTTATTCAAATGTTCAACTCGAGAGATAATTCTATACTAATTCATGGGTTAGCCCCATTGTTTCCCTTAAAAGCTTTTATGTCGTAGTGAGCTGCCCTTATCTTTCGTGAAAGTACGATGGAGTTCACGAAGAAATGGTGACAAGTTTATCTTGATGCATCGGAATAAAGGATTGAAGACATCGACGAAAGGAACTAACTTTTTCGAGAAGATCCGTTAGATTATCGTAACCAGACCTTTCCGCCTTGCTCCCCTCTTAAATCTCGGGACGAGATTTCTTGTAGTGGAGGAGATTTGTGGCCTTGGGTAATTACGCTTCTGAGAATCCTGTGTTAATGAGGACACGTCACCTCGGTTACTGCTAATAATCTCACGTCGGTTCGAAACTTTCAAATTCGAAATTTAAACATTGACGGCCATCAAAAGTTTTCAAACATCAAAACAAAAATGTTCGGTTAGTGCCAAATAATACATGGGTAATTATAGTAAAGAAAACTCAAGTTTATAAAATACTTATATGCCCTAAGTTGAATTAAAACAGGTTATTGAAAAATAAAATAAAACAGTGGAGGGGGAAGACCACAGCTGACCAGTCGGCCCCCTCCCTTGGCCCATTCCTCCTCCCACAGGCGCCCACCCCAGCCGCCACCCCACTTACCCTCCCCACCCCACGGCTAACCCTAGCCGACCGCATTCCCCCACGCGCCTCGCCTCTCCTCCCGCCTCGATCTGGATCGGGCGGAGGAGGCCCCGACCGAACCACCCGCGCCACTCCCACCTCGCGCCACGACCCCCGCCGCCCACCGCTGCCCCGGACCTTCCTCCTCCTCCGACGCCACTGAAGCCCCCTCACCTCCGTCGCCCCAGTAGCGGGCCACCCACATGGCTCGGCCTCGCCCTCCCCGTCACGGGCGCTTCCCGACCTCCTCCCGACGGCTGTCGCCCCTCACCGAGCCCGGCCTTAGTCCCCGCCTCCCCTGAGGCTCCCTCTCCCCCTCCCCGTCGTGAAGGCTCGGCCGCCTTGCCAAGCCCCCCCTCCGGTTCCTCTCGGCTCCTATTCGATCGGCGTCGTGGCCCTTGTCCATCCTGGCTCGGGCGCGGCCCCCACCCCGTTCCCTCTTTCCCCCTGGGATCCCGTGAGCCGTGACCACCCGCCTTGGCCCCCTCTCCCTTCCTTCCACGTGGCGTCCTCGCGCGCCCATGTGGCGCTCCCGAACCTCGCCACCCCCCGAGCCCCGTTCGGCCAGACCTAACCGGCCCGCTTCGTCGCCAAACTAGCCGGCGCCGCTTCATGCCGCGGCCAGCGTCGTGGCCTCGGCGCGCCGGCCCCGTGCCTCGGCGCCCCGATCCGCCTGGATCGATCCCGATCCGCCTCGGTTCAGGTGCCCGATTCGGGCGTCGCCCGCGTCGCCCGCACCCACCTGCCCGATTAGGCCTCGGGCCACTGACGTGGGGCCCCACCCCCAAAAACACGTTTTTATTAAAACAGGAATAAAATTAAAATGAAAATAAATTAAAACTAATTAACTAATTAATTAATTAATTAATTAATTAAGTAATTAATTAATCTAATTAATTCTGATTAATTAACCCTAATCATTAGTTAACTTAATTAATTAATGTTAATTAACTCTGATTAGGTTAATTAGATATTAGAGGATGACATGCGGGACCCACCTGTCAGGGTTGACTCAGTCAACCCTGTTGATCTTGATGTCGGCATGACATCATGTCGATGTCATAAATGCATTTTCGAAATTAATTATATAATTAATAAAATTCCAAAAATTAATAAAATCTTTTAAAAATCATATCTTTTAATCCGTAATCCGGATTAAAATATTTTCAACATGAAAGTTGCTCAGAACGACGAGACGAATCCGGATACGCAGTCCGTTCGTCCACCACACGCCTCTAACCTATCGACCCTGCAAACTTTCGTCTCCGGTTCATCTGTCTGACAGACGTCCGGAACCGGGAATACTTCCCGGATGTTTTCCCCCCTAACCAGTATCCCCTCATACCACGTTAGGGCACGCCTAGCATCGCTTCTTGTCATGACATGCATCGATATGCATCTGTTTACTTTGTATTCATTGTTTCTTCCCCCTCTTTTCTCCTAGAGACTACGAGACCGGCCAAGCTTTGCGGTGGCGATTCGACTACGGTGTTGACGACCCTCTCCCTTGCCAGAGCAACCAGGCAATCCTCCCTTTTTCTCAGCCCGATATCGCCCATTCCATTCTCTCATGCTTGCATTAGATTTTGCTACTGTTATTGTTTGCTCCTATTCTGTTGCATAGCCTGTTTATTGTAACCTCGCTATTGTTACCTACACCTTATCCTAAACCGCTTAGTATAGGTTGGTTAGAGACCCATCGGTGACCCCCACCTAGTCCTTGTGGCCCCTGCTTCATCAAGGAAGACCCGATCCAGGGGATCGAAGACCAGGCCCCGACACCGCACATCACTACCCCTTAGTTGGTCGTCACTACTAGGTTACTATCGAGTACCGAGGGTGAAACCTCTACAAAGACTTCCGATATTAACCTCAGAGTATAGCTATCCGGTTGTGGTCATCGAGGGTGATTTCCTCTTTAACCACTTCCGTCGACTACGTCGTGCAACCCCTAAAGTGTGGACCTCGAGGGTGAATCCTCTTATGTTCACCTTGATGACTACATTGAGTGGAATCCACCGGGGGTGATTCCTCGTGTTTTCCCCTTGATGTTTGGACTCACGGTTACTTGGACTTTTTACCACTGTTACTTGGAAAGACGGGTCGACCCTGAGGGGTACCCGCGCGTGCTTAATTGCGAGTGATGTGGAGACGGGTTGACCTGGAGGGTGCCCGCGAGATAATTACGAGGCGTGGCCGGGCATTCCTAGCCCTTGCCGCAAGTCCTCGAGACGGCAACGGGGTCACATCTTCGTGAGTCTACGCTTGTTACCGCTGCGTTCCTAATCCACTACGATTTGGATATTTGATCCGAGGGGCCTCACGGCACGATAGCACTAACCATCACGTGGGCTAAGTATGGGCGTTCGCGTCGTATACATCAGCCGAAGCTTAATAGACGTCGGCCGACGGCGGGCGCGCCGGGTTGGACTGCACGCTCTGCCTTTTTTAGGTAGGTAGCTAGGTCGCTCACCGGCCGCCCTCGCATACGTGAGGAGTTCCGGGAGATGGCCCATGACCCGGGGCATAGGTTTAGTCCGCGGGCTGGCCTCTCTATTAAGCCTAGGTCGGGTTGCGCGTATTGTTTGGCCGAGGCCGGGCATGACCTCGGAAAGTGTGTCCGACCGGAGTTAAGCGGCGTGGTGGGTAAGTTGGTGCACCCTGCAGGAAGAAAACATCTATCGATAGCCTGTCCTACGGTAACGGACACTTGGAGTTGTATCCCGATCGATACAACTAGAACTGGATACTTGAGATGAGACATGGATATGAGCAATGGATTGCGATGAGAATTGGATGGTTATGAGAACTGGATTGTGATGATAACTGGATAGTATGGCTCTGGGATTTCTTTCTCGCAGGGAGTCGAGAAAGGATCTCTGGCTGAGGTTGATAACACTACTACTTTACATTATGCTACTCTACTCCTTCCGGTTCTTTGCAAGATGGTGGTTTCGAGAAGATGCTAGTCTTCGATAGGACTAGGCCTTCTCTCTATTCTAGCACTTGCAGCCCACCCACATATACTGACCTTCCCTTTGATAATGTTGCATATGTAGTGTAGCTCCTTGCTTGCAGTACTTTGGATGAGTACTCACGGTTGCCTTGTTCCCCTTTTCCCCTACCTCTACTCGATTGCTGCAACTGCACGATGGAGCCTGTGGAGCCGACGCCACCGCCTATGACGACTACTACTCGGAGGCGCCTACTACTACGTGCAGCCCACCGACGACACTGTGAGTGACCTAGGAGGATCCTGCAGGCGGGAGGCCTGCTCCTCTTCGATCTGTATCCCAGTTTGTGCTAGCCATCTTATGGCACCTTGTTTTAACTTATGTCTGTACTCAGATATTGTTGCTTCCACGACTCGCCTATGATCGAGCACTTGTATTCGAGCCCTCGAGGCCCTCGGCTTGTATTATGATGCTTGTATGACTTATTTTATTTGTAGAGTTGTGTTGTGATATCTTCCCGTGAGTCCTTGATCTTGATCGTACACATTTGCGTGCATGATTAGTGTACGATTGAATCGAGGGCGTCACACCGTGAGCATGAACAAAGTTCAAGGAGCTCTCCCACTTCAACAATGCTTGTCTTTCTCACTTTCGCTATTCTTTTTGAAAAAGTTTTGGGTTCCCCTCTTTATTTTTGTTGTTTTTAAACTATATGAAAGCACTCAAAAGAAATAAATGACTATCTAAAACTTCCGGTTGTCTCCCTGGCAGCGCTTTCTTTAAAGCCATTAAGCTAGGCATATAGTGCTCGAGTAGTGAATCCACCCGGATCCCAAGGTATATCAAAGCCAATTTTAATTAGCAATGATTTGTAGTTTAGTAATGAGCACAAAGCAACATATATCATGTAACAACAAAGTCTAACTCTCTTCCTATGCATCGGCATGTCATAAAAGAACAATTCATGCACACATAGTAAAGGCCAATGCATAGTATAAATAGTTTCTTGCAATTTTATCATATTGGAAACATAGAGAGGTGGAGATATAGTTCCTCTCTCATAATAATTGCAAGTAGGAGCAGCAAGCACATGCAGATTATATCTATCAAAATCATCATGTGCAACGGTATAAGGCAACCCATCAATGTAATCCTTAATAAAAGCAAACTTCTCCGATATAGTGTAGTTGGGAGAATTCAAAAAGATAATAGGACTATCATGCGTGGGTGCAATAGCAATAATTTCATGTTTAACATAAGGAACTATAGCAAGTTCATCTCCATAAGCATAATTCATATTGGCATCTTGGCCACAAGCATAGCAAGCATCATCAAAAAGGGATATTTCAAGAGAATCAATGGGATCATAACAGTCATCATAGCAATCATCCTTCGGTAAGCACGAAGGGGAATTAAACAATGTATGAGTTGAAGAGTTACTCTCATTAGAATGTGGGCACGGGTGATCAATCCGCAATTCCTCCTTTTGTTCTTCGCTCTCCTCCTCATCTTTTTCATCCAATGAGCTCACAGTTTCATCAACTTCTTCTTTCATAGATTCCTGCAAAATATTAGTCTCTTCTTGGACAGCGGAGATTTTCTTAATAAGTGCATTAATTTCATAATTGTATTCATAATTCTCATAGAAATATTTGAGGATAGCTAAATTTGCAGATCTATAAACAACATCATCAAAATCTTCAAACTCTTTAAACATAGATTCAATTTCATAAGCACCCATAAAAGCAACAAATTCTTCTATTTGTTCAACATCATAGTAATCATATATACCATTAGCATAAGAAGCTAAGGTTTTATTATCATTAAATTCGCATGAAAAGGGAAGGTGTGGAGCCTTCATCCTAGAGCAACAAGTATAATCATAATTCAAGCATAGTTGTCTAGCATACCACTTCAATATATGAATTTGATCCCATAATAGTTTCCCTTTTTGTGTTAAGCGATAATCCCTAAAGTATTCACGTTGATCCAATGTTACTCCCATTACATAATTGAATGGGGTTTTCTCAGGATTATCAAAGTAGTACATAATATTTTGCACATATTGAGCATCAAGGGTTTTAGGAGGTTCCCCATCTCCATGAGCAGAAAGTACACCTAATTTTTTTGGTATTTCGTCTTCCATATCCATAACCAAATATAAAGAACAACTAAGAACAGCAAATAAAAATTACTTAGTGATAAAGCAAACAAGCACACACGAGAATATTCACCCCACGCTATGACTCCCCGGCAGCGGCGCCAGAAAAAGGTCTTGATAACCCACAAGTATAGGGGATCAATTGTAGCCTCTTTCGATAAGTAAGAGTGTCGAACCCAACGAGGAGCTAAAGGTAGAACAAATATTCCCTCAAGTTCTATCGACCACCGATACAACTCTACGCACGCTTGAAGTTTGCTTTACCGAAACAAGTATGAAACTAGAAGTACTTTGTAGGTATTTTTGGATATGTTTGTAAGAAAGTAAAGAGCGAGTAAATAAAAGCTAGGGGCTGTTTGGATAAAGACACAACTAAATTAGTAAAAGTAAAGAGCTTGTTGTCACGAGAAAGTTATTTGTCCATAGGCAATCGATAACTAGACCGGTAATCATTATTGCAATTTTATTTGAGGGAGAGGCATAAGCTAACATACTTTCTCTACTTGGATCATATGCACTTATGATTGGAACCGCAACTACTAAAGATCATTAAGGTAAAAAACAACCATAACATTAAAGCATCAAGTCCTCTTTATCCCATACGCAAACAACCTACTTACTCGGGTATGTGCTTCTGTTCACCCACGCCACCCACTATAAGCAAATCATAAACATATTGCAAACCCTACAGCGGGAATCCCTCACGCTTGCGCGACACGGAGAGCACCATAGGACAGCACCAATAATAAAACATGCACCTCAAACAAATCTTGATCATCAAATAGCCCATAGGACAAAACAGATCTACTCAAACATCATAGGATAGCCATACATCATTGGGAAATAATATATAGCATTGAGCACCATGTTTAAGTAGAGATTACAGCGGGTAAGAGAGAGGTTACACCGCTGCATAGAGAGGGAAGAGTTGGTGATGATGGTGGTGAAGTTGTTGGTGAAGATCTCGATGATGATGATGGCCCCCGGTGGCACTCCGGCGCCACCGGAAGCAAGGGGGAGAGGGCCCCCCTTCTTCTTATTCTTCCTTGACCTTATCCCTAGACGGGAGAAGGGTTTCCCCTCTGGTCCTTGGCTCCCATGGCGTGGGAGGGACGAGAGCCCCTCCGAGATTGGATCTATCTCTCTGTCTCTCTCTGTTTCTGCGTTCTGTTCTGGTGCCCTTTCACCGTTTCGGGTATATATGGAGATTCGTAACTCCGATTGGACTGAAACCTTCGCTGTGATTTTTTCCCCAAAATTAGCTTTCTTGCGGCTGAAGAAGGGCGTCAACTGCCTTACGGGTGGACCACGAGGGTCAGGGGCGCGCCTGGGGGGGGGGGGGGGTAGGGCGCGCCCCTACCTCATGCCCACCTCGGACACCGTTTCGCGTTGATTCTTCTTCCGGAATTTTCCAAATATTCCAAAAATAAGCTCCGGCCGTTTTTATCCCGTTTGGATTCCGTTTGATATGGATATTCTGCGAAACATAAAACATGCAATGATGCAGAACTGCACTGGGCCTTTGGATCAATATGTTAGTCCCAAAAATATATAAAAAGTTGCCAAAAAGTATATGAAAGTTGTATAATATTAGCATGGAACAATCAAAAATTATAGATACGACGGAGACGTATCACTCCCCACCACAGGAGATGCCGGTGCCCGCGAGCTCTTCTTGGTGGGGGAGGCTCTTCCTCCTGATCTACGTGCCGCATCTCCCGTACATTAAGGATGATGTTGGAGATGGGGTCGAGGAGGCCGAGGCAGAAGCCGCCGGTGGCGAGGGAGCATGTGAGGCCCGGCATGGTCGCGCAGGGTAGTCGGTCGCACGCCTCCTTGTAGAAGCGGGCTATGAGGTTGTGGACGGCCTGTTGCGAGTCTTCTTGGGGCACAACGCCGACGCTGTTGCAGCTGTTGTTTAGGCACGAGATCAGGCCCCTCCAAGAGCCGCCGAAAGTGGATCGGGACGCCATCAGTTAATCTCGATCAACGACCAGGCACGAAGACACTCTTTTGTGGCGGCGGAAGGCGTTGGTTTCGGAGGAGATCGATTTGTTATTGTGATCGATCAATCCTCGAAATAGGCTTTCCTGCCACTGTAGATATAGCAACCACCCGATACATCTATGAGTCCAATGTTGGGGCGAACAACACAAGCACTCCCAAAAGAAATAAAAGAGAAAGAAAAAAAGAAACTAATGTCAACAGAGTCGGGTCGACTAAAACTTTGATGAACCGCAACCGCTACTCCCTCCAGAGAATTTTCACCACGGTCCTAGCACTTCAGACCGCCGCATACCAAGCAACAACTTCAGGAAGGAACACGACGATGACGATGCTGCTGCCCGGACTGGTCCTAGGGTTTCCGTCGGTACGCGGAGAGGCGTGGGGAAGGGGAGTAGCATACTTAGCAATGTTGCTAGAAAGAAGAAGAAGGTTTTATTTTTAGATCACAGAAGTAGAATTTGTTTTTTATAGGGGCAAAAGCGCAAAAGGGAGTAGAATTCCGATAGGGTGAGAGAAAATAATAAGTTGGGGTCTCGTCCTTTAGGCCCGGCGTTTCTTGGGCCAGCCCTACTGGGCTCGTGGCGTGCTGAGCTTGAGGCGGAGTCTGAGCAGGAGAACACATGATGCTAAAAAAAAAGCACCTACCCCCGTAGGACCAGGCAGCGGCGGCGGCGATTATACTCGCAGACGGCAAGCCTGAATCCCCCAAACAAACCATATAGCGAGAGGATTTGGACATCCCTCGGCTCTGAAGGAGATGGCGGGTGACTCCGCCGAGGAGCAGGAATCTGAGTTCTTCAACGTGGTAAACGAGATCATGTCCCTGCACAGGGAGCGCAGGGACCTACTCGCCGCCCTCACCCCCGGGGTCTCCGTCTGGAAGCGGCGAGGGCCAGGAGAAGAGGCCCTAGTCCAGAGGCTCGCCGGAAGGGATCACACGGCGCCCGTCCAGGTCCAGGTCCAGGAGATGGAGACGGAAGAATCGGCCTCCACAGCGGAACAGCTCGGGAGGTACTTCGATTCTATCGTGCAGGACACGGGGGACCTGGGCCACCGGATGCTGTCCATGGCGCGCGCTGTGGTCAAGCCCGGTAATGGCGCCGCCCTCTCCTCGTACATGGCCGATGAGCTGGTTAACTCGACATCCGCATTAATGCACGCCTGCAAGGAGCTGTACGAAGACACCACCGACGATAATGAGCAGGCGGCAGCAGAGGAGGAGCAGAAGAACACATTATTCTTGGATCTCTGCGACAAGTTCCTGAGAGAACCCTTGAGCTACGAGAACGAGTTGGCGTTAGTGGTTACCAGGGAGGAGGTGGAGGAGCACGAGCAGGAGGTGGAGAAGCAGAGGAAAACGGCGGAGGAGCTGCGTCAGCAGAGCATGGTGTATCGGAAGCAATGGGAGGAGAGGCAAAAGCAGAGGGATAGGTACGAGAGGGAGAAGGAGATGGGAAACGTGGAGGAGTATGAGTTGAGGTGGGCGAAGGCAAAGGCGAAGGAGAAGGAGGAGAAGAAGAGGAGGGAGAAGGACCAGGAGGAGCAGAACAAGAAGGAGGAGGCCACAATGGAGTATCTCAAGACGGGGATGCAGGCGAGCAGGGAATTATTCGCCCTCCATCGAAACGGATGGGAAACCGGATGGGGCAGCAAGAGTGTAAGGTGCGGCGGCTTCCAAGACACAAGTAAGCAAAACGTGCATCTTGATTTGTTTAATCTCTCTGCTTCTCGAGCTGTTTGTTGTGCTCTGTTATTTGGGGGCTCACTAATTTAGTTGATTATGTCTTTTATTTATATGGGCCCGACTAATGAGAGTTCGAGCAAGCCTGTGTTTGTTATGGCCATTTTGGTCCAAATCTAAGTGCAAAGTCTGATGTTGATGCTTTTCTGTCGGTAAATTTAGGGAAACAACAGTCATATCATTCACCGCTTGTTTTGCAGCTTCCTATACATGATGTAGATATTTTTCATGCTAGGCTTTTTTCATGAATCAGAACACTTGGTAGTTTATTTTCTTCTTCTTATAGATGCAATGCATAGAGTTTTCTTAAGCACCAATTCCTATTGCATATGTTGAGTAATACTTTTGCCCCCTAATGTATGTTTGCATGCATATTGGGGGTCACAGTATTCCCTCCAACGGTACAATATGATGTGATTTACAGTGATGTATTCTTTTGTTCTTAACTTGGTAGGAAGCTTGTGTTCTGTACTTCTGTTTCTTGAATGTCAGGACATTTCAGTCATAATGTTCATGAATTGAACTTTTCATTTTCTTGAATATCAGGTTGTAGAGTAATGCATAAGAGTTGCACTCAAATGCATATGGCCAACATTTTTTAAAACTTGCTTTTCTGTCTTGAGTCAAGTGCATACGAGTTTCATTTTCTAGAACTTACTTACAGTTCAAATGATAAGGAGCTTCAGTCTGTTGTCATTGTATTTTTTGGTTCAATAAGTCCACTTTAAGTTCATGTGTTCACTTCAAGATCGTACAGTGTTGTCTGAACTTTCTTACAGTTCAAATAATCACGAATTACATTGTGTAGGCAGTTGTAATTTTGGTCGAATTTTAAGTACAAAGCGATCCTTTTATCTCTGAACTTTTCTATTAGTTTAGAGAAACATCAGTTATACGCTTACATAATTTAGGACTTGTTTTCTAGCTTTGGTATTCATCAGTGCTCGTACATGGATTACTGTGCTTCTTAAGCTATTTTTACTGTCCAGTTTTTACAGTGTTGAGTACTCCGTGGTATTATTCTCAACACATCACAAGTTGTTGTCAGGGCTTGTATCTTTTTGCTTCATGATTCAGGGTAGAGTTTGTTTTCAGTGTATATGTTCACAAGCATGACTTGCCGTTTAGGTTTATTTTTACAGCAATCATTTCTAGTATTTATTACTTGTACTTCTGCTTCATAGGGTAGTATAATTTCTGCTGCTTTATTTTTTCTTCTTGTATTTGTTCCATGATCATTTGTCAAGTTTAAAATTTATTTGCTTCTACTTGTAAGCACTTTTATCATTCACTGTCATATTTAAACACTTATTATTGTCCCAATGTTCATGATTTACAGTGCGGAGTATCGATATGTTTGCTTGAAATATTAGTGCAATGCGTCTCATTGCTAACTGAACTTAGAGTAGTCTTACAGAATGTACTTGCGGGACTACATAACTGGTTCAATTTGTAAGAAGGAAACTCACTAGAATTTTTTGTAGGGCTGTTAGTCATGACACACAAGCAAAAGCAAGGGACACATACATACATATTATTGGTTGTAAAATTCGAACCAAATTGTAGCAGATCACTAGCTTCCATTCTACTTGTATAAGTAAAGGGAATATATTTTTCTTAATTTGATTGTTCATATTATATTTCTGACAGTATGCACTCGGATTTACTTTTGCTGCAGCCACATTGAGCCCTATGCACTTTACGCTCTACACACCCAATACAATCCCATCGTCTTGTGGTGTCACCGGGAGCACCTTGCAGATCTACTCCATCCAAATTCTCGAACTAAAAAGAGGATTGAAGTGGCCACTCAAACTTTATGGAGTGGTCGCTGCTCGGGACACCGTGGATCGCAACCGCAACATTGTCTTCTCTCGGTCAAGTCGTAACTCTCAAGAACTCAATGAAGATGTACGCACTGTATTCATTTTTCTCTTCGTTTTCCATTGTTTCTTCTTCGTGCTTTTGTAGCCTGTTGCAGTTAAGTAAGCATTTTTTTTTGCCAAACCATTGCAATTAAACGATATGATGCTTGCAGGGTTCTTTATGTTTGACTGGTCCGTCTCGTGCCATTGTAGCTCTGGGCCCTGTTGACTTTGAAATTGAACTGAAAATAGAAGAGGGTGAGGAGTCCCAAGACAAAGAACTGATCACTCTTAGCAAGCGGTATGACGGTACAGGTACCTCTCTCATGTTCGAGAACGGTTTGTGTGTAGCGGAGTTAAAATTTAAGCAGATTTCTGAAGCGGTCCAGGCCACTGTCTTGGGTGTATGCGTTGTTCAAGGGGACTGGCCTTTTGAACATGGATGCCGAGTTGCTTGCTCCTTATCTGCTGCTGCAGATGAAGTTGTGGCTGATGCAGATGAAATTGTGTTGCTTGATTGTCGCGGTGGTGACGAAGAAGTGCGTGTAGGATCAGACGGTTACCTTCATCTGTCGAGGAATGTTGTGTCGGTGCAATCACAAGGAACATTGGTAGTTGTCATACGAACCTACTTGGAGTTCGGTCACGCTGCTCAAGATTCGAAGGTTGAATTCCCTGCCAAGCTTTGCCAAACTAGTGAGAGTGAATGTTCAGTTGGCAACAGTAAGGTGAAGATCGTTGTTGCTTGGTCCCTCCTTGTCAAGGAGAAGCAGGACCTCCTGGTGGATTGCCCAGCGGTAGAGCCTTGAAGAGTTTGTGTATCATGCATGTAAGGTGTTCGACTCTAGCTTATGCTATCCAACTATTTAACTCTGGGTGGTTTGTCAAAATATGTGTGTACCGACTATTTAACTCTTAGTTGTTTGTTGAATTTTCTGTGTACCCGACTATTTAACTCTTAGTGGTTTGTTAGAATGTTGAAGTCTTCTCATATCGATCTGTTTGCTCGACTCAGATGTTATTCTATCACTATCTGTTCTTCCTTTCTTTTCATCACTTTCACATTAGCTTCCAAGAGTAAAGTCTCTCTCTCTCTTTTTACTGGATGGGTGCCTGTGGCTGTGGGACATCTAGCACGCTCCTTGGTTCCAACGGGATCATTAAAAGGATGTTCTTTTACTAATGGATGACTGATCTCTTTTGGGCTGTTCGCAAGAAATTAACGGAATCGTCAAGTATTTTCAGCAAGTTGGAGCAGTAAATTTTCTGCAGTAAGGATTGCTGTCAAAAGTTGCCATAGTAGGAGCATCTGATAGAAAATCAGCTTCAGAATATAGCACAATGAAGGAGCGTCAGAAACAGGGAGTAGATCATTTTGCACAAGGGGCACAAAATCAACAGCCACTTTGGATAAAGGGCAAGTTTCGACAAAAAAATGCAGGGTGAAAGTTAATAGCAGAAGTTTCCATCACTCCCTTTTTAGATCCAGATGGAACATTAGCAGATTTTTCGGTGTTCGCGAATGCTTTTAACTCTTTCGTGCAATTCCTCAACTTGGAACCTGTAAATTTCACAGTGTTCTTGGGAAAACGATATGATTATTTAGGATGATGAAAGTGTATGACAGCCCCTGGGTGCCACCACACCCTCATGAACAGTACATTAAAAAATCGATTAAAATAGCTAGCTGCTCCTATTCTTTCTTCCAGACTGTATCTATTTCTTCCAAATTTATGGTAGGAAAACTTGTATATCTGCTTTCACCTAGCCTGAAGAAATAATCAGCTATTCTCAAAAAAAAAAAGAAATAATCAGCTGTTCAAAAAATGTATATACTCTCTAAAATTCTTATTCCAGCGGGGATAAAACGGAACCAGTGTGCTAGCCTATATTCTACAATCTGAAAACCACATGCGACCGAGCTACATCTCCCAAAACTAACACCCCAAATCCAAGAACCTGCTGCGCTTCTCGTCGCCGGAGCTTGGCAATCGTCACGTCATCGGACGACGTGGTATCCGACACGCCACCGCCGCCGCCGACGTCGCGCCGGTTAAGGCCGGAGAGGTGCCGCCTGGCGTAGTGCGCGAGCGAGCCGGCTATGCCCTCGGGGCTCATGCCCCTGGACCGCATCTCGGAGATGAGCCGCTTGTACAGGGGCAGCCGGAGCGACGACGCCTGCCTGTACCACCACCCGGCGCCCGGCGACCGCGGCTTCCCGTAGGTGCTGATCCCGTTCCACATCACGGGCGGCGCCGCGGCATCGACGCACCTCGCCGTGTAGTTCTCGACCATGGGCCAGCCGAAGAGCGTCGGGTCGGCGCACGCCTTGGCCGCCAGCGACTCGATGCACCGGGGCGTGAGGAGGAGGTCCTCGGCGAGCTGCCGCACGCCGTCGTCCCCGTCGTCGCACGCCTGCAGCGCGCGCACGGCCGCGTCCCAGCTGCCGAGCACGTCGCGGACGAAGAAGGCCTCGGCGTGGGCGGCCAGGTTGCCCTCGCCGGCCATGCCCAGGCGCTCGGCCGCGCAGCGCACGGTGACGACGTTGCCCGCGTTGAGCTCGAGTTGGATATCGTAGCAGAACTTGGCCACGAGCCCGAAGGCCGCCACGCCGCCCGGGAGGTCGTCGAGCTGCACGGTGCACGGCTTGCCGCCATCGTCATCGGGAGATGTGGTGGATTCGGTGATGAGCTTCTGCAGCGTGGTGCTCCGGCTGATTAAGGGGAACTGGATGGAAATACAGAGGGAAGTTAGTTTGCTGCATGTTGTCAGTACAGTATAAATATGAAAGAATCAACAATATGTAATTTACAAGTCAGTGAAAGAGATGGCAAATTTCAGTTGCGAGTAGCAGTTTCGTTCAAGTCATAATCATCCATGGAGGGTTATAAACTTATAACTACTGCATGTAGATGGATAGTATTTCCAAATGTTGAGCATGACGTGACAATTTGACACTGGATTCCAGAATCGCCGGAACAGAGGAACAGAGAAATTGCTTTGTTGAGGGATGTACGGCAGAGATGTAGAGAGCAAAACAACCGTACGTACGTACGTACCTTGTGAAGATGGAAGGAAATGTGCCCAATCTCGACGACCACATCGCTCGCAAGCTCGGTCAAGCAAACCCTGCAAGAATGGCAAGGAAGGCACTGTGATTTGTGAGCCAAGATCAACAACATACTAGTACTCTGTAATGCTGTTGTTTTGCACTGTGCTTCCAATTGCACAAGTGCAGGAAAGGCATCTGCTGAAGGTTATGTGCTGTTTCGCTCCTGAATAATCTGAAAGTTTCTCCTGACAAATGGCTACTGAAATCTTCCTCTCATTCGCCACTACCTTGCACTCCTACTCCTACATCGTTTCTGCAAGGTGTTCACTCAGATTCGATGAGGTGGCGGACGTGGCCAGCTCACACGAGATCTTCCGCCAAGGAAGGAACAAATTTGTTTCACCAAATGCAGCAGCGCATGGAGTTTGTAAGATGAAAAACGCAGTACTGCATGCGTAGGAAGACATAATTCGAGAGGGTTGGGGGAGAGAGATGGGAGACGCAGCGGAGACGGGATGAGGGGAAATTGATCATATTTATCAACATGGTGATGTGATGAGGAGGAGGGAGGTACCAGGAATTAGGGTCCCGGAGCTGGAAGCAGTCGGGCGATTTGGATCCGAGAACCCTCGTCGTAGCCGCCATCGCTCCTCAATCAGCCGTTCAGTGGATCACTGTATCATCGATCGCATTTGGGAGGGAGGGAGGATCCGGCCGGCCGGGAGACGCCGCGACGAGATCGGAATCGGAGAAAGGGGAAGGAAAAACCAAGAGACGAGAAAGAACGAACCGAACGGCATGCATGCATGTGCGGGACGAACCCGCGGAGGTCGCCCCCGCCTGGTCAGCGGGAGCTCCACGCCCGCGCCGACAGGTGGGCCCGCCCGCCCCGCCGCGCCAGGCAACGGCCCCGCCTACTTCCGCGCAAACCCCAACCCAAGCTGCTTCGCCCCGTAGCGTAGACATCCACTTTGACACCTTCGCACAAAGCGCCAATCACTTCACAACTCGCAAAAAGCCATAAGAAAAGGCAAGAAGAAAAACTGCAATCGAGACAAAGAGTTCGCTGAGCTCGACGCGGCTCCATAGTTGGTATACAACTTTCTAGACCTCTAAAGTAGCTTAACGAATGCAAAGTTATCGTCGTTGACAAAATTTAGCCGAGGCAGCACCTAGACACGCCATCGAACTCCATATATGGCACCCCGCTCGACGATGATGTCATAGGAGGAAATCATACCTGCTAGCCGCCAATCATGAACCCAACACATGATCCACAGTCTTTCAATTGGCACCGACGCAAACAACGTCATAGTTAGGATCCAGGCACCCCGGGCTGCCGCCCGGGTCGTGGCGCCGTGGTTCTTTATTGACTGTACCATGAGATGACACTATTCAGCACTATAGCAGTCGTTCGGCCTAGGGCTTGCCCGCGGCTTGGCCCGATCCTGGCTACGCCATTGGATGCAAACGCTCAGGGACAGAGCCAGAAAATGGCGATAGGGGGGGGGGGGGGGCCGGGGCTTGAACTAGAAGAGTCGATCACAATCATATAAGAGACAATCACATAGGCATATAGCACAGTCGTGATGTTTGAATATTCAAAATATAGCCGCGGTTCTGCAATATGAATAAATTTGCGTATCTATTAATCTGAATGTAAATCATGATTGGATAATTTCTTCAGAATTCGCTACTAGTTTCAATTGGCTATAAAATGTTCTCAATGAAATTCTTCCACTTCATGCCAACAAACCTGTAATTTGACAGTCAAAATTTTTCCTGATTTTTTATTGTTCTAGTTTCTAGTTCTATTGTTTTTAAGGACACATGAACTTGAACCAATTTGCTTGAAAAAATATGAATTGGCTGAGTTCTTTATGTCTACACATACATAATTGGACAATACAATAATTTCTAATTAGTTTTTAATGTCCATATTTCTATAATTAGATTCTATGACACAGACTAGTCTAATGCTGAAAATAAACTAACCCCTTGTTGATCGTCTGGTCGCTCATCCGTGTGTGTGCGGCCGGCCGGAATGCGCCCGCGGTCTGTGGATCGACACAACTGGGGAGTCGTGCCGTTGGGTACGGTCGGACGGAGCCCTTCCCTTCATCGGTGGATGGAGAGATTCGATGGAGAGGATGAACGATCTGATCAACTGGGCGGGCGGGCGGCGGCAACAAAGTTTTTCCAATCGCAGGAACTGAGGAACGAGGAAACGAAAAGACCGTGCGTACGTCGTGGACTCGCTTGTTTTTTTTTTGAGACAATTCCGTGAAGCTTTATTTGTTCGTCACAATGTTCACAGGGACGGATGACAGATTTCCCGGATGGCCTAACCAGACATGGCGGCCACCTTCCAGGGTAATTGCATGCTTCGCTAAATTGTGAGCTTTAAAATTAGAGCTTCTACTTTCATAGACTATATTACATGAAATGAAAGAGCTAGACATATCTCTAATCTCCTGAACTATCGCACCATAGCAGGCCAAGTTACGCTTCTAGATATCGTCCACCACTACCTTGCAATCGGAAGCCACCTGGATATGCTGGATGTATAAATCATTCGCCAAAGCCAAAGCCTCAGATAGCCAAAGCTTCCAGAGCGGATGGGTCGGATATGAATCTGAAAAGTGCTGAAGCACCTGTGAAAGTACCTCCTCGATCCTCGGCAAAGACGCCGATGGAGCCAAAATCGTGGACTCGCTTGCGATCGTGCGAATTGGTTCCAGACTCTCCTTGTCTTCCATGTGGGCTGTTTTTCTTTTTCTTTTTCCTCATATTTGGGCCGTTGGCCACTCGGACTGATGTGTACGTACATGGGCTTTAGGACTCTCGTTGTGGGATGGCCGGATGGATAGGGGGGGCGAGACAACCACAATTCTGTGCGTACGAAGAAAATTAAACGTGGTACCTAATCTTTATCTAATAATAAAGTAAATTGGGTTTCGGTGTTGTCATGGCATTTTTCAGAAAAGTCCCTGTGTTTTGATGAAATTAACCCGCGGTTCAGATTTAAGTCACACACGAACCGTTATTTTACATTTTTCGAAACCCCCTCCCCCCCTGATGTTTTAGGTAATTCATCCGCAGATCATATCTAAGTCAAACAAACGCTTTTTTAAATCATCCATATCTTTTAAACCGTAACTCCGATTTAAACATGTTATATATGAAATTTGATTAGAAAAACATGTATAATATGAATATGAGATTATTTTACCTGTTAAGTATTTTAAATATTATTTTGGAATATATTTAAGTCAAACAAATGATTTTCTAAATTATCCATATCTTTTAAACCGTAATTTCCGATTTTAACATATTATATATGAAATTTTATTAGAAAATGTGTGGAATCTAAATATGTTGTTAATTTTACCTTTAAATATTTTTAAAATATTATTTTTAAAGCAAACTTATAATTTATAGCGCAAGATCCATTTTTTTCATACCGGCGATCCGGATTGCAAATAAACACCCCACTATAACCATATAGGGAAAAGAAGACATCGCTAACTACACATGCATACCTCTGAAAAATGTCACAGGGGAAAACAATAGATTTCTCATCGCGGGAGTGAGAGATAGCGAGAGAGAGAGAGAGAGAGAGAGAGAGAGGGAGAGAGAGACGCCTTGGGATTAACCATAGTCAAATTGTTTTGTGTGAACACCGAGACCATCACCGGCGAGGGTGAGAAGGAGGATAAGCGGCAACACAAATATGATGTCTCGCAAAAATAAAGAAGATGGACCTATTGTGGTCTTGAGTGATGGTTGTTGGGTTAAGAGCGTGTGTTATGTTTTCTCTCTCGTTGCAACGCACGGGCTCTTTTACTAGTCACTATTAAGGGGTAACCAGATCGTTAGAGGGGGTCCCCCTCGTCCCCCTTAGAATCGTCCTGTGCTACCTCCTGAGCTAGATGCACAATGGAGGTTCATATATTCATGGATTCATATGTTCACTAGGTGCAACCATTCCTCAAGAAATTTGTTTGCAGCCATCAACACTAGTAGAGTACCCGTGCGTTGGTACGGGCTACAATGATACAAATAGATTAAAGAAATGATTAAGGCCGTCTTCAAGGTCGAAGCTCATATCTTCCTCATACGCTCCGTTTATGTTCGGACATCAAACATGCACCCAGTAGGCTCCCCAAACCCCAATTGTCTGGACAGTCAGGACTCCATCAAATCTAACCCATATATAGGGGGAAAAATATGTTCTTCCAAACTATTCTCCGTGTTATCACTAACACGGGTCCCAACATAAAAACCCCACCCCACAACTCACCCTTTACTTTTGCTACCGGAACCTCCCCTTCCCGCTCGGTTCCCCTCATAGCAGGATATTTCTTGTGGAGCCCTCTTCTTTAAAACCAAATGATTCCCACCTCATCTTCGCCATGGCGCCTTCTCTCATTCACATCGCATTTCCGCATTGCACCGCCAAGGAGGAGTCCTCCCGCTAACCGGCCCACGCTACACCCTGATCCCCTCCCCCATTGTTCGTGTTGATCCAGCATAGTCATGAAGGGGATCGAGGTGTGCGTCACATGTGATGCACCCAAGCCAAGAAGGTAGATCTGATGTCTTTTGAGCCATTGTCACATTGTAACATACAGTAGAATGTCATGGATTGCCACAAAACAAAAATATGATGTCCATTGTTGGGCACTCAATTGATATGATACTGTCTCCATTATTAACTCAAAACAACCAACCAATGCATTTACTCCTCTATCCTAACCAAAAAATTGTATGACTTGATAAAAAATATGAATCGCTCACTCGTGCAATTTGCTGCAAAGCCATCTCTAGTGAAATGTAATTTGCCATATTTTCTAAAATAGGGAAATCATTCCGCTCAGACTATCGTAACTGAACAGACCAACCCTATCATGGTTTTGTCACGGCAGATGTCCTAGCGTGAGGACTTAGTCATGAGGCCATCGCAACTGGGCGGTTAGCTTGTCGGGGTTGATCGTAATCGATAGACACATATTTACCCAAGTTCGGCCCCTCACGATCGTGGTAATAGCCTACATCCTGCTTATTGTTTATTGCTGGAAGATCAATTACAAGGGAGCGGATTCGCTTGACCTAGCTATTGATCGATTGTAACTTAGTCTTCCTGCCTCAGGTACTCGCCTTTGTATATAGGTCGAGTTCCTCGGCTTACAAGAGTCCGGGTCATAACATGATATGTGACTTACTATGCTTCTAACTTGCCTTGTTCTCTAAGAAAGGAAACTCCGGGCGACTTATTCTTCTAGGCTATGAGCGACCATCTTCGGATGCTGGGCCTTGAGTCGGCCCATTCTGTAAGCCGCCCTGCTGGTCTTGTACCTGGGCACCATGGTCCGTCTTGAGTCTTATTCATCAGCCGCCACCTGGATGACCCGACCCAATATAGCGGGTAATACCGTGGGGTCATATCCCCAACATTAGCCCCCAGATTGATTTGAATTTTATTCATGTCAATCTCCGACCTTATTATCTAGCGGCTTATCTTCTGGTTAAACGTGCATCCTCTCCAGGCCGTAAAATTCCGGCGTATGATACTCCCAGACTTGTTATTTTTCTTGTCTTCTCATCAATGACATCATCCGCTGGAAATCCAGGAAATCCATGATGACATCACAACAAATCTTGATGCATATCCGCTCAACCCGAGAATCGAGGCGTCACTTACCCCAAAAGTTATTGTGCCTCCTCGGTCTCCGCACCTGTCATTTTATCTCTTCGGGTCTTCGCCTTATAAATATACGTTCGCCCCCCGCTTTACACTTTTACCTCACCCCTATCGCTTCTTCTTCTTCCTCGAGCCCGAAGCTCTCGGGCGCCGCTTCAGTTCATGCGCCGCCAACCTGGCCCAGAGTGCAAGGTCATAGCTTCCACCGGAGATTGATTAGGCACCTCCACCGCCCTCAGCAACCGTCATGTACACTATCCTTCTTTCTTCAGATCCGCACTAGTTCCTTTGTAGTTCATCGGAGTTCACCACTCCTTCATCACCATTGCCAGTCTAGATATATTTTTTGATGAACTTTCTCATACAAATATAGCGGAGCTAGTGATGGCACCATTTTTTGCATCTAGAAAACTCCCCTCAAGAATCTGTAAGTTAGACAACCATCGCTATCGTGGCTTCGTCCTAGGTTTAGCACTTATTTTTCGTTTTTGAACTGTCTGTAGATCCATAATTGTAGGCACTCCCAACAGAAACTTGTTTATCAACACTTAGAAGTAAATTATAGATCCCCATTTGACAATAAGGCGTCCTCTATGTTTGCCGGCTCATCCCTATGATTGTGGCCCGCCATGCTTTATAAATTGCTCTGTGGTTAAGCCGGCTTACCTATTAGGCGACTCACCCATTATAATCTGAAAGTGCGTTATATCGACTAGAGGGGGGCTGAATAGGCGATTTTTATGAATTCTTCACTGAGGAATTTGCCGGTGAGGAAATTCCTTAGCGAAGAACTACTTGCAGCGGAATACGTACTCAGAAGTAAGCATAACAGAATGCGGGCATGGTCATCATGATGAAATGAAGACAAACAAAGAGTACAGAAAGCGTAAACACAGGATAGCACAAGAAGAAGACAAACAGACTGAAGAAATTGAACTGAGGAAATTGAGAAAGTCTTCAGTCAAAGTCTTCAAACACAGATATGAATACACACTCAACACAATAATGAGGAAATGAAAGGGTTGAGGAAATAGAACCAGTTAGGTTGGTGAAGACAATGATTTGGTAGACCAGTTCCAACTGCTTTGTCTCAGCTTGTACGTCTGGTTGGAGCGGCCGAGTATTTAAACTCGAGGACACAGCCCTGCAGACACCTGGGCCGAAAGCACGCATCTCGGGACACCAAGTCCTCACCGTATTCTCCTTGAACTAAGGTCACATGCACCTCGCCCAATCACTCGTGGTAAGTCTTCAGCGACTTCCAAACCTTCACAGACTTGGTCACTCGGCGATCCACAATTCCTCTTGGATGCTTCTAGACCATGACGCCTAACCGTCTGGAAGAAGCACAGTCTTCAAAGGTAACAAGCGCCGGATCCACGCAGGATCAATCTCTTCAAAGGATGCTCAATCACTTTGGGTTTGTAGGGGTTTGGTTTTTGGGTTTTTCCTCACTCGATGATTTTCGCTCAAAGTCCTCGGAGGATGGGTTGCTCTTAAATGACAAGTGTCAAGTTCTCTCGGAGCAGCCAACCAGCTAGTGGTTGTAGGGGGCGGCTATTTATAGCCTAGGGAGCAGCCCGACATGATAAGACATAAATGCCCTTCAATGATATGACCGTTAGGTGGATAAGATATTTTGGGACAGCCGGCGTGCAACACAAAGAACGGTCGGAAATTTGAATCTCAAATTCCTCGGGGCTATCATGTTCCTCATCTGTAGGCAATCCAGACCGGCGAATTCCTAACTCCTCGGTCGAACAAATTCCTCGGCGACGGAAGAACTTCATCTCACATCAAGAAATTTATCGAACTGTATGAGATTTCCAAAGGCTTCACTTTCAAGGGATTGGTAGGTGTAGGATTTTGAGTTGAGCATCACATGGAAAATTTTCCTTAGTATTTCCTCGACCCCCTTTAACAAAGACGGTGTTACCTATGACTCAAGAAAGAGAAAACGAAACTACGAAAACAAAAGTCTTCACGCTTCATGTTCCTCAAATGAATACCAAGTCTTCAAGGTCACACCAATTTCTTCACTTTCAAAGTCTTCAGAAAGTCTTCAAAATATCAAAGTCTTCAGTCGAAGAACTTCATTTTTAGGAGTCGACTTTCTCTGTAAATATCAAACTCCTCATAGACTTATAGACATGTATAAGTCTTCAATACACCAAAATCACTAAGGGGCACTAGATGCACTTACAATCTCCCCCTTTTTGGTGATTGATGACAATATAGGTTAAGTTTTCAACGGGGATAAACATATGAAGTGTAAATACTGATATTGAGGAATTTGATTGCAAGATATAGAAGAACTCCCAAGATGTGCACAAGGAGGAATTTTCTTTTGAGGCAATGCACATTTGAAGAGTTGAATCATGGAGATCTCCCCCTATATCTTGTAATTCATACACGCATTTGACATGTATTATGAAGAATTTGAAATGCATGATGAAATATGGTGCTTGATGAAATTCAGCATGCGTGCGATAACATTAATGAGGAACAAGCATGCAAAATAACGCATCAAGAGTATCAGAGCTCAAGAGAATCAGAGCTCAGTGCATCAAAAGTATCAGAGCATAGTGCAAGAGCACAGTGCATCAAAAGTATCAAAGCACCATCGGGTTTAAGATTACAACTCGATCCAATAAAAGTTTCAGAAGAACGAGAGTTGTAACTTAACAAAAAATAATAATTGTATATGGGCAATAAAATAGACCCGCTTGAAGACTAACTCAAATTTCTCCCCCTTTGTCATCGAATGACCAAAAGGAACGAAACTGAGGACTAACGCCCCTGAAGAATTTCAAGTTGAAGAAGGAGCGCCAGCGTTGTTGGGGTCATTGTTGTAGTAGGGCCTGCCATGTGTCGCCCAAGTCTTCATTTTCATCGGTGTCGCGCGATGAAGAATAGGAGCTGGCCACCAAGGAAGGAACTTTGACCTTCTTGTATTTCTTCGGGAGGTGCATCACCAAATTCTTCCTTGAGTCCCATTGTCGCCAGTTCTTCCAAGACCGTAGACATTTGAAAGAACAGCCCAGTGCGTTTGAAGGTTTCATGGAGGTAGTAGTGGTTTTTCTTCACTGCATTGTGTGTAGAGGTCATGTTGTGAAGAATTGAACCAAACTGACGCTTGACCCATTTATGATTGCGATCAACCTTCTGATGAAGACTGAGGAATAACTCACGATCAGTCATCACCCTGGGTGCTGTGGCTTGAGGACTTTCCTTGGCTGAGGTATTTGCGGCAGAATCATGTGTGGCAGAGTCATCATTGGTGGAGTAGAATGCTGCTTTGCGAAACTGTCCATCCAATGGACGAATGCCTTCATCGATCACTGCAGTAGCCTTGCCCTTGTCATCAGCTGAGGTAAATGTCCGTTTGAGGACTTCAATCAGGGGCAAGTAGCTGCAGTGGTTCGTAGTATCAGCCTTTGTAATTGAGTGAAGACCTTGTCCCGATGAATCTCATTATCCAAGGCGCATAAGGCTTCAGCTCAAATGGTGACATATCAATGTTTGCGAGTCCTCATGAAGAAATCATGGAAGTTGACGGAACGCCATGAATGATATTGAAAAGCATATTCTTCATGATGCCAACGACTTCTTCATCATTTGAGTCGTGGCCTTTGATAGGACTCATTGTCTTCGCTGTAATCCGATAGACAGTCCGAGGCACATACAATAATTCCTTGACGAGGAATTTGGTTCTTGGGGCCTGTCTTGGCTTCAATGGCTTCATCAGCACTTGCATATAGTGATTTGAAAGTTCAAGGTTCGTTGTAGATACAACGAGCACCGTCAAGTGGAGGACTGAGTGGTAGAGCACGAAGCAATTCAGTTGCAGGTGCCTTGTAGTGAGTATTTTCAGACATCCAGTCTAACACCCATGAGTTCACGTCTTCAGCGTCTCCGGTGATGTGCAACGTTGCATAGAATTGAATAATGAGTTCTTCATTCCAATCACAGATGTCAGTGCAGAAATTGAAGTCCCAAGCGCCGTGAAGAACACTGAGGACTGGCTCGAAGCCTGGCAGAGACTCCATGTCCACATGAGGAATATGTGCATGATCGAAGACTTTGTCTTTGTTGAAGAGTTGTAACGCCCAATATGCGACCCTATCCAAAAGGAACTCGACGGTCCCACCAAGGATAGACCCGCATATTGAAACGCTTTTGCAAGGTGGATATCATTACATCAACATTACATAATAGATGGGGATACATACATAAGGCACAAATGCCACAAGAATACATCGGCATCATATACAAGATCAACATCCGACTACAGATGAAACATAAATGTAAGCTCAAACGACATCCACTGCTATCCTGTGCTGCCGACACGGAACCTATCCTCGAACGAAGAAGAAGCGGAAGAAGAACTCCAACACAAGCGAACATCGCTCTCACGCCATGATCATCGCAAAACCTGTACCAAGAATCGGTGGTGTAGTAATCTGTGAGCCACGAGGACTCAAAGAATCCCATTACCATGGGTATCAAGACTAGCAAAGCTTAAATAGGAAAGGAAGGGGTAAAGTGGTGAGGTTGCAGCAGCGGCGAAGCATGTATGGTGGCTAACATACGCAAATGAGAGCGAGGAGAGAACAAAGGAACGGTCGTCAACTAGTAATGATCAAGAAGTGATCCTGAACTCCTACTTACGTCAAACATAACCTGTAAAACCGTGTTCTCCTTTCGACCAACCCCGAAAAGAGACACTCACGGTTACACACACGGTTGGTGTATTTTAATTAAGATCAACTTCGGGTTTTCTACAATCGGACATTAACAAATTCCCATCTGCCACATAACCGCGGGCACGGCTTTCAAAAGTTCAAAACCTGTAGGGGTGTCCCAATTTAGCCCATGATAAGCTCTAGAGATCAACGGCGAATAGACCTTCTCCCGGGAAGCCCGATCGATCTCGGAATCCGGCTACAAGACATTTCGACAAAGAATAAAACAAGTCCAAAGAAACCGCCGGATGTGCCGACAAATCCTGGGAGGAGCTGCACATCTCTCGGTCTCAGGGCACACAGGAGGAGCCAGCGGTCGGGTTGGCATAAACCCCGATTGCTTGTGGGCGCCGGACATCGCTGGTTTGGGCCAAAGACTTGGAGAAGCAATCGTCCGTGGGGGTAAATAAAGATGACCCTTGAGAGCGCGACTCCCAAGGGAAAAAAAAAAGGGCTAGGTGAGGCAAATGTAAAACCAAGGTTGGGCCTTCTTGGAAAAGTCTTATTCAAAGCGAATCTGTCAAGGGGGTCCCATAAATCACCCGACCGCGTTAGGGACGCAAAATCCGGGAACATAATACCGATATGACGGAAACTAGGGCAGCAAGAGTGGAACAAAACACTGTGCATAAGGCCGAGCCTTCCACCCTTTACCAAGTATATAGATGCATTAATAAAATAAGATATATTGTGATATCCCAACAAGTAAACATGTTCCAACAAGGAACAACATCTCCATGTTCCAACAAGGAACAAACTTCATCTTCACCTGCAACTAACAATGCTATAAGAGGGCTGAGCAAAGCGGTAACATAGCCAAACAAGGGTTTGCTGGGAAGGGTGCAAAAGGTTAGAGGCTGACATGGCAATTTGGGATGGCTTAATAAACAGGTATAGGTAGCGCAAGATAGCGATAGAACGAAGCAACTAGCATAGCAATGATAGTAGTGAGATCCAGGGTAGAAGCGTCATCTTGCCTGAAATCCCGCAAGGAAGAAGAACGAGTCCATGAAGAAGACGAACGGATGAAGCCGAACCGAGCGTAGACGAACGAATCCTCACGATCGCAACGGAACGGGAACTAACAAGAAGAAGCACACAACATAGTAAACACACCACACATAGACAAGACATGATGCACAACAAACATGATGCATGACAAATCTGGATGAGGCTACTCATGGCAAGAGATGATGCAAACAAGAACAACACATCAAAGCAAGTTTAAATGAGGCCGAAGCAACATATAACAATTCCGGTAAGTCCTCATATGCAAATTTCGAAATTGGTCCAGATCTGGATAACTTTAGGTTCAAGTTGTTAAACAGCAAGTTAAGATGCACCACGATGATCTACACGAAATTCTAGTCAAGTTACATATAAAGTTCATTTAATTCCGAGCTACGGCCTAGAAGATATGAGCAAAACAAGATAAGCATGGCATTGATGCAAAATGCATACAAACATCAAGCAAACACCTCAAAACAAGGATGCAACATGATAATATGAAACTACATGCAAAATCAAGCAAGTTTCATATAGAGCACAATCAAAACGGAGCAACGATTCAACACACACCCTATACAAGTTATAGCAACAATCTGTCCAAAACAGCAAGTAGGCATATTGCAAGCATCAAAACAACATGCTACAGCACCACAATATAACAACAAAAGGCATGGGCATGATGTACAGGTAAAGCATTACAAAACATGAGCACTGAGCTATCTCCAGAAATGACTAGAACATGCTCAAAATGACATGGCAAGATTGCAAGTAATAATAGTTTCAGGCATAGCAGAAATTAACATGAGGTTGCAATGTTTAGAGCTATGAAACAACATGTTACAGGGACTTAACATGGCAAACAAAGGCATGGCATGAATCTACTCAAAGCATAGAACAAAAGTCCTTTAGTGACAATAAGCCAAAAAGGATCAGAAAATATAGTAACACCCATGTCAATATTAAAAGTTTCGTTAACAGATTCAGCAACATGGCATGTCAAAAGCTGATAACAAGTAGGCATGTTTACAAGCTCCATGCACTCACTACAGAGCCTTATATGATAAACTAAGCATACATACATCAAGAAGACATGGTATTTAAGACATACATGGCAAGAACAATAACATAGCATACATGGATCAACAACAACAACCTAGGCAAAATTGAATAACATGTAAACAATCTGCCAGGAAACATTTGAAGCAAAAGTAGAGCTCGATTGACTCAAGATATGGCACTCCATAATTGCAAACAAGGGCATCGATGGATAGAGCAAGACATGATTTACAAAACATCCTTACTGAAGTAACTCAAAATATGCATGGATCTCTCGGTAGCATCAAGTTAACATGGCATCAAAATATCAGCAAAACAGGGCTGAAATCAGCAACAACAAGACATCTAGTTTGCATGCTTGTGCTAGTCACCACGTTGATCACAAAAATACATGGCATACACCCCTGGAAAGATGGCATGGCATATTACAAAACACATGTAGGACTCAAGTCCATAGGATGCACACATCAATCATGGCAAAAATGAGAAAATTGCATGTTCTGATAAAAATCAGAAACTAACATCACATAGCACTCTTGCAACAGCATTTCGGGCATCATGATGAGCTCAAATGAAAATGATGCAATGAGACGAAATGATATACTCTTCGAGGCGAACATTTTGACATATTAAACGCGCAAAACGGAGCTACATGCACAGAGTTACGATGCAATGAAAATGGCACAAAATATCAAAAATGCTCGGGACTTAGATGAATTTTAGAGGGGGGGAAAGTCAAACCTTGGCACGGTTTACGAGGAAGGCCGGGACTCTCGCCGGATCTTCACCGGAGAAGAGGCGACGGTGGCCGGAGTGAGGAGGAAGGACCGGGAGGAGGCCGGAGAAGGGCGGGGCCGGCCGGATCCGGTCCGGCCCGACCGGATCTGGCCGCGGCGGAGCCGGACGGCCGTATGGCCATGGCGGCCCGACCGGAGAAGAGGACCGGCGAGGCGAGCGAGGCCGGCGAGGGCGCCGTGGCCGGGCGAAGCCCGGGCGGCGGGCGTAGATGCGCCGGCGGAGTTCCGGCGGAGGCGCAGCAGAAAGGGCGAAGACGGCGATGGAGTCGGCCAGAGGCGCGGGGCGGGTTGCCGGAGGCGCGAGGCCGGGGCGGCGGCCGGGCGCCGCGAAGGCGGCGGGAAACACGGGCGGCACCAGGCGGCGGGCGCCAGACCGGGCCGGAGGTCACGGACGCAAGCTGGGCCGGGCGGCGATGCGGGGCGCGCCCAGGCTGAGGTGGCGAGCGGTGATAGGACTAGGAGGCGGCGGGGGCGACGTGGCGCGCGCCCATTGGCCGGGTGAGGGTAGCTGGACATGTCCGGGCGGGCCGGGACATGTCCGGGCCACATGGCGAGAAGGGCTAGGGTTTCATCCGCGAAAATTTCGGGGGAGGCACATATTTATAGGTAGAGGGAGCTAGGAGAGTCCAAATGAGGTGCGGTTCGGCCACGCGATCGTGATCGAACGACCGAGAACATGGAGGGAGTTAGGTGGGTTTTGGGCCACTTTGAAAGGGGAGTTGGGCTGCAACAAAAGAGGCTTTCAGTTACTTGTTAACCGTTGGAGTACCAAACGACCTCTGAATGACACGAAACTTGACAGGCGGTCTACCGGTGCTATACCAAGGCCGCTTGACAAACCTCGGTCCATTCCGAGACCGTTTAACACCCGCACATGAAAAGAGGTAAAAGGGGGCGCCGGGAGACATAGGAGTGCCGGATTGCAAAACGGACAACGGGGAAAATGCTCGGATGCATGAGACGAACACTTATGCAAATGCGATGCACATGATGACAAGATATGAAATGCAGATGATGACATGGCAAAGTGCAACACGCAAGCACATGACATGGCAACGACAAGTAATAATCGGCGAGACACTGGGCGATCGAATCCGGGGCGTTACAACACTCCTCCACTAACAAGAGATCTCGTCCCGAGATCTTAGGACCGAGACGGAAGGGAAAAGGAATGAGGTGAAACAAGAAATCAAGACAAGAGGCAAAGAATCGAGAGCACTCGAGAAGAAGAGAGGAACGACGAGAATCGAAAGCTCACAGAATCAGATAGACTATGAAAACACTCGTTCTAACCGGAGTGGTTAGAATGAGAAAAGAAACGGATAAGACTGAAAGGATTTAGGTAGCACTCCGCTGAAAATGGAAGGATTAGAACATGAACTTGAGAGGATGGAATGATACTTGATGAAGACATGACACAAAATCTCTGGAAAGAATTGAAAGAGTCGAATGAAAAGGACGGAGAATAAAATGACAACTTGTGCCACGTAATGAAATAGATAGCAGACTCAGAAGAAAGGATTGAACGGAGTTGTTGAGAAAATCAACAACGAAAGAATAAGCTTTATGTGGACTTATGGGTAACCTCTCAAAAATTATGAGGTGATAACCTACCACAAACGGAAAAGATTAAATAGTTGAGGAGAACGAAGAAATGCAAAACTCCACTTCAAAAGAATACGGATATTTAATTGCACTTTGAGATGCAAGAAGAAAAGGTACTTGACTCCACCGACAAGAATCTTGGTGAACACTTGAAGAATGAATTAAATCATGAAGAACCACCGTGAAGAACTCCGGTAACAAAAGGATGATGAAATAAAATGAAGGATGAAAGAATAAGATTAAGGCCTTGCGATGATTTAGACGGAGGTTCCGACGAAATGGCCGAGGAAACTGAACTCCGGATAAGAAAAGATTAAAATACTTGGAACTAGAATTTATTCCTCAAAAACAAACTCCGAAGGAAAGGATTACTCACTTGGATGAAATAAGAATAAGATTTATTGTATGCTAATCCTTCATCAAATTAAATTGATGACCAACAATGGATTTTGCATCTTACTTATTCTCGTTGAAAAAGGATTAAGGGGAAACATAGCACAAAACTTGAGAGAGTCTCCATGAACCACCGATAAGATTGGATAGAACGAATGAATTAAAATGATAGTCGAGGAAAAAGAATCTGAAAGAACCACCGTAAGAATTTGAAAATGCCCGACGAAAGAGAATGAATCACCGGGAAGAATTAGAAAACACGAAGATACTTGAGGGAAAATTAGAGACAAGAGAACGAAGAGATTGCGAACTGATAGACGAATGCTTGAACGAAGCCCCGGAAGAATATTGAGATGAACGAAGCTGAAAACTTGGAACGAAGAAATATTCCGAAAAGATGACCTCCGGATGATCGGAACAGAAAAGCAACTCCTGAAATACTCCGGATGGGGAAGAAAAGAATCTCTGACAAATGGAATGATTCAAGAGGATAGCATGAAGCTAGAACCACGAATCTTCGGGAGAGCGGACAAGATTTAAGAGAAACTCTACTTCGGTCTTCAAGGACGACGAGAAACACCACCAAAATAACTAAGGTAGTCCGGTAGAATGAAAAGCAAAAGAGGTTGAGCCAACAATGAAATGGTTTGAAATCGATCTTGAAATTCATTCTTAAGTCACACTTGAAAAGAATTGGGAATAGCTCCGGGGGAAATTAGAAGAGTCAGGTAAGATCCTGGGAAAGACCTGTGGGTTAGGGCCCACTGAAAGAAACACCATTGGAAAGGGATGTTGAACAGATAGATGATGATGCACGGAACAATTGAAATATTTAAATGAGGTGACAACCTCGAATTAATTCAAACACGTATTTAATCTCCTGTGATGTCTTGAACTCCGGAATGATAAACCGGCAAGAGGCTAACGAGCAAAGAGAACACTTCAAGGAAAAGAATATGATTAACCCGAAAAACTTGAATTGAATCACCGAAAAGAAAAGAGATGAAGAATGACGACAAGACGAGAATTCACCGTTGAAATAATTGAGGGAAGACCAAGAGACTCCACACGAATGAAATAGATGGTCGAAAGAGACTCAAACTCCGGGAAGAAAAGGGTGGGAGGGTGGGAAAACAGAGGCAACTTGGAAGGGGAACCGATTTAATCTTTTGAAAAGAAAACACCGTTGAAATCATTGAGGAAAGAAAACAAAGACTTCACACGAGTAGGATGGATACTCGATTACGGACTTCGGTTCCGAGAAGAAAAGGGTGGGTGGGTGGGAAAAAAACAAGGATAACTTCCGGACAGGAAATAACATCGATCGAAAAGAGTCGAGGATTGATCTCGCAAAGACAAAGAGGTTCGAGACAGCTTGACGAGAAAAGCACCGGATGAAAAGAGATGAGAACCAACGATCGGAAAAACCAACTGCGTGATCCTAAAGAAAAATTTGAAGGGGAAGAGAAGTACTTCAAAACACCTACGCCAAGATTCCTTACGGAGCTGACGAAGGCGAGGAGTAAAAAGAATTCCTACTCTCCGATATAACTAGACTCGTAAAACAGTTTTATTCTAGACTCAACAACGGCCAAACTACACGATCAATCAAGGGGCTCCTAGGGTCGATCGAGGCTCGATACCAACTTGTCACGCCCAATATGCGACCCTATCCAAAAGGAACTCGACGGTCCCACCAAGGATAGACCCAAGCATATTGAAACGCTTTTGCAAGGTGGATATCATTACATCAACATTACATAATAGATGGGGATACATACATAAGGCACAAATGCCACAAGAATACATCAGCATCATATACAAGATCAACATCCGACTACGGATGAAACATAAACAGAAGCTCAAACGACATCCACCCTGCTATCCCAGGCTGCCGACCTGGAACCTATCCCCTGAACGAAGAAGAAGCAGAAGAAGAACTCCAACACAAGCGAACATCGCTCTCACGTCATGATCATCGCAAAACCTGTACACTGCAATCGGTGGTGTAGTAATCTGTGAGCCACGAGGACTCAAAGCAATCCCATTACCATGGGTATCAAGACTAGCAAAGCTTAAATAGGAAAGGAAGGGGTAAAGTGGTGAGGTTGCGGCGGCGAAGCATGTATGGTGGCTAACATACGCAAATGAGAGCGAGGAGAGAACAAAGGAACGGTGCGTCAACTAGTAATGATCAAGAAGTGATCCTGAACTCCTACTTACGCCAAACATAACCCGAAACCGTGTTCTCCTTTCGACCAACCCCGAAAAGAGACACTCACGGTTACACACACAGTTGGTGTATTTTAATTAAGATCAACTTCGGGTTTTCTACAATCGGACATTAACAAATTCCCATCTGCCACATAACCGCGGGCACGGCTTTCGAAAGTTCAAAACCTGCAGGGGTGTCCCAACTTAGCCCATGATAAGCTCTCGCGATCAACGAAGGAATAGACCTTCTCCCCGGGAAGCCCGATCAGTCTCGGAATCCCGGCTACAAGACATTTCGACAGCAATAAAACAAGTCCAGCAAAGCCGCCCGGATGTGCCGACAAATCCTGATAGGAGCTGCACATATCTCGGTCTCAGGGCACACGGTATGAGCCAGACGTCGGGTTGGCATAAACCCTGATTGCCCAGGGGGCGCCGGACATCGCTCGGTTTGGGCCAGCACTTGGAGAAGCACCGTCCGGGGGTAAAATAAAGATGACCCTTGAGAGCGCGACTCCCAAAGGGAAAAAAAAAGGGCTAGGTGAGGCAAATGTAAAACCAAGGTTGGGCCTTCTTTGGAAAAGTCTTATTCAAAGCGAACTGTCAAGGGGTCCCATAAATCACCCGACCGCGTTAGGGACGCAAAAATCCGGGAACATAATACCGATATGACGGAAACTAGGGCAGCAAGAGTGGAACAAAACACCAGGCATAAGGCCGAGCCTTCCACCCTTTACCAAGTATATAGATGCATTAATAAAATAAGATATATTGTGATATCCCAACAAGTAAACATGTTCCAACAAGGAACAACATCTCCATGTTCCAACAAGGAACAAACTTCATCTTCACCTGCAACTAACAATGCTATAAGAGGGGCTGAGCAAAGCGGTAACATAGCCAAACAACGGTTTGCTAGGAAGGGTGCAAAAGGTTAGAGGCTGACATGGCAATTTGGGATGGCTTAATAAACAGGTATAGGTAGCGCAGCATAGCGATAGAACGAAGCAACTAGCATAGCAATGATAGTAGTGAGATCCAGGGTAGCGATCATCTTGCCTGAAATCCCGCAAGGAAGAAGAACGAGTCCATGAAGAAGACGAACGGATGAAGCCGAACCGAGCGTAGACGAATCTAATCCTCACGATCGCAACTTAACGGGAACTAACAAGAAGAAGCACACAACATAGTAAACACACCACACATAGACAAGACATGATGCACAACAAACATGATGCATGACAAATCTGGATGAGGCTACTCATGGCAAGAGATGATGCAAACAAGAACAACACATCAAAGCAAGTTTAAATGAGGCCGGAAGCAACATATAACAATTCCGGTAAGTCCTCATATGCAAATTTCGAAATTGGTCCAGATCTGGATAACTTTAGGTTCAAGTTGTTAAACAGCAAGTTAAGATGCACCACGATGATCTACACGAAATTCTAGTCAAGTTACATATAAAGTTCATTTAATTCGGAGCTACGGCCTAGAAGATATGAGCAAAACAAGATAAGCATGGCATTGATGCAAAATGCATACAAACATCAAGCAAACACCTCAAAACAAGGATGCAACATGATAATATGAAACTACATGCAAAATCAAGCAAGTTTCATATAGAGCACAATCAAAACGGAGCAACGATTCAACACATACACCCTATACAAGTTATAGCAACAATCTGTCCAAAACAGCAAGTAGGCATATTGCAAGCATCAAAACAACATGCTACAGCACCACAATATAACAACAAAAAGCATGGGCATGATGTACAGGTAAAGCATTACAAAACATGAGCACTGAGCTATCTCCAGAAATGACTAGAACATGCTCAAAATGACATGGCAAGATTGCAAGTAATAATAGTTTCAGGCATAGCAGAAATTAACATGAGGTTGCAATGTTTAGAGCTATGAAACAACATGTTACAGGGACTTAACATGGCAAACAAAGGCATGGCATGAATCTACTCAAAGCATAGAACAAAAGTCCTTTAGTGACAATAAGCCAAAAAGGATCAGAAAATATAGTAACACCCATGTCAATATTGAAAGTTTCGTTAACAGATTCAGCAACATGGCATGTCAAAAACTGATAACAAGTAGGCATGTTTACAAGCTCCATGCACTCACTACAGAGCCTTATATGATAAACTAAGCATACATACATTAAGAAGACATGGTATTTAAGACATACATGGCAAGAACAATAACATAGCATACATGGATCAACAACAACAACCTAGGCAAAATTGAATAACATGTAAACAATCTGCCAGGAAACATTTGAAGCAAAAGTAGAGCTCGATTGACTCAAGATATGTCACTCCATAATTGCAAACAAGGGCATGGATGGATAGAGCAAGACATGCTTTACAAAACATCCTTACTGAAGTAACTCAAAATATGCATGGATCTCTCGGTAGCATCAAGTTAACATGGCATCAAAATATCAGCAAAACAGGGCTGAAATCAGCAACAAGACATCTAGTTTGCATGCTTGTGCTAGTCACCACATTGATCACAAAAATACATGGCATACACCCCTGGAAAGATGGCATGGCATATTACAAAACACATGTAGGACTCAAGTCCATAGGATGTACACATCAATCATGGCAAAAATGACAAAACTGCATGTTCTGATAAAAATCAGAAACTAACATCACATAGCACTCTTGCAACAGCATTTCGGGCATCAAGATAAGCTCAAATGAAAATGATGCAATGAGATGAAATGATATACTCTTCGAGGCGAACATTTTTACATATTACACGCGCAAAACGGAGGTACATGCACAGAGTTACGATGCAATGAAAATGGCACGAAATATCAAAAATGCTCGGGACTTACATGAATTTTAGGGGGGAAAGTCAAACCTTGGCACGGTTTACGAGGAAGGCCGGGACTCTCGCCGGATCTTCACCGGAGAAGAGGCGACGGTGGCCGGAGTGAGGAGGAAGGACCGGGAGGAGGCCGGAGAAGGGCGGGCTGGCCGGATCCGGCCCGCCCGACCGGATCTCGCCGCATGGCGGAGCCGGACGGCCGGCGCATGGCGGCGGCCGAGGAGAAGAGGACCGGCGAGGGCGAGCGGAGGCCGGGCGAGGGCGCCGGTGGCCGGGCGAAGCCCGGGCGGCGGGCGAGATGCGCCGCGGAGTTCCGCGGAGGCGCAGCAGAGGCGGCAAGACGGCGATGGAGTGGCCGGCGAGGCGACGCTGCCGAGGCGCTGGGCGGGGTTGCCGGAGGCGCGAGGCGCGGGCGGCGGCGGGCGCCGCGAAGGCGGCGGGAACACGGGCACTCAGCGGCGGGCGCCAGACCGGCCGGAGGTCATGGACGGTCAAGGGGCCCGCGCATGGCCGGGCGGCGATGCGGCGGCGCGGCCCAGCCGAGGTGGCGAAAGCGTGATAGGCCTAGGAGGCGGCGGGGGCGACGTGGCGCGCGCCCATTGGCCGGGGTGAGGTGGCAGCTGGACATGTCCGGCGGGGCTGGACATGTCCGGCGCGCGAGGAGAGCGGGGCTAGGGTTTCATCCGCGAAAATTTCGGGGGAGGCACATATTTATAGGTAGAGGGAGCTAGGAGAGTCCAAATGAGGTGCGGTTTTCGGCCACGCGATCGTGATCGAACGACCGAGAACATGGAGGGGAGTTAGGTGGGTTTTGGGCCACTTTGAAAGGGGAGTTGGGCTGCAACAAAAGAGGCTTTGCGGTTACCGTTAACTGTTGGAGTACCAAACGACCTCGAATGACACGAAACTTGACAGGCGGTCTACGGTGCTATACCAAGGCCGCTTGACAAACCTCGGTCCATTCCGAGACCGTTTAACACCCGCACATGAAAAGAGGTAAAAGGGCGCCGGAGACATAGGAGTGCGGATTGCAAAAGCGGACAACGGGGAAAATGCTCGGATGCATGAGACGAACACTTATGCAAATGCGATGCACATGATGACAAGATATGAAATGCAGATGATGACATGGCAAAGTGCAACACGCAAGCACATGACATGGCAACGACGGCGAATAACTGGCAGACACCTGGCGCATCGAATCCGGGGCGTTACAACACTCCTCCACTAACAAGAGATCTCGTCCCGAGATCTTAGGACCGAGACGGAAGGGAAAAGGGATGAGGTGAAGCAAGAAATCAAGACAAGAGGCAAAGAATCGAGAGCACTCGAGAAGAAGAGAGGAACGACGAGAATCGAAAGCTCACAGAATCAGATAGACTATGAAAACACTCGTTCTAACCGGAGTGGTTAGAATGAGAAAAGAAACGGATAAGACTGAAAGGATTTAGGTAGCACTCCGGCTGAAAATGGAAGGATTAGAACATGAACTTGAGAGGATGGAATGATACTTGATGAAGACATGACACAAAATCTCTGGAAAGAATTGAAAGAGTCGAATGAAAAGGACGGAGAATAAAATGACAACTTGTGCCACGAATGAAATAGATAGCAGACTCAGAAGAAAGGATTGAACGGAGTTGTTGAGAAAATCAACAACGAAAGAATAAGCTTTATGTGGACTTATGGGTAACCTCTCAAAAATTATGAGGTGATAACCTACCACAAACGGAAAAAGATTAAATAGTTGAGGAGAACGAAGAAATGCAAAACTCCACTTCAAAAGAATACGGATATTTAATTGCACTTTGAGATGCAAGAAGAAAAGGTACTTGACTCCACCGACAAGAATCTTGGTGAACACTTGAAGAATGAATTAAATCATGAAGAACCACCGTGAAGAACTCCGGTAACAAAAGGATGATGAAATAAAATGAAGGATGAAAGAATAAGATTAAGGCCTTGCGATGATTTAGACGGAGGTTCAATTTAAATGGCCGAGGAAACTGAACTCCGGATAAGAAAAGATTAAAATACTTGGAACTAGAATTTATTCCTCAAAACAAACTCCGAAGGAAAGGATTACTCACTTGGATGAAATAAGAATAAGATTTATTGTATGCTAATCCTTCATCAAATTAAATTGATGACCAACAATGGATTTTGCATCTTACTTATTCTCGTTGAAAAAGGATTAAGGGGAAACATAGCACAAAACTTGAGAGAGTCTCCATGAACCACCGATAAGATTGGATAGAACGAATGAATTAAAATGATAGTCGAGGAAAAAGAATCTGAAAGAACCACCGTAAGAATTTGAAAATGCCCGACGAAAGAGAATGAATCACCGGAAGAATTAGAAAACACGAAGATACTTGAGGGAAAATTAGAGACAAGAGAGCGAAGAGATTGCGAACTGATAGACGAATGCTTGAACGAAGCCCGGAAGAATATTGAGATGAACGAAGCTGAAAACTTGGAGCGAAGAAATATTCGAAAAAGATGACCTCCGGATGATCGGAATGTAAAAGCAACTCTGAAATACTCCGGATGGGGAAGAAAAGAATCTCGACAAATGGAATGATTCAAGAGGATAGCATGAAGCTAGAACCACGAATCTTCGGAGAGCGGACAAGATTTAAGAGAAACTCTACCGGTCTTCAAGGACGACGAGAAACACCACCAAAATAACTAAGGTAGTCCGGTAGAATGAAAAGCAAAAGAGGTTGAGCCAACAATGAAATGGTTTGAAATCGATCTTGAAATTCATTCTTACGTCACACTTGAAAAGAATTGGGAATAGCTCCGGGGGAAATTAGAAGAGTCAGGTAAGATCCTGGGAAAGACCTGTGGGTTAGGGCCCACTGAAAGAAACACCATTGGAAAGGGATGTTGAACAGATAGATGATGCACCGGAACAATTGAAATATTTAAATGAGGTGACAACCTCGAATTAATTCAAACACAGACGAATCTCCTGTGATGTCTTCGGAACTCCGGAATGATAAACTGGCAAGAGGCGAACGAGCAAAGAGAACACTTCGAAGGAAAAGAATATGATTAACCCGAAAAACTTGAATTGAATCCGCCGGAAAAGAAAAGAGATGAAGAATGACGCACAAGACGAGAATTCACCGGTTGAAATAATTGAGGGAAGACTGAAGAGACTCCACACGAATGAAATAGATGGTCGAAAGAGACTCAAACTCCGGGAAGAAAAAGGGTGGGAGGGTGGGAAAACAGAGGCAACTTGGAAGGGGGAACCGACGAATCTTTTGAAAAGAAAACACCGGTTGAAATCATTGAGGAAAGAAAACAAAGACTTCACACGAGTAGGATGGATACTCGATTACGGACTCCGGTTCCGAGAAGAAAAGGGGTGGGTGGGTGGAAAAAAAAACAAGGATAACTTCGGACAGGGAAATAACATCGATCGAAAAGAGCTGAGGATTGATCTCGCAAAGACAAAGAGGTTCGAGACAGCTTGACGAGAAAAGCACCGGATGAAAAGAGATGAGAACCAACGATCGGAAAAACCAACTGCGTGATCCTAAAGAAAAATTTGAAGGGGAAGAGAAGTAATTCAAAACACCTACGTCAAGATTCCTTACCAGAGCGACGAAGGGGCAGAGGAGTAAAAAGAATTCCTACTCTCCGATATAACTAGACTCAGAAAACAGTTTTATTCTAGACTCAACAACGGCCAAACTACACGATCAATCAAGGGGGCTCCTAGGGTCAGTCGAGGCTCTGATACCAACTTGTCACGCCCAATATGCGACCCTATCCAAAAGGAACTCGACGGTCCCACCAAGGATAGACCCGCATATTGAAACGCTTTTGCAAGGTGGATATCATTACATCAACATTACATAATAGATGGGGATACATACATAAGGCACAAATGCCACAAGAATACATCGACATCATATACAAGATCAACATCCGACTACGGATGAAACATAAACAGAAGCTCAAACGACATCCACCCTGCTATCCCAGGCTGCCGACCTGGAACCTATCCCCTGAACGAAGAAGAAGCAGAAGAAGAACTCCAACACAAGCGAACATCGCTCTCACGTCATGATCATCGCAAAACCTGTACCTGCAACTGGTGGTGTAGTAATCTGTGAGCCACGAGGACTCAGCAATCCCATTACCATGGGTATCAAGACTAGCAAAGCTTAAATAGGAAAGGAAGGGGTAAAGTGGTGAGGTTGCAGCAGCGGCGAAGCATGTATGGTGGCTAACATACGCAAATGAGAGCGAGGAGAGAACAAAGGAACGGTCGTCAACTAGTAATGATCAAGAAGTGATCCTGAACTCCTACTTACGTCAAACATAACCCAGAAACCGTGTTCTCCTTTCGACCAACCCCGAAAAGAGACACTCACGGTTACACACACGGTTGGTGTATTTTAATTAAGATCAACTTCGGGTTTTCTACAATCGGACATTAACAAATTCCCATCTGCCACATAAATCATGGGCACGGCTTTCAAAAGTTCAAAACCTGTAGGGGTGTCCCAATTTAGCCCATGATAAGCTCTCGCGATCAACGAAGGAATAGACCTTCTCCCCGGGAAGCCCGATCAGTCTCGGAATCCCGGCTACAAGACATTTCGACAGCAATAAAACAAGTCCAGCAAAACCGCCCGGATGTGCCGACAAATCCTGATAGCAGCTGCACATATCTCGGTCTCAGGGCACACCGGATGAGCCAGACGTCGGGTTGGCATAAACCCTGATTGCCCAGGCGCGGACATCGCTTCGGTTTGGGCCAGCACTTGGAGAAGCACCGTCCGGGGGTAAAATAAAGATGACCCTTGAGAGCGCGACTCCCAAAGGGAAAAAAAAGGGCTAGGTGAGGCAAATGTAAAACCAAGGTTGGGCCTTCTTTGGAAAAGTCTTATTCAAAGCGAACTGTCAAGGGGGTCCCATAAATCACCCGACCGCGTTAGGGACGCAAAAATCCGGGAACATAATACCGATATGACGGAAACTAGGGCAGCAAGAGTGGAACAAAACACCAGGCATAAGGCCGAGCCTTCCACCCTTTACCAAGTATATAGATGCATTAATAAAATAAGATATATTGTGATATCCCAACAAGTAAACATGTTCCAACAAGGAACAACATCTCCATGTTCCAACAAGGAACAAACTTCATCTTCACCTGCAACTAACAACGCTATAAGAGGGGCTGAGCAAAGCGGTAACATAGCCAAACAACGGTTTGCTAGGAAGGGTGCAAAAGGTTAGAGGCTGACATGGCAATTTGGGATGGCTTGATAAACAGGTATAGGTAGCGCAGCATAGCGATAGAACGAAGCAACTAGCATAGCAATGATAGTAGTGAGATCCAGGGTAGCGGTCATCTTGCCTGAAATCCCGCAAGGAAGAAGAACGAGTCCATGAAGAAGACGAACGGATGAAGCCGAACCGAGCGTGACGAAGCGAATCCTCACGATCGCATAGCGGAGCAGGAACTAACAAGAAGAAGCACACAACATAGTAAACACACCACACATAGACAAGACATGATGCACAACAAACATGATGCATGACAAATCTGGATGAGGCTACTCATGGCAAGAGATGATGCAAACAAGAACAACACATCAAAGCAAGTTTAAATGAGGCGGAAGCAACATATAACAATTCGGTAAGTCCTCATATGCAAATTTCGAAATTGGTCCAGATCTGGATAACTTTAGGTTCAAGTTGTTAAACAGCAAGTTAAGATGCACCACGATGATCTACACGAAATTCTAGTCAAGTTACATATAAAGTTCATTTAATTCGGAACTACGGCCTAGAAGATATGAGCAAAACAAGATAAGCATGGCATTGATGCAAAATGCATACAAACATCAAGCAAACACCTCAAAACAAGGATGCAACATGATAATATGAAACTACATGCAAAATCAAGCAAGTTTCATATAGAGCACAATCAAAACGGAGCAACGGTTCAACACATACACCCTATACAAGTTATAGCAACAATCTGTCCAAAACAGCAAGTAGGCATATTGCAAGCATCAAAACAACATGCTACAGCACCACAATATAATAACAAAAGGAATGGGCATGACGTACAGGTAAAGCATTACAAAACATGAGCACTGAGCTATCTCCAGAAATGACTAGAACATGCTCAAAATGACATGGCAAGATTGCAAGTAATAACAGTTTCAGGCATAGCAGAAATTAACATGAGGTTGCAATGTTCAGAGCTATGAAACAACATGTTACAGGGACTTAACATGGCAAAAAAGGCATGGCATGAATCTACTCGAAGCATAGAACAAAAGTCCTTTAGTGACAATAAGCCAAAAAGGATCAGAAAATATAGTAACACCCATGTCAATATTGAAAGTTTCGTTAACAGATTCAGCAACATGGCATGTCAAAAACTGATAACAAGTAGGCATGTTTACAAGCTCAATGCACTCACTACAGAGCCTTATATGATAAACTAAGCATACATACATCAAGAAGACATGACATTTAAGACATACATGGCAAGAACAATAACATAGCATACATGGATCAACAACAACAACCTAGGCAAAATTGAATAACATGTAAACAATCTGCCAGGAAACATTTGAAGCAAAAGTAGAGCTCGATTGACTCAAGCTATGGCACTCCATAATTGCAAATAAGGGCATGGATGGATAGACCAAGACATGCTTTACAAAACATCTTTACTGAAGTAACTCAAAATATGCATGGATCTCTCGGTAGCATCAAGTTAACATGACATCAAAATATCAACAAAACAGGGCTGAAATCAGCAACAACAAGACATCTAGTTTGCATGCTTGTGCTAGTCACCACATTGATTACAAAAATACATGGCATACACCCCTGGAAAGATGGCATGGCATATTACAAAACACATGTAGGACTCATGTCCATAGGATGCACACATCAATCATTGCAAAAATCACAAAATTGCATGTTCTGATAAAAATCAGAAACTAACATCACATAGCACTCTTACAACAGCATTTCGGGCATCAAGAGGAGCTCAAATGAAAATGATGCAATGAGATGAAATGATCTACTCTTCGAAAGGAACATTTTGACATATTACACGCGCAAAACGGAGCTACATGCACAGAGTTACGATGCAATGAAAATGGCACAAAATATCAAAAATGCTCGGGACTTAGATGAATTTTAGGGGGGAAAGTCAAACCTTGGCACGGTTTACGAGGAAGGCCGGGACTCTCGCCGGATCTTCACCGGAGAAGAGGCGACGGTGGCCGGAGTGAGGAGGAAGGACCGGGAGGAGGCCGGAGAAGGGCGGGGCCGGCCGGATCCGTCCGCCCGACCGGATCTGGCCGTGGCGGAAGCCGGGACGGCCGTGGCGCCATGGCGGCGGCCACCGGAGAAGAGGACCGGCGAAGCGAGCGGAGGCCGGGCGAGGGCGCCAGTGGCCGGGCGAGCCCGGGCGGCGGGCGTAGATGCGCCGGGAGCTCCGGGCGGAGGCGCAGCAGAGGCGGCGTAAGACGGCGATGGGAGTCCGGCGATGGCGACGGCCGGAGGCGCGAGGCGCGGGCCGGAGGCGCGAGGCCACGGGCGGCGGGCCGGCGCCGCGGCGGCGGCGGAAACACGGGCGGGCACCAGCGGCGGGCATGCCAGACCGGGCCGGAGGGCGGACGGCTCAAGGGCCCGCTGCCGGGCGGGCGATGCGCGGCGCGCCCAGCCGAGGTGGCGGCGGTGATAGGCCTAGGAGGCGGCTGGGCGACGTGGCGCGCCCATTGGCCGGGGTGAGGTGGCAGCTGGACATGTCCGGCGGGGCTGGACATGTCCGGCGCGCGAGGAGAGCGGGGCTAGGGTTTCATCCGCGAAAATTTCGGGGGAGGCACATATTTATAGGTAGAGGGAGCTAGGAGAGTCCAAATGAGGTGCGGTTTTCGACCACGCGATCGTGATCGAACGACCGAGAACATGGAGGGGAGTTAGGTGGGTTTTGGGCCACTTTGAAAGGGGAGTTGGGCTGCAACAAAAGAGGCTTTGCGGTTACCCGGTTAACCGTTGGAGTACCAAACGACCTCCGAATGACACGAAACTTGACAGGCGGTCTACCGGTGCTATACCAAGGCCGCTTGACAAACCTCGGTCCATTCCGAGACCGTTTAACTCCCGCACATGAAAAGAGATAAAAGGGGGCGCCGGGAGACATAGGAGTGCCGGATTGCAAAACGGACAACGGGGAAAATGCTCGGATGCATGAGACGAACACGTATGCAAATGCGATGCACATGATGACAAGATATGTAATGCAGATGATGACATGGCAAAGTGCAACACGCAAGCACATGACATGGCAACGACGGCGAATAACTGGCAGACACCTGGCGCATCGAATCCGGGGCGTTACAAGAGTACCGAGGAATAGAAATTGGCTTGGCTGGCAGTCCAGAAACGCCTCTTCCTTATGCGAGCAGAATCATATGGATTATAATCAATGAAGAATACGTGCTCGCTGAAGAAGTCTTCAGGCTTGAACTTTTTCTTTGTTGAGAAGGGATCCTTTGGCTTTGGCAGTGGAGTGTCAGTGAGTTGCATCACGACCTCTGGAATCAGAATCTCAGGTTCTTCAGGCTGAGGAATTTCTTGTTCCTCAACAGGTGCAGTCTGAGGATCAGCAGCAACAGGTTCATCAGCGCTAGTGGCTGGAATTTCTTCATGGACAGATGAACTGGGATGAGTTTCTTCAGAGCCCATTTGAACAGTTGGAGCAGGGGACTGAGGTATCTGTTGGATTGGGGTGATGAGTGGAGAATTTGGATGCTGACTTTCCCAAAAGTCATCGTTCATCACCGGCGTTGTGCTTCCAATATCCACATCTTCTTCAATTTCCTCAACACCGGCCTCTTCAGCTGTGAACTGAGGCATAGGCGAGGAAATGATTGGGGTTGAAGGGATTGCTTCCACTTCAATTTCTTCATCAATCTGCTCTGACGAAGCAGCAGAATGATTTTATTCATCGGATCCGCTTGGGATCACATAATCTTCATCAAAAGGAACAAGGTCCTTTGATGGAATTGAGGAAATAGGAACATCATCAATAGGATTTTCAAAGGAGCTGGTCATTGGCTTCATTTTCTTCGCAGCCGAAGAATTTGGCCGGTGATGTTTTCCGCTTCTTCACTGCAGCTCGTTCTGCAGCCTTGGTCTTCTTCACATCAGAGGCAGATGGAAGAATTGGAGTTGGTGTTGGCGCAGGAGGAGCTGAGGAATCTGGTTGATTTTCCTCAGGCGCAACTGATGCAGTTGCCCTGTCTTGTTCAGTTTCTTCAGGCGCACCACTAGTGGATGCCCTGGCAATTTCTTCAGCGGCTGGAATGGGATCATCAGCCCTGGAACTAGCATTTTCTTCAGCAGCCTGAACTTCATCAGCGGTGCTGGCATGTTCTTCAGTCTGCTGGGCTGAGGCTCCAGCTTGAGGAATTTCATGTTGCGTTGGGGCTGCAACATTGGTGAATTTCTTCGTCAGGTTGACGAATCTGACCTTGGCTCCTTGCCAATCAGCATAATAAGCATCAAAGTTTTTGCTGAGGGCTTGGATTTCATTCTGGACCTGAGAAGTTCCTCAGGTGTCATTCTGACAACGTTTTTCTTCAGGAACTTCTCCTTTCTGTATTGAGCTTTCTTGATCTCTCTTGCCTTTCCAAACTTCCATTTCTCTTGGTGATGAAATGGGTTGACATGTGACTTTGTCCAGGGGTCGATGAAAATCAGGCATAGGAGTGTTTGGATCCTCAGCGAGAGATCAATGTAATCGAGGATTATCCTCGGATCCAACAACGATGGGCACATATGTTCCTTTGGCTCTAGCGGCCCTTTCTTGGCGGTCTCGATGATTTCCGCAAGTTCATCATCATCAGCCTCATCATCTTCGTGTGGCTCTTGGAAGGCGAATTGTTTCTTCTTGGGACTAGGCCGAGGACCTCGTCTGTTGTGGCCTTGGTCTTGCAGAGTCGGGCCAGATGAAGACTTTGGTGCGGTGAGGAACTTCTTTGAAACACCAGAGGCAATGGAGAAGCTCAGATCCTTTGGCACGTGGCGGATGCACAGTCTTTGAGGACTTTGTCGGAACTCTTGAGGACTTGGGAGGAGCTGCCGAGGACTTTGAAGGAGCCGAGGATTTTGGAGGAGCAGGGCAGCATGAGGAATTGGCCGTGAGGGCACGGTGAGAACTTGGCCGTGAGGGCCTTGTTGGTGAAGCACTTGGCTTATGTGCGGGCTTCTTTGCCATAGATTTTCTTGGCTTGGCAGAGGCCTCGGGGCAGCAGCGATGTGAGTCCTCATTGAATTTCCTCACCGCCTCGTTGGCTTGTCTTGCCAACTTGGCTTGGCGCTTGGCCCATTCTTCGTGGAAGTCCTCACCACGCTTGATCTTTGGTGGGGTCGACTTCTTGACCAGTGCCAATGGAGCTCTTGGGCATGGAGGATTCAAAGGTCGAATTTCTTCATGTACTTTGGAGTTACATATCTGTACTCCCTCCATTCCCTTGCCCATCTCCGTTCAATCCTTTGAATGCGCACCTTGCGCTGATTTTTGTTTTCTTTGCCGAACTCGGCTTAATCAGGTGTGCAATAATCAGTATATATTTCCTCAGGGATTTCAAACGTTGTCATGACCTCAGGCCTCTTTCCTCCTTTCTGTGGCTTCTTTCCTTCTGCCATATTCTTCAGCTGAGGAATTTGAACAAATGAATTCTCTGAAGAGGTATGCAACTTTTCTTCGAGGAACGCTGCAAATGAGCTAAGTTGATGAGAACCTAGTGATTCAAAGAATGGACGTGAGTACCGTGAACAGAGTATAGTTGCGAGGAATTTGGAGAGGTCATATGCGTTCTCGTAAGGTTTTTCAAAAGAACAAGTTTTGAGGATTTTGACCAAATGAGCCTTGAAGAATTTCACTAAGCGTTCCTTGTCTTAGGTTCGAGTTATGCAGATCGAGGATCCACACAATTGAGGAATCTTGAAGAAAAATGATTGCTTAGAGAAACGAATCAAGAGCATATAACTAGTGAGGTGTTTGTGTGTGAGGATTTGAAGAATAAAACACCTTTGAAGATTTTGTAGTGAAAAATTTGGATCAACGAGGGCAGTAAAAGTAACTTTTAATTACCCTAAATGAAGAACACGACGAACTGGGTGGTGTAGATGTGAAGCTCGTCTGTTCAGATCTTCCACGCCCTAACTCGGGGGAGGAAGATGGCTACGGCGGCGGCGGAGTGAAGATTTCCGCAACTGGCGCGAGTACGACTGCAACGAGGTCGAGGCAGCGAAGCTCTTCCTCACCGGCGACGATGGAGTAGCGGTGGTGCTAGGGTTTGAGGAGCTCGAGCGGGAGAGAGAGATCGAGCAGAGTAAAAGAAGTGAGGATGAGGGGAGGGGTATTTATAGAGGCAGTGAAAAACTGTTCGCCCGAAGATTTAGGACGAACATGCCCCTGACCATTCTCCTTCTCACGACATGTGTCACCCACGTCTTTGTGCAGTGGAGATCGTGTACGATCGTGGGTGAGTAAAATAATGCATCGTGGGATGCGGAACGGTTTGAGCGGCAAAACCGAAAGTTTGGATAAGATCAGTTTTAAAGTTCCATTCGCAATTTCTTCAGCTGACAAGGACTCAGTGAAGATTTTGAACGAGTTTCAAATAGAACGCACATGAAGAATTTGTGAATAGATTGGGTTGAGTATAGCATAGAGGGAAGGGTCCGATCACATTCACTTAGCGTAAAAACGACTTGAAGAAATAGCCATAAGTGAATCTTTGTAGAGGACATAAACTCATATATATTCATTGGCTATATATATATATATATATATATATATATATATATATATATATATATATATATATATATATATATATCCAATGAAGAAGTATGACGAAGCTTGATGAAGATTTTGAAAAGTTGAAGAATTTGAAAACTGAAGAATTTCAAAAAGCGAGGAAAAACTCAAATTGAAGATTTTCAACTTTGGTGGTGGCGTGACCCGCCAGATAAGAATGATGATTTCAGACACCGCGTACAATTATCGTAGGGTTCTGAGAATCAAATTCTTCATTAGTTTCTTCACACTTAGAGTGTTATTCTTCATTGATTGAAGAAAATCGTTTCTTCATGTGTTGCACATCTAAGTCATCAATTTTGCATAAGTGTCGGGATGTGTGTCCTTTTCAAAGAACATTCGAAGATTCTAAGATATTTAGCTCACACCGCAACTTGCTAAATCTCTTCTCATCCAAGGGCTTAGTGAAGATATCAGCTAGCTGTTCTTGATCTTCACATGCTCGATGGAGATGTCGCCCTTCAACACATGATCACGAAGAAAATGATGACGAATTTGAATGTGCTTTGTCTTCGAGTGCTGAACTGGGTTGTGAGCAATCTTGATGGCACTCTCATTGTCACAGTAGAGAGACACATTCTTCACGTTGATGCCGTAGTCCTTAAGAGTTTGCTTCATCTACAGCAATTGAGCACAACACGAGCCAGCAGCAATGTATTCAGCTTCCATGATGAAGCGGTGATACGTGATTCTGTTTCTTCGAGGACCAACGGACCAAAGATCGTCCGAGGAAATGACAAGTACCAGATGTTGACTTGCGGTCCACACGATCACCGGCATAGTCGAGTCGAATATCCAATGAGATCAAAAGTAGAGCCCTTGGGGTACCATAATCCTTGTGTTGGTGTGTGAGCTAGATATCGATGAATATGCTTCACAACCTTATGGTGTGATTCCTTGGTGTAGCTTGAAATCGGGCACACATGCAAACACTAAGCATTATATCTGGCCTAGATGCACATAAGTACAATAAAGAACCAATCATGGAGCGGTATACCTTGTGATCAAGTCAATACCATTTTCATCGGTGCATAGATGGCCATTTGTGGGCATAGGAATTTTGACGCCTTTGCAATCTTGCATGCCGAATTTCTTCAGGACATCTTTGAGGTATTTCTCCTGAGATATGAATATGCCATTGTGTTGTTGACGAATTTGAAGACCTAAGAAGAATTTCAACTCTCCCATCATAGACATTTGATATTCTTCACTCATCATATAGGCAAATTCATCACTATAACGTTGGTCAAGACAGCCAAAGATAATATCATCAACATATATTTGGCACACAAACAGTTCACCATCATATGATTTAGTAAAGAGAGTAGGGTCGAGTGAACCGGTGTGAAGCCATTCTTCATGAAGAATTCCTTCAATGTATCATACCACGCCTGGGGGCTTGTTTGAGACCATAGAGGGCCTTGTTGAGTCTCGAAGACTTTGTCGGGATTCTTTTGATCTTCAAAACACGGGGTTGAGCAACATATACTTCTTCCTCAAGCTTACCATTGAGGAATGCACTTTTCACATCCATTTGATATAAAGTGATATTGTGATGGTTAGCATAGGCGAGTAATATCGAATAGACTCAAGTCTAGCAACAGGTGCAAAAGTTTCATCGAAATCAATTCCTTCAACCTGTGTGTAGCCTTGAGCTACAAGTCGTGCCTTATTCCTCACCACAAGGCCATTTTCATCTTGCTTGTTGCGGTAGATCCACTTTGTGCCAATGATATTATGCTTGCGAGGATCTGAACGTTTGACCAGTTCCCAGACATTGTTGAGCTCGAACTGATGTAATTCTTCTTGCATGGCCTGAATCCACTCAGGCTCCATAAATGCTTCATCTACCTTAGTGGGCTCTGTAATAGAGACAAAAGCATAGTGCCCACAAAAGTTAGATAAATGTGAAGCTTTGAGCGTGTGAGAGGACACAGCGCTTCAATGTCATCGATGATCTTGTCAACTTGTACTTCTTTTGCAACGCGAGGATGAGCTGGTTGTCGTCGAGGAATTTGATCATTTTCCTCAGCACCATTGTCTTGACATTATCTTCAGTGCATCATTTCGACGTTCTTTGCGTCTGGAATGAATTCTTCACAGATTCTTCAACAGAATGACATCCTCGGTTGCCTTGAACTTGATAGATTCCTCGGTGCTGGTTCATCTAACACGGAAGGTAGGTGCTCTCTTTGCGAGCCATTAGTTTCATCGAACCGCACATCTCTGATGTCAACAATCTTGTGAAGAGTGATGTTGAAGACTACTGTAGGTGTGCGAGTCCTTTCCGTAACCAAGCATAAAACCTTCATGTGCTTTCGGTGCAAATTTAGAATTGTGATGAGGATCTCTAATCCAGCATTTAGCAATCGAAGACTTTGAAATAACTCACATTGGGTTTCTTGTCAGTGAGGAGTTCATAGACAGTCTTCTTGAAGAATTTGTGAAGGTATACTCTGTTGATGATGTGGCACGCAGTATCAATTGCATCAATCCAAAAACGACTAGGCGTTTTGTATTCATCAAGCATAGTGCAAGCCATCTCAACAAGAGTTCTGTTCTTGCGCTCCACGACGCCATTCTGCTGAGGAGTATAGGGAGCAGATAACTCATGAGTAATACCAAGTTCATCAAGATAGGCATCAAGACCGGAATTTTTGAACTCAGTTCCATTGTCACTCCTGATGTGTCTGATCTTCACACCAAAGTTAGTTGAAGCCCTTGAGGAAAATCGTTTGAAGACTTCCTGCACTTCATTTTTGTAAGTAAGAATGTGTACCCATGTGTAACGAGAGTAATCATCAACAATAACAAAGCCATATAGAGATGCATCATTAGTGACAGCTGAGTAATGATTAGGACCAAAGAGGCCCATGTGAAGCAATTCGAAGGGATGAGTAGTGGTCATGATAGTCTTCGCTGGATGCTTGGCCTTGGTCATTTTTCCAGCTTCACAGGCTCCGCACAAGTGATCGTTGAGGAATTTGACATTCTCAATGCCAATAACATGCTTCTTCTTTGCAAGCGTGTGCAAATTCCTCATGCCTGCGTGACCAAGTCGCCGATGCCATAGCCAGCCTTCTGAAGCTTTTGCAAGTAAACACACGGCTGGTTTTGGTCCTGTAGAGAAGTCAACAATATACAAGTCTCCTCTCCTAAAGCCTTTGAAGACTTTGGAATTGTCAGCTTCCATAATCACAACACAACGATACTTGCCAAAGATGACAACCATATCAAGATCACAAAGCATTGAGACAGACATGAGGTTGTATCCTAAGGACTCAACAAGCATGACTTTGTCCATGTGTATGTCCTTAGAGATCGCAACCTTACCAAGACCCAATACCTGACTTTTGCCTTTGTCAGCAAAGATGCTATGCTTGAGATGTGACGGTGATAAGGGAGCATCCATCAATAGATTCTTGTCACCAGTCATGTGATTTGTACATCCACTATCGAGAACCCACTCAGTGGCTTTGGGTTGATCATCCTGCAGATGAATTAGTGCAACTTACGATCTCATATACTTCATCGGTGAAGAATATGATATCAAGTTCATCGAGATGAATTTCATCGAAGATAATGAGATAAGCGATATGAGGACGTGTGAAATGAAAGTTCATTTCATCATGATTAGCCTGCATCCTTTCGGGCATTTTGTCGTGCCCCCAAAGAAATTCTTCAGACGTTTAAAGCACGCCCGGAGACCTGACCTCGCAGAAGAGGTTAGTTCTTTTCTTTACCACCCACATCTGAAGGGGTGGCAAAGAGTTCATCACTCTGCGAGCACCATATGAGAATGGTGGCATAGAGGCCAAACCATTTTGTTTCACATAAGAGGGGTTAGGGTAAGCATATGAATAAGTAGAGAAATTTTTCGAGGACTTATGAACATATTGGTTTGAAGAATAATGCACATATTCATAGCCCTTAGCTCTACCTGCGAAACAGAGTTGTTAGCACGATGATAATCATATGAGGACTTTGATCCTTTTGAGGAATTTGATCCACACGAGGAATTTGGTCCGTATGAGGACTTGGATCCATATGAAGAATTTGGTCCATATGAAGAGTTTGATCTGGGGTTCCTATTCTTCACAGGTGGTGTCATGAGGACATTCACCTGAAGACTTTCAAGGCACTTCTTGGGAACCCATATTTTCTTCATAGGGGAACCGTTCCTGCAGTTGGTGCCAACATATCTAGCAAATACTTCACCATTCTGATTTTTGAACAGTTTATAGTTGGAGTCAAATGACTCATCAGAAGAATGAGGAGATTCACATGTAAAGCCAGATAAGTTAGATGGATCAACTGGAGGTCCCTTTGCAAAGCAACCCATGAGGTTTTGGGATACCGCTCGGGCTTCCAATATGTTCCATCGGCATTGAGTTTCCTCTCAAAGGCAATACCCTCTTTCCTAGGGTTCTGTTGAGGATCTCGCTTTTAAGCACATCACAAAGAGTCTCGATGCCCTTTGAGGCTTTTGTACATGCCTGTCATGTAAAATTCCTTCAGCCTGCATCGTCAAGTGATACTAGCAATATCATCGATGAGGAATTAGTGATAGCAGAGGCAGGTGAAGAATTTGTAACAGTTGAAGCATTTGAACATTCAGGTGAAGAATTAGCGATTCACGTTCAATGCACTTTAAGCATGGAGGAACAAATTCTTCACGAGAAGCGATGATTTGTTGAGCAAGTAATGAATCGCGCTCCTTCGAAGATCTTCATAACTCACTCTTAGCTTCTCAAGATCTTGCTTTCTTTGAAGAAATTCATAAGAAAGTTTCTCATGATCAGACAAGAGAGTGTTATGATGACCTTGAAGGCTGTCAAACTTAGACTGAAGTCTCTGAAGATTTTCAGTCAGGGCTCTAGTGCGATCCATTTCTTCATCTAACATATCATCACTCTTATCTAGCATGTTTTGAACCTTTTCAAAAGCCCTTTGTTGTTTTACAGCAATCTTAGCAAGTTTTGAGTAACTGGGCTTTAGATCTTCATCAGATTCATTTTCACTAGATTCAGAGGAGGTATATTTGAGTACCTTGGCACCCTTTGCCATGAAGCAATAGGTGGGAGCGTAGTCATCACTATCTTCATCAGCTTTGTTGGTGAGGTCATTTTCTTCATAGTTGAAGATGGACTTGCTGACGAAAGCGAGAGCGTAGAGCTAGACTCGCCACACCGGACTTCAGATTCTTGAAGCCTCCTCTTCCTCATGTTCCTCGATTCAGCTTCAGAGTCCATTTCCTTGCCAATGAATGCCCGAGCCTTTTGGAGCTGCTTTTCTTGTGAGAAGAGGGCTTTGAGGATTTTTATGATGAAGATTTCGACGATTTCTTTTTCTTCTTAAGCGCCATCGTAACTGTAATCCTTGTGTTTCTTCTTCTTTAATTCCTTTTCCCACCGAGGACAATCTTGGATGTAGTGACCAGGTTTCTTGCATTTGTGGCAAAGTCTTCTCTTATAGTCCTTTGGATGAGGAATCACCGCTTCTTGAGGATTTTCCAAAGCGACCACGTCTTGAGAACTTGGAATTTCTTCACGAGCGGTGCTAGCTCCTGGCCTAATTCTTCAGGATCTCCAAGCCTACTACCGTAATCTTCACACTCGATTCGAGACAGCCTTGGCCTTCGTGGCACGTGTTTTTCCATAGCTAGAACCATAGAGATCTCTCTTTTCAAAGCTGGAACTCATGAGTATTTAGCCTCTCGAGGATATCACCGGATCAAGTGACTTGTAGTCAAGACGCTCTTGTATCATCGGTGCGGAGTATCAAATGAGGAATCAAGCGATCTCAACAATTTCTTCACCACCTCATGGTCGGTGATGTCAGTGGCACCAAGCGCTTGAAGCTCATTTGAGATGTCAGTGAGGCGATCAAAGGTTTGTTGAAAATTTTCTTTGTCGAGTCTTTTGAAGCGGTTGAAGAGATTGCGAAGAACATCAACTCGAGAGTCACGCTGAGTTGAGACACCTTCATTTACTTTGGACAACCTGTCCCAGATGAGCTTGGCAGTTTCCAAAGCACTCACTCTTCCATATTGTCCTTTGCTCAGATGGCCACATATGGTATTCTTCGCTTGAGAATCGAGTTGCTTGAATCTCTTCACATCGACAGAATTTAGAGAAGGTGTGACTGAGGGAACACCATTTTCCACAACATACCAGAGATCGTTGTCAATTGCCTCAAGATGCATTCGCATCTTGTTCTTCCAGTAGGGGTAGTCCGTCCCATCAAAGGTAGGACACCCTACTGAGACCTTGATCATACCTGCGGTCGACATAAATAAACTCCAGGTGGTTAAACCAAAATCACACGTAACAAGGAGTACCTTGCTCGATACCAATTGAAAGTGCGTTATATCGACTAGAAGGGGGTGAATAGGCGATTTTATGAATTCTTCTTGAGGAATTTGCCGGTGAGGAAATTCCTTAGCGAAGAACTACTTGCAGCGGAATACGTACTCAGAAGTAAGCATAACAGAATGCGGGCATGGTCATCATGATGAAATGAAGACAAACAAAGAGTACAGAAAGCGTAAACACAGGATATCACAAGAAGAAGACAAACAGACTGAAGACATTGAACTGAGGAAATTGAGTAAAGTCTTCAGTCAAAGTCTTCAAACACAGATATGAACACACACTCAACACAATAATGAGGAAATGAAAGGGTTGAGGAAATAGAACCAGTTAGGTTGGTGAAGACAATGATTTGGTAGACCAATTCCAACTGCTGTCTCGGTTATGCGTCTGGTTGGAGCGGCTGAGTATTTAAACTCGAGGACACACAGTCCCGGACACCCGGGCCGAGCACGCAGCCTGGGACACCAAGTCCTCACCGTATTCTCCTTGAACTAAGGTCACATGAGACCTCGTCCAATCACTCGTGGTAAGTCTTGAGCGACTTCCAAACCTTCACAGACTTGGTCACTCGGCGATCCACAATTCCTCTTGGATGCTCTAGACCATGACGCCTAACCGTCTGGAAGAAGCACAGTCTTCAAAGGTAACAAGCGCCGGATCCACGCAGGATCAATCTCTTCAGTGATGCTCAATCACTTTGGGTTTGTAGGGGTTTGGTTTTCGGGTTTTTCCTCACTCGATGATTTTCTCTCAAAGTCCTCGGAGGATGGGTTACTCTTAAATGACAAGTGTCAAGTTCTCTCGGAGCAGCCAACCAGCTAGTGGTTGTAGGGGGCGGCTATTTATAGCCTAGGGAGCAGCCCGACATGATAATACATAAATGCCCTTCAATGATATGACCGATAGGTGGCTAAGATATTTTGGGACAGGTGGCAAGAATAACACAAGAACGGTCGGAAATTTGAATCTCAAATTCCTCGGGGCTATCATGTTCCTCACTGTAGGCAATCCATGGCGAATTCCTAACTCCTCGGTCGAACAAATTCTCGTGACGGAAGAACTTCGTCTCACATCGAAGAAATTGACTGAACTGTATGAGATTTCCAAAGGCTTCACTCGAAGGGATTGGTAGGTGTAGGATTTTGAATTGAGCATCACATGGAAATTTTTCCTTAGTATTTCCTCGACCCCCTTTAACAGTACGGTGTTTCCTATGACTCAAGAAAGAGAAAAACGAAACTACAAAAACAAAAGTCTTCACGCTTCATGTTCCTCAAATGGATACCAAGTCTTCAAGGTCACACCAATTTCTTCACTTTCAAAGTCTTCAGAAAGTCTTCAAAATATCAAAGTCTTCAGTCGAAGAACTTCATTTTTCGGGGTCGACTTTCTCTGTAAATATCAAACTCCTCATAGACTTATAGACCTGTGTACACTCATAAACACATTAGTTACTTAACCTATAATTCTTCAATACACCAAAATCACTAAGGGGCACTAGATGCACTTACATAATCAATAATGTCGACTTATCTTTAATCATGGTTGTACGTGCATTGCCCTTTATCACATAATTCACCAGGCGAGTTTATCGTTTCATAAATAACTCGCGATTCATACTTCTGCAGTTCTTAACCTTACTTAGGCGGCTCATCATGGCGAAAACCACAATTTGCAATTGGGTAGCTTCCCATGTTTCCCAACTCGTGCTCAATGATTACAGAGAGCAGGGTTTTCTGCCGGTTCAAGAGGTGAACGGCTGGCAAGCTCCTCCTCAAGGGGAAGATGTTCCCCAACCCGGCGAAGGGGAAGTTGTAGTATTCATAGACCATCTCCATAGAGGCTTCTCTCCACCCGGGTCAAAATTGTTCTGGGACGTCTTAAATTTCTTCAACTTCATCCTCAAGATCTTGCCCCAAATTTTGTATCCAACCTATGCCAATTTCAAGTCCTCTGTGAAGTGTATCTGCAAATCGAACGTACCGTTCCTATCTTCCGATTTTCTACATCAACCGTCAAATTGAGTGCGCTGATGCCCCCAACCTAGAACTTGGTGGGGTCTCAATTCAAAGGCGGAGAGATGTTCCCTTCCCTCTAGTTACTCTGCGGAGTCACCCTAAAGGATGGATCAAGACCTGGTTCTACTGTAAGAACACACAACTCCTGCTAATGAGAACCCTTTGCCGGGTTATAGACCGCACCATCTTGCCACCAACTTTGAACTTCCTAGTTGGGCTCCTCCAGAAGAGGGTGCCCAAGTCGCCCATGTATATCCAAAACTAAGGGCCCTGGAGATAAATGGGTTATCCGAGGTTGATTTGACCCGGTGCTGGATTACCTGGAGGATCCTGCCATTAAGCCGCCGGGCTGGTTTAATGTGCAATTATTCGCGCGATTCAAATGACACACAACGGTACAGTCCCATTGACTTGGAGGCTGATGAAATAAACAATATCGTGAAGAAGCTACTTGGGGAGTCTCAAGAAAACTGCAACAAGACGGGGCTGAAACCATTTTATGCTCTTAACCCGGCTCCTCCAGTAAGTATTCTTGTAACCACTGGTACAACTTATCATTTTTTAACTTAAACTCACTTGTTGAACTTGTTTAAACCCGTGCAGGCCAATTCTCCATTCTGGAATAGGAAAACGAAAACACAAGCGACCAAGTTAAAGCTGCGACGGCTAAAAAAAGGAATAAACCTGCTGCTGTGAATGAGCCGACAGCTAGGGGCGAGTCACCAATAGCTGATGCTCAGTCGGAGGTAGAACTTGACTCCCTTGGCCGTCTTTTTATTGAACTCGTTGACGCTTCTTATTCTCCGGGTGATGCTGCAACAACTCAGGATGATGATGTTGAGGTAATTTTCATCTCTTCCTTTTGAGAATCCTTGCCTCCAAAGAATACAAAGGGGGCCATTCAAAAAGTAATTTTTTCTCATCCAGATGCTTATTTTGATCCAAACTTTCTTTTGAAGAAAACCCAGCATGAATCAGGACGCCACACTCGAAGTAGCTCCAAAGATCTTGCGACCGGCTTACCTGAAAATCAGCCACCCACAAGCGACGTATGAGGTGCCTCACAGTCCAAATTCGTCTCTTCCACAAGCCCGGCTTTTTAGGCAACATCTTAATCCCTCTAATTCCAATTATCAGGAGTCTCCACCATCTTCTGGAGACTCATCTGCCACTCAGCCGGCACCCCTCATCATCAACCAAGGGTAAGCTTCTTTTAACTAAGTTATACCTTATCCTGGTCAATTTCACATATGTTTTATCATGTTGTATTATTTGTAGGGACAAGGCCAAAACCAAGAAAAGAAAATTTGGCGAGTCATCAACAACTCTTGAAATTCATGAGTCAGAGGACCCAACCTTGGTGACCCCCGAAGCTTATATTGATGCACCAGAAGGCCGTCTTGATGAACAGACTGAGCCGCCCCCATAGAATGCGTCGGTAACTACGGAAGCAACAGATGCCCAAGCCATCCTTCACAACCTGGCGGATGATCTTAACCCGCCAAGTCCGGCTCGCCCTTCAAGCTTGTAAGGCGGCTGAAGATGTGTCTTCTCTTGAAAAGAGCAGTGATGGAATTGCTATCACTGGGGAAGCATATAAATCTCCAGAAGTATCCAGTGCGCTGACCAAGATCACCGCAAAAGATGAGACACCCTTGTCTGAGAAGGGAATAACAAAGCTTGAGCTGCCCAGTTATGAGGAATTCAGCGCAAAAGAGCTGCACACGGGCTATCTAAGCCGCGTTTCTACCAGCCGCGACATGGAAGCCGACATGGTGAATATGATGAAGAGGAAATATGAGGTATGATCAATCTTGTCCAATATTATATATACATCATTGTGTAGCCACAAGTCTCACACATAGGAAGTCTTTTTATGTATGAGACTTGTACGTGAATATTGAAGCTTGAAGTGTAGCCCCCAAGTGCCGGGTTATCGTGCCAATGATAAGCTGGTTCTTTAGATAGAAAAACTGTTAAGAGAAAACGCCTGGTAGACCCCAAAGGCCGGCTCTCCTGAAATGAGTCAGGTCTTCCAAATGCACTTTGAAAAGGTAGCATGTAGCCCGCAAGGACCGACTCGTTTCTATGAATTGAGTCGGGTCTTCTCATGTTAACTCTTGAAGAAAAACTGATATGCATTAGCCCCCAAATGTCGAGTATGTTGCTTGCAAAATTCTTAGGACTTCAATAATAACATTAGTTTGCCTGTAGCCCCCAAGTACTATGTTGTACATTGTTGCCGGCTTGGACTAGTAAAATTTCTTACAGATGAATTACCTCCTTGTCTTGCAGGAAGCTTTAAACATGGCCGAGTCAAATTTGTCCGGCTTAAAGAAAGATCTAGAATCAAAACAAGCTCTACGAGCCAAAGCTCAATCAAGCTTGTAATCCTTGTTGGGAGAGCTGGAGACAATCAAGGCGGCTTTCGAAACAACAAAGACTACCTTTGAAACCAAAAGGCTGCTCTAACCAAGCGTGCGGAAGCCGCCGAGAATCAACTGAAACCAGTTACTAAAGAACCGACCGGATTAAAACGACATATCTCCCAAATGATCCAGGCAATATTGGGTAAGCAATTCCTGTGAATTCATGCCAATAACTTGCCTACCAAGTCATGTATAGATAATAACTCGCTTGGCGACTCATACATGTAAACTATTTGCACGTAATAGAACGTGCAACCTCCAGGATAACAACTTGATGAAGCTGAAGGTTGTATACTCTTTCATAGAGCAATTATATGCTGGAAGCATCTTTACCATCAAAGCTGTAATGGGTGAAAAAAAAAGCCGGTGCAATTCATCAAAGATGTACTGAGGCGCCTCTCGACCATCCCAAAGCAGATTGAGGAACTGCAAAAATCAGCCGTCCGAGCAGGAGCAATGATCTCGCTGAGCCGAGCCATAGCTTATGCGCCAGAGTTGGATCCTTTGGAGACGGCCAGTGGGTTCCCCCAATACCAAGATGACGGAGCTGAATTTTCAGCCACAGATTATGCCTGTTGTGTGAGGGAGACTCGAGTGTTGGCGAGTCAACTTGTTGCAGACATGGACATTAAAAAATATCAGGTGACTTATGGTTGCAACAACACACGACTTTAACCGCCAACCTTTGAATCTGTTACCTTGACTCCACAACAACGTAAGCATATTTTTGCCTGTGATGTTGACCCGTCTCCTATCTTGCATGACGAAGCCATCTTCCAAGCCTTAACCGATGTCCACTGGAATCTGGACAACCTTCAGATCAAAGATGCAGAAGAGCCGGCACAGGATAACCTGGAGGCGTCAATTGCTGGGGGCCATTAAGGAGCTAACCCGGAGGGAACCAACCCGGACGGCATAGAGGCCGGCTTACAGGAGTAGCGTATACTCCACAAAAAATCTATTGAATATTTGGAACTCAACTGGATCCTTGTAATAGTTTTAGCAAAATAGTTGGTTGCCTTTGTCGTGCCTTCGTGCACATTATCTTTTGATCAAACACCAGTCTGATGATGAATGTAAGCCAACGCGTTCGGATAACTTGCATTGGATGTCTTGTTTTTAATATCGTACATCTATTGCTTGTACTTATGTCTGAGAAGTCACCTGTAGCAACTTGCAAATGCAGAAACTCCTTATGCCTGCAAAAAATTCCACCAAGTTATAACTGATGTGAAATAACCCGTCGACTTGTCCACCGGCAACTTATAGCCATCGAAAAGAAATCGCGGATTGATAATCCGGCGGCGGATTGATAATCCGGCGACTCATGATCGATGAAAGCTCAATGCTGAGCACAAGTAACCCGTAGTGCTTTTGACCTGGAGACTTATAGTAATTGCAATAATGTGACCAAAAGCAAAAAATTCATGAAAAAACAGAAATAAACAATACATATTTCATATATCGGGTGTAGATACACATCTCTCATATACTACCATGTGGTAGTATATACTCTACTTTATTATTTTTAATATGTTCACATACAATATTTAAGGTACTCCAAAATGAGTTATATGAAAAAATTGCAAGTGAGCCCATAGTTTTATCGTATTTGTGAAATGCGTATATATTTGTACGCAAAATGAAGTATGCACAAAATATGATACATACTACAAAAAAAAGTATATATACTAACTAAACATTCTTATATACTACGCGTACATACTCTTCGATATGATATATATACTACCTACTACCTAGAACGTATGAAACAAAAGTGGGAGTAGCTACACCCGGTAGTAGGAAAATTTTGTCATATATAGGATAACGCTATTCTAAGCGTGAGTGTAGAATAGTTTATTCTACACCCCTAGTAACGCTATGTACAAAATCTAGTAATACGGTGTACAAAATGTAGTAATTCGAAAAATATTTTTTTATCATCTAAGTTTGTAATTTACTACATTTTTACAAAAATTACTATATTTTACATAATGTGTTACTGTATTTTGTATGTGCTGTTACTGGGGTGTAGAATAAGCTATTCTACAGCTATTCTACACTCACGCTTAGTTTAGCGTTACTATATACTACAGTAACGCGTTGGCTTACAAATGTTTCCTACAAGCATTGGTAGTTACCACCACTTGTGTTTTGTATGTTGTATGTAGTATCTATCGAAATCAAGAGTATGTACGTGTAGTATGTAGTATATAACGATGTTTAGGTAGTATATATACTAATTTTTAGATAGTATGTACCATATTTTGAGTATGCTATTTTTTACTTACAAATATGTACGTATTTCACAAATATAACAAAAACTATGGGATCATATACAATTTTTTCGTGTAACTTGCTTTGAAATATCTAAGATTTGATATATAAATATATTTAAAATAAAAATATAGTATATATAGCACCACATGGTAGTATATGAGACATGTATGAACTACCCTGGATGGTAGGATGTATTTTCCCTATATATATATATATATATATATATATATATATATATATATATATATATATATATATATATATATATATATATATATATATAGAGAGAGAGAGAGAGAGGATAATTCACATTTTTATAACATACTCTGAACACGTTTTAAATAGACATTGAACATTCTTGTGGTATACACTGAACAATATTTAAAACACACTGAATTTTTTGTGATATACAATGAACAATTTTTAAATATATGTTGAATATTTTTGTATATGATGAATAATTTTTAAATAAACATTTAAATATTTGTGATATACGATGAACAATTTTTGAATTGTGAAACAATTTTTAAAAAATGAAAAAATAATTTGGAAACCATGAACACTTTTTGAAATCACAAACAAAATTTGAAATTTCAAACATTTTTAAAAACAAAGAATAAAAATAAAAATGATAAACAATAAATAAAATGAATGGAAAAAAGGAAAGAAAAGAAATAAACACGGAAACTGAAACAGAAAAAGAAAAAAAGTAAAGTAAAAAAGGAAAAGGAAAGGAAAAACCGGCAGAAGAAACAAAGCTCGGTTCAGGGAACTGACTAGAGGGTTCTCAAAACCAGGTGCCCGCTTGAAGTGGACTAGCCCATGCATCTGGTTCGCTTGCTTCTCTTTAGAGAAGCAACGCCGATCAGACACACACGGGCGTCATATAGGACACACAATTAGTGTGAATAACTAGGCTTAACGTACTAGAAGACAAAATCGCTAATTGAATACTCATTACAAAGATCACTCCCATCTCCCCAGGTTGCAATAAGTGGCGTGCTGCATGTGCGCCATTTGTCACAACCTGGTAGTTTTCCCTTTCTACGTAGATCCGTTATTCAAAACGTTTTATCTCTTAAACTGTGCGTCCAAATCTCGAATCGTTTTTATCGTTGGATTCCTCGTGTCGAGATCATCAAAACTAGATCCCATGTTGATAGGTTTTGACGAACTTTTTTCACGAAAAACCAGACGAAAAAACCGAATCGAGAGCATGAGTTTTTTCCCTTCGAAAGAGGCACACCCATGCCTCTCGCGAAATCACAACCGTGCCTTTCGCGGAAACAAAACCATGCCTCTCGCGGAAGGAAAAAAACGCGTTTTTTTCATTTCCGAGAGGCACGGCCGTGCCTCTTGCGGAAGGAAAAAAATAATAATAAAAAACACGTTTTTTTCGCTTCCGAGAGGCATGTCGGTGACTCTCGTGAAAGCACAACCGTGCGCCTCGCGGAAGTAAAACCGTGCCTCTCGCGAAAGAAAATAAACAGAAAACATGTTTTTTTCGTTTTCGAGAGGCACGGCCGTGACTCTCGCGAAAGCACAACTGTGCCTCTAGCAGAAGCAAAACCATGCCTCTCGCAGAAGGAAAAAAACAGAAAACACGTTTTTTTCGTTTCCGAGAGGCACGGCCGTGACTCTTACAAAAGCAAAACTGTGCCTCTCGCAGAAACAGAACTGTGACTCTCGTGAAAGAAAAAAAACGTTTTTTTCACGTAAATTTTTTCCCCATTTTTTATCCAAAAGCTAAGGAAGACTGGTGAAAAACCGAAACATCAAGGAAAAAACGTTTATAAAACCAAAATGTTTGCGGGAAAATAAAAAAAACAAAATCCAGAGGAAGCGCCTAAAGCGCAACACGTGGCGGGCTACTGAGAGCGCGCCAAGTGGCGCTGATAGTTGTGAGGCTCCTGAAGGAGCGCTCGTCAACTAGTTGCTCCCACTAGAAGATAGGCGCTCATGAAGCTCAAATGGCTATGGCCAGTGCAGCCCATTTTGCACTTGTTTATGTTTTTTATTAAGAATTTGTAGATAGTATGTAAATTATGATTTCAGTAATAAATATAACCTTTTGATATTCGTGTGTTATAAATAATGTACATACAAACGAAATAACCTACTTTCAAAATTATTCATGTATTATTTTAAAATATTGGTATATATAAAATAATATTTATGAAAAAAATTCAATCATGTATAATATTTAAATTGATAAATTTTCTGAAGTCATTAGTAAACAGTAATACACAAGTGAATATTCATAAATATTTAGTAAATATTTGTAATCATCATTCTGTATAATTTAAATATAAACCATGAATTTATAATTTTTTATGGATTCACTAAACATATTTATGTAATAAAATAAATTCAATGTCCGCATAAACTAAATATTTTTAGTATATACACAGGTTTATATTTATATGTTTTTATGTACTACTGGTCATTTGTATGTATAATGGTTTTAACACACAAATATTTTTACATAACTTTATTACATACTTTTTACAAATATCTTAAAAAGTATCCTTAATGTTTTTATTACTAAAAATTTACTAAATATTTTTTCGGAAATGTTAACGCCCACACGTGTGGGCGTTTGCACATCGCCCACACGCCTCCACCACCACTCATTTTGCCACGTATTAATAGATGACATCAGCAGAATTTTTTTTGGTTTTCGGCTTAAAAATGTTGTATCTCCTAAATAAATAAGCGAACTAAAAATCCGTTTTCACCATTAAATCCGTCTCGACGAGATCTTCAAAACTAGACCCCATGTTGATATGTTTCGACGAATTTTTGTTTGCGAGAAGTTGCCATGATGTTTACACTGCAGTTGCCATAGGGCTTAAACTAAAGTTGCCATGTGGCAATTTTAGTTTGTAGATCATGGCAATTTTAGTATTTTGATGATGGCAACTCCAGTACTTTGACCATGAAAATTATTTTTTGTATGAACCAGGGCAATTTTACGTGCATGTATCATGGCAATTTTAGTTTATGGTTCATGGCAAGTCTAGTTTCTTAATTCCCGGTTTTATAGATGTCAAAAATTACTTTTAAATGTAGAAGAAAATAGCTGAAACATATCATGGCAACTTCAGTGTAAACATCATGGCAATCCATATGCAATAGACATGGCAACTTTTAATCCAAATTTTTTTTTTATCAAAACATATCAATATGAGATCTAGTTTCGAAGATCTCATCGCTAGGGATTTAATGGTGAAAACGGATTTTCAATCGGATTTTTCGTTTAAGAGATAAGACATTTTAAAAACTGAAAATCCAAAAAGATTCCTACATGCATGCATGCGATGACGTGGCAATATGTTTATATTAGAGACGTGTGGTGCGTCTCCCTTCCTGCCACACGTGTGGCAGTTAGTGCGACCCTATTTTTTACAGAATACTATATTTAAGTCTTCGATTAACTAATCATTGTATGTATGTATAATGTTTTTAACACATAAATATTTCAAAAAATAATACTTACGTTTTACAAATATACATAAAAATAACGCGTGCAAAATGGGCTGCAGACTGCAGTATCTCCAGCCCATTTAAGCTCCCCATGTGTTTTCGCTCAGTGCGTATGAATATTTGTTTTCTGAAACTCTTAGTACGTACTCCCTCCGTTCCGATTTACTCATCGTGGTTTCAATTCAAATTTGAACTGAAACCATGATGAGTAAAACGGAACGGAGGGAGTATGAATTTGTTACACATAGTAGACATGTGAAAATGTTTGGCTGAGTCACTAAATTGGCTAGTGTTTTAAGCGTTGGTCGCAGATTTTGCACCTGGGCGCACCTATTTTTCATGGTAATTTTCACATTGCTGGTTTGCTTTTCTGCAGATAAAAAATTGCAAGTTTTTTTTTACTTTTTTGCAAAAATGCATCCCAGCTTTTTCCATGAATAAAAAATATATAAAGGTGCTTTGTGCAAAAAGAAAATCAATGAATAAAAAAATATAAAGGTGCTTTGTGCAATGCATCATCCGAGCACCTTCACTCACTGCCAGGTGGGGCCATACACATGGATACGCTCATGTACGCATTTGTGACCGCATGTGCACACTTGAGTCAATTAAAATGACAGCAATTCCGTATTTTCAAACTTTTAGCACCAAACCAAATATCAAGTGCAAGTTCTATGACTACTGGTGATATTACCTTTAATCTTTCTCATGACTGAAATCCAGGCACATTGTGCAATATTGCAGGTGAAATACTACACAACATGAGACAGGATCTATTTGCATTTTACACTGGATACATACACATCACCTACGAGGTGTAACGCTGCGCATGCACCCGGCTACTCCTTCATAAAACACATACTTAGGCGTAACCGGTCTGACATTCCATATGACCAGATAAAAACAATAAGTTCAAATTAAGATAGCAAAATACTTGGTAGACAAGTAAGCAGGGTTGTTCAAATTTAATCAGCACTACACTTTTTCGTACGGACCATCTCAGACTGAGACTGCAATAAAGTCAACCAAGATCAGCTTACGTTCAATAATAGCCCCGGCGAACCAACATGCCAAAAACTCCCTTCAAACTAAGAATAAGCAGTTTCAGCTAGCTGTGAGCCTTATGGTTTCTTCAGGCCCTCAACCAATGATTTCAGTAGTTCTTCTTTCGAGATCCTATCATCATGAGCTTTCAATATTTCTTTGTAGGCTCGAAAAAGAGCATACTTATTCACCAGAGCTTCATATTTAGATACATCGTTCACCAGTCTTAGTGCCTCATCTTTTGAAACCTGGAAGAAACATGATTTAGACCAAGTGACAGGTTTGCAAGAAATGGGATAGCATGCAGCTGACAAGACATTCACAAAATAGTATCTACAATTTACCAGAGAAGAATTGCCAACTTTTTTACGCTTCCATATCATCTTCAGAGCTGTTGCAATGTCCAGTAAGCTCCAACCCTCACAGCTGATGCCAGACACATCCTTAATGACAGCACCTGCTTCGCGCATGACTAGAGAATATTTCTTCTCAACATAATCACACGCCCATCGCAACAATTTGTTCATTGACCTGGAGACAAACAAGGTTGCTTCATCACTAAAGAAGAGATGCTAAGCACAATTTTTCTACTGAAGCTGCGTCCAAAACTTTGGTCCATGGCAACTAATTAACTAACCATCTCTGGTTTGACATTGCAGCCACAACACTTCAAAAATTCTTGCAATCCCTTACTCGGGAGGCGGTCCTCTTTAGCCAGCTGTGATTCTTCTATAGGTATCAAACCTGGCATGCAATTCTGTATGCCCCACATTACCTCCATCACCCGTTCATTATACAGGCATTCTATTTCCTGGAAGAAGTCGCAGCGAAAATCATGATCAAAGTTGCTCAAAGGTATAGGTAAAGCAGGAATTTATATTCACCAATCTCTCTTCAATGATTTCCTTATATTCAGGCTTCCCGACTGCCATTTTCTTCCCAGGGAGCCACACCCTGATCATCTCAGCAAGCCTTTCACTGACACCAGTGTTCTGATTAATGGCACTGGACTTGTCCTCAAAAGTTTGGAACTCCATCAGCAAAATAACCTGATGAAGAAATAAAACAAGGGTAGGGGGTAAAACAAAACAATTGATCAAGTATCATGTCATGTCTCTCGACAAGGAGAGGGGGCTGATTCAATAATTATATCTCAACCGTAACGATGTACCCATGTTCCATGTCCTCATTCATCAAACTACCAGTGTAATTCAGATTACGTTCATAAACAAAGGTGCTGCTCTTCATAGAAGCACATCAAACAAATTCTTTAGAAATACTGTTACACCCATGGTGGACATTTAGCAGTGGTAGTTTTTGGGCATGCATGCATTCGGGTCCAGGCTACATGCTTTACAACCAGATTTATGAGGGAAAGTTGTGTTAACCTCTTAATTATTTAATTAAGAAGTAATGAAGAATATGGTTGTGTTGCTCCTTCAACATAAAACAAAATAAATTAACAGAAAAGGATGATGCAATCAAGAATGGTGCAAGATATACAGCTAGTAGAAATTATTATTTGGCGGCAAGCAACATCAGGATATAAAATCAGAAGCAGGAAACCGAAGGAAAGGAGGCACTAACCCCTTTTGCCGTGTTACTGTCAGCGAAATTAAGCCATATGTCCTGCAGGAGACGAGGATAAAACAGAAAAGTAGGTAAATGACATGGACAACAAGAGAAAGCAAGCAAGCACATCAATAACCAAGGAAGGAAGAACATATAGTACCTCCAGAGATCTAGGTGGGTTAATGAGTGACCCACAAAAACGGAAGACTGCAAAGCCAAAGGGTGTCTCGAACAGAAGCAGCATGTATTCACGGTCAGCTGCAAACAAGTTAGCAGACTTAAGCAAGCATGATTACCAAGAAATGAAAACACAGAATTCAGATATGAAGCGTGATGCCAGCGGCCCTTGCGACAGCAAGGGGCTATTAAGAATAGAGAAAAGTATACTTTTCGTCCCACAATTCTTGACAAAGTCTAGATTTGGTCCTCCAATTTTAAAACCGGATGAGTTGCACCCTTAACTCTTTAAACCGGACATGTTTCGTCCCTTGACTCAACAAAAGCAGTTTTCATGCTAACTCTGCGTGGTTTTGACTATTCAACGCCCACATGACAATCTCTTTCCCTCTCTCATTCTATCTCCGGTTAGCATTTCGTCGAGCAGTTTCCGTGCGCCTGCGTCACCACCGGCAGCGGAGACAAAGCGGACGCGTGGAGCGCCACGAACCACTGGCATGCCGGCGGGCACGGAGTGGAACTCAAAGGCAGCAGCACGAGGTACCTGCGATGGCATGGACTGCCGAAACGCCTCCATGCTAGCTGGCGGCAGCCACATGCCCGCCTTCACGCCGACGCCCACAACGCGTCCCTCCGCCACCGCCCTCGCAACCTTGGCGGTGTACGCACAGACGAAGCCAACGAAGCGCGGGTCTCCGCCACCTTCACCGCCTACTTCACGCGGCTCGCCGGGGTAAATGGGTCACTGTGGTGCCAGGGTCCCCGCAACCATCGGGCTCATCCCGGGCTGACTGGGGTGTGTCCCCTACGGTACGTACGCCACTGGTCTTGCCGGATCCCACGACAGGTACACCGATGGCCACGCCGACATCTCTGGCTGAGTGCACCATGCGTCACTCTGGCCAAACGAGACGCCATTCTGGTCGCGGCTCAATCGCCATTCCCTTCAACATGAACATGGACGATACATTTTTGTAGGTATGCATCAACTCGTGGCATGCGTACGTGTGCTACTCATATGTTCTCGCCAGAATGGATCGAAGCGATAAAGGTCCTGTCTCCTCTACGTGCGTGTCTAGGCGGGCGGGTAAATCATTCAGCTAGATGGTGAACAATCATCCAGAGCAACGTGCGACTGGGCCTGGTCGGTGAGCACCAGCCAGCGTCGCCGATGACCGTGCCGCACTCGCTTACGCCATGCTCACCGTACTTTGCAGTTCGCAAGCTTATGTAGCCTCCGTGCTTCGCTCTGCCGCGCGAGCTGCGCCCTGCCATTAGTGGTCATGTTGGCCTCCGTGTCGTTGGCTGCTCCCTTGAATGCCACCGCACCCTGCCTGCAGTTCCACCGCGCTGCCGCGGAGGCGGTGTGGCTAGGCTCCGAGCCTCCGACGGGAGGCCTGCAAGTGCAGCCGTCAAGGTGATGGAAGTGCAGGCGCACTACAAGTGCTCGACAAAATGCCTATAAAAATTGGATGAGAACAACAAAAAAGAGAGAGCAATATTGCCACATGGGAAACGACTGGTCAAAACCATGCTGACTCAGCATGGATACTGCTTCTTTGAGATCAAGGGACGAAACTTGACCGGTTTAAAGAGTTGAGGGTGCAACTTGTCCGGTTTCAAAGTCGAGGACTAAATCTGAACTCTTTCAAAAGTTGAGGGACGAAAAATATACTTTTCTCTTAAGAATACCCAGCTTGAACACCCCGGCCCACTGGATTGGCTGCCCATCATTCATACCCACAATATGGCCTGTTTAAAGGGTCATCTTTCACCCTGTGATTCTGTGGGAGCAGGGCGACCCCGTCAAGGTCGCTCCTCTCCTCTCGTCCAATGCTTCTGCACATCTGTTAGGTGTGCTGACCTCCACTCAGCTCAGATGCCACCGCCTGGACTTCCCACCACCTGATCCTCCACAGATTTCATGGCGAGCCCTCGGAAACCTATATATTGTCTTCTAGCCGGTGCACTCAACTGTTCCATGCCATTCAGTGGAACGTTCCATCAATGGAAGGCAATTGTTCCCATCAGTTGGAAATAAATTTCCAAAGGGCGCAGCAGGAGCAAGAGTTCTAGCGGTAGCCCGGAGGTGTTTGCGGTGGCAACTAGCAAGCAGTTGATGCTGCCGTTTTGCCTTTTTTTTAGAAAAGGAGGATGACCCCCGGCCTCTGCATCTGGGAGATACATGCGGCCACTTTATTTATTATTCTCGAGGATCTTACAAAGTATTATAATAATATGTCTGAATCTGCCATCTTGGTAACATATGCCACTACTTCTGTTCATATGATGAAGGGATGCTAACTGGGCCAAATACCCAGACAACTCACCTAAACCTATCATCAAAAGCCGAAGCCCAGCCAAGCCACATATCGGGTCTGAGGCACAAACCGGTCTGACGCACTCACATGTGTCGTCGCCGCCATCTTCCACAGGTCCGTCTTCAGAGCAGATATTGAGGCTTCTACCTTGTCAGGTCACTCTGCCATCGACGCCACCATGACGCCAGACAGCCACCTCCTCCTGCACGAGTCCATCTACACGCATCGGGCGAGTCTCCACTGTGCCACGCCACCGAGATCCGCCGTCTTCGAAGCGGAGGAGGAAACACCGCTCAACCTCTGGGCGCGTCGCCCGCCACCTGCCGCGATGTCATGCAAGTCCAGCTCTGGGAAAGCACAGAGGGAATCACGATCTTCAAGACGACGCCCTCAGGAGGGGAAGCGACGTATCACGCCATCGTCTGGTCCTGCACCGCAGGTCCTGGGCTTTCACCCGAAGAAAGTGACCCGAGAGCGGAGGAGGTCGGAGAGCTCCACAACGGCCCCAGTAGGAGAGCGATATCCGCAGACACCGCGCCATCGGCTTTCAACCGGAGCAACCCTACCTCCGCACCCTCACGCTGCCGGACGAGGATGGGGGAACCCCAGTGCCGCCAGCATGCGAACCCACTGGCCCAACCGCCCAAGCACCTCCTGCGCGGCGGCGGCGCCATCACCACGCACGACCACCAACCTCACCGCCGACCGAAGCTAACGGGCCAGATCGGCCGAGCCCGCCACGGCCAGATCCGAAACCTCGGGACGCCGTCGCGTCGAGGCAGCCACGAGCAGCCGGCAGCCCATCACCTGCGAGAGGACGAGGACGCCGCGCCGGGCAGCCGCCACACCGGCCGGAGACGCCGAGGACGAGTCTCCCACCACCACGGGCTCACTCCGACAACTGAGGCCGCCGAGCGCGCGATATCCCGCTGCCACCGTCCTCCGGTGCGGGCTTCGCCCGGCGGACTCATCCGGCGGCGACGGGAGGGGGAACGTGCTGTAGAGGGGGACGGCGGCGGCGTACCTAGGGTTCCCCCGAGCCGCCCTGTGGACGACGCGGAGGTCGGGGTTCTGCTTGTTCCCATGCTGCCGTTTTGCTGCCTTGGAAGTACCAATTTAGCTGTGCAAGCGAAGCAGAGGCGGGAGTGTGAGAAACCAATAATGCTAGATCTACAGGCTGAATCCAAGGCACTAACCTTACGGGCAGTATGATGTTGTGTGCAACCACGCAACTGCTCGAGAAAATTTCAGAGCAAACCTAGAAACCCACGAACTGCGTGGATCCACGTCGTGTGCCTAAGGTAAGTGTAGTATTATTGGTGAGAGGCGGTGGGCGGAACCACGATCGAATCACATCCGCGTGGGTGATGTGCCGCCTGTGCCGTGCCTCAGCCAAAACACTGCCAACACACCCACAAACCGCGGATTTATGCCTCCCCCTTTACAACCAAGCTCACGATCAAACCCTAACCTAGGGTGTCCGGATCTGTGGGTTCGAACCAAAACTGGTCTTGTGAACGCCCCTACGGCGGGTATGTGCTGCTACAAATCTAGGGTTTCCTTTCGCATTCCTACTAAAAGTTTCCCTGCCAAATAGATGAGATTGGGAGACGAGGATGACGGCTGGCGAGTGGCTCACAACGGCGTGGGGTCGCGACGGAGCAGGAGCGCCCCGGCGTCGCCTCTTCGTCGCCAGATGAGAAGATGCTGAGGAGAATCGCCTCTTCATCGCCGGAGAAGAGGAAGTGTCCTTTTTTTTACTGGAGAAGAGGAAGTGTGAGGATCTGAAAGCTTAGGAATAGAGCATGCTTTGATGGAAAACTTGTGAAATCCCTAGCTGAGTTTATCTGCTATGCCTCTTCTTTCCTTCGATATTTGGCACGCCTTCCAAGTGAGGAGGACAGAAGGATGGTGGAGCAAGGAGTTGATTGCTTGCAAGGTGAGGCGCTAGGGATGCACACAGCGAATCCGTCGTCTAATGGCGATGGCACTTCGATGCTGGAAGACGAAGAGAAGATGCAGGAAGACGAAGAGAAGAGGAAGTTGAGGAGAAGCTCGAGGTTTGCGAGCCGCATGTGATTTTAGGGACTCGAGTCGATTAGGTTTAGGAGAGACGACGGATCGATGCTTCTTTTTTATTTTCTTTTTTGAGGCAAAGGATCGGTGCTTCGTGAACCATATATACAAGCCGATCTAAAAAAAAACCATATACAAGCCCACACGCACCTCGTGCACGCCTTCTTTTAGGGTTATTAATGTTGCCGCATTTATTTAACCAACATAGCTCACACCTTACAAAGTTCTTCTCCTACCCCTGCTCTAGCTAATTTATATGCAACACCATTCGCCGACTGACTGACCCAAGAAACTTTGAAATCACTCCTAGTATGCAACATCTTTTTGATCTCCTGAATTCATGGTCCTGCCGACGAATAGTTTTGACTGGGTTGATTGATCATTTGCACCACAGCCTTGCTATCTAGCTCAGCATGGACTCTTTGTGTTCATCTACACACCTTATTTTTACTAGTAGAAACTTGACCGTGCGTTGCACCGGGGATACACTTGCGCTATTAAAACGTTGTTATGGTAGTGAAAACGGGCAAACAAGAAAACAAGAAGAGATTATATGTGATTTTACCTCCTCAGCAGAGCCTAGTTCATGGACATGGAGTTTCTTAGCCCGAACTCACATGAGCTCGGATGAATAGTAAAATCGAAAAAAAAACCCTGAATTTTTTTAGTGACAAACATTGACAAAAGTTTTCAACGCTTGCAAAATTTCATCGTTGAAGGACTTTTGTAGAAGCTGTGGCTAAAAAACAAAATCGGTGCTCCAAAAATGTCAATTCCAAAAGCATTTTGGGGTGATTTTTTTTGCCACGGCTTCCACAAATGTCGTTTCACGATGAAATTTTGCAAGAGTGGAAAACTTTTGTCAATGTTTGCCACTAACAAAATTCAGATTTTTTTGAATTTATTTTCAATATTTTTTGATTTAACTATTCACGAGAGCTAACTTGAGCTTGCGGGACAAGAAGAGTACTTTCACTAGTTGATGCCCTTCTTGCTCTGCATCACTAACAAATGATGTCATGTCAGAAACACTGATGCCTAAGATGCTTCCAACGATTCAGCCAGTTTCGAATGTGAATCCTGATCGTCCACCGTCTCCATGGTGGCACACAAGGCGGCATAGTCTGGCAGCCTAGTGAGTGTGTGGCCTACAGGATGCTAAGGGCGGCTGAGAAGGTCCTCGAGGTATCGACCAACCGGCCAATGTCACCCCAGGCCTCCTACTCCTCATCTACCCAAGAATTCGTCCTATGGGAACATGTGAGACAACTTCCATACTGATGACACACAAGTATAGGGGATCTATCGTAGTCCTTTCGATAAGTAAGAGTGTCAAACCCAACGTGGAGCAGAAGAAAATGATAAGCGGTTTTCAACAAGGTATTCTCTGCAAGCACTGCAATTATCGGTAACATATAGTTTTATGATAGGATAGTTTATAACGGGTAACAAGTAACATGTGTAACAATGGTGCAGCAAAGTGGCCCAATCCTTTTTGTAGGAAAGGATAAGGCTCGACGAACTCTTATACAAAGCAAAGCGCTCCCGAGGACACATGGAAATTACTGTCAAGTTAGTTTTCATCATGCTCATAGGATTCGCGTTCGTTACTTTGATAATTTGATATGTGGGTGCACTGGTATAACAAGGTGCTATACAAACGGTTTTTAACCCCTTTCCGCAACGGCATTTTGAACCACAGCAAAGTGAGTGTGGGCGGTAGAGGGTCCTTCCCACATGACCCAGAAAACGTCGGGGATAGGCCCTCCGGTCACACACGCTGCAAAAATGAGGTTGTTTGCGACGGGTGAGGGATCAAATATAGTTATACGTACAATTGTGTTAAAAATATATAATTATACATGCCCAATCGTTTCCGGTCGTAAGTACATCCCACACAGTCAGTCCCGGCTACATGTTTCCGTTCATATGTACATTCCACACAATCAATCCAAGGAATGCGTTTCCGTTAGTATGTACATCCCACACTGTTAATCCAAGAAGTACATTTCCGTTCGTTTATACATCCCACACAGTCTCTCCAAGAAAAAACGTTTTTATTCGCAGGTACATCACACACAATTTTCCTCATTAAATCGTTTGTGATAGCGTTGCCATTACAGATGACATTACCAATTTTATCATTTGCATTACTGAATGCATCACACATGGTGCGTCGAAGAAACTGTGTGGCATAGGCTGTCCATCACAAACACTTCTTATGTGGTAAAAGTTTGCGTTGTTGGAGATATGCCCTAGAGGCAATCATGTATTATGATATTTCCTATGTGTTTATGTATCACAAACACCCGAGCTGACGCATGTACTCGGGATGGTGACAGACTTGCGTTGGGCCGACCAAACACTATTCCGTGACTGGGTAGTTACAAAGGTAGGTTTCGGGTTTGTTCTGTCCCATGCTGCGAGACATGGTAGAGCAAGATGGGATTTGCCCCTCCAATCAGGAGAGATATACTCTGGGCCCCTTGTGTGATCCGACCATGATAAGCATGGCCATGCGACAATGATTATGAGATAATCCAGTTTGTTGTCGGTATCACTGGAACGAGAAAGAGATCGGGCTAGCACAAGGATGGCAGTCTCGCCTTGAGCCCGACAACATATATCGTGAGGCAAAGGGAACAGAAGTGTGACACCTAGTACAGGTTCGCCTAACCAGCTTCATAGTATGCTTGGTGGTCGGCACGCCTTGCTAGAGGCCACTACCAACCGTGAAGGTCGGAGGTGATCCGAACTGTGACCAAGCCGACTTGAATCTAAGGGGTCGCACGCATAAGGGAAGGAACCTACGAGGTCAGTTCGGAGGACACTGGTCGGTTGTGATCCGAGCTAGAGTTGGAACTGTAACATCCCAAATTTTCAATTTGGAATGTTATACAATAGATCAACATGCATATCATATTTTCTTGCATTTTGTTTGATCCTAGAAATTTCACGCAACTCAAGGACCCTCGGAGAGAGTTGGAGATTTCAAGATTTTCGTATTTGAGTTCTCTCAAAACTATGAAAAGAGGATCATTGGATTTATTTATTTTATCTTCAAATATTTTTCCAATATCAAAAATAAGAGAGGGAATAATATGACTTTCCCAAAATTTAGGAAAAATGAAGATTTAATAAATAAATCAAATTTTAGATTTTTCTCGGAGTTTATTTGCCTTAGGGAAAAATGCGTGTTTTCAAAAAATGCATTTTAGGCCGAGTAAAAGTTCATTTTGTTCGACTCATTTTTAGGAGTCGGGGAAAGTTTACTTTATTAATTTTGGAGTTCGTTTAGATTTTTCCTCTGTATTTTTCTGCGTGCGAAACCGATTTTAAAAAAAAACAAGAGCCGCAGCGCCTTGGGCCAAAGGCCCAAGCCGCCAAGCCAGCCGGCCGGCCAGGAGGCCAAGGCCATCATGGCCAGGAGCCAGGAGCCGCCCCCGGTTTCCTTTTCTTTTACAAATCCTAGTAGGATTCGGACCCGTTTCGTTATTCCGTTTTTTATTCCTAGGATTCCTAATCCTACTCTAATTCTTGTCCCCTACTCCAAGCAAAAAACCCTCCCCTCCCCAATATAAATACCCAAGCACCCCCCTTCTAACACATCAAACCAACACCTCTCCTCTCCTCTCCTCACCGCCGCCGCCGCCAAGTGCCACCGCCGCCCTACACCACCGCCCCTCACCAGCGCCGCCGCCACCGCCCTACGCCGCCGCCGCCACCCAACGCTGCCGCCGCCGGAGCCCCTCGCCTCTTCGAGGTACTAGCCCCGCGCCGCATCACCTTTTCTTTTCCTCGGTTCGGTTTTTCGTAAATCGTTCCGGTTTCCGTTCCGGTTTTCTAGATCCGTTTTTCGTTTCGGTCTTCTTTCCGAAACCCTAGATCGGTTTTTCTCGCCGGTTTTTCTTTCCGGTTTTGTTTATGGCGTTAGCGGACCGTTCGTCCTAACAAACGTGATCACCGGTTTGCTTCGGTTAATGAACGCCCGTTCGTTCAACCGTTCGTCGTTTTCTTTCTCATCGGATTTATTCCGCTATTTTTCTGATAGCGATTTCAGATCCGATTTTCTTTCGAGTTTATCTTCTCGCTCGTTTATCGGAATCAGGTGATTCAAGCACCTGGAGTTTCGTTTCGAAACCGCCGTTCCGACTAATCAACTTAAACAAAGTTTTGCTACTATAAAAATTTGATTTAGTTTCAACTTGCTAGAACCAAGTTGTTTTCTTTCGTCGTTTGACTTTCGTTGCTTTATTAGATTCGATTCTTTTGCAACCATGGTTCTTAAGTTGAACTTTCTGGTTAGATTTTTTATTCGAGATTTACCTATGCATTAGGTGAGTACTTATTGTAGGCTTGTTGTTTGTCTGCGATAGATCACCCGGAGTGCGCCGCTTGTTACTTCGAGTCTCTAGGTTTCGCGGATCGTCAGCAAGGCAAGTAACACTTGATCATATCTTTCTACTACCCAGTTTTTATGCATTAGATCAATCCTCAAACATTGCATGATTAGGATCTAATTAAATTGTGGGATGGGAAGTAGATGAGGTAGTACCTATTACCTGTATTACTTATGAAACCTTTGGGAGTTACTTCTCGTTTGCTTATTATGCCATGCTATGCTAGTAGGCGTGGATTGGGTGAGTGAATATCCATGACAGATGTGAGATTGTTATTAATGGTTTATCTAAGGTGGCAACTTAAATACACATCCGGGTGGATTGAGGCACTGTTTTCTAGCAGGACTTGCCTGTATTTCTTCGGACCGCCACCCAGGCTCAAAGGGATCATAAGATAATTCATACTAGTAACTTACGTGTGCAGCCACAAGCCATTATGGGCTCTGGCATAGTTGACTAAGTCGTGCGAACTCTTATAGTGGTGGACTAGCAGATGTAGGGGATGTAGGTGTACCGGTCCACCCATCGTAAGGTGCTAGCGCATCTGAAAGACTATGTCTCGGTCATCCGTCTCTCAAACACCATGTAGTGCGAGAAACCAAACAGAGGCGATCGAGTCTTGTGGGGAAAAGTGCGCAAACCTCTGCAGTGTATAAACTAATCATGATTAGCCGTGTCCCCGGTTATGGACATCTTGAGTATCTAGTACTTGAATATCATGTGAATCTCAACATGTTACTCTAATTAATATTGTTGGGTTTTTAATGAGTACTTTTAATTGGGATTGAGGATCTTGTCAACCATTCTCAATGTTTAACAACCACCATGATAGTTAAACAAATTTATTCTTTTGCAAGAGGGAAAAACTGGCTTTATGCAAAGCTGTAACCGTAGAGCTTTACAACCAGCCACATATGCATGTAGTACATGCTTATCATCCATTATTCTCTATGTGTTACATTGCCAGCATATTCCATGTGCTGACCCGTTTTCGGGCTGCAACTTTCATGTTGCAGACTTTCCAGACGACGAGTAAGGTGCTTTTAGGTCGTGGTTCTATACTCAGTGATGCCGCTGGAGTTGATGGACTCACTTATCTTCCAAGTCTTCAGCCGTTATCGTTATTAGATGGCCTTAAGCCATATTTATTGTAATAAGTCCTCTTTTGGGCAACGATGTAATAAGTGTGTGATTGCTACTCTGTTGTAAATCCTTCGAAGTACTGTGTGGTGTCAGCATTACTGATCCAGGATGACACTGAGCACGAGACTTGATCCATTCGGGTCGGGTCGCTTCTGAGAGATGGTATCGAGCACCACTGTTGGTAGGGACACGACCACTAAGTTAAAGCCATAGATCACTACTCTCTTCTATTTTCTAACTCCTCATCTTTTCTACTCTTTTAGGATGAAGGACGCGACGATCAAGTACGCCCAACCAGATGAAGGCACACCTTTTGGATTTCACTTGCAGGAAGTCACCAAGTACCTGAACATTGGACTACCAAGTTTCACCGGGACTTTCAACGCCACTCTGCCTGAAGAGGAGCTTTGGAAGATTCAAGCTCATGTTCCGGAAGGACATTCGCCCCAATCACCAAGCCTATAGATAGTGTTTTAGTGCACCAACACGAGTGCAGGAAAGAGCATGGCAGCTCATATCACCATGGGACGCATTGGAGAAGTTTATCAAGAAGACCTCAAGGATACTATCTACCAGATTTGCGGACGCCGGAATGAACAATGGGAGATAGTCAGCACCAAGAAGGACCGATCCATTGCAGATTTCATCCAGGAGTTAAACCAGCACATTCGACGCCAGGAGAACCAGATGTGCAATGATATGATAGAGTTGAAGAATGCAAAGGGAAGGATCATCGAACTTGAAGGAGAACTAAAGTCTACACGTAAGGATTACATGGACGAGATCGTAGCTGTAGCAAGACACAATAACGATCTTAAGTGTGAGATTGAAGAACTCAAGAAGAAATTGGCGTTCAAGAATGAAGACAAGTACGTCGGCTGTCCGAGCAACTACATCATCATCGACGACACCGATTCGGATCCAAGTGAACCCGACTTTGAAGACGAAGCTGGAGCAGACATCATGGAGTCTTCCACGGTTCAAATGAATAGATGACCCCCACATATTAGTAGTATTACCTCCATGTAAACATCAGAGTACACACACTTTTGCGATAGTTAGATCGTTGTAAGCCCTTTGTTTGAATTGAATGAAGTGATTTTGTGTGCATTTGCTCATGTGCATTTGGGTAGTGTTTTCTCCTTAGACCTCACTCTATTTCTTAATTTCTCATCTTTTCTAAACCCTTCAGATGCCTCCGAGACGCGACCCCGGGTTTGTTTTCCCGCCAGAGATCACCCAATTGATTCAGCAGCAGAACACTTTGATCCAAACATTGGTACAGAACCAAGGCAACAACAAAAACAACAACAACCCACCACCACCACCTGTGGATCACTTGACTCGTTTCCTTAGGCTGAATCCGCCAGTGTATTCAAGTAGCACCGAGCCGATTGTAGCAGATGATTGGCTCCGTACGATAGGGAGGGAGTTGACCACTGCAGGATGTACAAATGGAGAGAAGGTGAAGTTTGCTGCACACCAGCTTGAAGGACCCGCAGCAGCATGGTGGGAGAATTTTACAGCCACTTACCACATGACACCTTTGTCACATGGGATCAGTTTCAGCAAGCTTTCCGCACTGCCCATGTCTCAGCAGGAGCTATTGCCATGAAGAAGCGTGAATTTCGCAACTTACGCCAAGGAGGAAGGACTGTTGGCCAGTATGTGGATGATTTTAGTAAGTTAGCACGTTATGCCCCAGATGACGTTGCTACAGATGCAGCTAAGCAGGAGAAGTTTCTGGAAGGACTGAATGATGAGTTAAGCATGCAGTTGATGGTAGCCAGTTTCAACAACTACCAGGAGTTGGTAGACCGTGCCCTCATGATTGAAGGAAAGCAGCAGCAAATTGAGAGCCGCAAGAGCCATGTCAATACGCTATTGACGGTAGAAATACCAAAGGAGCTAGCAGAAGATCTTCGTGAGCTATGTTTGGAAATAGTTCCGAGAGGCTACGTAGCAGCATCGGAGATTCAGTCTACCTTGATGGATAAAATCAGGGAAGCTCAGAAAAAGGACAAAGAGACTGCGGATATAAAGAAGAAAATGAGCGAAGGAAAAGCTAAGGGATTTCGTGAGGATGAGCACGATACCCTATGTTTTGAGGACCGTATTTACGTGCCAATGACCCGGAGATCAGGAAGTTGATTCTGCAAGAGGCACATAATTCACCCTATTCGATTCACCCAGGAAATACCAAGATGTATTTGGATTTGAAGGAAACGTTCTGGTGGACCGGAATGAAGAAGGATATCGCGGAGTATGTAGCAGTTTGCGATGTATGTCAGAGAGTGAAGGCAGAACATCAGAAGCCACCAGGATTGTTGCAGCCATTGCCAATACCCGAATGGAAGTGGGATAAACTAGGCATGGATTTCATTACGGGTTTGCCAAAGACTCGTTCAGGCTATGATTCGATTTGGGTTATAGTCGACCGCTTGACGAAGGTAGCGCATTTCAATCCAGTCAAGACTACCTATAGCAGTGCTAAGTTGGCAAAGATATATATGACCAGGATTGTGTGTTTGCACGGAGTTCCGAGGAGTATCGTATCAGATAGAGGAACTCAATTTACCTCAAAGTTTTGGAATCAGTTGCATGAAACGTTAGGAACCAGGCTAGAATTCAGTACAACTTTTCACCCACAGACGGATGGACAGACAGAGAGAGTCAATCAGATTTTGGAGGATATGCTGAGAGCTTGTGCACTAGATTTTGGATCTAGTTGGGACGATAACTTGCCGTATGCAGAGTTTTCTTATAACAACAGTTACCAAACCAGCTTGAAGATGGCACCTTTCGAGGCTTTATGCGGAAGGAGGTGCAGGACACCGTTATCATGGGACGAAGTTGGAGACCGTCGATTGTTTGGACCAGATTTGATTAAGGAGTGCGAGCGAAGGTTAAGTTGATTCGCGATAGGCTCAAGGTAGCCAGACAGAACAGAAAAGCTATGCGGATTCAAAACGCAAGGCGATAGAATATGAAGTTGGAGACATAATTTATCTTAGAGTATCCCCACTTCGAGGAGTTAAGCGATTTGGAGTTAAAGGAAAATTAGCACCACGTTTCGTTGGACCGTATAGGATCTTGCAACGCACGGGAGAAGTTGCTTATAAGCTGGAATTGCCAGAGGGACTGTCAGGAGTTCATGATGTATTCCATGTTTCTCAGCTGAAGAAATGTCACGCCGAGATGGCGGAAGTACCGCTAAGAGATACAGTGCCACTTGAAGCAATTCAGTTGAAGGATGATTTAATATATGAGGAGGAACCAGTCAGGATTCTCGAATATGCCAGCAGAGTTACTCGCAGCAAGGTTATCAAGTTCTGCAAGGTTCAGTGGAGCCACCACACTGAGGATGAATCCACCTGGGAAAGAGAAGAAGATTTGCTCAAGGACCACCCTCACCTATTTTCTAGCCAACCCGAATCTCGAGGGCGAGATTCATCTTAAGGGGGGTAGGTTTGTAACATCCCAAATTTTCAATTTGGAATGTTATACATTAGATCAACATGCATATCATATTTTCTTGCATTTTGTTTGATCCTAGAAATTTCACGCAACTCAAGGACCCTCGGAGAGAGTTGGAGATTTCGAGATTTTCGTATTTGAGTTCTCTAAAAACTATGAAAAGAGGATCATTGGATTTATTTATTTTATCTTCAAATATTTTTCCAATATCAAAAATAAGAGAGGGAATAATATGACTTTCCCAAAATTTAGGAAAAATGAAGATTTAATAAATAAATCAAATTTATGATTTTTATAGGAGTTTATTTGAATTAGGGAAAAATGCGTGTTTTCAAAAATTGCATTTTAGGCGAGTAAAAGTTCATTTTGTTCGACTCATTTTTAGGAGTCGGGAAAGTTTACTTTATTAATTTTGGAGTTCGTTTAGATTTTTCTCTGTATTTTTCTCTTGTGAAACCGATTTAAAAAAAAACAAGAGTCATGGCGCCTTGGGCCAAAGGCCCAAGCTGTAAGCCAACCCGGCGGCCAGAGGCCAAGGCCATCAGCTTGGAGGCCAGGAGCGAGGCCGCCCGGTTTCCTTTTCTATTACAAATCCTAGTAGGATTTGGACCCGTTTCGTTATTCCGTTTTATTCCTAGGATTCCTAATCCTACTCTAATTCTTGTCCCCTACTCCAAGCAAAAAACCCTCCCCTCCCCAATATAAATACCCAAGCACCCCCCCTCTAACACATCAAACCAACACCTCTCCTCTCCTCTCCTCACCGCCGCCGCCGCCAAGTGCCACCGCCTCCCCTCACCAGCGCCGCCGCCACCCGCCGCCGCCGCCCTACGCCGCCACCGCCACCCAACGCCGCCGCCGCCGGAGCCCCTCGCCTCTTCGAGGTACTAGCCCCACGCCGCGTCACCTTTTCTTTTCCTCGGTTCGGTTTTTCGTAAATCGTTTCGGTTTCCGTTCTGGTTTTCTAGATCGGTTTTTCGTTTCGGTCTTCTTTCCGAAACCCTAGATCGGTTTTTCTCGCCGATTTTTCTTTCCGGTTTTTTTAGCAAGCGTTCGCCGGACCGTTCGTCCTAACGAACGTGGTCACCGGTTTGCTTCGGTTAATGAACGTCCGTTCGTTCAACCGTTCGTCGTTTTCTTTCTCATCGGATTTATTCCGCTATTTTTCTGATAGCGATTTCAGATCCGATTTTCTTTCGAGTTTATCTTCTCGCTCGTTTATCGGAATCAGGTGATTCAAGCACCTGGAGTTTCGTTTCGAAACCGCCGTTTCGACTAATCAACTTAAACAAAGTTTTGCTACTATAAAAATTAGATTTAGTTTCAACTTGCTAGAACCAAGTTGTTTTCTTTCGTCGTTTGACTTTCGTTGCTTTATTAGATTCGATTCTTTTGCAACCAGGGTTCTTAAGTTGAACTTTCTTGTTAGATTTTTTATTCGAGATTTACCTGTGCATTAGGTGAGTACTTATTGTAGGCTTGTTGTTTGTCTGCGATAGATCACCCGGAGTGCGCCGCTTGTTACTTCGAGTCTCTAGGTTTCATGGATCGTCAGCAAGGCAAGTAACACTTGATCATATCTTTCTACTACCCAGTTTTTATGCATTAGATCAATCCTCAAACATTGCATGATTAGGAGCTAATTAAATTGTGGGATGGGAAGTAGATGAGGTAGTACCTATTACCTGTATTACTTATGAAACCTTTGGGAGTTACTTCTACGTTTGTTTATTATGCCATGCTATGCTAGTAGACGTGGATTGGGTGAGTGAATATCCATGACAGATGTGAGATTGTTATTAATGGTTTATCTAAGGTGGCAACTTAAATACACATCTGGGTGGATTGAGGCACCTGTTTTCTAGCAGGACTTGCCTGTATTTCTTCGGACCGCCACCCAGGCTCAAAGGGATCATAAGATAATTCATACTAGTAACTTACGTGTGCAGCCACAAGCCATTATGGGCTCTGGCATAGTTGACTAAGTCGTGCGAACTCTTATAGTGGTGGACTAGCAGATGTAGGGGATGTAGGTGTACGGTCCACCCATCGTAAGGTGCTAAGCGCTTACGAAGACTATGTCTCGGTCATCCGTCTCTCAAACACCATGTAGTCACGAGAAACCAAGCAGAGGCGATCGAGTCTTGTGGGGAAAAGTCATAAAACTCTGCAGAGTGTATAAACTAATCATGATTAGCCGTGTCCCGGTTATGGACATCTTGAGTATCTAGTACTTGAATATCATGTGAATCTCAACATGTTACTCTAATTAATATTGTTGGGTTTTTAATGAGTACTTTTAATTGGGATTGAGGATCCGTCAACCATTCTCAATGTTTAACAACCACCATGATAGTTAAACAAATTTATTCTTTTGCGATGAGGAAAAAGCGGCTTTATGCAAAAGCTGTAACCGTGAGAGCTTTACCACCAGCCACATATGCATGTAGTACAGGCTTATCATCCATTATTCTGTATGTGTTACATTGCGGCATATTCCATGTCTTGACCCGTTTCGGCTGCAACTTTCATGTTGCGAGACTTTCGAACGACAGTAAGGTGCTTTTAGGTCGTGGTTCTATACTCGATGATGCGGCATTTGGAGTTGATGGACTCACTTATCTTCCAAGTCTTCCATTGTTATCGTTATTAGATGGCCTTAAGCCATTTTTATTGTAATAAGTCCTCTTTTGAGCAACGATGTAATAAGTGTGTGATTGCTACTCTGTTATAAATCCTTCGAAGTACTGTGTGGTGTCAGCATTACTGATCCAGGGATGACACCTGAGCACAGAGACTTGATCCATTCGGGTCGGGTCGCTACAGGAACGCAACCGAGTAGACTTTGGGCTTTAGGATCCGTGCAAGGCCCAAGTGTTGAGCACACGACGGATGCCTATAAATAGTGGAGGTGCGGCACACTTATTCGATTGATCGCTTCGGTGTTGCGACTAGGGTTTGCATGTGTTGCGAATAGCCACCTCCACTTGTTGCCGACTGTGTGATCGGACCTAGCAGTCTGCCGCACGGTGTTCGGCGCAGATACCGTTAGAGGCGGTGCACTTGTGCCGCTCCGGTGAACCTGTACGTGGGAACCGACGACCGACTGTTCGAGGGAGATCGGACGAGGAGGAGACGATCCACGTGGACGCGCTGCCCCAACTCTTCTTCCGCTGCACGGCACTGCGCGTCTAGTGATAACGATTCGTGATCCATTCCCGTAGCATGTTCCTGGATGTTCTGCGCGTAGGAAAATTTTAAATTTGCAGTCGGCGCACCCTACCGTAGAATCCAACATGAGTAAGGTGACCTAACACAAACCGTTTTCAAGAGGAAGTCGTGTGTGATTGTTCATTGATCCAACATGGTTTATTCCTAAAAACTGCGTGTGTTTCCTGAGGTCATCGCCCATGGTATTTTCTCAATAACCGTTTGTAATGGAAAAACCCAATTAGCAGGCTAATTGGCCTATTATTAATAATCCATTTATTAATCTAATTGACATTTCATAAAGCACACAATATATTTCATTTCGTATTAAGGAAGCATGATTTCATAATTGAAATACATCATAGTACAACATCATATAGCTTCAGCACTCAGCTACCCCATTACACAACTGCACCAGCAACAAGTTTCACATGCAACATCTATAACCTTTCGAAATTAGCATCATAGATGGTACATAGACAGATGAATCTCATATGGAAAATTGCTGAAGCGGAAGGCGAATATTGAGCCTTCATTGATGTTGAAGGTCTGTGCAAGTTTACGCCAGTGCCTGTGGATGATTGATCGTCCATCCTATGTCCTCTTCAGGAACACCTCAATATTGAACCGTGGGTGTTGTATGAATACCTTCCTCGCCTCTTGACCATACAGATGGTTTGAGAGGTAATCATCAGTGAATTGCTTTGAAAAGGTCTGAAAACAAGGATGTGCGTAAATATTTTATCTAGATTGGAAATGGGGAAAAGGAATAAAAAAGCCAAGGTATAATAGTTAGTACCATCCTGTAGTGAACTGATGTCTTCTTCATTATGCAGACAAAGATCTTGTTGTTTTTTGTCGCCAATTTCTTCATCCTAACAATCTTTCTGAGTTTCTTGACTTGATTGATATTCATGGACAACTCATTTTCCCATATGCAAAAAGGGTCGATCAGTGGGTCAAAACCTCAAATAAGAGGACCTACATGTGCAAGACCAAAATGTTAAAAACCTAAATATTAGAATGGTTCTTGTAATTGCACAATAATGTGCTATTAGACAAAGGACCATGCATGTCACTATAAAAAAAAGACACATCCGTGACATTTTGGGCCGAACGAATTTTTTTTCTATCATACATATGACACTTCTATGATGATAATTGTGACAAAACCCGGTATCATCATAGATGTGGTTGGCTCCTACTTCTATGACAAAAAATCATGACAGAAAATGGGCTTTTCGTCCTGGGCGGGCCGGAGACGCAGCTGCATGACATTCTTTGGGTCGTCCATGACGGAAAACCCGTGGTAGAAGCGAGGGAGAGGAAAATTTCGGGGAGTTGCCGGTTACGGTGGGAGGTCGGGGGCGGAGCGATGCGCGTTTCTCTTGTACGTACGCGCGTGTGTGCGAGGCGTTGGCTCTAACTGAAGCCGAGCGAGGCGTTGGGCTCTAACTGAACCCGAGCGATTGCACTCCAAGCTACGCGTTACTGAACCCGAGGGATCGATTGATGGCTGTTAACTGAACCCGATGGAGCGATTCCTTTGCTACTGCTGCTAACTGAAGCCGATCGATGCTTCCTCTGGGATGAATAGTGAGCATTGCGGGGGGGGGGGGGGTGGGTTTGGATGAACAGTGAGCGGTGGCGTTGCCTCTGGATGAACATGAACCTGTGGTGTGGAGGGTTGGATGAATAATAGACGATGGAGGGTTGGCCGTGGAGGGGTGGTTGAACAGGACCCCGTGGTGTGGAAGGCTGGATGAGCGATGAAGCGGTGGAGGGTGGCCGTGGAGGGGTGGTTGAGCGATGGCCGGTGGAGTAGCGCACGGTGGAGGCTGGATGAGCAGGAGCCCGTGGAGGCTGGAGGAGGTCGACGGTGGAGATGAACAGTATCCCATGGAGTCCGTTTATGCGTCGCCACACCCTCCCGATGAACAGGACCCCGTTTGACCGTAGGGAGGTCCGTTTAAATCCCGTTTTGCGATGCGCCACACCCCTCCCGATCAACGGGACCCCCATTTCGACCGTAGGAGGTCCGTTTCCTCCGTTTTGGCGACGCCACACCCTCCCGATCAACAGGACCCCGTTTCGACCGTAGGGAGGTCCGTTTCCTCCGCTTTTGGCGATACGCCAGGCCCCTCCCGATCAACAGGACCCCGTTTCGAACGTGGCCGGTCGAACACAAGGCCGTGTCCTCCGTTGTGCGGTACGCCAGGCCTCGTTTCCATCGCCAGTTCCATCCAAGCCCTCCCGATGAACATGACCACGCATTCCGTTCCGACCTAGCCGGTTGGCTCCCCATGAACACGACGACGACGCTGTTTCTCCGTTCCGACCCAGCCATGTACTTATGGGCGAGTAGGCGTTCGAGACCCTTCCCGTATGTACGTACGTGGCCGTATTTTCTTTCTTGCACCCTCGCCGATGTAAGTACGTGTACATGCTACGTGCGCGCCTCTACTACGACATGTGCGCGCCTCTACATCCACCGGTATATATATGCGTACCGTCGCGACCAGAATGACAATGCTACGACGCTTCGACCAGGTGGATCCCGACCGCCGTGCACTTCCTTGCGTGCGAAGATGTAGCTGGTGGGTCCCAGCAGTCAGGGGGGTGAATCGTTTTGGTTTTACTTTTGCCCGGATGCACTTCCTTGCGTGCGAAGATGTAGCTGCTGGGTCCCAGCAGTCAGGGGGCGAATCGTTTTTTTTTGCTCGGACGCACTTCCTTGCGTGCGATGGTGTAGCAGGAGGGTCCCAGCGGTGGGGAAACATTTTTTCACGAAATATGGTGGCCCGTCCGGTGGGTCCCCGCTGTCGGTGGAGGAATAATTATTTTGCGGCGTAATAAGGAGGCACTTCCTTGCTGCGGCCGTGGACCCAAATCGGCCTCTCCATGTACGATCCACGTCCGATGGAAGCCGTTCCTTGACCACGTTGACCATGCCGCGCCCTGAGCACCAGGGCGGTGGACGACGGTGAGGCCTAGGAAGGGGACGACGCGGAGCCGGGGAAGACGCGGCAGTGGATGCCCACGCGTAGAGGAGTACGAGGGTTCACTGGTTCGCTGCGGTGTGAGGCTGCTGTCGCCGCAGAATAACAGGGGGTGTGGGTGAGTAGAGGGATGGCCTGGCCAGCGGTGGGAGTAGTAGGGGGCGGTGAGGCCTCCGCCGCATCGCAGCCGGCCACGGGAGGCAGGAGCACGAGGCACGACCGGCGCTCGTTTGGGCGGCTGGAGCAAGAAGACCAGAGGTTGAAGAAGCACTACGGACGTTGGATGGACATCGTATGGTCACTGGAGCTAGAATCGTGCATATTGTCTAAGTTGGCAAAGCCCTCCGTCCCCGTCAACTTAGTAGGCCCACAAGTCAGCCTACCACTATACTGGGTCCCAGCTAACAGGGGGAGTATTCATTTTTTTGTGCGTAATAAGGAGGCACTTCCTTGCGTGCGAAGATATAGCTGGTGGGTCCGAGCTGTCAGCGGCGGTAACATTTTTTTCGCGAAATACTGAGGCCCTTTCGGTGGGTCCCTGATGTCAGGTGGACGAATCATTATTTTGCGCGTAATAAGGAGGCATTTCCTTGCGTGCAGCCGTGGACCCAGCTGTCGGCCTCTCCACATCTGATCCACTTCAGATGCATGTCGATGCGTTGACCACGTTGACCAGGCCGTGCCGAGAGCACCAGAGGCGGTGGACGACGGCGAGGCCTAGGAAGGAACGACACGGAGGCAGGGGAAGACTCAGCAGTTGTTTCCCACGCGAGGGGAGTACGACCGAACGAGGGTTCTTGGTTCGCCCGCCATCGCCGGAGAATAACGGCAGGTGTGGGTGAGTAGAGGGATGGCTAGGCCGGTGATGGGAGTATGGTGGGCGGTGAGGCTGCTGGCGGCGGCATATAGCTGGCATGAGGAGGAGGGAGCGAGCAGCCCGCCGACGCTTGTTTGAGCGGGCTGGAGCAGAAGATGAGAGATTGAAGAAGACGACGGCCGTTGGATGGACATCCAACCGTCCTTGCTTGTCGTCAACCTTTTTTTTAGGAAAGCCTCAAATCTGTGGAAAACAGCATACAACCTATCTGCCATTATTTCTAATAATTTACAGCCCATTTGCTAATTCTTAAGGTTTTTTTGGAGCCCATATTCTTTTTGTTAGCACTACAGCCCATATTGTGGCCACGGTTAAAAAATTATACGAAGTTTTGCATATTTCGCTGCGGTCCGAACTGTTTTTAATCCCAAAATTTCGACTCACACTCAAACTGATTTTAAAAATAAATGTATATCAATATAAATCCAACAAATTCTCCACGCATAAAAATTAATGTAATTTAAAATCTTGAAATGAAAAAAATATATTTCAAACTAATTGCCGGTTTGATATGTTTTAAAAATGTACAACCCATTTCTCATTACTGATGGGCCATTTTCTCGCCACCGAATGAAAAGCTCTCCTCGTCTTGAAAGATTTGTAGCCCAACAGCCCGACAAAGTGACTTAATTGGCAAATCGTAAAAAACTGGTCATGGCCGTGGACCCAAATCGGCCTCTCCACGTATGGTACTCTTCCGATGGAAGTCGTTCCTTGACCACGTTGACCACGCTTGTGAGAGCACCACGGGCGGTGGGCGACGATGATGCCTAGGAAGGGACGACGTGGAGCCGGGAAAACGCGGCGGTGGAAGCCAGCAGCGTCTGAAGTACGAGGGTTCACTGGTTTGGCTGCGGTGTGAGGCTGCCGTCGCCGCAGGGCCTGGCCAGCGGTGGGAATAGTAGGGGGCGGTGAGGCCTCCACGGCAGCACAGCCGGCCACGGGAGGCAGGAGCATGCGGCACGACCGGCGCTGCTTTGGGCGGCTGGAGCAAGAAGACCAGAGGTTGAAGAAGCACTACGGCCGTTGGATGGACATCGTACGGTCACTGGAGCTAGAATCGTTCATATTGACTAAGTTGACAAAGCCCTTCGGCCCCGTCAACTTAGTAGGCCCACAAGACAGCCTCGCACCAAGGTGGGTCCCAGCTAGCCGGGGGAGTATTCATTTTTTTGTGCGTAATAAGGAGGCACTTCCGGTGGGTCCGAGCTGACAGCGGGGGAACGTTTTTTTCACGAAATACGGTGGCCCGTCCGGTGGGTCCCAGCAGTCAGGGGGAAATGATTTATTTCGCAAAATACTAGTCGCCCGTCCGGTGGGTCCCCGCTGTCAGGTGGAGGAATAATTATTTTCCGCGTAATAAGGAGACACTTCCTTGCGGCTGCCGTGGACCCAGCTGTCAGCCTCTCCACGTACAGTACTCTTCTGATGGAAGTCGGTCGTTGACCACATTGACCACACCGCGCCGAGAGCACCACGGCGGTGGACGACGGCGAGGCCTAGAAAAGGGACGACGCGGAGCCGGGCCACGGGAGGCAGGAGCAGGCGGTAGCACAGCCGGCCACGGGAGGCGGGAAGCGGCACGGCCGGCGCTGCTTGGGGCGGCCGGAGCAAGAAGACCAGAGGTTGAAGAAGCCATATGGCCGTTGGATGGACATCATACGATCACTGGAGTATTGACTAAGTTGAAAAAGCCCTCCGTCCCCGTCAACTTAGTAGGCCCACAAGTCAGCCCAACAATATGGTGGGTCCCAGCTAGCAGGGGGTATTCATTTTTTATGGGCGTAATAAGGAGGCCCTTCCTTGCGTGCGAAGATATAGCTGGTGGGTCCGACCTGTCAGCGGGGGGAACATTTTTTTCGCGAAATACAGAGGCCCTTCCTGTGTGTCCTAGCTGTCAGGTGGAGGAATCATTATTTTTTGCGTAATAAGGAGGCATTTCCTTGCGTGCGGCCGTGGACCCAACTGTCAGCCTCTCCACGTACAGTCCACTTCTGATGGATGTCGTTCATTGACCACGTTGACCAGGTCGCGCCGAGAGCACCAGGGCGGTGGACGACGGCGAGGCCTAGGAAGGGAACGACACGGAGCCAGGGAATACTCAGCAGTTGTTTCCCATGCGGAGGAGTACGAGGGTTTACTGGTTCATCTGCCGTCGCCGGAGAATAACAACATGTGTGGGTGAGTAGAGGGATGGCTAGGCCAGCGATGGGAGTACGATGGGGCCGTGAGGCCTGCGCAGCAGCATAGCCGGCCGCGGGAGGAGGGAGCAAGCAGTCCCGCCGGCGCTTGTTTGAGCGGCTGGAGCATGAAGAGCAGAGATTGAAGAAGCACGACAACCGTTCGATGGATATCCAACAATCACTGCTCTCGTGTGTTGACTAAGTTGACAGTATGCTATGCAAAGCGCCAACCTTTTTTAGAAAGCATACGCGTCAACCTGTAGTAGGCGCACAAGTCAGCCTCAAATCTATGGAAAACAGCATACATCCCATCTGCCATTATTTCTAATAATATACATCCCATTTGCTAATTCTTAAGATTTTTTTTGGAGCCCATCTTATTTTTGTTAGCATTACACCCCATATTGTGGCCACGGTTAAAAAGTATACGAAATTTTGCATATTTCAAAAGCGGTCAACTGTTGTTAATCCAGAAATATCGATTCACATCAAACTATTTTGAAAAATAATTTATATAAATATAAAATCAAAATAATTGTCCACGCATAAAATTCTATGGAATTTAAGATCTTGTAATGAAAAAAATGAAACTAATTCCGGTTTGATGTATTTTAAAAATGTACATGCCATTTACGGGCAAACCGAATGAAACTCTCCTCGTCTTGAAACATTTGCAGCCAATGAGGCTGATAAAGCAAGTAGGCCTTGTTTGGGTATTTCTTTAAAAAATAGAACTGGGCTAGCCATTTTCAAAGAAAAAAACACAACTGGGCTCATGATGTGGTAAACATAAATAAAACCACAGCTAGGCGGGCCACAGCCCGTTGTTACCCTCGATCCGTCGCTAAAACTAGTATAAATAACAACTGCTTGTTCCTCATTGTCTAAAAAACTGCTTGTTCCTAAAAAAAAACCTGCGACTTCTTTGGGTCCTGGTGTCGGCCGCCGTAGTGTAATTCTCTCGTTTATTGACTACGTTGGCGATGGCGTGAGCCCCAGATGTCCAACCATTAGGAGGAACCATATTTTTGGGCTTGTACTATAGAGGCACTTGCTTGCATCTTGCCATGATGCTGGTGGGTCCCTCATCATCCTCTCCACGACAAATCATCTCCTTGTTCCTCTCGGTTGTTGACGATGTTGACAACGCAAGAGGGCGGCGCATCACAAGACGGCAGCGAACCAAGGCCGCAAGGTGGAGGACGACGGCGAGGCCTCGGACGGAACTAACAGAGCCGTTGAAGATGCGCCGTCCGATCGCAGCGGAGGGGAGTACGAGGTTGACTGGTGGGGTGGTGGGGGCTAGTCACTTGGCTTCAGTAATGCAGATGAGCTCAAGCAGCCGGCATGAGTGATGTTATTTCCCTTGGTTGTGATTTGTTACAATATTTCACTCTAAATTAAATGAATGGCAAGCCATTTGCCTTGTTTCAAAGAAAATATGACAGTCCACAGCCGAGTTGAAAAGGGCAGGAACATCTAACTCCAGCTTACAAACTGTACAAAAGCATGAGGGTTGATTGTTCATCAGGTTTACAAAAACCCAGATTGAAAAGGGCAACAACATCTAACTCGGCCTTTGTTTTCGGCGATCACGGTCAAATGGATCGGTCAGGTCCATAGAATGAACATCCTGGATCGTAAAATTTCTGGATTATGACCACAATATGTTGTAAATAGAAGCCCGACACGTTCGAAGCTCTTTTGCCCACGAAACTCCTTTTTTTGCTCTTCGACATACCCATCCGTCAAAACCATGCTGCTGATAAACTTAAGCCTGATGGACAATAGTAACCTCGCATTCAGCAGGAAGAATGTGACAAATCTTGTGTTTGCACGGTTGTCTACATATCGTTCTAGCGTTATTGTCTTCAATCGAATCTCATGAGAAGTGAGAAAATCCCGATGCTTACGAATCCACCGATTGGTTATAACTTTCTTACCCCGTCCTGTTGCCTAAATAGACATGAAAAATGAAAATAGTTAAGGTCTAAAAAAAGAGTGTCGAAAGAGCAACAACTGAACGGTTAATTCTAGTACACTATATGCGGGCTTCCAATGTGCGTGAAATTATCACCTTTATATACAACTTCTCCAGACATGGAAAGCATTGCAGCAAGCCAATAATCTTGTTCAGATCAAAACTATTCATTTGGATATATAAGATCTTGACAGAATCCAGCACCATTGATAGGCCATCCATGGATAAACTCTTCATTGAGCATAGAACATAATATTAGTACAAAATGTGTATTCCCAGATGATATATAAATTATGCATAGAAATTTAAAATGCAGCATATGGTTACAAGTGTAGATGATAATATAAAGTACCTGAAGAACTCTGGAGCCAAACACCATATTGAAATGAGCACAGAGATCATGTATTACACCCAAGGTCTCCAGTTTAGGCACAGAGAGGACGGTTATTTGCAAAGGTGAATAACTAGAATCAAGGATCAACCTTTGAAGTGAAGGGGCATCTTGGATGATGAGTTGCCTTCCGTCAAAAGAAATTCCAATTCTTACAAGGTTAGGCGACTTTATTTGGAGACAACCGATTCTAATCTGTGAAAACAAGCACCAAGCACTCCAGCGCAGGGCAACTGGAGTGGATGATGCTATGCAATGAGGCCTCCGATATACGAACCCGCACAAGTGAAAGTTTCTTGAGAAATGGGAGTCGAAGGTTTAGTACCAGATTTTCTAGAAGGTAGCACAACGCAAAGGTGGCGGTGTGGAGAGAGGAGGAAAACCGTGAGATGGACATTGGTGCTGAGGGCACAAGTTCATGGCGTTCAGTATGTGGTATGTGATTTCCAGGGGAATAGTAGAACTCAAGCAGCTGTAGTTCTGAGAATTCAGGGGATTTCAGCCAGGCGTCCACTGAGCAGGGCATGGTATGCTTGCTCAGGTAGCATGACGGGATGCAGAGGCTTTGAACGGAGCCTTGGTGGGAGGAGATGATGGATCTGGGGATTTCAAAATCATTGAAGAGAGATAGCTGCCGACAGTCGAGATTAAGGGGCACGACACGCCATAGAGGGCGCCACCGAATTGAGAGGACTTGGGTGCGGCAGCAATCCTTGGTGGGGAGAAGCGAGATGATCTCCCCAAGGGCCAAGGCGTCAGGGAGATCGCTGATGCGGTCCACCCGAGATTCTCTGAGTTCCTGGGATCCGGTGGGGCGGGTCGCCCGCTTCTCCTGCTGCCGGGTGAGGGATCTACACAGGCGTCGCCCGTGGCGGGAGCCTCATCTTCTTGGCGCTGGGGTCACCGACTACATTTTCTCGAGGCGTCACGTCGGCGCTCACGGATTTGAGCAGAGTAACGAATGACGAGCCTAGTTGTAGTAGCGAAGAAGAAGGGGAGCTGGGGTTTTCTGTGGGAGTGAGGAAGAAGGGGAGCTGGGGTTTTCTGTAGGGAGTGAGGTGAGGAATTTGGGGTACGAGGGAGCGAGCTGACATGAGGTGGGTGGGAGCGAGGAGGAAGAAGAGCACCCAGGTTTTTTGTGGGGAGGGGGTGTCTTTGGGTGTGGGTGGGTAGCGCCTTTTGAATTGATTTTACTATTTACTAGTGTGGAATGGCTGTTTTGTCTTGGGCCCAGAGAAACAATTACTACTAGTACAGTGGAGACACTCTACAGCTACCCAGAAAAACAATTACTACTAGTACAGTGGAGACACTCTACCGCTTCTGGCTCCTCCTAGGTCATTGAAACGTCTCCCTCTACTGAATGCCGTTATACTTTTCTTCACCAACATGCGGGCCATGCAGCGCGCGGGCCCAAATGACATCCACCAAATTAGCAGGCAGTATGCAAAGGAGAAGTCACCGGTCGTAACGAGCCGTCAGATCACAAAACCCCACCTCCCTTGAGTCTAAGTTTGATGGACAGAAGCAACCATCATTTCATTCATCGCTGAATCCCCTTTTCCCTCACCGTCTTCAAGAAAGGCAACACTCGCATTCCGCCATCGTTCTTCTCTCCCAGCGAAGGGAAGGTAAGCGGATCCGTGATGTTGGTATATTTTCGTTCGAGAGAAAAAAAGAACTTTTGCAAAGCAGTAACCGATCCTCACTCTCTTTTTTGTTTCATTGTCATTGCGATTGTGTTTTCCTTTCAGTGGTCTCCTAGTATTCATCGGTTTCATGATGGACCAAGGAGAACCAGGCAAAGATCTGCCGATATTGGAGCAGACGAGGGAGGCTGATCCCTACATGACAGAGAGCTCCAAGAAGATGGAGGCAGCCACCGAGCCGACCCCAGATACGCTCACGTCCACTACTGAGATGGTCAACGCCCCGTTTGAGGTTCTGACCCCGTGGCACTGCAGAGCAGTTTTCCCCTTCGAGGATGTGTCCCCCTGCTGAGCTGCCCAAGGTGATTTCCTTCTTTGCCGATCTCGATTGTGGTTTTTCATCTAAGTATGTGGTGATTTTTTTAGAAAAGGAAGTATGTGGCAATTAATAATGCAAAATTTTTTTAGCTTCGATGCCATGCTATACATAGTGTTTTAAATAACTTGTGGTTCTTATACTGAAAAGTAATTCAGAATTTGTTTCTGTTTCAATTAGAGCCCTGATGCAGACAAGGATTGTGTGGTTGTGCATGTCACTCGCTATGAGGCGGACGACTTCGAATATACGCCTTTGGGAAAACAGAGTTCTTAGGCTGTTGGATCCTCGGAAGCCATTGCGGTTATACCAATGAAGAGTTGTATTCCAGCCTCACTTTGTTGTCGAGCGTGTTGTCCGGTGTCTTTGAAGCACAAGAAGTTCAAAGCTACTCCTTCGTTTGTGAGGCATACTGTTCTTGTCAAGCTTACGCATGAAGATGACATGGCATGCCTCCACAAACAAGTTTATCAGTGGCAAGGCCACAAGGTTGTCTTCATGAAGGTTCACAGGATTGAGCTGCTGTGGGACGTCCTCGGTGATGTTCATGGCAAGGTTCGTCTTGTGTCCAGCCCAAATTAGATCAAGGCATGAAATAGTTGCCCTAGCTAGTGTTTAATAGCAGTTTGGATTATGTCTAATTATCCGAACCTTGCATGTTATCGACCCCTCTGGGGCTAGTGCTCTGTTTGAATCCGTCTATGGGAACTGCTGCTACTTTTGTGTGCCCGTGAATCATGTGAGAACCATCGTAATTGTTGCGAAACAGATGCGTCCTCACTAGTTTTTTCATGAATATGGCATGGTAAGATATAAGTTGTCACGGTTTATCATACGAGCGGTGTGTGTTTTGATGAAATAGAGCACTTCGTTCGAGAACCGTGCTTGACGTATCCATAAGTACTTGTAAACACTGTTGGTGCTACCCCACTTGTAAGCAGTTGTGCAAAACACGACACATTGGCTCAGCTCGCTTCAACACTAGGCTATCGACCATATAACAATCAACAATCTGCTGTCTGACATATAAGCAACTACTATGTATCTTGTTACAGTGGTTCATGCAGTTAATTGAGGCCACAATGTAATAAATTCCAAACGCTCACACGCTAGTCCAGCGCTCATGTGGAACACTCACAATTAAACTCGTCTTCATAAAAATCTTGAAAAGCATAAGTTAAGCAATTTTATACATCTCAATGATTCATAGAACATAACAAACATATACTAGTTCACAGCAAAAGACAAAAGTTGTGAGAAGGTTTACAAATCGAGGAAAAAAACAAGCAAGGCTTCTCTGAGCAAAAGGGCCTCCCGGCAGGCTTAAATTTCCTGGAGTTCACTCTGGTTTTTCTTGTTGCCACCATTCAGGGTTAGGTTCTCTCATTCCGAATAACCGAGTTATAATTGTGGTCTCAATTTGGAATCTTTGAACTGAACCATGCGATTATCTTGACCAGCTGAAATGCTTGTGCATTCCACTAAATTTAATCACCGCTATTTGCAGAAATAAGCATACCACAATGCCTCTTGTCCGCGCACCTGTCCAAAAAACCGCCGAGCAGCCGTGCCAGCTAGTCCTCGGCCCATGGATGAACTGGTAGAAAGTGCATTCCGGACTAGGATGCACGATTGTTTTAAGCTCGTCCACACTTGCAATCGAGGAAGTAAAGCGTCACGAATCAACTTCTTTTAGATTGCGTTGGTCATTCTACCTTAGTTACTACCAATGTAGGGGATACCTTGAAGGCGGGAGGTTAGACGACGGCAACGAGGATAGCCATCTCATTTTGCAGATTGTACTAAAACTGAGGTGTGTGCTTTTGATTGTGCGGATAGAAACGATACGGAGACGAGACATCCAAAGCGATATGGAGATGACATCCCTGTTTGCTCAAATCTGAAATACGGTTATTTAAACAGTGACACATATTACTACTTTCGCCGTTTCCTCTTAGAACCAAGTCCTAGATTCATGCTACAACTTTCCCACTTTCTTCCCTGTTTGAGCAGCGCTTTGAGTTCCTTTGTATGAACTAGCTTTACTTCTAATAATAGTAGAAGTCTAGGTGGTTTTGTAACAGCGGACGGAAGTAGAAAAGGATCCACACGAAGGGGGAAGAGCTGAGGCGATAGAGCAAGGCAGGTTTCGAAGGAATATATACCTGAGGGTCGTCGGCATGTGGCAAAGACGGCGTCGGGAGGCCGCATCTTGGCCACAATACCGCAGGGAGGAAGAAGGGGTCGGAGGCCCTCCCGAGCCGGCGCTCTCTCGAAGAGAACGACACGGCCGCCGACCGGGATGCGCGGGCAGCCGTTGGTCTCCTCCCTCGCCACCGACGACAGCGTGAACGATGCACCTACACCCCCTGTCCCGGTCGAGGTTGTCCGGCCGGATTTGTGACCAGCCGTGAGCTGAGAGAGAGAGAGTGTGGCCACCTATATATTGCTTAGATCTGGAGAGCATGAGAGACTGAACGAGAGGAACCCTAGTAAAGCAAGCGCTAAGGCTCCTGCTTTTATATATAGTGGAGTGATTTTGTTGTACCAGCTTCAAAAAAATGCGCTCCTACGTGTACCCGCGAGTGGGTGTGAGAGAACTAGTGCGTGCGTACACCGCTTCTCTTCGTGAGAGTATAATATATACTATGCCCAGATAACGTTCGCCACAAGAGTAATAGTATAAGTGTATGACGTGTGAGCTAAAATAAAATGTGCGCGCCGTCTTTTGTTTTTTAGAAGTTCTAAGGGTAGGGTGTGAAGAGCACATATGCGCGTGACGTCTACCTGCAGATAGAGGATGGGTGCGACGTGCGAGTCTGCGAGAGGACTCGGGAGAGTCGTGACTCGTGAGGGTGCGTGTGCGTGAGAGAGAGGGGGGCACGTATCAATGCAATGCATGTGTCCGTAAATCATTATCCGACAAAGGTTCGCCACAAGCCTTTTCCCGATTTAACGCTGTGAGAACCGTTAGATCGGCATCCGGCGGTGTCGGTTTTGCCATGTCATTTAATGTAACAGCCACTCCTCCTACACACAAATCTTCCACGTGAGTGTTAGCAACTGCCGTATGCTCCCTCCGTTCAAAATGCGGTGCATATAGCTTTATTGAAAATTAGAACCTCGCAAACTTTTACGAGCTTTCATGTACCAAATTGCACATGTAGAATACCCTGTATATATCATTTCATTCATCTTGATAGGTAACTATAAAGATGGGTGAGGAGTCTACAAAGAAAGACCATCGTATCACTGCAGCAATTTCAACCATCCTTTAGTGTCGAGGAATATCATTAGGAACTCTATATGATATGATTTTTATAGGATTTTTTCCTTTAGAGCCAATTGGTTCATAGGAATAGATTCATATACTCTACATTTCAAAGGAAATAAACATGATATCATTTCTATAGCTTTAGAGCCACTAGGTTCATATGAATGGATTCCTATACTCCCTTTATTTCAAAGGAAAATAAACATTAGCGTATATTCAATAGAAAAGTTCCTATCATATGAACCAAATTACATCTCTTTACTAATCCCTCCTCATAGGAATTGAGATACATGTCATCTCTAGATTCAATAGAAAAGTTCCTATGATGTGAACCAAATGACATCTCTTTTCCAATCCCTACTCATAGGAATTGAGATGCTCCATGTCATCTCTTTCGCTACAACTTCCACGTATGCATCTTCTATTCCTAAGTAGATAGTACAACCCACTAGTAGCTTTTTTCCAAAACATGCAACTATGGCACAAGAACTATATAGTGTGCCAAAAACTTTGAAAGATGGTCGCTGGATGAAGCTACAGACGGTGTAGAGATGGGCAAATCCGAGCACTCTCGGCCGTTGGATATCATCAACATTCCACCAGATACGCCACATGTACAATTTAGAAGACTCCATGGTTGAACTTAAGCATAATGCACAAACCTCAAAACACAAGCACTTCTCCATTGTTCTAGAATCTTACGTATCATAATTGATTATTTTTTCTAAATGAATTGCCATTATTTGTTTTTTACTTTATGATTTACAATGCACAACCCCATGAATCTTAACATTTTTATAAAACTAATTGATTTTGAATGACATGAACTATAAGAACTAAACGAACATCTACATCATGCATATATGACTCAAAGCTTTACATGCTATAGTGTGTATTTATTCATAATTTGGTTTCGAAATCTCATGCGTTCAATACATGTGTACCTTACTAGTTTTGAGTAGAGTAGAAAATTTCATGCGGCCCCGGTATATCAAAATGCAGGGCCCATGCATCATTGCCTTCGGTTGAACCTCGTCCACAATTTTTTGTACGTGCTATATCTCCACTGGTCCCCGAACCCAAAATGCTGCCTCGTTCCTCAGAAACCAAGCGGCCCACACATATTTAAGGCGTCGACTCGAACCCGTTTACTATGATGTGGCCCTGCACGCCGTAGTACTCCTACAAACCCTACCGCCGCACTCATCATCGGTTTTCTTCAAGAGGACGAGGGAGAAGCCGGTTTGTAGTGGAGGCGCTTTCAAAAAAAAAGGATCTGTAGTGGAGACCCCTACCCTAGGTAGCTGCCACACACATCATTGTTTTCTCTTTTCTTTATGCTCTTGCGCGCTAGAGTGAAATGATGGTTGCTTCGTCCGTCCAGCTTAATGCGGGAAAGGTGGGGCTTTGTGATTGGACCCCTCATCGCTCATTTTCTACTCTTTGCGGCGCTTCGACCGGGTGCCTCCAATTCCAACCGCTGCTCGAACTGTAATTTGGTGCATCATACGTGGATTAAGACGGTGGATGAGCCACATGTCCGCCAAAGGGGTCTGTTAAGTGTGTCGCCATTTCGTGTGCGGACTGACCTGCTTGAGTTGTTACGCCAACACGACAGGAGCAGCCTACCACTTGGTTTTGCTCCTTGGTGAATCCCGACTATAATGATCTAAAAAGATACGTGCTGAACTACCCTCTCCGTCTCGTTTTTTTATTTGTAGGCGTCTCGGTTTATAGGGCCTGCACGTAGTTCTAGGTCATCCATTTGACTAACTAAATATGAGTTACTATGTCACAAAAAGTATATCACTGGATTCTTATTGGTTGATATGTGAAGAAACAAGAAACGAGGTAGAAGTTAATGCACCGCGCCTTAGTATCGATGGGATTATTTGGTTTTCGTAAGATGGCGTGCGTTGGGTTGCAAGGGTGGTCATGAATGGGTTGGGATCGTTCGGAAAATAGACATGTTTGGTTATAAAGCACATGAATGGTTCGAGTAAAAAGAGAATATGCCTTGAAGATGCTGAACCATTCCACCCAACCAAATCAGTCGAATCAAATGGCCACCCTTTGCATGCATGACTATGTGAGCATGACCGGTGGTCCCGTATTAAATAATTAGCTCATCTCCTATATTCTGCCAAACACATGAATTGAACGGTTCAATCCCAAAAAAATTGAATGGTCCCAATCCATTCATACGATACCTTCAACCAAACGCATCCGACGGAGGGAGTAGTTGTATTTAAAAGTCGAGGGCGGGGCTTTTCCTACGCGGTAGGCAGGGCAGTTCCGCCTAGTCGGTTCGACAGAGACACGAGAAGACGAGGGAATAGGCTGCTGCAAACGTAGAGCTGTGTGATTTTACAGCGAGTTACTGCTGGACAGGCGGGGCCCCGTGATTTCACTTGCCATTATCATTTTAAGCTGACGGCCTTCTGACCGGCGTGAGTCTCCGATTCTGACCACCTCCATACAGGTGCCTCTCCCAATGCTCCACCATGTAGTAGTAGAGGCTGGCTCTTGCATGAGAGCCCACTTCTCCACTTTTTCCTTGCCTCTCTTTCCTCCACATATGCAAAAATGCCATGTAAAGCGCACTATTGTACTTACTTGCTCCTACAGGTGCTTAAGCTTGCCACATAGGCATAAAGTCCGATGTGGCAAGTTAATCAAGAAGAGAGAGACTAGTTTGGTGATCCAAGGAAGAAAGCAGGTGCTAAGCGCGTGTACCTAGGTGAAAAGACAATTTTGAGTCTATAGCTAATTAAATGAAGCAAACTTAGCAACACCATTTCATTGGAAGAGGTCACTCCTTGGCAAATGCAATAAATACTAGTACTCCCCGTGTCCCATTATATAAGAACGTTTTTGACACTACACTAGCTAGTGTCAAAAACGTTCTCTTATATTATGGGACGGAGGAATCTGAAGAAAGAGATAGATAGGAGTATAAAAATACTGTTATAGCCAACCTTATAGCCAAGCTTGTTGTAGTATGAGTGACTAAGTGATGACTATGTATGACATGCCAACATCAGATAGCCCAACACACAGTGTTAAATCTCCAAGGGAGCGACCACGACGGCGACGCTGATCGTGGTGGTAGGCGCGACCATGATCTGGCTCTTTGGCAGCACTTGGATCTGAGATCAAACGGTCGCATGCTAAGTTGCTAAATTTTTTAAGAATAACCCTCCAGGATAGGATATTCACCCATAGGTCTAGAATCACGCCATGCAACCGTTCGATCTCAGATCCAAGGGCTCTCGGAAGCCCGTATCATGGGAGAATGGAAAGCCACTACCACCGCCATTCGCGCGGCTGGCAGTTCGCTCCTACTCTTTCCCGCACGTCCTTTAATACTACGGCGGTTCGCTCCTAGTCGTCCCGTCCATTCACATTACGGCAGTTCCACTAATCCTAACCCTCCTCCCAAATCCATGGCGTCCCAAATCTCCCCGATCAGCGGTGAGTACAAGGTTAGAACCATCACCGGCGATGAGTTCGACGTCATCTACACCCGTACTTCCGTGACGGTGAAAGGATGCCTTTCTCGCTTCAGACGGATGTTGGAAAACTCACATGATGAGTGGGTCGCTGGGCTAGATGTTGAGTACACCACGGTCGTGGGACAAGAGAAGGATCTAAAGGACGAAGAGAGGAAGAAGCCCGCCGTGATCCAAGTTTGCGTACATAACGTTTGCTTGGTCTACCACATATGCCATGCCGACGTTGAGTGCTAGGATTTTAGCAACTTCCTCGAGGAAAAAACAGTCAAATTCGTTACTGTAGACTTTAAGAACGACAAAGAAGTCCTGCGTCGGATAGGCCTCGTTGTAGGCAACCCCTTCGACCTCCAGAAGAATCGGCTGGTGCCCTCTCGTCAGCCCTCAATGCTGACCCTGGCAGGAGCCATGGTTCATCCTTTGTACCGCAAACTGGAGAAACCTCATTACACATTTCATCGTCATGCATGGCAGCGGAATGTACTAGATATAGACCACATCCACTACGTTGCAATGGATGGCTACCTTTGTTTCAATATCTACAAGGGTTGGATGAAGAGCAACAGCCAAGTTGGCGGTTCAAGCAAAGAAGTATCGGCCAAGAGGAAGAGGGACAAGGACGAAGTCGAGGACGTGACGAGGACTCCGAGTAAGGTGGCAGTGTCGTTGCTCATGGCGGTTCTAAACTTCTAATGCAGTGTCTACCGGATTAGTTGCATAGTTTAATTTCAGGTGTGCTTAGTTTAATTTGAGGGGTGTGTTCTTCTCGTTACTTTAACTCTTCAGTATGTACATACTAGTACTAGTATTTCTTTAATAGAATTTAGCACCCCAATTAAGCACGTACTAGCTTTTTTAATAGTACTATATGCATAATTTGGCGACGAGCGCTCTCTATATGTACCACCTTTTTTTTAAATTTCAATTTTTGCTCCATGGAGCAATCCATCGATAGTGGAGTAATACTATACAAAAGTATACATTTTTTAAAAGTATGTATCACACATATACTAGCATATATACTAGTAAACTGATAAGTCTCAATTCTAGTACTATACTAGGAGTAGTACCATTACATGTGTGATTTCGAGGTGCGTTAGATCACCTGACGCAAGCAATGTCAAGAGGAAACTAACCAATGCATGTACAAGTTCATGGAAATTTAGTGGTCATTCATGCATTCGTTCTAATTAATGCCTCGGTAAACATAACTTCTTGAAAAAACGTGCGTACTGTGTAAACTACGAAATTAATTCGACCGCTCACCGTCTACCTTGGTTGGAGAGATTTTGAAATTGAGCCATAAACTGGAAAGGAGGGAGTAGTAACTTTTGTCTCGATTATTATTTGTGGCCTTGTATAGATGCAAAATGTATTTTTTATAGTGGCCTTTTATAATTAAATAGAGGGAGTAGTAACCAAAGTACGTAGTCGGGACGAGGAGTAAACGGAGGGAGTAGTAAAATTTTCTCCTCGTGCTGCGAGCCATCGCGCGCGTGGGCGAGGGAGCGGGCGTAAAGGCGTATAGTAGTACTCCAGCTTCACCTTATCCTGCGAGCCACCGCGCCCGTGGGCGGGGGAGACGGCGTACTAAGCAAGTTTCTCCTCGTTTTGCGAGTTGACGGGACACATCAAAAGTACTCCAGTGTATAGAGTCTTGCCTATAAGGTAGGCCCCACATGGTTTGCCTCTTTTTTTAATTTAACATAATGCATCAAGTCGCAATTTGTTTGTTCACCCGTGGTAGACAATCCTCCCTCCACCAAGTGGACAACCAGTACACGTGCCAAATTACCACGTGGGCTGCCTTTTCATCTGAAATGAGCTCCACCATGTACCCGCGCGGGTGTGGTTGGGAAAGAGACGGGAGTACGTGCGCCGTGCGTGCACCTCTTCTCTTCGTGCACGTCCCCCACCTACGTGGGTGTGTGTGAGAGAGATACAAACCTAGACATAATGTGCCGTCCATCCCCATGCCTCCGCTTGATCCGACCACCATCCACCACCACGGCACCACGCCCCACTCCTCCTCACCTTATCTCTCATATTTCTCCCTCCATTTTTATATACAAGGGCCACTATCAAAATTACAATTTGCAGATATACAAGGCCACTAACACTAATCGATGCAATATTAATGGTGTTTGCCTCATGGTACTAGCAAAGGAGGACATTAATTATCCCTTGCATGCATGCGGGAGTTTGTAAAAAAATGCATCTTGATGTTCCGTGCAATGCTCGGGCATCTTGCTAGTCCATGAAAACAACACATGGCAAAATTCCACAGCGAACGAGGGATTTGAATCTATTGGGAGGGGCTGTTTGGATCTTGCCCGGGGTAGCCAAAATATTGGCGACCCTTTTGTCCACCGGTGCCTTTACCATCGATGAACGAGGAACGGCTCGGGTGCTCATGCTGTCATGCATCCTCCAGCGCGCACATTGGAGACGAGCTCACACGAGCTGTGTTTTTTTGTCCCACAACGCCGGCCGAGCCGCCCGCAGACCTACCGGCGACCCACAAATTACGCCATCCAACCGTAGCCGCACACATTATAACAGCAACTCAACCAACCGGGCAAAATTCACAAACACGTAGACAAACTGATACTCATTCACGCAACCACCAGAGTATTTCATATAAACAACGACGGAAATCATATAAAATACCGGATTTTCACACAAACATGATGGATTTCATTACATTCAAATGAACTACGCGGTGCTAGTTACGGACAGCAATTATATAATACATGGCCTAAATGGTCGCATCACGATCGATTTGTGTTCCTCATGTCCGGCAAAGACGATCACCGGACTGCCGGGAGCCCCGGAGGTATATGCTTCAAGCGCAAGGGACGGCTCGCTTCCCCACTGCCCAATCGATATCATTGGCTGGTGCCGAAGATGATGGTGGCGGCACCGTTCGAGTTCATCACCGCCACTACTTCGCCATGGCCGGCACCGGCTCGAGTTCATCCTAACATTGACCTCTTCGGTGGAGCCCATGCGGGGTCGGCGAAGGTCCTCGCAACAAAAGGATCCGGCAAGACACCTGTTGTGTACGCCGGCGTCGCCTCCGTGGTGGCCTTCATGGGACCCAAGCGGCGGCGGCCTCCCGTGTTCTACTTCTCCTCGATGATGGCGGCGGACGCGGAGGCGCTGGCCACCGACTCGTCGCTCTCCGCGCACCCGGCTTCTATTGCTGCTTGCATGGCGCGGCCGCCGGCATGGAGTCTCGGCAACAGAAACGGGAGACGTGATCTGGCGGCGGCGTGGACGGCAGCAACGACGCCCGTGCGCCGCTCCTCGTCGAGCTGGCCTGGAGCGGCGAGTTGCTGAACCACGCGTCGGCTTGGGGCGGCAACTGGCTCCGTCGGGCGAGGGGAGGGAGGTGGATCAACGAGCTGCATAGCTCGTATCCGGCGGGCTACCCAGCCGGCTTGGATGCGGAATAACTACTCTTTGTAAGCCATTGTAAGAGTGGACAAAATGGTGGAGGAGATAGGGGAGCGGCGGAGGTGTGCGATTCTTGGCCGGCGTTTGGCCTCGTTTAAATAGGAGATTAAATAGACGGCGGACGGGAGGAGCTTGGCCGGCGTTGCGTTTAACGCCGGCCCGGTCATGAACGGACGTGTGTCCAGAGTGGGTTTCTCGGCTTCCACACGGGCGGGTTTCATGGAGGCATTTGAATGCGGCACGGAGGCGTGTTCAGCCGGGCGTGCCGTGAGTGGCGCCCTCGACTCTGACCTAGGACACCGCACCATTCTTCCACTGACGTGTGGGCTCTTTGGGTGCATGGCCTACATGTCAGTGACCCAACGCAGGCAGCGCACATCAGAGGAACCTTTGGTGGGCCAGGGCGGTCAGAAGCGGGAATTTCATAAACTGATGATTTTTCATTGAGTGTGACATCATATTTTTCATGTAGTTAAGTGTGTGTCTTGCGTCGTGTGCTGTGTGCATGCAGGCGTGCAAGTGTTGCATGCGTGCAAGGGTGTGTTTTAGTGTTGCATGCATGGATGCGTACGTGCAAGGGTGCGTTTCAGTGTTGCATGCATGGGTGCGTGTGTATGCATTCATGAGTGCATGTATGCGTGTCGGTGTTGCACGCCCGGCATGCGTGCGTGTGTACGTTATGTATGCGTGTCGGTGTTGCACGCCTACATGCGTGCGTGTCTTGCGTGCGTGCATGTAATGCGTGCGGGGTGAGGCTACGTCGGTCGGTGACTTCTTCATCTCTGGTCATTAGATTTTCCAGCCGTTGGATATTAAATCAAGGGCCTCCAGTTTATCATCAAACTCCACCGCCCCCCCCCCCCCCCGAGCCGCCAGCCACCACCGGCTGAACCGCCCGCCCCCGCCGCCTGCGGCCGGCCCGCCCTCCCCGAAACCACTCCCCACCGCCGGTCCTCTGCCGCACATTCGAGAGAGTGGGCCAGCATATATGATCTTGCGATTTTACAAAGTCACCATAGGTGCCTCGTAGTCGAGTGGAACGTCTCCTCCCACTAAACGTACATCGCCAGAAAATACTGAAATTAACACAAGATAAATGCGAGCACCGGGACTTTTACCTTGGTGGGCTCGAGAAACCACTATCCTCTAACCATCCAACCACATGTTGGTTAGCACGACAAAATGTATGTGGTGACCGTGATGAGCTTATTCTGAAGTCCAGTGACCATATCGTGCTTTCGCTTCAAATACAATGACCGTAAGTGTCGTCAACAAAATACGGAGCACGCATCAAATGCAAAGTCCGTCAGTGTCATCAACAAAATATAGAGACATATCGTGAGCTAGATACCGTTGTACTATTGTATATGCTTATTTTCTTAGTGGCCGATTGCGTGTGTGGTGTGGTGGGCACATCATTTCTAGTTGTGGTGGGTCAACATGAAGACTCATGGGTCGGTTCCATCCTGCACCACATATAGGTTGGACCGAGGCGTGTTATACGGAGACCCATGTGGAGGACTCCGGCGTACAACACGAAGCTACCAGAGTCACGGAGGACTCTATCCCCACAGGTGATAAGCCGACTATATATGATTTGTAACCCTAGGCCCTTAGTATGTTATACAAGCTTGGGGGCTAGTTCGTCGATAGTATACACACAAGCACAATGCCTGGTATTCACGTGTACTTTGTACACACCCCTATCACTAATATACAGTACCAGGAGTAGGCTCTTTCTTCAACAGCCAGGGTACGATCCGAACTAGGGTAACACTTTGCCTCAGATTACCATCCAGCCTAACAGCCGGGGATATCCTACCGAATGATATGATGAAATCATATCTGCCAACTACTATTAGAGAGGTGTGTCGGGGGAATGTGTGCGAGAGAGGCCTAAAGATAATGTGCGTCTTGCGGGGAGGCACGTAGGCACATATATGTGCGTATAGAGGCTAGTAGAGACCATGCATGTGTATATATGCATGTGAGAGAAATAGTGTTTTCCAACTGAGATTAGTGAAAAGAGTGGTACATAGTAGTCAGAAAGAGAGATAGAGAAACAGAGAGAGCATGTGCGTGAGACACCCTGACACCCTGAGAGAGATTGTGAGCATGTGTGAAAGAGAAATGCCGATGCATATAAAGTGTGTGCACTTATGCGTTAGATAGAGAGATACCTACGTGTAAAAGGCGGTTCTACGCATTAAATTAAAATATAAATGGCATTATTATTTTTGGATGAGATCATGAATTTTGCAAAATTGCGTATGGACGAAAATCGGTCTATCAGACACCCATACTCTATTGAATTCTAGCATGTGCATGTGTTTATTTCATATTATCGATCCATAGAGTGAGAGCGATTTGAAATACAGGCAATGGATGCTTTTGCAATTCATATATAAACATTAATTAGTGCACTCCATGTTGTTAGTGTGAAGCACTTTATACATTTGTCACTTGCATGGATACATTCCAAATTGCTAGCTACGAAACAAAATACATGTCAAATTCAACATAAAGGGGGGTTCGAAGATTCGAATTCATAGGAAGTGCATTCATCTATTTGAACCCGAGATAATGGCATTTGTAAATCAGATGTAAAAGGGGGCATCAATCTTTGTTGTGAGTTTGAACATGGTATATATATTCATACACATATCTAACTTTTTTTTGCAACCAAGGAGATTATACCTAGAACCATGCATGAACTGAGGTAAGTAGCATATTTTTTAATATATACTCGTGTACAATGTATATTAAAATGTACCCTCTCCATTCCAAAATAATCGTAGCTTTAGGATTTTCAAGAGTAAAGATTTGTGATGTTTGACAAATCCTGAAAGTTCAATTCAAGAGAACCGAAAATGTTAATGCTTCTGCTCCCAAATATTGAACGAAGCGCCAAATAGGCCTCTGGTCACCCGAAACCGCGCGAGACTAATGTTTTGGTGGTAGGAAATTACTGTCCTGACTCTGGCCCATGTAGCCTATCGGCCCGATGTCCAAAGGTCTAAACCGTGTAGGTTTGTAACTTCACCAAGACGCCTTGATCTCAACCGCCTCGAGAAGCATTCATACGCCGTGGGCGCCTAAACACCCATGCGCTCGGCCAAAATCTATCCCGCCCACATTTGGGACACTGACATGTTGTCCTACCCCAACCCGCAATATGTACGAAATTTTAGATGGGGCAAAGTTTGTAACTTTCCCCAAATTTCAAACAAGCGGCGTCTCAAACCAAAACACTGTTCCCCTTAGTTCCCCGCCTCCCTCCGTTTCCCCATTCATACTCCGTGGGCGAAAACGCCCTCTCCACCAACCAGCGAAACCCCAACCTCCTCCGTCCTCCACCCCATAGCGGCCAATCCACCGCCGCCTCCTCCATCATGCCGGGCAGTACCCGCCGTCGTCGTCAACGCAACATAACCGCAATAATCGCAACGCCCTCAAGGACTTAGCAGCTGAAGCCGAGGTAGAGCTGCCTCCGCGACACCGACGCCGATGTGCGCCGTACCAGAACCACTCCGACCACACCGTCCTGCGCCTCACTGCTGCGGCTCCACTGTCGCAACCGTCCACCGCACCGGAGCGATTCCTGCTACGCCGTCGTTCGCCACCTCGGTTCTGCTTCCCCGCCGCCGATAGACGGCCACCGCACCACACTCAACAACTTGGCCATGGGTTCGTCCAAGGCTGCACCGTCCTCCACAACTTCTGGTTTCCGGCGAACAATAAGATCGTCGGAAAAACAGAAGGAGGACACAGCACTGCCAGCAGAAAGAGGTACTCCTCTTCCCTTATTCGTGCAAATCTTACGTCTCCGCTCACACCGTATTCATCCCACGAAAGAAACTAGTTGAGCGCTTCTTACTGCATCTTCTTCGTGATACTAAATGCACAAGGTTTCCTCCCTTTTACTATTTCACCTTTGCTAGAGGTCAGTAGCCCGCCTGGATTTCAATTCAGGGTCAGTCGAACCGCAATTAAAAGAAGCAGCACCCGCTTAGGCGCGCGGAGAACCTAGTCCGCCTGTTCCCCGGGGAAGCGGCGCATCGGTGTCTATCGTAGGGGTGTGGGGCGCAGGAGCTGCTTGCGCCCGATCTGGAGGTCGGCGGGGCTTGAATGGATGTCGTGGGGGGGGGGTGCCAAGCACGGCGGTGTGATGAGGTCGAGGGGAGGGCGCAGGCAGGGGACTAATACTGGGCCGGTGGTCGCTGGCGTTTCGAGGAAGATCGTCAACACTGACTGGTTGGAGGTAGATGAAGGCGATCTCCCCGTTCTTTGTACATCGGACGGTGCAGAAAAAATGGACTGATCTATTGGCTTTCAGTCGACTGTTATTTTCATAGAATCATGTAGTAATTGAGTGTGGCATGCATGTTGTACAGCTATCATATGTCTCCCGTCATTTATTTCTCACCTACCTGCTATCTGCTACCTTTACACTGTACTAATTGTGCACACACTTCACCCATAATCACACTATTATTTTTTTATGCATGGGTATTTCAGACTCTGACGCAGTGTTGATGAATGCACGAGAAAAGAAAAGGCAGGTCGCTCGGTGTAATTCAAAGATAAGCAGTAAGCATTTCAATGCTCTAATGGGTGCAGTGTCAGCAGTTGGAGACAGTAAAAGTAGCTCTGCAGTTGATGATCTCAATTGCCAGACACAACCATCCCAGGTGCTTGCTTTAACTTCGCGCTGTCAAATGTGGTTGCATGTTGCATATGGTGTCTAGCTTGTATTGCTTCCAATTTGGTTAAATTGCATCTGCTTACTTTACACATTATACCTTTGATAATGACATGCCTTCCTGTTTTTGATACATACTACATATGTCTATTAACCATGGTCGTACATCAAACTAATGCTCTTTTGTATCCCTCGTCAATCACTTATGATGAGACAGGTCACCGGGTGGAGTTCTTGTGAGACGCCCTACTCGTTTAAAGAGTGCGGTGTCATCCTCCCCACATGATTCTCAAGAAACAGCAAGGCTAAATGAAGATAGTCAACATAGCTCTACGGTTGATCACCGCAATTCCCCACACCACCATCGCAGGTGCTTGCTCTTACTTGGCGGTGTGATATGTGGTTGCATGTTGCATATGGTGTCTACCTTGTAATGCTTCTAATTAGGGTAAATTGCATCTGCTTAGTTAACACATTATACCTGTGAATATGACATGCCTTCCTGTTTTTGGTACATACTACGTCTTTCTATTAACCATGTTCTTGCATCAAACTACTTCTCTTGTGTATCCCTCATCAATGCTCCTAATTTGTTAAATTGCATCTCCTTAGCTTACACATTATACATGTGAATATAACACGTCGGGACTACAGGAATCAGCTACTTTGCATCTCGTTAGCCCTTCCTGTTTTTGGTACATACTACATCTCCTATCACACCATGTTCTTACATCAAAGTACTATTCTTGTGTATCCTGCGTCTATCGCTTATGATGAGACAGTCACGCGCGTGGGTTAATATGAGACGCAATACTCTTATAAAGAATGCAATTTCATCCTCTCCACATGATTCTCAAGAAACAACAAGCCTAAATGAAGATATTGAACGTTGCTCTGTACCTGAAGACAGCACTTCCCCTACACCACCATCACAGGTGCTTGCTCCAACTTCGCAGTGTGATATGTGGTTGCATGTTGCATCTGATGTCTAGCTTGTAATGCTTCTAATTAGGGTAAATTACATCTGCTTAGTTTACACACTATACCTGTGAATATGACATGCCTTCCTATTTTTGGTACACGCTACATCTATGTGTTAACCTTGTTCTTACATGAAACTACCTCTCTTCTGTATCCTGCATCAGTTACTTACGATGAGTCACCTTTATTCGTTGCATATTGCATATTATTTCTAGCCTGTTGCCATGTATTGCTTCTAATTTGGTCAAATACATTTGTTAGGGCACCCTTTTAATTTGGCAGAGTGATATTGGTTTCATCTTTCATATGGTTTCTAGCTTGCATCGATTCTAACAAGTTCAAGCACCTTGTGCTTAGTTTACACTTTATACATCATACATGTCAATATGTCACGCCGTCCTATTTTTCTTACATATTCCATCCTCCTATCATGCGGCTGCCTTTCATGATAGTAGTGTTCACAAGATCATGCATCAATAAGTTACGAAGAGCAAATTTTATTCCTTTTTCTGGTGGGTTTGACTTGACAAGGCAAAATCAAGAAAGAGGAAGGAAAAGAGTAAGGAAGGCGATGATGGTGGTCCTCTGCAGCAACGTAAACGGAGCATCTATACCGATTCTCCTTGTACTGGTAGTGCATTACATGGTCCAAGTCTCCGCTCCCTTACTCCACCATCCAAGGTGCTTGCTCTAACTTGGCAGTGTGATATCTGGTTGCATGTTGCATATGGTGTCTAGCTCGTATTGCTCCTAATTCGTGTAAACTGCATCTGCTTAGCTTACACATGATACATGTGAATATGACACGCTTTCTGTTTTTGGTACATACTATATACATCTATCACACCATGTTCTTACATGAAACTACTCTTCTTGTGTATCCTGCATCAGTCACTTATGATGGGACACCTTTAAGTTGGCAGTGTGATATTGGTTTTGCGTCTTGAATATGATTTCTAGCATGTATTGCTTCTAGTTTGATGAACGCCACCTATGACGAGACAGTTTTAACTTGGCAGAGTGATATTAATTGCACCTTCCATATGGTGTCTTGCAGTGTTTCTAATTTGTTGAAGTGCCTTCTGCTTAGTTACCACATCATAGGTGTGAATATGTCAAGCCGTCTATTTTTTCGTACATATTCCATCCTTGTATCATGACTTTGCCTTTCATCAGAGTAGTGTTCAAGATTATCATGCATGAATGAGTTACGAAGAGCGAATGCTATTCCTTTTTCTTGTCGGTATGACCTCACAATGCAAAATCAATAAAGCTGAAGGAAATTGGCAAGGCATTGGATGATGGTGGTCCTTCCGAGCAACTGAAACGGAGGTTCTCAACAGATTCTACTCCGCCATCCTCCCAACAAGATTCGCAAGACAACGCCAAGGCTAGACAGTCAACGTAGCTGTGTAGATGATGAGGACATCTCCCTACTCCACCATCACAGTGCTTGCTCTAACTTGGCACTATTATATGTGGTTCCATGTTGCATATGATGTCTAGCTTGTATTGCTTCTAACTTTGTTGAATTGCATCTGCTTACTTTACACATAATGCCTGTGAATATGACATGTGTTCCTGTTTCTACATCAGACTACTATTCTTGCATATCCCGCATCAGTCACTTATGATAAGGCACCTTTAAGTCGCCACTTGTGATATTGGTTGTGTCTTGCATATGATTTCTAGCATATAACGCTTCTAATTTGTTGAAACGCCATACTGATTTGAACTTGGCAGAGTGATATTGGTTGCATCTTTCATATGGTGTCTAGCTTGCAGTGCTTCTAATTTGTTGAAATGCCTTCTGCTAGTTACCACATCATAGGTGTGAATATCTCACACCATCCTGTTTTTCATACATATTCCATCCTCGCATCATGTGTTTGTCTTTCATCCGAGTAGTGTTCGTCAGTATCATGCATGAATGAGTTATGAAGAGCGAATTTTATTCCTTTTTCTTATCGGTTTGACTTCACAATGCAAAATCATTACAGCTGAAGGAAATTAGTCCGGTAGTGGATGATGGTGGCCCTTCGGAGCAACACAAACAGGGGGTCTCTATAGATTCTACTCCGCCATCCTCCCAACAAGATTCGCAAGACAACACAAGGCTGGACAGTCAACGTAGCTGTGTAGATGATGAGCACATCTCCCTACTCCACCATCACAGGTGCTTGCTCTAACTTGACACTATTATATGTGGTTGCATGTTGCGTATGATGTATAGCTTGTATTGCTTCTAACTTGAATTGCATCTCGCTTACTTTACACATAATGCCCGTGAATATGACATGTGTTCCTGTTTCTAGAACATACGTGTACACGATGAGCACATCTCCCTACTCCACCATCACGGTGCTTGCTCTTACTTGGAACTATTATACGTGGTTGCGTTTTCCGTATGATGTCTAGTTTGTATTGCTTGATTATGCTGAATTGCATCTGCGTAGCTTACAACTTATACCTGCAACGATCACTTACCCATAAGACACATTTAACTTGGGACTGTGATGTAGGTTGCATCTTGCATTGTTTTCTAGCTTGTACTGCTTCTAATTTCTTGAAATGGCACTTCTGACGAGACACTTTTTACTGATAGAGTGATATTGGTTGCATGTTCATATGGTTCCTAGCTTTCATTTCTTCTAATTTTGTTGAAATGCCTTCCGCCATCGTTTTTTCATACATATTCCATCCTCCTATCGTACGTGTGAATATGAAACGCTGTCTTTTTTTGTATATATTCCATCCTCCTGCGCTTGCCTTACATCAAATTAGTGTTCATCTGTATCATGCATTAACCAGTTATGCAGAGCTAATTTTATTCATCTTCTTGTGGTTTTGACTTCATAAGGCAATATCAGAGAATAGGAAGGAAAAGAGTAAGTTAGGGGATGTTGGTGGTACTCGCACCGACGCATAAGCAGAGACTCTCTAGATTTGCCACTGCCATCGCTAATGAAGTTGAAGTCCCAAGTCTACATGATGAGTTCGTCTCCGCACTCCACCATCGCAGTGCTTGCTCTAAGTTGATGATGTGAGAATTGGTTTCATGTTGCATATGTTGTCTAGCCTGTATTTCTTCTATTTTGATTAAATTGCACCTGCTGAGTTTATACGTTATACATGTGCATATGACATGGCTTTCTGTGTCTAGAATACACTGCATCTATCTATCATACCATGTTCTTCCATCAAAGTACTGCTGTTGTGCATCCCGCATCAAGAACTCATGATTGGACGCTTTTAACATGGCGGTTTGATAGTGGTTGCATCTTGCATTGATTTCTCGTTGTACCGCTTCTAATTTTTGAATTGCCACTTATGACAAGACACTTTTAACTTGGCGAGTAATATTGGTTGCATCTTTCATATGGTGTCTAGCTTGCATAACTTCTATTTTCTTGAAAATCATACGCTTAGTTTGCACATCATAGCTGTGAATATGTCATGCCGTCCTGTTTTTCTTACATATTCCATCCTCATATGGTTGTCTTACATCAAAGTATTGCTTGTCTGTATCATGCATCAATGAGTTCTAAAGAGTGATTTTATTCTTTTGTATTGTGGGTATAGCTTGACATGGCAAAGTCAAAAAAGAGCAAGGAAAATAATATAGTAGGGAGTGCTGTTACTCGTCGGGTGAAACGGAAAAGGCTCTGCCGTCGAGATTCTGCTGGTACTTATAGTGCAGTAGAAGGTCCAAGTCCAGCGACTAAATCTAAAAACAAAGTATCACCTGCTCCACCAGCTGCAGCATCCGCTTCAATTGTACCAGCATCTCAACCAGTTACTCGTTCGTTTGCTCCAGAATTGGCCAGTTCCCAAGCTGCCTTCACACCTAACACTACTTCCGAAGCACTGTTGACACAAGAGGACTTGGCAAGATCAGATGAACCTCATGAGCATCAACACCAAGACGGTACCTGACCGAGTCAAGTTGCAGTTGCATGCTCCTTTATATGTACTCTCACAATTTGATGTACACTAACACTTTCAATATTCGTTGTTGAACTAGCACCACGGCGCAAGCGGAAACAGACATCAGGGATAATGCTCGATAGATTAACAAAATCTAAAGGAGGAAGAATGGAGATCCATTTTGAGGCAGGTTTAAAAAGGCCACGTGATGCTACAGAGTCAGCCAAGTTAGTATCAGAGGCAGCCGTTGCCATTAGGTGTCATGCGCGTATCCTCCCAACGTGGATCCAGTACAGGAATGAGAAAGACAATACCCAGTTTAACACCTTCCTTGACCATTTATCTATAAGTAATGTTATTCATCGCAATTAGTAATATTGTCTTGCTCCGTCCCATACTTTCTAGCTTCCTCCTAATAAGACTCACATTCTTTTTTCAACAGATGAGGTTCAAGTTGGATCCGAAAGATGATGCAACTAAACAAGCATGCACTCATGTTTTTCAGTCCGCTTTCTGCGGCGATGCTCGGTATTACCTTAGAAAATCTCACTTTGAAGGCAAGGCTAACAAATGAAATCGCCCAAACATCTCGGTGGAATATATTACGAGATGAAGACTGGACAGCCCTCGTTAAACACCGGGTGCGATCCAAAGTATCAGGTAGGCTATATGTATTTGATCAGACCACATATTGAACTTGTATTTATGTATGTGCCTTACAAGTGTATCTTCTTCTAGGCTAACTGTTTGAAGAACAAAACCAACCGTTCTAAAGTGAAATTCCAACAGACAACAGGATCTCGTTGCTATATTGCACCTTCTTGAGGCTCTTGTAAATAACTGCTACTTCCTTCTTTTTTGTGCCATATTATCGTATCTATATTGACTTGTTCCAAATACAGCGGAAAGCCCGTGCGGACCAAAAAGAACCTGAACCAAATGCAGTGCAAATCTTCAAGGATTGCCACACCAGCAAGATGAAGGGCATGAGCACACCAGTTCAAGGCGCTGTTGTAAGACCTTACTCCTCCTGCCTTGAACTGATTGGTACTGTGATGTGTTCATTTAACTACTTGGTTTGCACCCAATGTCAGTTACTCTGTTCACTTTTATACACAGTTCTCTTAACGTATCATTTCACCTTACATGGTTTAAAAGAGATGAAGGATATTCTTTTGGTGTTGATCTGTAATCTAGTTGTTATGTTCACGTGCACACACAATGATAAAATAGCCTGTTTGTTTTATATATGTTTGCCCATGATATGAATGATGTCATACTATGTTCATCCTACTTTAAACCATGTCTCTTTATCCTTAGATGTCAACGAATGTGAGGAAATAGACAATACAATAGGCATGCTACATGGACATATGTTCGAAAGTGATTTTATTATGTAGTTGGCACTACAATACATGCTAATGTATTACATTAGTTCACCAAAATAAGTTATGTATAAGCGTTTAACCTACTTTGTTTGTTTTTGTCTCATTAGTAACTCAACGGTACACTAATCTACAAGTTCAAACTTTCAGGAAGCTATGGAAAAATGATTGAACAACCACAACCACACGAAGGTGATGAGGCTACTACAGGCACAATGTCACCTCTTGCTGCGGTCGTCAAGATCTCTCCACTAACAGTCAAAAAGCACCTTCTTGCGTAATGCAGGTTGGTTGTCAAGGTAACCTCGTCCAAATCACCTACTGAACAAAATCTTCCTGCTAGACAGAGTGATATATCTGTGCTCCAGACACAAGTCCAATCCCTAATGGACATTGTTTCGGAAAAAAGAATAGTGGTTGAGAAATGCCGTCAAGATATGAATGGTTTTGAAACCAGACTATCAGAAATTCGCTTCGTTGTTGAAGAGCAATGGCGGAAAAAGGTGGAGATCGTGCTGCTCCATCAGATTCTATAGCCTGAAAATTTGGCACTCAGGTCAAATGATATGTGCTTCTATACATCTGATGGTGCTTTTATCTGGAAGGATTGTAAACTTTATGCCAACAGGCCTTTTGTTGTATGATTGGAATTTATTTTGTTGTGATACAACATTTATGATGCTGCCACAGGCTGCAGTAATTATGACGCTATTTTTGTATATGTAGGTTTATCTTAGTAATGTATTCGGACGAAAGCTCTGTAGGAGCCAAACATGCCAACATTCGTCGGGCCCATTCCAATTGGGCTAAAAACGATTACAGGCCGAAATTGGCATGTAGTCCACTAAAAATATCTGGGCTTAAATTAGCATAAGCTTTCAAATTTTTCTAGTAGGCATGTGCCCATAGTGGGCCTTTAACAGGCCTAAACATAATTTGGGCCCTCAGTAAAAGTAGGCCATTTACAGGTGTAAATATGTCGAGCCCATAAAAAACATGGGCCTTTAATAGACCGAAAGTGAGATTGGGCCCTGATTGTGCCAAATAACCCCTTTGGACTTAGGAGGCGAAATGGTGGCCCATTTACGATGCGGATATTTGACAGCCGAAATTCGGGTGCGTAAATGCGCCGACCTAATACACGGGCCTTTAACAGGCGGAACTTGGTCGGGCTAGATTATCATCATTTTTATATGGGTCGTTAATGGGCCCGATATGACGTTGGGCCACATATGGCCCATGGTTTACGTCCGGCGTTAACGGGCCGAAAATGACAACAGGCCGAAAGTGGGCCAAATCTATAGTGGGCCTCTAACAGGCCGAATGACAGACATGGCAGAATATGACCCAAATCCTTCAAGGTCGTTTATCGGCCGAAAGTTTTGATTGCCTCTAAATGGGCCCAAATGAAGCCGGACCTTTAACAGGCCGGAAATACACCGGGCCGTAATTCGGCCCAATTACTTAGCGGACTGTTAACGGGCCAGAAGTGACCATGGGCCGCATTGATGACAAGTTTAGACCAGGCCGTTGACGGGCCAATTTGACAGAGAATGTTGGGCCCTTAGCTGGGTCGGCCCATTATGGTCTGCAGAATCTTGTGGGCCTTTAGCTGGGCCGGCCCATTGTGGTCCGCAAAATCTTGTGGGCCTTTAGCTCGGCCGGCCCATTATGGTCCGCTAAATTTTGTTGGCCTTTAGCTGGGCCGGCCCATTATGGTCCGCTAAATCTTATGGGCCTTCGGTTGGGCCGGCCCATTTAAACTTTGTGGGCAACTTTTGGGCCGGTCCACGTGTCAACATATCCTAGGCCCATCTCGACCGTTGGATGAGTGACACCTGTGCCAACGCGGAGCTGACACGTGGATCCGTCAGCCAATGAGAATTTTACACGTGGAAAATCGGCATTGGTCGTGGCTGTTAACGGGTTATCGGATCCAAAATCCGACCCGATAGCTTAACGGCGTTTCGTTACGGTGGATGCCACGTGTCGGTCACCCTTGACGAAAGCACTTCTGTGACGCGCGATTTATCGTCATGGAAGTGGACACTTCCGTGATGATAATTTTGGTAATGTCATGGAACACTTCTCCGACAGCACGGGTATGACTATCTTGATTCTGTCATAAATTTGTCATGGATGTACATGCATGACAAAAAACGCGACCTACTGTGACAAACACGTATCATCACGGAAGTGTATTTTTTTGTAGTGTGTGCAAACCTCGATTGTAAATTTCAGCGCTTCCCATTTTTTCCCCTGCAACACATATAAGGTAGTTAGTGATCATGTTAAGTGACGGTTCGCATGCTATCAATAAGATATGTTGATGAAAAATAAGCACATTGCGGATTCATCATATTAATTCGAGCCACATGGAAAACCCATTTATCCAAACCAAGCATGATTAAGAACTAGGAAATATAGCAATTGTATATGTTTCTCATGTATTAAGTGCAACCAAATTCGATTTATTCCTCACATGCACAACAATACAAAATTCTACCCATGACAATTGGACATCGCATTGCAGAATTGAACCAAACAGTTAACTAAACACCACAACAAATGAACCAAACATTAACTAAGGACCACATTGCACAATATAACATACTCCTAATATAAGTTCAAATAGTTAACCAACCAAGCATGCTTAAGAACTTGGAAATATAGCAATTGTATTTGTTTCTCATGTATTTAGTACAGTCAAATTTGATTTATTTCTCACATGGTATACAATAACAAAATGCACCCACAACAATTGAGCATCGCATTGAAGAATTAAACCAAACAGTTAACTAAACACCACAACAAATGAACCAAATGTTAACTGAGCACCACATTGCAGAATATATAACATACTATAAGATCATACAGTTAACCAAACCAAGCATGCTTGACAACTTGGAAATAAAGCAATTGTATTTGTTTCTCATGTATTTTGTAAAGATAATTTCGATTTATTTCTCACATGGAAGACAATAAAAAATTGCACCCTGAAGAATTGAACATCACATTTGCAGAATTGAACCAAATAGTTAACTGAACATGACAACTAATTAACCAGACAGTTAATAAGTGAGCACCACGTTGCACGACATGTAGAACATATACACTAGAGCAAAAGATTGCATGGTAAAATTAGATAGGAAAATTCAATAGAATTTGTTAAGGAAAGGCAGGAGCAGCACATGCGACGGGTAAATCGAGCATGCTTAACCGGCATAGCTAGCAAACTGAACATAGGTCCTTATAATGAGGTAATAACACAAGCTACTCCTCATCGTCGGAGATATCGATGATGATTGGCTCCTTGGACATGGAAGAGGGCGAGGCCTCCACATCATGGGTGCCCTTGTCGTAGTGGTGAGTTGCTTGAGCCGCTCCGGGCACCAACCTGATGGCTCTCGAGTTGAGGTAAGCACGAGCACACTGAGAAAACACCTCATAGTCTTCGTCGAAGGCACCGATAGTGTCCTCGACAGCTAGGTGCTCCTCCAAGATCCGGGGGTTGACACGAATGACAACCATCATGATCTCATCCGCGCGTGCGGTCGCTGTCGGTGTCAAAACCGGCAGATCTCGGGTAGGGGGTCCCAAACTGTGTGTCAGAGGATCGATAGTAACAAGGAACGATGGGAACACGATGTTTACCCAGGTTCGGGCCCTCTTAAAGGAGGTAGAACCTTACGTCCTGCTTGATTGTATTCAATGAGTATAGGGGTTACAAGAGTTGATCTACCTCGAGAACGTAATGGCTAAACCCTAACTGTCTAGCCTATGAATATTCTGATGGCCTCCATGGACTAAACCCTCCGGTTTATATACGCACCAGAGGGGCCTAGGGTTGTACAAAGTCGGTCTGCAGAGGAAGGAAACAATACATCCGGACAACAAAACTTGTCGTTCACGCATATGGGAGTCCTACCCGGACACGGGGGGAAGTCTTCTTGCTTTTATGTTCACGACCCATCAATCCGGCCCATATCAAATAGTTCGGACACCCGAAGACCCCCTAATCCAGAACTCCCTCAGTAGCCCCTGAACCAGTCTTCGATGATGATGTGTTCAGCACGTGGATTGTCTTTGGTATTGCAAGGCGGGTTCCCTTCCTGAATATTTTTGGATAACTCCCTGCACAACGGAACTGTATCCGGCTCTGCAAAATTAATGCAACCCTTAGTCATGAAGGCAATATGTCGAAATAAACAATGTCTTTTACTAAAACCTTTTTTTGCGAATCATCACTTGGCTCTTTAACATTTCGAACTGTTTTACACACCTCCCATTTCGTGTTTCGAGGCTTAGCCTCCATTTGCACGTCTTGTCAAAACAGAGATCGTGCCAACCCATTGCGGGATTCTCATCAATATGGTTTTGGGTAATCCAACCGTGCCTTTCGCACGATCTCTTTGGGAACATGTGAGTTTTAAGTCTTGAGAAGGGGGGGGGGGGGGCGTTTGGTATTTCACCGCCTATAAGAGGATAAAGATCCCTTCTTTTTTCCCCACGCCTTCTACTTGCTCCTGCCTTCCCATCTCTGAGCTCTAGCGCCCGAAACTTCAATCTTTCCCACCGCCACCACCCTCCCCAGCCATGGCCGGATCCGGTTCCGAGGGCAAGTGGGAGGCCTCCTTCGTCACTGATAAGGACATCAAGGAGCTCTGGAGTGCGGGATATCTGTCCGCGGATATCACGCACAGGCTCCTTGACAAGGATCAGGTCATCCCCACTCCGGAGCCCGGCGAGAGGGTCGTATTCATTCCCCATTTCCTCTGAGGGCTAGGGTTTCCCCTCCACTCTTTTGTCCGAGGCCTCATGTTCTATTATGGGCTAGATTTCCATGATCTAGCCCCAAATTCCTTCCTCCACATACTGACGTTCATCGTCGTATGTGAGGCTCTGCTCCGCATCCCCCCACACTTCGGTCTATGGCTTAAGGTCTTCCATCTGAAGCCAAAGGTGGTCGATGGTTAGAATGCGGACTCTGGTGGGGCTATGGTAAGAAAGCTCCCCAACGCCATCTGGCCCAAAGGGGCATTTGTCAAAACTGTCAAGGTGTGGCAGCAAGAGTGGTTATACATCACCAAATCCCACGACGCCAAGTGCGTGGCCACACCTGACTTCTGATCCGGACCCCCCACGAGACTCACCTCATGGACCGCCAAGGGCCTTGATTGGGGGTTCCAACCGGAGGTGATGATGCTGCAGAAGCGCATTTCCAACATGCTGGGCAAAAACACTAGTCTCACAAATGTGTTTCAAGTGATGCTCTTCCGCCATGTCATTCCCTGCCAACTCCGGGCCTCCCCCATGTGGGAGTTCTATCTAGAAGAACCACGGACCTTGAAGCGCTTCTTGGGAACGACGCACGAAGATATATGGAAGCAGGTCTTCAAGGCCCAGAAGAGTTGAATGATGAAGACAGAGGACATTGGGCTCGACAGCGAGAACCCGGCCTCAGCAGTAAGCATAACCCTTTCGAATACTTATTCGTCCAACACTCCAAATGTGATGAAGATTATATTATTCATTTTTTCGCACAGGGCTGGACGGTGAAGTCGGGGCGCATTAACTGTCCGACACCGCTGTAGGAGAACCCGGCCACCCCCCAGCTAACAGAGATGCTGGCCCTGGCGCCATATCAGGCTCCGGAGAAGAAGGCCAAGAAGAAGAATGGCAAGGAGGCCAAGAGCGGCCCCCGCCACAAAGGTCCTTTGGACGCAGTGTCCGGAGAGACCAAAGCCCTTTCCTCCCACGAGGGAAACAAGGTAGAAGAGGAGGAGGAGGTGGAAAGCGACTCCCTCCGTAAGGGAGGAAGAAGAGGGTGGACTCCGAAGACCCAGAGGGGGAGGCGCCCAAGAGAGGGAAAGTGATCCTCCAGGACAGTTCGGACTCAGAGTCCGAACTAGTCTGCAAAAAGCCTCCAAGGGCGAAGCCCCTAGCCGAATCGTAAGTATTCAAATACTTACTGTGTATCTTCGGTCTTCCCCTTTCCATTATATAAGTTATTTTGCTATGTGCCTTTCAACCCTCCTCGCGAGCTCCCGCACACTCTGTTATCAGAGGGGAACTCTGTGCCACCCGAGATGGCAGAGAGCGAGACGCCGCCACGAGCCCTCTCGCCTATCACCATGGAGGACACCGAGGTGTCGTCCCGAAGCACCTCTCCTAACTGAGGGGGGGGGGGCGAGCAAGGCCGTCGAGAAGGCGCCCGAGGTTAATACCTCGATCATCGAAGAGCTAGGGGAGGCGACCACTATCACCACCGACGGCGGGGAGCCCCAACAATATGGCCCCCGGCCGAACACCATTCCGGAGACCAACATGGCTCCGGGACCGGATAAGCAACCCCCTTCGAAAGAGGGGGGATGAGCATCAACTCCATTGGCGGCCTCCACTAATCCGGAGGCGCCCAACGCTCTGGAGGAAGCTCTACAACGTGCTTCCATCATGGAGGAGCATCACACCCAGATATGGGTGCGGTAGTAGAGAAGGTTCAATCTGCTAAGAGTGGACTGAGCGAAGCCTTCCACAGCCTACTGACATGCTTTGAGGTATGCGACGTAATGTTCGAAAAACTTTTCATATAGAGGAATATAACTGTGTACAGACCATAGCCCCTGAGGCTCTGTCCGGCTTGAAAGAAACCGGACAGAGGATCCACATAGTATTCGGGAGAGTAACATGTTGTGCTGTTATTGTGACAGGCCTCCCTGTTGGCGGCAACCGCCCAGGCCGTAGAAGTTTCCGAACTCAATCGGAAGCTTCAGGTGGTCGATGATGAAATCGACCACACTAATAAGCGGTTCGACGGAACGCAAGGTGTGCGTATAGTGGTTAAAAAGGGAATTCATTTTTATACTAGAAGTAATATATATATATATATATATATATATATACATACATACATACATACATACATACATACATACATACATACATACATACATACATAAACACTATTCTGATCACGGGATCAGAATAATATTCTGATCACAACCTGAATCGCTGAGTAGCAGCGCTGAACTTCTCTCCATACTGAACACGACCTTGGGCTATATTCGCAATCGTGCCTTCTACCGCGAAGTTTTTTACGGTTAGTCGTGTTCCATGTGATGTAAGTGTAATCTTCAAACGATTTTTAGCAACTAAATACTCGTTTTAGATAGGAAACTCGCTCATAGGCGGATTTTGCACTCGGGTCGTGAAGAACTGGCGTTTTTTGCGATTTTACTGCGTGAGTTGTTCGACCTGAACTTCCCCCTGTGCTAGGTTGAACATCCCGCAACCTTGCCCAAATAGGGCTTGCTATATATCGTTGGAAAGCTATGGACACGAGTATCATGACCCAAGTTAAATTTTTCGCAAAATGTAAGCGGTTTAAGAGAAATTTTGAAAACCGTTTTTTCTTCACACAAAAAACGTGAATCGTAATTTCGATTGCATTTCTAAACCGTTCATCGGAATGAGGCAAGTAATATGGCTTTGGAAAGCTGCTGCAAAACCGCTCCTTCCACATGTTGAAAGTTTTCTCTAATTCCCTACGGTTAAAGAGTAATTTAGAAAATCGTAAAATTTCACAAACCGAACAGCCGAGTTCGTATTTTCGATGTCATTTCTAAACGGCTAAACCAATTGAGGCACATGATATGGCGTTGGAAAGATTATGAAAACACGCTACTTTTTCATGTAGAAAGTTTTTTCTAATTTTGAACGGTTTAAAAGTGATTTAGAAAACGGTACAAGTTTCACCGAGTTCGTATTTTCGATCTATTTTTTTAACCCTATGTCCGAATGCAGCAAATGATATGGTGCTGGAAAGCTTGAGGAAATGCGAAACTTTTTGGTATATATTATTTCTCCCAATTCCTTACTGTTTTTATGTCAGTTTTCAAAATGGCTAAAAACGTATTTTCACTGTAATTTCCACAAAATTTATCGGAATGGGGCAAATAATATACCATTGAAAAGCTAAGGAAAATGCGAAACTTTTCCATGTTGATGGTTTTCTGTGATTACCTACTGTTTTCAAGTAATTTGGAAAATGGCGAGATCATTCGTTCGGCCTTTATCGAGAAACAGATCCTTCGAAAATGCACCGCGTGAAGAACCTGAACTTCTCGGCATGTCTACTTGAACTTCACTCTGTTTTTCACGTGCTTTTTTTGCTTGTAGTTCTCCATGCTCGTAGCTCTCCATCCACTCACCGGAATTGAGCAAGTGATATATCGGTGGAAAGCTGCTATAAACACGCAACTTTCCCGTGTAGATCGTTTTTTCATACCCGCGATGATTTTTTTGACTGAAGACTGCAGGGTTTACACCCCACAGCATTTTATTAAAACTTGAAACAACATGTACAGAAAAGAGTTCCTTAAGAGAAGGAACATGGCAGAAAGGAAAAGAATAAAAACTGTACAACCTAGTCTAAACATAGAAAGAAAGATCTAACTAAAGAAAGTACAAGTGCAAGGCCCCTCAAGGAGGCAGGAAATCAATCCATTTAATCAAAGCCTCCCTGTGTCTTGACTTGATTCTGTGAGCCAAGAGAGAGATGTCCTGGACAAAACCATTTCTCCACTTTGCTGAAGGTAGGTCTGATATACCTGAAGACTTTATCATTCCTGGCTTTCCAAATATTCCACAAAGTTAGGAAAACCACCTCAGAGAAGAAAGGCTTATTGAAATCCTTCCTAGCATGGCGTGCAATCTGAACCATATCCTGAGTATTGAGCCATGTGATTTGTAGATAGTTTCACACTCTCATGCTGAAGTTGCACTGAAAGAACAGATGGTTCTTGTCTTCAAGAGCTCCTATGGGACAAAGAACACATTCAGGCCCATCATTAATCTTCCACTTCCTGCATTGAATCATATCCTTGGTGTTTACTCTGTCCATAATGACCAGCCAGGCAAACATTTTAATTGTCATAGTACAGCAGGATTTCCAGACCCAACAGAGTAGAGGGTTGGTAGGAATTGGCTCATGAACCAAGTCATAGTATTTTTTTGCTGTGAACCCAGCTTTCTTCCCATGTTTCCATTGCCAGCAATCATTAGAAGCAGCATCCAAGGACATCGCAGACAAGATTCCAGACAGGTGATTAAACTCTCTGTAGGCCATTTCAGATAATGGCAAAGAGAACATGCTATGAAACTCATCAGTCTGCAACACTTCCATAACAGAGGAATTCTTTTGTAAGCAGTATGAGAAAAGCCTGGGGAATCTGTCTTGAAGTGGGATGCAAGAGTTATCCACTTCCCAAGAATCTGACCAGAAAAGCAAAGAGTCCCCTTTTCCAACAGTTACTGAAGATACAGCCCTGAAATTGTCCATTAGCTTACAGATGTCCCTCCACCAAAAGGAGCCACACAAAGCAGTGTCATGAGGAACCCTCTGATAATAATAACTGTCCCAGATCAAATGAACCCATGGCACATATACTTTGTTATAGAACTTATTGAGGAATTTCATTAACAAAGCTTCATTCTGCAGACCCAGGTTGAGTATGCCAAGCCCACCCTTTAGTTTGGTTCTACAGACCAAGGGCCAAGCAGCCAAAGAATTCCCCTTTTCCTGGACATATTTTCTCCATAGGCATTGTCTCTGTATTCTTTCTAGTTGTTTTAAAATCCCTTGTGGTATTGATAAACTACAAAGGAAGAAGATTGGCAATGAAGAGATAACAGAGTTTACCAACTGCAACCTGCTACCTTGGGGCAGAAACCATGAGCTAGCAGTCAATCTTCTTTCCATACAGTCGACAAGTGGAAGCAGATCCACAATTTTGGGCCTAGTGGTGCCCACTGGCAATCCCAAGTATGTGAATGGCATAACCCCCAGATGGCACCCAAATTGTGCAGCAAGAGCATTTGCAGAAGTGGCATCCACATTGATTGGGTACATTGAAGATTTGTGGAAATTAATCTGCAAACCAGTTGCAAGGGAGAAAGAGTTCAGAACAGATTTGAGCACCTCCAACTGAACTGACTCAGCAGACACAAACAACAGTGTATCATCAGCATACTGAACCACTGGGTAGTCAGGATCATGAGTTACTAGGGGTAAGGAGAGAAGTCCTTTACTGAGATGATCATTAATCATAGTCTGTAACAGATCAGCAGCAATCACAAATAGCAAAGGTGAGATAGGATCACCTTGCTTTACCCCACACTTACACTTAAAATGGTTTCCTGGAACCCCATTGAGCAGGATTGATGAGGTTGCAGAGGAAAACAATTGCTGTATCCAGGATATCCATTTATTATCAAAACCCTTGGCCACAAAGATCTTTATAATTGCCTCATGCTGTATTGAATCAAACGCTTTTTCAAAATCTAACTTGAGTAACATGATTGGCTTTTTTTGACTGATTGCACTGATGAATGTACTCAAATGTCCATGCAATGCAATCCTGAATAGTTCTTGATTTGATAAAACCATATTGATTGTTATGAACACATTTAGTTATTTCATCTTGAAACCTGTTAGCAGCAAGTTTAGTGAGGAATTTCAACCCCACACTAGTCAAAGAAATTGGCCTAAAATCACCAGCAGTTTCAGGTGACAACTTCTTAGGGATCAGAGTTATGTATGCCTCAACGAGAATTTCTAGCTGGCGGTTCCAAAGCATGAAACTCATTAACTAGAGCAATAAAGTCACCAGAAATGATTGGCCAACATTTCTTCATGAAAAGACCATTAAATCCATCAGGTCCAGGAGCCTTGTCAATGGGCAATTCCTTGATAACCTGCTCAATTTCCTTGACCTCAAAAGGCTTAGTGAGAACTCCAGTCCCTGTACCCTAGGGATAATAGAAAGGATGTCATTGCCCAAGAAAATTGGTTTCACTGTTCCCATTCTGCCTTTAAAAATCTCCAGAAATTCCTGTGCAATTATGTCATGGTCTGAAGAAACTGTTCCATCTGACAGTTGAAGAGTGGCAATGGAATTTTTTCTATATCTCTCAGTTGCCATTGCTTGGAAGAATTTTGAGTTTTCCTCACCCACCTTGATATATCTAATAGTTCATCTCTTCTTCCAGTATAAAAATTGCAGATGGAGAAGATGATCATGGTGCAACTTCACCAATTTTCTGAAATTGGATTCAGTTAAGAATAGAGGCCTGTAGTTTTCCAAATCATCCAACCAAAATATCACCCAGTTACATTTCTCAATCACATTTTTAATATGAGACAAACCCTTCTTCCAATACTTAAGAGCAAACCTTAAAGATTTGAGTTTGTCCATAATAATTGCTGATATGTGAGATTTGTGAGAATGTTTTTGCCACACCTGTTGAACACATTCCATAAAACCAGGTTGATGGACCCAATAGTTTTCAAATCTGAAAATGTGAGCTTTTGGGATCTTTGGTGCATATTGAAACCACACATGGAACATGGTACGATGCAGTTTTGGCAAGAGGGTGACCTGAGTATTTGGGTATTGATCAATCCAGTTGGCAGAGGTAAAAAACCAGTCCAACTGTTCAAGAAGAGGGAAATCCTGCATATTAGACCATGTGAACCTTCTTCCCTTTAGAGGTAGTTCAAGCAGACCCAAATGACCTATGATCTCATTAAAAATAAAAGTATCATTGATATCACCACCAGGAAGATTTCTATTATCAAGAGATCGTATGAAGTTAAAATCTCCCAGCAAAAGCCAATTCTGCTCAGGTTCCACATTTAAATTATAAAGCCAACTGACAAATTCATCCCTCAAGACACCTTGACAGGGTCCATAAACATTGACCAGGTACCATTTGTCATCATTATGCACAGACTTGAAACTAATCACAATCCCGTCAGGTTTAGCTTCAATTAAAGCCCCTGAGAAAACATCAGAGCGCCACACAGCTAAAATACCACCAGAAGCTCCCCTAGAAGGAGATTCGATAAACTGATCAAAGCCGCAGGACAAATGCTCTTAATTAAATTTCGAGGGCACTCCGAGAGCTTAGTCTCCTGCAGACATACAACTGCACATTGGCTTTCAGTTACTTTCTGCCTAACCGCACGCTGCCTTGCTTCAGAATTCAGTCCACGGACATTCCAACAGAGAACCTTCCAGCTACGCGTTGACATTCGATTCATGGGATAAAATAAAAGAACACAACAAAAACAGTGTGACACCTAGTACCACACAACCCAGACCATATAACAACAAAACTTCCAAGTCACAACCAAAGTGCCAAGGTTCAGAGAGAACATAACAAACAGCAAATTTGACAGGCTCGCTACACCTAGAAAAAACAGAAAACTTTGACATTTAAGAATTGTTGGAGGAGGAGTCGTCCTTAGGATTAGCCATAAGCTTCTCCCGAGATAACAGCTTAGGATCCATCTCCAGCTCAGCTCCAATTGCCTGTAGCACCACGAGAGGCGTCGGCGAACGGACCTCTTCAGACTTGTCGTGGCTCACATCGTCAGAATTGTCCATGCCATCAGCAGGTTCCGGATTGGGCTGGGCCTTCTCTTCCATGGGCTTGGACCTCGGGCGTCTTTTAGCAGGCTGAAGTGGAAGCTGCTCAAAAACCACCGGTTTGAAACCATCCAGCTTTGCCGCGCTTCTCGTACACCTTCTAACTGAAGTGTCAACCAAGGGAGCAGATATCTTGCGTCTACCACGCTGGCTTTTCTGTCGTGGCTTAGCTTCAGACGCGAAAACCACAGGAGAGGAAACCTCCTCCTGGCCAGAGAGCCCCACAGTCCTAGAGTCCATAGTCATTATATCATCAGAACTTAGCCCCTCAGGCTCAACAGCAGCAGCAGGTCCTTCACTTAAATCAGAAAATCTAGTGGCAGACAGATCACCAAACAAGGAGCGAGCAACAGGGCGTCTAGTGACAGTTGAAACGTTGCAAGGCAGAGTACTTGGCAAACTAGGGACCAACATAGACATCCGCTGAGAATCATCAAACGCAATCGACCACTTACGCTTGGAATAGGTTACTGTCCCCAACGGCTTGAAGAAGATGGACCTTGGCACCTCTTTCACTGAGAAGTCAAACATCAAATTCTCAAAGGAACGCTTCTAGAGCAATTCAGGTGGAAGAGGGGGCCCAGCCACAATCCGAGCCATCCCAATGAAGATCTGATGGTGCTGAATAACCGGCGATTGATAGGGGACAATAGCCAAAGGATTTTCAACCTCAATTGCAGGTTGTTCCTGGACTTGAGCAACCAGATCGATTAGCGGTGGGTGTTGCAGCTCAACATCTTGCAGAAGCTGCTCAACAGACTCAGATTGCTCAAGTTGATCGATGACAATGGAGACTTGGTCTTGTTCTGGCATGGCAGGCTGAGGAGGCTGATTATTAACCTCATCATCTCCCCAATGAGCATTACCCCGATCAGCATCCACAGGGTTATCGGGAGGAGGAGCAGGTGCAAGTGGCGTGTCATTCCAATCAAGCATTGGGTAAGGCGGTAGAACAAAAGGAATGTTGTCAGGGATGAGGTGTCCAGGCATTGGATGGGGATTACCATCCAAAGGCATCGAATCCTCATCGTTGGGCATCTGATCAGCAAAATCTGCCCCAAGAACATAACATGCAGCGGTCCAAGAAACTTGAGCACCTCCCCATTCAGCATAATCCCCAAAAACCACATCCTTTGGCACCAGAGGTGTATCAGGAAATCTGGCTTCCACAACAGTACGGACCAGATACGGATCTTCACTATCCCATGAATGAAATTTTCCAAAAGAACCTACTGCCTGAGAAATATACTCAGTCGTGCGATAATCAAGGGGAATCCCAACAAACATTAGCCAGCCCTTACGAAACCATGATTCCCTTTGAAGTTTTCCCCCTCATCATGCCTCGTGAATCTAACAAATCGATCATTCCCCAAAGCAAACGGCGGATGCTGAATCAAAGTGTATCTAACAGACGGGTCCCGAACTTGAAACAGACCAACTCCATGAAACCATGGCTGAGCAGAGCGGACAAGTATACCTCTGTTCTGGAGAAACTGAACCACTTCCTCTCTGACAGGCCCGAGGGGTCCATCCGGAGCAGGCATAACTTCAGCAACCATGTAATCTTCATGGCGTTGAGGGGGGCGAGCCGCTAGCGTGAAGAAGGTGCGAGGTAAGCGCCGATCACCACCATCGATGATATGATGCCCCGGAGGCACCAGGCGATGCGGGTCAAGCTCAAAGTTCGCCATGGTCGGCTGCAGCGGCGACGACCCAAGGGTTTCTTTGGAAGAGCAGGGGGTTTCTTTGGAAGGGAGGGGAGAAGATTGAAGCAATGTGGGTGGTGACGATGTGATAGGACTAGATATCCCAATAACTCCGGCGCCCTTCCCCTGATCAGCTGATGTTTCCAAAATACTCGTGTTTTGTTGCAGAGAGCTCTGCCTCCAAACCAATCCATGCGAGCGAGCAAAATCATTACAAGCATGCCTAGAGTGACCCACCACAGAGCAAGCCGAGCAGGCCGCTCGCATTCCACAAGAGACTGCCATGTGGCCCTTCTGACCACAAACAGTACAAGTTATAACCTGGTCCACCATGTCATCGACCATCGCTTCAAATTGCCGCTCAGCCTCTTGCGTAGAAGGAATTTCCAAAGAGTCGCCCATCGGACTTAGACGCGTAGAAGAATCCAGCCCACTATCAGGAGGCCCAGCAGGGGACATATCATATACAGGCCCACCCGAGACAAGACAATCCTGGGCCACCGAACCCACAGCAGACGGGTTAACCAACTGAGACGGGCCCGAAGCCAAACATCTAGTTTGAATTAGAGAGGTTCCCGCTTCCTCAAATTACGCTGAGAGATTACTGGAGATCTCGATTTGCGGATCCACCGAAACCGAACCGGGCAGCGGTGCAACGGCCCGCCGGAGCAACTCCGGCGACATGTTAACCGTACCAAACACAATGGGTGGCCTTGCCACCGTCCAATGCAAATCCGGGGCAGGAGATTGTCGAAAGACTACATGCTCATGGGCAGAAAGATCATATCCCGCTTCAGCTATAGTGTCAATGCAAGTCTGAGAAGCTGGATATCTATAGCCCTTGCAAGCAGAATACTTTTCAAAAGTGGCAAAAGACAGCTTCTTACTTGCAGCAAAACTAGATTTCAAAGAGGATTTAACCGGGGGCTTATGCATAGCCAACAAACCTAACGATGACCTATGCTTGGTAGGGCTAATCAAAATCCATTCAGCATCACATTCCTTACGCCAAATCTTGAGTTCTCTGACCCAGTTAGGGCCTCCATTACCCCAAAGATGAAATTAGCACTTGAACAGATCACAATCAAAAGAGCGAAGATCCATAATAATAAAGCCAACTTGCTTGCATGAGACTTGGAAAGAAAAAACTTTATCCTTGACATGACTAACCCGAAGATCAATTGCCGAGCCACCAAGCGCAGCTTCCAGCACCGCCGCCACAAAATCCTCAGATAAGCGGAATGCTGCCTACTGAAGGACACTATCAAAATGAAAGCCCTCCCTCTTCCCATCGGATGGATTGTGCGACCAATAGATCTGAAAACCTCATCAGAAAAAACCCTACCCTTGGAGAAATCCAAGCCAAGGGTAGATCCACCAGAAGAACCCATAGGAGATGGGTATTGCCTTGATCCAGAGAATACGCCGGAGAAGATGATCGGAAAAGATCAAGAGATCAGTGGAGAAGGAGGGAGATCGCCGGCGGTGAGAATAGCACCAAGGTGGGAGGTGGGAGCGCCATTTTGTATTCCAAGATTCACTTCACCCGCGACGATTTTAATAGTTTTTCATCTGAAATTCATCCATTGTAGTAAATGAACTTCCTGGTGTTTTCAGTTGAACTTCTGTGACGTATTTTCATTTGTAATTTTCTCATCCGTCCGTCAGTGTTTACACAAATGATATTACTTTTGTACAAATCTCTCTCACGATAATTTTTTTAACTTTCTCCGACGAAGGACTTGAACTTATAACAACAAAACGTTTAGCCTTTGATTTTCTATTCTTTTTTAATACAAAAATGCACACCATGTAGTACATGAACTTCTCACGGTTATCAACATGATCTTCTGTCGGTTATGTGAAATTATTTGAGTTTTTTTATGAATTTTTAATCTGATTTTCTTAATCCTTTTTTTAGGAATTTTGAAGCGCTCTATTTTTAATAGTTGAACTTCTTGTTATTTAATTTTTGAACTTCTTTTTTTTCATTCTTTAATTATGAGGGAAATCTGAGTTTTCTATAATCATCGAACTTCTCCATCTTTCTAATTTGGAGTTCCTGGTTTTATTTCTTTTAGTAACGGAAAAAATCCTACTTTTTGATAGACATCGAGCCGCTTCATTAAATTTGAACTTCTAGGTTTATTTTAATAGAACTTCTTCATTATGTCGAATAGAACTTATTGGTCTTATTCTTTAGTAACCGAAAAAAATTGAGTTTTCAAATAAATATCAAACTTCTCTGCTTTTAAAAATTGAACTTCTTGGTTTTATTATTTAATAACAAGAAAAAACTGAGTTTTTAATATGCAATGAACTACTTCATTTTTTAAAATTGAACTTCTTGGTTTTTATCTTTAGTATTGGGGAAAAATGCCCAAAATGACATTTTTTTTGTTTTTGTTTTTTGAACTTCTAAGTCCTAGGTTTTAATATACTTTGAACTTCTCTGTTATTTTTATCTGAACTTCATATCTTCTATTTTTTGAGTAAAGTTTTTATTTTTTATTTTTAAATAAACATGATTTTGACTTTTTTTTATTTTTGATCTTCATGGCCGATTCTTTAATTCCTTTTTTCAATTTCAACTTCTTCATTTTATTATTTAGTAACAAGAAAACATCTAAGTTTTTTTAACCTTTGGACTTCTCTCTTATTTTACTTTGAACTTCTTAGAGAAAAATATGGTTTTAAATAAGCAAACAATTTTCTAGGTTTTTACCTTTGAACTTCTAGGTTTTTTGACCTTCCCGGTTACTTCAAATTGAACTTCTAGGGTTTTCAAGTTTTAACTTCTACATTTTTTTGACCTTCTCGGTTATTGAAAATTGAACTTCTAGGGTTTTCAAAATCCATTTTTTATAAACCTTTTTTTGAACCGCTCTGTTATTTTGAGTTGGCCTTCTCTCTTATTTTTTTGGAAACGTGGAAAATCTTACTTTAACAGCTTTCCTCTGCGTCGAGCAAAAGCGGAGAAGTTAATTGGTTTGAAATAAAAAAATTGAACTTCTAAATTTTTGTTTCATGAATTCTTTGGTAGCAATACATGAACTTCTTGACACGACAATTTCAAAGTTGCAAAACATGCACAAAAAAGAAGGGAAGATGTAAAATGAGTGTGCAAAAACTGTAGAAATTTGGGTATAATTTGAGCATAAGAATCAGCGGCAAAAAGACAGTGCGTGTTTACAAACAATATTCTCAAATGGCCTGGCCACACAGTAACTACATGCACCCAATCTTTTTACATAAAAAATGCACTAACTAGTGGCGAACTTTCATCCATCCATCTTGTCTCACGTTATCCACAAAGTGCTGATGCGTTATCTTCTCCATTCTTTTCTTCTTCTTCCCTGTATTCTCAAACAAGCAACATATTGATTCAGAAAACAACCGTAATCATGGCCAATTTTTTGGAGAAGCTTCCATGCACTCTTCTTTTTGCAGCTGGACTTGCCCATCAGGAGAAGCTGACGTGCAATGGTGGCCAATTTTCTGGTGGGATTCTGGAGTTGGGTTCTCCTGTTGATGCACACGTAGCCACAGACGGAGTACTCATGACCTACCCAAGGCGCTGCCCGCGACCTTCCCAGGGCGCTGCATGTGACCTTCCCAGGGCACTGCCTGTGACCTGCCCATGACGGTGCCGGACCTCGGATGGCGCTGGATCCAGGGACGACACATGCGTCATATTCTCGCCGGCGCGGTGCTTGCTGCCGTAGTGAATTCAAGGGGAGGGAGGCCGCCGCCTCGGTAGATTCAGGGGGAGGGAGGGCGCCGCCGTGATGGATTCAGAGGGAGAGAGGCCACCACGGCGGTGGATTCAAGGGGAGGGAGGTGACAGCGGCTCGTGGTATCCGGGGATCGGCGAAAGCGCGCCTGCATTTCGGAGCCACGCTGCCGTTTGGGAGGAGGGGAGGTGGCGCGCCAGCCGCGGGGAAGGAGTGGAGGTGGCACGCCGGCCACGGGGGAGGAGGGGAGTCGCGCGCTGGCCGCGGGGGACGAGGGGAGGAGGCGCGCCCACCGCGGGGGAGGAGGGGAGTAGGCGCGCCAGCCGCGGGGAGAAGGGGAGGTCGCGCGCCTGCCATGGGGGAGGAGGGAAGGTCGTGCGTCGGCCGTGGGGGTGAGGGTCGGGGATGGGGTGGGGGCCGACCGCTACCGGGGATGGGATGGGATGGGGAGGGGAGGAGGCGCTGTCACCGGGAGGAAGGTGTGGGCGGCGGTGCTTGCTGCCGGGGAGGGAGGTGGTGGCGGCGGCACCTGCTGCCTGGGAAGGAGACGAGGGGCGGGGATGGCGCAGAGCGGGCGTGGGGATAAGGTCAGGAGGTTTTTTTATTCTGTGTGTTCGCGAGTTCGGGGGGATATGTGTCGGCTCCTTATAGACGGGTGTCGGTGTCAAAACCGGCGGATCTCGGGTAGGGGGTCCCGAACTGTGCGTCTAGGCGGATGGTAACACGAGACAAGGGACATGATGTTTTTACCCAGGTTCGGGCCCTCTCGATGGAGGTAATACCCTACTCCTGTTTGATTAATATTGATGATATGGGTAGTACAAGAGTAGATCTACCACGAGATCGGAGAGGCTAAACCCTAGAAGCTAGCCTATGGTATGATTGTTGTTCGTCCTACGGATTAAAACCCTCCGGTTTATATAGACACCGGATAGGGTTAGGGTTACACAGAGTCGGTTACAATGGTAGGAGATCTACATATCCGTATCGCCAAGCTTGCCTTCCACGCCAAGGAAAGTCCCATCCGGACACGGGACGAAGTCTTCAATCTTCTATCTTCATAGTCTAGGAGTCCGGCCAAAGATGATAGTTCGGCTATCCGGGCACCCCCTAGTCCAGGACTCCCTCAGTAGCCCATGAACCAGGCTTCAATGACAACGAGTCCGGTGCGCATATTGTCTTCGGCATTGCAAGGCGGGTTCCTGCTCCGAATACTTCATAGAAGGTTTTGAACACCAGGATAGTGTCCGGCTCTGCAAAACAAGTTCCACATACTACCGTAGAGAGAATAATTTTTGCACAGATCTGCTGACGTATTCCGTGATGTGACATCACACCACGGCCAGGCCTTTATACGAATCGATTTTTACTGTTCCGCCTTAGCGCGTTTTGCGAGGCGGTTTCCTTGGCACGTCTTATCAAAGCGGAGATCGTGCCCCCTTATTCCGGGATTCCCATCAATACGGACGTGGGTAACCCATCTGTGCCATTGATTACGGCGCTTGGGAGATGAGCGAGTTTTACCAGGCTGGTGGGGGACGCATAGCTCCGTTCGTCCATATAAGGGGATAAGGATCCACCTTTTGACCTACACCTTCTTCCTCCTTTGCTCATCCATTTCCGCACACTCGAGCTCCAGCGCCCAAGTCCGCACACCCCACCTCAACCTTCTCCAACTATGTCTGGAGCGGGAGGCAGGTGGATGGCCTCCTCCGTCACGGAGGGGCACATCAAAAAGCTGCGGAAGGCCGGATACTTGTCCAGCGACATCGCCAGCATCAAGCTACCCGACGAGGGGCAGCTCATTCCAACCCCCAGGCCCCATGAGAGCGTGGTGTTTCTCACCCACTTCCTCCGCGGACTAGGTTTTCCACTTCACCCATTTGTCCGGGGGCTCATGTTCTACTACGGCCTGGATTTCCATGATCTGGCCCTGAACTTTATCCTCAACATCTTGGCGTTTATCGTTGTGTGCGAGGCCTTCCTCTGCATCCAGCCCCACTTCGGCTTATGGCTGAAGATCTTCAATGTCAGGCCGAAGGTAGTGGGCGGCCGCCAAGCGGAGTGCGGAGGCGCCATGGTTGGCAAGATGGCCAAAGTCCTATGGCTCGAGGGTTCCTTTGTGGAGACCGTAAAGGGGTGGCAATCGGGGTGGTTCTACATCACCGAGCCGCGCGACTCTAAATGGGCGGCGGCCCCCGAATTCTGATCTGGCTTCCCCACACGGCTCACATCATGGAAATAGACGGGCCTGGCGTGGGGGGATTCGGACGAGCTGTCCGGACTCCAAACATGCGTCCGAAACCTGGTGGACAAGAATCTCAGTCTTGTCAACATAATCCAGGTGATGCTCATCCGCCGGATTCTCCCATGCCAACAACGGGCCTTCAAATTGTGGGAGTTTGATCCGGCACAGCACTCGACTCTGAAAAGGCTCTTCGACACTACGTACGAAGATGCCCGGAAGAGTCTTTATTCAAGGGCGCCGGGGGCTCCCTCATCTCGCCATCAAGATCGCGGATACTGTTCATTGCGTCAAGCCGGCGAGGTAAGTTATTTTACCCTTTACGGGACTCTTTTTTCATAGATTGACTCTATGTGGGATCTAAAACTCCCTAATCTTTGACAGGACTGGCTGAAGACATCCGGACAGATTAACTGTCCGGCTCCTTTGCCGGAAGACCCAGCGGACGCCCGATTGACGGGGCTGCTGGCTCCGGTACCCCATGTGGTGCCGGAGAAGAAGGCCAAGAAGGAGGCCACGGGAACTCAAAGGAGCTCCCGACGCCAGGTGCTGTCAGTTTCTGAAGCAGAATATTCTGCTGAGCACGAGGAGGGGGAAAAAGAAGACTCTCCCCAAGCGGGGGAGGAGAGGAAAAGGAAGGCCGCCCCAACTGGGGAGGCCGGAGGGTCTAAGAAGGGAAGGACCCTTCCTCCGGACTTCTCCACCAACGTCGACAACGATGAGGAGGAGTGGCCAACAAGGGCCAAGCCCCTGGCGAGATCGTAAGTGTCTGGATACCCATGGCTTTTTCATTGCATAGTGTTCTCTAATGCCGAATAATCATGCAGCCCGCCCAAGGGCGAGTTCGTCAACCGCCGAGCGGGTCCCAAAGTTCGCCGGAAATGGAGAGTACTTCACTTCCGCCGCTTCCTCGCCTCACGCTGCGGACGACGCCGAGGTGGTGCCCCAAGGGGGCCTGGTCAAGAGGAGGTGGCGCAGGAGGCGCCGCAAGGCAACCTCCTGGACTCCGAGGCTCGAGGGGCAAGACCCAGGGCTCTAAGCCCGACCTCGTCCGGACTCCATGCCGGAACCTTCAAGGGTCCGGAGTTCTGCAAGCGGTCCCTTCGTAAGAAGGGTAAGACGCGGTGTCCTCCGGCCCAACCGGAGGCACCGGATAGCATCGGAGGCGCTTAACAGCGCCTCCATCGAGGAGGAGCACCGCCTTTATGAGTGCGGTGATCCGGACAGTTCGATCCGCCAAGAGCGGGCTGATCAAGCTCGTACTCAGCCTTCTAACAGGCTTTGAGGTAAGTTTAGAATATGTAAAAATATTACCGCATAGACAGGTAGCCTCGATGCTTAGTTCGGTGTTCGGAAAGAAAAGTCGGACTAAGGATCTAAAAAGATATACGCAGGATTCTAACATAAGTATGTCAATATGGGAATGCAGGCTGCGCCGACCTCTGCCAGACCTTGGCTGGAGGTCGATGCATTGAAGCAGAGCCTTGAGCGGTCCGAGAACGAGCTCGGCTTTGCCAGGAAGCAGCTCGAGGAAAAGGAAGGTAAGTAATACCTTATTAAAGAAATACCTTATAGAAAGGTTTTGGTTGCAAAAAATAACAGGAATAACATGGGTACTGCAGGGGCCACGAACGAGGTGGCGACCCTGAAGGAAGCGGTGTCCGTGGCCGAAAGCAAAGCGGCCGCGGAGCGCACCGAGCGAGAGAAGGGGGAGGCGCAGCTGGCGGAGGTGCGGCAAGAGCTCCAGGCTCTCGTGAAAAAACACGAGGGTTTGGAGCGTGACTCGAAGACCCGAGAGTCCGAGTTTGCCTCGGCTCTTGAGAGTGCCAAAGCTGCTAAGGCCGAGGCCCAAAAAGCCCTCCAAGAAATTGAGTCATTAAAGAAGATAGCGGCGGGTAAGGCATTCTTTATGCAAAGCAAGCATGTGAAAGTGAATTACCTATTACTTACCCGGATTTGGAGCTCTCAGGAGCATTCGCAGATCTACCCCGTAGTGTATCTGATGCTGCCGCGTTCTACCGTGCCAAGGAGGGGAGCTCGACGGAAAAGGTGTTCAGGTCTCAGTATGCTGAGGCCGGACATCCGGTGCCCCTCAGCGACCAGCTGAAGCAGCTGGTCGAGCTCCACAAGGCCGCCGAACAGGCCATGAGGGGCCTCATAGTTTGCTGTGGCCATTGGAAGCCATGCCTGCGAGCTACTTTGGGCTAGTGCGGCGGCTGGTGGACGCCTGTCCAAGGATTGAAGTCATCAAGCGCTCCGTCTGCATTGAAGGTGCCCGTCGGGCCCTTGCCCGTGCTAAAGGGCACTGGGGAAAGCTCGATGTGGAGAGGCTTGTGACGGACGGGCCACCGAAGGGCAAGGAGCATCGCTCGCCCGAAATGTACTATGAGGGCCTCATGAAGGGTGCCCGCCGTATAGCGGATGAGTGCTCCAAAGATGTAATTTTTGAATAGACTCGCATTTGTTATCCTGTACGCCGAAAACTTGTTCATATGCTCTAAGCAATGCTTGTTAATTTAAAATATTACCTTTTGTGCGGCCGTTTATCAAATTTGAGAGATGGCAAGTCGTTGGCTTCAGCCCCCATGCCACGAGTGCTGGGGTGTTCGGGATAAACTTGAGCGATCTTGTTCCCATTCTTGGGTCCATCGAGGGAGGCGCTCAGCATAACGCACAAGGCAACCGGACTTACAATGCTTGAACACTCTCACTTAGCCATAGAATTCTATAATTTTAAATTTCGTGAAGCCCCTAGTATTCGGAAGACCGAGTTCGGGGCGCTATCCACGCCTTGGCCGAACAATTCCGGTTCCTCGCTCTAAGCGGCATGAGTCTTTAGGGACCCAAAAAAACCTCTCGAACAGCGACCGGCTCTCGCCCTATCACGACGGTCAGTTTTAGCTTTCTCCACTGAGGTGCTCAACCCAGCTCAACCGGGGCACAATCGCAGTGGTTCTCCCGGTGCTACCTTAGCCGATATAACGGAACGTAAGGTACCTAAACACGGGAGCCGGGCAAACTCAACTATTGACCCAAGACATGATTCGGAGCCGATTCATATAATGCTATAAGTTCGGGGTGCCGCACTTGTGAAAGTGTTCGGACTTATCACACCATAATTATGGGGTACTAAAGCCCATGGTGTATAGGCCGTACCAAAGAGTACGGGTCCAACATGTCATGAAAAGAACAAATATATAGATAAAAAGGGCAATAATAGGCAAGAGCTATATATTGGTTATTAAAAGAAACGCAAATAAAAGCAGAACGATACAAATTGTGCGATAAGCAAGGGATGGGACTATTTAACATGTCCCCCTCCAGGGGTAAGCTGCGGGATGGTATGTAAAACAGGTATAATGCTCGTAGTAGAGACCACCTGAACACTCGACGTAGCTTTCTGCTTCCCTGGCTGTTGCATCGTTAGTTCGGCAATTCTAGTGCCGGACAGGACTTCTGGAGAACGGAGTCCTGAAAGTAAGAAACAAGAAAAAAGAAAAAGAATGACACAATCGGGAGCCCCTGGTGCGGTCAAGCCGCATTCTTGGCGTGCCGTGGTCGTGTCCCTCCCCTTATGCCCATGGTATCTCCAGAGCGTAGTTATGTACGCGTAATACTGGCTTCGCCATTTCGCGAGGGCTGGGGTTGGGGCCGGATTGCTACGTGTGCTTGAATCGTGCCAGGCGGTCTTGTTGTAGGTTACTCCGGGTGCGCTTGACAGTGTCCGGACATTTAGTGGCCGGACTCGAGAATTGCTGTATGAGGCTGCTTTGTACCTCCGCCGCGAGGGCCGCCGTGTGCTCCTCCGTTCGGAGAGAGCGTTCGGTGTTTCCATTGACCGTGATTACTCCTCGAGGTCCTGGCATCTTGAGCTTGAGGTATGCGTAGTGCGGCACTGCATTGAACTTTGCAAATGCGGTTCGTCCGAGCAGTGCGTGATAGCCACTGCGGAACGGGACTATGTCGAAGATTAACTCTTTGCTTCGGAAGTCATCCGGGGATCCGAAGACCACTTCGAGTGTAACTGAGCCCGTACAATTGGCCTCTACACCCGGTATGATGCCTTTAAAGGTCGTCTTTGTAGGTTTAATCCTTGAGGGGTCTATGCCCCATTTTGCACACTGTATCCTGATAAAGCAGGTTCAGGCTGCTGTCGCCGTCCATCGGGATCTAGTGAGGTGAAATCCGTCAATTATTGGGTCAAGAACCAATGCGGCGAAACCGCCGTGACGGATGCTAGTGGGGTGGTCATGGGTTGAACTTCGGGGCGACTGGCTCCATCGCGTATACGTCCCTTAGCGCACGCTTCCGCTCCCTTTTGGGTATATGGGTTGCGTATATCATGTTCATCGTCCGCACTTGTGGGGGAAACCCTTCTGTCCTCTATTGTTCGGCGGCCGGGGTTCTTCCTCGTCATGGCTATGCAGCCCCTTGTCATTGAGTTCGGCACTTAGCTTGCTCGCTTGCTTGAACACCAAACAATGCCTGTTGGTGTGATTGGCTGGTTTTTCGGGGTGCCATGTATTTGGCACAAGCGATCGAGTATTCGGTCCAAGTTGGACGAGCCCTGGGTATTTCTTTTGAATGGCTTCTTCCGCTGACCGGGTTTAGAGCCTCTGAATCCGGCATTGACTGTCGTATCTTCATCATTGTCGTTGTCAATGCGGCGCTTGTTCTTGTTGCGACACGACCTGCCATTGCTGTCCTTGGTATCCGAACTACCAGGGTTTTTGGTCAAGTTGTTACTATGAGCTAGCCAGCTGTCCTCTCCCGCACAAAAGCGGGTCATGAGTGTTGTGAAGGCTGCCATGGATTTCGGCTTTTCCTGTCCTAGGTGCCGGGCAAGCCACTCGTCGCGGATGTTATGTTTGAAGGCTGCAAGGGCCTCTGCATCCGGACAGTCAACGATTTGATTTTTCTTTGTTAGGAACCGTGTCCAGAATTGTCGGCCTATTCTTCGGCTGCTGAATTATATGGCTAAGGTCATCGATACGGTGGTCGCACATATGTGCCCTGGAAGTTATCAAGGAATGCGGCTTCCAGGTCCTCCCAACAACGAATTGATTATGCTGGCAAGCTGTTAAGCCAATGCCGAGCTGGTCCTTTAAGCTTGAGGGGGAGGTATTTGATAGCATGTAGATCATCACCGCGGGCTATGTGGATATGGAGGAGATAGTCCTCGATCCAGACCACAGGATCTGTGGTACCATCGTATGATTCGATGTTTACGGGTTTAAATCCCTCGGGGATTTGATGATCCATTACTTCATCTGTGAAGCATAGTGGGTGTCTTGGCGCCTCTGTATTGGGCTATATCACGGCGTAGCTCATATGAGCTTTGTCTCTTGTGTTCGCCCGGCGGATTCTTTGTCAGATCCGGCGTGACGGTTATCATCACGTGTCATGGGGCGCCCACGCGATTCGTAGATCGATCTTGTATGTTCTGCCTTATCCTCCAATATATCTCGCAAGTCCGGCGCGTTTTCCTGTGCCTTGGTACTTTTTGAGCGGCGTCGGGGTGTGGCTTGAGCGGAGGGCCGAGAGGCTTCTCTGTCGCAGCCATGGGGTGGCCAGTCTGCCATGTCGTGCGCTCGTGACTTGGGTGCTTCCTCCTCTAATCGAGGCAACGGCCTGCGTTTGGGGTAGCTTTTGGAGGGGCGTTCGAGTTCATACTCTTCGGCTGCAAGGACTTCAGTCCATCCGCCGCCTAGCAGGTCTTGGTCAGCTCTAAGCTGTTGCTTGCTTTCTTGAGGCTCCTTGCCGTGGCTATAAGCCTGCGTTTGAAACGCCTCCTGTTCGGGCGGGATCCTCGGGCACAGACGAATTCGTCGTCGTTGAGGCTTGCCTCATCTTGAAGGGAGGCGCATAATTATCATCCTCTACCTCTCTTTCGGCTTGTTGTTATGCGGACTTGCTTCTCCCTCCTCTTGCGCTTGAGTCCTGCTGGAGGGTTGTCTTGACCTTTGTCCGGAGTCTTATTATCTCCCGTGCCGGAATCACCATTTTTGCTGTGGCGGGATTTAGAGCGGCGCCGCTGACGTCGGCGCTTTGGTTGTTTCTTGGAGGGGTCATCCTCCGTTGTTCCATCGCCGTTCCCATCTTTTGGGATGTCCACCATGTATATGTCGTATGACGAGGTGGCCTTCTAGTGCCCTGTAGGCGCTGGGTCTTGATCGTCTCCAGCATCGTCGTCTATACCGTCGATGTCTTCGGAGTCGAAGTCGAGCATGTCGGTTAAATCATCGACAGTGGCTACAAAGTGGGTGGTGGGTGGACGTTGAATTTCTTCGTCGTCCGCATCCCAACCTTCCTGACCGTAGTCCGGCCAGGGCTCTCTGGATAAAGAGAGAGACTTTAGTGAATTCAGGATGTCGCCAAAGGGCAAGTACTGAAAGATGTCCGCGGTAGTGAACTCCATGACCGGCGCCCAACCAGATTCGATTGGTAGGGGCGAGGAGGGTTCGGAGTCCGGAGAGGAGTCCGGCGCCTTGGAGTCACGGTCTTCTCAAAGGACAGGGATGGAGTTCGGCTCAATTGCCGCTGAGATCGTAGCCCCCGAGGCGGTGTCCAACCACTCGTCCTCGATTGGGGAATCCGGCTCCGGATTAAGGGTCAGAGCGAGCATCGGTGCGGCCTCCGTGACACCGCTCGCGGGCAGAGCTAGATCGTGGTCCATCGAGACAAAGGCGGGCGCTGCTTGGCTGTGGCTCGAATCCGTCGAAGATCAAGTCTCCGCGGATGTCGGCCGTGTAGTTTAAACTTCCAAATCTGACCTGATGGCCAGGGGCGTAGCTTTCGATCTGTTCCAGATGGCCAAGCGAATTGGCCCGCAATGCAAAGCCGCCGAATACGAAGATCTATCCGGGGAGAAAAGTCTCACCCTGGACTGTGTCGTTGCTGATGATCGAAGGAGCCATCGGGCCTATAGGTGACGACACAGAGGAACTCTCAATGAAAGCACCAATGTCGGTGTCAAAACCGGCGGATCTCGTGTAGGGGGTCCCGAACTGTGCGTCTAGGCGGATGGTAACAGGAGACAAGGGACATGATGTTTTTACCCAGGTTCGGGCCCTCTTGATGGAGGTAATACCCTACTCCTGCTTGATTAATATTGATGATATGGGTAGTACAAGAGTAGATCTACCACGAGATCAGAGAGGCTAAACCCTAAAAGCTAGCCTATGATATGATTGTTGTTCGTCCTACAGACTAAAACCCTCCGGTTTATATAGACACCGGATAGGTTAGAGTTACACAGAGTCGGTTAGAATGGTAGGAGATCTACATATCCGTATCGCCACGCTTGCCTTCCACGCCAAGGAAAGTCCCATCAGGACACGGGACGAAGTCTTCAATCTTGTATCTTCATAGTCTTGGAGTCCGGCCAAAGATGATAGTTCGGCTATCCGGACACCCCCTAGTCCAGGACTCCCTCAAGGGCCAAGCCCCTGGCGAGATCGTAAGTGTCCGGATACCCATGGTTTTTTATCATTGCATAGTGTTCTCTAATGCCGAACAATCATGCAGCCCGCCCAAGGACGAGCCCGCCGCTTCGTCGAGCGGGTCCCTGAGTTCGTCGGAAATGGAAAGTACTTCACTTCCGGCCGCCTCCTCACCTCACGCTGCGGACGATGCTGAGGTGGGGCCCCAAGGGGGGCCTGGTCAAGAGGAGGTGGCGCAGGAGGCGCCGCAAGGCAGCCTCCCAGACTCCAGGCGCAAGGGGAGCGAGACCCCCAGGGGCTCTAAGCCCGACCCTAGTCCGGACTCCATACATGAAACTTTAACGGTTCCGAAGTCCGGCAAGCGGCGCCTTCGTAGGAAGGGTAAGACGCCGGTGTCCTGCGTCCAACCGGAGGCACCAGATAGCTTACTGGAGGCGCTTAACGGCGCCTCCATCGACGAGGAGCACCGCACTGTTATGAGCGTGGTGATCCAAAGTTCGAATCCGCCAAGAGCGGGCTGATCAAGCCTGTACCAGCCTTCTAACAGGCTTTTAGGTAAGTTTGGAATATGTAAAAATATTACCGCATAGACAGTAGCCCCTGATGCTTAGTTCGGTGTTCGGAAAGAAAAGCCAGACTAAGGATCTAAAAAGATATACGCAGGAGTCTAACATAAGTATGTCAATATGGGAATGCAGGCTGCGCTGGCCGACCGCTGTCAAGACCGACCGTGGAGGTCAATGCATTGAAGCGAGCCTCGAGTGGTCCGAGAACGAGCTCGGCCTTGCCAAGAAGCAGCTCGAGGACAAGGAAGGTAAGTAATACCTTATTAAAGAAATACCTTATAGAAAGGATTCGGTTGCAAAAAATGACAGGAATAACATGGGTATTGTAGGGGCCATGAATGAGGTGGTGACCCTGAAGGAAGCGGTGTCCGCGGCCAAAAGCAAAGCGGCCGCGGAGCGCACCGAGCGAGAGAAGCAGGAGGCGCAGCTGGTGGAGGTACGGCAAGAGCTCCAGGCTCTCGTGAAAAAACATGAGGGTTTGGAGCGTGACTCGAAGACCCGAGAGTCCGAGCTTGCCTCGGATCTTGAGAGTGCCAAAGCTGCTAAGGCCGAGGCCCAAAAAGCACTCCAAGAAATTGAATCATTAAAGAAGATAGCGGCGGGTAAGGCATTCTTTATGCAAAGCAAGCATGTGAAAGTGAATTACCTATTACTTACCCGGATTCGGAGCTCTCCAGGAGCATTCGCAGATCTGCCCCATAGTGTGTCTGATGCTGCCGCATTCTACCGCGCCAAGGAGGGGAGCTCGATGGAGAAGGTGTTCTGGTCTCAGTATGCTGAGGCCGGACATCCGGTGCCCCTAAGAGACCAGCTGAAGCCGCTGATCGAGTTCCACAGGGTCGCCGAACAGGCCATGAAGGGCCTCATAGTTCGGCTGTGGCCATTGGAAGCCATGCCTGGGAGCTACTTTGCGCTGGTGCATCTGCTGGTGGACGCATGTCCATGGATTGAAGTCATCAAGCGCTCCGTCTGCATTGAAGGTGCCCGTCGGGCCCTTGCCCGTGCTAAAGTGCACTGGGGCGAGCTGGATGCGAAGAAGCTTGTGACGGACGGGCCACCGAAGGGCAAGGAGCATTGCACGCCTGAAATGTACTATGAGGGCATCCTGAAGGGTGCCCGCCGTATAGCGGATGAGTGCTCCAAAGATGTAATTTTTGAATAGACTTGCAGTTGTTATCCTGTACGCTGAAAACTTGTTCATATGCGCTAAGCAACGCTTATTAATTTAAAATATTACCTTCTGTGCGGCCGTTTATCAAATTTGAGAGATGGAAAGTCGTTGGCTTCAGCCCCCATGCCACGAGTGCTGGGGTGTTCGGGATAAACTTGAGCACTCTTGTTCCTATTCTTGGGTCCTTTGAGGGAGGCGCTCAATGCAACGAACAAGGCAACCGGACTTATAGTGCTTGAACACTCTCACTTAGCCATAGAATTCTATAATTTTAAATTTCGGCGAAGCCCCTAGTATTCGGAAGATCGAGTTCGGGCGCTATCCACGCCTTTGGCCGGACAATGCCAGTTCCTCGCTCTAAGCGGCATAAGTCTCTAGGGACCAAAAACCTCTCGAACAGCGACCAGCTCTCGCCTCTATCATGACGGTCAGTTTTAGCTTTCTCCATCGAGGTGCTCAACCCAGCTCAACCGGGCACAATCGCAGTGGTTCTCCCAGTGCTACCTTAGCCGATATAACGGAACGTAAGGTACCAAAACATGGGAGCCGGGCAAACCCAACTATTGACCCAAGACATGATTCGGAGCCGATGCATATAATGATATAAGTTCGGGGTGCCACACTTGTGAAAGTGTTCGGACTTGTCACACCATAATTTTGGGGTACTTAAGCCCCTGGTGTATTGGCCGTACCAAAGTGTACGGGTGCAACATGTCATGAAATGAACATATATATAGATAAAAAAAGGAGTGCAATAATAGGCAAAAGCTATGTATTGGTTATTCAAAAAGGTACTGCAAATAAAAGCAGAACGATACAAATTGTGCGATAAGCAAGGGATTGGACTATTTAACATGTCCTCCTCCAGGGGTAAGCTGCGGGATGGTATGTAAAACAGGTATAATGCTCGTAGTAGAGACCACCTGAAAACTCGATGTAGCTTTCTGCTTCCCTGGCTGTTGCATCGTGTATTCGGTGCGAATGCCGGACAGGGCTTCTGGAGAACAGAGTCCTGAAAGTAAGAAAAAAGAAAAAAGAAAAATAATGACACAATCGGGAGCCCCTGGTGCGGTTGAGCCGCATTCTGGGCGTGCCGTGGTCGTGCCCCTCCCCTTATGCCCATGGTATCTCCAGAGCGTAGTTATGTATGCGTAGTACTGGCTTCGCAATTTCGCGAGGGCTGGGGTTGGGGCCGGATTGCTACGCGTGCTTGGATCGTGCCAGGCGGTCTTGTTGTAGGTTACTCCGGGCGCGCTTGACAGTGTCCGGACGTTTAGTGGCCGGACTCGAGAATTGCTGTGAGAGGCTGCCTTGCACCTCCGCCACGAGGGCCGCCGTGTGCTCCTCCGTTCGGAGAGAACGTTCGGTGTTTCCATTGACCGTGATTACTCCTCAAGGGCCCGCATCTTGAGCTTGAGGTATCGAAAAGCGACACCGCATTGAACTTTGCAAATGCGGTTCGTCCGAGCAATGCGTGACAGCCGCTGCGGAACGGGACTATGTCGAAGATTAACTCTTCGCTTCGGAAGTTATCCGGGAATCGAAGACCACTTTGCGTGTAACTAAGCCTGTACAATTGGCCTCTACACCCGGTATGACGCCTTTAAAGGTTGTCTTTGTAGGTTTAATCCTTGAGGGGTCTATGCCCATTTTGTGCACTGTATCCTGATAAAGCAGGTTCAGGCTGCTGCCGCCGTCCATCTGGACTCTTGTGAGGTGAAATCCGTCAATTATTGGGTCAAGAACCAATGCGGCGAAACCGCCATGACGGATGCTAGTGGGGTGGTCCCTTCGATCAAAGGTGATCGGGCAGGAAGACCATGGGTTGAACTGGGCGACTTCGCTCCATCGCATATATCGCCCCTTTAGCGCACGCTTCCGCTCCCTGTTGGGTATATGGCTTGCGTATATCATGTTCACCGTCCGCACTTGTGGGGGGAAACCCTTCTGTCCTCTATTGTTCGGCGGCCCGGGCTCTTCCTCGTCATCGCTATGCAGCCCCTTGTCATTGAGTTCGGCAATTAGCTTGCCTGCTTGCTTGAACACCCAACAACCCCTGTTGGTGTGATTGGCTGGTTTTTCGGGGGTGCCATGTATCTGGCACAAGCGATCGAGTATTCGGTCCAAGTTGGACGGGCCCCGGGTATTTCTTTTGAATGGCTTCTTCCGCTGACCGGGTTTAGAGCCTCTGAATCCGGCATTGACTGCCGTATCTTCATCATTGTCGTTGTTAATGCGGCGCTTGTTCTTGTTGCGACGCGACCTGCCATTGCTGTCCTTAGTATCCGAACTACCAGGGTTTTTGGTCAAGTTGTTACTACGAGCTAGCCAGCTGTCCTCTCCCGCACAAAAGCGGGTCATGAGTGTTGTGAGGGCTGCCATGGATTTCGGCTTTTCCTGTCCTAGGTGCCGGGCAAGCCACTCGTCACGGATGTTATGTTTGAAGGTTGCAAGGGCCTCTGCATCCGGACAGTCAACGATTTGATTTTTCTTTGTTAGGAACCGTGTCCAGAATTGTCTGGCCGATTCTTCTGGCTGCTGAATTATATGGCTAATGTCGGGGAAGCTGATCCACGAACACCTATGGGGCCGGCGGACCGGACCCCTTTCGGTTCGGCAAGGGGCGGAGATCGCACGAAGAGCAGATCGAGGCGAAGCACACGAGCAGTTTACCCAGCTTCGGAGCTCTCCGGAGAGATAATACTCCTACTGCTGCTTGTCTGAGTATATTCTGTTCTTGCTTGGGAGCGCTGAATGCTACAGTACACACCAGCCGCTAACGAGACCTAGCGTTAGTGTTTTCTGGTTTCGTACCCCCTCACGTTGCGCATGGGCCTCCTTTTATATGCTCAAGGGTCCCCGACAGGTGGCAACGTAGACAATGGTAAAAATGGAAAAGGAATTGCGGTTGGTACAGCTACCGCATAAAGGTATCATACCTAACCCCGACGGCAGGGGACAAAGGCATTAAATGCCCGCTCACGTCGCCCAAACAAAGTGCAAACGAGGGACCGTGGGGCGCCACCGCTTGCCACGATGGCAATCTTGTCGGCGCCGCTTGCCTTGCACTCCGGCTGGCCGCATGACCTCTTGCCATGCGGCGCTTGGAAAGGTCAGGCGACACGTTAATGGGTGTCTGGAGCGCAGTCTGATTGGTAGTCTGCTGCAAGCGCCTTTGCCGCGTTGTTGCCTTTGTCGCGTCCGGAAGCTTGTCGCCATCGGGCCTTCCCGGCAAGCTCCTCGTGCCGGGCCTTGTCTCCTAGGTGCCTTGGTTGGCCTTCCCGCAAGCTCCTCTTGCCGGGCCTTGTCTCTTTGGCTTGAATACTTTGTTCTTGAATGGCTCCAAAGGAACCACGGAGGACCTAGGCGGTCACCCGGCAAGCCTTGCCGCTGGTTGCTGCAATCGCCTGCGGCACGAAGTTCGGGATACTAGGGTACCCCTACTCTAGTACACCGACAGAGCCCCGGCTCGGGCCACACACGGTGCCGAAGCGCTGGGCCAGCCCAAAACAGGCATCGGCACGCAGCGCCCGGGTTACGCCGTAACTCACTCCAGACCCACCACGTCTCCCACGAACAGCACGCGTCGAATGCGGCGTCGTGGGAGAGATCGTGGGGGGTTTCTTTATTCGGAAAAGCGGAACGTCCGCCCCCTCCCTCTTTATAAGCAGAGGAAACAGGGGCAGTTCGCCCACCTCGCCGGTTGCTTCTTCCAATCTCAAAAACCTCCGCCGCTCCCCCCTTCTTCCCAAGGCTGAAAAGAGAGCAGCGCTCCGCCCCCCATCGCCACCAGCACCACCAACGCCGTCGATCTCCCCCACCACCTCCGCCATGGCTCCGAAAGCCGACAAGGGGAAGGCCGTGAAGTCGGCCGAGGCGCAGCGGCTTGCGGCGCTGCGGAAGGAGCGGGCCATCTTCCCCCCTCAGCTCGCCGCGAAGGATTTGAGGGAGTACTACTACCTCTTCTGGTCGACGGAGACGCGAGCGCATCCGCGCACGAAGGTACTCCCAGCTGCTGCTTCGGAACTGGCTCCGAACGGGTATCCCTTCTTCGCGCTCTTCTTCTACTGCGGGCTCTGCCCGCCCTTCTCTGAATTTTTCTGTGATATCATGAACACCTACGGGTTCCGCCTCCTTGACTTCACCCCCAATGCTATTCTGACCATGGCAGTTTTCGCACATCTCTGCGAAAACTTTGTCGGAGTCTATCCCAACGTAGCCCTTTTCCGCCACTTCTTCATGCCCCGAGTTGAGACAGGAGAGCCTCTTGCCGGCGGAATCGCTTGGATCTCGAGGATTGGCAAGAAGGAAGCTTATCTGGAGGGAGAGCTCCACAGCAAGTGGGAGGAATGGAGGGCATATTGGTGCTGGATTGTCGAGGAGAACCCGCAGCCATTTACCGCCCAGCGTCAAACCCCAATAGTGCGCGGCAACGATAGGAGCAACGTGGCCCCAGAAGATGCTAGGTTGAAGATTGCCGTCACCCGGATCTTGCGCCTCAGGCTTGCCGGGCTCACCGTAGGCACCGTTGGCGCAGACTTCCTTCGCCGCCGCATCGCCCCCTTGCAGGAGAGGAGGAGACCTGCCTGGGAGTTCCAGAACGCGGCGGATATCATGAGGCTGCGCCCGGGCCTCAACTTCAACTTCACTGTCTTGGAACTGGATGCGATGCTCTTGGAACTGTTCAAGCCCGATCCTGATCATCCCGAGATGTTCAGGTTGCCGAGGGGTGTCGTTCCGCTGTGCAACAATTCTCGCCGACCGCATCCGCGTAATGATGCTGCTGTGCGACTCGCATGGAATTGTCCCAACTTGGCAAGAGCCTGCGGATGACGCGCAGCGGGAGTTCTTTGACGGCTCGGTAGAGGTGCCGGTCCGCCTCGATGAATGTAAGAGCCTCACCCGCGACACCACTGATGATGAGATGCAGCGCATCGCCACCAGGCTGGAAGAGGCGGCAGCAGCTGCTGCCGTGGGCGAGTTCGGATTCACCGTGGAGGAGGCAGAGGCAGCAGAGGCGGCAAGCCTTGTCGAGCGAGGGGAGTTCGCCGGCGAGGAGGAGCTTGCCGAGCCTGAAGGTGAGTCGAGCGAGCCCGCCGAGGGCGGCTCCTCCCTTCCTTCAGGCAGCTTGCCGCGAGCGGAGCCCCCAGCTCCACCAAGAAGGCGTCTCCGCAAGGCTGGAGACGTGGCAAGCGGCGGGCAGACAGCCGCCGCGCCCGCGCGCGACACGCTCCACCGCGGCAAGCACTGTTGCCGCGGGAGCACCTCACGCCGCTGCGGCAACTGGAGCGGGGCCCTCCCAGACCACCGCTTCTGCTCCCGCCAAGCGGCCAAGGGAACCCACTCCTCCGCCTCGTCGCACTGGAGGCGAGCCAGAATTTGATCTCTCCGCGCTCAGCTCCGACGAGGAAGAAGAAGAGTAAGATTCTTTGCTGTACTTGTAGTTCTTCAATTTTGTTGCTTTGTCTTGTATCTGATTTGCTTCACTCTGAACCTATTCCTTTTCAGGACGGTGGCCCAGAGAGCGTCGAAGAGAGCCAAGGCCCCGGTGATTGTCATCGAGGACGAACCCACCGCGACAGCAGGAGGCGTGCCCGAGACCACATTGCCGGACGCGGCAACTCTTCCTCAAAGCAGCCCCCAGCGCAGCCCCCAGCGTAAGTATATGGTTTACTTCCTGCTGTTAGGCGTGCATGGGTGCTCTTTCTTTGCTGATATCTGACTGTTGGTTTGTGTAGGAGCAGAGCAGCCCCACCAGGAGTGCCCTGAAGCCGCTCCTGACATGCCATCTGCTTCAACTACACCGCCAAGGGAGGATCCCCCGGCAAGGGAGCGTTCTCTGGCAAGGGAGACGTCTCCGGCAAGGGATGGTTCTCCGGCAAGGGATAGCACCAGCAGCCCTCCGGTGGCTGAGACCACGGCTGCAGATCCTAGCACAGGTAATCCTCCTGCCTGAAAACTTCCCTTGGGTTCTTCTTCTTCTGATTTTCTTTTTGGATATTTGCTTGACTTTTCTTTCTTTTTCAGTCGTCAGATCCATCTGCCATAGAGCCAATGGAGACCGAGGTCGCCGGCGAGGAGGACGCGCGCGGCAATACTGACGACGCCGCTGTCATCGTGGAAGAAGCCGGCGCTGATGATCCTGCCGGTGAAGAGGCCGCCAAAGCTGCCGCCACAGAAGCTAGCGAGGGGTCTGGTGATCGCACTGACGGCCCCGAGGCTGCAGGAGCGCCAGGCGCTACGCCGACCGCCGATCCCTCCGCCGCTGCTGCAGCTGCCAGTTCGAAGAGCCCCAGCCCGGCGCCTATCTGAAGGCCGGCGATGGTGTCTTCATCAAGCTCCCCTGGGCGTCGAGCTCCAGGGCGCCGGTCGAAGGAGAGACCTTCGACGAAGAGTTGCTCGCCTCCGCCGGGCTGACGTTGGTTGACACGCCGAGCAGCAGCAGCGGCGAGCCTGAGGAGGAGCAGCTGTTGCGGAAGCTATTGTCGCTCTACCGCGCCCGACAGGCCAAGTTGGAATCCCGAGAGGCACTTGTCGCAAAGGCGGGAGCAGACATCGAGAAGCGCGCGGAGGAGCTCCGGGGCCTCAACCAAGAAGCTCTCCGATCCCTGGCAGTGGAGCAGGAGCAACTCGCCAAGGAGCGCAAAGCCTTCATCCTCGAGAATGCCGAAGTTGAAGAGCAACAGCGGCTTGCTACCGAGAAGCTGTCTGCGCAGGAAGGCGAGTTGGCGCAGCGGAAGATTAACCTTGACAGCCATGAGGAGGAGCTTGCCGCGCGCGAGCAAACGTTTGGCAGGGCTCTCAAGGAAGCGAAGGATGCTGCCGCAGCTGCCGAGGCCGCCAAGAAGGAACTGGAGACGAAGGTGACGCAGCTGGAGGCCAATCTCAAGGTGAGCGGCTAGGAGCTTGCTGCACTCAAGAGTGAGCACGAGAAGGACGCCTACACTCTTGGTGAGCTGCAGGGTCGTCCCGCCGAGAGGAGCAAGGAGCTTAGTGCCGCCAAGGACTCCAACGCAGATCTTGAGTTGAAGCTGACCACCTTGACTCAGACGCTGGACGGCGCCAGGGAGCAGGAGGTGGCCTTGAAGGAGAAGATCAAGGCCGACGAGGCACTGCTGGCGAGTGTTGCTGCCGCCCAGAAGACTTTCAGGGAGAATGTGGAGCACTGGACCGAGGGTCTCGTGGATGTTGCCGCCGCCATCGACGGGGAGCTGGCGCAGCTGGGGATGGAGGATCTTGGGTATTCCTCCGACGAGCACCTCCAGCCCAGCGCCAAGCTCAGCATGTTCTTCAAAGGCGTGGCGACGGCCCTTCAGCGACTCCGGGAAGAGATCCCAAAGCAGCTGGCCGACGTGTCGCGCCAAATCTGCGCGGGAGCTCTTCAAAAGGTGCTGATGAAGGTGGCCTTCCGCAATCCAGGCCTCAACCTCACCAACGTCCTCAAGTCCTTTCCGCCGGATGCTGATGTGGAAGCGCTCAAGACCCTTGTCGCACCCATTGTGGATAGGGTGAGCGGTATCAAGAGGGTTGATGGCGATCGCGTAGATTAGGCCGCCTGTTTTCTCTTTTCCTTGTCGCTGCTGGTTATGTTATGAGAACAATCTATTAGAGCTGCGACAAGCTATCTTGTAATATAACTCTATTTCGGGTAGTGATTGCTATGTTATTTCCTTTACTTGATTCCTTCCTTTGTATGTTTTTGCCCTACGCTTTTAGGGAACTTGTCGTATGAGGCACCTTAGCCGCGAGCGCCGAAAAGTGCGGACGTCAAGAGCTGCCGGGCGGTGCCGCTTCCGACAAGCAACCTCGTCGCAACTAGTCGCAGCTCACTTAAGTTGTTGAGCGGACTCGAAACAAAGTAAGGGCGCAACTAGCTACTGAGTTGGTTCCTCCGCACATGTGTTTTCCATACAAAGCACGGTCGTTCGAGGAAGATAACTTAAAAATTTTAAAACTGATTGCTCAAACTTTAACAACTTAGGTTTTCTGTCGTTTGCTTCCCGGTAAGGCGAAACTTGTTCGAACGACGCTTGGTCCACACCATCATCTTCTCCTTCCCCCCGGCAAACTTGTGGGCGAGAGAACCTTCCTTTCTTTGAGAAAGAGAAAGAAGAGAAAATAATGATATGGAGCCTTGCGGCTCGTTATTGCTTACCGAGGGTAGACGCTGCACAAAGTGTCAGATAACGCATGCAGTATAATGTAGAAAGTATGAAATTGAAAGGATGTGCGGAGCACATGAGCTTTACTTATGCACGGGATCTGTGCCCGGCTTTGTACAAAGGATTACATGCAACATCGGCAAGACTTGTACAAAAGGTGGTTGCCGGAACAGGTTCCGCAACCGCGCTTCTACGGTAAAACTTACGAAGATGCTCAATGTTCCAGGAGTTGCTCACCGGAATGCCATCTTCGGTCTCAAGGCATGACAGCGCCAGTGCCTAGTGACTCGCTTTCACCCGGTAAGGGCCTTCCCACTTCGTGTCAACTTGTTGGAATTCTTGGCGGACTGAACGCATCAAGAACAAGGTCGCCTTCCTCGAGACTTCGGCATTAACTTTGCGGCTATGGTAGCGCGCAAAGCTTGCTGGTATCGAGCAGCTCAGACAAGCAGCTTGAAGACGGTCCTCCTCAAGGAGCAGCGTCATCTTGTCGCAATCGCTCTTGCTCAAGCTCATCATAAGCGAGCACTCGAGGTGACCCGTGATACGAGTTCCGTGGGGAGAACTGCCTCGCTCCATAGACTAGAGCGAAAGGTGTCCGCCGCTGGCTCGATTTGGCGTCGTCTGATCGACCAAAGAACCACCGGCAGCTCCTCAATCCAGTTTCTTCCGCACTTGCGCAGCTGGCCGGAAGTCCTGGTCTTGAGCCCGCAGAGCACTTCGCATTCGCCTCTCTCGCTTGACCGTTACTTCGGGATGAGCAATGAAGCGAATCAGACCTTGGCGCCAAGATCTTGGACGTCTTGCATGAAGGTTGCGGCGTTTCGTGAATTGTGTGCCGTTGTCGGTGATGATCTTGTTAGGGATTCAAACGGCAAACAATCGACCAAGAACTTGATCGCCGATCGTGCTGTCACCTTCCTCACTGGTTCCACTTCCGCCACTTTGTGAACTTGTCGATTGCAACGCATAAGTACTCAAAGCCCCGACAGCTCGGGAAAGGGGCCAAGGATGTCGAGCCCTGCACCGAAAAATGGCCAGGATAAAGGGATCGTCTGAAGAGCTTGAGCTGGTTGATGTATCTGCTTGGAATGGAACTGGCACGCTTCACACTTGGTTACTTGTGCAGTTGCATCCTAGAGGGCTGTCGGCCAAAAGAAACCTTGCCGGAAAGCTTTGCCGGCAAGTGCTCTTGCGCCAATGTGGTGACCACATATGCCTCCATGTATCTCTGCCAACAGCTTTTCTCCGTTTTCCCGGTGAATACACTTCAATTTCAAACCGTTGAGTCTTCTTCTGTACAGTGTGTTGTCGACAATTTGATACACACTTGACTGCCGGGCTACTCTTTCCGCTTCTTCTTGCTCTTTGGGAAGTTCTCCTGTCTGAAGGAATTGGACGATCTGCTGTGCCCATGCTGGAGCTTGCGGCTCGACAACAAGGACTAAAGGCACATCTGCTGCTGCGGGAACATCCGCTTCTACGGCGAGAACCTGCGGCTCAGCCGGAGCTTGACGTTCCCTGGCAAGCTTGCCAGAGCAAAACTTGTCGGTAGCGTCTGCTTCAACGGAACAAGCCGTAGGGCTTGTCGGAGCAGACTGATCCTCAACACTCTTGGTGTTGATCTTGGGGACCTTCTTGGCGGCGGCTTCGGGGAGCTCTGCCGGAAAGTAGTCACCAGAAATCAACTTCCTCTTCTTGCTCTGTCCAGTTGATGGCGCATACGATTGAGTCGGGCTTTTGAGCACAAAGATCCCTGGTTCCACAGGTAACTTAAGTGCGGCGCACTTTGACAGGCCATCAGCAATGTCATTCTGAGCTCTTGGAACATATTCCATCTGTAGGCCGTCAAAGTGCTCTTCTAGTTTTCTTACTTCATCAACATAAGCTTCCATCAACGAACTCTGATAATTCTTGTTTACTTGGTGGATGACAAGCTGTGAGTCGCCCCTGACAATGAGCTTCTTGATCCCAAGGTCTACTGCAATCCTGAGACCGGCAAGCAAACCTTCATACTCTGCAGTATTGTTTGTTGCTTGCTCCTTGGGAAAATGCATCTGGACTACGTACTTGAGGTGCTCTCCGGTGGGTGCAACAAGTAGCACGCCCGCACCGGCGCCTTGCAGCAAGAAGGCACCATCAAAGTACATCAGCCACTCTTTGCTTGCTTCCTTGACGGGGATGCTTGTTTCTGGAATTTCTTCGTCTTGTGTTGGTGTCCATTCTGCTATGAACTCCGCCAATGCTCTGCTTTGGATAGTTGAAGTGCTCTCAAACTTGAGGCCAAAGCTTGACAGTTCCAATGCCCACTCGACAATCCTGCCTGTTGCTTCTGGATTTTGCAGTATCCTCTTTAGCGGAAAACGAGTGACGACTGTGATCTCATGTGCTTGGAAATAATGGCGCAGCTTTCTCGAGGCCATGAGAAGGGCGAAAAGCAATTTCTGCACACCAGAGTACCTTGACCTAGCTCCCTGCAGAAGGGAACTGACAAAGTAAACTGGGCGCTGCACCATTCTCTTCTGCATCTTCTCATGCGTCTGCGCAGATCCATCTTTGTCGGGACCAGAGCTTGCCGGTGAAGCCCCCTGCTTGTCGCTGGATGCGTCTGCCGTGGTTGCTGTCTCATCATCCGCCTCCCTCTCCGCTACTAACGCAACACTAACCACTTGATTGGTTGCTGCTATATATAGCAGCAACTTCTCTTGTGGCTTAGGTGCGACAAGTATTGGAGTGGAGGACAGGTATCTCTTCAAGTCCTGCAGCGCAGCCTCCGCTTCCGGAGTCCATTTCATTGGACCTGCCTTTTTCAATATTTTGAAAAATGGTAGGGCACGCTCAGCAGACCTAGAGATAAACCTGCTGAGGGCAGCTACGCAACCGGCAAGTCTTCATACATCCTTGACGCGCTTTGGTGCTTCAGTCTGCTCAATGGCCTTGATCTTGTCGGGATTGGCTTCAATTCCCCGCTGAGACACGAAGAACCCGAGAAGCTTGCCGGAGGGGACTCCAAACACACACTTCTCGGGGTTGAGCTTGAGGCTGATCTTGCGCAGATTTGCAAAGGTTTCGTCTAAATCTTGAATCGTAGTCGCCTTGTCCTTGCTCTTGACCACTATGTCATCCATGTAGGCTTCCACATTTCTGTGCATTTGCGGCTCAAAAGCGTCATGGACTACTCTTGCAAATGTTGAACCAGCATTCTTTAAACCAAAAGGCATCCGTACAAAACAGTATGTGCCACATGGGGTGATGAATGCGGTTTTCTCCTCATCCTCTTCTGCCATGAAGATCTGATGATATCCTGAGTATGCATTAAGAAATGAAAGCAAGTCAGATCTGGCCGTGGAGTCAACAATCTGATCGATACGCGGCAAGGAAAATGGATCTTTGGGACAAGCTTTATTAACATCGGTAAAGTCGATACAAAGCCTCCATTTCCCGTTTGCCTTTCGCATGACTACAGGATTGGCCAACCACGTAGGATGGAGCACTCCTCTGACAAGGCCTGCTGCTTCCAATTTCTTGATTTCTTCTGCGATAAATTCTTGGCGCTCCACTGCCTGCTTCCTGACTTTCTGCTTGACGGGTCCAGATGAGGATGTAAGGCAAGATGGTGCTCGATTACTTTCCTGGGAACACCGGGGATGTCAGACGGTTGCCAAGCAAACACGTCGACATTCGCCCGCAGGAAAGCAATGAGCGCGCCTTCCTATTTAGGGTCGAGAGTGGCACTGATGGTGAAGGTACCACCAGTGCCATCCTCCTTGGCGGACACCTTCTTGGTCTCTGGCGGAGCTGCCATTGTCTTCTTACACTTGCCGGTGGAGCTCGATGGTGCGTCCTCGACGGTAGCGCAGCACTCCGAAGAGGTGCGCTTGCCGGAGTGGGCATCAGAACTCTTGCCGGACTTGGTCTTCTTCTTCGCCCCGGGAGCTTCAACGGCAAGTGACTTGCGATCTGTTGCGGCTGCTGCTTCCCGGTAGATCTTGTCGGCGCAGATAAGAGCATCCTTCTTGTCGCCAGGGACAGAGATGACGCTTATCGGGCCTGTCATCTTCAGCATGTTGTATGCATAGTGAGAGGCCGTCATGAATTTGGCGAGTGCTGGACGGCCAAGTATCCCATTGTAGGGCAATGGGAAGTCAGCAACGTCAAAAGTGACCCTCTCAGTTCTGAAGTTCAACTCGCTGCCAAATGTCACCGGCAACGTGATCTTTCCCTTCGGCTTGCTCCTTCCCGGATTGATTCCTTGGAATGTGCCGGTCTCTTCGAGCTCGCCATCAGGGATCTGGAGTTTCTGTAGTACCGCTGAGGAGATCAGGTTCAAGCCGGCCCCGCCGTCGACTAGCATCTTAGTGACCTTGAGGTTGCGGATAGTTGGTGAAACCAGCATCGGCAAACACCCGACCGCAGTTATGCGATCAGGGTGGTCCTCAATATCAAAGATGATAGGCGTGCTGGACCATCTCAGAGGCTTGCGCGACTCGACGGATGGTTCTGCCGCGTTGACTTCCCGCATCCACTGCTTGAGCTGGCGGTGTGAAGTATGCAGAGAAGCACCGCCGTCAACGCACAAGACCTCTGTGGCTTTCTGGAACTGCTGCTCATCGGCCTCGTCATCATCCATATCTTCATCGTCGTCGTCATCTTCATCCTTGTCGCGCCGCTGGGAGGTCTGTCTCCTTGGGCTGCTTGGCCTTGCCGCGGCGTCCTCCGCGGCCGGGGCGTTTCTTGTTGGCTCCTCCAGCACCTTCCTGGGCCTTCTCCTTGTCGTGCCGCTCGTACTCAGCCTTTTGCTGCTCGACGAGCTGCTCGACCTTCTTGCAGCTCTGGAGATCATGGCCCTTGGTGCGGTGGATCTTGCAGTACTGCCTATTGGAGACGTCCTGCTTGTCGGCGACCGCCACAGCTTGGTAGTTGGTGCCAGTGGCAATCTCCTTGCCGGAGCTACCAGCTTTGGCTGTCTTGGCGCCACCTCCGTTGCCGGACCGCTCAACAACTAGCACATCTTTGCCATTCTTCTTCCTGTTGTTTCGCCGCCGGTTTTTCCTTGCCGGGGCAGTCTCCTCACTATCAGATCCTCCTGCTCCTATATTCTCTCCGGGGAGTTTTCTCCCTTCCTCAGCACGTGCACACTTGTCGGCCAGGGCATATAGCTCACTGACGTCTCTGATCTTGCACATCTCCATGTCCTCCCGCATCCTGCGGTTGCACATGTTCTGATGGAACGCGCTGATCACCGCGGCAGGGTGGACATCTGGGATGTTGTGCTGTACACGGCTGAATCTCTGAATGAACTTGCGCAGGGGCTCTCCTTCCTTCTGGGCGAGCAGATGAAGGCCGCTCTCTTGGCCATGAGGCTTATGGCCCCTGTAAAGGCATCGACAAACTGATGGCATAGATCTATCCAGGAGGATATGGAGTTGTCCGACAAGTGCATGAGCCAGGATTTGACATTGGGCTTGAGTACCAGCAGGAATTAGTTGGCCAGGATCTTGTCGTCCCGCCCCCCGGCAGCTTGCACCGCAATGGTGTAGATGCTGAGGAACTCCGACGGATGCGTCTTGCCGTCGTACTTCTCTGGTACATCTGGCTTGAAATTCTTCTTGCTTTGGGCCATCGGACTTGCCGCAGCTCACGAGTGAACGCAGGGCAACCTATCACAGACGGCAAGTCGCTGGTTCCTTCGGCGCATGCATGTCGACAGAGGGCCCAGCGCGCTGGTCGGATTGACGCCGCGCTTCTCTTCGGCGCTCGATGCGAGTTCGAGCGTCTTCTTGCTGTCGTTCGTGAAGAACTTGGCGCTGATCGCGACGAGCTCGCGGATCTGATGACGCGGTGGAGTCGTTGTCGAGGTGGATCCGATGAGTTTGCGATCTTGGCCTTCGGGGTGGAGAGTGCATGGTGGTCGCACCCCCACCGGTCTCGTCGCCATCGGCTTGTGCCTTGCAGTCTTGCCGCGGCAGCGATGTACTCGGTTGCCGCGGAGCGTCGTCGTTGGCAAAACCGATGAGACTCTGAATGGTGGCCCTCCATTCATCAACCTTGTCGGCTGTTGGAGGGTAATCCAGGAGCAGTTGAGCTCTCGCCAAAGCTTCTGCTGGAGAGGTGGGTGGCAATGGTGAACGGCGCGAGGAGCGGGATATGCTCGGACTTCTAACTATGTTAGAAGGAGCAGTATCCCGCCCAGCGACCGATGCCTCGCTTCGTCTTGGGAATGTTGGCGTGCATGCTGGTCTTGAGCATCCCGAGATCCACCAGCTCGATCTTGGTCCAACGAGCGTATGGCATTGTAAGTACCATGACGTTGTCGGTCCCACGCCTCCTGAGATGTGTGCGGTGCATGTACGGACGCCGAGGTCTGCGCAGCCTTGTCCTTGGACTTGGCAGCACCGTGAGCTCGCTCGTCGACGCCCGTTCTTCCGCCGGCATCTACTCCACCACCCATTTGCTCCGGTGGTGGTGGGATCGACGTGGACGGATCCGCTGCCGCCGAAGCCTTCTTCTTCGGTGGCATGCCGATGAAGACGATGAAGATGTAGCTCGTGTGTACGCCGGATCAGGTTCACACAATCTCGACGCCCCCTACCTGGCGCGCCAAAGATGTCGGGGAAGCTGATCCACGAACACCTATGGGGCCGGCGGACCGGACCCCTTTCGGTTCAGCAAGGGGTAGACATCGCACGAAGAGCAGATCGAGGCGAAGCACACGAGCAGTTTACCCAGCTTCGGAGCTCTCCGGAGAGATAATACTCCTACTGTTGCTTGTCTGAGTATATTCTGTTCTTGCTTGGGAGCGCTGAATGCTACAGTACACACCAGCCGCTAACGAGACCTAGCGTGAGTGTTTTCTGGTTTCGAACCCCCCTCTACGTTGCGCATGGGCCTCCTTTTATATGCTCAAGGGGTCCCCGACAGGTGGCAACGTAGACAATGGTAAAAATGGAAAAGGAATTGCGGTTGGTACAGCTACCTGTACAGTGTATCATACCTAACCCTGACGGCAGGGGACAAAGGCATTAAATGCCCGCTTCACGCCGCCCAAACAAAGTGCAAACAGGACCGCTGTCAGGCGGCACCGCTTGCCACGATGGCAATCTTGTCGCCGCTTGCCACATCAAGGCCCACCGGGTCAAGACAGCCTCTTGCCACGCGCTCTTGGAAAGGTCCTAGGGCGACACGTTAATGGGTGTGCTGGAGCGCAGGTACAGATTGGTAGTCTGCCGTGGCAAGCGCCTTGCCGCGGTTGTTGCCTTGTGGCGTCCGGAAGCTTGTCGCTCACCGGGCCTTCCCGGCAAGCTCCTCTTGCCGGGGCCTTGTCTCCTAGGTGCCTTGGTTGGCCTTCCCGGCAAGCTCCTCTTGCCGGGGCCTTGTCTCTTTGGCTTGAATACTTTGTTCTTGAATGGCTCCAAAGGAACCACGGAGGACCTTGGCGGTCACCCGGCAAGCCTTGCCATGGGTGTCAGAATCGCCAGGCACGAAGTTCGGGATACTAGGGTACCCCTACTCTAGTACACCGACAGCTAAGGTCATCAGCGTCTGGTGGTCGCACATATGTGCCCTGGAAGTTATCAAGGAATGCAGCTTCTAGGTCCTCCCAACAACCAATTGATTCTGCTGGCAAGCTGTTAAGCCAATGCCGAGCTGGTCCTTTAAGCTTGAGGGGGAGGTATTTGATGGCGTGTAGATCATCACCGCGGGCCATGTGGATATGGAGGAGATAGTCCTCGATCCAGACCGCAGGATCTGTGGTACCATCGTATGATTCGATGTTTACGGGTTTAAAGCCCTCGGGGATTTGATGATCCATTACTTCATCTGTGAAGCATAGTGGGTGTGCGGCGCCTCTGGATTGGGCTATATCACGACGTAGCTCATATGAGCTTTGTCTACTGTGTTCGGCCCGGCCGGATTTGCTGTATCCGGCGTGACGGTTATCATCACGTGTCATGGGGCGCCCACGCGATCCGTAGATCGATCTTGTATGTTTTGCCTTATCCTCCAATATATCTCGCAAGTCCGGCACGTTTTCCCGTGCCTTGGTACTTTTTGAGCGGCGTCGGGGTGTGGCTTGTGCGGAGGGCCAAGAGGCTTCTCTGTCGCGGCCACGGGTGGCCGATCCGCCATGTCGTCTTGTTGGTGACTTGGGTGCTTCCTCCTCCGATTGAGGCAACGCGGCCTGCGTTTGGGGTAGCTTTTGGAGGGGCGTTCGAGTTCATACTCTTCGGCCGCAAGGACTTGATCCATCCGTCCTAGCGTGTCTTGGTCAGCTCTAAGCTGTTGCTGCTTTTCTTGAGGCTGCTTGCCGTGGATATAAGCTTCGCGTTTGAAACGCGCTCTGTTCGGGCGGGATCCTCAGCACGGCATTTAATTCGTCGTCGTTGAGGCTTGCCTCATCTTCGGACGGAGGCGCATAATTATCGTCCTCTACCTCTCTTTCTGCCGCACTGTTGTGCGGACTTGCTTCTCCTTCCTCCTGCGCTGAGTCCTGCTGGAGGGGGTTGTCTTCCGCACTGTCCGGAGTGTTATTATCTCCCATGCCGGAATCACCGTTTTTGGTGTGGCGGGATTTAGAGCGGCGCCGTTGACGTCGGCGCTTCGGTTGTTTCTTGGAGGGGTCATCCTCCGTTGTTCCATCGCCGTTCCCATCTTTTGGGATGTCCACCATGTATATGTCGATGACGAGGTGGCCTTCCGGTGCCTCATGGGCGCTTAGGTCTTGGTCGTCTCCAAAGATCGCTGCGTCTATACCGTCGATGTCTTTAGAGTCAAGTCGAGCATGTTGGTTAAATCATCGACAGTGGCTACAAAGTGGGTCTTTGGGTGGGCGTTGAATTTCTTCGTCGTCCGAATCCCAACCTTCTGACCGTAGTTCGCCGGGCTCCCCGACAAAGAGAGAGACTTTAATGAGTTCAGGATATCGCCAAAGGGCGAGTCTTGAAAGATGTCCTGGCGGTGAACTCCATAACCGGGCGCCTGGTCCGGATTCGACAGTGGGCGCGGGAGGTTTGGAGTCGAGAAAGGAGTCCGCACACAGGAGTCACGAGCTTTGCAAAGGACAGGGATGGTGTTCGGCTCAATCGCCATAGAGATTTCAGCCCCGGAGGCGGTGTCCAACCACTCGTCCTCGATCGGCGGAGTCGGCTCCGAGCTAAGGGTCGGAGCGGACGCTGGTGCGGCCTCCAGGACACTGTTCGGCGGCAGAGCTAGATCGTGCCCATCGAAACAGTGCGGCACACTTGGCTGTGGTTCGAATCCGTCGAAGATCAAATCTCCGCGGACATCGGCCGTATAGTTCAGGCTTCCAAATCTGACCTAATGGCCAGGGGCGTAGAAAAATATATAGTTTGTGCAGCCTGCATACAGAAATCCCTCTTAGCTCACCAGAGGAGCATGATGTTGGGGCCCAATCGAAAACACAGATAAGTTACAAATTTGGACAACATGTTGCGTATAAGTAAGCAAGCAGTTGGCCATTCTGTAGCTCAAGTAAAGTCTTAGGGAGCATAATGAACAGCAGAGGGTTTCATACAAACATACTACAGTAGGCAAAACTATGCAATCATTATCCTAGTATAAACTAGATTGTGAGCCTCATGCAATAATAGTTGGTTAATAGACTTCAAAGCTTCAGGCACACTTCGACAGAGTAATTAAATGGTAAGGCCTTTAATTGTGTCAACTATTAGTTATACAAGTACCCAACATCAGGCATGATTCTTTGGGCATCTCATTAACTGAGGACAAATAAAGCAATTGAAAAGAGAAAATTAACTATGCCTGAAACAAACAAGGAATTGAACTGTTGAGTTGCATACAGTGACTTACCTTAATAGGTTGAAGAGGCTCAGCGCAGCTCCTACTTCTCTTGCAAGGCTCCTTCCTAACATCTTATACTTGGAAATCCTCAATCTTATCTTCATTGCACCCCCTCTGCAAGGTGACACAAACTAGTTACTCGTCTCCTTGGAAGATAAATATGCATACTTTCCAGTCTGTGAACACAAAAGGATGAGATTATAACAAAACAACACAACATAATGAAACATGTCGCATCTCTTGCACTTGCACACAATGAAATGACCATTTACTATGTCTGCACTATGTAAAAACTAGGCATACACTACTAGGGAAAAGCCTAGCAGCAGCGCGGGTTTTGGGCCTATTAGTAGCGCCGGGGCCGGTGCTACTAATAAGGCGCTACAGCTAACGTATAGCAGTAGCGCGGGTGCCACCCGCGCTACTACTACGTCCTTTAGTAGTAGCGTGGGTAAAAACCCGCGCTACTACTACCAGCGCGGGTTTTTTTTTTTTGAATTTTTTCGAAAAAATATTTCGATTTTCCCCTAATTTTCAAATTTCTGAATTATTTTAACCTCAAATCTCTAATCACCCCTCATCGCTGCTCAATTTAATCTCTAATCACCCCTCATCATTCCAAATCATCTAACTTCACTGACGGTCACCCATCCTCTCACTACTCCATTTGAGCACGCTTAACTTCCGGGTTCTATTCTCCCTCGTTTCCAAGTCTGCACTTGTTGTTTTCCTGACAATAGTAAGATGTCAATCCTATTAACATCAGGAATTTAGCTTGAGCATGAAGTCACACATTTCACTATTTGAGTTTTGAAACTATTGTTCTAAAAAATTAGTAACACTAATATTTCTTGAATAATTAGTTTGACCACAGTTTGGCCATAGTTTGACCAGATTTGACCAAAATTCAAAAAAACAAAAATAACTATTTAGTAACACTAATATTCCCTAATAATTAGTTTGACCATTGTTTGACCACACAGTTTGAAATTTTTTCGATTTTTTCCACTCTAGATCTTAAAAGCCCCGTAACTTTTTTTCTGTTAGGTTTTTGAGGATTTTTAAAATGTTTAACGGGGTTCTCCTAGTTAAATTTGGATGTAACTTTTTGAGTAGATGATTTTTCATATAAAAAACTTTTTCATCCGAGTTAGTATGCAAAAGTTATGCCCATTTTTACAAATTCTCGAGAGATTTTGCAAATAAATTTGAAATTCATATTTGCAAATTTTCCTAACAACTAGACCACATATCACATGGGAAACTTATTTTCTTTTATTTTTTTGACATTTTCATCATTTTCTTTTATTTTTTATAAATTGAAAAGGCGGTCCACGGAGGGGGGTGGGGGGGGGGGGGTAGAGTTTGAAAATGGGACCTTTAGTAGTAGCGCGGTTTTTTACCCCCTTGCTACTACTATGGCACCACTTAGTAGTAGCGAGGGCTAAAAACAACGCTACTGCTATCAAACTTAGTAGTAGCGAGGTTTTAAAACCCGCGCTACTACTATGGCATGTCCCGGGGCACAGAGAGACCGCTTAGTAGTGGCGGGGTTAAAACCCGCGCCATCGCTATCAACTTAGTAGTAGCGAGGTTTAAAACCTGCGCTCTTGGTAGTAGCGATGGCAGGTATTTTAACCCTCGCTACTAATAACTTTCTGTGTATAGGCTTTTCCCTAGTAGTGATACCTATGAACTGGATCTCCAGGTACTCTTGGAGAGCCTACTTTAGTGTACAACCAAACCTTTATGTCACCTATGAGTTAGACAAGGCCCCACTACAGCAGCCCTTAGTGTTTAAATTGTTGACAAGCTCTGTTAGAGTGTTAGGTCAAGAACAACAAGTAATCAAAGCAAACAGTCCTAGTATGGCTGGCTGATGCAAACAAGCAATTGAGCAGATGTGTGAGCAAATCTTACATATCAAGAAAAGAAGCAAAGAAGGAGGCTTAAAGACCATCACTTGGTGGCCAGATTTAAGGGGCATTTAAACATCATGTGCAACGTATGAACTAACATAAACATTGCATATTCCGGATTCTACAATGGAATGCACATGTATTAGGTTATGCCATGTATGATGATGCCTAAATGTAAACTATAGCTGGCAAGAGTGATTCATTATTGCATGCACAATTGAATTGCAGGTTAAGGGCCAGTTCGATTCCGCCTTTTCAGGGCTTATTGTCAAAATAAGCCATACAAGATGTAAAGAAGTCATTTTTGAGTTATGGGCTTGGACTTAACTAATTTCGCTTTGGAGGGGGGTGTTTCGGGTAGAACCTCACTAAAAATTGAAGGGAAGGGGAATAGTGAAATGACTCTGTTGTCTGCCTATATTACACTCAAAATGCAACTGCTGGCGCCCGTGTCACACCTGACCCTCAAGTAAAAACAGACACGTACGCAAGCGTTCATTGCTCTGCCCGCTTGCATCTCCTCTCCCATTTCCCTCTACCTCGATCCCCTGCCTGCACCACTAGGGTTCCTCTAGTCAGCCGTCGCCACTGGTCCCATCTGGCCTGGTCCTCGACGATGCTATGTCCAGCTAGGCTACATGGCTAGCGGGTAGGGGCAAATCTCCCTGGCTGCTCCTCCCTCTGGCACCGCCCCTCATTCTCATGGTCTCCGGCAGCTGCTCCACTGTGGTTCGTCCAACGCACTACTCCGGCGGGTGCTGCACAACTATGGCTGATGCCACCTCCGCAGTGAAGGCACCTTATTCCCCCTCCTCCTCCCGAGGCCATGGCCTTGAGAGTCTTTGTTGAAGGATGAGCTCATCCAACAAGGTGAGGATCTCCTCTGATTTTTTGCCAAATTTTCATTCTGATCCACTATAAAATGAATTTCTATGAGCTGCTTCTGCTGCTGCTATATGATGCATTGCTATGATCTTCTCCTGCTGCTGCTATATGATGAATTGCTATGAGCTGATGCTGCTGCTATATGATGAATTGCTATGAACTGCTGCTGCTGCTATATGATGAATTGCTATAAGCTGCTCCTGCTGCTGCTATATGATGAGTTGCTATAAGCTGCTCCTGCTGATGCTATATGATGAATTGCTATGAGCTGCTCGTGCTGCTGCTATATGATGAATTGCTATGAGCTGCTGCTGCTGCTATATGATGAATTGCTATGTGCTGCTGCTGCTATATGATGAATTGCTATGAGGTGCTGCTGGTATATGATGAATTGCAGACTGCTGCTGCTGTATGATGAGTTGCTATGAGCTACTGCTGCTGCTATATGATGCTTTCAGGTGCTGCTACTATATGATAATAACCAGCCACTTGGACCATCAAATTTCAATAAATAATTGTTCTTCATTTAAATGTGGGTCATGCGTTCTTCGTTTAAATTAGGCAATGGGATCTCTATGGAAAACATTGACCAAAGTAGATTGTGCCAAGTAGATGGTATCTTTGTATTTGCATTTTGAGCAAATAGTGATGGTCTATTTTCCTGTCATATTAATTACTGCACTGGTTTCAATTTGTGATGTTTGCAAGTCAAATTAATTTTCATACGGGTAGCAAAATGAAAACTATATAATGCAATCTAGACTTTCCATTGATCATACCAAAGATAAGCTGAAAACCCAATGAAAAGAACTGGTTAGCTTATTACATGGAGCTTATTTTCACAGGTGCTTATTTTCTTAGGATAACTCGTAATAACTGTCCCTAAGAAACTTGGCTAATAGAACTGACATACAAATAACATGTCATGATGATTGCAATGGAGGAGTGACGTACATAGCACACTGTATAGGCTCATCGCTGCTTCTCCTTTTTTTGCGATGTTCCATGAAATTGCCACATACATCTTGTACTTTTTCATTGTGTAACCCTATCTGCAAGTTGACACAGCTAATTTCAGACATCTCTACATGATACTACATTGCATATCCCTTGCGCATATTTAAACCACCAATTAACGATTGTGTGCGTACCATAAACTAGCCATGATTCTGTATGCTGGACTAGCATGCACTCTAAGGGAGCCTAATGTAGTGCACCAGAATTCCTACATGCCACCTACGATTTTGTGTAATGTACTTCCCCTATTCCTAAATATATGTCTTTGTAGAGATTCCAGTATGGACCACATACAAATGTATATAGATGCATTTTCGAGTGTAGATTCATTCATTTTGCTCCGTATGTAGCCAATAGTGGAATCTCTAGAAAGACTTATATTTAGGAACGGAGGTACGAGGTAGTATCATGTATGACATCTACATATCTGATTTAGCAGCCAGTAGTAGAAATCATTGTCTGCACAAAGGGATTACTGGTCGAAAATCCTAGCAAAGCACGCTGGCAGGCACAGAACAATACAAGAGAGAGAGATGCACTTATAAGATCATAGCAATGCCTCAGTCAAGGATCTTGGTTGGCCGAGCTGTTAGATCTAGAAGAAACATCGTCCTTGTAGTTTTTCCCAGCTGCATAACAGGTAACAGCGACCGGTTAATATATTTGAAGTACATCGGGCAGATGATGCTGGACGGGTTTAAAGGTGACAAGTACCTAGGCCATGGCGGGTTCTTGGCATCTCTCTAGACGGTGGGAATCAGGTTAGAAACGTCAAGGGTGATGATGATGCGCTGGCTGTCGAGGTCCGGTAAGGAGATCTAGAACCGTCGGGTAGGGTGTTTGTAGAGCGGCTCCGGTAGGGTGGACTACGGTGTGGGCGAAGCGGATCTGTGGCCATGGACGAGGGCGTACGTGAAGCTGCTCCGATGGTTGGGTTAAGGATGGTGTCGACGACGCGGATCTGCGGCCGTGGACAGGGCGTTAGAAGCTGCTCCGGTGGTTGGGTTAAGGATGGTGTCGATGATGCGGATCTGCGGCCGTGGACGGGGCGTCAGAAGCTGCTCCAGTGGTTGGGTTAAGGATGGTGTGGACGATGCGGATCTGCGGCCGTGGACGGGCGCCGAGCTGCTCCGTAGGTTGGATGAGGGTGCGAGCAAGCCGATCCGAGGCCGTGGACTTGTGAGTTGGCAAAGCGGCCCGGTAGGGGTTGAGAATGGTATAGGTGAAGCTACTCCGGTAGGGTTAGCGAAGGTGTGGGCGGCGGCTCCGTAGGGTTGAGGAAGGTGTCGTGGCGGCTCCGGTAGGGTTGAGGAAGGTGTCGGCGAAGAGGATCAGAGGCCATCGACGGGGGCGCCGGTGGGGCGGCTCCGGGGGGTGTGGACGAAGCGTCTCCGGTGGGGAGTTCGAATGAGCCGCTGCAGATCTTGTGGCGATTAGCGAAATGCGAAGCAGGTCCGGCGTCGTGGACAAGGCCGGCACTGAATGGGCTTTGGTACAGTGATGGATGAGCAGTCTACTTGTTTCTAGGGGAGGTGGGAGGGGTAGATGCGGCTGCAGAAGCAGTTCACGCGAGGTGGGGGCCGCTGGCAGTGAATGGGCTATGGTACGCCGGTGGATGAGCAGTCTAGGGTTTCAAGAGGGGCGGGGATAAAGGGCGATGAAGTACGAACAGCGTGATGTAAGATGCTCTGGTGTTGTGGAGTTAGTCATTTTTGCGGGAGGGGGAGAGGAAATGGAGGTGTCGTGTAGAGGGGGGAACCGGAAGTTACTGATAACCCGCAAGTATACGGGATAATTGTAGCCTCTTTCGATAAGTATGAGTGTCGAACCCAACGAGGAGCTAAAGGTAGAACAAATACTCTCTCAAGTCCTATCTGCCACTGATACGACTCTACGCACGCTTAGTGTTCGCTTTACCTAGAACAAGTATGAAACTAGAAGTACTTTATAGGTGTTGTTGGATAGGATTGCAAGATAATAAAGATCATGTAAATATAAACTAGGGGCTGTTTAGATAAAGAAGCGATAAAGTAAATATAGCGAGTGTGGAAAAGTGGTGGTAGGAGTTGTGAAATTGTCCCTAAGCAATTGACTACTTTACTAGACCGATAATCACTATTGCAATTCTATTTGAGGGAGAGGCATAAGATAACATACTTTCTCTTCTTGGATCATATGCACTTATGATTGGCACTCTAGCAAGCATCCGCAACTACTAAAGATCATTATGGTAAAACCCAACCATAGCATTAAAGTATCAAGTCCCCTTTATCCCATACGCAAACAACCTACTTACTCGGGTATGTGCTTCTGTCACTCACACAACCTACCATAAGCAAATCATGAACATATTGCAAACCCTACAGCAGGGATCCCTCACGCTCGCGAGACACGGAGAGCACCATAGGACATCACCAATAATAAAAAATGCAACTCAAACCAATCATAGCAATTCATCAATCACCGATAGGACAACGAAAATCTACTCAGACATCATAGGATGGCAACACATCATTGGGTAATAATATGAAGCATAAAGCACCATGTTCAAGTAGAGGGTACATCGGGTTGCGGGAGAGTGGACCGCTGAATATAAAAGGGGGAAGGTGATGGAGATATTGGTGAAGATGGCAGAGGTGCTGGTGAAGATCGCGGTATTGATGATGGCCCCCGGCAGTGCTCCGGCGCCACCGGAAGCAAGGGGGAGAGAGCCCCCTTCTTCTTCTTCTTCTTCCTTGACATAGATTGGAGAAGTGTTTCCCCTCTGGTCCTTGGCTCCCATGGCGTGGGAGGGGCGAGAGCCCCTCCGAGATTGGATCTATCTCTCTGTCCCTCTCTATTTCTGCGTTCTCCGATCCTTCCCCTTCACCGTTTCTTTTATATCCGGAGATCCGTAACTCCGATTGGGGTGAATCTTTTGCCCAGATTTTTCTCATAAAATTAGCTTTCTTGCGGCAAAATAAGAGCATCAACCGCCTTACGGGGGACCAGGAGGGTCCAGGGCGCACCTGGCTCCCTGGGGCGCGCCCCCTATCTCCTAGCCCCCTCGGGCACCGTCCCGCGTTGATTTTACTACCCAAAAATCATAAATATTCCAAAATAATTCGCCGTCCGTTTTTATCCCGTATGGACTCCGTTTGATATGGGTTTTCTGCGAAACATAAAACATGCAACAAACAGGAACTGGCACTGGGCACTGGATCAATATGTTGGTCCCAAAAATAGTATAAAAATTTGCCAAAAGTATATGAAAGTTGAAGAGTATTGGCATGGAACAATCAAAAATTATAGATACGCCGGAGATGTATCAGCATCCCCAAGCTTAATTCCGGCTCGTCCTCGAGTAGGTAAATGATAAAAAAGATAATTTTTGATGTGGAATGCTACCTAGCATAATCTTGATCATATGTCTAATCATGGCATGAATATTAAGACACGAGTGATTCAAAGCAATAGTCTATCATTTGACATAAGAACAATAATACTTTGAGCGTACTAATAAAGCAATCATGTCTTTTCAAAACAACATGGCCAAAGCAAGGTTATCCCTACAAAATCATATAGTTTGGCCATGCATCATTCTCATCACACAAAATGCTCCCATCATGCACAACCCCGATGACAAGCCGAGCAATTGGTTCATAGTTTTTAACGCCCTTCAGCTCTTTCAACCCTCACGCAATACATGAGCGCAAGCCATGGATATAGCACTATAGGTGGAATAGAATATGATGGTGGAGGTTTATGTGGAGAAGACAAAAGGGGAGGAAGTCTCAAATCAACGTGGCCAATCAACGGGCTATGGAGATGCCCATAAATTGATGTCAATGCGAGGAGTAGGGATTGCCATGCAACGGATGCACTAAGAGCTATAAGTGTATGAAAGCTCAACAAAAGAAACTAAGTGGGTGTGCATCCAACTTGCTTTTTCATGAAGACCTAGGTCATTTGAGGAAGCCCATCATTGGAATATACAAGCCAAGTTCTATAATGAAAATCCCACTAGTATATGAAAGTGACAATATAGGAGACTCTCTATATGAAGCACATGGTGCTACTCTGAAGCACAAGTGTGGTAAAAGGATATTAACATTGCCCCTTTCCTTTTTCTTTTTTTCTTTCTTTTGGGCGGGCTTATTTGGCCCCCTTTTTTATTCAGGCTTCTTTGGCCTCTCTTTTTTTGTTTTTTTCATGGGGCAATGCTCTATAATGATGATCATCACACTTTTATTTACTTACAACTCAATATTACAACTCGATACTAGAACAAGGATATGACTCTATATGAATGCCTCCGGCGGTGTACCGGGATGTGCAATGATCTAGCATAGCAATGACATCAAAAACGGACAAGCCATGAAAACAGCATGCTAGCTATCTTACGATCATGCAAGGCAATATGACAATGAATGCTCAAGTCATGTATATGATGATGATGGAAGTTGCATGGCAATATATCTCGGAATGGCTATGGAAATGCCATGATAGGTAGGTATAGTGGCTGTTTTGAGGAAGATATAAGGAGGCTTATGTGTGATAGAGCGTATCACATCACGGGGTTTGGATGCACCGGCGAAGTTTGCACCAACTCTCGAGGTGAGAAAGGGCAATGCAAGGTACCGAAGAGGCTAGCAATGATGGAAAGGTAAAAGTGTGTATAATCCATGGACTCACATTAGTCATAAAGAACTCATATACTTATTGAAAAAGTTTATTAGCCCTCGAAGCAAAGTACTACTACGCGTGCCCCTAGGGGGATAGATTGGTAGGAAATGACCATCGTCGTCCCGACCGCCACTCATAAGGAAGACAATCAAAGAAACACCCCATGCTTCAAATTTGTCACACAACAGTTACCATACGTGCATGCTACAGGACTTGCAAACCTCAACACAAGTTTCTCTACAATCCACAACCACCCACTAGCATGACTATAATATCACAATCTTTATATCACAAAACTATTGCAAGGAATCAAACATATCATATTTAGCGATCTACAAGTTTTATGTAGGATTTTATGACTAACCATGCGAATGACCAATTCCTGTCATCTTTCTAAATTGATATAAGTGAAGCAATAGAGTTTAATTCTTTCTACAAAAGATATTCCCATGCTCTAACAAATATAAGTGAAGCAAAAGAGCATTCTACAAATGGCGGTTTTCTATGTGAAGAGAAACAGGCAATCCAGACTTCAAATGATATAAGTGAAGCACATGAAGCATTCTATAAAGCCATACCCAAAAGATTTAAGTGAAGTGCAATGAGCATTCTATAAATCATCCAAGGACTATCTCATACCAGCATGGTGCATAAAAGAAAAGTGAAAACTAAATGCAAAAGACGCTCCAAGACTTGCACATACCGCATGAACGAAACGAATCCGAAAACATACCGATACTTGTTGAAGAAAGAGGGGATCCCTTCCGGGGCATCCACAAGCTTAGACGCTTGAGTCTCCTTGAATATTAACTTGGGGTGCCTTGGGAATCCCAAGCTTGATCTCTTGCTTCTCTTCCTTTTCCTCATATCGAGACCTCCTCGATCAAACACTTCATCCACACAAAACTTCAACAGAAAACTCGGTAAGATCCGTTAGTATAATAAAGCAAATCACTACTCTAAGTACTGTTGAAAACCAATTCATATTTTGTTTTTGCATTATTTCTACGTAGTATAGCTTTTCCATGGCTTAATCCACTGATATAAATTGATAGATTCATCAAAACAAGCAAACTATGCATCAAAAACAGAATCTGTCAAAAACAGAACAGTCCGTAGCAATATGAACATTCACCATACTTCTGTTACCGCAAAAATTCTACCAAAATTAGGAAAAATATAAAATTTGTACATAAATACGGTGCAAAAGGAATCAGAACCATTTGACGTTCCAGTTAAAAATGTAAAATTGTGCACTACAGCCAAAGTTTCTGTCCTGCACCGCACAAACCAACAAGCATTGTAAACTTCCTAAAGGCAAACCTTAGCACATTATTTTTATAATACAATGGAATTGTACAAGGGGATAATTATGTTTGATGAAAATTTTCTGTAATCAAGATTCACAAAGTTTCCATGAGCATGAACAAAGTTCAAGGAGCTCTCTCACTTCAACAATGCTTGTCTTTCTCACTTTCACTTTCCTTTTTGAAAAGTTTTGGGTTCCCCTCTTTATTTTTTTTGTTTTTAAACTATATAAAAGCACTCAACAGAAATAAATGACTTTCTAGAACTTTCGGGTTGTCTCCCTAGCAGCGCTTTCTTTAAAGCCATTAAGCTAGGCATAAAGTGCTCAAGTAATGGATCCACCCGGATCCCAAGGTATATAAAAGCCAATTTTAATTAACAATGATTTGTAATTTAGTAGTGAGCACAAAGTAACATAAATCATGCAACAACTAAGTCTAACTCTCTTCCTATGCATCGGCATGTCATAAAAGAACAATTCATGCACACATGGTAAAGGCCAATGCATAGTATAAGCAGTTTCTTGCAATTTTATCATATTGGAAACATAGAGAAGTGGAGATATAGTTCCTCTCTCGTAATAATTGCAAGTAGGAGCCTCAAGCACATGCATATTATATCTATCAAAATCATCATGTGCAACGGTAAAATGCAAACCATCAACATAATCCTTAATAAGCACAAACTTCTCCGATATATTGTAGTTGGGAGAATTCAAAGAGATAATAGGACTATCATGCGTGGGTGCAATAGCAACAATTTCATGTTTAACATAAGGAACTATAGCAAGTTCATCTCCATAAGCATAATTCATATTAGCATCTTGGCCACAAGCATCATCAAAAAGGGGTAATTCAAGAAAATCAATGGGATGATAGCAAACATCATAGCAATCATCCTTCGGTAAGCACGAAGGGGAATTAAACAATGTATGAGTTGAAGGGTTACTCTCATTAGAAGGTGGGCACGGGTAGCTAATCCATTCTTCCTCCTTTTGTTGTTCGCTCTCCTCATCATCTTTTTCATCCAATGAGCTCACAGTTTCATCAATTTCTTCTTCCATAGACTCTTGCAAAATATTAGTCTCTTCTTGGACAGCGGAGAAGTCCTCAATATATAGTTTAACATAGGCATTAGAAGCATAATTATCATAACAATCTTCAAGTATGGCAAAAATTTCAGATTTATAGAGAGTAGCATCATACTTTTCAATCAAAGAAGCAATTTCATAAGCGCCCTTAAAAGCAACAAATTCTTCAATTAGTTGAACATTATAGTAATTATAAACACCCTTAACATACGAAGATACGATTCCATTATCACTAGACAAGCATTGATAGGGAAGGTGTTTCTTAGGGTTTTCAGAACAACAAGTAAAATCATATAGTTCACATAAAGTCCAAGCATAGCATTGCAAACAATGAATTTGATCCAGTAAAAGTTTCCCTTTTTCAGAAATACGCTTTCGCACATAACAAGCATGCTCATCTAAAGATTTTCCCTCAACTAAGCTAGGGGGGGGGGGTTTAGCACGAGCACAAAGGGATCGAAGATGATCCAAGTAAAACGCTTCAGGAGTGTGATAGATTTTGAGTGGTTCTTCAACCATTGGTTCAGTAGGTACAACTAAATTTTTTGGTATTTTGCGTTTCCTACCCATAACTAAAGATAGAAAACAACTAAGAACAGCCAAAAAAAATTACTTGGTGATAAAGCAAACAAGCACACACGATAATATTCACCCCACGCTATGACTCCCCGGCAACGGCGCAAGAAAAAGGTCTTGATAACCCGCAAATATACGGGATAATTGTAGCCTCTTTCGATAAGTAAGAGTGTCGAACCCAACGAGGCGCTAAAGGTAGAACAAATACTCTTTCAAGTCCTATCTTCCACTGATATGACTCTACGCACGCTTAGTGTTAGCTTTACCTAGAACAAGTATGAAACTAGAAGTACTTTGTAGGTGTTGTTGGATAGGTTTGCAAGATAATAAAGAGCACGTAAATATAAAATAGGGGCTGTTTAGATAAAGAAGCGATAAAGTAAATATAGCGAGTGTGGAAAAGTGGTGGTAGGAGTTGTGAAATTGTCCCTAAGCAATTGACTACTTTACTAGACCGATAATCACTATTGCAATTCTATTTGAGGGAGAGGCATAAGATAACATACTTTCTCTTCTTGAATCATATGCACTTATGATTCGCACTCTAGCAAGCATCCGCAACTACTAAAGATCATTAAGGTAAAACCCAACCATAGCATTAAAGTATCAAGTCCCCTTTAACCCATACGCAAACAACCTACTTACTCGGGTCTGTGGTTCTGTCACTCACACCACCCACCATAAGCAAATCATGAACATATTGCAAACCCTACAGCGGGGATCCCTCACGCTTGCGAGACACGGAGAGCACCATAGGACATTACCAATAATAAAAAATGCAACTCAAACCAATCATAGCAATTCATCAATCACCGATAGGACAACGAAAATCTACTCAGACATCATAGGATGGCAACACATCATTGGGTATTAATATGAAATATAAAGCACCATGTTCAAGTAGAGGGTACATCAGGTTGCGGGAGAGTGGACCGCTGAATATAAAAGGGGGAAGGTGATGGAGATGTTGGTGAAGATGGCAGAGGTGCTGGTGAAGATCGCGGTGATGATGATGGCCCCCGGCAGCTCGGCGCCACTGGAAGCAAGGGGAGAGCCCCTTCTTCTTCTTCCTTGACCTTCTCCCTAGATAGGAGAAGGGTTTCCCCTCTGGTCCTTGGCTCCCATTGCGTGGGAGGGGCGAGAGCCCCTCCGACATTGGATCTATCTCTCTGTCCCTCTCTGTTTCCGCGTTCTCCAATCCTTCCCCTTCACCGTTTCTTTTATATCCGGAGATCCGTAACTCGGATTGGGGTGAATCTTTAGCCCAGATTTGTTTCATAAAATTAGCTTTCTTGCAGAAAAAGAAGAGCATCAAATGCCTTACGGGGGCCCCAAGAGATTCCAGGGCACGCCTACCTCCCTAGGGCGCCCCCTATCTCCTATCCCCCTTGGGCACCGTCTTATGTTGATTTTACTTCCCAAAAATCATAAATATTCCAAACAATTCTCTGTCCATTTTTATCCCGTTTGGACTCCGTTTGATATTGGTTTTCTGCGAAACATAAAACATGCAACAAACAGGAACTGGCACTGGGCACTGGATCAATATGTTAGTCCCAAAATAGTATAAAAAGTTGCCAAAAGTATATGAAAGTTGAAGAATATTGGCATGGAACAATCAAAAATTATAGATACGACGGAGACATATCAGTTACCAAAGCAGCCCCGACCTATCATGTAGATGAGGGCGGTATTGTAACTATTGGTCTCCGTGCACCAAGGACAAAAGAGGAATTTCGCATGCTAAAGACTAAGGTGGCGGAAATTTTAGAAGGAGGCGGGAGAATTTGCCGCCCGCGGGATCGTTCGTATCCAGTTTCAACTAATTTTGGACCGTGCTAGCGGGAAGGTCATGCTAGACTGCGTACACGGGGCATGCGTCAGCAGTTAATAACTGGTGTGAAGTCCACCCCAGAAAAAAAGACAATAACTCGGGATGATGCGACGATAACTTGGACGTTCACACGGGCGCGACCAATCGTACGGGTGTAGTGGCGCGTTCATAAAAAAGGGATCAAATGCTCAGCCTATGTATTTCTCGTGTAAATAGATAATTTAGTGCCATTGTTTATTTACTTTAAACATAATGCATTGACGTGTTAGTGTAGAGGCGCACAAAAAGAAATGGATATTGTTGTCCGCTACTTAAAAGTGTTACCTCATATGATTACATAGCCTCCATTTCATAAATTATGCACCGCTGAATTCATATATGAATATTACATATATTACTTCAAAATAGAAACTTAAATCATCCAAGACTAATGAATTTGAATGCAAGAGTAACAATGGTGCATGTACATGATAGCTACATTGGTTGTTTGAAGAAACAACACTGTAACTTTGACATGCACAACTGAAAAGGTTTATTTAAATAGGAAAAAATGTGATATGTGAGTGTCCAATCTTTATAGCGTTGAATCGATATTGTACCTTTGGCCACGATACGAAGTAGATATTGACTTATGTTCAAGCGATGCCCGTCCACGATCGCTAGATAGTGATACGTGAATGAATTGTGCAATCTCTCTCACACGCATACATATCTCAATTCCCTGTGGGCATCGGAATCACACACGCGCGCACTTCGTATTTCTCTCCCTCCGTCTGTGGTTAAATTGCCTCTTTCAACCGCGTCCTACAAGTCTCTCACACAGAAACACACACACTCTCTCTGTCTAACACGCCCACCCCTCTAATTCCGCCCACCCATAGCCACTAATGTCTCAAAGTATAATAATGTCTCTCACACATATGCCTAAGGTTAACTCGAGTTCCGGAACCATATGAATACATATAATGGGATTCCAACAGAGCACCTTTTGTTTTGAGATTTCTCTCTCTCTCTCTCTCTCTGTCTCTCTCTCTCTCTCTCTCTCTCTCTCTCACACACACACACACACCCACACACACGCTGCTGCTGCTGCAAGGTGCGCACATTGTTTCTCGCTTCATTTTTTCCTAAGACTTGCATGCACACACACCGCTTTGTTTATCTTCGTGAGGCTTTAAGTATGCCTCGCACAAATGCTATCTACCTATCCCTTAATATAGCTAGATATGTGTCACACAAACTCCTTCTCCCTACTAGCAAGATGCCCATGTGTTGCACGGAACATCAAGATGCATTTGCATTAGAGGTTTATCTTTTGGGAAAAAAGGATGAACGAGGGAATGACTTATTTGCAAATGCGGAGAGGGGTGTGGGTATCTTTTTGCAAAATTGCCATAGTTTCCTTCCTATCCATCGGATATAAATCGGATGGCCTATATTGCAGGATGGCAGGAACACCATCATCACCAGCTCTGTTGTTTTTATAAGAGTAGAGATATGTGAGTGTCACTGTCCCCCCCCCCACACACACACCCACACCCACACACCCACACTTCCCAACACCGAAGGAGTAGGGTGACACCTCGATCTTGATACTAATCTATCGACTGGCTTCTCTCTCAAACACACACACACACACACACACACACACACACACACACACACACTACCCCGGCACCGAAGGAGTAGGGTGGCACATCGATCTTGATAATAATCTATCTACTCCTCTTTCAAACACGCACACACTCGCTAGTTGTGCCTCTGTGCCTACCGCGCACACTCTCGATACATCTTTCTCTCCCTCCCCCCCCCCCCCCCCAACAATGACAGCAGAAGGGTAACAACTGCCTCGCTCGGTAGCCCCCTCGATATGTAGACTTCTCGTGCGCGCACAGCTGTAGTGACGATGACGCTGAACCCAGTGTGCCTTGTTTTTACCGGCCTCATGTGATAGTTTTCACCCTGTTTTCTGTTAATTAACAAGGCAACCTTTTCTTTGTTACTACTAGTGAATCTGAAATCATTTGGGGCAGACATAAAATATATCACTTCAACCCAATTATCGCAGCAACTATTTTTAAAAGAAACTAGCTAGCTGCCCGTGCGTTGCACGGAACATCAAGATGGATTTGTATGAGTAGTTTATCTTGTGAGAGAAAAGTCTGAACGAGGGAAGGCCTTATTTGCGAACGTGGAGAGGCATGTGGGTATATTTTTGCAAAATTTCCATAGTTTCTTTCATATCCGATAGATATAAATCCGACGGCCTATATTGCAGGATGGCACGCACACCATCATCACCAACTCTGTTTTCTACTCCTCCGTTTTAAATACTCCTCCGTTCGAATATACTTGTCATCAAAATGGATAAAACGAGATGTATCTAAAACTAAAAATACGTCTAGATACATTTCCTTTTATCCATTTTGATGACAAGTATTTCCGGACGGAGGGAGTATTTGTCTTTTTAGAGATTTCACCAAATGACTATGACCGGACCTTACCAACATACTCAAAAAAGTAGTCCATAATTTTGATGTTACCCTCTTTTCTTGGCGGTGCAGTGCCATCTGGATACCTCATAAATAAATCAAGGATAAATCTGACCCCTTCCTGAAAAGACATACGGAGCAAAATGAGTGAATCTACACTCTAAAATATGTCTACATACACATCCATATGTGGTAGTCCATTTGAAATCTGAAAAAGACAAATATTTAGGAAGGAATGGAGTATAAGAGTAGACATGGAGATATATTTCCAGCATGGTCTACAACAAAAATGTGCTGGGCTGGTTAGCGCCGGATGCTCGCAACGCGATGACATGAGTTCGAATTCTGTCATTTAACTTTAGATTTTGATATTATATATTACTTATTTAATATATACTTCTTTTCACATCTGTCTTGACAGTGGAACCCACAGAGTACTTAGAATACAAGATTAAGGATGGACTTGTTTCTTTTTAACTTTCTACATTTAAGTGTAGCCACCCTGCAAGTCACGTGTACACTGTACATGCAATTAACTTTTTGTAGAGGGACAATCATACAGGCAATTAACTCAAATTGATTGGATGTCACAATATTATTTCCAGCATACGAGCATCTCCAACGGCAACCGGAAAATTTTCTCCCGCTTCCTTTAGCGGAGGACGACATCAAACGCCAGCGGCATACATTTTTACAACTCTAACCAACCAGATGAAATTCGTGCAAACACGGTCTGATTTCATATAAGCATGAAGGATTTCGTATAAAAAAGTCGGATCTTCATATAAACATGATGGATTTCATTTCATTTACATGAACTAAGCGGTGCCAATCCGGCTCTCTTGGTATAATTAATACTCCCTCCGTCCAGAAATACTTGTCCTAGAAATTGATGTATCTAGACTTATTTTAGTTATAGATACATACAATTTATCCATTCTTAGAACAAATATTTCCTGCCAGCTGCAGGGAGTACATAATCTAATTGGCCGCCCGCGGATCCCTTTGTCTTCCTCATGTCCCTCAGACACTTGCGGGGTCGAGAAGGTCCTCGGAAGAGACAAAGCAGCAAAGAAACCACCTGAATGCGCAGTCGTCGCCTCGGCGGTGGCCTTCATGGGTCCCAAGTGGCGGCGGCCTCCCGTGTTCTACTTCTCATGGATGATGGCGGCCTCCCGTGTTCTACTTCCCAAGCTGGCCACCGACTTGTCGCTCTCCACGCACCCGGCTTCTGTCTCTACCTGCATGGCACTGCCGCAGGCACGGGAGGCGCGCCCACAGACACGGGAGGCGCGGCACCGCAGACACTGGTGGCGCGGTACGACGCGGCAGCGACGACGCCCGTACCGGTGTGCTCGCCGCCGTGCCGGCGTGGAGCAACTCGCCACTCCTCATCGAGCTGAACTGGAGCGGCGAGTTGCTGAACCACGCGCCTGCTTGGGGCGGCAACTGGCTCCGTCGGGCGAAGCGAGGTTGGTGAAGCACCGAGCGGCCTCGCCCGTATCCGGAGGCCTCGGAGGGCCACCCAACTGGGTAATATGTCGGAGAACGGTTCTTCAGAAGCCATCGGAAGAGTGGAGAAAATGGTGAAGGGGGAGATGGGGGAGCGGCGGAGGGGTGCGATTCTAGTCCGCTGTTTGTCTGGCCTCGTGTAAATAGAGGGCGGCCGGTAGGAGCTTGGTCGGCGTCTGGCCTCGTTTAAACTGATGGAGGATGGGAGTAGCTCGGCTGATGTTGCGTTTAATTCCAGCCAGCTCATGAACGGACGTGTGGCCGGAGTAGGATTCTTGGTTTGCATGCGGGTTTAACAGAGGGGTTTAATGGAGGCGCCAGCGAGAGCGGGCGGCAAGAAGATTATTCGATTTGACAAAGAATGAGCCGTCAAATCACAAAGGCCCTCGCCTCTCGTGAAACCGACCGAGCTAGACTGCCCCACCCTCTAGCCTTTTAAAAAATTTATATACTCCACTTTTGTACAGTAGTAGTATCGATGGACTGCGCCATGGAGCAAAACTTGAAATAAAAAAAAAGGTGGTACATATAGAGAGCGCTCGTCGCCAAATTATGCATATTGTACTATTAAAAAGGCTAGTCAAAATAATGGTGTCCAGCACAAGTGCACAACCCACCCCTCAAATAAAACTAAGCACCCTGGAATTCTTTGACAAAACTAAGCACCCTGAAATTATTTGACAACTATACCGCTGGCTATATGATGTTGGACATATATATTGTACGTATATAATGTGAAGAAATGAGTGGTAGTACTATACCAACTAAAAGACTAAATGTAAGAAATACTAGTATGTACGTACTTAAGAGTTAAAGTAACAAGAAGAAACATAACATAGTTCTCATTGGGGCTCAAAGACAACACGCCTCAAATTAAACTAAGCACACCTGAAATTAAACTTTGCAACTACTCCGGTAGACACTGCATTAGAACAACCATGAGCAACGACACTGCCAACTTACTCGGAGTCCTCGTCCACGTCCTCGACATCATCCTTGTCCCTCTTCCTCTTGGCCGATACTTCTTTGCTTGAACCGCACATTTGGATCTTGCTCTTCATCCAACCCTTGTAGATAGTGGATGTGGTCTATATCTCGTACATTCCGCTGCCATGCATAACGATGAAACGTGTATGCAGGTTTCTCCACTTTATGGTACGAAGGATGAACCATGGCTCCTGCCAGGGTCAGCATTGAAGGCTGACGAGAGGACACCAGCCCATTACTCTGGAGGTCGAAGGGGTTGCCTACAACGAGGCCTATCCGACCCAGGACTTCTTTGTCTTTCGTAAAGTCTACAGTAACGAATTTGACTAGGTTGCTCTCGAGGAAGTCCTTAAAATCCAGGCATTCAACGTCGGCATGGCATATGTGGTAGACCAAGCATAAGTCATGCACGCAAACCTGGATCACGGCGGACTTGTTCCTCTCTTCGTCCTTTAGATCCTTCTCTCGTCCCAGGACTGTGGTGTACTCAACATCTAGCCCAGCGACCCAATCATCATCTAAGTTTTCGAACATGCGTCTGAAGCAAGAAAGGCATCCTTTCACCGTCGCGGAAGAACGGGTGTAGATGACGTCGAACTCATCGCTGGTGATGGTTCTAACCTTGTACGCGTCGCCGATCATGGAGATTTGGGACGCCATGGATTTTGTAGGAGGGTTAGGATTAGTGGAACTATCGTAATCTGAAAGGACAGGACGACTAGGAGCGAACCACCGTAGTATCAAAGGACGTGCGGGGACGAGTAGGAGCAAACTGCCAGCGTGCGAACGGCAGGGTAGTGGCTTTCCATTCTCCCATGATACGGGCTTCCAAGAGCCCTTGGATCAGAGATCGAACAGTTGCATGGAGTGATTCTAGACCTATGGGTGAATATCCTATCCTGGAGGGTTATTCTGTAAATTTTCAGCAACTTAGCATGCGACCGTTTGATCTCAGATCCAAGGGCTGCCAAAGAGCCCGTATCATGAGTCGCGCCTACCACGACCGTCGCGTCGCTCGGCGTCGTGCCCTTGGAGATTTAACACGGTGTGTTAGGCTATCTGATGTTGGCATGTCATACATTGTCATCAGTTAGTCACTCATACTACAACAAGGTTAGCTATAAGGTTGGCTATAAGTGTATTTTCTTACTTCTCTCTATCTCTTTTTCGTACTCCCTCCGTCCCATAATATAAGAACGTTTTTGACACAAGTGTAGTGCCAAAAACGTTCTTATATTATGGGACACATGGAGTACAGTATTTATTGCATTGTCCAAGGAGTGACCTCTTCCAATGAAATGGTGTGCTTATTAGTTTTTTGTTGCTAAGTTTGCTTCATTTAATTAGCTATAGACTCAAAATTGTCGTTTCACCTAGGTACACGCGCTTAGCACCGTTTCTTCCTTGGGTCACCAAACTAGTCTCTCTCTTCTTGATTAACTTGCCACATCAGACTTTATGCCTATGTGGCAAGCTTAGCACCTGTAGGAGCAAGTAAGTACAATAGTGCGCTTTAGGGCATCTTCAATAGATTGTATGTTAGTCTTGTTGGTAAAATGTCCATGTCATCAACCAACAAGCTATCATAAAACTACTTCAATAGATTGTATCTAAGCTATCCAATAGATGATGAGAAAATAAACGTGATTGCTCTCTATTTCACCTTGGAGCTTGTGCAAAGGTTGTTGGTTATTCTACATACAACTTTACTCTCTCTCCACATTTATTACATGCCACATCATCACTATGTCCTAGGTGGCAAATTTACCAACACCTATCTTACAGCTGTTGGAGATGCCCTTACATGGCATTTTTGCATATGTGGAGGAAAGAGAGGCAAGGAAAAAGTGGAGAAGTGGGCTCTCATGCAAGAGCCAGCCTCTACTACATGGTGGAGCATTGGGAGAGGCACCTGTATGGAGGTGGTCAGGAATCGGGAGAATCACGCTGGTCGTAGTGCCGTAGTTAATATGATAATGGCAAGTCAAATCACGGGGCCCCACCTGTCCAGCAGTAACTCGCTGTCAAATCACACAACCTTACGTTTGCAGCAGCCTTGTCGGTGTCAAAACCGGCGGATCTCGGGTAGGGGGTCCTGAACTGTGCGTCTAGGCGGATGGTAACAGGAGACAAGGGACACGATGTTTTACCCAGGTTCGGGCCCTTTTGATGGAGGTAAAACCCTACGTCCTGCTAGATTAATATTGATGATGTGTGTTACAAGAGTGGATCTACCACGAGATCAAAGAGGCTAAACCCTAGAAGCTAGCCTATGGTATGATTGTTGTTCGCCCCACGGACTAAAACCCTCCGGTTTATATAGACACCGGATAAGGTTAGGGTTACACGTAGTCGGTTACAATGGTAGGAGATCTACATATCCGTATCGCCAAGCTTGCCTTCCACGCCAAGGAAAGTCCCATCCGGACACGGACGAAGTATTCAATCTTGTATCTTCATAGTCTTGGAGTCCGCCAATGATGATAGTTCGGCTATCCGGACACCCCTAGTCCGGAACTCCCTCAAGAGCCCTCGAACCAGGCTTCAATGACGACGAGTCCAGCGCATGTTGTCTTCGGCATTGCAAGGCGGGTTCTTCCTTCGAATAATTTATAGAAGATTGTGAACACCAGTTAGTGTCCGGCTCGCAAGAATAAATTCCACATACCACCGAAGAGAGAATAATATTACACAAGATCAATCACGACGATTCGTGGGCGTGACGTCGCACCACTACCAAGCCTTTACTCAAATTGTTTTTACTGTTCCACCTCAGCGCATTTAGCGAAGCGGTTTCCTTGGCACGTCTTGTCGAGGCAAAGATCGTGTTCCCCTTATTCCGGGATTCCCATCAATACGGACGTGGGTAACCCAACCATGCCATTGATTGTGACGCTTGGGAGATAAGCGAGTTTTACCAGGCGGGTGGGGACACATGTTTTTGTCCGCCCATATAAGGGGATAAAGATCCAACCCTTTTACCTGCGCCTTCTTCCTCCTTGGCTTATCCATCTCCGCGAACTCGAGCTCCGGCGCCCAAGTCCGCACTTCTCACCTCAACCTTCTCCAACTATGTTCGGAGCGGGAGGCAAGTGGATGGCCTCCTCCGTCACGGAGGAGCAGATCCAGAAGCTGTGCGACGCCGGATATTTCTCCAAAGAATATCACAGATCGGCTCCCCGATGAGGGAGAGCTCGTCCCCAACCCCAGGCCCCATGAGAGGGTAGTATTTCTTCCCCATTTCCTTCGCGGACTGGGCTTCCCGCTTCATCCCTTTGTCCGGGGGCTCATGTTCTACTACGGCCTAGATTTCCATGATCTGGCCCCGAATTTCATCCTCAACATCTCGGCGTTTATCGTCGTGTGCGAGGCCTTCCTCTGCATCCAGCCCCACTTCGGCTTAGGCTCAAGACCTTCGGTGTCAAGTCAAGGTTGTGAAGGGCAGCCAAGCCGGAGTGCGGAGGCGCCATGGTGGGCAGGATGTCCCACGTTACGTGGCTAGAGGGCACTTTCGTGGAAACCATCAAGGATTGGCAATCGGGGTGGTTCTACATCACCGAGCCGCGTGACCCTGATTGGGCAGCGGCCCCCGAATTCAGATCCGGCATCCCTACAGGGCTCACCTCCTGGAGAGAGAGTGGCCGGATTTGGGGGAATTCGGAGGAGCTGACCGGACTCCAAGCCTGTATCTAGAAGCTGGTGGACAAGAAGCTCAAGCTTGTCAACGTAGTCCAGGTCATGCTCATCCGTCGGATCCTCCCGTGCCAGCGACGGGGCTTTAATATGTGGGAGTTTGATCCGGCGCAGCACCAGACCCTGAGCGGGCTCTTCGACACTACGTACGAAGATGTCTGGAAGGTGTTGTTCAAGGGCGCCGAAGCTCCCGCATCCGCTACCGAAGATCGCGGATTCTGCTCGCAGCATCCAGCTGATGAGGTAAGTGATTTCACCACTTATTTTCCATAGTTTGGCTCTATGCGGGATCTAAACTCCCTTTACCTTTAACAGGAATGGCTGGCGAAGGCTGAACGGATTACCTGTCCGGCCCCATTGCCAGAGGACCCAGCGGACGCCCGCCTAACGGGGCTGCTGGCTCCGGCACCCCACGTGGTGCCAGAGAAGAAGGCCAAGAAGACGGCCACGGGGACTCGGAAGAGTTCCCGTTTTCAGGTGCTATCGGATGATGAATCCTAGGCCGACTCCTCCCACCAAGGCGAGGAGGAGAAGAAGAAAGCCTCTCCCCCAGCGGGGGGAGGAAAGAAACGGAAGGCCTCCCCACCAAGGGAGGCTGAAGGGTCCAAGAAGGGAAAAACTCTTCCTCCGGACTGCACCGCCAACGCCAGTGACGACGACGAAGACTGGCATCCAAGGGCCAAGCCCCTGGCGAGATCGTAAGTATTCGGACGACGCCGAGGTGGGATCCCAGAAAAGGACTCACCAGGAGGAGGAGCCCCGGAGGTGTCACAGGACACCCTCCCGGACTGTGCACCGGACTCAGCCCCGGAGGCCACAGTGGCTCCGGAGTCCGGCGGGCGACCCCTTCGTAAGAAGGGCAAAACCGAGACGCCGGCTGCCTCCGTCCAACAGGAGGTGCCGGATAATTTGCTGGAGGCGCTCAGCGGCGCCTCCATCAAAGAGGAACACCACACTGTTATGAGTACGGTGATTCAGAAGGTTCAGCTCGCCAAGAGCGGGCTGACTGAAGCTTGCAGTAGCCTTCTAACAGGCTTTGAGGTAAGAATTTCAATATATGTAAAATGGTACCGCGTAGACAGTAGCCCCTGATGCTCGGTTCGGTGTTCAGAAAGAAAAGCCGGACTGAGGATCTTTAGAAAGATAAACGCAGGAGTCATATAAAAAATATGTCAATATGGGATTGCAGGTTGTCGCTGACCTCCGCCAAGACCGATCATGGAGGTCAATACTTTGAAGGAAAACCTCGAGCGGTTCGAGAACGAGCTCGGCCAAGCCAAGAAGCAGCTCGAGGAAAAGAAGGTGAGTAATACCTTATGGAAATTGTACCTTCATGTAAAAGGATTTGGTTGCAAGAAAAATGACAAGGATAACGTGGGTATTGTAGGGGCCACTAACGAGGTGGAGACCCTGAAGGAGGCGGTGGCCGCGGCCGAACGTAATGCGGCCGCGGAACGCACCGAGCGAGAGAAGCAGGAGGTGCGGGTGGCGGAGGTACATCAAGAGCTCCAGGATCTTGTGAAAGAACATGAGAACTTGGAGCATGACTCGAAGACTCGAGAGTCTGAGCTTGCAACGGCTCTTGAGAGTGCCAAAAGCCGCTAAGGCTGAAGCCTACAAGGCCCTCCAGGAGATTGAGGAGGTGAAGAAAATAGCAGCGGGTAAGGCATTTTTCATGCAGAGTAAGCATGTGAGTGTTAATTACCTGTTGCTTACCCGAATTCGGAGCTCTCCAGGGCGTTCGCAGATCTTCCTCGTAGCGTGTCCGATGCTGCCGCATTCTACCGGCCCGAGGAGGGGAGCTCGGCGGAGAAGGTCCTCTGGTCTTAGTATGCTGAGGCCGCACATCCGGTGCCCCTTAGCGACTAGCTGGAGCAGCTGGTCGAGCTCCACAAGGCGGCCGAACAGGCCATGAAGGGCCTCATAGTTTGGCTGTGGCCTAAGGAGGCCATGCATGGGAGCTACTTCGGCCTGGTGCGGCGGCAGGTGGATGCGTGCCCGTGGGTTGAAGTTATCAAGCATTCCGCTTGTATCGAGGGTGCCCGTCGGGCCCTTGCCCGCGCAAAAGGTGCATCGGGGCAAGATGGATGCCTGTAAGCTTGTGACGGACCCGCCACCAGAGGGCAAGGAGCATCGCACGCCCGAGATGTATTATAAGAGTGTGTCAAGGGCGCCCGCACTATTGCGGTGAGTGCTCCAAAGATGTAATATTTGAGTAGACTCGCATTTTGTTATCCCGCATACCAAAACTTAGTTCATATGCGCTTAAGCAACGCTTGTTAATTTAAAATATTACCTTCAGGCGGCTGTTTATCAAATCTGAGAGATGGCAAGTCGTCAGCTTCAGCCCCCATGCCACGAGTGCTGGGGTGCTCGGGATAAACTTGAGCGCTCTTGTTCCCATTTTTGGGTCCATCTAGGGAGGCGCTCAAGACAGCGAACAAGGCGACCGGACTTATAATGCTTGAACACTCTCGCTTAGCCATAGAATTCTATAATTTTAAATTTCAGCGAAGCCCCTAGTCTTCGGAAGGCCGATTTGGGGCGCTATCCACGCCTTGGCCGGACAATATCCGGCTCCTCGCTCTAAGCGGCATAAGTCTTTAAGGACTCGCAAAAACCTCTCGAACAGCAACCGGTCTCTCGCCTCATCATGACGGTCAGTTTTAGCTTTCTCCATCGAGGCGTTAACCCAGCCGAACTGGGCGGAATCGCGATGGTTCTCCCGGTGCTACCTTAGCCGATACAATGTAACGTAAGGTACCAAAACACGGAGCCGGGCAAACCCAACTATTGACCCAAGACATGATTCGAGCCGATGCATATAGTGCTATAAGTTCGGGTGCCGTGACTTGTGAAAGTGTTCGGACTCATCACACCATAACACGGGAAACATAAGCCCCTGGTGTATATTAGCCATACCAAAGTGTACGGATGCAACATGTCGTGAATGAACATATGTATGAAAAAGAAATGCAATTATAAACAAAAAGGTGCTGCATTGTTTTATTCAATAAGTGCTGCTACGAATGCAGAACGATGCAAATAGTGCGATAAGCAAGGTATGAGACTGCTAAACATGTCCTTCCGTGGGTAGGCTGCAGATTGGTGTATGAAAATGCTCGTAATGGAGACCACCTGTATATTCGTTGTAGCCTTTATCCTTCCCTGGCTGTTGCATCGTGAGTTCGGCAGGTCTGCTGCCGGACAGGGCTTCTGAAAAACGGAGTCCTGTGGGTAAAAAGTAAAAGGTAAAAAAAGAAAAGAAAGAGGAACGACCCACGTGAGAGCCCCTGGTGTGGTTGAGCCGCAGTCTGGGTTTATCGTGGTCGTGCCCCTCTCCCCATGCCCATGGTATCTTCAGAGCGTAATGGTGTATGCGAAGGACCTGCTTTGACGCTTCGCAGGCTGGGGTTGGGGCCGCTGCGCTACGTGCTCTGGACGTGCTGTGGTCTTGTTGTAAGTTACTCCAGCGCTTAGCTGTGTCCGGCCGCTTAACGGCCGGACTCGAGAATTGCCTTAGGAGGCTGCATTGCACTTCTGCCGCGAGAGCCGCTGTATGTTCCTCCGTGCGGAGAGAACGTTCAGTGTTTTCGTTGACCGTAATGACTCCTCTAGGGCCTGGCATCTTGAGCTTGAGGTATGCGTAGTGCGGCACCGCGTTGAACTTTGCAAACGCAGTACGTCCGGGCAAGGCATGATAGCCGCCATGAACGGGACTATGTCAAGATTAACTCCTCGCCGGAAGTTATCCGGGGATCCAAAGACCACTTCCAGTGTAATAGAGCCTGTACAATTGTCTTCTAAACCTGGTACTACGCCTTTAAAGGTTGTTTTTGTAGGTGTAAACATTGAGGGGTCTATGCCCATTTTGCGACCTTGTATCCTGGTAAAGCAGGTTCAGGCTGCTGCCGCCGTCCATCGGGACTCTGGTTAGGTGAAATCCATCGACGATTGGGTCTAAGACCAGTGCGGCGAATCCGCCGTGGCGGATGCTGGTGGGGTGGTCCCTTCGGTCAAAAGTGATCAGGCAGGAGGACCATGGATTGAATTTTGGGGCAACTGGCTCCATCGCGTAGACATCCCGGAGTGCACGCTTCCGCTCCCTTTTGGGTATGTGCGTTGCATATATCATGTTCACCGTCCGCACCTTTGGGGGGAAACCTTACATCCTTTATTGTTCGGGCGGTTGGGTCTCGTCCTCGCCATCGCTTATGCAGCCTTGTCATTGCTTTCGCAATTAACTTGCCTGCTCGTTGAATACCCAACAGTCCCTGTTGGTGTGGTTAGCTGGTTTTCGGGGTGCCGTGTATCCGCACAAGTGGTCGAGTATTCGGTCCAAACTGGACGGACCCGAGTAGTTCTTTTGAATGGCTTTTTCCGCTGACCGGTTTAGAGCCTCTGAATCCGGCATTGACCGCCAGATCCTCAATATTGTCGCCGTTAATGCGGCGTTTGTTTTGGTACGACGCGGCCTGCCATTTCGGTCCTTGAAGTCCGGACTGCCAAGATTTTTACGAGGTTGTTGCTGCGTGCTAGCCAGCTGTCCTCACCCGCGAAGCGGGTCATGAGTGATGTGAGGGCTGCCATGGATTTCGGCTTTTCCTGTCCTAGGTGCCGGGCAAGCCACTCGTCCACGGATGTTATGCTTGAAGGCCACGAGGGCCTCCGCATCCGGACGATCAACGATTTGGTTTTTCTTGGTTAAGAACCGTGTCCGTAATTGTCCGCCGATTCGTCTGGCTGCTGAATTATGTGGCTTAGGTCATCGGCGTCGGTGGTCGCACATAAGTGCCCCGGAAGTTATCGAGGAATGCGGCTTCCGTGTCCTCCCAGCTCCCAATTGACTCTGGCTGGCAAACCGTTGAGCCAATGCCGGGCTGGTCCTTTAAGCTTTAGGGGAGGTATTTGATGGCGTGAAGATCGTCACCGCGGGCCATGTGGATGTGAAGGAGATAGTCTTCGATCCAAACTGCGGGGTCTGTTGTGCCATCATAGGATTCAATATTGACGGGTTTAAACCCTTCGGGGATTTGATGATCCATTACTTCGTCTGTGAAGCATAGTGGGTGTGGCGCCTCATCGGGCGATATCACGACGGGCTCAAAAGAGCTTGGTCTGTTTTGTTCGCCCAGCCGGACTTATCGTGGTCCGGGCGTGACGGTTGTCGCCACGCACCATGGGCGCCCACGCGATCCATAGATCGATCTTGATTGTCTTGCCTTGTCCTCCAATATATCTCGTAGGTCCGGAGCGTTCCCCTTTGGCCGTGTGCTTTTTGAGCGATGTCGGGGTACGGTTCTAGTGAAGGGCCTAGGGGCCTCTCTATCGTGACCATGGGGTGGTCGGTCAGCCGTATTGTCTCCTGGTGATGCGGGTTCGTAAGCCTCCTCCTCTAATCGGGGGAGCAGCTTGCGTTTAGGTTAGCTTTTGGAGGGGCGTTCGAGCTCATGCTCTTCGGCCGCGAGGACTTGATCCATCCGTCGGCTAGCAGATCCTGGTCAGCTCTAAGCTGTTTCGCTTTTCTTGAGGCTGTTCGCCGTGGCCATAAGCCCGCGTCTAAAACGCTCTTGTTCGACGGGATTCTCGTGCACGATTTAATTCATCATCGTCGAGGCTTGCTTGCCTCTCGGAGGAGGCATATAATCCTCTACCTCTTCTTACGCCGCTCTCGTGAGGGCTGGCGTCTCCATCTTCTGCGCTGGATCTTGCCGGAGTGGATTGTCTTGACCTTTGTCACGGTGTATTGTTATCTCCGGTGCCGGAATCTTCATTCTTGCTGTGGCGGGATTTAGAGCGGCGCCACGACGCCGGGCGATTCGGTTGCTTCTTGGAGGGTCATCCTCCGTTGTTCCATCACCGTTCCCATCTTTTGGGATGTCCACCATGTATATGTCAGATGACGAGGTGGCCTTCCATTGCCTCGTAGGCGCTGGGTCTTGGTCGCCTCCGCATCATCGCCCATACCGTCGATGTCTTCGGAGTCGTAGTCTAGCATGTCGCTTAGATCGTCGACAGCCGCTACCAAGTGGGTGGTGGGTGGGCGTTGAATTTCTTCGTCGTCCGCATCCCAACCTTCATGACCGTAATCCGCCAGGGCTCTCCGGATAAAGAGAGAGACTTTAGTGAACTTCAGGATGTCGCCAAAGGGCGAGTGCCGAAAGATGTCCGCGCCGTGAACTCCATAACGGGCGCCCAATCGGATTCGATTGGCAAGGGCGCGGAGGGTTCGGAGTCCGGAGAGGAGTCCGCACCGGAGTCGAGGTCTTCGCAGCGACAGGGATGGAGTTCGGCTCGATCGCCATAGAGATTGTAGCCCCCGAGGCGGTGTCCAACCACTCGTCCTCGATCGGGGAATCCGGCTCCGGATTAGGGGTCGGAGCGGATTCTGGTGCGGCCTCCAGGGCACTGTTCGACTACAGAGCTAGATCATGCCCATCGAGACAGTGCGGCACGCTTGGCTGCGGCCCGAATCCTCGAAGATTAAGTCTCTGCGGATATCGGCTGTATGGTTTAAACTTCCAAATCTGACCTGACGGCCAGGGGCGTAGCTTTCGATCTGCTCCAGATGGCTGCTTAATTGGCCCGCGGTGCAAAGCCGCCCGAACACGAAGATCTGTCCGGGAGAAAAGTCTCACCTGGACCGCGGCCGTTGTTGATGATCAAAGGAGCCATCGAGCCTATCGGTGACGACACAGAGGAACTCTCAATGAAAGCACCAATGTCGGTGTCAAACCGGCGGATCTCGGGTAGGGGGTCCCGAACTGTGCGTCTAGGCGGATGGTACCAAGAGACAAGGGACACGATGTTTTACCCAGGTTCGGGCCCTCTTGATGGAGGTAAAACCCTACGTCCTGCTAGATTAATATTGATGATGTGTGTTACAAGAGTGGATCTACCACGAGATCAAAGAGGCTAAACCCTAGAAGCTAGCCTATGGTACGATTGTTGTTCGTCCTACGGACTAAAACCCTCCGGTTTATATAGACACTGGATAGGGTTAGGGTTACACAGATTCGGTTACAATGGTAGGAGATCTACATATCCGTATCGCCAAGCTTGCCTTCCACGCCAAGGAAAGTCCCATCCGGACACGGGACGAAGTCTTCAATCTTGTATCTTCATAGTCTTGGAGTCCGGCCGATGATGATAGTTCGGCTATCCGGACACCCCCTAGTCCGGAACTCCCTCAAGCCTACTCCCTCATCTTCTCGCGTCTCTGTCGAACCGACTAGGCGAAACTGCCCCGCCTACCGCGCAGGAAAAGCCCGTGCAGTATACTCCCTCCGTCTAGGTAACCAAGGTGGAGAGGAAAACGAGAAAACTTAACGTTTATTTGCTAAGGCTGGTTGTAATGGTAGTATCATAGCTATATCATGCATGCCAACTAGGCAATTTTGATGAGGTGTCATAGAATTAAATGAAGAAACAGGGAGAGTTTAGTACTATGTGTCATACATGGCAATAAATAAAGTACTACATGATACTAATATATGATACTAAGTATTATTAATACAGTTTTGCTAGAACTCATCTAGATGAGATATAATTTGGTCTCATTCATCTTTTATAGCCATTGGATGTGACGCTATAAGATGCGTGTGTGCTGACGTGGGTTGTATTTGTTCTTGTTTTCAAAGTGAACTAGCAGGGTTACCCGCGCATTTGCGCGGCTAGATTTATTGTTATGTCATTTTTATTCTAAATATACATAGTACTTCAATACATGATCTTGTTATTTAGAAAAAATCAATTCATGTTTCACTTTGCGTCAAAAAATGAATTTTTTTATGAGTATATGCTAGAATTAAGTTTAAATTTTTAATGGCTTAGTGGATTATTATGGATTAAGGTTGCCAACTTCCCTCGGATATGAGTAATGCTCTGTGTTGTACAATTACCTAATATTTATCGGTTCTTAGTTGTGCAAATTTTGTTTGCTTAGTGGTGATTGCCTTTAGATGAAACAGTGATTTCTTTATTTGTATTTCATATATCGTTAACACTTATCACTGCCTTGAACAATTGGTTCTTCTGATTTTTTTTTCAATCATTTATATTCCTAATAGTAATCTCATCCTCCCGTGTATCCTTCTGTTATGTTTCTCTATTGACCAGAGACACAATATATTTTTTATTTCATTATAGAAAATTCATTATTCTCACATAAAATCTCATGTGTTTCTTTCTCTTTGTAGCATCTTGGTTCCTTATCCACCCGATATTGTCTTGAATCAAACAAAATTTATAGAATTTGATTGCATATTATTTTTCTCAATGATTGTGTCAACCTGCGAGCTTATGGCTGGATGGGCTGCTTATGAGGTTTGGTGACCTATATATTTTGACCATGACGGTAGATTTAGCCACAGTCAATAGTGTCCAATGATGGCACCTTAACTTACCTAAGGGAAATAAAAAATTGAATGTTATCCATTTTGCGGTTTATTTATTTGTTGTATTGTTGTGTTTGGGCCATGTGTTCTCTCCTAGCACTTAAAGTATCTCATACTTCCGCATTATTATCTGTGAGGTCGCCCACACATTTGGATACTTCTATTTTTCTTTCTTACAAAAATGAACAGTCGTGGCTTGATATAATATGAAATCATGAGTAATATTTATTGATAATTATATCTGATATTATAATAGTAAATGTTTTATAGTGCGAGCCATTCGTAGTTGCACCTTAATGTTTGAGTATATAATATTATTTCTCTGTTTTGATGCCAATGTTGACCTGCATGTCGGTTTCAGTTAATGGTTTCTCGTGTCCATTGAGAAAGCATCTAGTCCGTCGCATAGAAATATGCATCCCTCATACTGGCCTCTAGATTGCAATCATTATAATATGGCCCTTGTTTAAACAAAAATACTAAGTAAATTTATCCTGCAAATATTCTTTAAAATTCTTTTAATTATAGTGTGGTTTGTAAATTAGTTCAAGTTCCTTCATCTATTTATTTCTTGCTATATCTAGCAAAAGCAAATTGCAATTTTTATATGCTTGCTTGCATCATTTAACAACTGATTTGTTCTTGTCCAAAATCCGGATTGTTTGGTTTGGTGGTATTTTTCGTGCGCTCCAGGGTTTTTAGCTTAACCTTGAGCTAAATTATGGAGAGCACAAAAAATCACACTTAATTCAGACGGATCCTAAAAGAGAAATCAGTAAAGTTGAACACATATTGTTTTCTGGGGAATGACACGTTTATAGATTTGACACACCTTAGCGAATAGCATTGAAATGTTTCTGGGTGATCTACTCTCTAGCATGATTAAGAGGTGCAGCAGCGCACTCAAAATTCTGACCCAACGATGATGGTCTCAGGTGTACAAATGTGAGTCTGGCCTGTGATCAGATAATCTAATTTTTTCTCTCTCACCTGTGCATTCTTTCATGGCCTTGTTAGCATTTTTTTTCTTTGAGGAAATGGCCTAGTTAGCATTAGTAACAACTATCGTTCTGCGTAGCCGGACAGCCAATGTGCGCTTTGCTCCTAGTCTCCGCGGAGATCGATTGACTTGTTTGAAGTCTATCGTACGTGCATAATAGCCAATATTCATTTCTTTATTTATTAATTAGTTATTAATTTCCTATACGCAACTCTCTAGTCTAATTTTTTTTCAAATTCAAAATCAATTTTTTTCCTATAAGGAGATACACCCGAAAATATTTGTTTCCTTTTAATTTCCGAATCATATTAGAAAACTCTATAGCTGTTTTTTTTCTTTCTTTCCAACCGTTTCACAGTCAATCTATTTCTCCTTACAATAAAGAGATAAATCCTAGTCGTACGTGGAGACTTTTTTAGAGAAAGAGTCGTGAAGAGATAAGGAAACCTCTAGCCGATTTTTTTTCTTTCCAATTTTGTAGTCAATCTCTTTTAGCCTAAAGAGATAAATCCAAATGATGGAGATATTTTTAAGAGAAATAATAGCGGAGAGATGATTTCTTGCCTTCTTTTCGTTGGTAGACGTGTGCAGGTTCCTTACCAATGAATATCCTTCACGCATGTTTTCTTCTGCAATACATGTACGTGTCCAAGTTGAAGTCTGCCTCCACGTCCTATGTTCGTATGATTTTTTTCCCCGCAGAATAGATATTTTTTTTGAAACATTCCTTCTGAATAGATCTACCTCCCCTGGGTTTCCGTTTCTAATTCATACGTGATCCTACTTTCCTTTTTTTCCTAGAGCTTTTAGTCATGTACATGTGTGTACGTCATGTCTTTTTAAGGTATGTGTGTACGTCATGATTTTTTGCAGCCTCCTGTGTACATCTCTTTTACGTGATGATCAGGACACATGTAACGTGACATACCAATATGGTTTTTTTCGAGAATCCATGTATATCTCCTACTTTTTTTAAGCTTGTACATGCATATAACGTGACAACATGACAGTTCAATACTACTGGCACATATATTATGATGTAACGTAAGAACCTTTAAATCTCAACCGTTATTATTCTAATCAAACGTGTGTAAAATATTATCATATGTGGACGAACGTGATGGCTTGTTTGCCTCTTGTCTTAAGTATATAATAGATAGATAGATAATAGATAGAAGATAGATGAGAACAAATTATATCTCATTTAAATGAGTTCTAGGTACTCCCTTATTAATATCATTGCGTGCAACGAACTGACCCCTGCATGTCATGTTTGATAGTCTCAAGTCATTAAAAGCATACAAGCCCCACATCTATTATTGGTTGATTCCTCTATTTATGTTAAAAAATAAAAAACAACGTGAGAGTTAATGCACCACGCCTATGTGTTTACTATTTGGTTTTCGTAAGATGACTTAATACTCACCTAGATGGAGGGAGTATTCGATTTGACAGTGGGTGGCACAGTTCCCGATACGGCTTTAATGCAGACGAGGAAGGGAGTAGCGGTTCTCGAAATGTTGAACGGCCAATGAATCATCCTTCAATTATTGCATGAGGGAAGTAATGGGAGGAGGTCCGGGAAAAGAGGCTACACGATGTGAATGCAACGCAGTTTGCCCTCATTGCCCTCATATAAAGGCGCCCCTCCATTCCAATGCGTCTACCACATCGTACACACCTAAGAATTTGCCTAAGCACCTACACTAAGAGCAAAAGACCTCACTCCAGACCCATGGCGGTGATGACCCACAAGTATATAGGGGATCTATCGTAGTCCTTTCGATAAGCAAGAGTGTCGAACCCAACGAGGAGCAGAAGGAAATGATAAGCAGTTTTCAGCAAGGTATTCTCTGCAAGTACTGAAATAAATGGTAACAAATAGTTTTGTGATAAGGTAAATTGCAACGATCAACAAGTAACAAGAGTAAATAAAGTGCAGCAAGGTGGCCCAATCCTTGTTGTAGCAAAGGACAAGCCTGGACAAACTCTTAGAATAGGAAAATTGCTCCTGAGGACACATGGGAATATCGTCAAGCTAGTTTTCATCACGTTCATATGATTCACGTTCGGTACTTTGATAATTTGATATTTGGGTGGACCGGTGCTTGGGTGTTGTTCTTACTTGAACAAGCATCCCACTTATGATTAACCTCTATTGCAAGCATCCGCTACTACAATAAAAGTATTAAGGTAAACCTAACCATAGCATGAAACATATGGATCCAAATCAGCCCCTTACGAAGCATCACATAAACTAGGGTTTAAGATTCTGTCACTCTAGCAACCCATCATCTACTTATTACTTCCCAATGCCTTCCTATAGGACCAAATAATGGTGAAGTGTTATGTAGTCGACGTTCACATAACACCACTAGAGATTAGACAACATACATCTCATCAAAATATCGAACGAATACCAAATTCACATGACTACTAATAGCAAGACTTTTCCCTTGTCCTCGTGAACAAACGTAACTACTCACAAAGCATATTCATGTTCATAATCAGAGGGGTAATAATATGCATAAAGGATCTGAACATATGATCTTCCACCAAGTAAACCAACTAGCATCAACTACAAGGAGTAATCAACACTACTAGCACCAATCCCGGACTAAGAGACAAGAATTGGATACAAGAGATGAACTAGGGTTTGGAGATGAGATGGTGCTAGTGAAGATGTTGATGGAGATTTCCCTCTCCCGGTGAGAGGAGCACTGGTGATGATGATGACGATGATTTCCCCCTCCCGGAGGGAAGTGTCCCTGGCAGAACAGCTCTGTCGGAGCCCTAGATTGGTTCCGCCAAGGTTCCGTCTCATGGCGGCGGAGTCTCGTCCCGAAAGGTTGCTTATGATTTTTTTTCTCATCGAAAGACTTCATATAGGAGAAGATGGACGTGGAGAGCCACTAGGGGGCCCATGAGGTAGGGGGGCGTGCCCGGGGGGAGGGCGCGCCCCCACCCTCGTGAGCAGGGTGTGGGCCCCCTGGCCTTCATCTTTGGCGATGATTTTTCTTTATTTATTTTAAGGTATTCCGTGGAGTTTGTAACATCCCAAATTTCCCATTTGGAATGTTTTACAATTATAGCTAAGCATCTATGCATTACTGTTTGAATTGAGTGACATTTGACGTATTTCAGAAGATTTTGAGTTTATTGGATATTGAATTCAAATTGGCAGTTGAAATTTATTTCAAAACAATGCCTGACAAATACTTGAGAAAAAGTATGAGAGGAGTAAACATGACACTCCAAAAAAATGTCAGATGAAAAACTTTGCCAAAAAGTTTGAATTCAAATTTGATTTTTATTTGGGATTTCTAGAATTTTTTTTTAAAAAGTTTGAGTTTTGCCCCTGGAAAAATGTTCATATTGTAGGGAATATTCCCCTGATAATTTTGATATATATATATGTCCTATATAAAATATATATATTAAGTATATTATCTCTCCTCTCCTTAATTCAAAAAAAAGGAAAAAGAAAAATCGGTACCAGCTAACTGCCCACCGAGGCAGCCCACCAGCCAACTGCCTACCGGCCGAGCCGCCATCAACCTCCTTCCTCGGTCGCCCGACCACCCTCCTCTCTCTCTCTCACGACGCTGACCCTACCTTCTTCTTCCTCTCCACGCCAACCCATGACGCCACGCCGAATCAAGATCCCGGATCCTCCCCGATTCCGGCGCAAGCGGGCGGCGCTGGTTGGCGGAGAGGAAGAAGAAGTAGCGGGGTCCGCACAATGAGAGAGAGAGGAGGGTCGGGTCGGGCGACCGAGGAGAAGGGGGTTCAAGGCGGCCTGGGTCACCGGCTGGCTGCCCATTGGGCTGCCTGGCTGGTCATATTCGGCCGGGCGCTCGGGTTTTTCTTTTTCCCTTTTTTTGAATTAAGGAGAGGAGAGATAATATATTTAATATATATATTTTACATAGGACATATATATATCCAAATTATCAGGGGAATATTCCCTACAATTTGAACATTTTCCAGGGGCAAAACTCAAACTTTTTAAAAAACATTTTCTAGAAATCCCAAATAAAAATCAAATTTGAATTCAAACTTTTTGGCAAAGTTTTTCATCCGACATTTTTTGGAGTGTCATGTTTACTGTCATACTTTTTCTCAAGTATTTGTCGTGCAATCGCTCAAATACTTCAAATGTCACTCAATTCAAACAAGAATGCATAGATGCTTAGCTATAATTGTAAAACATTCCAAATGGGAAATTTGGGATGTTACAAACCTACCCACTTTAAGATGAATCTCGCCCTCGAGATTCGGGTTGGCTAGCAAATAGGTGCGGGTGGTCTCGGCGGAGGTCTTCTTCTCGCTCCCGTGTGGCTTCCTCTTGAATGATGACTCCACAAAGACCTTGCAAAACTTGATGATCTTGCTGCGGGTGACTCTGTTCGCAGTCTCGAGAATTCGGACGGGTTTCTCCTCATAAGTCAGATCCTTTGTCGAGCTGTATGGCCTCTAGGGGCACTGTGTCTCTCAACGGAATATCGGCCATGTCAGCATGGCATTTCTGCAGCTGAGAAACATGGAAGACATCATGAACTTTGGACAATCCTTCCGGCAATTCCAACTTGTAAGCAACTTCTCCCCGACGTTCGAGGATTTTGTAGGGGCCAATGAACCGGGGTGCTAACTTCCCTTTAACACCGAACCTCTTGATTCCACGAAGTGGGGACACACGAAGATATGCCCGGTCTCCCGCTTCGTAAGTTACTTCCTTGCGTTTACTGTCGGCATAACTCTTCTGCCTCGACTGAGCTACCTTGAGCCTATCTCGAATCAGCTTGACTTTCTCTTCGGAATCTCTGATAAGATCGGGACCGAAAAGTTTTCGATCTCCAACACCATCCCACGACAATGGTATTACGCACCTCCTTCCGTATAGAGCTTGAAAGGGCCATTTTCAGATCGGGTCTCGATAATCAAGTATTGTATGAGAACTCCGCATATGGAAAATTATCATCCCAGCTAGACCCATAGTCTAGTGCACAAGCTCTCAACATGTCCTCCAGGATCTGGTTGACTCTCTCGATGCATCCATCTGTCTGCGGATGAAAAGCTATCTTGAACTCCAGCCTCGTACTCCAAAGTTTCATGCAACCGATTCCAAAACTTTGAGGTAAATTGTGTTCCTCTATCGACACGATACTCCTCGGAACTCCATGCATATACGATCCTGGTCATGTATATCTTGGCTAACTTAAGCGCTGGTATAGGTAGTCTTCACGGGAATGAAATTAGCTACCTTGGTCAATCGATCAACCACTACCCAGATGGAATCATAACCTGAACGGGTTCTGGGTAATCCTGTGATAAAATCCATTCCAAGTTTTTCCCATTTCCACTCGGGAATCGGCAAAGGTTGAAGTAACCCTGCTGGCTTCTGATGTTCCGCCTTTACTCGTTGGCAAACATCGCATACTGCTACGTACTCAGCAATATCCTTCTTCATACCTGTCCACCAGAAACTTTCCTTCAAATCCAGATACATCTTGGTGTTACCGGGGTGAATCGAGTACGGTGAATCATGAGCCTCTGAAGAATTAGCTTCACGAGTTCGGGATCATTGGGTACATAAATACGATCCTCGAACCATATAGCTCCGTATTCGTCCTTACGAAACCCTTTAGCTTTTCCTTCATTCATCCTTTTCTTTATCTCCTCAATTTCCTTGTCCGACTTCTGGGCTTCACGAATTCTTTCGGCCAAAGTGGACTGAACTTCCAGAGATGCAACATATCCTCTCGGAACTATCTCCTGTCGAGATCTACGAGGTCATCGACTAACTCTGGGGTAATCCTCCGCTATAAGAGTATTCACATAACTCTTACGGCTCAAAGCATCTGCTACAACATTAGCCTTTCCTAGGTGGTAATGCAATCTCATGTCATAGTCCTTGATTAACTCTAGCCATCTCCTGCCGAGGTTCAACTCTTTCTGCGTGAAAATATACTTCAAGCTCTTATGATCTGTAAACATCACAACTATTTCCGATAAGGAAATTTCTCCAGTCTTGAGTGCATGCACTACGGCTGCTAACTCCAAATCATGTGTGGCATAATTCATCTCGTGTGGTCGTAGCTATGCGGAGGTATAAGCTACAACTTTTCCTTCCTACATGAGTACTCCTCCGAGTCCCTGGCGAGAAGCGTCACAATATACCTGGTAATCCTTGTGTATGTCCGGCAAAATCAATACTGGGGCTGTAACCAAACGTTTCTTCAATTCCTGGAAACTGGATTCACAATCCTCGGTCCAAATGTACTTGGCGTCCTTCTTCAACAGCTCAGTCATGGGCTTGGCAATCTTCGAGAAATTCTCTATAAACCTCCGATAGTATCCTGCGAGTCCGATAAAACTGCGGATCTCCTTGACTGAGGTGGGTGAATGCCAGTCGGTGACTGATATAACCTTGGTGGGGTCAACTGCTATTCCTTCTCCTGAAATAACATGTCCGAGGAATCCGACTTCGTTCAGCCAAAATTCACATTTGCTAAACTTAGCATACAACTGATGTTCTCGGAGTTTCTCGAACTAGGCATAAATGTTCCTTATGCTCTTCCTCGCTCTTGGAGAAAATCAGTATATCATCGATGAACACCACAACAAACTTGTCTAGATATTCCATAAATACCTAGTTCATCAAATTCATGAAGTATGCAGGGGCATTAGTCAATCCGAATGACATGACGGTATACTCATATAAACCATACCTGGTGGTGAATGTTGTTTTAGGTATATCCTTTTCGCGGATCTTCAACTGATGATACCCTGATCGAAGATCGATCTTGGAGAATACCTTGGCTCCAACTAGCTGATCAAATAGATCATTAATCATCGGCAGAGGGTACTTGTTCTTGATGGTCACATCGTTCAACGAACGATAATCCACAACCATTCTCAGGGTTCCATCCTTCTTCTCTACCAAAAGAACTGGGGCTCCCCAAGGTGACGAGCTTGGCCGAATATACCCTTTCTCCAATAGCTCATTAATTTGGTTTTTGATCTCTTCCAAATCGTTCGGGGGCATCCGATAGGGTCTCCTGGATATTGGGGCTGTATCGGGCAATAACTCAATCAGAAATTCAATGTCTCTGTCCGGTGGCATTCCTGGTAATTCCTCCGGAAACACATCGGGAAAATCTCGTACTACTGGCACTTCCTCTTGAACAACTCCCGTGAGGGAATGCACCTGATCTTCATCGGGATACGTCTGGATACATACTTGATCCTCTTCTGCTCCGGGGTGGTGAGCAGAATCGTCTTGCGGGCACAGTCTATGTTTCTTTCAAACTTTGTCTTGCGGGCACAGTCTTCGTCGAGCCACCGCGAGCCACCCCCGATCCGCCCCCGATCCGCCCCCTCCTCCACCCCGCGAGCCACCGCGCCGACGTCGCCCGAGCCGCCGTCGTCCGTCGTCGTCGTCGCCACCGCGGTGAGTCGCCGGAGACGCCCACCACCGTTCGATCTAAATCTAGGGCCTAGATTAGACTAGCGAAGGGGTACGGTTTATTTTAAATAAAGCCCGGTTTAGTTTCGGTTTATTTTGGTTAGTTAGACCGGCCCGAATCGGTTTATTCTCTTGGGCACGATTTAGTTATTTGTCGCCCGAGCGTTAGATAGGCCCGTTAGCGCCAGTTTTTCTTTTTAGTTATTTTTTTTGTTTCTGTTTTTAACAGAATAGTTTCAGTTTTGTAAAATCCATATCTTTTAGGTTACTTAATATTTTTAGTTGATTCCTTTTTGTTAGTTTGCAAATTTGTTGTAGTTTCTGTAGAAAATATGTTTAGTCATGTTTAAATTATTAGAAATTGTTTTATTTTAGTTTTAGACAGATTAGTATTTCTGCTATAAAATGAGTTAGGATTATTTTATTTAGTGATTCTTTTTGTCACTACTTTGTTTTGACCTTGCCTAACCGTAGGAATTTATTTGGGTATTTTAGATTTAATAAAAAAATAGTTTTAATCAAAGTCATGTGTTTCTTGTTTATTTAACTAGCTACTGTTTTCCTATTGTTTTATTTATTAAATAATTTTATTTTACCTATGTTATAGTTTATTTTAGATTAGTTTCTGTAGCCTTAGAACATGAACTTTTATTTACAGAAAATAAAAAGTTTATTTTTTTGTTAGTTGATGGCTTGGATTTCTTCGAGTTCTCTTTGGCTTTTGGTTCGATTGTTTTGTTTGTTTTGTGTTAGCATGCTGTATGTTAAGTGATGGTATGTTCTTATGCTTATATGATTGTTGTTTGCTTCGGTAGAATTTCCGAGTCTGAAGCTTCGCTATCACGAGTCCCTAGCTTTCGAAGACCGTCAGCAAGGCAAGTCAATTGATCATGTTTTCTTTTACAATACCTATGATTTTATTACATTAGAATTATACCTCCCCACCATGCATGCAGTAGGAGAATTTTAAGTTATGTTCTTGAGTAGTATCATGAGGTAGGATGAAACCAATCCCCTTGTTACCTTGGCAGGACGAAGTAGTTTATTTTTGCTATGCTCGTAGGCGGGGTTGGTTGAGTGATTCATAAGGGAGATGTGAGAGTCAAGATGATGACAACCCCATGACTTCAAGCTCAACATGGACTTCAAAATTCACTCTTTGGGTGGAGGACGGTTGTGGGCACCTGGAGAAAACCAGCGGTTGGCTGGGATGCATGGAGAAGAGCCGTGACATCTTGCGGAAAGCTTCACCCAGCCACGAAGAGATGGATGGATACCCCATTGACCGGAAGCTTACCTGTGCAGCCGCAAGCCATTATGGGCTCTGGCTTGGTCAACCCTAGGTGTGACTACGGCAGACGGTGCTACGAGATGTAGAAGAACGGTAGGATTGGATGGGTACCGGCGGTGGCAGAGGAACTCTTGAGGAAGACCCTGTTTACGTTCGTCCGTCTTCAAACACCAGGAAGTGCGAAGACTTAAAGGAGGGAACGATTCTTGCGGGTAAAGTGCGCAAACCTCTGCAGAGTGAAGATCTAATCGGTTAGCCGTGTCCCCGGTTACGGACAAATTGAGCCTCTGGGAATTGGAGTATTTTGGATATCTCAACACCGAACTTAATAAATTTAATTGAAGGGGTTATTTAATAATTGGGAATGAGACATTGGTTGGCAGAACCATCTCAATAACTACCAACATTTTTGTAGTATTTGCAAACAAGTCCTTGTTGTAGGGAAAAACTGGCCTTTTCGCAAAACAATGAAACCTAGAGCCCCACAGCCAAATTGCATATAGTGTTAGTAGTTTTATTGTTGTTCTCTCTTCATGACTTGCTGGCATATTCAAAAATGCTGACCTACACGGCTGCAATGTCTTATGTTGCAGAGGAGCTTTCCGATCAGGAGTGAGGCTAGGATCCACGCTTGGCGATTGCCCTACGGAGTCGGATGGACTAGCTATTCGTCTACGCTTCCGCAACTTTATTTAGTTCATTTCTCATGAGTTGGCCTTCGGCCGAATTTATTATTTTGTAATAAAGACTCGATATGAGAATTGTGTAATAAATTCAGGTGTGATTGAACTTTGAATCTTTGCATCAATGTACTGTGTGTGCCAGCATGATCTTGGGATGGTACAGCTACACAGAGACTTGACCGTTTTCGAGTCGGGTCGCTAAAGAGATGGTATCAGAGCACACGCTGACCGTACAACGTAACCCTAGGATCGGAAAGCCATAGGAAGAGACTATTTATTTTATGTCCTTATGATTCCGTAATTCTCCCCTGTTCATTTCTGACTTCTCTCCGATTTTCAACATTTTAGATGGCCGCCGAGTTCACCCCAGTTACGCTACGGAGTTTTGCCACCGGATGAGACGATGCCTCTCGGCAAGAAGCTGGTTCAGATCGTGAAGAAGCTGAAGATTGCTCTGCCCTCAATCACCGGAAAGCCTACCAATGCACTTCCGACGGATACCCGCTACAGGATTGAAGTGCACATTCCAGGGAGGACCTTCGGAGGACATTCAGAGCCCATTGGCTTTGAGTTTACCGATTTCAATTGGATCCTCGGAAGAGACATGGCGATTTATCATGCACTTGGACATCTCCGAGAAGAGTACAGGGCCGACCTCGATCCATCAGACCTCGCCATGATTTCTCGCAGAGCTAGGAATGGAGATATCATCCGTACCGTAGAGGACGACTCCATTCTCTCATATGTCCAAGAGTTGGAGTGTCTCCTCAGGAAACGGGAGATCCAGACTCGCCGTAACTCGAAGGTACACAGGAGGTTGTTGTTCCGTGAACTGGAACTAGAGGAGAAAGCACACGCAGACTTCCTTGATCATGAAGAAGAAATCAAGGATTTCATGGAGAGAGTCGACAAGCTGAAGATGGATGTTCCCACATTAGAGGAGAAGATGGACTTGGGAGAAGACCTCTTTCCGGGTGGAGGTGACGGACCCCTCGTGAGCAATGACCAGGATTATGAAGAGAGCTCCACCAAAGAAAGCCGCAAGAGGAGGCGCCACACCAGAGGACGCCACACCGGAGGACGCCGCACCAGAGGACGCAAGGATAATTGATGAAGACATTTAGTCGACCGCCATGTTATTTTATTTTTCCGTCGATCAGTTAGGCCGTTATTTTCGATTAGTCATGAAATTTGTAATCCGAGATTGAACCATGTTTGAGTTGATTGAATAAATGATTGGTGTGGTTATGATTGTGCATTCATATGGGTAGTGATATTTTCTCATTAGACCCTTGTTCTATTCTAATTTTCTCATCCACTCCAAAACACCAGATGCCTCCGAGACGTGACCCCGGTCTCAACTTTCCGCCGGAGCTCACCCAGCTGATCCAGCAGCAGAATGCCCTTATGCAGATGCTCATCCAGAACCAGAACAACAACAACAACAATCCACCGCCACCACCCCCTGTTGACAACTTGACCCGCTTCCTAAGGCTGAATCCGCCAGTGTTCTCTAGCAGCACTGAGCCGATTGTGGCCGATGATTGGCTCCGCAAGGTCGGAAGGGAGTTAGCCACTGCTGGATGCACAGATGCAGAGAAGGTGCGCTTTGCCGCACATCAACTTGATGGACCTGCAGCCTCTTGGTGGGAGAACTACACCGCCAGTTATCCCATCGCCACCATTACATGGGATCAGCCCAAATTTCAAGACCGCTCATGTCTCACCGGAGCCATGAGTGCGAAGAAGCGTGAGTTCCGCAACTTTCGCCAGGGAACCGCATCGTGTAGGCAAGATGCGTGGATGAGTTCAGCAAGTTAGCTCGCTATGCCCCGGATGATGTGGCCACAGATGCCGCAAAGCAGGAAAAGTTCCTTGAGGGACTCAATGACGAGCTGGGAATGCAGCTAATGGTGGCTACCTTCAACAACTACCAGGAGCTGGTAGACAAGGCCACCATACTTGAAGGCAAACAGCAGCAGATTGATAGCGCAAGCGGAAGTATGGCTAGGGGAAGTACAACTCGAGGTCGTGAAGCCCGTTATGCCCCATACTGGAGGGCATACCCATCACACCCATGGAGGACATAATCATGGAGGACATAACCATGGAGGAAATGGGAACAATCGCAACCCGACAACAAGACAGGCAATGGAAACGGCAATGGCAACCGCATCGTCTCCGCCCGGCTCGGAAGGATCTCGAGTCACATCACTGCTTTCAAGTGCCGTAAAACAGGGCACTATGCCACCGATCGCCCGGAGTCAAAGCAGAGGAATGGAAACGGCAATGGAAGCTCAGCAAAGAAGCCCAACCCTTTTCCTCGTGCTCAGGTGAACCACATTGACGTGGAGGACGTCTATGATCAGCCAGACACTGTGGTTGGTAAGTTTTTATTAAATTCACATCCAGTATTGGTACTCTTTGATTCTGGTGCAACGCATTCATTTATATCAAGGGTAGTTGTGGAAAAGTACGGGTTGCCCACTAGAACCCTTAGAAGCCCTCTTCACGCCAGTTCCGCAGGAGGAGAAATGATGGCAGGCTTAGGCTGTCATGCAACCCTCAACATCGGAAACCATAAATTTCCCGCAGACCTCATAGTATTGGAAACCCAGACCTTGGATGTAATCCTAGGCATGGATTGGTTGACAAAGTTTGAAGGAAACATAGATCGCGTTCAAGAAGAAGATTACGCTCACCACCCGGAGCAGAAGAGGATCAAGTATGTATCCGCACGTATCCCGATGAAGAATCAGGTGCATTCCCTCACGGGAGTTGTTCAGGAGGAAGTGCCCGATGAGTGCGAGATTTTCCCGATGTTTTTCCGGAGGAATTACCAGGAATGCCACCGGACAGAGACATTGAATTTCTGATTGAGTTATTGCCCGGTACAGCCCCAATATCCAAGAGACCCTATCGGATGCCCCCGAACGATTTGGAAGAGATCAAAAACCAAATTAATGAGCTATTGGAGAAAGGGTATATTCGGCCAAGCTCGTCACCTTGGGGAGCCCCAGTTCTTTTGGTAGAGAAGAAAGATGGAACCACGAGAATGGTTGTGGATTATCGTTCGTTGAGCGATGTGACCATCAAGAACAAGTACCCTCTGCCGATGATTAATGATCTATTTGATCAGTTAGTTGGAGCCAAGGTATTCTCCAAGATCGATCTTCGATCAGGGTATCATCAGTTGAAGATCCATGAAAAGGATATACCTAAAACAACATTCACCACCAGGTATGGTTTATATGAGTATACCGTCATGTCATTCGGATTGACTAATGCCCCTGCATACTTCATGAATTTGATGAACTAGGTATTTATGGAATATCTAGACAAGTTTGTTGTGGTGTTCATCGATGATATACTGATTTTCTCCAAGAGCGAGGAAGAGCATAAGGAACATTTGCGTCTAGTTCTGGAGAAACTCCGAGAACATCAGTTGTATGCTAAGTTCAGCAAATGTGAATTTTGGCTGAAGGAAGTCGGATTCCTCGGACATGTTATTTCAGGAGAAGGAATAGCAGTTGACCCCACCAAGGTTGTATCAGTCACCGATTGGCAGTCACCCACCTCAGTCAAGGAGATCCGCAGTTTTATCGGACTCGCAGGATACTATCGGAGTTTTATTAAGAATTTCTCGAAGATTGCCAAGCCCATGACTGAGCTGTTGAAGAAGGACGCCAAGTACATTTGGACCGAGGATTGTGAATCCAGTTTCCAGGAATTGAAGTAACGTTTGGTTACAGCCCAGTATTGATTTTGCCGGACATACACAAGGATTACCAGGTATATTGTGACGCTTCTCGTCAGGGACTCGGAGGAGTACTCATGCAGGAAGGAAAAGTTGTAGCTTATACCTCCGCATAGCTACGACCACACTAGATGAATTATGCCAAACATGATTTGTAGTTAGCAGCCGTAGTGCATGCACTCAATACCTGGAGACATTTCCTGATAGGAAATAGTTGTGATGATTACACAGATGATAAGAGCGAGAAGTATATTTTCACGCAGAAGAGTTGAACCTCGAGCAGGAGGAGATGGCTAGAGTTAATCAAGGACTATGACATGAGATTGCATTACCACCCAGGAAAAGCTAATGTTGTAGCAGATGCTTTGAGCCGTAAGAGTTATGTGAATACTCTTATAGCGGGAGGATTACCCCAGGAGTTAGTCGATGACCTCAGAGATCTCCGACTGGAGATAGTTCCGAGAGGATATGTTGCAGCTCTGGAAGTTCAGTCCACTTTGGCCGAAAGAATTCGTGAAGCCCAGAAGTCGGACAAGGAAATTGAGGACATAAAGAAAAGGATGAATGAAGGAAAAGCTAAAGGGTTTCGTAAGAACGAATACGGAGCTATATGGTTCGAGGATCGTATTTATGTACCCAATGATCCCGAACTCAGGAAGCTAATTCTTCAGGAGGCTCATGATTCACCGTACTCGATTCACCCCGGTAACACCAAGATGTATCTGGATTTGAAGGAAAGTTTCTGGTGGACGGGTATGAAGAAGGATATTGCCGAGTACGTAGCAGTATGCGATGTTTGCCAACGAGTAAAGGCGGAACATCAGAAGCCAGCAGGGTTACTTCAACCTTTGCCCATTCCCGAGTGGAAATGGGAAAAACTTGGAATGGATTTTATCACAGGATTACCGGGACCCGTTCAGGTTATGATTCCATCCGGGTAGTGGTTGATCGATTGACCAAGGTAGCTCATTTCATTCCCGTGAAGACTACCTATACCAGCGCTTAAGTTAGCCAAGATATACATGACCAGGATCGTATGTCTGCATGGAGTTCCGAGGAGTATCGTGTCGATAGAGGAACACAATTTACCTCAAAGTTTTGGAATCGGTTGCATGAAACTTTGGAGTACGAGGCTGGAGTTCAAGATGACTTTTCATCCGCATGAGCAGATGGACAGACCGAGAGAGTCAACCAGATCCTGGATGACATTTTGAGAGCTTGTGCGCTATTCTTTGGTTCTAGCTTGGATGTTAATTTGCCATATGCGGAGTTCTCATACAATAATGATTATCGGACGATCTGAAAATGGACCCTTTCAAGCTCTATCACGGAAGGAGGTGCGAGAATACCATTCTTTGTGGGATGGTGTTGGAGATCGAAAACTTTTCGGTCCCGATCTTATCAGAGATTCGAAGAGAAAGTCAAGCTGATTCGAGATAGGCTCAAGGTAGCTCGATCGAGGCGGAAGAGTTATGCCGACGAACGCAAGGAAGTAACTTACGGCGGGAGACCGGGCATATCTTCGTGTGTCTCACTTCGTGGAATCAAGAGGTTCGGTGTTAAAGGGAAGTTAGCACCCGGTTCATTGGCCCTACAAATCCTCGAACGTCGGGGAGAAGTTGCTTACAAGTTGGAATTGCGGAAGGATTGTCCGGAGTTCATGATGTCTTCCATGTTTCTCGGTGAAGAAATGCCATGCCGACATGGCCGATATTCCGTTGAGAGACACGGTGCCCCTAGAGGCCATACAGCTCGACCGTGATCTCGACTTATGAGGAGAAACCCGTCCGAATTCTCGAGATCATGCGAACAGAGTCACCCGCGGCAAGATCATCAAGTTTTGCAAGGTCTGTGGAGTCATCATTCAAGAGGAAGCCACCGGGAGCGAGAAGAAGACCTCCGCCGAGACCACCCGCACCTATTTGCTAGTTAACCCGAATCTCGAGGGCGAGATTCATCTTAAGGTGGGTAGGTTTGTAACATCCCAAATTTCCCATTTGGAATGTTTTACAATTATAGCTAAGCATCTATGCATTACTGTTTGAATTGAGTGACATTTGAAGTATTTCAGAAGATTTTGAGTTTGTTGGATATTGAATTCAAATTGGCAGTTGAAATTTATTTCAAAACAATGCCTGACAAATACTTGAGAAAAAGTATGAGAGGAGTAAACATGACACTCCAAAAAAATGTCAGATGAAAAACTTTGCCAAAAAGTTTGAATTCAAATTTGATTTTTATTTGGGATTTCTAGAAAATGTTTTTTAAAAAGTTTGAGTTTTGCCCCTGGAAAAATGTTCAAATTGTAGGGAATATTCCCCTGATAATTTTGATATATATATGTCCTATGTAAAATATATATATTAAATATATTATCTCTCCTCTCCTTAATTCAAAAAAAAGGAAAAAGAAAAACCCCAGCGCCGGCCGAACCAACTGACCCGGCCAATGAGGCAGCCCACCAATGGCAGGCCAACCCGGCCCGGCCAGCCGAGCGCGCCGAACCCCTTCCCTCGGTTGTCTGACCCGACCCCCCTCCTCTCTCTCTCCGACGCCATGGACCCCACCCCTTCTTCTTCCTCTCCACGCCAACTCACAGCGCCGCCTCGAATCCTCAAGATCCCGGGATCCTTCCCCGATCCGCCCCCTCCTCCAAGTCGACGCCCCCTATAAATACCGCACCGCTGCGCCATTGCCACTGCCTCCCGGCCAGCTCCGACCCCCGAGGCTCCACCGACTCCACCCCGACCTCCTCGCTCCGCACGGACGCCTCCGCCGTCTTCCACGACCACCGAGCCACCGCACCAGCGTCGCCGCCTCGAGCCGCCGTCTGTCCGTCGTCGCCACCGCGGTGAGTCGCCGGAGACGCCCACCACCGTTCGATCTAAATCTAGGGCCTAGATTAGACTAGCGAAGGGGTACGATTTATTTTAAATAAAGCCCGGTTTAGTTTCGGTTTATTTTGGTTAGTTAGACCGGCCCGAACCGGTTTATTCTCTCGGGCACGATTTAGTTATTTGTCGCCCGAGCGTTAGATAGGCCCGTTAGCGCCAGTTTTTCTTTTTAGTTATTTTTTTGTTTCTGTTTTTAACAGAATAGTTTCAGTTTTGTAAAATCCATATCTTTTAGGTTACTTAATATTTTTAGTTGATTCTTTTTTGTTAGTTTGCAAATTTGTTGTAGTTTCTGTAGAAAATATGTTTAGTCATGTTTAAATTATTAGAAATTGTTTTATTTTAGATTTAGACAGATTAGTAGTTCTGCTATAAAAAGAGTTCGGATTATTTTATTTTAGTGATTCTTTTTGTAACTACTTTGTTTTGACCTTGCCTAACCGTAGGAATTTATTTGGGTATTTTAGATTTAATAAAAAAAATAGTTTTAATCAAAGTCATGTGTTTCTTGTTTATTTAACTAGCTACTGTTTTCCTATTGTTTTATTTATATAATTTTATTTTACCTATGTTATAGTTTATTTTAGATTAGTTTCTGTAGCCTTAGAACATGAACTTTTATTTACAGAAAATAAAAATTTTATTTTTTTGTTAGTTGATGGCTTGGATTTCTTTGAGTTTTCTTTGGCTTTTGGTTCGATTGTTTTGTTTGTTTTGTGTTAGCATGCTGTATGTTAAGTGATGGTATGTTCTTATGCTTATATGATTGTTGTTTGCTTCGGTAGAATTTCCGGAGTGCGAAGCCTGCTATCACGAGTCCCTAGCTTTCGAAGACCGTCAGCAAGGCAAGTCAATTGATCATGTTTTCTTTTACAATACCTATGATTTTATTGCATTAGAATTATACCTCCCCACCATGCATGCAGTAGGAGAATTTTAAGTTATGTTCTTGAGTATTATCATGAGGTAGGATGAAACCAATCCCTTGTTACCTTGGCCCGGGGCGAAGTAGTTTATTTTTGCTATGCTCATAGACGGGCTTGGTTGAGTGATTCATAAGGGAGATGTGAGAGTCAAGATGATGACAACCCCATGACTTCAAGCTCAAGATGGACTTCAAAATTCACTACAGGGTGGAGGACGGTTGACGGGCACCCTTGAGAAAACCAGCTGTTGGCCGGGATGCATGGAGAAGAGCCATGACATCTTGCGGAAAGCTTCACCCAGCCATGAAGAGACGGATGGATACCCCATTGACCGGAAGCTTACCTGTGCAGCCGCAAGCCATTATGGGCTCTGGCTTGGTCAACCCTAGGTGTGACTACGCCGACGGTGCTACGAGATGTAGAAGAACGGTAGGATTGGATGGGTACTGCAAAGGGCTGCAGAGGAACTCTTCGGAAGACCCTGTTGCTCATTACGCCTTCAAACACCAGGAAGTGCGAAGACTTAAAGGAGGGAACGATTCTTGCGGGTAAAGTGCGCAAACCTCTGCAGAGTGAAGATCTAATCGGTTAGCCATGTCCCCGGTTACGGACAAATTGAGCCTCTGGAAATTGGAGTATTTCGGATATCTCAACACCGAACTTAATAAATTTAATTGAAGGGGTTATTTAATAATTGGGAATGAGACATTGGTTGGCGGTACCATCTCAATAACTACCAACATTTTTGTAGTATTTGCAAACAAGTCCTTGTTGTAGGAAAAAACTGGCTTTTTCGCAAAACAATGAAACCTAGAGCCCCACAGCCAAATTGCATATAGTGTTAGTAGTTTTATTGTTGTTCTCTCTTCATGACTTGCCGGCATATTCAAAATGCTGACCTACACGGCTGCAATGTCTTATGTTGCAGAGGAGTTTTCCGATCAGGAGTGAGGCTATGATCCACGCTTGGCGATTGCCCTACGGAGTCGGATGGACTCGCTACTCGTCTACGCTTCCGCAGCCTTATTTAGTTTATTTCTCATGAGTTGGCCTTCGGCCGAATTTATTATTTTGTAATAAAGACTCGATATGAGAATCGTGTAATAAATTCAGGTGTGATTGAACTTTGAATCTTTGCATCAATGTACTGTGTGTGCCAGCATGATCTTGGGATGGTACAGCTACACAGTGACTTGACCGTTTTCGGGTCGGGTCGCTACAGAGTTTCAGGACTTTTGGAGTTGCGCAGAATAGGCCTTCAGTATTTGCTCCTTTTCCAGCCCAGAATTCCAGCTGCCGGCATTCTCCCTCTTCATGTAAACCTTGTAAAATAGGAGAGAATAGCCATAAGTATTGTGACATAACGTGAAATAACAGCCCATAATGCGATAAATATCGATATAAAAGCATGATGCAAAATGGACGTATCAACTCCCCCAAGCTTAGACCTCGCTTGTCCTCAAGCGAAAAGTCGTTAACAATAAATATGTCCTCATGTTTAGGGGTAGAGGCGTCGATAAAAATAAAATATGGACATGAAGGCATCATGATTATTCTCATAACAGCAACATATATTGATTTGTCATATGATTACTCATGTTCAAATGATGATCTTTTCACAAAGCCAAAGTATGAATCAGAAACCTTATTGAGCACCAACAAATTATACCCTTAGTCATTGAAACAATTGCAATTTATCATAACATCGAAAAGAGTCTATGTCAGAGCTTAAAAGCAAGTCCACATACTCAACTATCACTTAGTCTTTCATAATTGCTAACACTCACGCAATACTTGTGGTTACGGAGTTTTAACCGGACATAGAGAAAGATAGGGGCTTGTAGTTTTGCCCCACGACCTTTTACCTCAACGGTAATGTCAACAATAATAATTCATGCTCCCCTACATCCAATTAGCTATATATATCATGTTCTTTCCAACATGCTGGGCTTGCCAAAGGATAAAATGAAAAAGGAAAGGTGAAGATCACCGTGACTCTTGCATAAGGTAGAGGATAATAATAAAAGATAGGCCCTTCGCAGAGGGAATCAGAGGTTGCCATGCGCTTTTATGGTTGGATGCACAAAATCTTAATGCAAAAGAATGTCACTTTATATTGCCCCTTGTATGTGGAACTTTATTATGCAGCCCGTCGCTTTTATTACTTCCACAACAAGTTTGTACAAAGCTTATTTCTCTGCACTAACAAGTCATGCATAATTAGAGAGCAATTTTTATTGCTTGCACCGATGACAACTTACTTGAAGGATCTTACTCAATCCATAGGTAGATATGGTGGACTCTCATGGCTAAACTGGTTTATAGGGTATTTGGAAGCACAAGTAGTATCTCTACTTGGTGCTGAGAATTTGGCTAGCATGAGGGGGAAAGGTAATCTCAACATGTTAGAGGATCCATGACAACATACTTTATCTCAGATATAAGAAAACATAACTCATTATGTTGTCTTCCTTGTCCAACATCAACTCTTTAGCATGTCATATTTTAATGAGTGCTCCCAATCGTAAAAGATGTCAATGATAATATATCTATATGTGAAACCTCTCTCTCCTTATTACTTCCTATTAATTGCAACGAAGACCAAAGCTATATTTGCCAATTCCCAACAACTTTTAATCATCATACTCTTTCTATGTGGAGTCATTACTTTCACTAAGATCAATATAAACTCTTTGATTCTTTTTATCCCCTTTTTTATTCACCCAAGATCATGGCAAAGTAATTAAGCCCTTGACTCAACACTAATATTTATTATATATAGCTCACGGACTCGATTGCATAGAGGGATCATAAAGCAAAACTTCAAAACTAGATCGTGCCATGACTTTATTCTACTAAATCAAGATACTACTAATAGGATCGAACTAAGAAAAACGGTAAAGATAGGAGTTGTGATGGTGATACGATACCGGGGCACCTCCCCCGAGCTTGGCAGTTGCCAAGGGGAGTGCCCATACCCATGTGATTATATCTCCTTCTTTGTTGTTGGCGGTGGAGATGTTGTTGATGATACAAGCTTGTCGTCCACCTTCCATGGCATAGGCTCACCCTCATAGAAGTATGATCGAGTCTCCGGAATCCTCAAATCTGCAGCCAAACTCATCCTGTTGAATCCATATTCATCCTCACTGTTTTGGTTTTGCAGATCATAGATTTGGGCTTGGAGGTGCTCGATCTTCTCATGTAGCTTGAAGATGGCTTCCTCGGTCTTCTTGGCATCCGGCTCGTAGTTATTGGTGAACTCCGCGAGCATCTTGTGGGTAGCGTTGATTCCACGCTCCACCATCCCCTGGCACTTGAAAACTTGTTGCTCCATTGCTTTGAGCCTCAACTCCATGCTTCCGGTTCCCTTTGGTCCCTCAACATCGCGGATGTGCAGCAACCCATCACGCATCTCAATGGTTTGAGGGTGTTGCAGCACCTCCGCGAGGTAAGGGTTGATCACCTTCTCGAAGAACTTATCCTTGGAAGCACTTGGGGTCGTCATGATGATCTAGACCTGTCAGAAAAACAGCTCGAAACAAGAACAGAGGATATTTGCGTGATACGGGAGTCAAAACCTTCGGGAGAATATATAATGAATTTTTACCGACAAAAATACGTATCGTGCAAGAAAACGGAGTCCGGAGGGCACGAGGTGCTCACGAGGTAGGGGGGCGCGCCCTCCACCCTCGTGAAGGCCTCGTGTCCTTCCCGGACTGCCACTTATTTTTCTATTTTTCTAAATATTCCAAAACAGAGAAATATTGCCTTGAAAATTGTTTTGGAGTCGGTTTACTTACCGTACCACATACCTATTCCTTTTCGGAGTCTGGAACGTTCTGGAAAGTGTCCCTTATGTATTCCTCCGGGGTTACGATTTCAATAATATTTGTTTCAACATTTATGGGATTACCTGAGATATAGTGTTTGATCCTTTGACCGTTTACCACCTTCGGATTTGTGCCTGTGAAGTTGTTGATTTTATGGCACCGGAACGATAGACCTCCTCAATAATGTAGGGACCTTCCCATTTAGAGAGAAGTTTTCCTGCAAAAAATCTTAAACAAGAGTTGTATAGCAACACATAATCACCTACATTAAACTCACGCTTTTGTATCCTTTTTTCATGCCATCTTTTAACTTTTTTTTTTAAACAACTTGGCATTTTCATAGGCTTGGGTTCTCCATTCATCAAGTGAGCTAATATCAAATAACCTCTTCTCACCGGCGAGTTTAAAATCATAGTTGAGCTCTTTAATAGCCCAATATGCCTTATGTTCTAGTTCGAGAGGTAAGTGACATGCTTTTCCATAAACCATTTTATACGGAGACATACCATAGGATTCTTATACGCAGTTCTATATGCCCATAATGCATCATCAAGTTTCATGGACCAATTCTTTCTAGACCTATTAACAGTTTTTTGCAAAATTAATTTGAGCTCTCTATTACTCAATTCTACTTGACCACTAGACTGTGGGTGATAAGGAGATGCAATTCTATGATTAACGTCATATTTAGCAAGCATTTTACGGAAAGCACCATGAATAAAATGTGAACCACCATCAGTCATTAAATATCTAGGGACTCCAAACCTTGGAAAAATAACTTCCTTAAGCATTTGAATAGAAGTATTATGATCAGCACTACTAGTTGGAATAGCTTCTACCCACTTAGTAACGTAATCAACAGCAACTAAAATATGAGTATATCCATTAGAGGCAGGAAAAGATCCCATATAATCAAAGCCCCAAACATCAAATGGTTCTATAACAAGTGAATAATTCATAGGCATTTCTTGACGTCTACTAATATTACCAATTCTTTGACATTCATCACAAGACAAAAAAAACTTACGGGCATCTTTGAAGAGAGTGGGCCAATAAAAACCGGATTGCAATACCTTATGTGCAGTTCTATCTCCAGCGTGGTGTCCTCCATAAGCTTCGGAGTGGCACTTGCGTAGGATCTGTTCCTGTTCATGCTCAGGTACACAACGTCTAATAACACCATCTACTCCTTCTTTATAAAGATGTGGATCATCCCAAAAGTAATGTCGCAGATCATAAAAGAACTTTTTCTTTTGTTGGTATGTGAAGCTAGGTGGTATAAATTTAGAAACAATATAATTAGCATAATCAGCATACCATGGAGTGCTACGAGAAGTGCTTATGAAATTTAATTGTTCATCAGGAAAGCTATCATCAATAGGTAGTGGGTCATCAAGAATATTCTCTAACCTAGACAAGTTGTCTGCAACGGGGTTCTCAGCTCCTTTTCTATCAACAATATGCAAATGAAATTCTTGCATCAAGAGAACCCATCTAATAAGTCTAGGTTTCACATCTTTCTTTTCCATAAGATATTTAATAGCAGCATGATCAGTGTGAATAGTTACTTTAGAATCAACAATATAAGGTCTGAATTTATCACAAGCAAATACAACTGCTAAAAGTTCATTTTTGGTAGTAGCATAATTTCTTTGAGCATTGTCTAGAGTCTTACTAGCATAATGGATAACATTCAATTTCTTATCAACTCTTTGCCCTAGAACAGCACCTACTGCATAATCACTAGCATCACACATAATTTCAAAGGGTAAATTCCAATCAGGTGACTGAACAACAGGTGCAGATACTAATGCTTTCTTAAGTATTTCAAATGCTTCTACACAATCATCATCAAAGACAAACGGTACATCTTTTTGTAATAAATTAGTCAGAGGCCGAGAAATTTTTGCGAAGTTCTTAATGAACCTCCTATAAAACCCGGCTGACCAAGGAAACTTCTTATACCTTTGATGTCCTTGGGACATGGCATCTTTTCAATAGCATCAACCTTGGCTTTATCAACTTCAATACCTCTTTCAGAAACTTTGTGCCCCAAGACAATACCTTCATTAACCATAAAGTGACACTTTTCCCAATTCAAGACAAGATTAGTTTCTTCACATCTTCGCAAAACTCGATCAAGATTGCTCAAGCAATCGTCAAAAGAGGAACCATAGACGGAAAAGTCGTCCATGAAAACCTCACAAATCTTTTCACAGAAGTCAGAGAATATAGCCATCATGCATCTTTGAAAGGTAGCAGGTGCATTACATAAACCAAAAGGCATACGTCTATAACAAAAAGTACCAAAAGGGCATGTAAAAGTAGTCTTTGATTGATCTTTAGCCGACACAGGTATTTGAGAGAAACCAGAATAACCATCTAGAAAGCAATAATGTGTATGTTTGCATAATCTTTCTAGCATTTGATCAATAAAAGGTAAGGATAATGATCTTTCTTAGTGGCTTTATTTAATTTGCGGAAATCAATTACCATCCTATAACCTGTGATAATTCTTTGCGGAATCAATTCATCTTTATCATTAGGGACAACAGTAATACCTCCCTTCTTAGGGACACAATGGACAGGACATACCCACTGACTATCAGCAACGGGATAAATTATACCTGCCTCCAGGAGCTTGAGTATTTCTTTTCTTACAACTTATTTCATTTTAGGATTCAAACGTCATTGAGGATCACGAACTGGTTTGGCATCCGCTTCCAAATTTATTTTATGTTGACATAGAGTGGGACTAATGCCCTTAAGATCATCGAGAGTATATCCAATAGCTGCACGGTGCTTCTTCAAAGTTATCAATTGTGACACCCGGATAATTAAGCTACAGTAATTCCCTGCTAATGATGCCACGTCATCATGATTACTATTGTTAAACTTGCGTTGGTTCGAATCCGTTCCAAATTCGATTTTGTCAAAGTTTTCAAATGTCTAAAATAAAATGTTCGTCTTGTGGCAAATAATCCAAAACAAATACTGGTGGTGAACCAACATTTTTTCAAGTTGTTTAAATGGCCTAAGCCAATTAAGGCAGTGGCCAAAGCAATAGATTAAATGCCTTTTCAATTTATAAAAGTGGCAAACTTTTTTAAAAGCCTCACAATCTTTTTGTGGCAGTTCCAACTATTGCAATATATTTATGTGGCCAAGTCCCACATTTTACCGAATCCTTTTTGGAGCTCAAATATTGCAAAAAACATTTTTTCTGTAAAAAGAAAAGAGCAAGAAAAAGGGGGAAGAGGAGAAGAGAGAAGCTCCCCTTGCCCCACTGGGCTTTAGCCCACCCCAGCAGTCGGCCCACCTAACCCCACCCAAGCCGGCCTAGCACTTGCCTCCCCCGGTCGCCTTCTCCCTCTCCTGTACAACCGACTGGGGGCACGACCGACGCGCACAGCCGCACCAGCTCGCCGGCGTGGAGGGGATAAGGCCGGGCCCCCTCGGCCTCGTCAGCTCCCCCCTCCCTGCGCAGATATTTCCCTCTCTCCCTCGCTCACTCTCCTCTCCCCTTCCAATCTCATCCGCGCCCGAATACCACCACGGCTACATCGTCGCCATTGCCATGCCCTCGGCCCCCTACCTCGCCACAGAGAGCCTCCGCGTCGGCCAACGCCGCGACCACCGCGTCGTCCCGCCTCCCCGTCGCCCGCCCTCGCGTCCCCGACTCCTCTCCGACCGGCCTCCCAAGCGTGCCCCCGACCTTCCTGGGGTGAGCCACTCCCGTTTCCCCCTTCTCCCCTACTCACCGTCGCCATAGGATGACTGCCCCGGCATGGCCGAAGCTCTCTGTGAGCTCATGCTCACCGCTGGCCATGGCCGCCCTCCTCCCCCGCCAGAGCCGCTCACCGACCTCACCGCGCTGCCCGGCGGGCTCCCCCGTCGCCGGTGGCCTCGCCCCACGCATGAGCGTAGCGCCCCTCGGGCACGGGCGCCCGCACCTGTTAACACCCGCCACGCTAGGCTGGCTTGGTGCCACTGCCAGCGGCCCCACGCCCTGCCCTTTATAAAAAAAGAGGGGGATTTAAAAAATAAAATATATGTTTTTAAATATATTTATAATAATTAGATTAACTAATTAATAAATTAGTTAATCTGGTTTCAATAGGCTAATTACCTAGTTTAACTAATTACAACTGTTAATTAGCTAGATGTGAGTATGACAGGGGGATCCCACCCCTGTTGACCAGTCAAACGTTGAGTGGTCAACTGGGTCCCCCTAGCCCACCAGTCAGCCACTGGGTACATTTTGGTGTACACTGTGCTTGGTGCGCCTAGCATTTTAGCATTATTTTCCTATGAAAATTAATTTCAGATTATTAATAAAACTTTGAAAATTAATAGAAATTAAACCGTATCTCGGATCGAAAAACTTTGTACATGAAAGTTGCTCAGAACGGCGAGACGAATCCGGATACGTCCTCCGTTCGTCTGACACATGCCCCTAGCATAGCAAACATGCAACCTTTCCCCTCCAGTTCATCTATCTCACAGACGTCCGGAACCGGGAATAATTTCCTGGATGTTTCACCCCTTCGCGGGTATTGTGTAGCACCGCGCTAGAACACGTCTAGATCTGCCTGTTGTCCTGTTATGCTCCATGTTTGCGTGTATTTACTGTTTCTTCCCCCTCTTCTCTACGGTAGACCCCGAGACTGCCGCTGATGCCGCTATGATCGACTACGTCGACGACGACCCTCCTCCTTGTCTGAGCAACCAGGCAAGCCCCCCCCCCCTATGGGGGGAAGAACTGATCATGCCCCACGAGCACCTACGGGACCTGGGTCCCTTTGTGGTTCGGAGGGGGGCGGAGATTGCAAAAAGAGCGGGTCGAGGCGATGCACACGAGAGGGTTTTTACCCAGCTTCGGAGCTCTCCAGAGAGATAATACTCCTACTGCTGCCTTGTGGATTATCTTCTCTTCTTGCTAGGGAGCCTGCGGGCTACAACACCTAGCCTGAATGTGCTGAACTAAGCTGGAGCTGCACCGGAATCAGCCGAACCCCTTCTACGTTGCCCTCGGGCCTCCTTTTATAGGCACAAGGGGTTACCACATGTGGCAAGTAGACAAGGTTACAATGGTAAAAACCTGGGTTGGTACACCGCTTTGTACAGTGTACAGTAATCTATACCTAACTCTGACGGCAAGGGACAAGGGTCATCAATGCCCGTCTCAGTCGCCCGAACAGTGTAACAGGGACCGTTAAGTGCGCCTCCGTCCGCCACGAAGGTAGCTTGTCAGCGCCGTCTGTCGCTACTCCCCGCTGGCTGCACGGCCCGTCGACACGCGTGCTTGGGAGAGCCCCGTGGTGACACGTTGGCGGGTGAGCTGGAGCGGAGATGAAGAGAGGTCGCCCGCCCCGGCAAGCGCCTTGCCGCGGCGGGAACCTCATCGCGCTTGGGGGTTCAGCCCCCGCCAAGCCTTCCCGGCAAGCTCCTCTTGCCGGGGCCTCGTTTCCTTTGTGCCTTGAGTGGCCTTCCCGGCAAGATCCTCTTGCCGGGGTCTTGACTGCTTTGTTCTTGAATGGCTCCAAAGGAGCCGCTGAGGACCTTGGTGGCCATCAAGCCAGCCTCGCTGTAAGGCCAGAATCTGTCTGCAGACGAGTTCGGGGGTACTAGGGTACCCCTACTCTAGTACACCGACAGGAGCCCCCGGGCCTGGGCCACACACGGCGCCAAGCTCTGTTGGGCCAGGCCCAAAACAGTGCACGGGCGCGCGTGGTCTTGATTACGCCGTTACTTGCCTTGGACCCACCACGTCTCCCACGAACGGCACGCGTCGGACGTGGCGTCGTGGGGGAGATCGTGGGGCTTTCTTTAATGGGAAAAATCGGAACGCCCGTCCCCTCTCCCATTTATAAGCGGGGGAACCGGGGCAGGACGCCCACTTGCCCTCGCTATCACATCGGAAAACCCCCGTCGCTTTCCCCTTCCTTCTCGAGTCCACAAAGAGCGACGCTCCGCCCCCTCCATTGCCACCGGTGCTACCCACGCCGTCGGCTTCCTCCACCACGACCCCCTATGGCTCCTCCAGAAGGTGTTGATGAAGGTGGCCTTCCGCAACCCAGGCGTCGACTTCTCCAAGGCCCTCAAGTCCCTGCCTTCATCCGCCGATGTTGAAGCGCTCAAGACCCTTGTCGCACCCATTGTGGACAGGGTGAGCGGAGTCAAGAGGCTCGAGGGCGACCGCGTGGACTAGGCCGCCAAGTCTATCTTTCTCTTGTCGCTGTAGATCATGTTTAGGCGAAAAAGCTATTAGATCTGCGACAAGTTATCATGTAATATACACTATCTTAGGCAATCGAATGCAATGTTATTTCCTTTACTCGATTTCTTCCCTTGTATGTTTCTACCCTACGCTTTCAGGGAAACTTGCCGGTGTAGGCACCCTTGCCGCGAGCGCCGAGTGCGGAACTTCAGCAGCCTGTCAAGGGGTCGCTACCGACAAGCAACCTCGTCATGGACTAGCCGCAGCTCACTTAAGTTGTTGAGCGGACTCGAAACAAAGTAAGGGCGCGACTAGTCACGATTTGGTTCCTCCACGCACAGGTTTTCCATACAAAGTACTTATCGTTCGAGGAAGATAACTAAAAAAGTTTTTAAAACTTGGCCGTATAAACTTAGCAACTTAGCTTTTCTGTTGTCCATTTTCCGGCAAGGCGACAGTTCCTCGAGCGACGCTTGTCGGCAGTTCCTCGAGCGACGCTTGTCGGCCCACACCATTCTTTCCTCCCTTCCCCCCGGTTAACTTGTGGGTGGATGAACCTTCTCCTAGTTTTGAGAAGAAAGAAGAGAAAAAGAAAGTTATGGAGCCTAATAGCTTATTATCGCTTACCGGGTGCGGGTGCTGCACAAGATGTTAGTAAACACATGCATATTTGATTATGAAGGCATGTATTAACAAAAATGTGTGCAACCATAGGCTTTACTGATGCACGGGGTCTGCGCCCGGCTTTGTACAACGGATTACAGCCAACAGCGGCAAGACTTGTAAAAATGGGTGGTTGCCGCACCGGGTTCCGCAAACCGCGCCTCATGGGTAAAACTTGCGAAGATGCTCTATGTTCCAGGAATTGCTCACCGGAAATCCGTCTTCGGTCTCAAGGCGGACAGCGCCGGGCCTAGTGTCTCGTTTTACCCGATAAGGGCCTTCCCACTTCGGCGTCAACTTGTTGGAATTCTTGGCGGATTGAACGCGCCGAAGAACAAGGTCGCCTTCCTCGAAGCTTCTGGCATTAACTGCGGCTATGGTAGCGACGCAAAGCTTGCTGGTAACGAGCAGCTCGTGACAGCAGCTGAAGACGATCTTCCTCGAGCAGCAGCGTCATCTTGTCGCAGCTGCTCTTGCTCAAGCTCATCATAGCGAGCACTCGAGGTGACCCGTATACGAAGTTCCGTGGGGAGAACTGCCTCTGCTCCGTAGACTAGAGCAAAGGGTGTCTGGCCAGTGGCTCGATTTGGCGTCGTCCTGATCGACCAAAGAACCACTGGCAGCTCCTCGATCCAGTTTCTTCCGCACTTGTGCAGCCTGTCGAAAGTTCTGGTCTTGAGTCCTCGCAGCACTTCAGCGTTTGCCCTCTCTGCTTGACCGTTGCTTCTTGGATGAGCAACGGAAGCAAAGCAGATCTTGGCGCCAAGATCTTGGGCGTACTGCATGAAGGTGCGACTCGTGAACTGTGTGCCGTTGTCGGTGATGATCCGGTTAGGAATCCCAAAACGGCAAACAATTGACCTGAAGAACTTGACGGCCGATCGGTGTCACCTTCCTCACTGGTTCCACTTCCGGCCATTTTGTGAACTTGTCAATTGCAACGCATAAGTATTCAAAGCCCCGACAGCTCGGGGAAGGGGCCGAGGATGTCGAGCCCTGCACCGAGAAGGGCCAGGATAAAGGGATCGCCCGGAGAGCTTGAGCTGGCTGATGTATCTGTCTTGAATGGAACTGCACGCTTCACACTTGGTTACTTGTGCGATTGCATCCTCGGAGGGCTTCGCCAGAAGAAACCTTGCCGGAAAGCTTTGCCGGCAAGTGCTCTTGCGCCAATGTGGTGACCACATATGCCTCCGTGTATCTCCGCCAACAGCTTCTGTCCATCTTCCCGGCAAATACACTTCAATTTCACTCTGTTGAGTCTTCTTCTGTACAGGATGTTGTCAACAAACTGGTACATACTTGACTGCCGGGCTACTTTTTCCGCTTCTTCTTGCTCTTCGGGAAGTTCTCCTGTTTGAAGGAAATGGACGATCTGCTGTGCCCATGTCGGAGCCTGTGGCTCGATAACAAGGACTACAGGCTCATTTATCACTGTGGGACCATCAGCTTCTACGGCAAGGACCTGCAGGTCCGCCGGAGCTCGATGATCCCCGTCAAGCTTGCCGGAGCTAAGCTTGTCGGGAGCGTTTGCTTCAACGATACAAACTGCATGGTTTGTCGGAGCAGACTGCTCCTCAGTGATATTTGCGTTGGTTTTAGGGACCTTTTTGGTGGCGGCTTCAGAGAGCTCTGCCGGAAAGTAGTCGCTGAAACCAATTTTCTCTTTTGCTCTGTCTGTTGATGGTGTCACGGTTGGCTGAGTCAGCTTGAGCACAAAAACCCTCGGTTCCATTGGTAACTTAAGTGCGGCACATTTGGAGAGGCCATCAGCTATATCATTCATGCTCTTGGAACGTGTTCCATTTGCGTGCCTTCAAAGTGCTCTTCCAGCTTCCTCACTTCATCGACGTATGCTTCCATCAACGGACTCGTAATCTTTATTTACTTGGCGGACGACAAGTTGTGAGTCTCCCACGACAATGAGCTTCTTAATCCCAAGGTCCACCGCAATCTCGAGACCAGCAAGCAAGCCTTCATACTCTGCGGTATTATTTGTTGCTTGTTCCTTGGGAAAGTGCATTTGGACTATGTATTTGAGGTGTTCCCGGTGCGTGCGATAAGCAAAGACGCCAAGCACCGGCGCCTAGCAGCGTAGAAGGCACCGTCAAAGTACATCAGCCATTCTTTATTTGCCTCCTTGACGGGATGCTCGTTTCGAATCTCTTCATCCCGCTACGCCCACTCTGCTATGAATTCTGCCAATGCCCTCGCTGCGATAGTTGAAGTGCTTTCGAACTTGAGACCAAAGCTTGACAGCCCAAATACCACTCAACAATCCTGCCTGTTGCTTCTCGATTTTGCAATATCCTCTTCAGCGGAAAGCAAGTGATAACTGTTATCTCATGTGCTTGGAAGTAATGGCGCAGCTTTCTCGAGGCCATGAGGAGGCCGAAAAGCAGCTTCTGCACACCAGAGTACCTCGATCTAGCCCCCTGCAGAAGGGAACTGACAAAGTATACTGGGCGCTGCACCATCTTCTTCCGTATCTTGTCGCAACCCTGCGCTGATCCGTCGTTGACGGGATCGGAGCTTGACGGCGAAGCCCCCCGCTTGTCGCCGGACGTACCTGCCTCGGTTGCCGGCTCATCATCCACCTCCCTCTCCGCTACTAACGCAGCACTAACCACTTGATTGGTCGCTGCTATATACAGCAGCAACTTCTCTTGTGGCTTAGGTGCGACAAGTATTGGAGTGGAGGACAGGTATCTCTTCAAGTCCTGCAGCGCAGCCTCCGCTTCGGGAGTCCATTTTATTGGACCTGCCTTTTTCAAAATCTTGAAAAGGGCGTATGCTGCTCAGCAGACTTAGAGATGAACTCCGCCGAGAGCAGCCACGCAACCCGAAAAGCCTTCGACATCCTTAACACGCTTTGGTGCTTCGATCCGCTCAATGGCTCGGATCTTGTCGGGATTGGCTTCAATTCCTCATTGAGATACAAAGAACCCAAGAAGCTTGCGGAAGGGACTCCAAACACGCACTTCTCGGGGTTGAGCTTGAGGTTGATCTTGCGCAGGTTTGCAAACGTCTCATCCAAATCCTGAACCAGAGTCGCTCTGTCCTTGCTCTTGACCACTATATCATCCATGTAAGCTTCTACGTTTCGGTGTATCTGAGGTCCAAAAGCATCATGGACTACCCTTGCAAAGGTTGAACCAGCATTCTTCAAACGGTAAGGCATCCGTATAAAGCAGTACGTGCCACATGGTGTGATGAATGCGGTTTTCTCTTCATCCTCTTCTGCCATGAAGATCTGATGATATCCTGAATATGCATCAAGAAATGAAAGCAGATCACATCCAGCTGTGGAGTCAACAATCTGGTCGATATGCGGCAAGGGAAATGGGTCTTTGGGACAAGCTTTATTAACAACAGTGAAGTCAATACAAAGCCTCCATTTCCCATTAGCCTTATGCGTACCACTACCGGATTGGCCAACCACGTGGGGTGGAGGACTCCTCGACAAGCCCCGCTGCTTCCAATTTCTTGATTTCTTCGCTATGAACTCTTGGCGCTCCACCGCTGCTTCCTAACTTTTTGCTTGACGGGCCGCTGCGTGAGGACGGACAGCTAGGTGGTGCTCAATTACTCTCACAGGAACACCGGGATGTCGGATGGTTGCCATGCAAACACATCGACATTCGCCCGCAGGAAAGCAATGAGCTCGCCTTCCTATTTAGGATCAAGCGTGGCACTGATGGTGAAGGTACCACCAGTGCCGTCCTCCTTGGTGGGCACTTTCTTGATTTTTGGCGGAGCTGCCATCGTCTTGTTGCACTTGCCGGTGGAGCTCGATGGTGCGTCCTCGACGGTAGCGCAGCACTCCGAAGAGGTGCGCTTGCCAAAGTGGGCAACAGAGCTCTTGCCGGACCTAGTGGTCTTCTTCCCCCCGGGAGCTTCAGCGGCAAGTGGTTTGCTATCTGTCGCGGCTGCTGCATCCCGGTAAATCTTGTCGACGCAGATAAGTGCGTATTTCTTGTCGCCATGGACAGAAATGACGCTTATCGGGCCGGGCATCTTGAGTAGGTTGTATGCATAATGAGAGGCGGCCATGAACTTGGCGAGTGCTGGACGGCCAAGTATGCCATTGTAGGGCAATGGGAAATCGGCGACGTCAAACGTGACCCTCTCGATTACGAAGTTGAGTTCGCTGCCGAATGTTACCGGCAACGTGACCTTCCCTTTGGGCTTGCTCCTTCCTGGGTTGATTCCTTGGAAAGTACCAGTTTCTTCGAGCTCGCTGTCAGGGATTTGAAGTTTCTGGAGCACTGTGGAGGAGATCAAATTCAGGCCGGCCCCGCCGTCAACCAACATCTTTGTGACCTTGAGGTTGCGGATGGTTGGTGAGACCAACATCGGCAAACACCCGACCGCAGTGATGCGATCAGGGTGATCCTCAATGTCAAAGATGATGGGCGTGCTGGACCACTTCAGAGGTTTGCGTGACTCTATGGACGGTTCTGCTGCATTGACCTCACGCATCCATTGCTTGAGTTGGCGGTGCGAGGTATGCAGAGACGCACCACCATCGACGCAAAGGACCTCTGTTGCCTTTTGAAACTCATGCTCATCAGTCTCGTCGTCCTCATCGTCCTTGTCATCTTCATCTTCATCTTCTTCCTTGTCGCGGCCACGGGGAGGTCTGTCTCCTTGCCGCTGTTTGGCCTTGCCGCGGCGTCCTCCCCGACAGGGTCTCTTCTTATTTGCCGCACCTGCACCTTCTTGGGCTTTCTCCTTGTCTCGCCGCTCGTATTCAGCTTTCTGTAGCTCAACAAGCTGCTCGACTTTCTTGCTGCTCTGGAGATCGTGGCCCTTGGTGCGGTGGATTTTACAGTACTGCTTGTTGGAGCTGCCAGGCTTGTCGGCGGCCGCCACAGCTTGGCGGTCGGTGTCAACAGCAACCTCCTTGCCGGAGCCACCGGCCTTGGCTTGGTTGGCGGCACCATCCCTGTCGGACTGCTCGACAACTAGTACTTCTTGGTTTTTCTTCCTCATGTTGTTCCGCCAACGGCTATTCCTTGTCGGGGCGATCCCCTCACTGTCAGATTCTGCTCCCACATTCTCTCCTGGGAGTCTTCTTCCTTCTTCAGCGCGTGCACACTTGTCGGCCAGGGCGTATAGCTCGCTGACGTCTTTCACTTTGCACATCGCCATCTCCTCCCTCATCCTGCGATTTCGTACATTCTGATGGAATGCACTGATCACTGCAGCAGGTGGACGTCCGGGATGTTGTAGTGCACTGATTGAATCTATGGATGAATTTGCGCAGAGACTCCTCCTTCCGGGCAAGCAGGTGGAGATCACTCTCACGGCCATGAGGCTTGTGGTCGCCGTGAAGGCGCCAACAAACTGGTGGCACAAATCTGCCTAAGAAGAAATAGAGCCATCCGGCAAGTGCATGAGCCAAGATCTCGACGTTTGGCTTGAGCACCAAGGGAAAGTAGTTGGCGAGGATCTTGTCGTCTCGCCCCCGCAGCTTGCACCGCGATGGTGTAGATGCTTTGAGGAACTCCGATGGGTGTGTCCTGCCGCCATACTTCTCCGCACGTCTGGTTTGAAGTTTTTCTTGTCGGGCCACCGGACTTGCCGCAGCTCACGAGTGAACGCAGGGCAACCCACCGCGTCTGACAAGTCGCTGGTTCCTGGCGGCGTGCATATCGACGATGGGCCCGGCGCGTTGGTCGATTGACGGCGCTTCTCTTGGCGCTTCGATACGGGTTCGAGCGTCCTCTTCTTGCCGTTCCCGAAGAACTTGGCGCTGGTCGCGACGAGCTCGCGGATCCGACGATGATGTGGAGTCGCTGTCGAGGTTGATCCGGCGAGTCGGCGATCTTGGCCTTCGGGAAGGGGAGTGTATGGTGGGTGCACCCCCACAAGTCTCGTCGCCATCGGCTCGCGCCTTGTCGCCTCGCGCTTGATTGCGAAAGAGCTCTCGGTTGCCGCGGGACGTCGCCGTTGGCGAAGCCGATGAGACTCTGAATTGTGGCCCTCCACTCGTCGACCTTATCGGCCGTCGGAGGGTAATCTAGTAGTAACTGAGCTCTCGCCAAGGCTTCCGCTGGTGTGGTTGGCGGCAACGGCGTACGGAGCGAAGAACGGGATGTGCTCGGACTCCTAACCAAGTTAGGAGGAGCATCCCGCCTCAAATGACCGCATTCCCACTGCATCCGGCATGCTGAGGTGCATGCGGGTCTCGAGGGCCTCGGGATCCTCCAGCTTGGCCTTGATCCAAAGATCGTATGGTGCTGCGGGTATCATGACGCTGTCTGTCCCGCGCCTCCTGCGATGGACGCGGTGCAGATTCGGACGCCGACGCCTGCGCCGCGTTGTCCTTGGACCTGGCGGCATCGTGGGCTCTCTCGACGACGCCGGTCCCTCCGCCAGCGTTTCTCCCACCACCTGACGGCTCTGGTGGTGGTGGGTTCGACGCGGACGGCTCAGCTGCTGCTGAAGGCTTCTTCTTCGGCGCCATGTCAACGAAGACGTCGATGGAGTTGCTAGTGCGACCGCCGGACCGGGTTCACACAGCCTCGACGCCCCCTACCTAGCGCGCCAAAGATGTCGGGGGAAGAACTGATCATGCCCCACGAGCACCTACGGGACCTGGGTCCCTTTGTGGTTCGGAGGGGGGCGGAGATTGCACAAAGAGCGGGTCGAGGCGATGCACACGAGAGGGTTTATACCCAGCTTCGGAGCTCTCCGGAGAGATAATACTCCTACTGCTGCCTTGTGGATTATCTTCTCTTCTTGCTAGGGAGCCTGCGGGCTACAACACCTAGCCTGAATGTGCTGAACTAAGCTGGAGCTGGACCGGAATCAGCCGAACCCCTTCTACGTTGCCCTCGGGCCTCCTTTTATAGGCACAAGGGGTTACCACATGTGGCAAGTAGACAAGGTTACAATGGTAAAAAGCTGGGTTGGTACACCGCTTTGTACAGTGTACAGTAATCTATACCTAACTCTAACGGCAAGGGACAAGGGTCATCAATGCCCGTCTCAGTCGCCCGAACAGTGTAACAGGGACTGTTAAGTGCGCCTCCGTCCGCCACGAAGGTAGCTTGTCAGCGCCGTCTATCGCTACTCCCCGCTGGCTGCATGGCCCGTCGACACGCGTGCTTGGGAGAGCCCCGTGGTGACACGTTGTCGGGTGAGCTGGAGCGGAGATGAAGAGAGGTCGCCCGCCCCGGCAAGCGCCTTGCCGCGGCGGGAACCTCATCGCGCTTGGGGGTTCAGCGCCCGCCAAGCCTTCCCGGCAAGCTCCTCTTGCCGGGGCCTCGTTTCCTTTGCGCCTTGAGTGGCCTTCCCGGCAAGCTCGTCTTGCCGGGGTCTTGACTGCTTTGTTCTTGAATGGCTCCAAAGAAGCCGCTGAGGACCTTGGAGGCCATCAAGCCAGCCCTGCCGTGGGACGCTGCAACTGTCCGTGCACGAGTTCGGGGTACTAGGGTACCCCTACTCTAGTACACCGACACCCCCCCCCCCTTTGATCATCCCGATATCGCCCATTCCATTCTCTCATGCTTGCATTAGATTTTGCTACTGTTATTGTTTGCTCCTATTCTGATGCATAGCCTTCTTTTGTACCTGCTATGGTTACCTACCTGATTATCCTAAACTGCTTAGTATATGTTGGTTAGTGATCCATCAGTGACCCCCACCTTGTCCTTGTTGCCCCTGCTTCATCATCGACGACTCGAGAAACATGATCGACGACCAGAGCCCGACACCTCACATCACATCACGCCCCTTTAGTTGCTCGACTCTGCAGAGCTATTATCGAGTACCGAAGGTGATCCCTCATAACGCACTCCTGATGATAATTCTGTAGTGTAGCTATTCGGTCATGGTCATCGAGGGTGATTTCCTCCTTCACCATTCCCGATACGGCTTTGTCGTGCAACCCCTCAAGTGTGAACCTCGAGGGTGGTTCCTCTTACGTTCACCTTGATGGTTAGATCGAGTGGAATCCTCCGAGGGTCATTCCTTGGGTTTTCCCCTTGATGTTTGGACACACAGTTACCTTGACATTACTTGAGACCTTTGGGAAAGTCGGGCGGGCCCGCAGAGCACCCGCAAGATGATTACGTGGCACAGCCGGGAAGTCTGGCATCCCTCGAGTGGGTTGGGCTTGCCCTTGCCGTATTTCCTCGAGACGGGGTGACGGGGTCACACTATCGTGAGTCTCTGCTCGTCTCTGCGAGCTAATAATACACTATGGTTTGGGTATTTGTTCTGAATTGGCCTTTGGCCTTTACGCACCAACCACCACGTGAGAATAGTTATCGGCCTCGACGTAGCAGTATCAGTCGAAGCTTTGTCAGACGACCAGTTCAGCATCGTGGGCCTGTCGGGCCAGTGCCATCCAGTATGAGGTGGTGCTCATCCCATTTCGTCGACAACGACCGTGAGTCGCGGGCGATGGGCCTGCACCCGGAGTGCTTAGGAGGTAGACCGGCGGGAACCTCTCTGGTGAGCCAAGGTAGGCTTGCGATGTGTTGATCTTCCGAGGCCGGGCATTGACCCCAGAAAGGTGTGTCCGGCCAGAGTGATAGAGCTTCTTGGAAAACATGGTGCACCCCTGCAGGGAAGATCTTTATTCGAATACCGTGTCCACGATAATGGACGTTCAGACTTATATCTTGATCTAATACAACTAGAAATGGATACTTAAGTTATGTGGCTCCGGGATCGCTTTCTCGCAGGGAGTCGAGGAAGGATCTCTGGGCATTAATGTTACAACATGCTTGTTAAATATAAACTGTTATTCTTTACTCTTCTACGTGCTGCAAGATGCTTGGAGCTGCGTGAAGATGCTAGTCTTTGATAGGCTAAGCCTTCCCCCTCTATTCTGGCATTCTGCAGTTCAGTCCACAGATACAACCCTTCCATTTGATACCAATGCATACTTAGTATAGATCTGATGCTTGCAGTACTTTGGATGAGTACACACGGTTGCTTTGCTCCCCCTTTTTCCCCTTCTTCCTTCTTTCCGGTTGATGCAACCAGTTGGTGGATCCCTGGAGCCAGATGCCACCGCCGACGGATACTACTACATGGAGGCCACCGAAGACCAGGAGTAGTTAGGAGGTCCCAGGCAGGACGCCTTGCCTCTTCGATCGTGTTGCTTTTGTGCTAGCCTTCTTAAGGCATCCTTGTTTAACTTATGTACGTACTTTCGAGATATTGTTGCTTCCACGACTCTTGTGTATCGAGCTTGTATTCGAGCCCTCGAGGCCCCTGGCTTGTAATATGAAGCTTGTATTATTTCATTTTGTGTCTAGAGTTGTGTTGTGATATCTTCCCATGAGTCCCTGATCTTGATCGTACACATTTGCGTGTATGAATAGTGTATGGTCGAATCGGGGGCGTCACAAGTTGGTATCAGAGCCGACTGCCTGTAGGATCACCCTTTCCAACTCCTTGGCCGAAGTTGAGTCTAGTATTTGAAAAACTAATTTGCTAACATGGGTGGTGGCTTACGGGCCCACGTTGCCATTGGGTGGTATTAGGATCTTTTACTCCTCGTCTATACTCTGGGATTCTGATCGCTCTTCTATTTCGGGTTAAATGGTTTTATTAACTCTAACACTAGGTTCTCGTAAATACTTTCTCCCAGAGAGCCCTCACTCCAGATGATTGCTTGGTGCACCAGAAGATTCTGAAGATACTCTCCGATGTTTTACCGAGACCCTTACACGTTTTGCAATTGCGATCCCTACCACCGATAAATCCTTATGAGTAACTACCTACGTTGTTGTTCATACCTTCATCCCCAGTTGCTCTTGTTATTACAAGATGCCCCGAATTACTCTTTGTTGACCTGAGAATCCGTTGAGCCTACTGAATTGCAGTTCTTTGCCACATGAATACCCCTGTGGATAATTACTCGTGCTTGCCGAGTATCCGTTCGTCCACAGTTGTTCTTTGTTTCACAAAATTCTTTGGAATATTATCCGATCTTCCGAAAATCCTTAGTAACCTATTGCTCTTGCTACTCCTTGTCTACTTGCATTATGGATTCTTTCCTTATGTCTGGCAATATTCAGTAGTATCCTTTGTCATCTTTAATTTTGAGCATTTGATTCAATATGTTTGTGAATGCTTGCAATCATCAAACAAAGTTAGAATTCTTCCCTTCGGCTCAGACGTCGCCCCTGACATGAGCTGGTGTTCGGCAAATCAAACCTTGATTGATTGTCGATCTATGTCTATTCAACTTACCTGTCTTTGATCAGAGCCTCTGCTTCTGATTGACCGTTTTGGAAATCATATTTCCTTTGCATTTTGAGCTTTGAATTAGTCAGTTATTTCTATAATCTGATGTCATTGCCTTCTTTCTTCTTCTGGGTGAGTATCGATGCTCACATCAGATCCCTTGTGGACCACCAGATCTTTTGTTCTGTTTTATCCGATATTGTCCTTCATATTCAGTAAACCTTGTGAGCCTTTCCTCGGATACATAATGCCTTTGGTAAATTGTATCCCCGCTCTTGTCATCCATACTCTACTTTCGAGGTTGAGTACTCGTGAGGGTTGTGGAATATGTTCCCAAGATGCCCCTATGGGTTGAACCTACGTCTCTCCTAATCCGTTTGAACCCGAGAGTTTTCGTGAGTCTTACTCTTCTAGTGTTTTGCCAGATAAAATATCAACACTATAACTTCATCGAAAGCGAGAAGTGAATGAAAGGTTATGCATTGAAGTAGTGGGAGTCGACCTTGGACTTTGTGTTCATGCCCATGGAAACGATGTAGATCTTATCATGGGAGCTTCTTGTAATAATAATAATCCCCTTGTGGTAATTTCATCTTGTATCTATGTTTGGTCCTTCGCAACCGTGTTCCGACCATGATTGATCTCCCTTGATTCCATTTCTCGGACAAGTTAAAGTACTTGTCTTCTTCAGATCGTTTAACCTGTCCAACCTCTACTTTGATGTACCTTCGAGTATTACCCTTTGGTGTCTCGAGAATATCACGGAACTACATGACTTCATATGAGTTCTTCCTCAACTATTATTTCTCGCCGATTCCAATTTTTCACGGGTTCTGAGTTGATACACACTCGAGAACACCGATAACCGATTCGAGTCTACACTTTCGTTTTGTTTAACCTTTATTGTAACATAACATATATGAGCAGTGATAATTCGCTGCTTATGAAAATGCTTCGATGTACAACTCTGTCAGTAAGGCCTTTTTACTATTGTTGATGACATTCTGGTAGCCACCGATGGACGGGAACTTTGCCTATTGGTCCGCCTCATCTTGACGAGCAGGAAAATGGTACTCTTCGTCCCTCGCCCTTGGTACCAACGTTGTTGCCAACATAATTAACAGGCTATCCTCTGACATGACTTGCTATCAAGATTGTGCAAGATGACATCGCCCTTCCTACCTTTAACCCACATGGTGGGCCCATAACCCACAGGTCCTAGGATCGAAACCTGACTCTCCTGTACATCTCTGTCTTCCAAAATTGTTCCTCGTGCTTGGCTTCGTATGTAATTCACGAGCCACCTTCTTGTGATCTGTTCTGCCATCAAATGCAATACTTATTTTCGATGCACTGAACCCCTTTCACACACTATTTCAGACATCGAACGATTGCCTACCCGGTTGAAGCTTCTTATTGCTCCTCCTTACCTTGCTCTCGATGACTTTCTTGAATTTTAACTCGAGAGATGCCTCTATGCCATGTTCGTCGAGATAGCCCCAGGTACCTATCTTGTGCTGAGCTTCGTCCTTTCCGAGTCTTTTCCCCTTACTTCACCCCTTAAATCTCGGGACGAGATTTCTTGTAGTGGAGGAGAATTGTGACGCCCAGATAATTAAGCTACCGTAATTCCCTGCTAATGATGCCACATCATCATGATTACTATTGTTAAACTCGCGTTGGTTCGAATCCGGTCCAAATTCGATTTTCAAAATCAAGTCAAACACAAAAGTTTTCAAATGTCTAAAATAAAATGTTCGTCTTGTGGCAAATAATCCATAACAAATATTGGTGGTGAACCAACATTTTTGCAAGGTGTTTAAATGGCCTAAACCAATTAAGGCAGTGGCTAAAGCAATAGATTAAATGCCTTTTCAATTTATAAAAGTGGCAAACTTTTTTAGAAGCCTCACAATCTTTTTGTGGCACTGCCAACTATTGCAATATATTTATGTGGCCAAGTCCCACATTTTACCGTATCCTTTTTGGAGCTCAAATATTGCAAAAACATTTTTTTGTCAAAAGAAAAGAGCAAGAAAAAGGGGGAAGAGGAGAAGAGAGAAGCTCCCCTTGCCCCACTGGGCTTTAGCCCACCCCAGCAGCCGGCCCACCTAACCCCACCCAAGCCGGCCAAAGACTTGCCTCCCCCGTCAGGGCTCGGCCTCACAAGACGAGCGCAGCGCCCCTCGGGCACGGACGCCTGCACCTGTTAACACCCGCCCCGCTGGGCTGGCCTGGTGCCACTGCCAGCGGGCCCCACGCCCTGCCCTTTATAAAAAAAGAGGGGGGTTTAAAAAATAAAATATATGTTTTTAAATATATTTATAATAATTAGATTAACTAATTAATTAATTAATTAATCTGGTTTGAATAGGCTAATTACCTAGTTTAACTAATTAGAACTGTTAATTAGCTAGATGTGAGTATGACAGGGGTATCCCACCCCTGTTGACGAGTCTAACGTTGACTGGTCAATCAATCGCCCTGCCCAATTGCCGCCCATCGGGTACATTTTGGTGTACACTGTGCTGGGTGAGCCTAGCATTTTAGCATTATTTTCCTATTAAAATTAATTTCAGATTATTAATAAAACTTTGAAAATTAATAGAAATTAAACCATATCTCGGATCGAAAAACTTTGTACATGAAAGTTGTACAGAGCAGCGAGACGAATCCGGATACGTCCTCCGTTCGTCTGACACATGCCCCTAGCATAGCAAACATGCAACCTTTCCCCTCCAGTTCATCTGTCTCACAGACGTCCGGAACCGGGATTACTTTCCTGGATGTTTCACCCCTTCGCAGGTATTGTGTAGCACCGCGCTAGAACACGTCTAGCTCTGCCTGTTGTCCTGTTATGCTCTATATTTGCGTGTATTTACTGTTTCTTCCCCCTCTTCTCTCCTGTAGACCCCGAGACTGCCGCTGATGCTGCTGTGATCGACTACGTCGACGACGACCCTCCTCCTTGTCTGAGCAACCAGGCCAGCCCCCCCCCCCCTTTGATCATCCCGATATCTCCCATTCCATTCTCTCATGCTTGCATTAGATTTTGCTACTGTTATTGTTTGCTCCTATTCTGATGCATAGCCTTCTTTTGTACCTGCTATTGTTACCTACCTGCTTATCCTAAACTGCTTAGTATAGGTTGGTTAGTGATCCATCAGTGACCCCCACCTTGTCCTTGTTGCCCCTGCTTCATCATCGACGACTCGAGAAACATGATCGACGACCAGAGCCCGACACCTCACATCACATCACGCCCCTTTAGTTGCTCGACTCTGTAGAGCTATTATCGAGTACCGAGGGTGATCCCTCATAACGCACTCCTGATGATAATTCTGTAGTGTAGCTATTCGGTCATGGTCATCGAGGGTGATTTCCTCCTTCACCATTCCCGATACGGCTCTGTCGTGCAACCCCTCAAGTGTGAACCTCGAGGGTGGTTCCTCTTACGTTCACCTTGATGGTTACATCGAGTGGAATCCTCCGAGGGTGATTCCTTGGGTTTTCCCCTTGATGTTTGGACACACGGTTACCTCGAAATTACTTGAGACCTTTGGGAAAGTCGGGCGGGCCCATAGAGCACCCGCAAGATGGTTACGAGGCATGGCTGGGAAGTCTGGCAGCCCTCGAGTGGGCTGGGCTTGCCCTTGCCGTATTTCCTCGAGACGGGGCGACGGGGTCACATTATCGTGAGTCTCGCCGTCTCATGAGCTAATAATACACTATGGTTTGGGTATTTGTTCTGAATTTGCCTCTGGCCTTTATGCACCAACCACCACGTGAGAATAGTTATGGGCCTCGACGTAGCAGTATCAGCCGAAGCTTTGTCAGACGTCCAGTTCAGCATCGTGGGCCTGTCGGGCCAGTGCCATCCAGTATGAGGTGGTGCTCGTCCCGGCTCGTCGCACAACGACCCGGAGTGCTGCGGGCGATGGGCCCAGACCCCGGAGTGCTTAGGAGGTAGACCGGCGGGGACCTCTGAGCCTAGGTAGGGTTGCGACGTGTTGATCTTCCGAGGCCGGGCATTGACCCCAGAAAGGTGTGTCCGGCCAGAGTGATCGAGCGTGTTGGAAAACGTGCTACACCCCTGCAGGGAAGATCTTTATTCGAATATCGTGTCCACGGTAATGGACGTTCAGACTTATATCTTGATCTAATACAACTACAAATGGATACTTAAGTTATGTGGCTCTGGGATCGCTTTCTCGCAGGGAGTCAAGGAAGGATCTCTGGGCATTAATGTTGCAACATGCTTGTTAAATATAAACTGCTATTCTTTACTCTTATACGTGTTGCAAGATGCTTGGAGCTGCGTGAAGATGCTAGTCTTCGATAGGCTAGGCCTTCTCCCTCTATTCTGGCTTTCTGCAGTTCAGTCCACAGATACAACCCTTCCATTTGATACCAATGCATACTTAGTATAGATCTTATGCTTGTGAGTACTTTGGATGAGGACTCACGGTTGCTTTGCTCCCTCTTTTTCCCCTTCTTCCTTCTTTCCGGTTGATGCAACCAGTTGGTGGATCCCTGGAGCCAGATGCCACCGCCGACGGATACTACTACATGGAGGCCACCAAGACCAGGAGTAGTTAGGAGGTCCTGGCAGGACGCCTTGCCTCTTCGATCGTGTTGCTTTTGTGCTAGCCTTCTTAAGGCATCCTTGTTTAACTTATGTACGTACTCAGATATTGTTGCTTTCACGACTCTTGTGTATCGAGCTTGTATTCGAGCCCTCGAGGCCCCTGGCTTGTAATATGAAGCTTGTATTATTTCTTTTTGTGTCTAGAGTTGTGTTGTGATATCTTCCCGTGAGTCCCTGATCTTGATCGTACACATTTGCGTGTATGAATAGTGTACGGTCGAATCGGGGGCGTCACATCAATAATCTTTCTTCTTCATGCTCTGAAAGGTTAGCCCTAATAATAACAGGATATATTTTCTTTTCATCAAGATAAGCATACTTAAGATTATTAGGCAACGGTTGAAGCTCAAACACGGGATCACCCTTGGGTGGAGGAGGATCCCCTAGGATTTCAACAGTAAAGCGTGTTGCGAGAATAGGTTCTGTTTAAAGAATACTTCATCTATTTCCATTCTTTCATTCATGAACATATCATTTTCATGGTCTAGCAAATAATGTTCTAAAGGGTCACTAGGAGGTACAAAGAATGTATAAGACCAATAATTTCATCCTTACTAGGCAATTCTTCCTCACGATGTTGTTTACTAAATTTAGAGAAATTAAACTCATGAACCATATCATCCAAGCCAACAGTAACAACATTCTTTTTGCAGTCTATAGTAGCATTAACAGTATTCAAGAAGGTTCTACCAAATATAATGGGACAAAAGCTATCTTGTGGAGAACCAAGAACAAGAAAATCAGCGGGATATTTGGTTTTCCCACACAAGACTTCAACATCTCTAACAATTCCCACTGGCGAAATAGTATCTCTATTGGCAAGCTTAATTGTAACATCAATATCTTCTATCTCAGCGGGTGCAATTTCATGCTTAATTTCTTCATACAAGGTAATAGGTATAACACTAGCACTAGCAACCATATCACATAAGCCATGATAACAATGATCTCCTATTTTAACAGAAATAACAGGCACGCCTACCCCAGGTCTATGTTTATCCCTATCACAAGGTTTAGCAACGCGGTTTCACCACGTAATTGAATAACATGCCCATCAATATTATCAGACAAGAGATCTTTAAAAATAGCAATATTAGGTTCTACTTTGACTTGCTCAGGGAGGTGTATAAGTTCTAGTATTGCTTTTACGAACAACGATTGAAGCTTTAGCATGATCCTTTACTCTAACGAGGAAAGGTGGTTTCTCAACATAAGAGGTGGGAACAATAGGATCATTATAAGTGATAGTCTTTTCTTCAACTTTAATAGGTGCAGCTACTTTTACTTCTATGGGAGGATGATATTTAAACCACTTCTCCTTAGGGATATCAACATAAGTAGCAAAAGATTCACAGAAAGAAGCTACTATCTCATAGTCAAGTCCATATTTAGTGCTAAACTTACGGAAAATATTGGTATCCATAAAATATTTAACACAATCAAACTTAGGTGTCATACCTGACTCCTTACCTTCGTCGAGGTCCCAATCTTCAGAGTTGCGTTTAATTCTATCCAATAAATTCCATCTAAATTCAATAGGCTTCATCATAAAAGAGCTAGCACAAGAAGTATCGAGCATGGTGCGATTGTTATCAGAAAGCTGAGCATAAAAACTTTGCATAATTACTTCTTTTGCGAGCTCATGATTGGGGTATGAATATAACATTGATTTAAGCCTCCCCCAAGCTTGAGCGATGCTTTCTCCTTCACGAGGCCAAAAATTATATATATAATTGTGATCACGATGAACAAGATGCATATGGTAATACTTTTGATGAAATTCCAATTTCAATCTTTTATAGTTCCATGATCTCGTATCACATAGCCTATACCATGTCAATGCGTCTTCCTTCAAAGATAAAGGAAAAGCCTTCTTCTTAACAACATCATCGGGTACCCCTGCAAGCTTAAATAATTCACAAATTTCATCCACATAAATTAAGTGCTCATGAGGGTGCTTTGTTCCATCTCCTGTAAAAGGATTAGCTAGCAGTTTTTCCATCATACCCGAAGGAAATTCAAAAGGAGTTTCATTTTCAATAGGTTCAGTAGGTTGAGTAGGTTGAGGAGCAACTCTTTGCTCTACTGGACGGGATGAAGATACCCCAAACAAGCCCCTCAAACAATTACTTTCCATAGTAACAAGTGATGTAAAATTTCAGCACACTAAATAAAATTTCCTTACCAAATTCCACCTACCAAAGGCGCTTCACTCCCTGGCAACGGCGCCAGAAAAGAGTCTTGATGACCCACAAGTATAGGGGATCTATCGTAGTCCTTTCGATAAGTAAGAGTGTCGAACCCAACAAGGAGCAGAAGGAAATGATAAGCAGTTTTCAGCAAGGTATTCTCTGCAAGTACTGAAATAAATGGTAACAGATAGTTTTGTGATAAGGTAAATTGCAACGAGCAACAAGTAACAAGAGTAAATAAAGTGCAGCAAGGTGGCCCAATCCTTTTTGTAGCAAAGGACAAGCCTGGACAAACTCTTATAATAGGAAAAGCGCACCCGAGGACACATGGGAATATCGTCAAGCTAGTTTTCATCACGTTCATATGATTCGCGTTCGGTACTTTGATAATTTGATATGTGGGTGGACCGGTACTTGGGTGCTGTTCTTACTTGAACAAGCATCCCACTTATGATTAACCTCTATTGCAAGCATCCGCAACTACAACAAAAGTATTAAGGTAAACCTAACCATAGCATGAAACATATGGATCCAAATAAGCCACTTACGAAGCAACGCATAAACTAGGGTTTAAGCTTACGTCACTCTAGCAACCCATCATCTACTTATTACTTCCCAATGCCTTCCTCTAGGCCCAAATAATGGTGAAGTGTTATGTAGTCGACGTTCACATAACACCACTAGAGATTAGACAACATACATCTCATCAAAATATCGAACGAATACCAAATTCACATGACTACTAATAGCAAGACTTCTCCCTTGTCCTCGGGAACAAATGTAACTACTCACAAAGCATATTCATGTTCATAATCAGAGGGTAATAATATGCATAAAGGATCTGAACATATGATCTTCCACCAAGTAAACCAACTAGCATCAACTACAAGGAGTAATCAACACTACTAGCAACCTACTAGCACCAATCCCGGACTTAGAGACAAGAATTGGATACAAGAGATGAACTAGGGTTTGGAGATGAGATGGTGCTGGTGAAGATGTTGATGGAGATTGCCCTCTCCCGATGAGAGGAGCGTAGGTAATGATGATGACGATGATTTCCCCCTCCCGGAGGGAAGTGTCCCCGGCAGAAAACTCTGCCGGAGCCCTAGATTGGTTCCGACAAGGTTCCGCCTCGTGGCAGCGGAGTCTCGTCCCGAAAGGTTGCTTATGATTTTTTTTCTCATCGAAAGACTTCATATAGGAGAAGATGGACGTCGGAGAGCCACTGGGGGCCCACGAGGTAGGGGCGCGCCAGGGAGGGCGCGCCCCACCCTCGTGAGCAGTGTGGGCCCCTGGCCTTCATCTTTGGCGATGATTTTTCTTTATTTATTTGAAGGTATTCCGTGGAGTTTCAGGACTTTTGGAGTTGCGCAGAATAGGCCTTCAATATTTGCTCCTTTTCTAGCCCAGAATTATAGCTGCCTGCATTCTCCATCTTCATGTAAACCTTGTAAAATAGGAGAGAATAGCCATAAGTATTGTGACATAACGTGAAATAACAGCCCATAATGCGATAAATATTGATGTAAAAGCATGATGCAAAATGGACGTATCAGGCGGCGATGCGTATGAGCGGCCAGCGGCTGTGCCAGATGGTCCACGATGCCGGCCTGCGGCATGGCGCCGAGGATCGTCTCCAGACGGTGTTGGAGACCGGCTGGTGGATGGCCGCCGTCAATGCCAACTAGGACTCTTAGTTGGACCAGATGATCGTTGCCACCAGCAACAAGTTCACCGTCCTCAAGAAGCTCGCGGACGACATCGCCGTACTCCTGCAGCCTGCGCGCCCGGGCTCCTCATTGCCTGCCACCCTAATCGGCTTCCATGGCCGGAACCTCTTTCAAGCACTGGTGGCCTCACCGCCTGGCCGACGCCACGAAGAATGTCCACCTGGAGGTCGCGCTCGCCGCAAGGCGCCTTGCCCTGCAAGAATTCGTTGACCTACACATCCATGTGTACGAGCAAATCATGTGCATAGGTATCTACAAGGCCAGTGAGGACGCTATGACGTTGGCCTTCCTCAACCGGCTGGAAGCCTTGGATGCCTTTGCTGAGAATCACCTCGACCTCGCCACAAAAGCCGCCGCTCCTTAGCCATCGGTCGGTGGCCCGACGCACTAAGTTGAGGAGGAGGAGGTCGACGCTCATGGATCCATCTTTCTTCTTGCCTTCAGAACCACCACTGCGATCGCATCATCGCGGGCCTTAATTCTTATTGTGATGTTGCATTCTCGATCCAGTCAATACCGACATGTGCGATCCCTTTGCTTAATTATATGCATCATCGTAACTAGTACTCCATCCGTCAATTTATAAGTTGTGCTTACCTTTTCCATCAACTTCGTGCAACACGCGGGCATCTTGCTAGAAACACTAGAATATGTCTATATAATCCGTATGTGATAGTCCATTTGAAATCTCTAAAAAGACAAATATTTAGGTTCGGAGGGAGTAATATATTAGGAGTATATCAAAACAAGAGTGATTTATTTCAAGTTGAACAAATACTACTATTCTACTACTTTGGATTCGTCGCAATGCACGGGCACATGGCTAGTAAAAGGAAAAGGCCTGCCGCATTCACGTCGCACCCCCACACGCCCGGGAATCGGGAGTACTCCACGGCCCTTCCGGCACGACACATAGCTTAGGGAAGGCGTGTTGCCTAGCGTTTTCACTTTCATGTGGGACCGCCGTTGAGCAAACCGACTGTTGGCAAACCGCACCCCGCCCGTCGTCGGATTGGAAAACAGAAACGAGGGTAAGATCTAGCTGTAGCACGGAAGCCAAGAAATTTGGTGTCAGGTGGGGCTCGTTTATAGAGTATGAGCATTCCGTACTAGTACTACTCCTACTAGTACCAATTTTGTACTCCTAATACTATATTACTAGTACTACCACTATACAACTAGTAGGTACGTGCATGGCACAACATCGTAGGAACAAAAAATGGGAAGATCTTGTTTTGGGTGATTTATCTTTTTTTCAATCAACGTAGTATGAATAATATGATGTGGGGGGCACCCATGAATCTTATGTGGCTTGGTTCCATGGCTAAGAATCAAAATGGCAACAGGGACGGGGATCACCGGGGGACACGCCATCATCCCCAACCCGATCCCCGCTAATACACGTCCCCGCTAGCCCCGCCAACCTTGGCGGGGGGGGGGGGGACAATCCCCATCCCCGCTAACAACGGGTACCCGATCCCCATGGGTGTCACGACCGGTTTTTCAATAAAAATATTTATTGAACAACCGACCTATGAAGTCCAATATGAGGAAAATCCTTCATACCGGTTGACAAAACTTTGATACAATAAGCCAGTAGCCTTACAATATTACAGGGGTCGGACTGAAGATGCCCAACCAATTATTACAACACGCCAATAATTATAAATAGTGGCGAATATGAATCAAGGGTGTGGGGTGGAAATACTACTGACTCGAGATATGAGTGGTTGGTGGAATAACACAACGGGGTGGTTAATAAGTCTCATCGATCGGGCGGCTCATCGAAAGCGCCGAGGTGAGGCTCGATGAATTTATTTGGGTAGCGGAAGCGGATATATCACAATGACTAATCCAAGGGTCGCACGAGACCGACTGGGATTCCTCTAGGCGTCGGACTCGCTATCGAACTCTTCATCCATGAGATCGCTTTCACAAGATCTCGCCAAATCAACAAGCCGGTGAGTACTATGAAAGTACTCGCAAGACAGTTTGGACAAAAGATATAACAAATGAATGCATGAATGCGACATGGTTAATCTTAACAATGCTCAAATAAAACAGTATAGCAAAATAATTAAGAAGGGAATCGGCGGTAGTCCGCTCAAAAACCCAAACAAAGATAAACTCAAAACTGATCGGGTGTCTGAAGCGACGCCTCGAAGGGTGAATAAATAAGGAAAACATGCCACAGTTGGGCGTCTGAGCGACACCTCTTAAAGGGCTTATACTGAAATAAAAATACATGCGTGCCGCAGTCGGACGTCTGAGCGACATCACAGAAAGGGCTTATAATGAAAGTAATAGCAATGCCGCAGTCGGACGTCTGAGCGACATCACAGAAAGGGCTTATAATGAAAAATAAATCACAGCAATGCCGCAGTCGGACGTCTGAGCGACATCACAGAAAGGGCTTATAATGAAAGTAAATCACAACAATGCCGCAGTCGGACATCTGAGCGACATCACAGAAAGGGCTTATAATAAAAGTAATAGCAATGCCGCAGTCGAACGTCTGAGCGACATCGCAGAAAGGGCTTTCATCACAAAGATATAGCACTCATAATAAATATTCAACACATGAATATAAACGGGTTAGTCCATCCACAAAAATAAACATTTAACCGGACTTAGTACTCATGTGAATCACCGGAGTATCTGTCACCAAAACTGACACTTGTCAGGATAAGATAATATAGAACTTGGACATGGATAAGATGATTCGAGGATTTATGACTCTGCAGAGTTTGTACTAAAATTACTCACAGCCAACGGATTTCCGTAGTCCTAAAGGACTAGTTCCGTTTATGGTATTTCGGAAGAAACACAGCTAACCAGTACACACCCATCCTACCTCACGAATGCCAGGAATCACCCTAGACATCGTCCAAGAAAAACATTGAGACGGGGAGATCACAATCTCGAATAGCATGGGATCAAATTTATATTCGCGCGCTCTAAGGGGTGCCCCCCTCTCGGTCCCAACCGGAAACACCCATGCCCCCTGACCGGATGATAGGCTTTAATCCAAGGCCATGGAACCATCTTCACGGCCTCTCCATTTGGTGTGTACCAGGAAAGCGGTTTGCAACTTACTAAGCCATATCCCTTGCGGAAAACATGTGGTAGTACGGGAAGGGAAAATGGATGGGAACCGAACTGATACGGGTTGACACTGAAGTCAAATAGTATGGCATAAGACTGGCATGCTACAACACTGCCAACTTACCCATCCTCATGCCAACACATGGCCATGCACATTTACAACCAACACGTATGGATTATCGAACTCACTTGCCTCAACTTTGCATGAAAATAATATTCATCGGTATGCTCACAAACATGCCATGAAACTACTTAATGCAAACCTGCCAGAACACTCATCATATCAAAAGTTCAAACATGCTTGCCTGGTTCGGAAAAGTCGGAGTCTATCTCGGCGAAGTTCGCAGCTCCGTCACCTCTTCCGGAACCTACGGTACAGCGAAAAAGGCATACTAACGTGAAAACCAACGCGTGCATAAAATTTGTTCCAAAATTTTTCCAAATAAATCCCATAAAAAACTAGACAAAATTATAAGACTGTCAGAAATAGAATCACTCAAAAATCACTTTTTATTAAAAAGTTATAATGGTTTCTGTCCAGGGACTCATCTGTAATGAAACAAAAAAGTTCTAGGGGTTTAACTTAGAAAACAGAAAACGGTTCGAATTGAAACGCGCAAGCCCACAGGGAAAACGTACTCTGCCCGAAGGCGCCAACGGAAAACGGTTCGCGGGAAAAGAAAGAGAGGCTGACATGGGGGGTCCACATGTCAGGTTTGAAAGACCTCGCCGGCGCCCGAAGGCTGCGGTGGTCGTCGGCGTCGAACCACGGTGAGTCAGGGAGATCGGAGTGTACCAAGAGTATCAGCGTGTCCTTTCGCATCGGTGGGTGGTGGACTTGGGCGTCGGGGAGCACCACGTCGACGGCGACACTTTCTCCGGCAGACGGCGGCTCGGGCGATGGTGGATCTCGCCGAGGAGGGCTGCAAGGATCGAATTGAGGTGGGGGTTAGAGCACTAGGTTTAGGAGAAGGCTACGGACGGGGTTTGGGCGCCGGAGATGGCCTCACCGCAGTGAATCAAGCTGGTGGCCGAGGCGGATCGAGGCGGCCGGAGTTGGAGGAGGAGACCTCCTCGAGGTCCTCCTAGAAGCTTGGCGTGGTGTTGGTGAGGTTCAGTGGTGGTGTGTGCACGAGAGCAAGCTCGGGGCCCCTTTTTATAGGCGATCCGAGGCGGTGGCCGTGAACGGACTTCTCCGGCGATGGTTACGGCGGCGCAGAGCTTGGTCGGGGAGGTTTAGGGAGTGGGGCGTCAGCGTGGAGTTCCACTGGTGCCGTTTCGACGCTAAACAAGCTTGGATTAGGAGCCCTGGGTGGATTCGACGGAACGGGGCGGCGCGGGCCCGTCGGCGGCAGAGAGCGCGCTCTGTGCATGCCGCGCCACGCAGCGACGGTGCTGCATGCGTCTTGTTGTCGAGGAAGTGGCCACGCGGAGCCACCAGAGGGATTGGCGGCGCCAACGGGCGTTACGCCTCGCTTCGCTTCCCGGCCGGCAGCCATCGTGGTTCGCCACCGCAAGACATGCCGGCGAGCGGGCTGTGGCGCCACCGACGCCAGGAACGCGCCAAGCACGCGTGTGAGGCTCCGGACAGGCAAGCTAGGCCGTGAGCAACGTGCCAAAGGCATTGTGAACATGTGACTGAATTTACTGACGAAGATCGACACTGAAACTCTGAACTTTCTGAATTTAACTGAAGATGCACAGAAACAGTGCATGCAAGGTGTTCGATGTAATGATTTTGGCATGTGGGAAATTTTTCTTGAGCTGATCTTTGGTGTGGTGGTCTCTCATTGCATCTGAGGGCTGCCTGAATTTTGGTAGAATTTTTGGGGAAGAGGAGATATGAATTTCACCAAATTTGGCAAATCTGGTCCAAACTTGCAGAGACTATAATTTGAAATATTTGTAAAGAAGAAGAGTGGATCAGGATGGTTCTGGGTTGTGGGTACTAAGGACTATCCAAGGGAGTTGGTTTGAGGTCAAAAATCAAGAGCATTAGGGTACTTGCTTTGCAAATCACTTAGGCTCAAAAGAAAAGACAGAATTATTTTGGGAGAAGAAATAATTGGAATAAAGTCCAAAATGGATTTTACTAGTTTGGACAGAAAGTTTGAGTTGTACCAAAGTGGAAGGAGGGGTTTTGGGAGAAATTTACCACAAGAGGCATGGTAAAACCAAGGATGGATCAAAACCAAAAATAGCCCAAAAACCAAAAAGATTTCTCTTTATAAGAAAATAAATACAAGAAATGCTTTTGAGAAGAAAACTCAGAAGAGAGGTTTTTAAGAAGGGTTTAAATGACCTTCTTTAAACCAAGCAAGGCTTTTGCTGAAAACAAAAACAACAGAAATTTTGGAGTGTCACAACACCTACCCCCTTAGGAAAAATCTCGTCCGCGAGATTCCAGTTGGTTTTCAAATAATTGTGGGTGCTCTGTTCGAAGGAAATCCTCTCTTTCCCAAGTGGCTTCACTTTCGGTGTGGTTTCTCCACTGAACTTTCAAGAACTTGGTGGTTTTCTGTCGGGTTCTCCTTTCTGACTCTTCCAAGATTTTTATCGGATGCTCCCGATATGTATGATCTGGTTGCACGTCAATGTTTTGATGGGGTACTTGTTTCTCTGGGTTGCTTACGCACTTCCTCAATTGGGAGACGTGGAATACGTCATGGATGTCGGATAATTCTTCGGGTAAGTCTAGCTGGTAGGCCACCGTGCCTCTTCGTGCTACTATGCGTAAAGGCCCGATGAATCTCGGTGCTAGTTTTCCTTTAATCTTGAATCGGTGCAGGCCTCTCATGGGTGATACTCGTAGGTACACAAATTCACCGGGTTCAAAATGGACTCCACGATGCTTCTGATCGTAATTAACTCTTTTGTCGACTTTGGGCTATCTTGAGCGGGTCCTTAATTACCTTGACCTTATCCTCAGCCTCCTTGAGTAGGTCTGGGCCGAAGATGTGACTGTCTCCGGTTGCCGACCAATTTAGCAGGGTACGACATCTTCGTCCGTACAGAGCTTCAAATGGTGCCATTTGCAGGCTGGACTGATAGCTGTTGTTATATGCGAATTCTGCGTATGGTAAGCTCTCCTCCCAACCGGGTCCCATAGGTGAGGACACATGCTCTCTAGCATATCTTCTAGAATTTGATTTACTCGCTCACCGCCTGTCTGTCTGGGATGGTATCTTGATCTTGAATGCCGTTGAGTTCCCGAGCTTGTTGTAAGTGATCCCAAAACCGGGAGACGAATTGAGTGCCTCTGTCCGAGATTATTTTCTTCGGGACTCCATGTAGGCAAACGATACGGGAGAGGTAGAGCCTAGCAAGCTTCTGAGTGGTGTGTGTTGTCTTCACGGGGATCAAGTGAGCTACTTTAGTCAGTCTATCGGTGATTACCCATATGGCATCATGTCCGTGTCGTGACCGAGGTAGTCCAACAATAAAATCCATTCCAATTTCGTCCCATTTCCACTCGGGTATCCTATTCGGTTGCAATAGTCCGGCCGGTTTCTGGTGTTCGGCCTTGATGCGTTGACAAGAGTCACAACATGCAATAAACGTGGCTATGTCTCTTTTTATACCATGCCACCAAAATGTTTCCTGAAGATCTTTGTACATTTTTGTTCCTCCAGGATGGATTGAATATGGAGCGGTGTGGCTTTCAGCCAGGATTTGCTGTTTAAGGTCATGGATATTTGGTACGCAGGGCCTATTCCCGTACCACAATATTCCTTGTTCATCAATACTGAATTCTGAGGCCTTGCCCAATTTCATCTTATGCTTTATGCCTTCGATGCTGGGGTGTCCACGTTGAGCCTCTTTAACCTTCTCTATCAGGGTAGGCTGTATTTCTAAGTTAGACACACTGCCTTCGGTGACCACCATCAGGTTGAGCCTTGCGAATTCCTGCTGGAATTCAGGCCTTAAGTCTGGCATGATGTCGTTGTCTGGACTGGGGTTCCGACTCAGAGCGTCCGCTACAACATTTGCTTTGCCCGGGTGGTAGTGGATCCCAACATCATAATCCTTTACTAATTCCAACCAGCGTCGCTGCCGTAAATTTAGTTCTGGCTGTGTGAAAATATACTTGAGGCTTTTGTGGTCCGTGTATATTTCACAACGATTACCAAGTAGAAAGTGTCGCCATTCCTTGAGTGCATGTATCACTGCTGGTAATTCCAGGTCATGGGTAGGGTAATTTTCCTCATGGTTGCGAAGCTGTCTAGAAACATATGCGACAACCTTGCCTTCTTGCATTAATACGCACCCGAGGCCCTTTCGATATGCGTCACAAAATACTTCAAAATTCTTGTGTATATCTCGCACAATTAATCTTGGTCTTGTCGTCAGTTTCCTCTTTAGTTCTTGGAAACTTTTCTCGCAGGCTTCCGTCCATTCAAACTTCCTGTCTTTCTTGAGTAGTTGCGTCATTGGCTTTGCTATGGTGGAGAATCCTTCAATAAATCTTCGGTAGTATCCTGCCATTCCCAAGAAACTTCATACATCCATCACACTGGCTGGTGGCTTCCAGCCAAGTACGGCCTTGACTTTTTCCGGGTCTACGGCGATACCTTCTTGAGTTAGTACGTGGCCCAGAAAACCTACTTGCTTTAGCCAAAATTCACACTTGCTGAATTTGGCGTACAACTGATGTTTCTGAGTTCTCCTAGTACAATCCGGAGATGTTCAGCGTGTTCTTCTGGTGTTTTGGAGTATACCAGAATATCATCGATAAATACCACAACAATCTTATCCATAAACTTCATGAATACTTTGTTCATGAGGTGAACAAAATATGCGGGGGCGTTTGTTAGTCCGAATGGCATCATGGTGAACTCGTACAATCCGTATCTGGAGGTAAAGGCGGTCTTGGGAATATCCTCGGTTCGTACTTTCAGTTGATGATATCCCGATCTCAAGTCAATCTTTGAGAACACCTTGGCCTTAGCGAGTTGATCGAATAAATCATTTATTCGCGGCATCGGATATTTGTTCTTGATTGTGACCATGTTTAGCGCTTCGATAGTCTATGCACAATCTCAGTGTTCCATCCTTCTTTTTGGCAAATAAAATTGGTGAACCCCAAGGTGAGGAACTGGCTCGTATGTACCCTTTTTCCAACAGCTCCTTTATTTGCTTCTTTAGTTCCACCAATTCAGATGGTGCCATTCTGTATGGTTTCTTGTATATGGGAGCGGTTCCAGGTGCTAGCTCAATGCTGAATTCTATCTCTCGATCTGGTGGCATGCCTGGTAGTTCTTCGGGGAATACATCAGGAAATTCACACACTACTGGAACTTTGCTCAATTCAGAAATATCCACCTTGCTCAATCTCGGTTGCCAGGATATTTTTGTTTCCTTGGCTGAAACCTTTATGGTCTTCCCGTGGTGATGGGTGAGAATTACGGTCCTGTTGAAGCAATCAATAAAACCTTTGTTGGTGGTTAACCAATCCATCCCTAAGATGACATCCAGTCCTTTATTTTCCAATACGATAAGATTTGCGTGAAACTTCAACCCTTCAAACTCGATAACCACACCACGGCAATAATTCGGGTAACTTGCTTAATTCCAGGGGACTTGACGATCATAGATTTTCCCAAGGGAAGCATCGAAAATTATTTTGCAAAGCAAAACTTTTCAAACGAGCAGTGAGAAGCTCCAGAATCAAACAAAACCATGGCAGGTACTGTGTTGACAGGAAACGTACCGAGTACGATATCTGGGGCATTTTGGGCTTCCTCTTTGGTCACGTGGTTCAGATGACCCTTCCTGTGGTTGTTATTTGGGTTGAAATTGTTGCGCTTTGGCGCCGAATTATTGCCTCCGTTGTTCGGCTTTGGGGTCGAGTTCCTTGGCTTGGGGCCTTCGCTTGGCATAGTGCCCTTCTTCTCCACAAGCGTAACAGGTAACGCCTGGGCGGTATGTGAACTCCTTGTCCCTTGCGTGGAAATTCTTGATTGGGCGTGAGAAGCTTGTCGTGGGTCTGGGTGTCCAGTTCTTCTGAACATCTGTCTTGCTGCGGTGGTTGCGGGTGTGTTTAGTCTGGTCCCTCTTCCGCTTGCGGAAATCTTCTAAGCTACATCTCTCATTTTCCAAGGTAATGGCCTTATCCACCAGCGTCTTAAAATCTGGAAATGTGTGTACGACCAATTGACATTTAAGCGCGGGTGTCGTAATCTGCCCAGGAATTTCTCCATCTTTTGTTTTTCGACATACGCTCCTCGTTGGCGAAGCGAGACAGCAGGTAAATCGACTGTTGTATTCTGACACTGTCATTGTCCTTTGCTTGAGGTCATCATATTCTCTCTCTTTGATCTTCATAAGACTCTTAGGAATATGTGCCCCATGAAAACCTTCTTTAAATTCCTCCCATGATATATTATTTTCGTTGGGGTGCATGTGCAGGAAATTTTTCCCACCACGATGCGGCTGCTCCAGTGAGATAGTGCGGAGCATAAAGCACTTTCTCAAGGTCTGAACACTGGGCGATAATTAATTTTCTCTCCATGTCTCGAAGCCAGTCCTCGGCCTCAAGAGGTTTTTCAGTGTGAGAAAATGTTTGGGGACGTGTCTTCTGTAGCTCAGCTAATTTTGATTGCTGCTGATACTGTCCACAGTGACTTCCCATATTGATGACTTGGTTCAGTATTTCCTGATGTTGTTGCTGACTTTGTTCATAAAGACGGCACATTTGGGAAAATGCCATTTCACTGTCCTGCTGACCTGTCTGTCCCTGTGTGAAATTGTTGCCTGGGGGTGTGCCATAATTTTCTTCTGTCGGCGTTGGCATGGAGCGCGTCCAGGGACGAGACATAGTTCACTCTGGGGATATATTTTGAAATACTCATAAGAAAAGGAATTGAGCCGCAAAAATCAATAAATTCAAGAAGATGCAAAAAGTTGCAAATGCTCCAAGATTTTTCAAGAGAAAATACGTTTGCGCACGGAGAAGGACCGTTCATTACATATCTTACACGCAAGCAGTAATTATACAATACATCACTCAGGATATGCGTACATAAATCCTGACATGTTATTTAGTCTAGTGCGCTTCTCCAGATCCTACATGATGCGCAAACAAACTACTTCTCACAGCCTATTTACATATAAACACATCAAACAAGTCGACACATCGCATGGCGGCTAAGCGTACTTAGTCGGAGATGGTAAGGATTTCCCTTGGCCTGCCAAGGGTGAGGCGAGAGAGGCTGGGGACTCAACCTCCTCCTCGAGAGATAGGCTCCAGACGAGAGAGGTGTTGAGCGGAGTTGGTGGAGCAGGTGCCTGTCTTGGGACAACTCGAATCTGAGCAGGCACGAGGGGTGGTGCAGAACGAACCGGAGTAGGCGCAATGACGTGGTTGAATTCCTCCGTGGCAGGCAGGCGACGAGTAGCGGTGCGAGCAGTAGGAGCAAACAATGCTGATGATGAGAAGAAAGTCAGTGGTGGTGCAGCACGCAGGAGCTCCCTCCTGTTGGCGGTACAGCCATGGACTGAGTCCATGCGGGCAGCTACAAAGTCGTCCACCAGGTTGTCGAAGGCTGCCTCCAAAGCCCGAAGATACTCGATGAGCATCTCAAAAGCTTCATCCCGTTCTCCTCTGGGGCAACAGAACGTGTAGTGGCAGGTGTATGGCACGTGACATGGCAGGTAGCGGTAGCGACGAGTCTTCATCGAAGGCAGGATATCCCTGAGACGGGCTATCGCCTCACGGGCTGCCATCTCAGCGCGTGCTTCTCTATGGGCATGGCTCTCCCCACGAACCGGTAACGCTCAACTCGTCCTCTCTTGAATTCCACCGCGGCTTGGTGCATGGTTAGACGGTCATTGACCTTGTGCCGGGAGAGAGAGAAGATCGGGCACATCTGGCCCCATCGCGACTTGGACGATGAAGGAGAGAAGCTTGACAAACCCATCGGGCATGTTGGCGAACATCTGCGACTCGCAGTCGTTACTGGCCATCAACAAAAGTAGGCAAAATCCTGAGAAGTCAAATCATAAATTTATGCTGACTGTCAGAAATTGACTACATTTATAAAAATAATAAATAGCTCTATTATGCTAATAACCGATTAGCGATCTCACCTAGTGGCTTCCTACAGTCAGCCTGGCTCTGGTACCAAGCTTGTCACGACCGGTTTTTCAATAAAAATATTTATTGAACAACCGACCTATGAAGTCCAATATGAGGAAAATCTGACAAAACTTTGATACAATAAGCCAGTAGCCTTACAATATTACAGGGGTCGGACTGAAGATGCCCAACCAATTATTACGACACGGCAGTAATTATACATAGTGGCGAATATGACTCAAGGGTGTGGGGTGGAAATACTACTGACTCGAGATATGAGTGGTTGGTGGAATAACACAACGGGGTGGTTAATAAGTCTCATTGCCTTTGGCGGCTCATCGGCGTCGAGGTGAGGCTCGATGAATCTATTTGGGTAGCGGAAGGGATATATCACAATGACTAATCCAGGGTCGACGAGACTGGTAGGGATTCCTCTAGGCGTCGGACTCGCTATCGAACTCTTCATCCATGAGATCGCCTTCGTCAGCATCTTGCCAAATCAACAAGCCAGGTGAGTACTATGAAAGTACGCGCAAGACAGTTTGGACAAAAGATATAACAAATGAATGCATGAAACATGGTTAATCTTAACAATGCTCAAATAAAACAGTATAGCAAAATAATTAAGAAGGGAATCGGCGGTAGTCCGCTCAAAAACCCAAACAAAGATAAACTCAAAACCGATCGGGTGTCTGAAGCGACGCCTCGAAGGGTGAATAAATAAGCAAAGCATGCCACAGTCGGGCGTCTGAGCGACACCTCATAAAGGGATTATATTGAAATAAAAATACATGCGTGCCGCAGTCGGACGTCTGAGCGACATCACAGAAAGGTCTTATAATGAAAGTAATAGCAATGCCGCAGTCGGGCGTCTGAGCGACATCACAGAAAGGGCTGATAATGAAAAATAAATCACAGCAATGCCGCAGTCGAACGTCTGAGCGACATCACAGAAAGGGCTTATAATGAAAGTAAATCACAACAATGCCGCAGTCGGACGTCTGAGCGACATCACAGAAAGGGCTTATAATAAAAGTAATAGCAATGCCGCAGTCGGACGTCTGAGCGACATCGCGGAAAGGGCTTTCATCACAAAGATATAGCACTCATAATAAATATTCAACACATGAATATAAACGGGTTAGTCCATCCACAGAAATAAACATTTAACCGGACTTAGTAGTCATGTGAATCACCGGAGTATCTGTCACCAAAACTGACACTTGTCGGGATAAGATAATACATAACTTGGACATGGATAAGATGATTCGAGGATTTATGACTCTGCAGAGTTGTTACTAAAATTACTCACAGCCAACGGATTTCCGTAGTCCTGAAGGACTAGTTCCGTTTATGGTATTTCGGAAGAAACACAGCTAACCAGTACACACCCATCCTACCTCACGAATGCCAGGAATCACCCTAGACATCGTCCAAGAAAAACTTTGAGACGGGGAGATCACAATCTCGAATAGCATGGGATCAAATTTATATTCACGCGCTCTAAGGGGTGCCCCCCTCTCGGTCCCAACAGGAAACACCCATGCCCCCTGACCGGATGACTGGCTTTAATCCAGGGCCATGGAACCATCATCACGGCCTCTCCATTTGGTGTGTACCAGGAAAGCGGTTTGCAACTTACTAAGCCATATCCCTTGCGGAAAACATGTGGTAGTACGGGAAGGGAAAATGGATGGGAACCAAACTGATACGGGTTGACACTGAAGTCAAATAGTATGGCATAAGACTGGCATGCTACAACACTGCCATCTTACCCATCCTCATGCCAACACATGGCCATGCACATTTACAACCAACACGTATGGATTATCGAACTCACTTGCCTCAACTTTGCATGAAAATAATATTCATCGGTATGCTCACAAACATGCCATGAAACTACTTAATGCAAACCTGCCAGAACACTCATCATATCAAAAGTTCAAACATGCTTGCCTGGTTCAGAGAAGTTGGAGTCTATCTCGGCGAAGTTCGCAGCTCCGTCACCTCTTCCAGAACCTACGGTACAGCGAAAAAGGCATACTAACGTGAAAACCAACGCATGCATAAAAGTTGTTCCAAAAATTTTCCAAATAGATCCCATAAAAAACTAGACAAAATTATAAGACTGTCAGAAAAAGAATCACTCAAAAATCCTTTTTTATTAAAAAGTTATAAGGGTTTCTGTCCAGGGACTCATCTGTAATGAAACAGAAAAGTTCCACGGGTTTAACTGAGAAAACAGAAAACGGTTCGAATTGAAACGCGCAAGCCCACAGGGAAAACGCATTTCCCGAAGGCGCCAACGGAAAACGGTTCGCGGGAAAAGAAAGAGAGGCCGACATGGGGGGTCCACATGTCAGGTTTGAAAGACCTCGCCAGCGCCCGAAGGCTACGGTGGTCGTCGGCGTCGAACCACGGCGAGTCAGGGAGATCGGAGTGTACCAAGAGTATCAGCGTGTCCTTCCGCGTTGGTGGGTGGTGGACTTGGGCGTCGGGGAGCACCACGTCGACGGCGACACTTTCTCCGGCGGACGGCGGCTCGGGCGATGGTGGATCTCGCCGAGGAGGGCTGCAAGGATCGAATTGAGGTGGGGGTTAGAGCACTAGGTGTAGGAGAAGGCTACGGACGGGGTTTGGGCGCCGGAGATGGCCTCACCGCAGTGAATCAAGCTGGTGGCCGAGGCGGATCGAGGCGGCCAGAGTTGGAGGAGGAGACCTCCTCTAGGTCCTCCTAGAAGCTTGGCGTGGTGTTGGTGAGGTTCAGTGGTGGTGTGTGCACGAGAGCGAGCTCGGAGCCCCTTTTTATAGGCGATCCGAGGCGGTGGCCGTGAACGGACTTCTCCGGCGATGGTTACGGCGGCGCAGAGCTTGGTCGGGGAGGTTTAGGGAGTGGGGCGTCAGCGTGGAGTTCCACTGGTGCCGTTTCGACGCTAAACAAGCTTGGATTAGGAGCCCTGGGTGGATTCGACGGAACGGGGCGGCGCGGGCCCGTCGGCGGCAGAGAGCGCGCTCTGTGCGTGCCGCGCCACGGCGACGGTGCTGCATGCGTGCGCTGTCGAGGAAGTGGCCACGCGGAGCCACCAGAGGGATTGGGCGGCGCCGAACGGCGTTACGCCCCCGTTCTGCTCCCGGTCGGCAGCTACTGTGGTTCGGCCACCGCAAGACATGCCGGCCAGCGGGCAGGCGCCACCGACGCCAGAACGCGCCAAGCACGCTGGTGTGGCTCCGGACAGGCAAGCTAGGCCGTGAGCAACGTGCCAAAGGCACTGTGAACATGTGACTGAATTCTTCGACGAAGATCGACATCGAAACTCACGAACTTTCTGAATTTAATCGAAGATGCATGTAAACATGCATGCAAGGTGTTCGACAGAATGATTTTGGCATGTGGGAAATTTTTCTTGAGCTGATCTTTGGTGTGGTGGTCTCTCATTGCATCTGAGGGCTGCCTGAATTTTGGTAGAATTTTTGGGGAAGAGGAGATATGAATTTCACCAAATTTGGCAAATCTGGTCCAAACTTGCAGAGACTATAATTTGAAATATTTGTAAAGAAGAAGAGTGGATCAAGATGGTTCTGGGTTGTGGGTACTAAGGACTATCCAAGGGAGTTGGTTTGAGGTCAAAAATCAAGAGCATTAGGGTACTTGCTTTGCAAATCACTTAGGCTCAAAAGAAAAGATGTAATTATTTTGGGAGAAGAAATAATTGGAATAAAGTCCAAAAATGGATTTTACTAGTTTGGACAGAAAGTTTGAGTTGTACCAAAGTGGAAGGAGGGGTTTTGGGAGAAATTTACCACAAGAGGCATGGTAAAACCAAGGATGGATCAAAACCAAAGAATAGCCCAAAAACCAAAAAGATTTCTCTTTAGAAGAAAATAAATCCAAGAAATGCTTTTGAGAAGAAAACTCAGAAGAGAGGTTTTTAAGAAGGGTTTAAATGACCTTCTTCAAACCAAGCAAGGCTTTTGCTGAAAATAAAAACAACAAAAATTTTGGAGTGTCACAATCGGGATCCCCACGGAGACCAACAACAGCAAAACAACAATAAAAGAGGAGCACAATTGCACAAACCACAATATTTTTTGACAGATTCAATCATCCATTATAGCAACAAAACAGCAATACATTGGCATAACAAACCAAAATAATTTTGGCAGCACAAAAATAATTTTGGCATAACAAAACAACAATAATTTTGGCATAACAAAACAGCAATATAGAAGGACAAACACATTACACAACAGTAAATTAGCAGCACAAACACAATAATTTTGACCACATAAGTTTGATAGATTCAATCATCTCAACTCAAGTCTAACCACATAATTGATAAGCTGGAAGTACGATTGGCACAAATGACGACAATACTTAGTACGATTACAAGCCGAAAGTTCTAATTCTTAACACAACACAAGCATGGTAAGCAGAATAATTGAAATGAAGACTTGAAGAGCCCATCACAGTAGCTCCTCGGTCCTCCATTTTCTTCATTCTTGACTCCATGGAGGCAAGCCGCAAGCAGCAAGCCTAATAGTTATTGCAAGTGGAGAGTTCCTCATCCTGATCATGGAAATGGTACAAGATAATTTAGAAAGTTGCATGAAATCAAGACTTAAGATTGAAAGTTGCAAATGAAAGTTGTGAAATCAAGACATAATATAAAAGTTGAGAATGTCAAGTTACCATTGGTTCATCATCATCGTCTAGACAAGTTTGAAACTCAGTAGAGAGTGACGAATTGTTCTCACCTAAAATTGCAAGCAATGTAACATTAGATGGCAGTAGTGTAACTGATTTTGGTATATATTCTAGTAAATTATCTAAGCAAGAAAAAAATAGTGTAGCAACAACAAAACAGAAGTAGAATAGGAGCAAAAGAGCAACATTTGAGTTGTCTTACCTAGCATGTCAGCATTAGACCAAGCCTGCATACACATTATAGCTTCAACCATCTTTGGTGCGAGCCTACTATGATGAGGGCTAAGGATTCTACCACTTGTAGAGAATGCAGATTCCGATGCTACCGTTGTGACCGGAATAGGCAAGATGTCATGAGCAATAAGCTGTAGAGTTGGATATTGTATCCCCCCAAACTTCCACCAATTGATGATATCAAAATCTGATGTTCTTGGCAAGGTTGGCTCTTCTAAATACATGTCAAGCTCTGTATGAACCAACAAAGATGAAGAAGTAGGTTGTGAAGACATGTACTGTTCAAATATGTCAAAAACTTCTTCCTGTGAAGCTGAAGCAGTGGGCTGTGTAGCACTAGCAACATTTGATGTTCCCGCAGAAGAGGCATCTTGGTATTGAACCAACAGTTCACGGAGCAATTGCTTCACGTGCGCAACCTCTTGAATTGCAGCCTCAGGTCCATAGAGAGGACCATACAAAGCCTGCACCATATGGAGTTTGTACCTTGGGTCAAGAACAGTTGCAATAGCCATCAGACCATGGATATCTGTCCAATACTTCTGAAACTTCTTTTTCATCTCCTCGGACATTTTTTGCATCAGTTCAGACTTTTCATCTCATCGGGCATATCTTGCAACAGCTCATAATCAGGTGTAGTCCATTTGCGAATTGCCAACTTAATACCACAAACCTTAGGGAAGAACATATTTGCTGTAACATAACTAGTTCCTGACCATAAGGTAGTGACATCATAGAATAATTTGAGCCTAACAATCATCTCTTTGGCAAAATCCCAATCAGCAGTTGTTGGACAGCAATTAAAAAGCCTTTCACGCAGACTAAGACGATCAAAAACATCCCTATACAACACAGCAATACTAAGCATTATGTATGTGGAGTTCCACCTAGTTTTACAATCAAGGTTCAACCTCCTAGAGTACTCAATGTTCATCAAGCGACAAGTTTTTTCGAACTTCTCATGACTTTTTGGAGTTGCTGACCAAAACCCCACATATCCCGCACCCTCTCAATACCATCCCCCAAAATAGCAAGCCCATCTTTCACAATCAGATTTAATATGTGAGCACAACAACGCATATGCAACAATTTACCACCTAGCATGAGAGAGGAGGAGTCTAACTTATCTAGGAGATCTTCCACTGCCTTGTCGTTGGTTGTGCAGTTATCAAGAGTAATAGTTGATATCTTTCTCTCAAGATGATACTCTACCAGAACTTCATGTAGAACATAACAAATCACTTCAGATGTATGTGGTGCTGGTACATATACAAACCTGCAAAATTATAAATTATTGGGTTAGAAAGCATGAATAAGAGCAAAGGTATTCAGACAAGAAGTAAGATAGGGGCAATGGTATTGTACCTTAGAAGGAATGACTTTAGATTCCAAGAACCATCAATGTAGTGACCTGCTACAGCCATGTATCCTCTCTTTTGATGTCCAGCAGTTCACATATCCGAAGTCACAGCAACTCTATTCTTGAAGTTTGCAAAGTACTTGATCAACTTATCTCTTTGTCCTTCATGCATTTCTAGAATATCTTTCCGAATGGTATTCCTACACACAACCTTGAACATAGGCTGCAACATAGCACAGAACTTTCTAAAACCTACATGATCTACCATAGCAAGTGGGTACTCATGACAACATATCATCAAAGAAAGTTCTTTCCTACATAGTTCTTGATCAAATATGTAATTCTCCACATTCACTTTCCCATCTTCCGCCTTGGTCAGTTTCAGCTTTGCTTGCTTCCAGGCTGTTGCGGTCTGCCTAGCAGCACATGTTGCCAAATGTGAGTGAAGATGTGATGTTCCATCCTTTGTTTCTCCTCCAAGCTTACTATGGCACCACTCACATTCAGCCTTCCATTTTCCGCCCACAAGAACCCTCTCAAATTCATCCGACACCTTAGACTTGAGCTTTCTCTTCACACCAGCCAACTTGTGTGCATCCTGCGGTTTAGTTGCTCTTGTTGTTTGAGATGGCACCTCCAAGTCAACAGATTCAGCTGGCGTTGCATTGGCACTAGAGCTTGGCGTTGGAGTGGGAGTTGCACTAGAGGATGGTGTATCTTCATTTGAAGCCGATGCACTTGCATCTAATTGTGTTGGACTTGATGCCATTGTTGATCAGAACAAGCAGTCCTAAAACAAAGGCACACAACAAAATAAGCAACACTATAATCTAGAATAAAAAGGATCACAATAGTCAGGATTGCAATATATTTAGATATGTGGACATTCAATTATAACAGTAATCAGGATTGCAATATATTTAGATATGTGGATATTTAGATAATTCTGACATATATTTAGATAACCCACTCATGAATGATCCATACACATTGAACAGCAAGATTCAATTACATGGGAAAATAACAACTACAAGAACTAACAACATCAACTATCTAAGACTTCAATCTTCATTCTTCACTGCTCCGTGAAGGCATATAGTAAGTCGACAGTTCCTCAACCTGAACATTAGACAAGTGGAAACATTAGTAAGCTACCATTGGCAAGTGGAAACATTACTTAAGATTAAAGAATAAGATGATGGTTGCGGATGGCAAATTACCATTGGCCTGCCTAGAAGCACATCTTGCTAAATGAGCATGCAGATGTGAGCTTCCATACTTTGGATCTCCACAAAATAGCCCGTGACACCATACACATTCAGCCTTCCATTTTTCCTCAACAAGAACCCTATTGAACTCATTCCAAACCATAGATATGGTCTTTCTCTTCACACGAAGTGGCTCATCTTGCTCAAAATATTCACCTGAACCTGACATATTATTGTGCTGCTCACCTTGATGGTCTCGGGTTCGGGTCGATGCAGATTTGCTTGAGGTGGAGAAAGAGGTGCGAGTTTCCGCTTGCCGGTCGTCGTCGCGGTCAGCTACAAAGGCACATGAACCTGACATAGATAAGCAACACAATAATCAGGAATATTCTTTGCTGGATATTTACACAATTTTGACATACAAGATAGGTGTTGGTACATATACAAACCTGCTGGAATAAATATAAAAGTATCACATATAATTGATAAATATAAAAGGATCACATATAATGAATGTGTGTGGACTGTTAGATATTTACACAATTTTGACATATGTTTAGATAACCCACTCATGACTGACCAAATAACAGCAAGATCCTACACATTCAACAGATGCAATAGCAAGAACTAACCACTACAAGATCCTATTCAACAGCAAGTTCAAGATGCAAAAGCAAGAACTAACAACTACAAGAACAGAAAGTTTCAGCTGCTTACCCTGATGGCCTCGGCCTCTTGGAGTCTTGGGTCGATGCGTGCCGGTCACCTGGGATGGGGAAGAGGAGCACTTGCCATTGCCACCCACACCATCCTGTTCCTGCTGTCCTGCACTTGCAGCCGCCTTGCCCGGCCTTGAGGTGAAGGAGGAGTTGAGGAGGCGGGGTCGCAAGGAGGCGAGGAGCAGGAGACGGCGATGAGACCAGATGAGCTGATGAGGTGCCGGACTGCCGGCCGGTACCTTGATGCGAAGGAGGACGAGGCGACGTCACGATCAGGCGAGGAGCAGGGCTACAGGAGATGGCGACGGGATTAAGGGTCAATGGGGAGAGGCGGATGAGGCGCCCGGATGGGGAAGGGCGGCCGGATGAGGCGCTGTCGCGCTGGCCGGTGCCGCCATGGCCCGCCACGGTGGTGGTGGTCTGGTGGATCTGGTGATGGGGAGAGGAGGCGGGCAGATCGGGGTAATGGGGAGAGGCGGCTGCGGCTGCTAGTCGGGGGAATGGGGAGGAAAGGAGTGGAGAGGTGAGCTGGTTAGGGTTTCTTCATTATATATTCACTTGGATGTTTGGTGACGGTGGGGTCCCGGGTATCCATGGAGCCTCCATGGAGCCAGTTTGCCCCCCATCCCCGCCCCGCTAGCTTCTCGGGTACCCGCCCCGTTATACCCATGGGGGGATTTTGATCCCCATCACCGCTTCTTAGCGGGTAAATCCCCACGGATACCCGCCCCATGGGGAAAATTGCCATTTTGAGCTATGAAAGGTTAGAGAAAAATAAATAGATAATGTGTTTAGAGTGCACTCCACTAAATAGATATACTTTGGATCCATTGCAACGGACCGGCACATCTATATCTATACCCCCTATATAGTGTGTGAAAAACTTTGAAAGTTGGTCATTAGATGAAGCCAATCCGACGGTACAAAGATGGCAAATCCGAGCACCATCGGGCCGTTGGATATCATCCACCAGATTCTGCCACATGTGTAATCTAGAAGACTCCATGGTTGAACTTAGTTCATGACTAACTTTGCCACAACTAAGCTTAGGCAAAGTTATTAGTTCTTCAAAATGTGAGCCACAAGTTGGCAAGCCTAAGGGAATCTTGCCACATTTTTTGTGTGTATGTCATGTGGGGCCTTAGTGTGGCTTGCCTAAGGTGTGGCTTGAACCAAACACTCACCTAAGTTAATCAAACTTGCCTAACCTTATGTGTGGCAATCTTTGGCAATCTTAGTGGCTGTTTGGTTCCTAGCCACACCTTGCCACACCTTGCCACAACTAACCTTAGGCAAGTTTGACCAAGTTAGGTAGGTGTTTGGTTCTAGCCACACCCAAGGCAAAGATTTTTTTTATGAGCAGTGAGCCCCACATGTCATAGACACAAAGGGGCTGTTTGGTTCTAGGACTAGCATTGCCACACTTTGCCACACATTTTTGCCAAGCTTGCCTAAGGTTAGTTCATCAAAATGAGAGCCACAAGTTGGCAAGCCTAAGGGAATCTTGCCACATTTTTTATGTGTATCCATGTGGGGCCCAAGTGTGGCTTGCCTAAGATGTGGCTTGAACCAAACACTCACCTAAGTTGGTCAAACTTGCCTAACTTTAGGTGTGGCAATCTTTGGCAAAGTTAGTCACAAAACAAACAAGCCCAATAACTGTGTGGCAAGATTCCCTTAGGCAAGCCAAAGTGTGGCTAACAAAGGGTCTGTTTGGTTCATGACTAACTTTGCCACACTTATGCTTGTTGGATGATATTATGCTATTGCATGTGAGACATTGATGATCATGTGTTTGATCATAAGCTACACTTATGCTTGTTGGATGATATTATCTTATTTATCTTTATTTGATCATTCACTTTGCTTGGTGATGAGTGCATGTATTCAATCTTTATTATTTTGAGCGCTCCACCAAGATGTATGTGACATGGAAGAGTAACCCATGAGCCTAATTCCTTGTGCATTTGCAGTCCAAATCAAATCTTAAATCTATGCACAAATTTAGGGGGAGCTCTTGCTTATCACATACTTCTCAAAGCGACGATGTTTTTCAATCTTATGATCATTTGTTGAAGCTTTGATCTATATGATGTCATCAATTACCAAAAAGGGGGAGATTAAAAGTGCAACTATGCCTGGGTGGTTTTGGTAATTCCTAACGACATATAGCTCATTGAGCTAATGCTATTTCAAGATAAATATTTCAGGAAAGCTCAATGTTTGGCATGGCATGGGTTAAGAGAGTGGACCCCTCAAAATACTAAGGACAAAAGGATTGGCTCAAGCTCAAAGCTCAAGACTCTACATTTTCTATTTTAGTGATCCAAGATCACATTGAGTCCATAGGAAAGCCAATACTATTAAGAGAGGGTGAGGTGTTGCTTAATGAGGTTCTTGCTCAAAATGCTTAGTGATGTGCTCCAAGGCCCTCAACCACTTTCTCACTTCCAAATATGTCCCAAACCAAAAGTCAAACTCGGCCCCACCGATTTGATCTATCTGGCGCCACCGAGTTCACTTGACATAGCCACTGGCACAAACCCTAGTCTTTTCGGTCTCACTGATAGGGATCTCGGTCTCAACGAGATGGGATTGCAAACTCTCTATTTCCCTTCGTAATGTTTCGGTCTAACCGAGATGAGCGATCGGTCCCACGAGATTGCAATGCAAACTCTCGGTTTCCCTTTCGTAGCGTTTCGGTCCCACCAAGATGAGCGAATCGGTCCCACTAAGTTTGCCTGACCAATTCTCTGGTTAGCTTATTGCCAAAATCGGTCCCACCGAGTTTGTGTAATCAGTCTCACCGAGATTACGTTATGCCCTAACCCTAACGATATCGGTCCCACCGAGTTGACATGTCGGTCCCACCGAAAATCCTAACACTCACATTATGAACCAAATTGGTCCCACCGAGTTCTCTTAATCGGTCTCACCAAGTTTGGTAAATTGTGTGTAATGGTTAGATTTTGTGTGGAGGCTATATATACCCCTCCACCCACTCTTCATTCGTGGAGAGAGCCATCCGAACATGCCTACACTTCCAACATACATTTTCTGAGAGAGAACCACCTACACTTGTGTTGAGGTCAAGTTATTCCATTCCAACCACATAAATCTTGATCTCTAGCCTTCCCAAGTTGCTTTCCACCCAAATCATCTTTCTACCAAATCCAATCCTATGAGAGAGAGTTGAGTGTTGGGGAGACTATCATTTGAAGCACAAGAGCAAGGAGTTCAACATCAACACACCATCTATTACCTCTTGGAGAGTGTTGTCTCCTAGATTGGTTAGATGTCACTTGGGAGCCTCCGTCAAGATTGTGGAGTTGAACCAAGGAGTTTGTACGGGCAAGGAGATCGCCTACTTCGTGAAGATCTACCCTAGTTAGGCAAGTCCTTCGTGGGCGATGGCCATGGTGGGATAGACAAGGTGGCTTCTTCGTGGACCCTTCGTGGGTGGAGCCCTCCGTGGACTCAAGGCAACTGCTACCCTTCGTGGGTTGAAGTCTCCATCGATGTGGATGTACGATAGCACCACCTATCGGAACCACGGATAAAAAATCTCCGTGTCTACATTGCGTTTGCTCCCTCCAAACTCCTCCCTTTACCTTCATATGCAATTGTTTTACATTCCGCTGCTATACTCTTAAAATTTCATGTGTAGGTTGATTTCTTGACTTGTACTAAGTTGCTAATATCTGCCAAGAATTAAAATTGGGAAAAGGCTAGATTTTTATTTGGTCAAGTAGTCTAACCACCCCCCCTCTAGACATACTTTCGATCCTACACAACTCCATATCACTTTTACGAATGGGTACCTCAAGATAATTAGCTATACGAGTTGCATAAGTGCCACCAAAAAAATCTCCACTTATATTGTTATGATGCAGCCTACGTGCAACAATAGCCCCAAGTTATATTGTTTATCTCCTAATACTGCACTCTTGAGAACACTAAGATCGGGAACGCACATGTGACATGCCTCATCTTTACCGTTAATACATCTACCTATAAAGAGAGCAAAATAATGTACGGCGGGAAAATGGATGATCCCTATCACTACAAAAAAAGACACATCCGTGACATTTTGGGCCGAATGAAAAAAAATTATGTCATACATATGACAATTCTATGACGATAATTGTGACAAAACCCGGTATCATCATAGATGTGGTGGGCTCCTACCTCTATGACAAAAAATCATGATAGAAAATGGGCTTTTCGTCCTGGGCGGGCCGGAGACGCAGCTGCATGACATTCTTTGGGCCGTCCATGACGGAAAAACCCATGGTAGAAGCAAGGGCGAGGAAAATTTCGGGGAGTTCCCGGTTACGGTGGGTGGTCGGGGGCCGAGCGATGCGCGTTTCTCTCGTACACGTATGCACATGTATGTGAGGCGTTGGCTCTAACTGAACCCGAGCGATTGCAATGCAGGCTACGCGTTACTTAACCCGAGCGATCGATCGATGGCTGTTAACTGAACCCGATCGAGCGATTCTTCGCTACTGCTGCTAACTTAAGCCGATCGATGTTGCCTCTCTAGATGAACAGTGAGCATTGCGGGGGGTGGATGAACAGTGAGCGGTGGCGTTGCCTCTGGATGAACAGGACCCCGTGGTGTGGAGGGCTGGATGAACAGGACGACTTCAGAGAGGGCTAGATGAGCGATGAGCGGTGGAGGGGTGCCCGTGGAGAGGTGGTTGAGCGATGGCCGTGGAGAAGCGGCGCAATGGAGGCTGGATGAACAGGAGCCCATGGAGGCTGGAGGAGGTCGACGGTGGAGATGAGCAGAGCCCGTGGAGTCCCGCTTTGGCGGCACGCCACACCCTCCCGATGAACAGGACCCTGTTTGACCGTAGCGCCCAACACAAGTCCATTTCGCCTGCTTTTGTGGTACGCCACACCCCTCCCGATCAACAGGACCCCCGTTTCGACCGTAGGAGATCTGTTTCCTCCATTTTGCGGTACGCCAGACCCCTCCCGATGAACAGGATCCCGTTTCGAACATGGCCGATCGAACACAAGGCCGTTTCCTCCGTTCTGCGATACGTCAGGCCTCGTTTCCATTGCCTGTTCCGTCCAAGCCCTCCCGATGAACACGACGACGCATTCCGTTCCAACCCAGCCGGTTGGCTCCCCATGAACACGACGACGACGTTGTTTCTCCGTTCCGACCCAGCCATGTACACGAGCCCTGGCCGTACGTATGCGCGAGTAGGCGTTCGAGACCCCGCCCGTATGTACACATACGTGGCCGTATTTTCTTTCTTGCACCCTGACCGTTGTACGTACGTGTACATGCTACGTGCGCGCCTCTACTACGACATGTGCACGCCTGTACTACGACATGTGCGCGCCTCTACATCCACCAGTATGTACGTACACGTTCGCGACCAGAATGACAACGCTATGTATGCTTCGACCAGGTGGGTCCCGACTGTCAGGCACTTACTTGCATGCGAAGATGTAGCTTGTGGGTCCCAGCAGTCAAGGGGCAAATCATTTTTTTTCCTCGGACGCACTTCCTTGCGTGCGAAGGTGTAGCTGGTGGGTCCCAGCAGTCAGGGGGTGAATTGTTTTTTTCGAACGCACTTCCTTGCGTGTGAAGATGTAGCTAGTGGGTCCCAGCAGTCATGGGGGCGAATCGTTTTTTTCTGACGCACTTCCTTGCGTGCGAAGATGTAGCTGGTGGGTCCCAGCAGACAGGGGGTGAATCATTTTTTTCACGAAATACGATGGCCCGTCCGGTGGGTCCCCGCTGTGAGGTGGAGGAATAATTATTTTGCACGTAATAAGGAGGCACTTCTTTGCGGCTGCCGTGGACCACAATCGGCCTCTCCACGTACAGTCCACGTCCGATGGAAGTCGTTCCTTGACCACGTTGACCACGCCGCGCCAAGAGCACCACGGCGGTGGACGACGGTGAGGCCTAGGAAGGGGACGACACGGAGCCGGGGAAGACGCGGCAGTGGATGCACACGCGGGGAGGAGTACGAGGGTTCACTGGTTCGGCTGCGCTGTCCTCGCCGCAGAATAACAGGGGGTGTGGGTGAGTGGAGGGATGGCCTGGCCAGCGGTGGGAGTAGTAGGGGCGGTGAGGCCTCCGCGGTAGCACATCCGGCCACGGGAGGCAAGAGTAGGCGGCACGACCGGCACTGCTTTGGGCAGCTGGAGCAAGAAGACCAGAGGTTGAAGAAGCACGACGGCCGTTGGATGGACATCGTACGGTCACTGCAGCTAGAATCGTTTATATTGACTAAGTTGACAAAGCCCTTGGTACGTCAACTTGGTAGGCCCACAGGTCAGCTTCCGAAATGGTGTGCCCCAGATGTCAGGGAGAGGAATCATTTTTTGGGTGGGTGAAGCTAGAATATCCGAGATTGAAGAAGAAGCACAGCATCCGTTGGATGGATATCCAACAGCCACTGCTGCTAGAACTGTGTGTTGACTATAAGTTGACAAAGCCTTGCATACGCATCAACTCTCTTTTTTTAGGGGACGCGTCAACTTAGTAAGCCAAGAAGTGTGTGGCAGAGAACTTATAGCCCATTTGAGATTTGTAAGAATGTGTAGCCCATTTTTGAATTCTAATGGAATTTACTACGGCCATTTACAGTTTGTTAAAAGTACAGCCCATTTCAACCAACCGTTCAAAACAGAATTCAATAAAATTTCCCACATTTTGATGGGATCCGAAATACTTTATCCTGAAATTTCTAGTCAGATTAAATACAATTTCAATGTAAATTTATATTACGTAAAAATCCAACAAAACATTGCGCTCACAACAATTAATGAAATTAAAATTTTCAATATCCAAAAATAATATTGTATAAAGTAATTACGTGTTTGGTGCATTTTTTTTATAGTTACTGCCAGTTTTTATAATTACATCCCGTTTATTATTTCTTAAAGCCCATTTTCTTGTTAAGCCTAATGCATCCCTCCTTGGAAAGATTTGCAGCCCAGCGGGGCGGAGAATAACAACTTGACCTTGCCCGGGTATTCCTAAAAAAGTATAGCTGGGCTAGCCATTTTCAACTTGAAAAAAATTAATATCTGGGCTGGATATACGGCTGGGCTAGGCGGGCCACAACCCGTGATTAATACCTGCAGCGATGTTTTCGTTGTTGTTCAAAGGAGAAAAATTAATATCTGGGCTAAACATCAAAAAACTCTGCAGTGCTCACACCTCAAAAACACAAATACTGCTCGAGCTGCTTGGTCCCAACTGTCGGTCGCTTCTTGTGCAATTCTCTCGGTTATTGACTACTCCCTCCTTTCCGGTTAATAGTGCTCAATTCAAAAATCTCACCAATCAAGGTAGATGGCGAGTGGTGGAATACTTTTTGTAGTTTTGCAAAAGCACCTAATTAATGCTCTTGTTATCCTCAAAAAATTATGTTTACCAATGCATTAGTTGCAATGCATGCATGCATAAAGTACATGCATTGGTCAATTTTCTCTTAATACTTGCATGCAATGATTTAATGCACCTTGGAATGTGAACATGTGATGGAAAACAACCAAATTGAACCTTATAAAATGGAAAAACTAAAATTTTGAGATAAGCCCTATAAACCGAAAAGGGAGTACATAGGTTGACAATGGTGTGGGACCGTGATGTCAGGAAACCAGGAGGAAGCAAAATAAATTATTGTTTTATACATATATATATATACATATATATATATAAGGAGGCACTTGCGTACGTGAGGCTATGGCCCTGGTGGGTCCCTATTGTCATCCTCTCCAAGTAAAGTCATCTCCTCGCCCGCGCGCGCTTTCCGCCCGAAACAGTCAGCGCCGCCCGCCTCGCTTCCCGATGCAGGCGATTGCTCCGCCTTCAAATGACACAAGTGTCGTCCGTCCATATTAATGATACGCGGTTGCCGAGGTGGCTACTCCGGCGCCACACGTCCGTCCCTCCACCGCCCACCATTGCTATATAAACTGCTGCGCCGGCCATAGCCGCAGTCATCCGCATCCGCTCCCTTTCTCCTATACACACCACTACTGCCCACCATGGCTTCCTCAAGCTCCAGTGCTCTTCGGGACGGGCGGACGATGTACCACAAGGAGATTGCAGCCATTGCTGCCGACCGGCTGGCCGGCAGGCAGCTGGAGGAGGACGATGTCCCAATGGAGAACATGGTAGTCGACGATCCGGCGCCAACCCCCTCCTCTGCGCCATCCTCGCCGGTGCATTGCACCATGACCAGCGGTGAGGCCCGTGCCCAATATATGGACACGGTGAGGCAGATGCGTGAGGAGCAATTCTGGGAGGCGCAGGCCGACGCCGCCTACAACCACCATCTCCTCTAGGAGCACCTGCAGGCGGAGGAGCAGATCGCCACGGAGCGGGTGGAGCAGGAGGCGCTGCTCGACTCGTACCGCTCCACCCGCAAGGGCCGCCTCTTGTGCTGGCGGTACCGCATGCGGGTGGCGGAGGTTGTGGCCGCCTACAAAGAGGGCGATGAAGCAGGTGAGGCGCTGTTTGGCGAGACCGAGGACGAGGCAGAGGACAATGCTGGCTCCGACGAGTCCCCGCTCCACTCGCATCGACGAGGCCCTGCTCCGCTGAGGCCCCGCAGTGCCAACAACAAGGCAGAGGACACCGCCGGCTCCACCGAGGCCCCGCCCCACCAACAACGAGGCAGAGGACATCGCCGGCTCAGCCGAGGCCCCACCCTGCCGGCAATGAGGGGGAGGATTTCCACCGCTCCGTCGAGGCCCCGCCCCGCTGCCAATGAGGCCGCGCCACACAGAAAACGAGGAAGAGTAGAACATGGTAGGTCGCCACCGCTTGGGTCCAACTAAGGCCACCGCTGCTATCCTCCGGTTGAAGCCAAGCTAGGCGGGTTGACCATTGACGGCCAGTTAGCTTCTTGGCGGCGACATGGAGTCGGAGAGCTGCGCTGGACAAGAATGCTGCTTCTACTTAATTGGTGGTGCAGTTGGCTGACTGACACGTGGGCCCAACAGGCCACATGTCAGTTACGCAACTGCACCTGCAGTTAAGTCACTGAAGCTTCTGTTCGGCTCAGCGGGACACGGGTGGGTAGCTTCCGTTAATTAATTATACCTCCAGCGCAGCCCTTTTTAGTTGAAGAATGTATGAAATGTAATGAAATCCAGCATGTTTATATGAAATCCGACCGAGTATGAATGAATTTATTTCGATTAGTTCAAATTCCTGTATCACTAGCATTGGATGAACATGCAAAACAATACGTACTAGCATTATTCCCAGGGTGATCACCTCGTTTGCAGCAGTTTCACATGTACTCCCTTCGGTCCTTTCTAGTATGCATACAATCTTTGTCTGTAGTCAAAGTATCTCTACTTTGACCAATCTTATACCAAAAAGTATGCACTTTCACAATGTGCGAAGTAAAAAGGAACAGAAGGAGTACAAAGAGTTTGAGAAGCTTTTTAGCGTTTCTGTACATTGCAATCAAACACACAAGGCTGGCAATTCATAGAGAAGATTCAAAACAATCGATGATTATGCATCTCAGCGACTCACATGTCAGAGGCAATATTTACTTCACAACTAAAGAATAAAGAAAAAATTGATCGACGCTGCTGACAGCAAAGGGCGTCCCATTCGAAAATATCAAACTCATGTCTTGCTAAAATTAATGAGCAAAATTTAACAAGGTTATCCCACTCCAAAATATCAAATTCCTACGATTGTGGAATGGGCAGGGTTTGCCATCAGTTCGGACATTGACATGGCACCTCGTGCTAAATAAACCAGTTGTTCTTTTTGTGCAGTTCCACCAAAATCAACCAAATTCGCGCGTAGCTTGTATGATTTCTCCCTTATATGTTGCAACGCCTTGAACTTATCGGCACCTCCTTTCTTGTGGTGGAAATGAATGATTCGATGTATTCATGAACATTTTGTGCAGTTCCCATTGAAATCAAGCTGAGCACCCCTATTTGCACAAATACAAAAAGTGATCAGTATAAAGCAAACTGTACAATGAATTGATAGTTTAAACAGGCACCTACATGGTCCATGTAGAGCACACTTTAAAAAAATGGAACTCGCCGGAATGAATCCTAGAACAACATTGTACTCGCAAGATCACAAAGAAAAAATGGAGATTTGTCACTCCTTCCGAGCTGAAGTTAGTTTGGTCTTGTGGGGAGTAATGTAACCATCCTTCAACTGCTCCTTCCGACGAGAAGATAGACAGTGCTTCTTCATCCTGTCATAATCGGAACTAGTCACTTCACGTACTCCATATTCTTCTTCAGAGGAAGATGATCCTATTGTGCAAAGACAAGAGGACTACTAAATGCTAGCATCCCTGTTTGCTTGAAAAAAAAGGAAATGAAATATTTAATACAGCACAGATGAAGCACTTCTCAAGGACAATACCACTTTTTCATGATAGTATCTAAACAGTAGCACAACACCAATAGAGATGACAAAGCTCAATCATATGGATGAAATCAGTGATAGTACCAACCTTTGTCAGGAGGCTTATTGTGTAGAGCATACAGATGAAGCACTTTTTCGGAACCATCTGTTGCTATCTATGGTGGTGGCCATGCTTACTATATACTCCTCGATTAGTTTAATGTTTCCAACATATTCTTGTGCAGTTCCACTAAAATATATGGTATCTTCAAAGAAGATCCCTGTTTGCACAAGTAGAGATAATTATGTATTACATTAAGAGTGGCATCAAATCGGTGGCAAAACAATTGCTTGTTCCAGCCATAGCAATAAATTAAGATGCAAAACTATATCATTACTTGTGTCATCACAGTTCGGCTTCATTACAGCACCGAGAGTTGATTTTGTTTTTCTTCCGCTTGTTCTTCCCCTTCATCACTTGGTTCAAGAGCGCACAAGCTTCGCCTTCAATGTAAGATTTGGCATGTCAATTAGGGAGCACAAGTATAGTACTAAACTTAATTTTCTGATGAAAGTGGCAAAATACAGGCCAACAGTTGTGAAATATCCTTATCTTACCTCAATGGGATATTATGGTGCACATACATATTGCAAGTCTTGTCTCCATTTGTGCAGTTCACTAAAATCAAGCAACATTCTCGTACAAGTAGCACAACATATGAAAGCACACTGCAGAATCATGTGAAAGAAGGCTAGTACTGACCTCTCATGATGCGGAATTCAAACAACTCGCAAGAAGAAGATCCGAACCAAATTTGCCAACACGGATAGGAAGTAAGATCTCCTCTAGTGCAGAACCACTAAGATCAAGCAAACAAGCAACGTAGACGGAGAGACATTTTGGTTGAACTGCACAAATCACTCTTAAAAAAAAAGTGTTTTGTGCAGTGCAACAAAAGGTCACAATGGCAACGAGGTGAAGTAGATAACCCTGTTTACACAGAGGTGCAAAGGAAACAATTAGTGGTCAATAATGGTGGATGGCACAGAAGCCAACAAAAAGAAGCATCTACCTTATCTAAATGGGAAAGAAAGCAAGACAGTAGCATTTCTCAAACGGTGGCTTTGATTAATATTAACATAAGATTATATTAACAATAAAATTCGTTAAACATGTAATTTGCTTTTAACTGTGGCATTGCATCAATTTTCGGTGACATTATTAGAGGGTGCTTGTTTACAGGGACATTTTGGTGTAGGGACTAAAAACTCCGTGTGGGTCCATCTAAACCAAACAAGAGGGACTTTAGGGACTAAAAGTGGGCATTTGGGACTAAAGAAAGAAGACCCTGAGGGAGTCTTTTTGGGACTTTTTCCAATAGTTGCCCCTGCCACGCATCGCACCTTGTCTCTATTAGTTCATTACTAGTGGTAACATGGTCTTTTAGCATGTCATTTAATAACCTCTAGTCCATGTTTAGTCCCTGGAATCAGGCAGGTAGGGACTAGGGAGTTTTTAACCAAACAGGGCCTTAGATTAACAACAGCTAATGAGTTGCAGGGACGGTGGGACGACCAGCACCATGTGCATCTACCGATGTACTGTGGTCATGCACAGTCTGTTGCAACAAAGAAAAAAACAACCAAGGAGCATATTTGTGTTGGTCCCAGTTTTGTTATCTTTAGACACCTTTCCCTATGTGAGCGCAGCAAATCTAGTCTTGCTCAAACTCTACAGCCTTGTCCCCCAAAACAAAAGATCAGTTCATTACAGATGTGCGTATTGCGTTTGTCATTGTTTTCCCTTTTCGACCAACGTAGGTGCTGGATAGCCAGACTGTACTAGTACTTTCGCCCCCTCCTTTCCTCTTTGAACCACGTCCTAGATTTATGCAATACAACTTTCCCCACTACTTTCCCTCATTCCTTTCCTCTTTGAAACACGTCCTAGATTCATGCTATACAACTTTCCCCCTTCATTTCCTCTTTGAACCATGTCCTAGATTCATGCTATATACAACTTTTCCCACTACTTTCCCCCACTCCTTTCCTCTTTGAACCACATCCTATATTCATGGTATACATGCAGCTAGAGCAATGCATGTGGAGTAAGTAAATTATACCTTAAGGTTCTTGGGGCGTGGTTCGGTGGGCGACGGGGCGGCAGTGAAGAAGAAGGGGTCGGAGGCCCTCCCGCGTCGCCGCTGGGTGAAAGTGAACAGCTGCGCTGGTAGTGGATTCCCTCCCTCGCCGACGGCGACAGTGTTAAGCCTCCTTCCCTTCCTGGAGGACGGATCCTGCCGGCTCTTCGAGCAGCAGTGAGGGGAGAGAGAGGCCAACAAAGTCTTGTTTAGATCTGGAGAGGGCGAGAGAGTGTGAAGAGAGCAACTACAAGCGCTGAGGCTCCAGCGTGTATATATATACTAGAGAGAGAGTGTGTGATGCGTGCAAACCCTAGAAAACAAGTGCCGAGGCTGCAGCTTATACGTGATGAGGTGATTATACGGTCACTACGAGATCGTATAGCTCCGTATCCATCCATTTTGACCAGTCAAAGAATCCTCCTGGCACAAATTATGCTCAAGTGTAGTTATCGAACCCGAGACCTCAAGTTTGATGAGCGAACAGGCTAACCAGCTACACAACCCTCCCATTATGTTCAACAAGAGGAAAATAACCTTTTGTACATTCCTGCATTCGTGTGACAAGCATGTCGTGTTTTTTTGTGTGTGTATGGGAGTCATTGGGATTTGAATCATAATCATGTCATGTGGCTTTGGTGGTAAGACTATCCACAATGGTGCAGAAATAATGCAGCCTTAGTCACCTTACCTCTCTCCATGTAGTACATTGGGTCCCACCAGTCAGAGGGTGAAACAAACAAATTAATACGAAAAATTAAAAGCGCCCGGTGATGTATCTTACCTCACACATCTCGCTACTGCTGAACACTGTCCAATTGATCCCTCTGTTCGCTCCCGTACTATTTTAAGAGAATCCGTATTATAACATGCACACAATTTTGGGCACTTGTATTCGACTTAAGTCAGTGTGCCACCGTATCTCGTATACTTACTACTCCCTCCGTCTAGGTGTAATAAGTCACGTTAGAAGGTGCAACGGGACCAAGGTGTGTGTGTGTGTGTGTGTGTGTGTGTGTGTGTGTGTGTGTGTGTGTGTGTGTGTGTGTGTGTGTGTGTGTGTGTGTGTGTGTTTAACAGCATGTGTGTGTTAGAGAGAGTGACAAATCGACCTACTCCTACAGAGAGGTGGTGTGTAGTGTACGATTTTAGCCGTGAGAGTCGGTGCATCCTCTCGTTTCCGGGCGTGTCGGGTAGGGACATGCGTACAACTGCCACGCCCGCTCCTAACCAGCCTGGCCCACCCAAAGCCCCTCCATCGCCCGCGCGCGCTTCCCGCTCGAAATGGTTAGCGCCGCTCCAAAGAATCGGTGCCGCATTCATGCCCGGGCAGAGCGGACGCGACCTCTCACTGGCGCAAGAGTAATGGTTGCTTCATCCGTCCAACTTACTGCTGGGTCTATGTGATTTGACGGCTCATTGGTCTTTATTACTGAGGTGGTAGGACTGCTGGATGTCCCACGCTTTCGGCGAAAGGAGTACTACTAGATTACAATTTTCTCCATTCTTACAGCAGAGGAGTGCAAGAGTAGTGAAAACACGCAGGCTCAGTGATTACATGGCCCACCTCACACTATCACCGTGCGACACCTAACTCTTTACATAGTACTCCCTCTGTTCCTAAATATTACTAGATGAGTCCCCGCGCGTTGCCGCGGAACAGCCGTATATCTCTCTGCGCAAAATTATCGATTTCACAGAACTAAAAAACTCTATAACTGCATGACAAATGTGGTAGCCAAACTAAATAAACTCCCATCATCATTTAGATCATCCCACGTAAGGAAAAAAGATCGTGCAACTCCTCTTGCATAATGGGATTATATTTTTCTTTTTGACATGTTAATGGGACTTAAAAGCTCACTTACATGCATGCTACCGGTGCATGCTTGCATGCAGACATGTTGATGTGATTTAAAACCCACTCACATGCATGCCATGGTATTTCTGCATGCTTGCATGTGGCTTAGTGTGGAGCCTCTCAATGTCTAGATCAGACGGGACTGATTTAGTTCATCTAACGGCTACATTAATTGTGATGATATGGCTCAAGGAGAGGATAGAAAATTCCTAGTAGTGAGTAGATAAGTCTTTGTAGATATTCCACTAGGTGAACTACATACGGAACAAAATGAATGAATCTACACTTAAAATGCATCTATATACATCCGCATGTGGTTCATGGTGAAATCTCTACAAAGACTTATATTTAGGAACGGAGGAAGTACTAGTATAGTACGTCTTGTAATTTATCAGTGAGATAAATTTGTACAATGCTATGAAGCTTCCAGACATTACATGTATCTTGCATCCAAGGTTGCCCGTTGCAACATTTCCTCAAATACAAAGGAGACTAACATGCATGCTATTGCATCTCAATGATTGATGAGATCAGAGCAAATATGTACTCCCTCCGTTCCAAAATAAGTGTCTCAACTTTGCGCAAACTTTAGTACAAAGTTGTACTACTACTAAAGTTGACACTTATTTTGGAACAGAGGAAGCTAAAGAAAAAAATCCATGCAGTCCCTAGCCCTTGAACCATGAACCCTAACCAGGCTTCAATTTGCTAGCAACGTTCGAGCTTCCTAATTAATGAAGTTTGCAACCTTTTGACCATCGGATCATTTTGTGCAGTTTCACCAAAATTGAGATGAGCATCCCTATGGCAAATAAATTGAAGAAGCGTGATTAGAATAAGATTACTAGGACTAGTTGATGAGACATAAACTCATCACAAATATAGTACGTAGAAGCCAGTAGAGGTATGTGCGAGGCAAAGAAGTAGAGAAATATCCACAGGGAGTGATGTGGGCAGCTGAAGCAGTGGTGCAAGCCGGCTGTAAAGGGAGTTGTACCTGAGGGACGTAGCTCAACCTTGAGGAGGGCGGCAGGAGGCGGCAACTATCCACGTCGCGGCAGTGAGCAAGGGACGAAGGCAACCTCACCGGCTTCGTGAGAGAGAACGGCGGGGACCCCTGATCGGGACGTGCCGATAGTGGGTTTTCGCCATCGGCGACGGCGACCGCATCTACACTAAGCATCTACCCCTTCCCCCAGCGGATGTGATCTGCCGGGATGTTAGAGATGTGGCCGCAGTCGTTTTGTGAGAGAGAGTGTGAAGAGAGCAACCCCAGCAAGCAACCGTGTAGGCTGGCCCATCCTGACTATGCATATAGTGGAGTGGTTTCCTTTTCTCTCCATATGAACCAATCCTATTTCGTACGTGCATCAAGAAAAAAAAACTTAATTTATAAAAGACACGGCACCTACTACTCGTTCTCCTATAACCTTGCGCTTGGCATCTCCAAAATATTAACCTTGCGATTGGCTCTTCGCCTCTTCGGGAAGTCGAACAATAATGGTAGTGCATGTTGGAAATATGCCCTAGAGGCAATAATAAAAGCATTATTATTATATTTCCTTGTTCATGATAATTGTCTTTATTCATGCTATAACTGTATTATCCGGAAATCGTAATACACGTGTGAATACATAGACTACAATACGTCCCTAGTAAGCCTCTAGTAGACTAGCTCGTTGGTCAACAGATAGTCATGGTTTCGACTATGGACATCGGATGTCATTGACAACGGGATCACGTCATTAGGAGAATGACGTGATGGACAAGACCCAATCCTAAGCATAGCACAAAGATCGTGGAGTTCGTTTTGCTAGAGCTTTTCCAATGTCAAGTATCTCTTCCTTAGACCGTGAGATCGTGTAACTCCCGGATACCGTAGGAATGCTTTGGGTGTACCAAACATCACAACGTAACTGGGTGACTATAAAGGTGCATTACAGGTATCTCTAAAAGTGTACATTGGGTTGACACGGATCGAGACAGGGGATTTGTCACTCCGTTATGACGGAGAGGTATCACCGGGCCCACTCGGTAATGCATCATCATAATGAGCTCAAAGTGATCAAGTGTCCGGTCACGGGATCATGCATTACTGATGCGAGTAAAGTGACTTGCGGTAACTTGAGACTAAACGAGGTATTGGGATACCGACGATCGAGTCTCGGGCAAGTAACATACCGTCGACAAAGGGAATAGCATACGGGGTTGCTTGAACCCTAGACATCGTGGGTTCATCCGATGACATCATCGAGGAGCATGTGGGAGCCAACATGGGTATCCAGATCCCGCTGTTGGTTATTGACCTGAGGCGTCCCGGTCATGTCTGCATGTCTCCCGAACCCGTAGGGTCTACACACTTAAGGTTCGGTGGCGCTAGGGTTAATAGGAAGACTTGTATGTGATTACCGAATGTTGTTCGGAGTCCCGGATGAGATCCTGGACGTCACTAGGAGTTCCGGAATGGTCCGGAGGTAAAGGTTTATATATGGGAAGTCATCAAACGGACACCGGAAAGGTTTCCGGTCATATCGGTATTATGGAGGGTCCACCGGAAGGGTTCCGGAGGACCACCGGGAGGGCCACCTTTTGGGGGGGCCACTTGGGCTGCGTGGGGCAGCCAGCCCCTCATGGGCTGGGCGCACCCTCCCCTTGGCCCATGCGCCTAGGGTTGAGGGGGAAACCCTAAGGGCGCCCCTTGCTTGGGGGCAAGCCCCTCCCCTTGGCCGCCGCCCCCTCTAGATGGATCTAGAGGGGCGGCCCTCCTCCTTTCCCTATAAATAGAGGGGTAGAGGGAGGGCTGCACACACCAATGAAGGCGCAGCCTCCCTCCCCAACACCTCTCCTCCTCCGCATACGCTTGGCGAAGCCTGCCGAATGTGATCCCTCCATCTGCATCACGCCGTCGTGCTGCCATTGGAGTGATCTTCCTCAACCTCTCCTTCCTCCTTGCTGGATCAAGACGAAGGAGACGCCGTAAATCCGTGCACGTGTGTTGAACGCGAAGGTGTTGTCCGTTCAGCACTTGGTCATCGGTGATCGGAATCACGTTGGGAACGTCTTCATCATCACCACTCCCTCGATCGCTTCCGTACTCGATCTACAAGTGGTATGTAGATGCAAACTCTCTCTAGTAACTCGTTGCTTAGTAGAACTCATAGATGGATCTTGGTGAAACCGTAGGAAAAAATTTATTTTCTGCAACGTTCCCCAAAAGTGGCATCATGAGTTAGGTCTATGCGTAGTTCTCTTTGACGAGTAGAACACAATTTAGTTGTGGGCGTGGATCTTGTCAATTTACTTGCCGCTACTAGTCTTATCTTGCTTCCGCGGTATTGTGGGATGAAGCGGCCGGACCAACCTTACGTGACGCTTACGTGAGACCGGTTCCACCGACTAACATGCACTAGTTGCATAAGGTGGCTGGCGGGTGTCTGTCTCTCCTACTTTAGTTGGAGCGGATTCGATGAAAAGGGTCCTTATGAAGGGTAAATAGAAGTTGACAAGATCACGTTGTGGTTATTCAGAGGTAAGAAAACGTTCTTGCTAGAACCCAATTGCAGCCACGTAAAAGATGCAACAACAATTAGAGGACGTCTAACTTGTTTTTGCAGCAATTGACATGTGATGTGATATGGCCAAGTTGTGATGAATGATGAATGACATATTGTGATGTATGAGATCATGTTCTTGTAATAGGAATCACGACTTGCATGTCGATGAGTATGACAACCGGCAGGAGCCATAGGAGTTGTCTTTATTTTGTATGACCTGCGTGTCATTGAAGAACGCCATGTAACTTACTTTACTTTATTGCTAAACGCGTTAGCCATAGAAGTAGAAGTAGTCGTTGGCGTGGCACAATGATGGAGATCATGATGATGTAGATCATGGTGTCATGCCGGTGACAAGATGATCATGGAGCCTCGAAGATGGAGATCAATGGAGCTTTATGATATTGGCCATATCATGTCACTACTATATAATTGCATGTGATGTTTATTATGTTTATACATCTTGTTTACTTAGAACGACGGTAGTAAATAAGATGATCCCTTACAACAATTTCAAGAAGTGTTTCCCCTAAGCGTGCACCGTTGCCAAAGTTAAATGCTTCTAAGCACCACGTGATGATCGGGTGTGATGGATTCTTACGTTCACGCATTACAGCGGGTGTAAGACAGATTTACACACGCCGAAAACACTTAGGGTTTACTTGACGAGCCTAGCATGTACGGACATGGCCTCGGAACACGGAGACTGAAAGGTCGAACACGAGTCGTATGGAAGATACGATCAACATGAGAATGTTCACCGACGAGACTAGTCCGTCTCACGTGATGATCGGACACGGCTTAGTCGACTTCGGATCGTGTAACACTTAGATGACTAGAGGATGTCCAATCTAAGTGGGAGTTCATTGTAATAATTTGATTAGATGAACTTAATTATCATGAACTTAGTCTAAAACTTTTGAATGATATGTCTTGTAGATCAAATGGCCAACGCTCATGTCAACTTGAACTTCAACGTTCCTAGAGAAAACCAAGCTGAAAGATGACGGCAGCAACTATACGGATCGGGTCCGGAACTTGAGGATCATCCTCATAGCTGCCAGAAACAATATGTCCTAGAAGGACCGCTAGGTGACGCTCCGTCCCTGCAGAACCAAGACATTATGAATGCTTGGCAGTCTCGTCTTGATGATTACTCCCTCGTTCAAGGCGGCATGCTTTACTGACTTAGAACCGGGCTCCAAAAGCGTTTTGAGCATCACGGAGCATATGAGATGTTCGAGGAGCTGAAACTTGTTTTCCAAGCTCACGCCGGGTCGAGAGATATGACATCTCCGACAAGTTCTCTGATTGTAAGATGGAGGAAAACAGTTACATCGGTGAGCATATTACGAAGATGTGCAGGTTGCACAACCGTATGACCCAGTGAATATTAACCTCCACGATGAGGCGGTCATTGACAGAATCCTCCGATTGTTCTACCAAGCTACAAGAGCTTTGTGATGAACTACAACATGCGGGGATGGTAAAGACCATTCTGAAGTGTTCTCTATGCTGAAGTCAGCCGAGGTTGAGATCAAGAAAGAACATCAAGTGTTGATGGTCAATAAGACCACTAAGTTCAAGAAGGGCAAGGGTAAGAAGAACTTCAAGAAGGACGGCAAGGAGGTTGCCGCGCCCGGTAAACAAGTTGCCGGGAAGAAGTCAAAGAATGGACCCAAACCCGAGACTGAGTGCTTTTATTGCAAGGGGAGGGGTCACTGGAAGCGGAACTGCCCCAAATACTTAGCGGACAAGAAGGCCGGCAACACCAAAGTTATATTTGATATACATGTAATTGATGTGTACTTTGCCGATTACTCGTAGTAACTCCTGGGTATTTGATACCGTGACGCGTTGCTCATATTTGTAACTTACTGAGGAGCTGGGGAATAAGTGGTGTCTGGCGAAGGACGAGGTTACGATGCTCGTCGGGAATGGTTAGTGTGTCGATGTGATCGCCGTCGGCACGCTACCTCTTCATTTTCCTAAGTGATTAGTTATAAACCTTAATTATTGTTATTTGGTGCCAAGTTTGAGCATGAATATTGTATCCGGATCTCGTTTAATGCGAGATGGCTACTCATTTAAATCCGAGAATAATGGTTGTTCTATTTATATGAGAGATATGTATTATGGTCATGCTCCGATGGTCAATGGTTTATTCTTAATGAATCTCGGCGTAGTATTACACATGTTTATAGCGTGAATACCAAAAGATGTAAAGTTGATAACGATAGTCCCACATACTTGTGGCACTGCCGCCTTGGTCACATTGGTGTCAAGCGCATGAAGAAGCTCCATGCTGATGGACTTTTGGAGTCTTTAGATTATGAATCGTTTGACACATGCGAACCATGCCTCATGGGCAAGATGACCAAGACTCCGTTCTCCGGAACAATGGAGCGAGCAACCAACTTGTTGGAAATCATACATACCGATGTGTGCGGTCCAATGAGCGTTGAGGATCATGGAGGATATCGTTATGTTCTCACTCTCACAGATGACTTGAGTAGATATGGGTATGTCTACTTGATGAAACACAAGTCTGAGACCTTTGAAAAGTTCAAGGAATTTCAGAATGAAGTAGAGAATCAACGTGACCGAAAGATAAAATTCTTACGATCAGATCGTGGAGGAGAATATTTAAGTCACGAATTTGGTACACACTTAAGAAAATGTGGAATCGTTTCACAACTAACGCCGCTGGAACACCTCGGTAGAATAAAGGTGTGTCCGAACGTCGTAATCGCACTCTATTGGATATGGTGCGGTCTATGATGTCTCTTCTTGATTTACTGACTATCATTTTGGGGATACGCTCTAGAGACAGCTACATTCACTTTAAATAGGGCACCGTCTAAGTCCGTTGAGACGACACCGTATGAATTATGGTTTGGGAAGAAACCTAAGTCATCGTTTCTAAAAGTTTGGGGATGCGATGCTTATGTCAAGAAACTACAACCTGAAAAGCTCTAACCCAAGTCGGAAAAATGCGTCTTCATAGGATACCCTAAAGAAACCATTGGGTATACCTTCTACTTAAGATCCGAGGGCAAGATCTTTGTTGCCAAGAACGGAACCTTTCTGGAAAAAGAGTTTCTCTCGAAAGAAGTAAGTGGGAGGAAAGTAGAACTCGATGAAGTACTACCTCTTGAACAGGATAGTAGTGCATCTCAGGAAATTGTTCCTGTGATGCCTACACCAACTGAAGAGGAAATTCATGATGATGATCAAGGCACTTCGGATCAAGTTGCTACAGAACTTCAGAGGGTCCACTAGGACACGTTCCGCACTGCAGTGGTACGGCAACCCTGTCATGGTAATCATGTTGTTAGTCAAGTATGAACCTTCGAACTATGAAGAATCTATGGCGGGCCCAGATTACTACAAATGGCTAGAAGCCATGAAGTCCGATATAGAATCCATGTATGAATACAAAGTATGGACTTTGGTGACTTGCCCGATGATCGGCGAGCGATAGAAAACAAATGGATCTTTAAGAGGAAGACGGTCACGGATGGTAATGTCACCATTTATAAAGCTCGACTTGTCGCTAAGGGTTATCGGCAAGTTCAAGGGATTGACTACGATGATACTTTCTCTCCGTAGCGAAGCTTAAGTCCGTCTGAATCATGTTAGCAATTGCCGCATACTATGATTATGAGATATGGCAGATGGACGTCAAAACAGCGTTCATAACGGCTATCTTAAGGAAGAGCTGTATATGATGCAGCCGGAAGGTTTTGTCGATCCTAAGAATGTCGACAAAGTATGCAAGCTCCAAATGATCCATTTATGGGCTGGTGCAAGCATCTCGGAGTTGGAACATTCGCTTTGATGAGATGATCAAAGCGTTTGGGTTTATGCAGACTTATGGAGAAGCCTGTGTTTACAAGAAAGTGAGTGGGAGCTCTGTAGCATTTCTCATATTATATGTAGATGACATACTTTTGATGGGAAATGATATAGAATTCTTGGACAGCATTAAGGCCTACTTGAATAAGTGTTTTTCAATGAAGGACCTTGGAGAAGCTGCTTATATATTAGGCATCAAGATCTATAGAGATAGATCGAGACGCCTCATAGGTCTTTCACAAAGCACATACCTTGATAAGATTTTGAAGAAGTTCAAAATGGATCAGTCCAAGAAGGGGTTCTTGCCTGTTTTGCAAGGTGTGAGATTGAGCTTAGCTCAATGCCCGACCACGGCAAAAGATAAAGAAGAGATGAGTGTCATCCCCTATGCCTCAGCCATAGGATCTATTATGTATGCCATGCTGTGTACCAGACCTGATGTAAACCTTGCCGTAAGTTTGGTAGGAAGGTACCAAAGTAATCCCGGCAAGGAACACCGACAGCGGTCAAGAATATCTGAAGTACCTGAAAAGGACAAAGGACATGTTTCTCGTTTATGGAGGTGACGAAGAGCTCGTCGTAAAGGGTTACGTCGACACTAGCTTCGACACAGATCTGGATGACTCAAAGTCACAAACCGGATACGTGTATATGTTGAATGGTGGAGCAGTAAGCTGGTGCAGCTGCAAGCGGAGCGTCGTGGCGGGATCTACATGTGAAGCGGAGTACATGGCAGCCTCGGAGGCAGCGCATGAAGCAATTTGGGTGAAGGAGTTCATCACCGACCTAGGAGTCATACCCAATGCGTCGGGGCCGATCAAACTCTTACGTGACAACACTTTGGAGCTATTGCACTTGCCAAGGAGCCCAGGTTTCACAAGAAGACCGAGCACATCAAGCGTCGCTTCAACACCATCCGTGAAAATGTTCGGGATGGAGACATAGAAATTTGTAAAGTGCATACGGATCTGAATGTCGCAGATCCGTTGACTAAACCTCTTCCATGGGCAAAACATGATCAACACCGTAACTCTATGGGTGTTCGATTCATCACAATGTAAACTAGATTATTGACTCTAGTGCAAGTGGGAGACTGTTGGAAATATGCCCTAGAGGCAATAATAAAAGCATTATTATTATATTTCCTTGTTCATGATAATTGTCTTTATTCATGCTATAAGCTGTATTATCTGGAAATCGTAATACACGTGTGAATACATAGACTACAAAACGTCCCTAGTAAGCCTCTAGTAGACTAGCTCTTTGGTCAACAGATAGTCATGGTATCCTGACTATGGACATCGGATGACATTGACAACGGGATCACGTCATTAGGAGAATGACGTGATGGACAAGACCCAATCCTAAGTATAGCACAAAGATCGTGTAGTTCGTTTTGCTAGAGCTTTTCCAATGTCAAGTATCTCTTCCTTAGACCGTGAGATCGTGTAACTCCGGATACCGTAGGAATGCTTTGGGTGTACCAAGCGTCACAACGAATCGGGTGACTATAAAGGTGCATTACAGGTATCTCTAAAAGTGTCTGCATTTGGTTGACACGGATCGAGACGAGGATTTGTCACTCCGTTATGACGGAGAGGTATCACTTGGGCCCACTCGGTAATGCATCATCATAATGAGCTCAAAGTGATCAAGTGTCCGGTCACGGGATCATGCATTACGGTACGAGTAAAGTGACTTGCGGTAATGAGACTAAGCGAGGTATTGGGATACCGACGATCGAAGTCTCGGGCAAGTAACATACCGTCGACAAAGGGAATAGCATACGGGTTGCTTGAACCCTAGACATCGTGGTTCATCCGATGACATCATCGAGGAGCATGTGGGAGCCAACATGGGTATCCAGATCCCGCTGTTGGTTATTGACACGAGAGCGTCGGTCATGTTCGCATGTCTCCGAACCCGTAGGGTCTACACATAAGGTTCGGTGGCGCTTAGGGTTAATAGGAAGACTTGTATGTGATTACGAATGTTGTTCGGAGTCCGGATGAGATCCCGGACGTCACGAGGAGTTCCGAATGGTCCGGAGGTAAAGATTTATATATGGGAAGTCATCAAGCGGACACGGAAAGGTTTGGGTCATATCGGTATTATGGAGGGTCCTGGAAGGGTTCCGGAGGACCACGGGAGGCCACCCTTTTGGGGGGCCACTTGGGCTGCGTGGGGCAGCCAGCCCCTCATGGGCTGGGCGCACCTCCCTTGGCCCATGCGCCTAGGGTTGAGGGGGAAACCCTAAGGCGCCCCCTTGCTTGGGGCAAGCCCCCTCCCTTGGCCGCCCCCCCCCTCTAGATGGATCAAGAGGGGGCCCGCCCCCACCTCCCATCCCCAAAAAATATAGGGGTAGATGGGAGGGCTGCACCCACCAATGAAGGCGCAGCCCTCCCTCCCCAACACCTCTCCTCCTCCGCGACACGCTTGGCGAAGCCCTGCCGAATATGATCCCTCCATCCGCATCACGCTGTCGTGCTGCCATTGGAGTGATCTTCCTCAACCTCTCCTTCCTCCTTGTTGGATCAAGACGGCGAAGGAGGCCGTCAAATCCCGCACGTGTGTTGAACGCGGAGGTGCTGTCCGTTCAGCACTTGGTCATCGGTGATCGGAATCACGTTGGGAACGTCTTCATCATCACCACTCCCTCGATCGCTTCCGTACTCGATCTACAAGTGGTATGTAGATGCAAACTCTCTCTAGTAACTCGTTGCTTAGTAGAACTCATAGATGGATCTTGGTGAAACCGTAGGAAAAATTTTATTTTCTGCAACGTTCCCCAAAAGTGCAGTATATATCATTCTGGTTATATGAGACCGAATGAATTGTTGCACGTCCACCACGTGGGCGAGGGTCGAGGGGCGAGGGAGAGTGCTACATATGGAGCAAAACGAGTGAATCTACACTCTAAAATACGTCTATATACATCAGTGTTTGGAGTATGTACTAGTAGTTCATATTGAAATCTACTAAAGGACATATATATTCCACACAATATGATATAATCTCTATAACCAAGGTAGTAGGGACGAGGAGTAAATGGAGGAGTAGTAAATTTTCTCCTCGTCCTGTGAGCTACCGCACGCATGGGCGAGAGAGCGGGCGTAAGGCGGAGCAAGCTTCACCTCATCCTGCGAGCCACCGCTCCCGTGGGCGGGGGAGACGGCGTACTAAGCAAGCTTCTCCTCGTTCTGCGAGTTGATGGGACACATCAAAAGTACTCCAGTGTATAGAGCCTTGCCTCTAAGGTAGGCCCCACATGGTTTGCCTCTTTTTTAATTTAACATAACGCGTCAAGTCGCAATTTGTTTGTTCACCCGTGGTAGACGATCCTCCCTCCACCAACTGGACAACCAGTACACGTGCCAAATTACCACGTGGGCTGCCTTTTTCGTACAGAAATGAGCTCCATCGTGTACCCGCGCGGGTGTGGTTGGGAAAGAGACGGGAGTACGTGTGTCGTGCATGCACCTCTTCTCTTCGTGCACGTCCCCCACCTATGTGGGTGTGTGTGAGAGATACAAACCGCGTTCATGAGTGTTTTTTTTTGGGGTGGGGGTGGGGGTGGGGTGGGGGGTTGATTTCGTGAATTACTTGTGGGAATATGTGTCGATGACATCTCAAACAAAATTTTGCATGCAATGTGTGTGAAATGGAGGCCTATCCATATCATATATAGAGGGTCGGGCAATCCACGAGAAGAGAGGGAGAGGTCATAGCTATCGATAGAGTCGAAGAGAGGATCAAGTGGGTGGGTGCGAGATCGATGAAGAGAGCCATCGAAATTGTGTGTGTGTGCAAGTCAAAGATATAGGGTGACTGGCCTACCGGAACGTTAGAGGGCACATGTCAAGTTTGTGTGTGGCAGGGAGACATGACTAGAGCGCTCGATGTATCGGTGTGTGTGGGGGGGGGAGGGGTAGGCAGAGGCCTAACTATAGAGGTAGAATGACTCATATATGTGTTGAGAAGGAGAGGCCCAGCTATGTCTTGAGGGAGATCGGTCGACATCCATACATAACTGAAGGACGGGAAATATGATGGGACAGAGAGAGAGGAGAGAGAGAGGGAGGGAGATGGGTAGAGTGTTGGATGGGTGATGGAGTTGCTTCTCGAAGATGGTGGGAGAGGCCTACTAGACAAACTAAGGGTGGAACTGCAATGTTATCAATAAGAGTGGGGATGTGTTTACATGTGTGCACATGCGTGATAGATCTGTCGGGATGCATCCATGGATGATGAAGGGGAACCATGTGTTTGGTAAGCAAACCTAACTAGATCGGTAGATCAATTGTTGTTTGTCGGAGGAAGAGAGAGACACAACTAATGAGGTAGATCGATCGATGCGTGGGTAAAAACGAGTTATAAGGACCTAGCCAGCTATATGTATAGCGAGAGATCGGTCGGTGTACGTCCATTTGTTAGACGCAAATAAGGCCCACCGAGACGGATAGACAGAGAGAATGGAGCTAGGAGGTGGTGCAAGAGGCCCAACTACTAGCTAGATAGGGGGAGGAGTGTGCGGTTGTGAGATCGATGAAAAGAGGGGCGAGAGTTTACACGTGTGTCTGACCATATGAGAGACACGAGGCAAGGACACATAAAGTAGGAGAATGAAGGTGTGTGTGTATGTTGTAGGCAGGCATCATTTGGAGAGGTTTATCGATTGGTGTGTGTCGGAAAGGAGTTGTGGAGACTCTGGGAGAACGACCTAAAGAAAAAAATGAATGTGCCCGGTGGATAGAATGCCGAGGGAGGGGGAGGGCAAGGAGGGCGTGTGCATGCACGAGAGAAAGTTAGTGTTAGCTACAAAGGTTAGAGGATTGTGTGGGTGTAAGAGACTAACAAAGATCATAATTTGATATGAAAGCGAATTCATATATTTGAATAGGAGATCATAGTGTTTTAAACATTGCATGCATGAATATAGCGGTGATACACGTGCTGTGCACATGTTATACCATAATGTGATAATGCATGTATGCGTTTGCAACTCACAGCTAAATGTCGAACAATCTAAACCATACTATACATCAAACAATCTCACATTTTATTTGAATTTTTGATAATGTGTGGCGTTTGTAGCTTACAACTAAATATCGAACAATCTAAACAATACTATATATCAAACATTCTCACATTTTATTTGAATTTGTGGTAATGTGTGGTGTTTGCAACTCACATCTAAATACTTGTAGGCGTGAGGCGGGGCACCATACATAATGTGATAAACACATTATACATATGAGACATGGTTTAGATTATGAAGATCTAGCTAGAGCTAGAAATGTAATGTGATTTGAAATCAACATAAAGTGGATTCAAAAAATCAAGTTCGAGTTCATATAGTACACATAGTTCATATGTAACTCGAGACTAATCATGTGGTGTGTTGTGAAGATAATACACAAACGATGGTTTAACTTGACAATAATGATGATTGTAGATCTTATTAAAACAGAGAAACGAATCCAAATGCTTTGACTTCACAACAATCATTACTGTAAATCTTATTCAAATAGAGAAACGAATTCAAATTTAGTTCATATTGAAGCGGTAGTATATACGTTTGGAATGCACTAAAACGTTCATTTGAGTAGTAAGTTGCATGCATTATACACGTAGCAAAATATTTTAATTGAACATAATATGAATTCAAAGTTTTGAATGACATTTGTAGTGCGCATTGATTTGGTACAGTACACATTAGGCTTGTCCGGAAATTCCAAACCGTGCCTTGTTAGCCCGAAATATTTAAGATATATCTTTCTCTCGTCGTGCTCCGAACACTCCCTCCATCTCAACCCGCGCCTTACTATTCCGAAATTACAACGCGCGCGAAAACTCCCACCTCCTGTGAAATCCCGACCCGTGAAATGCCCGTGGTACCCCTGAACCGAAAGAACCACCTCAAATCAGTGGGGGTACTTTCGTAACTTACCCCACATTTCGGACAAGCGCGTCCCTAAGCCATGGTTCCCCACTGCCATCCCATCCGCCCACCCATTTGTACACCGAGGCCGCGAAAACCCGCGATGAAACCCCACACCCTGCTCCGTCCGCCACCCAGCCGGAGCCTCTTCCCCGACGACGTCGTCCACAGCAACACCTCGACGTCCCTCATCCACCGTACCGGATGACGATCCATCGTCGATCTCATCGTCCCGCTGGTTCAGCCACCCCGTCCTCCACCTCCTAGGAGCTGCCCCGACGTTCCCCTCGTCTTTCGCGCCACCTCCATTCCCACACTGCCGTCTTCACCCACACCACCGGAAGAGCATCATCATCACCGTTTTCCCGGATGAAGTTGCGGCCTAATCGGCGCCACCAAAGATGTTGTACACTAATCGCCACATTTTCTTCTTGATTCGGTCTCACGATGCTGTCGGCGCTCAGTCACGAGCCGACACTGCGCGGCTCCATCCACGGCGGCTTCGCCGGCCACTTCCTCCACGGCGTCGCTCCCTTGGCGGCGACGTCCACATCAGTAGGAGCTGCTGCTGCTTTAGCTCTTGCTCGCGTTGCTGCTCTGCTCTTGCTCTCGGTCCCCTGCCTGGTCTGCTCTTGCTATTGCTCTTGCTCGCGCTTCTGGTCTCGCTCTTGCTCTTGCTTGCGATGCTACTCCGATTTAGCTACACTTTAGTCGACTGAATCGACTTTTGGGTGAGTCGATTTTAAGGGGGTGGGGGGCTCGCCGGGGTGAAGGAAGAACCAGCCGCAGCAGGGAAGCGGGCTCGCCGGAGAGGTACCCCACTATCTATCTTAGGGTTCAGGGTGGGGCGGTGGTCGCCGGCTGTGGCGGGGCGTTGGCGGGGCGGTGGCGTGGGGATCGCCGGAGAAAAAGCTCGGCACGAGGAGGGGGGCTAAAGGGATGGCCGGACGGCGGACAGCGGTGGGGAGTGTTTTCGGGCGGGGAGGCACACCGCCCGGCAGCGGCGTGAGGGGCTGCTGTTTGGCAGTGGTGGCTGGCGGCCTGGGGTGGAGGTTGAAGATGAACCGCATGCCCTTGATTTTGTATCCAATGGCTGCAAAATCGACTGACCAGAGATGAAAAAGTCAGTCAACCGACTTGTAGCCTCACCTTGCTAGTGCGTTCAGTTTCGACAGGAAAATTCAGTTTCGACAGTTAAGTTCAGTTTCGACAGTTAAGTTCAGTTTCGACAGTTAAATTCAGTTTCGACAGTTAAGTTCAGAGATGAGCGGCTGATGTATTTTACATCTAGCACTTTGTGGTTATGTATTTTACGTCATGTATTGGAGATGCTATTAGAATTCCACTCAGGTTAACGGTGTTCGTTGTCTCTCTTGTCCTGCTTCAGCCTTGGCGTCCTACAACTCACCGGAGCTGCTCCAACGACGAAACCATCCATAACAGTGGAGCAGTACCTCGGGCTCCATCTCCAGACGCCTAAGATCTTCTTCCCCTCCTCCGACATCCAAGTCAGCCGGAGCATCCTCACCGGCCAACCCAATCTCGCTGAGATCGACATGGCTTCGCCAAAGAGGTTGTACACTTGTTGCATCTCTTTTTTTACTCTACATGTTATATATATATATATATTGTCCACTGAGCACAAGGATTTGTTCGTATAGTGTCTCCTTGAAAGAAAAGGCGTAGGAATTTTAATTTTCACTTGTCCTCCTTTTCAAATTCCTATTCGTGAAGCACAAGACTAATAGATAGTAGCGTAATAGCATTATAACCGTACATATTCTTGTGGTTTGACTTAATCTCACCAAGCTTCTTTGCATCATGTTGATACGTCTCCGTCGTATCTACTTTTCCAAAAACTTTTGCCCTTGTTTTGTATTCTAACTTGTGTGATTTGAATGGAACTAACCCGGACTGACGCTGTTTTCAGCAGAATTGCCATGGTGTTGTTTTTTTGCAGAAAATAAAAGTTCTCGGAACGAACTGAAACTCCAAGTAATGTCTTTGGATAATTAATAAAAAAATCCTCGCCAAAGAAGAAGACCAGGGGGCCCACACCCTGTCCACGAGGGTGGGCCCCCCCCCCCGGGGCGCGCCCCCCTACCTCGTGGGCCCCCTGGTGACCCTCCGACGCCAACTCCAACTCCATATATTTGCCTTCGCGGAGAAAAAAATCAGAGAGAAGAAATCATCGCGTTTTACGATACGGAGCCGCCGCCAAGCCCTAATCTATCTCGGGAGGGCTGATCTGGAGTCCGTTCGGGGCTCCTGAGAGGGGGATTCGTCGCCGTCATCATCATCAACCATCCTCCATCACCAATTTCATGATGCTCACCGTCGTGTGTGAGTAATTCCATCGTAGGCTTGCTGGACGGTGATGGGTTGGATGAGTTTTATCATGTAATCGAGTTAGTTTTGTTAGGGTTTGATCCCTAGTATCCACTATGTTCTGAGATTGATGTTGCTATGACTTTGCTATGCTTAATGCTTGTCACTAGGGCCTGAGTGCCATGATTTCAGATCTGAACCTTTTTGTTTTCATGAATATATGTGAGTTCTTGATCCTATCATGCAAGTCTATAGTCACCTACTATGTGTTATGATCCGGCAACCCCGAAGTGACAATAATCGGAACCACTCCTGGTGATGACCATAGTTTGAGGAGTTCATGTATTCACTATGTGCTAATGCTTTGTTCAGGTTCTCTATTAAAAGGAGGCCTTAATATCCCTTAGTTTCCCATAGGACCCCGCTGCCACGGGAGGGTAGGACAAAAGATGTCATGCAAGTTCTTTACCATAAGCATGTATGACTATATTCGGAATACATGCCTACATTACATTGATGAACTGGAGCTAGTTCTGTGTCACCCTATGTTATGACTGTTACATGATGAACCACATCCGGCATAATTATCCATCATTAATCCGGTGCCTACGAGTTTTCCAATACTGGTTCTCGCTTATTTACTTTTCTGTTATTACTGTTACAATCACTACAAAATACCAAAAACACTACTTTTGCTGTCTTTACTTTTGTTACCATTGCCACCACTATCATATTACTTTGCTACTAAACACCTTGCTGCAGATACTAAGTTTCCAGGTGTGGTTGAATTGACAACTCAGCTGCTAATACTTGAGAATATTATTTGGCTCCCCTTGTGTCGAATCAAAAAATTTGGGTTGAATACTCTAACCTCGAAATTTGTTGCGATCCCCTATACTTGTGGGTTATCAAGACCTTTTTCTGGCGCCGTTGCCGGGGAGCATAGCTCTATTCCTTGAGTCACTTGGGATTTATATCTTCTGGACACTATGAAGAACTTGAAAGACGCCAAGACCAAGATTTTGCCCTCGACTACGAGGGGAGGTAAGGAACTGCCATCTAGCCTTGCACTAGATTCTCCTTCTGTTATAAGTAAGCTCACGACGCCTAAACCTGCTACTGCTATGAATTCTGATATGTCGCATGTTATTGATGATGCCACTTCTGCTATGCGTGATACTTCTGATGAAACCACTTCTATGCTTGATACTACTTTGCCCCTTGGTGAATTTCTTGATGAGAAAATTGCTAGGACTAGAGAAAGAGAAATTATTGCACCTGAATACAATGATGAGAGTGATGATGAAAATATGCCTCCTATTCCTGAAGGTTATCTTTTTGATGCAGAATCTTACGCAGCCATTTTGGTTGCCAGGATAGATATGAACTTAAGAGGTTGCTAGTTAAATGGAGTAAAGAATCTCTTAGAGATAGGATGAGACCCGACCCTGCTTTTGCTACTTCACCTATTTGCGTTCCCGATAAGGATTATTATGATTCTTTTGTTGATCCAGATATAATTACTTTGGTTGAATCTGATCCTTTCTATGGCTATAAATCTGAAACTGTTGTGGCACATCTTACTAAGTTGAATGATATAGCTGCCCTGTTTACTAATAATGAGAGATCGCACTACCTTTATTTACTCAAAATATTTCTGTTCTCATTAAAGGGTGATGCTAAGATATGGTTTAATTCTCTTGATCCTGGTTGTGTGCAAAGTCCCCTGGACATGATTTATTACTTCTCTGCTAAATATTTCCTTGCTCATAAGAAACAAGCAGCCTTGAGGGAAATATATAACTTCGTGCAAATTGAAGAAGAGAGTCTCCCACAAGCTTGGGGGAGGCTTCTCAAGTTACTTAATGCTTTGCCTGATCATCCTCTTAAGAAATCTGAAATACTTGATATATTTTATAATGGACTAACCGATGCTTCCAGAGATTACCTGGATAGTTGTGTTGGTTCTCTTTTCAGGGAAAGAACACCGGATGAAGCTGAAATTCTATTGAACAATATGTTGACAAATGAAAATAATTGGGCACCTCCCAAGCCAGCTCCTGAGCCAATTATTGAGCCTATTCCTAAACCAACTCCGAAGAAGAGAGGTGTTCTATTTCTCAGTCCTGTAGATATGCAAGAGGCAAACAAATCTATGAAACAAAAAGGTATTAAAGCTGAAGATGTTAAGAATTTACCTCCTATTGAAGAAATACCCGGTCTTAATATACCGTCTGTTGAAGAAGTATATGATCTCAATTACTTATTTACTGAAGAACCTCCCGGTATCCCGACACAGTTAGTAAAGGTAAATTCTCTCGATAGATATGATAAAGCTGAAGTCCCTCCTACTAAAATTGCTAGTCAGTGCTTGGATGAGTTTGATAACTTTATGTTTAAGCAAGATGACTTTAATGCTTATTTTGGTAGACAATTAAAACAATATGCCTATATGATTACACGCTTGGGTGATTATATGGCCGATATTAGAGGTGAACTTAAACTTGTTAGCAAACATGCTTCTATGGTTACCACTCAAGTAGAACAAGTACTTAAAGCCCAAAAAGAAGTGCTTGATGAAATGAATAGTAAGAAAAATGATTATGCTGTTAGAGTGGCTACTAGAACCGGTAGAATGACTCAGGAACCTTGGTTCCTGAAGGCCACCCTAAGAGAATCGAGCAAGATTCTCAGAGAAATGATATTGATGTGCCTAGTTCTTCTAAAAAGAACTAAAAGAAAAATGATAGGACTTTGCAAACTTCGAGTGAACCTATTCCTGAACCACCTGAGAATCCAAATGATATATCTATTTCTGATGCTAAAACACAATCAGGTGATGAACATGAACCTAGTGATAATGTTAATGATAATGTTCATGTTGATGCTCAACCTAGTAATGATAATGATGTAGAAGCTGAACCTGCTGCTGATCTTGATAACCCACAATCAAGGAATCAACGTTATGATAAAAGTGACTTCGTTTCTAGGAAACATGGTAAAGAAAGGGAACCATGGGTTCAAAAACCCATGCCTTTTCCTCCGAAACCATCCAAGAAAAAGGAAGATGAGGATTTTGAGCGCTTTGCTAAAATGATTAGACCTATCTTTTTGCGTATGCGATTAACTGATGTGCTCAAAACAAATCCTTATTCTAAGTATATGAAGGATATTATTACTAATAAAAGAAAGATACCTGAAGCTGAAATTTCCACCATGCTTGCTAATTATACTTTTAAGGGTGGAATACCAAAGAAACTTGGAAATCCCGGAGTACCTACTATACCATGCTCCATTAAGAGAAATTATGTTAAAACTGCTTTGTGTGATCTTGGAGCAGGTGTTAGTGTTATGCCTCTCTCTTTATATCGTAGACTTGACTTGAATAAGTTGACACCTACTGAAATATCTTTGCAAATGGCTGATAAATCAACTGCTATACATGTCGCTATTTGTGAGGATGTGCCTGTTGTGGTTGCAAACGTTACTATTTTAACGGATTTTGTTATTCTTGATATTCCTGAGGATGATAGTATGTCTATTATTCTTGGAAGACCTTTCCTTAATACTGCAGGGGCTGTTATTGATTGCAACAAAGGCAATGTCACTTTTCATGTTAATGGCAATGAGCACACGGTACACTTTCCGAGGAAACAACCTCAGGTTCACAGTATCAACTCTATTGGAAAAATTCCATCGTTTATATTCGGAGGTTTTGAATTTCCTCTCCCTACTGTCAAGAAAAAGTATGATATACTTATTGTTGGGGATTTTCATATCCCCGTTGAGGTAACTTAGTGCTACTCGAAATTTCTCCGGTTCCGTGTTAATCGGAATGAGCTCGTTAACAAGACTTGATCAACCATGTTAGTGGATTCTTTTTGATGAACACGAGATGGATGAAATTAGAAGCACAACCTTCTGTACCCTCTTTATATTTTTTGTTATTTAGTAGAAATAAAGTAAAATAGTACTTTTCTTTCTGTCTCCCGACTTATGCGTGCAATATAAAAGTATCCCGAAAATAAAAGTCCTCAGAATGCCATGCCAATTTAATATGATTTTTTCAGAAATATTTAAGAATTTACTGTGCAAAAATCACCGCGGGGGGAGCTGCCACCTGGTCACGAGGGTGGAGGGCGCGCCCTACCCCCTGGGCACGCCCCCTGCCTCGTGAGCTCATGGTGGCCCTCCTCCACTTATTCATGCACCCATCTTCTTCCTCTGCCCCACACAAACACGAAAAACCAACTCAAGCACGAGTTCCAAATTCTTTGTGATTTTCGATCTCCTTGCTCAAAGCACCTCTCGCAAAACTGCTTGGGGAGATTGTTCCTTGGTATGTGACTCCTCCATTGGTCCAATTAGTTTTTGTTCTAGTGCTTTATTCATTGCAAATTTGTGCTGCATCAGTGACCATGTTCTTGAGCTTGCATGTCAAATTTATATGGTTCCAAGTAGTTTCAATGCTTTATATAGGCTTTAGGCACTTGCAGGAGTTGTTGCTATCAATTTTATTGAAGTTAGTTCACTTTTATTTGAAGTTACTAAAAAATTCAGATTGCTTCAGAAATAATGAAGAGACTTTTGAGGGGCTCGTCGAGCCGGAGTTCGAAGGAAAAACAAAAGGAAGAAGAACAGAAGCCCAATTTTAATTTGCCTCAAGATCATGGAGGTCCGGCCGTGAATGGCCTTCCGATGACTTCTTGAGGAGAGCTGGGATTTATGAAGATTTCTATTTATTAATTGAGAATGCTGGCCTCACCGACTTCCTCCGCGACCAACGTCATCAGCATCTCTTACTCACAAATACTTTTGTGCAAAATTTCTAGTTTTTCCCTAAGAATTCACCTCCATACGTAGAATTTCATTTATATGACGTTGTTAAGAGGATGCCACTAGCTGAATTCTGCGAGGTTTGCAAAATACCTTTTGAGGGCAACTTGGATGAATCACACCGTAACGAGGTAGAAGCTTTTATTAACACTATCACGGTGGGAGAAACCGGGAAGGTTTCTGATGCAAGAATTACTAGCATACATTTTCCTGTTTTACACTACTTTGCCTTATTTGCCAGTCGTTGCTTGATAGGTCGCGGAAACTGTGGAAACCTTAGTATTCCTGACGTTATGATTTTGTTCCATGGTTTATACCGCAATAACTCTGTTAGTATGGGTGGAATTGTTGCTAGACGGTTAAGTCTGAACCGTACTACGGGCCCCATCTTTGGAGGCATTTATGCCTCACGCCTAGCTGAACATTTTGAAATACCTATTAGGCATGAGGAGAAAGAGGAAACATCGCTGCCCTGTGCTTATTTAGATTATAGGAGTATGCTAGCGCATGATTTTCTTGTTAAGAGTCGTGAAGGGGAACTCAAATATAAATTGTACTTTGATAAACATCACCCTGAGATTATTACTTTGCCTGCTCCCTCTTAGTTTAACTTTTCTGCAGGTCCTCATATCGTTCCGTGGGCAGCCATTCAAGGTCTATCGAAATCCTGCACCCGCCCCGCAACCGGAGCCACAAGATGAGCCTCCACGACTATATGTTTATTCTTGGGATCCAGAGGAGGCTGCCACCCGATGTGGCAAGAGCCTTTTTCATCACAGTATGACCCCAACTTCACTTACGGGTATCCGCCAGGCCATCCCTGGCAATAGACCAACTTAGCCTAAAAACCTAAGCTTGGGGGAATTCCAGCTTAGTCCAATGCATGTGCACTCTTATTATTATTCACATCGTTCGGTCGTGCAAGTGAAAGGCAATAATGATGATATATGATGGACTTATTGGGATGAGAAAAGCTGGTATGAACTCGACCTCTCTTGTTTTTTGTAAATATGATGATTCATCGTTCCTGAGTTAGCTATTATGAAGTAAGCATATTTGCAATGACATTTAGAGATTATAGTTGCTTGTGCCATGCTTGATTAGCTATGAGTTGTAATGGTTTACCTTGCGTGCCAACATGCTATTTGAATGATTATGATGTGGTATGATGGGATGGTATCCTCCTTTAAATGAATTGAGTGACTAGACTTGGCACATGTTCACGCATGTAGTTGAATCAAATCAACATAGCCTTCACGATATTTATGTTCATGGTGGATTATATCCTACTCATGCTTGTATTCGGTGTAAATTTATTTTGATGCATGTTTACGACTGTTGTCGCTCTCTCGCTTGGTCGCTTCCCGGTCTTTTGCTAGCCTTCACTGTACTAAGCGGGAATACTGCTTGTACATCCAAACTCCTTAAACCCCAAAGTTGTTCCATATGAGTCCACTATACCTTCCTATATGCGGTATTTACCTGTCGTTCCAAGTAAATTTGTATGTGCCAAACTCCAAACCTTCAAATAAAATTTTGTTTTGTATGCTCGAGCAGCTCATGTTTCAACTAGGGTTGTCCTTATCTTCCATGTTAGGCGGTTATTCTCAAGAGGAGTGGACTCCGCTCCTCATTCACGAGAAAATGGCTGGTCACCGGGATGCCCAGTCCCATGCTTGATGCAAACTAAATCAAAATAATTGCAAACGAAACTCCCCTTGGGACCCGTTGAATGTTGGAGGCACTCGTTGTTTCGAGCAAGCCATGGATTGATGCTTGTGGAGGAGGGGGAGTATAAACTTTACCATTCTGTTTGGGAACCGCCTATAATTTGTTTAGCATGGAAGATATCGTCATCTCATAGTTGTTGCATTGACAGCGAAAGTATGCCGCTCAAAATGTTATTCAATCTCTATTTTAAAAACCGAGCTCTGGCACCTCTACAAATCCCTACTTCCCACTGCGAAGGGCCTATCTATTTACTTTTATGTTGAGTCATCACCCTTCTTATTTAAAAGCACCCGCTGGTGTAACACCCCGGTTGTAACTTCCCATATTTGTAACTCCAACTCTTGCCATTTTCGGCATTGTGATATGATATTCCCTCCGTGGTTGGGTTTCTGTCTTTCGTTTTGCATTTTGTTCATGTCATGCATTTCATATCATGTCATCATGTGCATATCATTTGCATACGTGTTCGTCTCATGATTCCGAGCATTTTCCCCGTTGTCCGTTTTGCAATCCGGCACTCCTATGTCCCCCGGCGTCCCCTTTTACATTTTTCCGTGAGCGGGTACTAAACTTTCTTGGAATGGGCCGAGGTTTGTCAAGTGGCCTTGGTACACCAACGGTAGACCACCTGTCAATTTTCGGGTCATTTGGAGCTCGTTTGGTATTCCAACGGTTAACCGCACTCTCGCAAAGGCCTCTTTTAAGTTGCAGCCCAACACCCCTTCAAAACATCCCAATAACCCATCTAAGTCACTTCCATGCTCTCCGTCGTTCGATCACGATCGTGTGGGCGAAAACTGTGCTCAATTTGGAGCTCCCTAGCCTCCTCTACCTCTATTTAAAGGCCCCCCATTTCCAAATCCCGGATCACTCCACCCCTAACCCTAGCCCCGCTCCTCTCCGCGCCGCCGGACACGTCCGGGCGGAGCCGGACGCGTCCGCGCCGCCGCCCGCAACCAACCATGGCGCGCCACGTGCGCGCCCATCGCCGCCGCCGCCCGGCCAGCGCTCATGGAGGAAACCCTCCAGCTTGCCGCCCGCCGCACGCCCCGCGCCAGCGCGCCCGACCCGCCGCCCGCCTCGGCCGTCCGCCGCCCGAGCCGGACCTACGCCGCCGTCGCCCAGCCGCCTCGCCGCCTCGGCCTTGGCGGCGCCATTGCCGCCACGCCGATCGCCGCCGGATCCGCCGCCCCGCCGCTCCCTTCCCAGCGCCCGTTCGGCGAGCCGCCGGCCCCGCCTCGGGTCACCTCGAGCCGGATCCGATCGGACCGAAGGGTTGACTTTCCCCTCCCCCCGATTTCCTCCAAGTCTTTTATCCTGGCAGATATTTGTTGCATTTTCATCATGCCATAACTCCGCACCCGTGGCTCCGTTTTGGGCGTATAGCATACGAATTGTTCGCCTCGATGAGTAGATCATTTCATCTCATTGCATCATTTTCATTTGAGCTCATCTTGGTGCCCGAAATGCTGTTAGAAGAGGGCTATGTGATGTTAGTTTCTGTTTCTTAACAGAACATGCACTTTTGTCATTTTTGCCATGATTGATGTGTGCACCCTATGATCTTGAGTCCTACATGTGTTTTGTAATATGCCATGCCATCTTTAAAGGGGTGTATGCCATGTATTTTTGTGATCTCTGTGGTGACTAGCACAAGCATGCAAACTAGGCTTCATGATGTTGCTGATTTCAGCCCCTGTTTTGCTGATATTTTTATGCCATGTTAACTTGATGCTACAGAGAGTTCCATGCATATTTTGAGATACTTCATTAAGGATGTTTTGAACATATGGTTATGCTCTATCCATCCATTCCCTTTTTTGCAATTATGGAGTGCCATAGCTTAAGTCAATCGAGCTCTACTTTTGCTATAAAATGTTTCCTGGCAGATTGTTTACATGTTATTCAATTTTGCCAAGGTTGTTGTAGTTGATCCGTGTATGCTATGATGTTGTTCTTGCCATGTATAGCTTCTATCATGTCTTCTTGATGGATGTATGCTTAGTTTATCATGAAATGCTCTGTAGTGAGTGCATCGAGCTCTTAAACATGCCTACTTGCTATGTTTACGTGGGTGCCATCATATCTTCTGATCCTTTTTGGCTCATGATCTGTAAGGGATTTTTGTTCTATGCTTTGAGTAGATTCATGCCATGCCTTGTTTTGCTATTATAAGTTCCTGTAGCATGCTGTTTGCTTTCTCTGAACATTGCTTCCTGATGCTGATTCTGCCATGTTTAGTATTTTCTCATATATTTTGCACTTTTGCCATGCTTGTTTGGACCTGTTATGGTGTGATTTAGCCGTAGCTCAGTGTTCATCTTTTGTCAAGCATCTTGAGTAGATCACTGCCATATGCTTTGCTGGTACGTTTGGGTGCAGTAGCTTAATTTCTTGTTGTTTGCTATGTGGTATCATGCTGTTAATGGCAGATTTGTGCCATTCTTGTTTTGCTTGTCATTTGCAAACCGTGCATCTGATTCCGGTGATCTTTATATCGATTTCAACCGAAATCATCTCATCTTTCCAGCGGCATACTTGGTTTTCCAAGTTGATGCCTGGTTCATAATTTTCCTTCCGGAGCACGCATATGCATTGCATCTCACATCTCGCATATCATGCCATATATAGCATCATGTTGTTTGTGCATTGCACCGTGACTTATTGTGGTTCCTTTGCTTGTGTTCTTGCTTTGGGTAGAGCCGGGAGACGAGTACATGAACGAGGAACCTGTTGAGAACGCTTACGAGGATCAAGCTTTCGACAACTCTGAGAACTTTGCAGGCAAGATGACCATACCCTCGAAATCACTTCTATCTTTGCTTGCTAGATGCTCGCTCTTTTGCTATGCCTATGCTACGATGCATATCACTTGCTTATCATGCCACCCATATTGCCATGTCAAGCCCCTAACCATCCTTTCCTAGCAAACCGTTGTTTGGCTATATTCTTTATCGCTTCGGCCCCTCTTATAGCGTTGCTAGTTGCGGTGAAGACGAAGTTTGTTCCTTGTTGGAACATGGAGATGTTGTTCCTTGTTGGAACATGTTTACTTGTTGGGGATATCACAATATATCTGCTATAATTAATGCATCTATATACTTGGTAAAGGGTGGAAGACTCGGCCTTATGCCTGGTGTTTTGTTCCACTCTTGCCGCCCTAGTTTCCGTCATACCGGTGTTATGTTCCTTGATTTCGCGTTCCTTACACGGTTGGGTGATTTATGGGACCCCTTGACAGTTCGCTTTGAATAAGACTCCTCCAAAGAAGGCCCAACATTGGTTTTACCATTTGCCACCTAAGCCTTTTTCCCCCGGGTTTTCGCGAGCCCGAGGGTCATCTTTATTTTAACCCCCCCCCCGGACCAGTGCTCCTTCGAGTGCTGGCCCGAACCGAGCCGCCTGCGGGGCCACCTCGGGGAAACTCGAGGCCTGGTTTTACTCGTAGCCTGTCTCATCCGGATGTGCCCTGAGAACGAGATATGTGCAGCTCCTATCGGGATTTGTCGGCACAATCTGGTGGCTTTGCTGGTCTTGTTTTATTGCTGTCGAAATGTCTTGTAGTCCGGGATTCCGAGACTGATCGGGTCTTCCCAGTAGAAGGAATATCCTTCATTGACCGTGAGAGCTTATAATGGGCTAAGTTGGGACACCCCTGCAGGGTATTATCTTTCGAAAGCCATGCCCGCGGTTATGAGGCAGATGGGAATTTGTTAATGTCCGGTTGTAGAAAACCCGAAGTTGACCTTATTTAAAATACACATCAACCGCATGTGTAACCGTGATGGTCTCTTCTCGGCGGAGTCCGGGAAGTGAACACGGTGTTGGAGTTATGTTTGACGTAAGTAGTTCAGGATCACTTCTTGATCGCTACTAGCTTCACGACCGTGCCTTGCTTCTCTTCTCGCTCTCTTTTGCGAATGTAGCCACCATATATGCTAGTCGCTTGCTGCAGCTCCACCTCACAACTCTGTTCTTCCTATAAGCTTAAATAGTCTTGATCTCGCGGGTGTGAGATTGCTGAGTCCCCGTGACTCACAGATTCTACCAAAACAGTTGCAGGTGCCGACGATGCCAATGCAGATGACGCAACCGAGCTCAAGTGGGAGTTCTATGACGAACGTGGTCGTTACTATGTGTCTTTTCCTGATGATCAGTAGTGGAGCCCAGTTGGGACGATCGGGGATCTGTGTAGCATTGGGGTAGTCTTCTTTTATTTTGGTTCTGTAGTCGGACCTTGAGTGTAATCTGGATGATGGATGTTTATTTATGTATTATGTGAAGTGGCATTGTAAGCCAACTATGTATCTCTTTCCCTTATGTATTACATGGGTTGTGTGAAGATTACCTCACTTGCGACATTGCTTTCAATGCGGTTATGCCTCTAAGTCGTGCTTCGACACGTGGGAGATATAGCCGCATCGAGGGCGTTACAGCTGGAGAGCACACTATTGTTTGCATTCATTATTATTGGTTTATATTGGGTATGACTTGACTGGATCTCTTCTACCATGAATTACAATATTTAGTCAGTCCTTGATCTTTGAAGGTGCTCTGCATTTATGTTTTGCGGTCTCAGAAAGGGCTAGCGAGATACCATTCCATTATATCATGTTATTATTATTTTGAGAAAGTGTTGTCATCCGAGTTTTGTTATTATAGCTCGCTAGCTGATTATGCTATTGATATGAGTAATTGTGAGATCTTTGTGTTATTGTGAGTATGGTTAGTTCATAATATTTGCGGAAACTTGAATGCTGGCTTTTCATGTTTACAACAACAAGAGCAAACAGAGTTTGTAAAAGTTTTTCTTTTTCTCTTTCAGTTTGTCAACTGAATTGCTTGAGGACAAGCAAGGGTTTAAGCTTGGGGGAGTTGATACATCTCCGTCGTCTCTAATTTTCCAAACACTTTTGCCCTTGTTTTGGACTCTAACTTGTGTGATTTGAATGGAACTAACCCAGACTGGCATTGTTTTCAGCAGAATTGCCATGGTGTTGTTTTCATGCAGAAAATAAAAGTTCTCGGAACGACCTGAAACTCCACGGAATGTCTTAGGATAATTAATAAAAAATCCTTGTCAAAGAAGAAGACCAGGGGCCCACACTGTCCCACGAGGGTGGGGCGCCTCGGGCGCCCCCCTACCTTATGGGCCCCAGTGACCCTCCGGCGCCAACTCCAACTCCATATATTGGCCTTCGGAGAAAAAAATCAGAGAGAAGAAATCATCAGCGTTTTAAGATACGGAGCCGCCGCCAAGCCCTAATCTCTCTCGGGAGGCTGATCTCGAGTCCGTTCGGGGCTCCGGAGAGGGGGATTCGTCGCCGTCGTCATCATCAACCATCCTCCATCACCAATTTCATGATGCTCACCGCCGTGCATGAGTAATTCCATCGTAGGCTTGATGAATGGTGATGGGTAGGATGAGATTTATCATGTAATCGAGTTAGTTTTGTTAGGGTTTGATCCCTAGTATCCACTATGTTCTGAGATTGATGTTGTTATGACTTTGCTATGCTTAATGCTTGTCACTAGGGCCTGAGTGCCATGATTTCAGATCTGAACCTATTATGTTTTCATGAACATATGTGAGTTCTTGATCCTATCTTGCAAGTCTATAGTCACCTACTATGTGTTATGATCCGCAACCCCAAGTGACAATAATCGGAACCACTCCCGGTGATGACCATAGTTTGAGAAGTTCATGTATTCACTATGTGCTAATGCTTTGTTCCGGTTCTCTATTAAAAGGAGGCCTTAATATCCCTTAGTTTCCAATAGGACCCCGCTGCCACGGGAGGGTAGGACAACAGATGTCATGCAAGTTCTTTTCCATAAGCACGTATGACTATATTCGGAATACATGCCTACATTACATTGATGAACTGGAGCTAGTTCTGTGTCACCCTATGTTATGACTGTTACATGATGAACCACATCCGGCATAATTATCCATCATTAATCTGGTGCCTACGAGTTTTCCATATACTGGTTCTCGCTTATTTACTTTTCTGTTGTTACTGTTACAATCACTACAAAATACCAAAAACACTACTTTTGCTGTCTTTACTTTTGTTACCATTGCCACCACTATCATATTACTTTGCTACTAAACACCTTGCTGCAGATACTAAGTTTCCAGGTGTGGTTGAATTGACAACTCATCTGCTAATACTTGAGAATATTCTTTGTCTCCCCTTGTGTTGAATCAGCAAATTTGGGTTGAATACTCTACCGTCGAAAACTATTGCGATCCCCTATACTTGTGGGTTATCAAGACCTTTTTCTGGCGCCGTTGCCGGGGAGCATAGCTCTATTCCTTGAGTCACTTGGGATTTATATCTGCTAGACACTATGAAGAACTTGAAAGACGCTAAGACCAAGATTTTTCCCTCAACTACGAGGGGAGGTAAGGAGCTGCCATCTAGCCTTGCACTAGAGTCTCCTACATTATAAGTAAGCTTATGACGCCCTAAACCTGCTACTGCTATGAATTACGATATGTCGCATGTTATTGATGATGCCACTTACGCTATGCGTGATACTTATGATGAAACCACTTCTATGCTTGATACTCATGCCCTTGGTGAATTTCTTGATGAGAAAATTGCTAGGACTAGAGAAAGAGAAATTATTGCACCTGAATACAATGATGAGAGTGATGATGAAAATATGCCTCCTATTCCTGAAGGTTATCTTTTTGATGCAGAATCTTCTGCAGCCATTTTGGTTGCCAGGATAGATATGAACTTAAGAGGTTGCTAGTTAAATGGAGTAAAGAATCTCTTAGAGATAGGATGAGACCCGACCCTGCTTTTGCTACTTCACCTATTTGCGTTCCCGATAAGGATTATTATGATTTTTCTGTTGATCCAGATATAATTACTTTGGTTGAATCTAATCCTTTCTATGGCTATAAATCTGAAACTGTTGTGGCACATCTTACTAAGTTGAATGATATAGCTGCCCTGTTTACTAATAATGAGAGATCGCGCTACCTTTATTTACTCAAAATATTTCCGTTCTCATTAACTGGTGATGCTAAGATATGGTTTAATTCTCTTGATCCTGGTTGTGTCCAGGATATGATTTATTACTTCTCTGCTAAATATTTTCCTGCTCATAAGAAACAAGCAGCCTTGAGGGAAATATATAACTTTGTGCAAATTGAAGAAGAGAGTCTCCCACAATCTTGGGGGAGGCTTCTCAAGTAACTTAATGCTTTGCCTGATCATCCTCTTAAGAAACCTGAAATACTTGATATCTTTTATAATGGACTAACCGATGCTTCCAGAGATTACGGATAGTTGTGCTGGTTCTCTTTTTCGGGAAAGAACACGGATGAAGCTGAAATTCTATTGAACAATATGTTGACAAATGAAAATAATTGGGCACCTCCCGAGCCAGCTCCTGAGCCAATTTCTGAGCCAATTATTGAGCCTATTCCTAAACCAACTCCGAAGAAGAGAGGTGTTCTATTTCTCAGTCCTGAAGATATGCAAGAGGCAAAGAAATCTATGAAAGAAAAAGGTATTAAAGCTGAGGATGTTAAGAATTTACCTCCTATTGAAGAAATACACGGTCTTAATCTACCGCCTGTTGAAGACGTATATGATCTCAATTACTTATTTACTGAAGAACCTCCCGATATCCCGACACAGGTAGTAAAGGTAAATTCTCTCTATAGATATGATAAAGCTGAAGTCCCTCCTACTAAAATTGCTAGTCAGTGCTTGGATGAGTTCGATAACTTTATGTTTAAGCAAGATGACTTTAATGCTTATTTTGGTAGACAATTAAAACAAGATGCCTATATGATTAAACGCTTGGGCGATTATATGGCCGATATTAGAGGTGGACTTAAACTTGTTAGCAAACATGCTTCTATGGTTACCACTCAAGTAGAACAAGTACTTAAAGCCAAAAAAGAAGTGCTTGATGAAATGAATAGTAACAAAAATGATTATGATGTTAGAGTGGCTACTAGAACCGGTAGAATGACTCAGGAACCTTTGTATCCTGAAGGCCACCCTAAGAGAATCGAGCAAGATTCTCAGAGAAATGATATTGATGTGCCTAGTTCTTCTAAAAAGAATTAAAAGAAAAATGATAGGACTTTGCAAACTTCGAGTGAACCCATTGCTGAACCCCCTGAGAATCCAAATGATATTTCTATTTCTAATGCTGAAACACAATCAGGTGATAAACATGAACCTAGTGATAATGTTAATGATAATGTTCATGTTGATGCTCAACCTAGTAATGATAATGATGTAGAAGCTGAACCTGCTGCTGATCTTGATAACCCACAATCAAGGAATCAACGTTATGATAAAAGAGACTTCGTTGCTAGGAAACATGGTAAAGAAAGGGAACCATGGGTTCAAAAACCCATGCCTTCTCCTACGAAACCATCCAAGAAAAAGGATTATGAGGATTTTGAGCGCTTTGCTGAAATGATTAGACCTATCTTTTTGCGTGTCACGATTAAGCGATGTGCTCAAAACAAATCCTTATTCTAAGTATATGAAGGATATTATTACTAATAAAAGAAAGATACCTGAAGCTGAAATTTCCACCATGCTTGATAATTATGCTTTTAAGGGTGGAATACCAAAGAAACTTGGAGATCCCAGAGTACCTACTATACCATGCTCCATTAAGAGAAATTATGTTAAAACTGCTTTGTGTGATCTTGGAGCAGATGTTAGTGTTATGCCTCTCTCTTTATATCGTAGACTTGACTTGAATAAGTTGACACCTACTGAAATATCTTTGCAAATGGCTGATAAATCAACTGCTATACCTGTCGGTATTTGTGAGGATGTGCCTGTTGAGGTTGCAAACCGTTACTATTTTAACGGACTTTGTTATTCTTGATATTCCTGAGGATGATAGTATGTCTATTATTCTTGGAAGACCTTTCCTTAATACTGCAGGGGCTGTTATTGATTGCAACAAATGCAATGTCACTTTTCATGTTAATGGCAATGAGCACACGGTACAATTTCCGAGGAAACAACCTCAGGTTCACAGTATCAACTCTATTGGAAAAATTCCATCGGTTATATTCGGAGGTTTTGAATTTCCTCTCCCTACTGTCAAGAAAAAGTATGATATACTTATTGTTGGGGATTTTCATATCCCCATTGAGGTAACTTAGTGCTATTCGAAATTTCTCCGGTTCCGTGTTAATCGGAATGAGCTCGTTAACAAGACTTGATCAACCATGTTAGTGGATTCTTTTTTATGAACACGAGATGGATGAAATTAGAAGCACAACCTTGTGTACCCTCTTTATATTTTTTGTTATTTAGTAGAAATAAAGTAAAATAGTACTTTTATGTCTGTCTCCCGACTTATCCGTGCAATATAAAAATATCCCGAAAATAAAAGTCCTCAGAAGGCCATGCCAATTTAATATGATTTTTTCGGAAATATTTAAGAATTTACTGTGCAAAAATCACCGCGGGGGGAGCTGCCACCTGGTCACGAGGGTGGAGGGCGCGCCCTACCCCCTGGGCGCGCCCCCTGCCTCGTGGTCCCATGGTGGCCCTCCTCCACTTATTCCTGCACCCATCTTCTTCCTCTGCCCCACACAAACACGAAAAACCAACTCAAGCACGAGTTCCAGCCCCCGTCGTTGTGATTTTCGATCTCCTTGCTCAAAGCACCTCTCGCGAAACTGCTTGGGGAGATTGTTCCTTGGTATGTGACTCCTCCATTGGTCCAATTAGTTTTTGTTCTAGTGCTTTATTCATTGCAAATTTGTGCTGCATAAGTGACTATGTTCTTGAGCTTGCATGTCAAATTTATATGGTTCCAAGTAGTTCCAATGCTTTATATAGGCTCTAGGCACTTGCAGGAGTTGTTGCTATCAATTTTATTGAAGTTGGTTCACTTTTATTTGAAGTTACTAAAAATTTCATATTGCTTCAGAAATAATGAAGAGACTTTTGAGGGGCTCGTCGAGCCGGAGTTCGAAGGAAAAACAAAAGGAAGAAGAACAGAAGCCCAATTTTAATTTGCCTCGCACCGCGGAGGTCCGGCCGTGTGAATGGCCTTCCGATGACTTCTTGAGGAGAGCTGGGATTTATGAAGATTTCTATTTATTAATTGAGAATGCTGGCCTCACCGACTTCCTCCGCGACCAACATCATCAGTATCTGTCGGTGTACTAGAGTAGGGGTACCCTAGTATCCCGAACTCGTGCACGGGCAGTTGCAGCACCCCGCGGCAAGGCTTGCCGGGTGACCGCCAAGGTCCTCCGTGGTTCCTTTGGAGCCATTCAAGAACAAAGTATTCAAGCCAAGGAGACAAGACCCCGGCAAGAGGAGCTTGTCGGGAAGGCCAACCAAGGCATCTCAAGGAACTTGCCGCGACTCGCCACGCGTCCCGGCAAGGCCCGGCGAGCGACATGCTTCCGGACGCGACAAGGCAACAACCGCGGCAAGGCGCTTGCCGCGACTCGCCACGCGTCCCGGCGAGGCCCGGCGAGCGACAAGCTTCCGGACGCGACAAGGCAACAACCACGGCAAGGCACTTGCCGCGGCAGACTACCACTCTGTCCCTGCGCTCCAGCACATCCACTAACGTGTCGCCAGGACCTTTCGGTAGCAGCGCGTGGCAAGAGGCTTTATGCCAGCGGTGATGCGGTGGCAAGCAACGCCGACAAGATTGCCATCGTGGCAAGCGGTGGCGCCCGACGGTCCCTGTTTGCCTTTGTTTGGGCGACGTAGACGGGCATTTAATGCCTTTGTCCCCTGCCGTCAGGGTTAGGTATGATACACTGTACAGGTAGTTGTACCAACCGCAACTCCTTTTCCATTTTTACCCTTGTCTACGTTGCCACCTGTCGGAGACCCCTTGAGCATATAAAAGGAGGCCCATGCGCAACGTAGAGAGGGGTTCGAAACCAGAAAACACCCACGCTAGGTCTCGTTAGCAGCTGGTGTGTACTGTAGCACTCAGCGCTCCCAAGCAAGAACTCAATACACTCAGACATGCAGCAGTAGGAGTGTTATCTCTCCGGAGAGCTCCGAAGCTGGGTAAACTGCTCGTGTGCTTCGCCTCGATCTGCTCTTCGTGCGATCTCCGCCCCCCGCCGAACCGAAAGGGGCTCGGTCCGCCGGTCCCATAGGTGTTCGTGGATCAGCTTCCCCGACATCTTTGGCGCGCCAGGTAGGGGGCGTCGAGATTGTGTGAACCTGATCCGGCGTTCACACGAGCTACATCTTCATCTTCTTCATCGACATGCCACCGAAGAAGAAGGCTTCGGCGGCAGCGGATCCGTCCAAGTCGATCCCACCACCACCGGAGCAAACGGGTGGTGGGGTAGACGCCGGTGGAAGAACGGGCGTCGACGAGGGAGCCCACGGTGCTGCCAGGTCCAAGGACAAGGCTGCGCAGACCTCGGTGTCAAGATACATGCACCGCGCCCATCTCAGAGGCGCGGGACCGACAGCGTCATGGTACTCGCAGTACCATACGTTCGTTGGGCCAAGATCGAGCTGGTGGATCTCGGGATGCTCAAGACCAGCATGCACGCCAACAGGCTGGCACGAGCGAGGCACGGTCGCCCGGACGGGATACTGCTCCTTCTAACATAGTTAGAAGTCCGAGCATATCCCGCTCCTCGCGCCGTTCGCCACTGCCACCCACCACTCCAGCAGAAGCTTTGGCGAGAGCTCAACTGCTCCTGGATTACCCTCCAACGGCAGACAAGGTCGATGAATGGAGGGCCACCATTCAGAGTCTCATCGGCTTTGCCAACGGCGACACTCCGCGGCAACCGAGTGCATCGCTGCCGCGGCAGGACTGCCAAGCACGAGCCGGTGGCGATGAAACCGGGGGGTGCAACCACCATGCACTCTCCACCCCGAAGGCCAAGATCGCCGACTCGCCGGATCCACCTCGACAGCGACTCCAACGCATCATCAGATCCACGAGCTCGTCGCGATCAGCGCCAAGTTCTTCACGAAGCGACAAGAAGAAGACGCTCGAACTCGCATCGAGTGTCAAGAGAAGCGCGGCGTCAATCGGACCAGCGCTACCGGGCCCTCTGTCGACATGCATGCGCCAGGGGAACCAGGCGACTTGCCGTCGCGGTAGAAGCTGCCCTGCGTTCACTCGTGAGCTGCGGCAAGTCCATGGCCCAAAGAAGAAGAATTTCAAGCCGACGTATCAGAGAAGTACGACGGCAAGACGCATCCGTCGGAGTTCCTCAGCATCTACACCATCGCGGTGCAAGCTACCGGGGGGCGGGACGACAAGATCTTGGCTAACTACTTCCCGCTGGTACTCAAGCCCAATGTCAGATCCTGGCTCATGCACTTGCCGGACAACTCCATATCCTCCTGGACAGATCTATGCCATCAGTTTGTCGGCGCTTTACAGGTGCCACAAGCCTCATGGTCAAGAGAGTGACCTTCATCCGCTTTCGCCCGGAAGGAAGGAGAGCCCTGCGCAAATACATTCAGAGATTCAGCCACAGACAAAGACAACATCCCAGATGTCCACCCTGCCGCGGTAATCAGCGCGTTCCATCAGAACATGCGCAACCGCAGGATGAGGGAGGAGATGGCGATGTGCAAGATCAGAGACGTCAGTGAGCTATATGCCCTGGCCGACAAGTGTGCACGTGCTGAGGAAGGGAGGAAACTCCCCAGAGAGAATACAGAAGTAGGAGGATCGATGGTGAGGAGACTGCCCGGCAAAGAAGAACCGGTGGAACAACAGGAAGAAGAAAGGCAAAGATGTGCTAGTTGTTGAGTAGTCCGCAACGGAGGTGGCGCCAAGAAAGCCAAAGCTGGTAGCTCCGGCAAGGAGATTGCCGCGGCACCAACTACTGTGCCGTGGCAGCCGCCCGACAAGCGTGACGGCGCCAACAAGCAGTATTGCAAGATCCACCGCACCAAGGGCCATGACCTCCAGAGCTGCAAGAAGGTCGAGCAGCTTGTCGAGCAGCAAAAGGCTGAATACGAGCGACGCGACAAGGAGAAGGCCCAAGAAGGTGCTGGAGGATCCGGCAAGAAAGTCCCGGCCGAGGAGGACGCCGCGGCAAGGCCAAGCAGCGGCAAGGAGACAGACCTCCCCGCGGCCGCGACAAGGATGAAGATGACGACGACGATGAAGATATGGATGACGAAGAGACCGATGAGCAGGAGTTCCAGAAAGCCACAGAGGTCTTGTGCGTTGACGGCGGTGCTTCTCTGCATACTTCACACCGCCAGCTCAAGCAGTGGATGCGGGAAGTCAATGCGGCAGAACCATCCGCCGAGTCACGCAAGCCTACGAAATGGTACAAGACGCCTATCATCTTTTGATATTGAGGACCACCACGATCGCATAATCTGCGGTCGGGTGCTTGCCGATGTTGGTTTGACCAACTATCCGCAACCTCAAGGTCACTAAGATGCTAGTTGACGGCGGGGCCGGCTTGAACCTGATCTCCTCCGCGGTACTCCAGAAACTCCAGATCCCTGATGGCGAGCTCGAAGAGACCGGCACATTCCAAGGAATCAATCCGGGAAGGAGCAAGCTGAAGGGAAAGATCACGTTGCCGGTGACATTTGGAAGCGAGTTGAACTTCAGGATCGAGAGGGTCACTTTTGGCGTTCTTGACTTTCCATTGCCTTACAATGGGATACTTGGTCGCCCAAAGACTCGCCAAATTCATGGCGGCCTCTCACTATGCATACAACATGCTGAAGATGCCAGGCCCGATAAGTGTCATCGCTGTCCCTGGCGACAAGAAGGATGCTCTTATCTGCGCCGACAAGATCTACCGGGAAGCAGCAGCCGCAACAGATCACAAGTCACTTGCCGTTGAAGCTCCCGGGGCGAAGAAGAAGACCAAGTCCGGCAAGAGTTCTGATGCCCACTCCGGCAAGAGCACCTCTTCGGAGTGCTGCGCTACCGTCGAGGACGCACCATCGAGCTCCACCGGCAAGTGTAAGAAGACAATGGCAGCTCCACCAGAGACCAAGAAGGTGTCCGCCAAGGAGGATGGCACTGGTGGTACCTTCACCATCAGTGCCACTCTCGACCCTAAATAGGAAGGCGCGCTCGTTGCTTTCCTGCGGGCGAACGTCGACGTATTTGCATGGCAACCGTCTGACATCCCCGGTGTTCCCAGGAAAGTAATCGAGCACCATCTTGCCGTCTGTCCTCATGCGCGGCCCGTCAAGCAGAATTTCAGGAAGCAGGCAGTGGAGCGCCAAGAATTCATCGCAGAAGAAATCAAGAAATTGGAAGCAGCAGGCCTTGTCAGAGGAGTGCTCCATCCTACGTGGTTGGCCAATCCTGTAGTCATGCGCAAGGCAAACGGGAAATGGAGGCTTTGTATCGACTTTACCGATGTTAATAAAGCTTGTCCCAAAGACCCATTTCCCTTGCCGCGCATTGATCAGATTGTCGACTCCACGGCCGGATGTGACTTGCTTTCATTTCTTGATGCATACTCAGGATATCATCAGATCTTCATGGCAGAAGAAGATGAGGAGAAAACCGCATTCATCACCCCATGTGGCACCTACTGTTTTGTACGGATGCCTTACGGTTTAAAGAATGCTGGTTCAACATTTGCAAGAGTAGTCCATGACGCTTTTGAGCCGCAAATACACAGAAATGTGGAAGCCTACATGGATGACATAGTGGTCAAGAGCAAGGACAAGGCGACTCTGATTCAAGATTTAGACGAAACCTTTGCAAATCTGCGCAAGATCGACCTCAAGATCAACCCCGAGAAGTGTGTGTTTGGAGTCCCTCCGCAAGCTTCTCGGGTTCTTCATCTCAGCGGGGAATTGAAGCCAATCCCGACAAGATCAAGGCCATTGAGCAGATTGAAGCACCAAAGCGCGTCAAGGATGTACGAAGACTTGCCAGTTGCATAGCTGCTCTCAGCAGGTTTATCTCTAGGTCTACTGAGCGCGCCCTGCCGTTTTTCAAAATATTGAAAAAGGCAGGTCCAATGAAATGGACTCCGGAAGTGGAGGCTGCGCTGCAGGACTTAAAGAGATACCTGTCCTCCACTCCAATACTTGTCGCACCTAAGGCACAAGAGAAGTTGCTGCTATATATAGCGGCAACCAATCAAGTGGTTAGTGATGCGTTAGTAGCGGAGAGGGAGGCGGATGATGAGCCAACAACCACGGCAGATGCATCCAGCGACAAGCAAGGGACCTCACCGGCAAGCTCTGGTCCCGACAAAGATGGATCTGCACAGGCATGTGAGAAGATACAGAAAAGAATGGTGCAGCGCCCAGTTTACTTTGTCAGTTCCCTTCTGCAGGGGGCTAGGTCAAGGTACTCTGGTGTGCATAAATTGCTTTTCGGCCTTCTCATGGCCTCGAGAAAGCTGCGCCATTACTTCCAAGCACATGAGATCACAGTCGTCACTCGTTTTCCACTGAAGAGGATACTGCAAAATCCAGAAGCAACAGGCAGGATTGTCGAGTGGGCACTGGAACTGTCAAGCTTTGGCCTCAAGTTTGAGAGCACTTCAACTATCCAAAGCAGAGCATTGGCGGAGTTCATAGCAGAATGGACGCCAACACCAGATGAAGAAATTCCAGAAACGAGCATCCCCGTCAAGGAAGCAAGCAAAGAGTGGCTGATGTACTTTGATGGTGCCTTCTCGCTGCAAGGCGCCGGTGCTGGCGTGCTGCTTATCGCACCCACCGGAGAGCACCTCAAGTACGTAGTCCAGATGCACTTTCCCAAGGAGCAAGCAACAAACAATACTGCAGAGTATGAAGGTTTGCTTGCCGGTCTCAGGATCGCAGCAGACCTTGGGATCAAGAAGCTCATTGTCAGGGGTGACTCACAGCTTGTCGTCCGCCAAGTAAACAAGAGTTATCAGAGTCCGTTGATGGAAGCTTACGTTGATGAAGTAAGAAAGTTAGAAGAGCACTTTGACGGCCTACAAATGGAATATGTTCCAAGAGCTCAGAACGACATTGCCGATGGCCTGTCGAAGTGCGCCGCACTTAAGTTACCTGTGGAACCAGGGATCTTTGTGCTCAAGCTGACACAACCGTTTGTAACGCCATCAAATGGACAGAGCAAGAAGAGGAAGTTGATTTCAGGTGACTATTTTCCGGCAGAGCTCCCCGAAGCCGCTGCCAAGAAGGTCCTCAAGATCAACACCGAAGGTGCTGAGGAGCAATCTGCTCCGACAAGCCCTAGGGTTTGTTCCATTGAAGCACACGCTCTCAACAAGTTTTGCTCCGGCAAGCTTGCCGGGGAACGTCAAGCTTCGGCTGAGCCCCATATTCTCGCTGTAGAAGCGGATGTTCCCGCAGCAACAGATGTGCCTTTAGTCCTTGTTGTCGAGCCGCAAGCTCCAGCATGGGCACAGCAAATTGTCCGTTCCTTCAGACAGGAGAACTTCCCGAAGAGCAAGAAGAAGCGGAAAGAGTAGCCCGGCAGTCAAGTATGTACCAGTTTGTCGACGACACACTGTACAGAAGAAGACTCAACGGCGTGAAATTGAAGTGTATTCACCAGGAAGACGGACAAAAGCTGTTGGCAGAGATACATGGAGGCATATGTGGTCACCACATTGGCGTAAGAGCACTTGCCGGCAAAGCATTCCGGCAAGGTTTCTTTTGGCCGACAGCCCTCCAGGATGCAACTGCACAAGTAACCAAGTGTGAAGCGTGCTAGTTCCATTCCAAGCAGATACACCAGCCAGCTCAAGCTCTCCAGACGATCCCTTTATCCTGGCCACTTTCATTGGGGCTCGACATCCTCGGCCCCTTTCCCCGAAGTTGTCGGGGCTTTGAGTACTTGTATGCGTTGCAATCGACAAGTTCACAAAGTGTCCGAATCGGAAGCGATGAGGAAGGTGACAGCACGCCGTGATCAAGTTCTTCAGGTCGATTGTTTGCCGTTTCGGGATCCCTAACAGGGTCATCACCGACAACGGCACGCAATTCACGAGCCGCACCTTCATGCAGTACGTATAAGATCTTGGCGCCAAGGTCTGCTTCGCTTCTGTTGCTCATCCGAGAAGTAACGGTCAAGCGGAGAGGGCGAATGCTGAAGTGCTGCGCGGACTCAAGACCAGGACTTTCGACAGGCTGCACAAGTGCGGAAGAAACTGGATTGAGGAGCTGCCGGTGGTTCTTTGGTCGATCAGGACGACGCCAAATCGAGCCATCGCCGTACACCTTTCGCTCTAGTCTATGGAGCAGAGGCAGTTCTCCCCACGGAACTCGTGATACGGGTCACCTCGAGTGCTCGCTTATGATGAGCTCGAGCAAGAGCGATTGCGACAAGATGACGACCGCTCCTTGAGGAGGACCGTCTTCGCCGCCAGACGAGCTGCTCGATATCGCCAAGCTTTGCGCCGCTACCATAGCCGCAGTTAGTGCCAAAAGTCTCGAGGAAGGCGACCTTGTTCTTCGCCGCGTTCAGTCCGCCAAGAATTCCAACAAGTTGACGCCTTGAAGTGGGAAGGCCCTTACCGGGTGAAACGAAGTCACTAGGCCTGGCGCTGTCCGCCTTGAGACCGAAGATGGCATTCCGGTGAGCAACTCACGGAACATTGAGCATCTTCGTAAGTTTTACCCGTAGGGCGCGGTTGCCGGAACCTGTTCTGGCAACCACCTTTTGTACAAGTCTTGCCGATGTTGCATGTAATCCTTTGCACAAAGCCGGGCGCAGACCCCGTGCATAAGTAAAGCTCACGTGCTCTGCACATCTTGTCAATTTCATGCTTTCTACTTTATTTTTGCATGCATTATCTGACATTTTGTGCAGCGCCTATCTCCGATAAGCAATAACGAGCCGTAAGGCTCCATATCTTTATTTTTCTCTTCTTTCTCTTTCTCAAAGAAAGGAAGGTTCCCTCGCCCACAAGTTTGCCGGGGGGAAAGGAGAAGATAACGGTGTGGACCAAACGTCGCTCGAGGAAGTTTCGCCTTACCGGGAAGCAAACGACAGAAAAGCTAAGTTGCTAAAGTTTGAGCAATCAGTTTTAAAATTTTTAAGTTATTCTCCTCGAACGACCGTACTTTGTATGGAAAACCTGTGCGCGGAGGAACCAACTCGTGGCTAGTTGCGCCCTTACTTTGTTTCGAGTCCGCTCAACAACTTAAGTGAGCTGCGACTAGTTGCGACAAGGTTTCTTGTCGGTAGCGGCACCGCCAAGAAGTCAGCCGACGTCTCCGCACTCAGCAACATGCTAAGGTGCTGCGCCAACAAGTTCCCTAAAAGCGAGGGCAAAAACATACAAAGGAAGGTATCAAGTAAAGGAAATAACATAGCAATCACTACCGAAATAGAGTTATATTACAAGATAGCTTGTCGCAGCTCTAATAGATTGTTCTCATAACATGACCAGCAGCGGCAAGAAAAAGAGAAAACGGGCGGCCTAATCTACGCGATCGCCATCAACCCTCTTGATCCCGCTCACCCTGTCCATGATGGGTGCGACAAGGGTCTTGAGCGCCTCCGCATCAGCATCCGGCGGCAAGGACTTGAGGACGTTGGTGAGGTTGAGGCCTGGATTGCGGAAGGCCACCTTCATCACACCTTTGAAGAGCTCCTCACAGATCTGGCGCGACTCGTCGGCCAGCTGCTTTGGGATCTCTTCCCGGAGTCGCTGGAGGGCCGTCGCCACGCCTTTGAAGAACAAGCTGAGCTTGGCGCTGGGTTGGAGGTGCTCATCGGAGGAATACCCAAGATCTTCCATCCCCAGCTGCGCCAGCTCCCTGTCGATGGCTGCGGCAACATCCACGAGACCCTCGGTCCAGTGCTCCACATTCTCCCTAAAAGTGTTCCAGGCGGCAAGACTGCCAAAGAACGCCTCGTCGGCCTTGATCTTCTCCTTCAAGGCCACCTCCTGCCTCGGCGCCTGGCCCAGTGTCCCGAGTCAAGGTGGTCAGCTTCAACTCAAGATCTGCGCTGGAGTCCTTGGCGGCGCTAAGCTCCTTGCTCCTCTCGGCGAGACGGCCCTGCAGCTCGCCAAGAGTGTAGGCGTCCTTCTCGCGCTCATGCTTGAGTGCAGCAAGCTCCTCGCCGCTCTCCTTGAGATTGGCCTCGGCAGCTGCGGCAGCATCCTTTGCTTCCTTGAGAGCCCCGCCAAATGTTTGCTCGCGCGCGGCAAGATCCTCCTCATGGCTGTCAAGGTTAACCTTCCGCTGCGCCAACTCGCCTTCCTCAAGGCAGACTTTTCTCGGCAGCCAGCCGCTGTTGCTCTTCAACTTCAGCCTTCTCGAGGAGGAAGGCTTTACGCTCCTCGGCGATTTGCTCCCGCTCCTTTGCCAGGGATCGGAGAGCTTCCTGGTTGAGGCCCCGGAGCTCCTCCGCGCGCTTCTCTATGTCTGCTCCCGCCTTCGCGACAAGCGCTTCTTGGGACACCAGTTTTGCTTGTCGGGCGCGGTAGAGCGACAACAGCTTCTGCAGCAACTGCTCCTCCTCAGGCTCGCCACTGCTGCTGTCCGGCGCGTCGACCAGCGTCAGCCCAGCAGAGGCGAGCAGCTCTTCATCAAAGGATTCTCCTTCGGCCGGCGCCCTGGAGCTAGACGCCCAGGGAAGCTTGATGAAGACGCCATCGCCGGCCTTCAAATAGGCGTCGGGCTGGGGCTCTTGAACTGGCGCTTCTGAAAGCAGCGGAGGGATCGGCGGTCGGCGTAGCGCCTGACGCTCCTGCGGCCTCAGGGCCGTCAGTGCGATCACCGGACCCCTCGCCAGCTTCTGCGGCAGCAGCCTTGGCGGCCTCTTCGCCGGCGAGATCATCAGCGTCAGCTTCCTCTTCGGTGACAGCGGCGTCGTCCTCCTCGCCGGCGACCTCGGTCTCCACCGGCTCTGTGACAGATGGATCTGACGACCGGAAAGGAAAGAAAAGTTAAGCAAATATCCAAAAAAGAAAATCAGAAGAAGAAGAACCCAAGGGAAGTTTTCAAGCAAGAGGATTACCTGTACTAGGATCTGTAGCCGTGGTCTCAATCACCGGAAGGTCGCTGGTGCTATCCCTTGCCAGAGAACTGTCCCTTGCCGGAGAAGTCTCCCTTGCCGGAGAACGCTCCCTTGCCGGGGAATCCTCCCTTGGCGGTGTAGTCGAAGCAGATGGCATGTCGAGGCGGCTTCGTGGCACTCTGGTGGGGCTGCTCGCTCTACACAAACCAACAATGAGATATCGGCAAAGAAAGAGCACCCATGCACGCCTAATAGCGAGAAGTAAACCATATACTTACGCTGGGGCTGCGCTGGGGCTGCTTTGAGGAAGGGTTGCCGGGTCCGGCAAGGTGGTCCCGGACACGCCTCCTGCCGCTGGGTGGGTTCATCCTCGATGACAATCACCGGGACCTTGGCTCTCTTCGACGCTCTCTGGGCCAGCGTCCTGAAAAGGAATGGGTTCAGAGTGAAGCAAATCAGATACAAGACAAAGCAGCAAATTGAAGAACTACAAGTACAACGAAGAATCTTACTCTTCTTCTTCCTCGGAGCTGAGCGCGGAGAGGTCAAATTCTGGCTCGCCTCGGTGTGATGAGGTGGAGGAGTGGGTTCCCTTGGCCGCTTGGCGGGAAAAGCGGTGGTGCAGGAGGGCCCGCTCCAGTTGCCGCAGCGGCGTGAGGTGCTCCCGCGGCAACAGTGCTTGCCGCGGTGGAGCGCGTCGCGCGGCGCGGCGGCTGTTGGCCCGTCTGCTGCCCCGCTACGTCCCCGACCATGCGGAGACGCCTTCTTGGTGGAGCTGGGGGCTCCACTCGCGGCAAGCTGTCTGAAGGTGGGGAGGAGGCGCCCTCGGCGGGCTCGCTCGACTCATCTTCGGGCCCGACAAGCTCTTCCTCACCGGCAAGCTCCCCTCGCTCGACAAGGCTTGCCGCCTCTGCTGCCTCTGCCTCCTCCACGGTGAATCCGAACTTCGCCTGGCGGCCGCTGCTGCCGCCTCTTCCAGCCTGGTGGCGATGCGCTGCATCTCATCGTCAGTGGTGTCGCGGGTGAGGCTCCTCTGTTCATCGGGGCGGACCGGCACTTCTACCAGGCCGTCAAAGAATGCCCGCACGACGTCATCTGCAGGCTCTTGCCAAGTTGGGACAATTCCATGTGAGTCGCACAGCGGCATCATTGCACGGATGCGGTCGAGCGAGGAATTGTTGCACAGCGGAACGACACCCCTCGGCAGCATGAACCATTCGGGATGATCAGGATCGTGCTTGAACAGTTCCAAGAGCATCGCGGCCCGGTTCCAAGACAAAGTGAAGTTGAAGTTGAGGCCCGGCGCAGCTTCATGATATCCGCCAGATTCTGGAACTCCCGGTGCGGGTCTCCTCCTCTCTGCAGGGGCGGCGCGCGGACGAAGAAAATCCGCGCCAAACGGCGCCTCGGTGAGCCCGGCAAGTCTAAGGCGAGGATCCGGTGACGGCAATCTTCAACCTAGCGTCTTACGGGGCCACGCTTACTCCAATCGTTGTCACAAGACTATTGGGGTTTGGCGCTGGGCGGTAAAGGGCTGCGGGTTCTCCTCAACAATCCAGCACCAGTCTGCCCTCCATTCCTCCCACTTGCTGCGGAGCTCTCCCTCTAGATAAGCTTCCTTCTTGCCAATCCTCGAGATCCAAGCGATTCCGCCGGCAAGAGGCTCCCTCTCTCAACTCGGGGCATAAAGAAGTGGCGGAAAAGAGCTACGTTTGGATAGACTCCGACAAAGTTTTCGCAGAGATGTGCGAAAACTGCCATGGTCAGAACGGCATTGGGGGTGAAGTCAAGGAGGCGGAACCCGTAGGTGTTCATGATATCACAGAAAAAGTCAGAGAAAGGCGGGCAGAGCCCGCAGTAGAAGAACAGCACGAAGAAAGGGTATCCATTCGAAGCCAGTTCCGAAGCGGCAGCTGGGAGTACCTTCATGCGCGGATGCGCTCGCGTCTCCGTCGACCAGAAGAGGTAGTAGTACTCCCTCAGATCCTTCGCGACGAGCTGAGGGGGGAAGATTGCCCGCTCCTTTCGCAGCACCGCGAGCCGCTGCGCCTCGGCCGACTTCACGGCCTTCCCCTTGTCGACTTTTGGAGCCATGGCGGAGGTGGTGGGGGAGATCGACGGCGTTGGTGATGCTGGTGGCGATGAAGTGAGCGCTGCTCTCTTTTCAGCCTTGGGAAGAAGGGGGAGCAGCGGAGGTTTTGGAGATTGGAACAAAGAATCGGGCGAGGTGGGCGAACTGCCCCTGTTTCCCCTGCTTATAAAGAGGGAGGGGGCAGACGTTCCATCTTTCCGAATAAAGAACCCACCCACGATCTCTCCCACGACGCCGCATTCGACGCGTGCCGTTCATGGGGGATGTGGTGGGTCCGGAGTGAGTTACGGCGTAACCCAGGCCGCGCGTGCCCGTGCCCTATTTTGGACCTCGCCCAACAGCGCTCGGCACCGTGTTTGGCCCAGGCCCAGGGGCTCCTGTCGGTGTACTAGAGTAGGGGTACCCTAGTATCCCGAACTCGTGCACGGGCAGTTGCAGCACCCCGCGGCAAGGCTTGCCGGGTGACCGCCAAGGTCCTCCGTGGTTCCTTTGGAGCCATTGAAGAACAAAGTATTCAAGCCAAGGAGACAAGACCCCGGCAAGAGGAGCTTGCCGGGAAGGCCAACCAAGGCATCTCAAGGAACTTGCCGCGACGCGCCACGCATCCCGGCAAGGCCCGGCGAGCAACAAGCTTCCGGACGCGACAAGGCAACAACCGCGGCAAGGCACTTGCCGCGGCAGACTACCACTCTGTCCCTGCGCTACAGCACATCCACTAACGTGTCGCCTCGACCTTTCCAGCGCTGCGTGGCAAGAGGTCGCGGCGGCCAGCGTGCGCGGTGGCAAGCGACGCCGACAAGATTGCCATCGTGGCAAGCGGTGGCGCCCGACGGTCCCTGTTTGCCTTTGTTTGGGCGACGAGACGGGCATTTAATGCCTTTGTCCCCTGCCGCCGTGGTTAGGTATGATACATCGCATGTGTAGCTGTACCAACCGCAACTCCTTTTCCATTTTTACCCTTGTCTACGTTGCCACCTGTCGGAGACCCCTTGAGCATATAAAAGGAGGCCCATGCGCAACGTAGAGAGGGGTTCGAAACCAGAAAACACCCACGCTAGGTCTCGTTAGCAGCTGGTGTGTATCAGAGCACTCAGCGCCCCAAGCAAGAACTCAATACACTCGGACATGCAGCGATGGGAGTGTTATCTCTCGGAGAGCTCCGAAGCTGGGTAAACTGCTCGTGTGCTTCGCCTCGATCTGCTCTTCGTGCGATCTCCGCCCCCCGCCGAACCGAAAGGGGCTCGGTCCGCCGGTCCCATAGGTGTTCGTGGATCAGCTTCCCCGACAGTATCTCTTACTCACAAATACTTTTGTGCAAAATTTCTACTTTTTCCCTAAGAATTCACCTCCATCGGTAGAATTTCATTTATATGACATTGTTAAGAGGATGCCACTAGCTGAATTCTGTGAGGTTTGCAATATACCTTTTGAGGGCAACTTGGATGAACCACACCGTAACGAGGTAGAAGCTTTTATTAACACTATCACGGTGGGAGAAACCAGGAAGGTTTCTGATGCAAGAATTACTAGCATACATTTTCCTGTTTTATGCTACTTTGCCTTATTTGCTAGTCGTTGCTTGATAGGTCGCGAAACTGTGGAAACCTTAGTATTCCTGACGTTATGATTTTGTTCCATGGTTTATACCGCAATAACTCTGTTAGTATGGGTGGAATTGTTGCTAGACGGTTAAGTCTGAACCGTACTAAGGGCCCCATCTTTGGAGGCATTTATGCCTCACGCCAAGCTGAACATTTTGAAATACCTATTAGGCATGAGGAGAAAGAGGAAACATCGCTGCCATGTGCTTATTTAGATTATAGGAGTATGCTAGCGCATGATTTTCTTATTAAGAGTCGTGAAGGGGAACTCAAATATAAATTGTACTTTGATAAACATCACCCTGAGATTATTACTTTGCCTGCTCCCTCTTTGTTTAACTTGTCTGCAGGTCCTCATATCGTTCCGTGGGCAGCCATTCAAGGTCTATTGAAATCCTGCACCCGCCCCGGAACCGGAGCCACAAGATGAGCCTCCACGACTATCCGTTTATTCTTGGGATCCAGAGGAGGCTGCCAGCCAGTGGCAGCCGGAGCCTTTTTCATCACAGTATGACCCCAACTTCACTTACGGGTATCCGCCAGGCCATCCCTGGCAATAGACCAACTTAGGCTAAAAACCTAAGGTTGGGGGAATTCCAGCTTCGTCCAATGCACGTGCACTCTTATTATTATTCACATCATTCGGTCGTGCAAGTGAAAGGCAATAACGATGATATATGATGGACTTATTGGGATGAGAAAAGCTAGTATGAACTCGACCTCTCTTGTTTTTTGTAAATATGATGATTCATCATTCCTGAGTTAGCTATTATGAAGTAAGCATATTTGCAATGACATTTAGAGATTATAGTTGCTTGTGCCATGCTTGATTAGCTATGAGTTATAATGGTTTACCTTGCGTGCCAACATGCTATTAGAATGATTATGATGTGGTATGATGGGATGGTATCCTCCTTTAAATGAATTGAGTGACTAGACTTGGCACATGTTCACGCATGTAGTTGAATCAAATCAACATAGCCTTAACGATATTTATGTTCATGGTGGATTATATCCTACTCATGCTTGAATTCGGTGTAAATTTATTTTGATGCATGTTTACGACTGTTGTCGCTCTCTCAGTTGGTCGCTTCCCAGTCTTTTGCTAGCCTTCACCTGTACTAAGCGGGAATAGTGCTTGTACATCCAAACTCCTTAAACCCCAAAGTTATTCCATATGAGTCCACTATACCTTCCTATATGCGGTATTTACCTGTCGTTCCAAGTAAATTTGTATGTGCCAAACTCCAAACCTTCAAATAAAATTTTGTTTTGTATGCTCGAGCAGCTCATGTTTCAACTAGGGTTGTCCTTATGTTCCAAGTTAGGCAGTTATTCTCAAGAGGAGTGGACTCCGCTCCTCATTCATGAGAAAATGGCTGGTCACCGGGATGCCCAGTCCCATGCTTTATGCAAACTAAATCAAAATAATTGCAAACAAAACTCCCCTTGGGACCCGTTTAATGTTGGAGGCACTCGTTGTTTCGAGCAAGCCATGGATTGATGCTTGTGGAGGAGGGGGAGTATAAACTTTACCATTCTGTTTGGGAACCGCCTATAATTTGTTTAGCATGGAAGATATCGTCATCTCATAGTTGTTGCATTGACAACAAAAGTATGCCGCTCAAAATGTTATTCAATCTCTATTTTAAAAACCGAGCTCTGGCCGCTCTACAAATCCCTGCTTCCCACTGCGAAGGGCCTATCTATTTACTTTTATGTTGAGTCATCACCCTTCTTATTAAAAAGCACCCGCTGGAGAGCACACTGTCGTTTGCATTCATTATTATTGGTTTATATTGGGTATGACTTGACTGGATCTCTTTTACCATGAATTACAATATTTAGTCAGTCCTTGATCTTTGAAGGTGCTCTGCATTTATGATTTGCGGTCTCAGAAAGGGCTAGCGAGATACCATTCCATTATATCATGTTATTATTATTTTGAGAAAGTGTTGTCATCCGAGTTTTGTTATTATAGCTCGCTAGCTGATTATGCTATTGATATGAGTAATTGTGAGATCTTTGTGTTATTGTGAGTATGGTTAGTTCATAATATTTGCTGAAACTTGAATGCTGGCTTTTCATGTTTACAACAACAAGAGCAAACAGAGTTTGTAAAATTTTTTCTTTTTCTCTTTCAGTTTGTCAACTGAATTGCTTGAGGACAAGCAAGGGTTTAAGCTTGGGGGAGTTGATACGTCTCCGTCGTCTCTACTTTTCCGAACACTTTTGCCCTTGTTTTGGACAATAACTTGTGTGATTTGAATGGAACTAACCCAGACTGACGTTGTTTTCAGCAGAATTGCCATGGTGTTGTTTTTGTGCAGAAAATAAAAGTTCTCGGAACGACCTGAAACTCCACGGAATGTCTTAGGATAATTAATAAAAAATCCTCGCCAAAGAAGAAGACCAGGGGGCCCACACCCGTTCCACGAGGGTGGGGGCGCCCCCCTGGGCGCGCCCCCCTACCTCGTGGGCCCCCTTGTGACCCTCCGACGCCAACTCCAACTCCATATATTGGACTTCGCGGAGAAAAAAACCAGAGAGAAGAAATCATCGCGTTTTACGATATGGAGCCGCCGCCAAGCCCTAATCTATCTCGGGAGGGCTGATCTGGAGTCCGTTTGGGGCTCCGGAGAGGGGGATTCGTCGCCATCGTCATCATCAACCATCCTCCATCACCAATTTCATGATGCTCACCGCCGTGCGTGAGTAATTCCATCGTAGGCTTGCTGGACGGTGATGGGTTGGATGAGATTTATCATGTAATCGAGTTAGTTTTGTTAGGGTTTGATCCCTAGTATCCACCGTGGTTCGAGATTGATGTTGCTATGACTTTGCTATGCTTAATGCTTGTCACTAGGGCCCGAAAGTGCCATGATTTCAGATCTGAACCTATTATGTTTTCATGAATATATGTGAGTTCTTGATCCTATCTTGCAAGTCTATAGTCACCTACTATGTGTTATGATCCGCAACCTCAAGTGACAATAATCGGAACCACTCCGGTGATGACCATAGTTTGAGAAGTTCATGTATTCACTATGTGCTAATGCTTTGTTCCGGTTCTCTATTAAAAGGAGGCCTTAATATCCCTTAGTTTCCAATAGGACCTCGCTGCCACGGAGGGTAGGACAAAAGATGTCATGCAAGTTCTTTTCCATAAGCACGTATGACTATATTCGGAATACATGCCTACATTACATTGATGAACTGGAGCTAGTTCTGTGTCACCCTATGTTATGACTGTTACATGATGAACCACATCCGGCATAATTATCCATCATTAATCCGGTGCCTACGAGTTTTCCATATACTGGTTCCCTCTTATTTACTTTTCTGTTATTACTATTACGATCACTACAAAATACCAAAAACACTACTTTTGATGTCTTTACTTTTGTTACCATTGCCACCACTATCATATTACTTTGCTACTAAACACCTTGCCGCAGATACTAAGTTTCCAGGTGTGGTTGAATTGACAACTCAGCTGCTAATACTTGAGAATATTCTTTGGCTCCCCTTGTGTCGAATCAACAAATTTGGGTTGAATACTCTACCCTCGAAAACTGCTATGCGATCCCCTATACTTGTGGGTTATCAAGACCTTTTTCTCAAGGCCGTTGCCGGGGAGCATAGCTCTATTCCTTGAGTCACTTGGGATTTATATCTGCTGGACACTATGAAGAACTTGAAAGACGCTAAGACCAAGATTTTGCCCTCAACTACGAGGGGAGGTAAGGAACTGCCATCTAGCCTTGCACTAGATTCTCCTTCTGTTATAAGTAAGCTTGCGACGCCTAAACCTGCTACTGCAATGAATTCTGATATGTCGCATGTTATTGATGATGCCACTTCTGCTATGCGTGATACTTATGATGAAACCACTTCTATGCTTGATACTGCTGTGCCCCTTGGTGAATTTCTTGATGAGCAAATTGCTAGGACTAGAGAAAGAGAAATTATTGCACCTGAATACAATGATGAGAGTGATGATGAAAATATGCTTCCTATTCCTGAAGGTTATCTTTTTGATGCAGAATCTTCTACAGCCATTTTTGCTTGCCAGGATAGATATGAACTTAAGAGGTTGCTAGTTAAATGGAGTAAAGAATCTCTTAGAGATAGGATGAGACCTGACCCTGCTTTTGCTAGTTCACCTATTTGCGTTCCCGATAAGGATTATTATGATTTTTCTGTTGATCCAGATATAATTACTTTGGTTGAATCTGATCCTTTCTATGGCTATAAATCTGAAACTGTTGTGGCACATCTTACTAAGTTGAATGATATAGCTGCCCTGTTTACTAATAGTGAGAGATCGCGCTACCTTTATTTACTCAAAATATTTCCGTTCTCATTAAAGGGTGATGCTAAGATATGGTTTAATTCTCTTGATCCTGGTTGTGTGCAAAGTCCCCATGATATGATTTATTACTTCTCTGCTAAATATTTCCCTGCTCATAAGAAACAAGTAGCCTTGAGGGAAATATATAACTTCGTGCAAATTGAAGAAGAGAATCTCCCACAAGCTTGGGGGAGGCTTCTCAAGTTACTTAATGCTTGGACTCTGTTCACCGATTAGACTCTGAGTCAGCTCCAAACTAATGGTCACCGATTAGACTCTCAAGTTACTCAAGTTACGTTATGCATCGCTTAATATTACATGCTACTTTATCGTCCTGTTCACCGATTAGACTCTGAGTCAGCTCCAAACTAATGGTCAAACTTGAGTTTTTAAATGGTTTTGGGGTACATATCGGGGCTGCAATCAATAGTATCTATCTATTATCTGGTTAATCTCCGGTGTCTACTATGAGTTTCATGTTGGGTGGGAAACAAACAGTAAAGAAGCCATTATATGTATTTTTTAACTGAAGCCATTATCTGCCTGCTATTATTGGTTTTGGGTCTATCCACGAGTTGCTACCATCGCCCGATTTACGCAACTCCTTACATAATCTCACTATGTTTTATTCCTATGCATGACAGTTATTGTAAACAATGGAACTGAACATGTAGAGCAAAAGAGACGAGCTTTGCGTGGCAATAAAATTTCATGCAGACGTAGCTCCATAGTAGGCGCAAAGGCAGCCCCCCCCCCCTCTCCATGCATTTCGGATTGTAATCGAGAGGAAGATATCTCTGCTCGAGGGGGATTCGTATGAGAAGACAACTCCTATTTACCCCCTGAGGTCTTCGCTCTAACTTGGCATGCTGATGTTGGTTATATCATGCATATGGTGCCTTGCATTGCTTACTTTATACATCAATTATGTCATCTGCTTAGTTTAGACATCCTTTGTGTGAATGCCATCTGTTTAGTTTATTCATCGTTTATGTGAATTATGCAACTCCATCTTGTTTAGCCAGGCATCATATATGTGAATTTTGCAATGCCATCTTGTTTAGCCAGTCATCTTATATGTAAATTATATCAGGCCATCCTTATTTTTCGTTACATATTACATTTGTCAACAATGTTAGTACATTCAACAGCTCTTCGTGTGCATCAGCCATTTGACACGGCGATGGCAAATTCTGGAGTGAAAACAAGGTCTTCAGAGCAGACTATGCTATCTGACGAAGCGCATATCCTGTTGGTTACGGATAGCTCCTTAGAGGAGGATTCAGAGACAGCAGGTGTATCCTCTAACTTGGCAGGGTTATGTTGCTCATATCGTGCGTATGTGTCTCACATTGCTATGTCATTTGATTAGTTTAGACATGCTTTGTGTGAATGCCAATTGCTCAAAGGTCTAATTACCATATATGTGAATTATGCATTGCCATCTTGTTGCAAGACATTATATATGTGAATTATACAATGTTATATTATTGCAAAGGCATTATATATGTGAATTATGCAATGCCATGCTGTTTAGCCAATCATCGTGTATGTGAATTATATCATGCTATCATTTTTTTTGTATTATGTGTTCCATTTGTCGACAATGTTTGTATATTCAACTACTCTTCCTGTGCATCAGCCATTTGAAGCGGTGATGGAAGTATCTGGAGTGAAAACAAGGTATTTAGAGCAAACAATGCTACTTGCTGAAGCAGACATCTTGCTGGTTACAGAGAGCTCCTCAGAGGAGGATTCAGAGACTGATGACCAGTCCTATTTCCCCCCTAAGGTCTATGCTCAAACTTGGCAGGGTTATATTACCCATGTCATGCATGTTGTCTTGCATTGCTTAGTTTTTACATCATATATGGATTGCCATCTGCTTACTTGCTTACTATATAAATCATATACTTGAATTATATCATGCCATCATGTTTACATAGTACATACACATCATCTATCTGAATTATGGCATGGCAACCCATTTAATAAAGACATCATATAGTTATATCATCTCATCATGTTTAGTGTTTATAGTCATCATATTTTGAATTATGGCATTCTATCCGTGAATGTATGTGAATTATGGCATGCCAACCTATTTAATAAACAGATTATATAGTTATATCATGTCATCCTGTTTACATAGTCTCATATTTTGAACTATGTCTTTCCATCTTTTTTAGTTAGCCATCATAATGTGAAATTGTGTCATGCTATCCTGTTTAGTTAGCCATCATATATGTGAAATTGTGTCATGCTATCTTGTTTGGTTAGACAACATAAATATGAATTATTTCATGCCCTCTTTTATTCCCCACTATCCATTGCACTTGTCTATCATACAATGTCTATACTTTCAACAACTTTTCTTGTTTATCAGCCATTTGAATTGGAGAGGGTGATGGCAGTATCTAAGGGAGTAACAGCACGGTCTTCAGAAAGATAGTGCTACCAGTTGATGCAGATGGAACCATGGTTGTACTTGCCCAAGGACCAGATCCACCACACATAACCCAGACTCTCGTAGATTGTACCCCTACCTAGTTGGACAGAGAACCAGCTACACCCCTTCTAACCCCAATCCCGGCAAATAGTAACCTAGTTCCAGTTGACACAGCACCGTCTCCACCACAGAGCACCCAAACACGAGCAGTTAGTAAGGGAACTGCAGTGCCAAAGCACGAGGACCACCACTCCGAATCCCAACTCAACGCTTAAAGGAGAAGAAGATTTGTTCTCAAGCCGTGTTCTCAGAGCTATGGTTCATACTCCTTTGCTCTTGCATTACTGTATTTACTCATACCAACTATTTTCAAATTTCAAGGATGAAATTGAAACTCCAATGGCGCAACAGGTATGTTTTAAACCTGTTTCTTTAACTGGTTTGCTGTTGTAACCAGCTCTATGTTGATTTCAGTTTCAATTGAATAAACAGTTATGTTCTCATGTCATGCACATTACAAGTGTTGTTATTGCTCTATAGTTTCCCACACTTATATTCTGTCTATTCTGCTTTGTCTTGAACAAATATTATTTGAACTGTGTCTCTATCTTGATTTGGCAACAAAAACTAGAATGATATAGACCATAAAATGACCATGGTACATAGATATATGTTTGTTTCATGTTGTTATCCTATCCACTTTACTATTGAACTCATTTACCAAAATGAGTTTCATATACAACATGGTAAACATGTGATGTGTCTGCTTGTTTCTCTTTTAGAATGCGGACAAAATATTGGAGAACAAAGACTGCGTTATCCAATGGTAAAGGAAGTAATGCAGATAAGGTTCAAGATAGTGAGACATCCCTGTTGGTCTCCAAGAAAGTCGATAAAAACTATCTTGACGAAGTGAGAGAACCCAAAAGTCTTGTCTTGATGTAGTGTTCGAGTTATCGGGCCACTCATCGCTGCACAAGCTCTTGAACTTCATTGCTGAATCAGTTCGTCTTCTTGAGTCTCAACTTCAAGTTGAAAGACATCGATCGAGATGTCTGCGACAGAAGTCAAGGACCGAGGAAGTCCTCGCAGAATTCAGATGCATATTTCCTGGTGCAACAAAGAAGTTACCGGAGGATTTAAGCGCCAAACAAGAGAAAGTTAATAAGCTTGCTAAGCATCTTGCCAGCATTATGGGTACCCAGGATATTGTTTCTTGAGATCTTCTGAAGTGGTTTCAGTTCTGGATTTGTTTTGCTGCGGCGTTTATTTGCGTTGGTCGCCAACTTTGACAACCAGTGTATATGATATGCTGCTTTGTTCCCTATATTTGCACTGGTGGCGAACTTTGATGCCCAGTGGATGTAATATGTGTAATAGCCGTGATAGCCTAGCGTTAGTTGCTTGATTATTTATTTCCTTGTTGTCTTGTTTATTTGTTTGCTTGTAGTCATTGCAATTCTTTTTCCGCGGTTTGCTAGTGGCTGCAATAACCTATTTTTTTAAAACTAGGCCACAATAACCATCGGCTAATATTTACTGTAGTGACACTGGGCCTCCTACGGGCCGTAGAAATAGTGGGCCTTCTACGGGCCGTAGAAACAATGGGCCTTCTACGGGCCGTAGAAACAATGAGCCTTCTGCGGGTCGTATCATCAATGGGCCCTATACGGGATGTATGATCGATTGGCCAAACATGGGCCAAACAGACCGCATTATGGTCGTAAACGGGCTAGAGTTGGAATCGTTCGTTCATGGGCCGACCATAACGGGCCATCGTTAATAGGCCGTATTTGATGACGCTATGAAAACGGCCCAACGTATTAACGGACCACAAACGGGCCGATCAGAACCACGGGCTGAATTTGGTCAGTAGCGACCGACACAAAATCGCCAAATCTACGGTTCTGTACCATCCCAAGATCATGCCGGTACTCACAAGACATCGATAAAGTAATCAAAGTTCAATCACACCTGAGTTTTATTACACGATTCTCATATAGAGTCTTTATTACAAGAGAATAAATTCGGCTCAAGGCCAACTCATGAGAAATAAACTACTAATGCTGCGGAAGCGTCGAAGTAAAGTGAGTCCATCCGACTCCAAAGGGCAATCGCCAAGCGTGGAGCGTAGCCTTACTCCTGATCGGAAAATACCTCTGCAACATAAGACGTTGCAGCCGTGTAGGTCAGCTTTTTGAATAAGCTGGCAAGTCATGAAGAATAACAATAATAAAGTTACAAACACTATATGCATTTTGGCTGTGGAGCTCTAAGTTTCATCATTTTGCGAAAAGCAAATTTTTCCCTACTACAGTGGACTTGCTTGTAAATTACTACAATTGTTGGTAGTTATTGAGATGGTTCCGCCAACCAAAATCTCATTCCCAAATTATTAAGTCATAAAACCCCTCAAATTAATTTATTAGATTTAGTGTTGAGATATCCGAATACTTCCAAGTTCCAGAGGCTCAAATTGTCCGTAACCGGGGACACGGCTAATCGATTAGATTTTTTTTAACTCTGCAGAGGTTTGCGCACTTTCCCCGCAAGAATCATTCCCTCCTTTTAAGTCTTCGCACTTCATGGTGTTTGAAGACGGGACGAATGAAACAGGGTCTTCCAAAGAGTTCTTATGGCTACTGCCGGTACCCATCCAATCCTACCGTTCTTCTACATCTCGTAGTACCGTCCAGCCAGCGTCACTACTAGGGTTAACCCAGCCAGAGCCCATAATGGCTTGCGGCTGCACAGGTAAGCTTCCGGTCATGGGGCATCCATCCGTCTCTTCGTGGCTGGGTGAAGCTTTCCGCAAGATGTCATGGCACTTCTCCATGCATCCCGGCCAACCACTGGGTTCTCCAGGTGCCCACAACCGTCCTCCACCCAAGAGTGAATTTCCAAGTCCATCTTGATCATTGTAGTTCATGGGGTTGTCATCATCATTGACTCTCACATCTTGCTTATGAATTTCACTCAACCAAAACCCGTCTACGAGCATAGCAAAGTAAACTACTTCGTCCCGGGGTCATGGTAACAAGGGGATTGGTTCATCCTACCACATGATACTACTCAAGATTAATAACTTCAAATTTTCAACTACTGCATGCATGGTGGGGTGGTGACAATTTCTAATGCACAAAAACATAAGTATAGAAATAACATGATCAAAACTTGCCTTGCTGATGATCCTCGTAAGCTAAAGATTCGTAGTAGCAAGCTTAGCACTCAGGAAACTCTACCGAGACAAACAAATCACAATAAGCATATAGCAATAGGATCACATAACACAATAGCATAACAAAAGTAACATAACACACCAAAACAACCAAATCAAAATCCAAAGGGAAAACTCAAAGAAAACCAACTCAAAGTTTTTCCTACTTCAAACAATAACTAGAATAGTTTTATATAGCAAAAATTTTCCTAACATAACCTAATCATGGTTTTATGTTAACTAAACAGAAAAGATTTCATTAAGCAACTAGGAGCAAAAAGAATTAATTTAAAATCTATTATGAAACTCCTATTAGGCCTAATTCAATTTCTATTAAGAAAAATAAAATAAAACTTTTATTAATTATAAATAAAAGTTCATCCTATAAAGTGACAGAAACTATCCTAGAATAATCAATCACATGTTAAAAATAAATTTATTTACTAATTAAATTAATAGGAAAAGAGTAGCTAGTTAATTAATTAGGATTAATAAGATTCTGCTTAAAACTATTTATTTATTAATCCTAAAATACCCAAATTAATTTCTATGGTTTGGCAATGTCAAAATAAAGTTGGGACAAAAAGAATCATATAAAAATAATTTTTTTAACTCAAGTTATAGCAGATTTACTATTCTGACTAAAACAAAAATAAAGCCATTTTAATTAATTTTAACATAGCTAAAAATATATTCTACAGAAACTATAGAAAATTTGCAACCCAACAAAAAAAGAATCACCTAAAAATATTAAACAGAATAAAAGATATGAATTTTTCAAAACAGAAACTATTCTGCTAAAACAGAAAATGAAATTAAAAGAAAAAGGGCCGAATGGGCCTAAACTGTGCACTGGGCGTAGAATAACCTTCGGGCCCTAGGGTTAAACTAAAACGGGCCGGCTAAATAAAAATAACCTAACTAAAATAAACTGTAACGAACCGGCCGGCTTTTTATAAAAAACATACCCCTTCGGGGTGATCTAATCTACACCGTCCATCACGACGGACGGGAGGAGTCTCCGGCGTCTTCCGGCGTTCGGCGGCGGGCGGCGAAGGAGGAGGCTCGAGGCGTCAAGGCCGGGAGGTCGGGAGAGTAGCCGGGGAGTCTTGAGCCTGGGAAGCTGGTGGAGTCGGGGAGATCGGGGTGGCTAGGGCGACGGCGACGAGAATGGCGGGCTGGGGACTCTGGCCCGGTGAGCTCGTGGCGAGAGGGAGAGGGGTCCAGCGAGGTGCTAGGGGAATGGGGTGCGGAGGGCCGGTTTATATAGGCGGGGCCTCGGCCTGCAACGGAAGCGATCGGAGGATCGGGATCCGGATCTCATGAGATCCGGCGATCCATGGCGGCGACGTGGCGTGGCGAGGGGTGAAGGGGGTGGGGTCCATTGTCGGTGAGAGAGAGGGGGTGGGTGAGCGGGCGACCGACGCCAGAGGGTTTCGTCTTGAGGCGAGGCGCGGTCGGTCATTGGGGCCTCGGTGGCAGGCTGGCTGGCGCCTGGGGTTTTCTCTTTTTTGAATTTATTTTAAAAAAACAAAACAGAGTATATCTTTTAAAATATAAATATTTTATATAGGGTATATATATACCAAAATGATCAGGGGAATATTCCCTATCATTTGAACATTTTTCCAAAGGCAAAATCTAAACTTTATAAAAATCCATTTTTTCAAATTCAAATAAAATTGATTTGAATCCAAAACTTTTGGCAATGTTTTCCTCTGATATTTTTGGAGTGTCATGTTTACTCCTCTCATACTTTTGATCAAGTATTTATCAGGCTTAGTTTTTGAAATGTTTCCCACTTGCCAAAGTTTGAATTCAAATTCAAAACTCAAAATTCTCTGAAACTCCAAATGGCATTCAAATTCAAACAGGATGCATAGGATGCTTAGCTATAATTGTAAAACATTCCAAATAGGAAATTTGGGATGTTCCCACAAGCAGAAAATGACAGTAACGGGCCGTAAGTAAACAAATGCTGGAAATGAGCCAAAGAATAAATGGGCTCTGAGAAGGCCGAAAGATAACATGGGCTGGAAATGGCCCAATGGAATAACGGGACGTTAATGGGTATAAGGTGATACACTATTCATTGCGGGCCAGTTTCACCACGGGCCGTTAATGGGTATAAAGTGATACACTGTTCATTACGGGCCAGTTTCACCACGGGCAGTTAATAGGCCAAGAGTTACAAAGGGCCTCATATGGGCCGAAAGACGTCATGGGCCATACATGGGCCAGAAGTGAAAACGGGCTGGAATCATATTGGATGGCCCACATGACGCTACTAGGCCTAACTCGGATAGGGCGTAACGGGCCTTGGATTAGCGGGCTGTAAATGGGCTATATGCGAACAGGCTATTAACAGGCTTTCCATGGGCCGGCCCGCCACCTTTTGACCAAGTCAAACGGGCCGGCCTTTTCACAGGAATGGGCCTCTGTTGGGCCGTGCCACGTGTCGACGTATCATAGGCGCCTTCTATCCAATGAGTGGATGACATCTGTCCCAATGGTGAGCCGACACGTGTTTCCTCCGACCAATGATGATTTTACACGTGGAAAATCCCCATTAGTCGGGTACATTAACGGGTTATCGGATCCAAAACCCGACCCGATAGCTTAACTACGCTCGTTACTTGCATGCCACGTGTCGGTCACCCTTGACGAAAGCACTTCTATGACGCGTGATTTATCGTCATGGAAGTGGACACTTCCGTGATGATAATTTTGGTAATGTCATGGAACACTTCTACGACAGCACAGATATGACTATCTTGATTTTGTCATAAAATCGTCATGGATGTACATGCATGACAGAAAACGTGACCTACTGTGACAAACACGTATCATCACGGAAGTGTATTTTTTGTAATGTATGGTAGCTTGCGTGATTTATCTAGATTCCCCCCTAGTTATACTAGCAAGAAAGTCCTTATATTCAGATTTGCGAGGTTCATTAGCACTACCCCACTGCGGGAGTTTGCAAGTAGTATTAAAATCCTCTAAATCCATGGTATAAGATTTATCATAAAGACCAAACAGAATAGTGTGAGAATTACGTGAGGGTGTGAATTTAAACCTTCTCACAAAGGAATCAGTTAGGTAGTAGTATTGAGGGCACTTATCTGACACGAAGCCCTTGAGTTCAGCATTACGCACATACGCGTCAAATTCATCCTTAATTCCTGCTTGGACCATAGAATCTTTTGGCGCCCATTCACAAGGCCGCACTTATGCATTGCGGGGGAGATTATATTTGGGCTTCTTATCCTCCTCACTTTGCTTATCCTTCGAGCTTCGGCTCGAAGAGCCTCTCAACAATCTCTTCATCATTTTATTTTTCTGATTTTTTTTTAAATTTTTAGTGACTCAAAGTGAACCAAACTCAACAGAATTGATAGCAACTACTCCCACAAGTGCCTAGAGACCATATCATGCATTAGAACTACTTGGGACCAAATAAATTTGACATGCAAGCTCAAGAACAGGGCCACCTAATCAGCAAAAAATTGCAATGAATAAAGCACTAGAACAAAAACTAATTGGACCATTGGAGGAGTCACATACCAAAGAACAATCCCCCAAAGCAGTTTTGTGAGTGGAGCTTTGAGCAAGGAGATCGAAAATCGCAGCAAAACAAGCTAGAACACGAGTTTGGGCTATGCGGTGATTTTTTCTAGAGGAAGACGAAGTGTGTGGGTGCTGGAATAAGCGGAGGGGGGCCACGTGGGGCCCATGAGGCAGGGGGCGCGCCAAGGGGGTGGGCGCACCCTGGACCCTCGTGGCCAGGTGGTGGCCCCCTCTGGTGTGTTCTCAGTGCCAGATATTCTTAAATATTCTACAAAAAATCATATTTCAATTTCAGGGCATTTGGAGAACTTTTATTTTTTGGGTATTTTTTACTGCAAGGATAATTCAGAAAACAGACAGAAAATACTATTTTTGCTTTATTTATTCTAAATAACAGAAAGTAAAAGGAGGGTACAGAAAGTTGTGCCTTCTAACTTCATCCATCTCATGCTCATCAAAAGGAATCCACTAACAAGGTTGATCAAGTCTTGTTAACAAACTCATTCCGAATCGCATGAAACCAGAGAATTTTCGAATAGACTAGGTTACCTCAACGGGTATATGCACGTCCCCAATAATAAGAATATCATATTTCTTCTTGACAGTAGGAAGAGGAAATTCAAAACCTCCAATAGTAATCATTGGAATTTTTCCAATAGAATTGATACTATGGACCTGAGGTTGTTTCCTCGGAAAGTGTACCGTATGCTCATTACCATTAACATGAAAAGTGACATTGCCTTTGTTGCAATCAATGACAACACCTGCAGTATTCAAAAAGGGTCTACCAAGGATAATCGACATACTATCATCCTTGGGAATATCAAGTATAACAAAGTCCGTTAGAACAGTAACGTTGGCAACCACAACAGGCACATCCTCACAAATACCAACAGGTATACCAGTTGATTTATCGGCCATTTGCAAAGATATTTCAGTAGGTGTCAACTTATTCAAATCAAGTCTACGATATAAAGAGAGAGGCATAACACCAACACCGGCTCCAATATCACATAAAGAAGTTTTAACATAGTTTCTTTTAATGGAGCATGGTATAGTTGGTACTCCTAGATCTCCTAGTTTCTTAGGTATTCCACCTTTAAAAGTATAATTAGCAAGCATGGTGGAAATTTTAGCTTCCGGTATATTTCTTTTATTTGTAACAATATCCTTCATATACTTAGCATAAGGATTCATTTTAAGCATATCAGTCAAACGCATACGCAAAAAGATAGGTCTAATCATTTCAGCAAAGCGCTCAAAATCCTCATCATCCTTTTTCTTGGATGGTTTAGGAGGAAAAGGCATGGGTTTCTGAACCCATGGTTCCCTTTCTTTATCGTCCTTCCTAGCAACGAAGTCTCTCTTATCATAACGTTGATTCTTTGATTGTGGGTTATTGTGACGCCCCAAGACCGGAGCTTCAGTTGCCTTCCAGGGTTTCCGAGTTTTGTCGTGTGATTTGTTTTGTCTGTGCATTCATCATGTCATCTCTTGCATTGCATCATCTCATCATGCCATTTAATTTTAAAAACTCATCTAAATAAATTGTATGGATTTTTCGATCCATTTAAATCGAGGGATTTCACTTGTGATTTCTCTTTATAACTTATTAAAGCCTCTCAATATTATTAGGGAGCTATAATAAAAATATTCCATTTATTTGGAAGCCACCGTATTAAACTTGCATTTTAATCTCTCTGCTTTCCACCTATTCTAAATCCTCGATCATTCTCCATTTGGCTCCGGTTCAAGTTGTGGCACTTTGAGTTATGCCAAAGAAGCCCCATGCCAGTTTTCAGCTCAACTTATATTTATTTGTTCCTCCAAAAAAATATTTTTGCTCCTGTTTCTTTTCTGTAAATGAAAAAATGGAAAAACCTTTTTTTTTCCTTCCTTTCTTTAAGTCCAGCCCAGCTGGGCTTCCTAGCCCACAGCAGGCCGGACCATCCATCCTCCCAAGGCCCAGCCGCCCCGCTGTAACCCTAGCCGATCGAGAGCCCCATCCCCGATCGAATCCCCATCTCTCGATCTCTCTCGTACCTGCGCCCGAGCCCTGCTCGAACCCCTCGCCCCCTCTCCTCGATCTTCCCCTTCCCCTCCGGTGCGCCTCCACCTCGCCCTTCTTTCTCCCTCCTCGCGCGATCCCCTCTCCCTTTCCCCTCGCCGCCTCCTTCCTCCACCCCGCAACCATGCTCTGTCGCCCCTCCGGTCGCTGCGACCAGGAGCGCCGCGCCCTACCTCCTCCAGCCGCTCCTCTGCAGCTCCTCCTCCGCCTCGACCTCGCCGCCGGCAGCAGCAGCAGCTGCTGCACCCTCTTGCCGTCCCCGTGCCAGGACCTTCCCCGACCTCCGGCCTTGTCCAGGCCATCCCCGCCGTCGCCTCTCCATCGACCACCGCGCCGCCCCGTCGAACCGCCTCGTCCTCGCGTCTCCGCTTCCTCGTTCCTCTGCCCGTGCGCCGTTCGTCCTCAAGCCCTCTCCAGCGACCGCCGCGTGCTTCCTTTGCATCGACACGACCGCGCCAAGTCCGTCGCGGTCCTCTACAGCGGCCGCTGCCCTCCACGGAGCCCAAGTCGCGCCGCCGAGACGCCAAGTACCAGTTCAACGAGGAGCACCAAGTGTTGCCTCTGTACACTCATCAGGGTTGACCGTGGACGTGTGCCTGATGTTACTTGGATTCGTCAAGGAGGCCAAGACCCGAGGCTTTTCGGTGTTGCTTTGTTTTGGAACGCCAAGTACCACGACGACCGATGCATAGAACCACTACGATTGCCGTGTACATCTACCGTCGCCCGAAGACACGTGTACCACGAGCGCCAAGTTTGACTACGCAGATTCGCCAAGTTCCTCTCCGAACGTGTACATCTACCATCGCCGAGATCGCAAGTACCACGACAACCCCGAAGGGATTCGGACCCGTCAAGTACCTCTTCGAAAATGAACGTGTACCCCTACTTCCCCTACCATCGCGAGAACGTCTACTTCCCTCTACGAACGCTGCTCCGCTCAAAAATGCACATTTCGAAGGTATAACCCCGAGACGACCGTCGTGGACCGAATGAATGTGTGTTGTATGAGATGCTCGAGTTTGCACCGTGCCCGTTTGTCCTTGCGATGCCCCTCTTTTGCCATGCCACCGTCCCGTGGGAACCCGGAATCCGGAGCACCCCACCATCCTTGCATGACACGCCACGCCCATTTTCGCTTTGCACCGACATCTCAATCGAGTTATCGGAACCGATATGTTGCCGTGGCATCATTTTCGGATTCGCCCGTGGCACCTTTTTTGTTCCGCCATGGTGACACAATGCTTCCTAACATGCTCATGTCAACATTTTCATAAAAATTGCATATAACTTGTATATGTCATCCGCATCATGATAACAACATTTAAATGTTTATAATTGTTGTTTGCATTAATTTGCTTAAATGCCATGTTAAAATGATTTATTTCATAACTAAATAACCGTAACTCGGATTTAAATAAATTATATATGTAAATGGGGTAGAAAAATGCCTAGTTTAACATGGTGCCATTACTTTGCATGTTTAACAACTCTAAAATTGTGTTTAGGGCAGAACAGTAGCAAATTCAGAAATATGCATATGGGGTTTTACCGGAATTGTTGTTTGTTGTTCCGGCCTCATTTAAACTTGCCTAAATAGTTAGTTTACTTATGCTTCACCTCTTGCCATGTTTAATAACATTTAATATTGTTGAGTACTTAATCGGGAGAGAACTAAATAAGTGACGTGGTGTTTTGTCAATATGCAACCCGTTGCATATTGAGCTCCACTTAACTTGTAGTGTTGTTTGTGCATATTGCCATGCCATGCCTCATTAAACCGGACATGCATCATACTTGTTTGTGCATCATGCCATGTTTATGTGATGGTTGTTTACTATGATGTTTGTTTCTTTCCGGGTTGTTTCTCTCGTTAGCTTCGGTTTCGTTCCGGAGTTGTGCGGATTCGTTCGACTACGTCCGTTTGTCTTCTTCATGGACTCGTTCTTCTTCCTTGCGGGATTTCAGGCAAGATGACCATACCCTCGAAATCACTTCTATCTTTGCTTGCTAGTTGCTCACTCTTTTGCTATGCCTATGCTACGATGCCTACCAGTTGCTATATCATGCCTCCCATGTTGCCATGTCAAGCCCCTAACCATCCTTTCCTAGCAAACCGTTGTTTGGCTATGTTACCGCTTTGCTCAGCCCCTCTTATAGTGTTGTTAGTTGCAGGTGAAGATGAAGTCTGTTCCTTGTTGGAACATGGAGATATTGTTCCTTGTTGGAACATGTTTACTTGTTGGGATATCACAATATATCTTATTTAATTAATGCACCTATATACTTGGTAAAGGGTGGAAGGCTCGGCCTTATGCCTGGTGTTTTGTTCCACTCTTGCCGCCCTAGTTTCCGTCATATCGGTATTATGTTCCCGGATTTTGCGTTCCTTACACGGTTGGGTGATTTATGGGACCCCCTTGACAGTTCGCTTTGAATAAGACTTCTCCAGCAAGGCCCAACTTTGGTTTTACCATTAGCCACCTAAGCCTTTTTTTCCCTTGGGTTCTGCAGACTCAAGGGTCATCTTTATTTTAACCCCCGGGCCAGTGCTCCCCGAGTCTTTGGTCCAAATTAGAGCCACTTATGTGCCGCCCGAGGCAACTTGGGGTATCGTCTGCTGTCAGACGCATCGCTCATCATCCGGTGTGCCCCGAGAACGAGATATGTGCAGCTCCTATCGGGATTTGTCGGCACATTCGGGCGGCTTTGCTGGTCTTGTTTTATTCTTTGTCGAAATGTCTTGTAGTCCGGGATTCCGAGATCGATCGGGTCTTCCCAGAAGGAATATCCTTCGTTGACCGTGAGAGCTTATCATGGGCTGTTGGGACACCCTGCAGGTATTATCTTCGAAAGCCGTGCCATGGTTATGAGGCAGATGGGAATTTGTTAATGTCCGGTTGTAGAAACCCGAAGTTGATCTTAATTAAAATACATCAACCGCATGTGTAACCGTGATGGTCTCTTCTCGGCGGAGTCCGGGAAGTGAACACGGTGTTGGAGTTATGCTTGACGTAAGTAGTTTCAGGATCACTTCTTGATCATAGTTGTTCGACCGTGCTTTGCTTCTCTTCTCGCTCTCTTTATGTATGTTAGCCACCATATATGCTAGTCGCTTGCTGCAGCTCCACCTCACTACCCTGTCCCTACCTTTAAGCTTAATTAGTCTTGATCTCGCTGGTGTGAGATTGTCGAGTCCTCGTGACTCATGATACTTCCAAAACCAGTTTGCGGTGTGCCGATGAAACTGCAGTAGACGATCCGAGCTCAAGGAGGAGCTCGATGAAGATCTTGTTCATTGTGTTGTTTCATTTCAGTTGATCAAGAGTGGAGCCAGTTGGGACGATCGGGGATCCGTGTAGCATTTGGGGTAGTCTTCTTTTATTTTGGTTCCGTAGTCGGACCTTGATTGTATCTGTATGATGTAATGCTTTACTCATGTATTGTGTGAAGTGGCGATTGTAAGCCAACTATGTATCTCTTTCCCTTATGTATTACATGGGTTGTGTGAAGATTACCTCACTTGCGACATTGCTTTCAATGCGGTTATGCCTCTAAGTCGTGCTTCGACACGTGGGAGATATAGCCGCATCGAGTATGCTATGTTGGTAATCGAGCCTTCCCGACTTACGAGCCCCTACTTGATTGTTTGCTGGCGTTGTTGAGTCTAGAACGGAAAATGTTTTGAGTCTTAGGATTATATATACCGGAGAGTAGGATTCTTTTTACTCCCCAGTCCCTTCGTCGCTCTGGTGAGGTCTCCTGACGTAGAAGTTTTGACTCTCCTCTCCTCAAATTTCACTAAAAAAAAATTAGGATCACGCGGGTATCTTGGAATCGTTCCGATGGTTTTGTGACGAGAACATTGTTCTTGGTGCCTCCTGACATTTAGGGGTTGTGGCAGTGTCCCGGGAGTTGAGCTCCGAGTTGTTGTCGTCACAATTTTATCGTTGCAGTTCTGGAATACCTGAGTTTTGCCGACATCGAAAATCTCTTTTGTGCAGTTGTTGGTGAGATAACCTCGATAACCCAGTACTGGGGCGAGTTCGAGAGTATTGCCATAACTCGTATAATGGATGCTTTTCGAAGGTCGAGGTAAACGATTTTCGAAGGTTTCTTGGTTATGTGTTGAAGGATGGATACAACTGGATCTAGGTATTGTTAGTTTGGGTGATATATTTTGTGTCCCCTGTATCCCCAACACCTGATTGCATAACCAGAAAGTTTCAGGAGTTTATAGGTGGGAATTCAAGTATCTCGTAGGATATCTTTCCAACAGACACATGATACGATATGGGATCTATCATATGCTTGTTTCCGGCTTATTCCGCAAGCCAAATCCTTTGCTTTGTTTTATTTGTGGTATTCGAGTTGCTTCAATGTCAAGTGTTGATTCCATACCTTTCCTAAACGGTGTTCTCATATTGCTATGTGAATACTAATCCTTCTTGATCATCGAGGTCGTCATGTTAATTTTTTTTTCACAATCGGCGTGCTTCTCTTCAAGTGGATCCGATCATTCCAACATTCGCAAGATCAATTCTAAGCTTTTTCTCAACGGTGTTCATTTCATCCGACCCAAGTTGCCTTTGTTTTCCCACCCTCCCACCCTTTTTCTTCAAGGACTCAGATTTCTTAATCAAGTATCCATTTTATTGAGTGAAGTTTCTTCATTCTTTTCCTTTAAATGTTTTATCCGGTGATTTCTCATGAAGACGCTAAGGAAGCTTCAACCTTATCTTTGTTCCATTCTAATTTTCTTTTCCGGTGGATTTAACTCAAGCTTTCAATGTTGATCATATTCCTTTCCTTGTTGCAAATGCTTTCTCTTGCCGATGCATCTCCTAATCATTCACTTCTCGCTATTCATTTGGTTGGGAGTGATGAAGATATCTTAGAAGATTCATGTTTCCATTCTTAATCCGTTCAAGTTATTTCGAGATTGTTATCTCATTCAAGCCATTTAAATCAACCGGTGCAACCTCCCTTTCAAAAAATTGTTCAACGGTGTTTTCTTTGAGTGGGCCCTAACCCACAGGTCTTTTCCCAGGATCTTACCTGACTCTTCTAAATTTTCCCGGAGCTATTCCCAAATTCTTTTCGAAGTTTGACGTAAGAATGAATTATCATCAGTCATGGTTTTCTCCAAGATCTTTCAAATTTGTTTCATCGTTGGTTCAACCTTTCTAATTTTCATCCCGGAGTATCTCAACAATTCATGGTGGTTGTTCAACATTCCTATTCCTTTATTGTCGTATCAATTCATTCGTTCTTTCCGAATCCTACCGGTGAATTGTTGAAGACCTTCTCAAGTTTGCGCTATATCTCTATCTGTAATCATTTTTCAACGAGAATAAGTAGTATGCCAAATCCATTGCTTGCCATCAATTTAATTGGTGAAGGATCAGCATAATGTAATTCTTATTCTTGTTTCATCGAGTAAGTTCAATTCCTTATTTTGGAGGTTCATCAAAAATTTTATTTCATTTGTTCATCTTTCTTTCCGGAGTTCCAAGTTTTCTCGGTTATATCATTTCAAAGCTTCATCTTATCACTGCAAGGCTTCACCTTGTGTTTTCAACTTCTCTTTCTTTCTATCACCCTTTTGTTTACCGGAGTTCATCATGGAGGCTCTACATGGTGCTTCCTCAAGGATTCTTTTCATTCTTCAATTGTTCTTCAAGATTTTTTCTCGAAGTTAAGATCCGTCAAGCTATACTCTAAAATAAGCATGGTGTTCAACACATGTTTTGTTTTGAGGAGTTCAAGCATTCTTCATCTTGCATTCCGGAGTGCAATTCTCTCTATCTTATCTTTTGAGATGGTGTTATGTCATTCTTGATAATTTCCCTTCATGCTTCATGATTCACATGTTGTCAAGAATGAGGTATTTTAAATCCATCAAACTCTTCTTTGGAGTTATCTTGGTATAGATTTCACCTAAAGCCTTCCCTAAGGAATGTTGCTATTTATGGTGCTTATAAATGACCCAAGTTCTTCATTTATCCTCCTGGTGAAATAAGTTTCTCGTCTCCTTGTTGATATCAATCCAATCGTTTGTTTCCGTTGGTGGCAGAATTTCACCTCGTAATGTTGAGATGTTTCCATAAGTCCACTACAAGGTTATTCTTTTCGTTGTTGGTTTTCCAACAACTCCGTTCTATCCTTCTTTTTAAGGGTGCTTTCCAAGCTCATTTGTGGCAGGAGTGGCATTTTCTTCTTCATTCTGTTATTCCAAAGATCTATCTTCTATTATTTCTTCCGAAGGCATTGTGATGTTGCTCTCTTCGACCCATCATCTTGTTTTGTCAAGACCATGTCCTTTTCCTTGCTTATCGATTTAACCGGAGTGTCATGTTTTCATTCGAGTTCTCTCATCTTATCAAGTTTTGCCCCCCTTCTCAACCGGAGTGTTGTCTGAAATCTTTCTTACCCCCTGTGCCATTTTTCAATAGTTCCGGAGGCAGTGTGTTGTTGATTTCATCAAGTATCATCCCATCTTCTCAAGTTCATGTTCAATTCCTTCCATTTACAGTCGGAGTGCTGTCCAAATTATATCAATCTTATTCCTTATCTATCTAGTTTTAACCGGAGTGGTTTCAGTATCTATCTTATCACTAAACCCCTTGGTTCTCGTCGTATCCCTTGTTCCTCTTTTCTAACGGAGTGTTTTCAATTTTGCTCATCTTCGTTGTTTTCTTTCTTTCATTTTGCTCAATATCTCAAGGTTCATGGTTTCACTCTTTTGTCAAAGAAGCAACTTAGTTTTACCTCTTTCTTCTTCCGTTTTCTCTCCGGTGCCATCCCAGATCTCGGGACGAGATCCTCTCGTAGTGGTGGAGTGTTGTGACGCCCCAAGACTGGAGCTTCAGTTGCCTTCCAGGGTTTCCGAGTTTTGTCGTGTGATTTGTTTTGTCTGTGCATTCATCATGTCATCTCTTGCATTGCATCATCTCATCATGCCATTTAATTTTAAAAACTCATCTAAATAAATTGTATGGATTTTTCGATCCATTTAAATCGAGGGATTTCACTTGTGATTTCTCTTTATAACTTATTAAAGCCTCTCAATATTACTAGGGAGCTATAATAAAAATATTCCATTTATTTGGAAGCCACCGTATTAAACTTGCATTTTAATCTCTCTCGTTTCCACCTATTCTAAATCCTCGATCATTCTCCATTTGGCTCCGGTTCAAGTTGTGGCACTTTGAGTTATGCCAAAGAAGCCCCATGCCAGTTTTCAGCTGAACTTATATTTATTTGTTCCTCCAAATAAATATTTTTGCTCATGTTTCTTTTCTGTAAACGAAAAAAAGGAAAAACCTTTTTTCCCTTCCTTTCTTTAAGTCCAGCCCAGCTCGGCTTCCTAGCCCACAGCAGGCCGGCCCATCCATCCTCCCAAGGCCCAGCCGCCCCGCTGTAACCCTAGCCGATCGAGAGCCCCAGCCCCGATCGAATCCCCATCTCTCGATCTCTCTCGTACCTGCGCCCGAGCCCTGCTCGAACCCCTCGCCCCCTCTCCTCGATCTTCCCCTTCCCCTCCGGTGCGCCTCCACCTCGCCCTTCTTTCTCCCTCCTCGCGCGATCCCCTCTCCCTTTCCCCTCGCCGCCTCCTTCCTCCACCCCGCAACCATGCTCCGTCGCCCCTCCGGTCGCTGCGATCAGGAGCGCCGCGCCCTACCTCCTCCAGCCGCTCCTCTGCAGCTCCTCCTCCGCCTCGACCTCGCCGCCGGTAGCAGCAGCTGCTGCTGCACCCTCTCGCCGTCCCCGTGCCAGGACCTTCCCCGACCTCCGGCCTTGTCCAGGCCATCCGCGCCGTCGCCTCTCCATCGACCACCGCACCGCCCCGTCGAACCTCCTCGTCTTCGCGTCTCCGCTTCCTCGTTCCTCTGCCTGTGCGCCGTTCGTCCTCAAGCACTCTCCAGCGACCGCCGCGTGCTTCCTTTGCATCGACATGACCGCGCCAAGTCCGCCGCGGTCCTCTACAGCGGTCGCTGCCCTCCACGGAGCCCAAGTCGCGCCGCCGAGACGCCAAGTACCAGTTCAACGAGGAGCACCAAGTTTTGCCTCTGTACACTCATCAGGGTTGACCGTGGACGTGTGCCTGATGTTACTTGGATTCGTCAAGGAGGCCAAGACCCGAGGCTTTTCGGTGTTGCTTTGTTTTGGAACGCCAAGTACCACGACGACCGATGCATAGAACCACTATGATTGCCGTGTACATCTACCGTCGCCCGAAGACACGTGTACCACGAGCGCCAAGTTTGACTACGCAGATTCGCCAAGTTCCTCTCCGAACGTGTACATCTACCATCGCCGAGATCGCAAGTACCACGACAACCCCGAAGGGATTCGGACCCGTCAAGTACCTCTTCGAAAACGAACGTGTACCCCTACTTCCCCTACCATCGCGAGAACGTCTACTTCCCTCTACGAAACGCGTTCCGCTCCGAAAATGCACATTTCGAAGGTATAACCCCGAGACGACCGTCGTGGACCGAATGAATGTGTGTTGTATGAGATGCTCGAGTTTGCACCGTGCCCGTTTGTCCTTGCGATGCCCCTCTTTTGCCATGCCACCGTCCCGTGGGAACCCGGAATCCGGGAGCACCCCACCATCCTTGCATGACACGCTCACGCCCATTTTCGTTTGCACCGACATCTCAATCGAGTTATCGGAACCGATATGTTGCCGTGGCATCATTTTCGGATTCGCCGCCGTGGCACCTTTTTTGTTCCGCCATGGTGACACAATGCTTCCTAACATGCTCATGTCAACATTTTCATAAAAATTGCATATAACTTGTATATGTCATCCGCATCATGATAACAACATTTAAATGTTTATAATTGTTGTTTGCATTAATTTGCTTAAATGCCATGTTAAAATGATTTATTTCATAACTAAATAACCGTAACTCGGATTTAAATAAATTATATATGTAAATGGGGTAGAAAAATGCCTAGTTTAACATGGTGCCATTACTTTGCATGTTTAACAACTCTAAAATTGTGTTTAGGGCAGAACAGTAGCAAATTCGAAATATGCATATGGGGTTTTACCGGAATTGTTGTTTGTTGTTCCGGCCTCATTTAAACTTGCCTAAATAGTTAGTTTACTTATGCTTCACCTCTTGCCATGTTTAATAACATTTAATATTGTTGAGTACTTAATCGGGAGAGAACTAAATAAGTGACGTGGTGTTTTGTCAATATGCAACCCGTTGCATATTGAGCTCCACTTAACTTGTAGTGTTGTTTGTGCATATTGCCATGCCATGCCTCATTAAACCGGACATGCATCATACTTGTTTGTGCATCATGCCATGTTTATGTGATGGTTGTTTACTATGATGTTTGTTTCTTTCCGGGTTGTTTCTCTCGTTAGCTTCGGTTTCGTTCCGGAGTTGTGCGGATTCGTTCGACTACGTCCGTTTGTCTTCTTCATGGACTCGTTCTTCTTCCTTGCGGGATTTCAGGCAAGATGACCATACCCTCGAAATCACTTCTATCTTTGCTTGCTAGTTGCTCGCTTCTTTGCTATGCCTATGCTACGATGCCTACCAGTTGCTATATCATGCCTCCCATGTTGCCATGTCAAGCCCCTAACCATCCTTTCCTAGCAAACCGTTGTTTGGCTATGTTACCGCTTTGCTCAGCCCCTCTTATAGCGTTGTTAGTTGCAGGTGAAGATGAAGTATGTTCCTTGTTGGAACATGGAGATATTGTTCCTTGTTGGAACATGTTTACTTGTTGGGATATCACAATATATCTTATTTAATTAATGCACCTATATACTTGGTAAAGGGTGGAAGGCTCGGCCTTATGCCTGGTGTTTTGTTCCACTCTTGCCGCCCTAGTTTCCGTCATATCGGTATTATGTTCCCGGATTTTGCGTTCCTTACACGGTTGGGTGATTTATGGGACCCCTTGACGATTCGCTTTGAATAAGACTTCTCCAAAGAAGGCCCAACTTTGGTTTTACCATTAGCCACCTAAGCCTTTTTTTCCCTTGGGTTCTGCAGACTCAAGGGTCATCTTTATTTTAACCCCGCCGGTGCTCCTCCGGTGATGGTCCAAATTAGAGCCACTTATGTGCCGCCTCGAGGCAACTTGGGGTATCGTCTGCTGTCAGACGCATCGCTCATCCGGTGTGCTCGAGAACGAGATATGTGCAGCTCCTATCGGGATTTGTCGGCACATTCGGCGGCTTTGTCGGTCTTGTTTTATTGTCGCCGAAATGTCTTGTAGTCCGGGATTCCGAGATCGATCGGGTCTTCGGTAGAAGGAATATCCTTCGTTGACCGTGAGAGCTTATCATGGGCTGTTGGGACACCCCGCAGGTATTATCTTTCAAAGCCGTGCCCGCGGTTATGAGGCAGATGGAATTTGTTAATTTCCGGTTGTAGAAACCCGAAGTTGATCTTAATTAAAATACATAAACCGCATGTGTAACAGTGATGGTCTCTTCTAGTCGGAGTCCGTGAAGTGAACACTGTGTTAGAGTGATGCTTGACGTAAGAAGTTTCAGGATCACTTCTTGATCATAGTTGTTCGACCGTGCTTTGCTTCTCTTCTCGCTCTCTTTTGCGTATGTTAGCCACCATATATGATAGTCGCTTGCTGCAGCTCCACCTCACTACCCTGTCCTACCTTTAAGCTTAATTAGTCTTGATCTCGCGGGTGTGAGATTGCTGAGTCCCCGTGACTCACAGATACTTCCAAAACCAGTTTGCGGTGTCGATGAAACCGTGCGGTGGCGCATCCGAGCTCAAGGAGGAGCTCGATGAAGATCTTGTTCATTGTGTTGTTTCGCTTCAGTTGATCAAGAGTGGAGCCAGCTTGGGACGATCGGGGATCTGTAGCATTTGGGGTAGTCTTCTTTTATTTTGGTTCCGTAGTCGGACCTTGATTGTATCTGTATGATGTAATGCTTTACTCATGTATTGTGTGAAGTGGCGATTGTAAGCCAACTATGTATCTCTTTCCCTTATGTATTACATGGGTTGTGTGAAGATTACCTCACTTGCGACATTGCTTTCAATGCGGTTATGCCTCTAAGTCGTGCTTCGACACGTGGGAGATATAGCCGCATCGAGGGCGTTACAGTTATCAAGATCAACAACAGGTTCAATCTCTACATCGTTGTTATTGCTAGGTTGAGCATCAACATGAACATCATCATTAATATTATCACTAGGTTCATGTTCATCACCAGATCGTGTTTCAAAGATCGAAATAGAAATATCATTGGGATTCTCAGGTGTGTCAACAATAGGTTCACTAGAAGCGTGCAAAGTCCTATCATTTTTCTTTTTCTTCCTCTTAGAAGGACTAGGTGCATCAACATTAGTTCTCTGAGAATCTTGCTCAATTCTCTTAGGGTGGCCCTCAGGATACAGAGGTTGCTGAGTCATTTTACCCCCTCTAGTAACAACTCTAACATCATTATCATTTTTCTTATTATTTAATTCATTGAGCAAATCATTTTGAGCTTTAAGCACTTGTTCTACTTGAGTGGTAACCATATAAACATGTTTACTAATGAGTTTAAGTTCACCTTTAACTCTAGACATATAATCACTCAAGTGTTCAATCATATAAGCATTATGTTTCAATTGTCTACCAACATAAGCATTCAAGTTTTCTTGTTTAACAATAAAATTATCAAACTCATCTAAGCATTGGCTAGCAGACTTATAACGAGGAATATCACCTTCATCAAATCCATAGAGAGAATTTACCTTTACTACCTATGTCGGGTTATCAAGACCATGTACTTCTTCAATAGGTGGTAAATTCTTAACATCTTCGGTTTTAATACCTTTTTCTTTCATAGATTCCTTTGCCTCTTGCATATCTTCAGGATTGAGAAATAGAATACCCCTTTTCTTTGGAGTTGGCTTAGGAGTTGGTTCAGGAAGTGTCCAATTATTTTCATTAGTCAACATATTATTCAATAGCAATTCAGCTTGATCAACTGTTCTTTCCTCGAAACACAACCAAAGCACAACTATTCGTGTGGTCTCTGAAGCATCGGTTAGTCCATTATAAAATATATCAAGTATTTCATTTTTCTTGAGAGGATGATCAGCAAAGCATTAAGTAATCGAGAAGCCTCCCCAAGCTTGTGGGAGACTCTCTTCTTCAATTTGCACAAAATTATATATTTCCCTTAAAGCAGCTTGTTTCTTATGAGCGAGGAAATATTCAGCAGAGAAGTAATAAATCATATCCTGGGGACTACGCACACAACCAGGATCAAGAGAATTAAACCATGTTTTAGCATCACCCTTTAATGAGAACGGAAATAACTTAAGGATATAGTAGTAACGAATTTTTTCCTCATGAGTGAATAGGGTGGCTATATCATTTAATTTAGTAAGATGTGCCACAACAGTTTCAGATTCATAGCCATAAAAAGGTTCAGATTCAACCAAAGTAATTAACTCAGGATCGACAGAGAAATCATAATCCTTATCAGTAATACAAATAGGTGAAGTAGCAAAAGCAGGGTCATATTTCATTCTAGCATTCAAAGATTTTTCTTTCAGCTTAGCTAATAATTTCTTAAGATCCTATCTATCGTTGCAAGCATGAAAATCTCTAGCAGTTTCTTCATCCATAACATAACCCTCAGGCACAACCGGCAATTCATATCAAGGGGGAGAATATTCATCATCACTTTCATCAATATTACCAGTTTCAATAATTTCATTCTCTCTAGCCCTAGCAAGTTGTTCATCAAGAAATTCACCTAGTGGCACAGTATTATCAAGCATAGAAGTAGTTTCATCATAAGTACCATGCAAAGCGTAGTGGCATCATCAATAACATGCGACATATCGTAATTAATAGCGAAGGTGTTTAGGTGTTGCAAGTTTACTCAAAGCAGGAAGGTGAATCAAGTGCGAGCTAGATGGCGGTTCCTTACCTCCCTCGTAGTTGAGGGATAAATCTTGGTTTTTTCTTCTTTCAAGTTCCTCATAGTGATCAACAAATATAAATCCCAAGTGACTCAAAGAATAGAGTTATGCTCCCCGGCAACGGCGCCAAAAAATAGTCTTGATAACCCACAAGTATAGGGGATCGCAACAGTTTTCGAGGGTCGAGAATTCAACCCAAATTTATTGATTTGACACAAGGGGAGCCAAAGAATATTCTCAAGTATTAGTAGTTGAGTTGTCAATTCAACCACACCTGGAAAACTTAGTATCTGCAGCAAAGTATTTAGTAGCAAAGTAGTATGGGAGTAACGGTAACGGTGGCAAAGGTAACAGTAGCAGTTGTGTAGTAATTGTAATAGTGGCAACGGAAAAGTAACTAAGAAAATATCAATATGTGAAAAGCTCGTAGGCATTGGATCAGTGATGGATAATTATGTCGGATGCGATTCTTCATGCAACAGTTATAACATAGGGTGACATAGAACTAGCTCCAGTTCATCAATGTAATGTAGGCATGTATTCCGAATATAGTCATATGTGCTTACGGAAAAGAACTTGCATGACATCTTTTGTCCTACCCTCCCGTGGCAGCGGGGTCCTATTGGAAACTAAGTGATATTAAGGCCTCCTTTTAATAGAGTACCGGACCAAAGCATTAGCACTTAGTGAATACATGAACTCCTCAAACTACGGTCATCATCGGGAGTGATCCCGATTATTGTCACTTCGGGGTTACCGGATCATAACACATAGTAGGTGACTATTGACTTGCAAGATAGGATCAAGAACTCACATATATTCATGAAAACATAATAGGTTCGGCTCTGAAATCATGGCGCCCTAGTGACAATCATTAAGCATAACAAAGTCATAGCAACATCAACCTTAGAACATAATGGATACTAGGGATCAAACCCTAACAAAACTAACTTGATTACATGGTAAATCTCATCCAACCCATCACCGTCCAACAAGCCTACGATGGAATTACTCACGCACGGCGGTGAGCATCATGAAATTGGTGATGGAGGATGGTTGATGATGACGACGACGACGGATTCCCCTCTCCGGAGCCCCGAACGGACTCCAGATCAACCCTCCCGAGAGAGATTAGGGCTTGGCGGCGGCTCCATATCGTAAAACGCGATGAATCCTTCTCTCTGATTTTTTTCTCCCCGAACGTGAATATATAGAGTTGGAGTTGAGGTCGGTGGAGTTCCAGGGGGCCCACGAGGCAGGGGGCGCGCCCCCACCCTTGTGAACAGGGTGTGGGCCCCTTGGTCTTGATTCTTTCGCCAGTATTTTTTATAAATTCCAAAAATATTCTCCGTGAAGTTTCAGGTCATTCCGAGAACTTTTATTTCTGCACAAAAATAACACCATGGCAATTCTGCTAAAAACAACGTCACTCCGGGTTAGTTCCATTCAAATCATGCAATTTAGAGTCCAAAACAAGGGCAAAAGTGTTTGGAAAAGTAGATACAATGGAGACATATCACGAAACAACCTCTCTTATAAAGAGGTCCAACTCCTATTAGGTGAGCAATATGGGACTAAACTTTAGACCCAACTCTTGCCTTGCATGAATGGGCTAAGTGGGCCTCTAGGATTTATTAGGAATTCTGAAAATGATTATTGCGCTGGTCCAATATTAGACCAAATTCCAGCACTTTCCACTAGTGTTTTATTTTCTTCGAAAGCCTTTCTACTAGTGTTTTAAGAAAGGGTTGTGATGGGCGCTAGCGCACTGGCCCAAATTTGTGCCGATCGCGGTGCAACCACCCGATTTAGCTGCAATCAGCCACATATCTAGCCTGACTGCGTCATATTCCTTCCTGTCTTCCGCAATCCACCCCATGGAGAGTGTCGTCGCCTTGCCACAGCTCTCTTGGGGAACGTAGTAATTTCAAAAAAAATCCTACGCACACGCAAGATCATGGTTATGCATAGCAACGAGAGGGGAGAGTGTTGTCTACGTACCCTCGTAGACCATAAGCGGAAGCATTATGACAACGCGGTTGATGTAGTCGTACGTCTTCATGATCGACCGATCCTAGCACCGAAGGTACGACACCTCCGCGATCTGCACACGTTCGGCTCGGTGACGTCCCACGAACTCATGATCCAGCAGAGTGTCGAGGGAGAGCTTCATCAGCACGACGGTGTGATGACGGTGATGATGAAGCTATCGGTGCAGGGCTTCGCCTAAGCACTACGACGATATGATCGAGGTGGATTGTGGTGGAGGGGGGCACCACACACGGCTAAGAGATCATTGATCAACTTGTGTGTTCATGGGGTGCCCCCTGGCCATGTATATAAAGGATGGAGGGAGGAGGAGGCCGACCCTCATAGGGCGCGCCCAAAGTGTGGAGTCCTACTAGGACTCCCTAGTCCTAGTAGGATTCCACCTCCCACATGGAATAGGAAAAGGGGAAGGGAGAAGGAGAAGGAAGGAAGGGGGCGCCCCCTTTCCCGAGTCCAATTTGGACCAATCCATGGGGAAGGGGCGCGGCCACCCTTGACGCCTTTTTCTCCTTTCCCGTATGGCCAATTAAGGCCGAATACGAATTCCCGTAACTCTCCGGTACTCCGAAAATACCCAAATCAATCAACCTTTCCGATGTCCGAATATATTCGTCCAATATATCGATCTTTACGTCTCGACCATTTCGAGACTCCTCGTCATGTCCCCGATCTCATCCGGGACTCCGAACTACCTTCGGTACATCAAAACACATAAACTCATAATACCGGGCCGTCACCGAACGTTAAGCGTGTGGACCCTACGGGTTCGAGAACTATGTAGACATGACCGAGACTCATCTCCGGTCAATAACCAATAGCGGAACCTGGATGCTCATATTGGTTCCTACATATTCTACGAAGATCTTTATCGGTCAAACCGCATAACAACATATGTTGTTCCCTTTGTCATCGGTATGTTACTTGCCCGAGATTTGATCGTCCGTATCTTAATACCTGGTTCAATCTCGTTACCGGCAAGTCTCTTTACTCGTTCCATAATGCATCATCCCGCAACTAACTCATTAGTCACATTGCTTGCAAGGCTTATAGTGATGTGCATTACCGAGAGGGCCCAGAGATACCTCTCCGACAATCAGAGTGACAAATCCTAATCTCGATCTATGCCAACTCAACAAACACCATCGGAGATACTTGTAGAGCACCTTTATAATCACCCAGTTACGTTGTGACGTTTGGTAGCACACAAAGTGTTCCTCCGGTATTCGGGAGTGGTATAATCTCATGGTCATAGGAACATGTATAAGTCATGAAGAAAGCAATAGCAACATACTAAACGATCAAGTGCTAAGCTAACAGAATGGGTCAAGTCAATCACATCATTCTCTAATGATGTGATCCCATTAATCAAATGACATATGTCTATGGCTAGGAAACTTAACCATTTTTGATTCAACGAGCTAGTCAAGTAGAGGCATACTAGTGACACTCTGTTTGTCTATGTATCCACACATGCACTACGTTTCCGGTTAATACAATTCTAGCATGAATAATAAATATTTATCATGAAATAAGAAAATAAATAATAACTTTATTATTGCCTCTAGGGGATATTTACTTCAAGCTCGCCATATGAAACAAAAAAGCCATCGTCGTGGCACTGTTGCTCCCGTCGGCAAGGCCGCACGTCCTCTCCGGCGACGTGTAGATGCCGGTTTGCAGCATCCCGACCACTCGTGGGTCCCCGGCATGCGGTCACTACGGATGCAGTGCTGCCACTGGTCGATTAGCGCGCGACAACCCATGGTTGCAACGTCCCCAGTGTCGCCGCCTCCATCTTGCCGTATCCGCAAAAAAATATCTGAAAAAGCAACAGAAAATCTGAAGAAGTAGCCAAAAACCTCCGATGTGCGATTGAAGCAAAAAAACCATGTTCTAGCAAAATTAAGCACCGGTTCCAGCAGAAAAACAAACTCAGCTGGGAAATTCAGTGGTCAATTGTAGCAAAAAAGTAGACTAGTTCAAGCAGAAAAAAACAATGGTTCCAACAAAATTAAGCATCGGTTCCCGCAAAAAACTAACTCAGCTAGGAGAAATTCAGTGGATGATTGTAGAATTTTTTTGACTAATTTCAGCAAAATTTTCTGGTTCCAGCAAATAAAAAATGCATCAACGGGGAGGGGCCATCCGGTTCCAGCACCCCACCCATCGCCCATCTCTCACAGCTCTGCTTGGTCCGCGGGTTGCAGCTATTCTGGACCATGGTTGCAGCTCGCCGCCATGCACTTGTAGCATCTTGCGTGCCCGCATCTGCCATCCAGCAAAATCCATGGCCGCTTCCAGCAAAATCCATGGTTGCTTCCAGCATGTGCCATTGTCGGCTGTAGCAACCGCCACCGTCGTCCCAACACCCTCCATGGTCGTCGGTTGAGTTCACATCTTCTTCAACACCGTTGGTGCCCCCCCCCCCCCCCCGTGTCACCGGTTGAGGTCATTGCAGCTCCAGTGGCCAACTGTTGCAGCATCCAACACCGACGGTTCCAGCATCCCCGTCATCGTCGGTCCCCGCCATCCCGTCGCAGCACCGTGGCCGTCCGTGGGTGTCGTCGTTGCCGCTGCTTGAATTGGATTGAGAGAGAAAGAGCAGGCGATGGGGAACAAATGGGTGGAGAATGAAAAAATGGGTCGCATGAAGAGTTGGTGAGCGACGGTCAAAACTTATTGCACGGGTCCCACTTGCCAACGCCTCGCGTGAAGAAGCGACCAGAACGGTTCCCTCAAAAAGAAAGGAGTAGAACGAGGAATAATAGGATGAGAGAAAAGAAGTGTTTTTTTAGGTATAGGGAAAAAAATGATTTTTTTAGAACTAGAGAAAAGAAGTTTTTTTTTGAGATAGGAGAAAATAAGTGGTTTTATTTTGAGAGGTAAGAGAAAAGAAGTGGTGGTCCAGTCCCTTCGGCCCGGCGTTTATTGGGCTAGCCTACTGGGCTCCTGTGGGCTGAGCGTGGTGGGGCGGAGTATAAGTACTCCAATCCAGCTGTTTCGTTGAAACCCTAATCTCACATAGGACCAGGCGGGGCGGCGGCGGCGGCGGCGGCGAGCATACGAGGGCAACCCCCCCCCCCCCCACCCCCCACCCCCCGCGTTGAAGGAGAGATGGCGGGTGTCTCCGATGAGCAGCAGTCCGAATTCTTCATCGTGGGAAAGGAGATCATGTCCCTGCACAGGGAGCGAAAGTACCTGCTCGCCTGCCTCAGCCCCGGGGCCTGCGTTTGGTCGGATCTAGGGCTAGGAGAGATGTCGCTCCAGAGGCTCGCCGGAAGGGATTACATGGAGCAGTCGGGGACGGAATCGGGCTCGACAGTGCGACAACTCGAGAGGTACTTCTATTCTATCTTGCAGGACATGGAGGATCTGAACAGCCGGATGCTGTCTACGGCGTATGCTGTGGTCAAACCTGGTGGTGCCACCCTCTCCTCCTACATGGCCGATGAGCTGGTTAACTCGACATCCATATTAAAGGACACCTGCAAGAAGTTGTACGAAGATACCAAAGTTTATTATGGGCAACCGGACGAGCGGCGGACCGAATTCTTGGATGTGTGCCACAAGTTCCTTGGAGAACCCTTGAATTACAGGAATGACTTGGGGATAGTAGTTACCACGGAGGAGGAGGAATTCTACATGAAGGAGGTGGAGAAGCTGAAGAAAAAAGCAGAGGAAGTGTATCAGCAGAATATGTTGAAGTGGAAGCAATGGGAGGAGAGGGAGAAGGTGAGGGAGAGGTACTACAAGGAGAAGAAGAAGGGGAAGGGGAAGGAGATTGATAAGGAGTTTGAGTTGATGCACACGAAGGAAAAGGACCCAGAGACGGAGGAAGAGAAGAAGAAGAAGGAGAATGACCAGGAGATGGAGAACCAGAAGGAGAAGGCCACAATGGAGTATCTCAAGAACGGAATGGAGGTGAGCGAGAAATTCTTCGCTCTTGATCGGGACGGTTGGGAAACCGGATGGGGCAGCAAGAGTGTAAGGTGCGGTGGCTTCCGAGACACAAGTAAGCAAAGCTTGCATCTTCATTTGTTTAATCTATTCTTTTCTAGAAATTCAAGCATGGGACTTCAATTTGTATTATTTTTATTCCCACGGGCTGTTTTTGTTCCTCTGGAGCTGGTTGTTCTGCTCTGTTATTTGGAACTCATTAATTTAGATGATTATTTCTCTCATATGCCCCCCAATTAAGGAGAGTTCAAGTAAGCCCTGTTTGTTAGTGTCACTTTGGTCCAAATCTAAGTGCAAAGTCTGATATTGATGCTTTTATGTCAGTTTAGAGAAACAACAGTTATGCCATTCAACACTTATTTTCCAGCTTCCTACGTGATGTGGATTTTTGTTTCGCTAGGCTTTTTTCATGAGTTATTATAATACTTAGTAGTAGTTGCTTTTTTTTTTCTTGTAGGTGAAGTGTATAGAGTTTTCTTTAAGCACCAATCTCTTATGTATGTTAGAGTAATACTTTTTTCCCTATGAGGCCAAATGTATGTTTTTTTGTATGTTGGGGGTCACAGTATTCCCTCCAATGCTACAATATGATGTGATTTACAGTGATGTATTCTTTTGTTCATAACTTGGTAGGAAACAAGTGTTCTGTTTCCCGTTGACTCCTACAGAAATTGCAGTCCTCATGTGCATGAATTGAACTTTTCGTTTTCCTTGAATTTCAGGCTGTAGGGTCAAAATGCATATGGCCAACATTACTTTAGAACTTGCTTTTCTATCTTGAGTCAAGTGCACACGAGTTTCATTTTTTAGAACTTCATTACAGTTCAAATGATAAGGAGTTTCATCCTGCTGTCATTGTCTTTTTTGGTTCAGTAAGTCCACTTTAAGTTCATGTGTTCACTTCAAGATCTTACAGTGTTGTCTGAGCTTTCTTACAGTTCAAATGTTCACGAATTACATTGTGTATGCAGCTGTAATTCTGGTTGAATTCTAAGTACAAAGTGACCCATTGTTCTCTGAACTTTTCTGTTAGTTTAAAGAAACATCTGTTATAGGCTTATGACATTTAGGACTTGTTTTGTATTCCCTCCGTCCCACAATATAAAATTGTTTTTCAAGCTATCTTAGCTTGAAAGCCAATCTTATATTGTGGGCTGGATGGAGGTAGCTTGGTATTCAGTAGTGTTTAACTGTTTGTACATGGATTACTGTGCTTCTTAAGCTATTTTTACTGTCTAGTTGTACATGATTTACAGTGTTGAGTAGATGTGTTTTCCGTGGTATTATTCTCAATACACCACAAGTAACATATTGTCAGGGCTTGTATCTATTTGCTTCATGGTTCAGGATAGAGTTTATTTTCAGTGTATATGTTTACAAGCATGACTTGCTGTTTAGGTTTATTTTTTTACAGCAATCATTTCTATAATTTATTACTCCATCCGTAAAGAAATATAAGAGTGTTTAGATCACTACTTTATTATCTAATAAATGCTCTTATATTTCTTTACAGAAGGAGTAGTGGTTTTTTTCTACTTGTACTTCTGCTTTATATGGTAGTGTAATTTCTGCTGCTTTATTTTTTTCTTATATTTGTTTCATGACCATTTGTGAAGTTTATAATTTATTTGCTTCTACTTCTAAGAACTTTTATTATTCACTGTTATATTTAAACACTTATTATTGTTCCAGTGTTCATGATTTGAAGTGTGGAGTATCCATATGTTTACTTGAAATATTAGTGCGATGCGTCACATTGCTAACTGAACTTAGAGTAGTCATACAGAATGTACTCGTGGGACTCCAATAAGCTTGTAGAACACTGGTTTAAAATGTGTAAAAAGGAAACTCACTAGAATTTTTGTAGAGCTGTTGTGACATACAAGCAAAAACAAGGGACACATACGTACATGTTATTGGTTCTAAAATTCGAATCAAATTGTAGCAGATCACTAGCTTCCTTTCTCCTTGTATAATTAAACGGTGTATATTTTGCTCAATTTAGTTGCTCATATTAGATTTCTGACAGTACGCACTCGGCATTACTTTTTACTGCAGCCACATTGAGCCCTATGCACTTTACGCTCTACACACCCAATACCATCCCATCCTCTTGTGGTGTCACCGGGAGCACCTTGCAGATCTATTCAATCCAAATTCTTGAACTAAAAAAAGGATTGAAATGGCCACTAAAACTGTACGGAGTGGTCGCTGCTCGAGACAGCGTGGATCGCAACCGCAACATTGTCTTCTCTCGGTCAAGTCTTAACTCTCAAGAACTCAATGAAAATGTAAGTATTGTATTCAGTTTTCTCTTCGTTTTCCATTGTTTCTTCTTTGTGCTTTTGTAGTCTATATTGCAATTAAGTAAGCAGTTTTGCCAAACCATCGCAATTAAGTGTTAATGATATGATGCTTGCAGGGTTCTTCTTTATGTTTGACTGGTCCGTCTCGTGCAATTTTAGCTATGGGCCCTGTTGACTTTGAAATTGAACTGAAAATACAAGAGGGAGAGGAGTCCCAAGACAAAGAATTGATCACTCTTAGCAAGCGGTATGAGGGTACAGGTACCTCCCTCGTGTTCGAGAACAGTTTGTGTGTAGCGGAGTTAAAATTTAAGCAGATTTCTGAAGCGGTCCAGGCCACTGTCGTGGGTGTATGTGTTGTTGAAGGGGATTGGCCTTTTGAACATGGATGCCGAGTTGCTTGCTCCTTATCTGCTGCTGCAGATGAAGTTTTGGCTGATGCAGATGAAATTGTGTTGCTTGATTGCCGCGGTGGTGACGAAGAAGCGCATGTAGGATCAGATGGTTACCTTCATCTGTCAAGGAATGTTGTCTCCGTGCAATCACAAGGAACACTGGTAGTTGTCATACGAACCTACTTGGAGTCTGGTTGCGCTGCTCAAGATTCGAAGGTCGAATTCCCTGCCAAGCTTTGCCAAACTAGTGAGAGTGAATGTTCAGTTGGCAACAGTAAGGTGAAGGTCGTTGTTGCTTGGTCCCTCCTTGTCAAGGAGAAGCAGGACCTCCTGGTGGATTGGCCAGGGGTAGAACCTTGAAGAATTTGTGTATCATCTATGTACATAAGATGTTCGACTCTAGCTTATGCTATCCAACTAGTATTTGTGTACCGACTATTTAACTCTTGGTGGTTTGTTGAAACTTATGTGTACCGACTATTTAACTCTTGCTGGGTTTATATGTGTATCAACTATTTAAGTCTTGATGGTTCGTTAAAAAGTTGAAGTCTTTGTATGTCAACCTTCTTGCACTTCCATGCATGGCTCGAATCAGGTTGTCATTCTATCTGCTGTTTTCCCTTTATTTTCACCACTTTACTTAGCTTCCCAGAGCATGTCTCTCGTTTTACTTGATGGGTGCCTGCGGGGCATTTAGTATGCTGCTTGACGGGATCATTAAACAATGATTAAAACTTTTTGGCTAACCAATTCTTTCTTTTGAATCAATAGGTCAATTCCTGAGGATAGTCGAAAACAATTTTTGTAACGTATGCTGTATTTCTGGAATGTGCAATCCATCCAATCCAAGAAAAAGAGCGATACGAGATGTACTCACGTACGTAGCGTACCCGCGGCCAGAAACGGAATCTAAACTAAACAAAGCGCGCAGCAAGCGATTAATAGGATAGGACCAGGCTGTTTCCTTGAAAGCTAATTACTAAACAGTAAAACTGAGCTAGCTACGCCTCTTCACAGCAATTCGAGTCCTAAACCGTCCGATTCAAGGTACGAACGCATCGGATGAGTGCATGGTCTGCGGCATTAATTCGCCAGGTCCGCTCTCGCTAGCCGACCAGACCAACGTCTATAGGGCCGCTGCTCCACAGACCTTTTTTCCTGCCTTCTCATGAACCGGGCCGCCATGGGCCGTGTGGACGCGGGGGGAATTATTTTATCAGTGGAGCGATGGCGCTGCAGAAAATATCTTGGTGATTAATGGAGCAGAAGGTGGCCGGCTGTTGGCAGTTTGGCTACTTGTTATGATGACGTGCGTCACACAAACATGCTCCACCACTTATTCAAATTCCATAGCAAATGTTATGTTTAGAGAAACGTCTTTTGCATAGTGACATTCCAAATACAATGCTGATTTAGGTGGTTTTGTTAACCGTGTCAAATTTGTAACTCATACCAAGAGTTTCAATAATCACTCAACATCTATATTGAAGTATTGTACTCCCTTCGTCCGGAAATACTTGTCATGAAATAAATAAAAGGGGTTGTATCTAGATATATTTTAGTTCTAGATACATCCCCTTTTGTCCATTTTGATGACAAGTATTTTGGGATGGAGGGAGTACTACTTTATCACAAAAAAGAAGAAGTATTGTACTACTAAATGTTCCTTTTTTGTCTAAAGTTTCTGATTTATTTGTATTAATCTTTGAATAAGATGTATGGGCGCGGCAACGCGCGCTTTCATGTTCTAGTCTCATCTCATAGAACCATGCAGCCGCGGCGGCGAGCATACTCGCTCGTAGTCCGCTCGTAGTCGTAGACGACAAGTCCCCACTCGCTTGTAGACGGCAAGCTCCGTGCCGGCAAGCCCCCGCTACCTCTTCATCGCTTCACCTTAGCGATCAGCTAGTTGTTGTAGAACGTAGTAATTTCAAAAAAATTTCTACGCACACGCAAGATCATGGTGATGGCATAGCAACGAGAGGGGAGAGTGTGTCCACGCACTTCGTGAGACCGAAGCGGAAGCGTTATAACAACGCGGTTGATGTAGTCAGACGTCTTCACGATCCGACCGATCCAAGTACCGAACGCACGGCACCTCCGAGTTGACACGTTCATTTCGATGGCGATCCCCGGCTCCGATCCAAAGAAAGCGTCGGAATGAGTTCCACAAGACGACGGGCGTGGTGGCGATGATGATGCTCCACCGACGCAGGCTTCCGCCTTAAGCTCCATGACGATATGACTCTACCGGCGCAGGGCTTCGCCTAAGCTCATGACGATATGACGAAGTGGAATATGGTGGAGGGGGCACCGCACACGGCTAAGGAACGATCCGTAGATCAACTTGTGTGTCATGGGGTGCCCCCGCCTCAGAGATATAAAGGAGCAAGGGGTGCGGCCAGCCCTAGGAGGAGGCGGCTGAGGAGTCCTACTCCCACCGGGAGTAGGACTCCCTTCCTAGTTGGATTAGGACTTGGGGGAGGAGAGAGGAAGGCGCCGCCTTCCTTGTCCTATTCGGACTAGGGGAGGGGAGGCGCGGCCTGCCCCGGCCGCCCTCCTCTTCTCCCTTATGGCCCATTAAGGCCCAACATCCCCGGGAGGGTTCCGTAACCTCGGTTTTCCCAAGAAATCCCGATTTTACCCGGAACTATTCCGAAGTCCAAACATAGGCTTTCAATATATCAATCTTTATGTCTCGACCATTTCGAGACTCCTCGTCATGTCAGTGATCACATCCGGGACTCCGAACACACTTCGGTACATCAAAACTTATAAACTCATAATAAGCATCATCAGAAGCGTTAAGCGTGCGGACCCTACGGGTTCGAGAACTATGTAGACATGACCTAGAACTATTCTCGGTCAATAACCAATAGCGGAACCTGGATGCCCATATTGGTTCCTACATATTCTTCGAAGATCTTTATCGGTCAAACCGCATAACGACATACGTTGTTCCCTTTGTCATCGGTATGTTACTTACCCGAGAGATTCGATCGTCGGTATCCAATACCTAGTTCAATCTCGTTACCGCAAGTCTCTTTACTCGTTCCGTAATACATCATCTCACAACTAACTTATTAGTTGCAATGCTTGCAAGGCTTATGTGATGTGTATTACCGAGAAGGCCTAGAGATACCTCTCCGACAATCGGAGTGACAAAACCTAATCTCGAAATACGCCAACCCAACATGTACCTTTGGAGACACCTGTAGTACTCCTTTATAATCACCCGATTGTTGTGACGTTTGGTAGCACCCAAAGTGTTCCTCCGTAAACGGGAGTTGCATAATCTCATAGTTACAGGAACATGTATAGGTCATGAAGAAAGCAATAGCAATATACTAAACGATCAAGTGCTAAGCTAACGGAATGGGTCATGTCAATCACATCATTTTCCTAATGATGTGATCCCATTAATCAAATAACAACACATGTCTATGGTTAGGAAACATAACCATCTTTGATTAATGAGCTAGTCAAGTAGAGGCATACTAGTGACTATATGTTTGTCTATGTACTCACACATGTATCATGTTTCCGGTTGATACAATTCTAGCATGAATAATAAACATTTATCATGATATAAGGAAATAAATAATAACTTTATTATTGCCTCTAGGGCATATTTCCTTCACTAGTCGCTTGTCAAATGGGTGTTGAGTGGACAGGTAGTTAGGTAAGCCTTATCGGGGCACGTGTCAGCACACTGTTAGAAGATCAACTTTATTGCCACCCGTTCCAAGGCATGGCAAGGAAATAAAAGATAGCTGGGCGAACGACATAGAAGAAGAGGCTATCTTCTATGTCGTTCTAGTGCGACACCTCACGACACCTCACCTGCAGTGGAAATGGCAAGGAGGGTTAGAACAAAAGCATTAAATGCGTCGTGAGGTGTCGCACTGGAAATGTTCTCGGGCAAGGATCTTCCAGCCGGCAGCCTCCTCCTCCTTCTCGGCGAGCGCCTTGAGGAGTTTCGCATTGTCACCCATAAGTTGCTAGACAAGGTCGGTCGCCTTGTCAACCGAGGCATCGCTGATCTCGAGCAGCTTCATCAAGCCATCGACCAGCTCCTGCTGCTTAATGAGGCCAGCGAGAATGTCGTCGTCGCCGGCAAAGGGCTATAGCAACGCCAGCTCGTCGCGATCACTTACGCGGCGAGTGCGCTTGTGAGAGCCCTCGCGTGCCCGTGAGACCTCGTTCGAGGGCTCCGCGGCGAGCCGAGACATCTCTGTTGCGGCTGCCGCTTCACGACGGGACCTCTCTAGTGCTTTTGTAGCCTTGGTCTTTACTGCCTGGTTATATGTCCACCCGAAACTCCTCCTACCGGTCATGGCGGAACAAGTTTACAGGAAATACCAGTTTCGTGGGTGATGAGGAGAGGAACTGTGAAGTAATTTTTGAGTGGGTAGTTTTTATAGCCCGATGCTAAGTGTGAACACATATTAGTTTGATCGGTGTGAACACATATTAGTATGATCTATGTGCACAAATTTACAATTACTTATTGCATTGTAATCTGCAATGTGAAGAGAAACGAAGTCAAAATTTATTGATGGTTCTGGGCCTACAAAGCCTCATTTCTGTTGTTCTGTCTCATCGTAAATAGTTCTTTTAGATCAACCGTATGCCATGCTCGAAAGCCCGAAACATGGGCCCTTATTCTCGGATGTACGTGTACGTGTCTGCCCACTATTACACACTGTCATGATATCACCATCGTGTCCTATGGATGCGCCGTCGCGTCTCCCACGGGGTGCCAGAAGGTTGACCACGTGGTTGCTCGCCGTGGCATCCCCGCGCGCGCTTTGCTCGCCGTTGAGGAAAATTTACAATGGCAACGGTTAATAATTGTCTTACATATTCAGGATAATTTAAAATGCCACATGCGGCAAGGCACAAAACACTCACGACTTACTTATGCATACAATTATAATAAAATATAAGCTAAAAGGCTGAGCCGGTGGCCTTCCGACGACAGTCTTCTCCGACTCCATGATCAGCATATCACCCTTGCGGCCATTCATTTTGTGTAACTTACTAATTATCGCACACTAGTACTCGCAGATGCATCGTGTGCGATACTCCTAGCCACCGCAAGCAACTAGTTTACATTTTTTAAAGTTTTTTGTACGAACAAAAGCACACACAAACTTACTATAGTAACTGTCTGTGTTATAATTTCTTATCAACAGTTCATCCGAGTGGGATGTTTGCTGCGTATCACGCACATCTGGTTTACAAGAATCGTTTGTATTCTTTTGGCTCATCGCAAATGCCGCATATCACATACATCTTGTTAAGATGAACCGTTTCCTTTCTCTTGCCTAATCGAAAACAGTTTGTCCGACTGAATCGTATGCTGTATATCACACACACCTTGATCTAGCTGAGCGTTTCTGTTGCATTCCCTAATAGCACACAGTTCATCGGAGCAAACTGTATGCCGTATATCGCACACACATTGATATAGCTACCAGTTTCTGTTGTTCTTCCTCATTGCAAACAGTTCTACTGGATCAACCGTATGCCCAGCATCACACACGTAACTAAAATCTGAACCGTGTTTGATGTCTCTGCCATCACAAATGTTTTGCATCTTTTTGACCGTTTTTTTATATCCCCGTTTGTGATTAATGCACCGCACACAGTTTTGTCAAAGGGTCTCTGATCGTAATGTCGCGTTAGCAGCATCCTGCAGTAGTGAAGGGTGTCGGCCACGACCTGACTAACCACGCAAGACTCTAGTCCAGGTTTATCGCCTTTTTGGGTTCCATCCGCAAGGGAATCCGGCCGAGGTTTCCATCATGGCCCCAAACGATGTGTACAGGGTTCCCAAGCCCACAAAATGGGCGACGGTTGGTACACCCGGCCACGGTGCCTAGTCTGTCCCAAGCCCACCTGTACCCGGTACCACTTGGTAGACTACTAACACAACCTACAAACACCAGAAACTAGTTGCAACTCCTGGACAGAGAGAAAGGCGATTAATAAGCCGAGAGGGGTCGAGTTACCGGAACCCAATGTGTGGTAGCAACTGTCTTTGATCACAGACACAGAACTCATTTTTCGAGGACAGTTTCAATGAGACAACCCACCATGTACTCCTACATAGCCTCTCACCGCTACCTTTACCAAATCGTGTTCACACACTTAGCTCTCAACAGAAGGACATGTTCAACACCATTCCAATCCATCCCGGATGAATCAGACCTGACACAACTCTAAGCATTAGCAGGCATAACAAACAAACATGAACGAGTAGGCACATCATGGCTCAAACAACTCCTACTCATGCTAGTGGGTTTCAACTATTTACTGTGGCAAAGACAGGTCATGCAGAGGAAAGGGGTTCAACTACCGCAACATGTAACAGTTGAATCATTTTTGTCCTAATGCAGTAAAAGAGAGCAAGAGCGAGAGAGTGGGATTGTATCAGAATGCTCAATGGGGGTTTGCTTGCATGGCACTTCTGAAAGTATTGTGTCTTCATCAGTGTCATCGATCACATCGTCGGAACAACGTCTACTGAGAGGGGACAAACACCGACAACAAATAAGGAACACAATCAATGCAATGCACAACCAAATGAATGGCATGACATATTAAGGTACTGAATTGACCTAATGCAAATTCCAACTCCAAATCTATTTACCAGATATTCCATAATCATGAATTGTCCTATTTTCTGATGTGAACTTTCTCAAACATGCATGAACATGGCATAAAAAGATTCTTCATATTTTTATGATAATTCTTCATATATAAATTATTTCATTTCGAGCTACGGTTGAATTTCTATGATTTTTCAAAGTTTAGGATATTTCCTGGATTAATAAATCATTTCTGATTTATTCAAAATCCCAGAAATTCAGTTATGACAACAGCCCTGCATCATCACTGCATCAGCAAGTCAGCGGGGTCAGCCCAGGTCAAACCTGACACTGGGGCCCGCATGTCAGTTAGACAGAGAGTTAACAGGGTTTTTTTAACTTAACTGTGTCATTAACTGTTGGGGAACGTTGCAGAAAATAAAATTTTTCTACGGTTTCACCAAGATCCATCTATGAGTTCTACTAAGCAACGAGTCAAGAGAGAGAGAGAGAGTTTGCATCTACATACCACTTGTAGATCGAGCACGGAAGCGTTCGAGGGAGTGGTGATGATGAAGACGTTCCCAACGTGATTCCGATCACCGATGACCAAGTGCTGAACGGACAGCACCTCCGCGTTCAACACACGTACGGGACGACAGCGTCTCCTTCGTCTTGATCCAGCAAGGAGGAAGGAGAGGCTGAGGAAGATCACTCCAATGGCAGCACGACAGCGTGATGCAGATGGAGGGATCAGTACTCGGCAGGCTTCGCCAAGCGTGTCACGGAGGAGGAGAGGTGTTGGGAGGGAGGGCTGCGCCTTCAATGGTGTTTGCAGCCCTCCCTCACCCTTGTATTTATAGGGGAAGGAGGAGGGCGGCCCCTCTAGATGCATCTAGAGGGGGGGCGGCGGCCAAGGGAGGGGCTTGCCCCCAAGCAAGGCGCCCCTTTAGGGTTCCCCTTCAACCCTAGGCGCATGGGCCAAGGGAGGGTGCGCCCAGCCCATGAGGGGCTGGCTGCTCCCACGCAGCCCAAGTGGCCCCCAAAAGGGTGGCCCCTCGGTGGTCCTCCGGAACCTTTCCGGTGGACCCTCCATAATACCGACATGACCAAACTTTTAGGTGTCCGTTTGACGACTTCCCATATATAAATCTTTACCTCCGGACCATTCCGGAACTCCTCGTGACGTCCGGGATCTCATCCGGACTCAACATCATTCGGTAATCACATACAAGTCTTCCTATTAACCCTAAGCGCCACCGAACCTTATGTGTAGACCCTACGGGTTCGGGAGACATGCGACATGACCGAGACGCTCTCCGGTCAATAACCAACAGCGGGATCTGGATACCCATGTTGGTTCCCACACGCCTCGATGTTGTCATCGGATGAACCACGATGTCGAGGGTTCAAGCAACCCTGTATGCTATTCCCTTTGTCGAGCGGTATGTTACTTGCCCGAGACTTCGATCGTCGGTATCCCAATACCTCGTTTAGTCTCGTTATCGGCAAGTCACTTTACTGCACCGTAATGCATGATCCCGTGACCAGACACTTGGTCACTTTGAGCTCATTTGATGATGCACTACCGAGTGGGCCAGTGATACCTCTCCGTCATACGGAGTGACAAATCCTGTCTCGATCCGTGTCAACCCAACAGACACTTTCGGAGATACCTGTAATGCACCTTTATAGTCACCCGATTGCCAGTGACGCTTTGGTACACCCAAGGCATTCCTACGGTATCCGGGAGTTACACGATCTCACGGTCTAAGGAAGAGATACTTGACATTGGAAAAGCTCTAGCAAAGCGAACTACACGATCTTTGTGCTATGCTTAGGATTGGGTCTTGTCCATCACGTCATTCTCCTAATGACGTGATCCCGTTGTCAATGACATCGATGTCCATAGTCGAAAACCATGACTATCCGTCGACCAACGAGCTAGTCAACTAGAGGCTCACTAGGGACGTATTGTGGTCTATGTATTCACACGTGTATTACGATTTCCGGATAATACAGTTATAGCATGAATAAAGACAATTATCATGAACAAGGAAATATAATAATAATGCTTTTATTATTGCCTCTAGGGCATATTTCCAACATTAACGAGGGTCCCACACGCCGCTGGCTTAGTGCTAAACTAATCGTGTGATTAGGCGGCTAATTAACCCGGCCAACGTCAGCGGTTGACGCCGGCGATCAAAAGCACGGGGTGGCGCGCCGGAGTTGCTCGGGACGGCGCTATAGAGCACCATTTCGCTCGTGGTTTGCGGCTACGTCGATCTGGAAGTGCGGCGCATCTTCTGGGGCAAGTGGGAGGAGCTGGGGTGGCCTACAGAGATGGCAGCAGCGACGGAAGCGGCGGCCGGAGCTACGGCTTAGCACGGCGGGGCGCTACGCTTGGCTAGCGAGCGAGCTAAGCGGCTGGGCGAACTCCTAGGAGCTCGGGGAGCTCGCTGGTGCCACTGGAACAAGCGGAGGTGCTCAGGGGCAAGAACCTCACCGGCCATGGCGGACGGCGGCGCTCGGCCAAGGTGGGAAAGCTGGCTAGGGGAAGAAAACGACGGGGATTCCACGGGGGAAATGGAGAGTGGCTCACGTCGGGGGTGGCAGAGGCGACGGCGAGGCCGGGGAAGCTCGGAAGGCGACGAATCGGTCGACGGCGGCCGGCGGGTCTGAGGTAGAAGACGAGCGCGATGACGAGGAAGAAGGGCCTCCCGGCGTCTAGTAGCTCGGTGGAGAGGACGAGGAGGACGCGGCAGTTCTTCTGGGCCCATCGGGGAGGCATGGGGTGGACGGTGGCCGCGGCTATGGCCGGCAGTGCGCTCCGGCTCTCGCGGGCGAGCTCGGGAAGGGAGGTGGGGGAGGGGAGGGGAGGAGTGGATGGACAAGAGGGGTCGGGGGGTTGCGTGTCTTGTCCAGGGCAGTCCAGGGCGAAGAGGAGGCAGCAGGGTGGAGGTGGCCGGCGCGCGGCGACCACGCGCCTCGGTCCTTCTGGCGGAAAATCCTATTTGCCGCTCGCTGCGTCAAACTGCCGGCGCTCCGCACAGGCGAGCGACCGAGCAGCGACGCAACGGGCCGACCCGTTTAACCGTTCCCACGCTCCCGGTTTGGGGAACCTTCTAGAGGTTCCCAGCTGGTTTTTTCTGGTTCTGGGAAAATTCTAGAAGGTTCCTTGAATTGGTTTTTTCTTTATTCTTTTTTTATTTTCTTTTTCTTTTCTTTTTCTCTCATTTTCCTTTTTCTGTTTTTTTTTCATTTGTTTCTATTTTCATAATGTTCACGGTTTAATAAAAAATGTTCATAATTTTATAATTTTGTTCATGAATTTGAAATTTTTTTGTGTTCCAAAATTTGTTCATAATTCAAAAATGTTCATGCTTTTCAAAATTTATTCGCAGATTTGAAAAATGTTCACAATTTTATTTTTTGTTCGCAAATTTGAAATTTATTCGTGTTTTAAAAAAATTCACAATTAGAAAAAAAATTGGTTTCAAAATTTGTTTAGAATTGAAAAAATTTCACAACATTATAATTTTGTTCACGAATTTGAAATTTGTTCATGTTTCAAATTTGTTCAAAATTCAAAATAAGTTCAAAATTCAAAATAGTGTTGTCACAGAAGAGTTTGATCGGCCCCGACGCATTGGGTATGACTCCTAGGTCGGTGATGAACTCCTTCACCCAAATTGCTTCATGCGCTGCCTCCGAGGTTGCCATGTACTCCGCTTCACATGTAGATCCCGCCACGACGCTCGCTTGCAAATGCACCACCATCGCTCCACCATTCAACATATACACGTATCCGGTTTGTGACTTAGAGTCATCCAGATCTGTGTCGAAGCTAGCATCGACGTAACCCTTTACAACGAGCTCTTCGTCACCTCCATAAACGAGAAACATGTCCTTTGTCCTTTTCAGGTACTTCAGGATATTCTTGACCGCTGTCCAGTGTTCCTTGCTTTGGGATTACTTTGGTACCTTCCTACCAAACTTACGGCAAGGTTTACATCAGGTCCGGTACATGATGGCATACATAATAGATCCTATGGCTGAGGCATAGGGGATGACACTCATCTCTTCTTTATCTTTTGCCGTGGTCGGGCATTGGGCTGAGCTCAATCTCACACCTTGCAATCTGTGCAAGAACCCCTTCTTGGACTGATCCATTTTGAACTTCTTCAAAATCTTATCAAGGTATGTGCTTTGTGAAAGACCTATGAGGCGTCTCGATCTATCTCTATAGATCTTGATGCCTAATATATAAGCAGCTTCTCCAAGGTCCTTCATTGAAAAACACTTATTCAAGTAGGCCTTAATGCTGTCCAAGAATTCTATATCATTTCCCATCAAAAGTATGTCATCTACATATAATATGAGAAATGCTACAGAGCTCCCACTCACTTTCTTGTAAACGCAGGCTTCTCCATAAGTCTCAAGCATAAACCCAAACGCTTTGATCATCTCATCAAAGCGAATGTTCCAACTCGAGATGCTTGCACCAGCCCATAAATGGATCATTGGAGCTTGCATACTTTGTTAGCACTCTTAGGATCGACAAAACCTTCCGGCTGCATCATATACAGCTCTCTTCCTTAAGATATCCGTTAAGGAACGCTGTTTTGACGTCCATCGCCATATCTCATAATCATAGTATGCGGCAATTGCTAACATGATTCGGACGGACTTAAGCTTCGCTACGGAGAGAATGTCTCATCGTAGTCAATCCCTTGAACTTGCCGATAACCTTTAGCGACAAGTCGAGCTTTATAGATGGTGACATTACCATCCGCGTCCGTCTTCTTCTTAAAAATCCATTTGTGTTCTATCGCCGATCATCGGGCAAGTCACCAAAGTCCACACTTTGTTTTCATACATGGATTCTATCTCGGACTTCATGGCTTCTAGCCATTTGTTGGAATCTGGGCCCGCCATCGCTTCTTCATAGTTCAAGGTTCATTGTTGTCTAACAACATGATTTCCAAGACAGGGTTGCCGTACCACTGCAGTGCGAACGCGCCCTAGTGGACCCACTGAAGTTCAAGAGCAACTTGATCCGAAGTACCTTGATCATCATCATGAATTTCCTCTTCAGTTGGTGTAGGCATCACAGGAACATTTTCTTGTGCTGCACTACTATCCTGTTCGAGAGGTAGTACTTCATCGAGCTCTACTTTCCTCCCACTTACTTCTTCGAGAGAAACTCTTTTTCCGTAAAGGTTCCGTTCTTGGCAACAAAAATCTTGCCCTCGGATCTTAAGTAGAAGGTATACCCAATGGTTTCTTTAGGGTATCCTATGAAGACGCATTTTCCGACTTGGGTTCGAGCTTTTCAGGTTGAAGTTTCTTGACATAAGCATCGCATCCCCAAACTTTTAGAAACGCATACCTTAGGTTTCTTCCCAAACCATAATTCATACGGTGTCGTCTCAACGGCTTTAGACGGTGCCCTATTTAAAGTGAATGTAGCTGTCTCTAGAGCGTATCCCCAAAATGATAGCGGTAAATCGGTAAGAGACATCATAGACCGCACCATATCCAATAGAGTGCGACACGACGTTCGGACACACCATTACGTTGAGGTGTTCCAGCGGCGTTAGTTGTGAAACGATTCCACATTTTCTTAAGTGTGTACCAAATTCGTGACTTAAATATTCTCCTCCACGATCCGATCGTAAGAATTTTATCTTTCGGTCACGTTGATTCTCTACTTCATTCTGAAATTCCTTGAACTTTTCAAAGGTCTCGGACTTGTGTTTCATCAAGTAGACATACCCATATCTACTCAAGTCATCCGTGAGAGTGAGAACATAACGATACCCTCCATGAGCCTCAACGCTCATTGGACCGCACACATCGGTATGTATGATTTCCAACAAGTTGGTTGCTCGCTCCATTGTTAGGAGAACGGAGTCTTGGTCATCTTGCCCATGAGGCATGGTTCGCATGTGTCAAACGATTCATAATCTAAAGACTCCAAAAGTCCATCGGCATGGAGCTTTTTCATGCGCTTGACACCAATGTGACCAAGGCGGCGGTGCCACAAGTATGTGGGACTATCGTTATCAACTTTACATCTTTTGGTATTCACACTATAAACATGTGTAATACTACGCCGAGATTCATTAAGAATAAACCATTAACCATCGGAGCATGACCATAATACATATCTCTCATATAAATAGAACAACCATTATTCTCGGATTTAAATGAGTAGCCATCTTGCATTAAACAAGATCCAGATACGATATTCATGCTCAAACTTGGCACCAAATAACAATTATTAAGGTTCATAAATAATCCCGTAGGTAAATGAAGAGGTAAGCGTGCGTGGCGATCACATCGACTGGAACCATTCCCGACGCGCATCGTCACCTCGTCCTTTGCCGACTTTCGCTTATTCCGCAGCTCTGCTGTGAGTTACAAATATGAGCAACGGCACCGGTGTCAAATACCCAAGAGTTACTACGATGCGGCAAAGTACACTTCAATTACATGTATATCGGATATACCTTTGGTGTTGCGGCCTTCTTATCCGCTAAGTATTTGGGGCAGTTCCGCTTCGGTGACCCCTCCCTTGCAATAAAAGCACTCGGCCTCGGGTTTGGGTCCATTCTTTGACTTCTTCCGGCAACTTGCTTACGGGCGGCAACCTCCTTGCCGTCCTTCTTGAAGTTCTTCTTACCCTTGCCCTTCTTGAACTTAGTGGTCTTATTGACCATCAACACTTGATGTTCTTTCTTGATTTCAACCTCGGTGACTTGACATAGAGAACACTTTAGGAATGGTCTTTACCATCCCCTGCATGTTGTAGTTCATCACGAAGCTCTTGTAGCTTGGTGGGAGCGGCTGGAGGATTCTGTCAATGACCGCCTCATCGGGGAGGTTAATATTCATTGGGTCATACGGTTGTGCAACAGGACATCTTCAAGATGTGCTCACTGACATAACTGTTTTCCTCCATCTTACAACTATAGAACTTGTCGGAGATGTCATATCTCTCGACCCGGGCGTGAGCTTGGAAAACAAGTTTCAGCTCCTCGAACATCTCATATGCTCCGTGATGCTCAAAACGCTTTTGGAGCCCGGTTCTAAGTCAGAAAGCATGCCGCATCGAACGAGGGAGTAATCATCGGCCTTGAGTTTGCCAAGCATTCATAATGTCTTGGTTCTTCGAGACGGAGCGTCACCTAGCGGTCCTTCTAGGACATATTGTTTTCTGGCAGCTATGAGGATGATCCTCAGGTTCCGGACCCAGTCCGTATAGTTGCTGCCGTCATCTTTCAGCTTGGTTTTCTCTAGGAACGCGTTGAAGTTCAAGTTGACATGAGCGTTGGCCATTTGATCTATAAGACATATCATTTAAAAGTTTTAGACTAAGTTCATGATAATTAAGTTCATCTAATCAAATTTAAATGAACTCCCACTTAGATTAGACATCCCTCTAGTCATCTAAGTGTTACACGATCCGAGTCGACTAGGCCGTGTCCGATCATCACGTGAGACGGACCAGTCTCATCGGTGAACATTCTCATGTTGATCGTATCTTCCATACGACTCGTGTTCGACCTTTCGGTCTCTGTGTTCCGAGGCCATGTCTGTACATGCTAGGCTCGTCAAGTAAACCCCAAGTGTTTTCAGCGTGTGTAAATCTGTCTTACACCGTTGTATGTGAACGTAAGAATCCATCACACCCGATCATCACGTGGTGCTTAGAAACGATTTAACTTTGGCAACGGTGCACGCTTAGGGAAACACTTCTTGGAATTTTGTAAGGGATCATCTTATTTACTACCGTCGTTCTAAGTAAACAAGATGTATAAACATAATAAACATCACATGCAATTATATAGTAGTGACATGATATGGCCAATATCATAAAGCTCCATTGATCTCCATCTTCGGGCTCCATGATCATCTTGTCACCGGCATGACACCATGATCTCCATCATCATGATCTCCATCATTGTGCCTCCATGAAGTTGTCACGCCAACGACTACTTCTACTTCTATGGCTAACGCGTTTAGCAATAAAGTAAAGTAAGTTACATGGCGTTCTTCAATGACACGCAGGTCATACAAAAATAAAGACAACTCCTATGGCTCCTGCCGGTTGTCATACTCATCGACATGCAAGTCGTGATTCCTATTACAAGAACATGATCTCATACATCACAATGTGTCATTCATCATTCATCACAACTTGGCCATATCACATCACATGTCAATTGCTGCAAAAACAAGTTAGACGTCCTCTAATTGTTGTTGCATCTTTTACGTGGCTGCAATTGGGTTCTAGCAAGAACGTTTTCTTACCTACGAATAACCACAACGTGATCTTGTCAACTTCTATTTACCCTTCATAAGGACCCTTTTCATCGAATCCGCTCCAACTAAAGTAGGAGAGACGGACACCGCTTGACCACCTTATGCAACTAGTGCATGTTAGTCGGTGGAACCGGTCTCACGTAAGCGTCACGTGTAAGGTTGGTCCGGCCGCTTCATCCCACAATACCGCGGAAGCAAGATAAGACTAGTAGCGGCAAGTAAATTGACAAGATCCACGCCCACAACTAATTGTGTTCTACTCGTGCAAAGAGAACTACGCATAGACCTAGCTCATGATGCCACTTTGTTGGGGAGCGTTGCGAGAAAATAAAATTTTTCTACGGTTTCACCAAGATCCATCTATGAGTTCTACTAAGCAACGAGTCAAGAGAGAGTTTGTATCTACATACCACTTGTAGATCGAGCACGGAAGCGTTCGAGGGAGTGGTGATGATGAAGACGTTCCCAACGTGATTCCGATCACCGATGATCAAGTGCTGAATGGACAGCACCTCCGCGTTCAACACACGTACGGAACGACGGTGTCTCCTTCGTCTTGATCCAGCAAGGAGGAAGGAGAGGTTGAGGAAGATCACTCCAATGGCAGCACGACGGCGTGATGCAGATGGAGGGATCAGATCTCGGCAGGGCTTCGCCAAGCGTATGCGGAGGAGGAGAGGTGTTGGGGAGGGAGGGCTGCGCCTTCAATGGTGTTTGCAGCCCTCCCTCACCCTTGTATTTATAGGGAAGGGAGGAGGGGCGGCCCCTCTAGATGCATCTAGAGGGGGGCGGCCAAGGGGGGGCTTGCCCCCAAGCAAGGCGCCCCTTTAGGGTTCCCCTTCAACCCTAGGCGCATGGGCCAAGGGGAGGGTGCGCCCAGCCCATGAGGGGCTGGCTGCTCCCACGCAGCCCAAGTGGCCCCCAAAAGGGTGGCCTCCCGTGGTCCTCCGGAACCTTCCGGTGGACCCTCCATAATACCGACATGACCAAACTTTTCCGGTGTCCGTTTGACGACTTCCCATATATAAATCTTTACCTCCGGACCATTCCGAACTCCTCGTGACGTCCGGGATCTCATCCGGGACTCGAACATCATTCGGTAATCACATACAAGTCTTCCTATTAACCCTAAGCGTCACCGAACCTTAAGTGTGTAGACCCTACGGGTTCGGGAGACATGCGAACATGACCGAGACGCTCTCGGTCAATAACCAACAGCGGGATCTGGATACCCATGTTGGTTCCCACACGCCTCGATGTTGTCATCGGATGAACCACGATGTCGAGGGTTCAAGCAACCTGTATGCTATTCCCTTTGTCAGCGGTATGTTACTTGCCCGAGACTCGATCGTCGGTATCCCAATACCTCGTTTAGTCTCAGCATCGGCAAGTCACTTTACTGCATCCGTAATGCATGATCCCGTGACCAGACACTTGGTCACTTTGAGCTCATTTTGATGATGCACTACCGAGTGGGCCAGTGATACCTCTCCGTCATACGGAGTGACAAATCCTGTCTCGATCCGTGTCAACCCAACAGACACTTTCGGAGATACCGTAATGCACCTTTATAGTCACCCGATTCGTTGTGACGCTTTGGTACACCCAAGGCATTCCTACGGTATCCGGGAGTTACACGATCTCACGGTCTAAGGAAGAGATACTTGACATTGGAAAAGCTCTAGCAAAGCGAACTACACGATCTTTGTGCTATGCTTAGGATTGGGTCTTGTCCATCACGTCATTCTCCTAATGACGTGATCCCGCTTGTCAATGACATCGATGTCCATAGTCAGAAACCATGACTATCGTCGACCAACGAGCTAGTCAACTAGAGGCTCACTAGGGACGTATTGTGGTCTATGTATTCACACGTGTATTACGATTTCCGGATAATACAGTTATAGCATGAATAAAGACAATTATCATGAACAAGGAAATATAATAATAATGCTTTTATTATTGCCTCTAGGGCATATTTCCAACATTAACAGCAGGGGTCCCACACGTCAGTGGCTAGTGCTAAACTAATCGCGTGATTAGGCGGCTAATTAACCCGGCCAACGTCAGCGGTTGACGCCGGCGATCAAAAGCACGGGGTGGCGCGCCGGAGTTGCTCGGGACGGCGCTATAGAGCACCATTTCGCTCGTGGTTTGCGGCTCGTCCGATCCGGAAGTCTGGCGCATCTTGGGGCAAGTGGGAGGCTGGGGTGGCCCTCTGAGAGATGGCAGAATGACGAGGCGGCGGCCGGAGCTACGGCTTAGCTGCAGTGAGGCGCCACGGCAGCTAGCGAGCGAGCTAAGCGGCTGGGCGAACTCCTAGGAGCTCGGGAGCTTTGGTGCCATCGGAACAAGCGGAGGTGCTCAGGGCAAGAACCTCACCGCCATGGCGGACGGGCGGCGCTTCGGCCAAGGTGGGAAAAGGCAGCTAGGGGAAGAAGCGACGGGATTCCACGGGAAATGGAGAGTGGCTCACGTCGGGGTGGCAGAGGCGACGGCGAGGCCGGGAAGCTCGGAAGGCGCATTTAATCGGTCGACGGCGGCCGGCGGGTCTGAGGTAGAAGACGAGCGCGATGACGAGGAAGAAGGGCCTCCCGGCGTCTAGTAGCTCGGTGGAGAGGACGAGGAGGACGCGGCAGTTCTTCTGGGCCCATCGGGGAGGCATGGGGTGGACGGTGGTCAGCTATGGCCGGGCAAAGGCGCTCCCGGCTCAAGGGCGAAGCTCGGGAAGGAGGTGGGGAGGGAGGGAGGAGTGGATGGACAAGAGGGGTCGGGGGGTTGCGTGTCTTGTCCAGGCGATCCGAAGAGGAGGCTGAGGTGGAGGTGTGGCTGGCGGCGACCACGCCTCGGTCCTTCAAGGAAAATCCTATTTGCCTTTTGCCAAATCGCCGGGCGCTCGACAAAGTAGCGGTGAGCAAAGGCCGACGCAACGGGCCGACCTGCTTAACCGTTCCCACGCTCCGGTTTGGGGAACCTTCTAGAGGTTCCCATTGGTTTTTTCTGGTTACGGGAAAATTCTAGAAGGTTCCTTGAATTGGTTTTTCTTTATTCTTTTTTATTTTCTTTTTCTTTCTTTTTCTCTCATTTTCCTTTTCTGTTTTTTTTTCATTTGTTTCTATTTTCATAATGTTCACGGTTTAATAAAAATGTTCATAATTTTATAATTTTGTTCATGAATTTGAAATTTTTTGTGTTCCAAAATTTGTTCATAATTCAAAAATGTTCATGCTTTTCAAAATTTATTCGCAGATTTGAAAATGTTCACAATTTTATTTTTTGTTCGCAAATTTGAAATTTATTCGTGTTTTAAAAAAATTCACAATTAGAAAAAAAAATTGGTTTCAAAATTTGTTTAGAATTCGAAAAAATTTCACAACATTATAATTTTGTTCACGAATTTGAAATTTGTTCATGTTTCAAATTTGTTCAAAATTCAAAATAAGTTCAAAATTTCAAAATTTGTTCGCAGATTTGAAAAACGTTCACCGTTTTATAATTTTGTTCACGAATTTGAAATTTATTCATGTTTCAAAAAAATTTCAATTAAAAAAATGTTTACGGTTTCAAAATTTGTACATAATTTGAAAAATATTCAGAATTTTTATTCACGAATTTGAAATTTGTTCACAATTCAAACAATGTGCGGTTTCAAAATTTATTCACATTTAAAAAATGTTCACGGTTTCATAAATATTTTACCTTTAGAAACTTTATTCTGGGATTACAAAATTGTTCCCATATCAAAACATTATTCATGATTTTCGAAAATGTGGCAGTTTTTTAAAAAATTGTTCACAGTATTCAAAAGTACTTGCGTTTCACAAAACATTCAGGTTTGTTTTTCAAAAAATGCATTTTAAATTTCGAAAAATAATCGGATTTGCGCTCGGTAGTTTGTTCTTAAAGGTTTGTGCTGTATTTGGAACATCAAAGCTTTCAAGCTCCACTGGTAATAACGCATTGACGCTAGGAAGACATTCTCAGTTCGATACCCGCTGGGCGCTTTTGTTTTTGTGCTACAGTTCTCGATCTCGATCGGGCCTTTATTTTCGAGCTGGCCGGCCCAGGCGTAGACCCTGTGCGTGCGAGCGACAACCTGCCGCAGAGAGATCTTAAAAATGTTCCTAAATTTTGGTTTGATATATATATAGCTCTTGCCAAAATTCTCAAACATTGCAAAAGGAGATCTTGGAAACAAAGAATGAGATTTCCAGGGTTCTTTGCCCTTCTTCCTTCTTTTATTTAAGTTTTTGAGGCTTCCACTTTCCTCAATTTCAAGTTTTAGAAATTTAGACATGATGCATGACTGCTTTATGATGCAACTAATACAAGCAATAATCTAGGGCTGTGACAAAAAAACATGATAATCTTTAGAAGGATGTAATCAAGGAGTGGTGGGCATGGAATGGCCAACAAAACGCATGATGATTTGTATGTTTGATGTTGTACGTTTGATGTTGTATTGTCGAATTATTTTTTGTATTGAAAGATAAACTATTTGTTTGAGTTGTAATAAAATTGAACTATTTATTGTTGATTTAGTTTTTATGTGATTGATCTTCTTGTTTTTGTTTGGAGTGTAATATGTTGCTTGTGCTGGGTGACACTTTTTTTTGCGATTACTGCTTTGGAGCGTTTCATGGCTTATATTTTGCAGCTGTCATTGAGCCAGCACTCATCTGCACGCAAAAACTGACTATTTCAACGCCGTAAAGCCTTTTTTTGTGCGCCGCGCGTTGCACGCCTGTTGGAGATGCTCTCAGGTAGGACACATTTCCAAGCTCGGCAAATGGATATCATGCTTACTAGTTAAGAGAAACTATTGAGGCCTCCTTCGATTTGTAGGAATTTTGTAGGAACTCTATAGGATAGGATTTGCAAAAGAAAAATTCCTTTGAAGCCCTTTGGTTTATTGGAATGGATTCCTATTCCTACGTAGGATGGGAATCAATCCTTCACATTTTGGAGAAAAAAAACATTAGCCTAAACTCAATGAAAAAATTCCTATCCTATGCATCAAATAACATGTCTTTCTTTATAGGAATTGGGATACATGTCATCTCACAATTCTCACTTCCTATGATTTTTCCTATTCCTATATCCTATGAACCAAAGGAGGCCTGAGAGGATTACAAAAATTCAGTTATCAACAAAGTTCATTAGGCTGCCATCACTCAATGGATTCAGGAGAAAATATCACCCAATGTGCTAGAAAATTAAAGATCACTAAGGTGCACACTCCATCCTGAATCTTTCTTTCAACTTTTGAACGAAGTAACAGTGAGTGAATGAACTAACTGTTGCAGATGGACGTGGGTGCCTGAGCTGAGTTCCCGGCGGACGGCTCGAAAATTTCGGCCAAACCGAAATTGGAGAGGAAGAAGAGGTCGAGTCTGCAGGCGTACGTGGCGGAAGGAAAAAGTCAACAGGCGGCGTGCGTGCGTTTCGGTCTTGATGAATTTGTATGCGAGACGTATGCGTTCCGGTGCAGTCCATCCAATCCAAGAAAAAGAGCGATACGAGATGTACTCACGTACGTTAGCGTACGCGCGGCCAGAAACGGAATCTAAACTAAACAAAGCGCGCAGCGAGGAGCGATTAATAGGATAGGACCAGGCTGTTTCCTTGAAACGCTAATCTCATCTCATAGGACCACGCAGCCGCGGCGGCGAGTATACTCGCTCGTAGTCGTAGACGGCAAGCCTCCTGAATACTAGCGAGATGGAGGGTGTCTCGGAGGAGCAGCAGCAGTCTCCTGAGTCCTCCATCGTGGTAAAGGAGATCATGTCCCTGCACAGGGAGCGCAGGTACCTGCTCGCCTCCCTCGCCTCCGGGGTCTCCGTCTGGAAGCGGCGAGGGCTAGGAGAAGAAATAACTCTAGTCCGGAGGCTCGCTGGAAAGGATTACACGGCGCCCGTCCAGGTCCAGGTCCAGGAGATGGAGACGGAAGAATCGGCCTCGGCAGCGGAACAGCTCGGGAGGTACTTCGATTCTATCGTGCACGATACGGAGGACCTGAGCCACCGGATGCTGTCCATGGCGTACGCTGTGGTCAGACCCGATAATGGCGCCACCCTCTCCTCGTACATGGCCGACGAGCTGGTTAACTCGACGTCCGGATTAATGCACGCCTGCAAGGAGTTGTACGAAGACACCCACGATAATGAGCAGGCGGGGGAGGAGCAGAAGAACACATTCTTGGATCTCCACGACAAGTTCCTGAGAGAACCCTTGAGTTACGAGAACGAGCTGGCCTTAGTAGTTACCAGGGAGGAGGAGGAGTTCTACGAGAAGGTGGTGGAGACGCTGAAGAAAAGGGCAGAGGAGGTGCGTCAGCAGAACATGTTGAAGTGGAAGCGATGGGAGGAGAAGGAGAAGGAGAGGGAGAGGTACTACACGGAGAAGAAGATGGGGAGTGGGAAGGACAAGGAGATTGAGTTGAGGTGGAAGAAGGAGAGGGAGAAGGAGCGGGAGGAGAGGGAGAAGAAGGACAAGGAGGAGGATGAGAGGGAGAAGAAGGAGATGGCCACAATGGAGTATCTCAAGAAGCGGATGGAGGTGAGCGAGGAATTCTTCGCGGATCATCGTGACGGTTGGGAAACTGGATGGGGCAGCAAGAGTGTAAGGTGCGGCGACTTCCGAGACAAAAGTAAGCAAAACATGCATCTTTTGATTTGTTTAACTTTAATCTCTTTGCTTGTCTAGAAATTCTAGCATATCACTAGCATAGAACTTAAATTTGTAGGAGTATTTTTTTTATTACCACTAGCTGTTTTTGTTTCTCTCGAGCTGGTTGTTGCGCGATTATTATGTCTTTTATATGGCCCCCGATTTAGGGAATGTTCTGAGTAAGCCTTGTTTGTTAGTCATTTTGGTCCAAATCTAAGTGCAAATTCTGATGTTGATGCCTTTCTGTCAGTTTAGAGAAACAAGAGTTATGTCATTCAACACTTGCTTTGCAGCTTCCTACATGATGTGGATTTTGTTATGCTAGTCTTTTTTTCATGCGTCAGAACACTTGGTAGTTGATTTAATTTCTTATAGTTGCGACGTATAGAGTTTACTTTAAGCACTAATTTCTGTTGTATATGTTGACTAATACTTTTCCCCTGTGAGGCCTAATGTATGTTTGTATGTATGTTGGGGGTCACAGTATTCCCTCCAATGCTACAATATGATGTGATTTATATAGTGATGTATTCTTTTGTTCTTAACTTGGTAGGAAACATGTGTTCTGTTTCCCGTTGACTCCTACAGAAATTGCAGTCCTCATGTTCATGAATTGAAAATTTCATTTTCTTGAATGTCAGGTTGTAGAGTCAAAAATGCATAACAGTTGCAGTCAAAATGCATATGGCCAAATTTTTTAGAAGTTGCTTTTCTGTCTTGAGAAGTGCATATGAGTTTCAGTTTTTAGAGCTTTTTTATTGCTGTTCAAATGATAAGGAGTTTCAGCCTGCTGTCATTATATTCTTTTGGTTCAATAAATCCACTTTAAGTTCATGTGTTCACTTCAAGATCTTACAGTGTTGTCTGAACTTTATTATAGTTCAAATGTTCACGAATTACATTCTGTAGGCAGTTGTAATTTTTGGTCAAACTGTAAGTGCAAAGTGATCCCTCTACTTCCGAACTTTTCTACTAGTACAGAGAAACATCAGTTATAGGCTTATAGCATTAAGGGCTTGTTTTGTAGCTTGGTATTCATTAGTGTTTGTACATGGATTACTGTGCTTCTTAAGCTATTTTACCTGTCTAGTTTTTACAGTGTTGAGTAAATGTGTTTTCTGTGGTATTATTATTCTCAACACATCACAAGTGACATGTTGTAAGGGCTTGTATCTTTTTGCTTCATGGTTCAGGGTAGAATTTATTTTCAGTATAGATTCACAAGCATGACTTGCCATTTACCTTTTTTTTTACAGTGATCATTTCTATAATTTTTTTTTCTACATGTAGTTCTGCTTTATAGGGTAGTGTAATTTCTGGTGCTTTTCCTTTCTTGTATTTGTTTCATGATCATTTATGAAGTTTAAAATTTCTTTGCTTCTACCTGTAAGCACTTTTATCATCCACTGTTATACTTACACTTTTTACAGTTACAATGTTCATGATTACAGTGTGGAGTATTCATATTTTTGCTTCAAATATTAGTGCAATTTTTCGCGTTGCTAGCTGACTATGGAATGTACTTGTGGGACTCCATTAATTAAGCTTGGTAGAAAACTGGTTCAAAATGTGTCAAAAGCAAACCCACTAGAACTTTTTGCAGGGCTGTTAGTCGAGAGTCGCCACACACAAGCAAAAACAAGGGACACATACGTACATGTTATTGGTTCTAAAATTCGAATCAAATTGTAGCAGATCACTAGCTTCCTTTCTCCTTGTATAATTAAACGGTGTATATTTTGCTTAATTTAGTTGCTCATATTAGATTTCTGACAGTACGCACTCGGCTTTACTTTTTGCTGCAGCCACATTGAGCCCTATGCATTTTACGCACTACACACCCAATACCATCCGATCCTCTTGTGGTGTCACTGGGAGCACCTTGCAGATCTACTCCATGCAAATTCTTGAACTAAAAAAAGGATTGAACTGGCCACTCAAACTGCACGGAGTGGTTGCTACTCGAGACACCGTGGATCGCAACCGCAACATTGTCTTCTCTCGGTCAAGTCTTAACTCTCAAGAACTCAATGAAAATGTAAGTATTGTACTCAGTTTTCTCTTCGTTTTCCATTGTTTCTTCTTTGTGCTTTTGTAGTCTATATTGCAATCAAGTATGCAGTTTTTGCCAAACCATCGCAATTAAGTGTTAATGATATGATGCTTGCAGGGTTCTTCTTTATGTTTGACTGGTCCGTCTCGTGCAATTTTAGCTATGGGCCCTGTTGACTTTGAAATTGAACTGAAAATACAAGAGGGAGAGGAGGCCCAAGACAAAGAACTGATCACTCTTAGCAAGCGGTATGACGGTACAGGTACCTCCCTCGTGTTCGAGAACAGTTTGTGTATAGCGGAGTTAAAATTTAGGCAGATTTCTGAAGCGGTCCAGGCCACTGTCTTGGGTGTATGCGTTGTTGAAGGGGACTGGCCTTTCGAACATGGATGCCGAGTTGCTTGCTCCTTATCTTCTACTGCGGATGAAGTTGTGGCTGATCCAGATGAAATTGTGTTGCTTGATTGTCGCGGCGATGATGAGGAAGTGCGTGTAGGATCAGACGGTTACCTTCATCTGTCGAGGAATGTTGTGTCGGTGCAATCACAAGGAACATTGGTAGTTGTCATACGAACCTACTTGGAGTCCGGTCACGCTGCTCAAGATTCGAAGGTTGAATTCCCTGCCAAGCTTTGCCAAACTAGTGAGAGTGAATGTTCAGTTGGCAACAGTAAGGTGAAGATCGTTGTTGCTTGGTCCCTCCTTGTCAAGGAGAAGCAGGACCTCCTGCTGGATTGGCCAGCGGTAGAGCCTTGAAGAATTTGTGTATCATGTAAGGTGTTCGACTCTAGCTTATGCTATCCAACTATTTAACTCTGGGTGATTTGTTAAAATATTTGCGTACCGACTATTTAACTCTTAGTGGTTTGTTGAATTATCTGTGTACCCGACTATTTAACTCAGATGTTGAATTCTTTGTATATCGATCTGTTTGCATTTCATGGCTCGACTCAGATGTTATTCTATCTGTTCTTCCTTTCTTTTCATCACTTTCACATTAGCTTCCAAGAGTAAAGTCTCTCTCTCTTTTTACTGGCTGGGTGCCTGTGGGACATCTGCATGCTCCTTGGTTCCAACGGGATCATCAAAAAGATGTTCTTTTACTAATGGATGACTGACCTCTTTGGGCTGTCCGCAAGGAATTAACAGAATATTCAAGTATTTTCAGCAAGTTGGAGCAGTAAATTTTCTGCAGTAAGGATTGCTGTCAAAAGTTTCCATAGTAGGAGCATCTGATAGAAAATCAGCTTCAGAATATAGCACAATGAAGGAGCATCAGAAACAGGGAGTAGATCATTTTGCACAAGGGGCACAAAATCAACAGCCACTTTGGATAAAGGGCAAGTTTCGACAAAAAAAATGCAGGGTGAAAGTTAATAGCAGAAGTTTCCATCACTCCCTTTTTAGATCCAGATGGAACATTAGCAGATTTTTTCGGTGTTCGCGAATGCTTTTAACTCTTTCGTGCAATTCCTCAACTTGGAACCTGTAAATTTCACAGTGTTCTTGGGAAAACGATATGATTATTTAGGATGATGAAAGTGTATGACAGCCCCTGGGTGCCACCACACCCTCATGAACAGTACATTAAAAAATCGATTAAAATAGCTAGCTGCTCCTATTCTTTCTATTTGCTTGGCCAGCCGGCGCAACGATCTGTCTCCCTCAACTTCACGGCCCTCGGATACACACCGAACGATGACATGCGGCAACGCCTAGAAGCTAACATCGAGGAGCAGGAGATTCTCGAGGCCATAAACGAGACCCACGCAGAAAAGGCACCCGGGCCTGACGGATTTACAGGCCTGTTCTACCAGAGTTGTTGGCACATAATCAAGACGGATCTGATGCAAGCGATCACCAAGTTTGCAGCATGCAACTCCACCAATTTCCAGGCGCTTAACACAGCTGTCATGATCCTGCTACCCAAGACTGAAGGGGCCTCGCAACTGACTGAATTCAGGCCTATCAGTTTGATCCACAGCGTCGCCAAACTCATCGCCAAGATCCTTGCCAGGCGACTGCAGGCGGTGATCGATGGCCTGGTGGCGCCCTGCCAGAGTGCATTCATCAAGCAGCGATCCATACTTGACAATTTCATGTACGTCCAGGCGATGATCAAGACCCTAAAGGCGAGGAAAACGCCGGCGATTCTTCTGAAAATAGATATTGCAAAAGCATTCGATACGGTCTCCTGGGAGTTCCTTCTCGAGCTGCTACAAGCCAGAGGGTTCGGCCGCCGATGGATTAACTGGATAGCTGGGCTGCTTGCAACCGCTTCAACCAAAATCAACATCAACGGCGACCTCTCTGACACAATTGATCACCGCCAGGGGCTCCGGCAAGGTGACCCCCTGTGGCCGCTGCTCTTCGTCATCATAATGGACTCCTTGGCTGCCCTCATGGAGGCTGCTAGCCGAGCCCAGGTACTTCAAAGCATTGGCACCATCAGGATGCCATTCAGAATTTCAATGTACGCGGACGACGTCGTGCTGTTCATCAATCCCTCAAGATCAGAGATGCATGCCGCCGTCACCCTGCTGGAACTCTTCCGCTCTGCTTCTGGTTTACGGACAAACTGGACAAAAAGCGCGGCCACCCCAATCGCGTGCGCACTGAGGCAGGTTGAAGAGACGGTTGCGGAAACGGAGTGCTCCACCAAGACCCTGCCGATCACCTACCTTGGCCTGCCGCTCTCTGACACAAGGCTCAGCCGGGACGACCTGCAACCTGTCATAGATTGCCTCGCCAAGAGACTAAGGGGCTGGAAGGCAAGATTAATCGCGCTCCCTGGCAGGATAGAGCTTGTCAGGACAGTGCTTTCGGCGATGGCAATCTACCGGATCATGGCAATCGCACCACCGACCTGGTTCCTCAAGATGATAGACAAGCTACGGCGTGGCTTCCTGTGGGCGGCAGATGAGGTCGCTCCGGCCGGCAAATGCCTGGTAAGCTGGAAGGAGGTATGCAGACCCCGCGAGTTCGGCGGCCTCGGAGTACTCGATCTGCAGCGACAAGGGGCCGCACTGCGGGCACGGTGGCACTGGTTACGCTGGACGGACGACACCAGGCCATGGATGGACCTGATAATGCCCCATGATCCGGCCGCCGACTGCATCTTCAGAGCCTCCACGGAAATCATCATCGGCGACGGGCGCAAAACAAGTTTCTGGCGCGCACATTGGGCGCACGGGTGCAGGCCGGCGGACCGATGGCCTGAGCTATTCAAGCACTGCAACGGACGAAGGCTAACACTCAGGGCTGCGATCGATGGCAACGCATGGCTGGGATATGTCAAACCAAACCCAAGCACGGCAGTGCTACACCAGCTATGCGAGCTCTGGGACATGGTGACGGGCATCACTTTGCAGGAGGACAGGACAGACTCCTTGCGATGGAAGTGGACGGCCGACGGAAAATTCTCCGCCGCCTCGGCATACCGAATGATGTTCCAAGGGGCCATCCCAACCAACGACAAGGGAGTCATCTGGTCGGCCAAGGCGGCGCCGCGAGCCAAGTGCTTCGCCTGGATCCTCCTGCGGGGCAAATGCCTCACAGCGGACAATCTTCAACGCCGGCAAATACCACACGACCCGGTCTGTGCGCTATGCCGAGGAGCGCCGGAAACGGCAGTCCACCTCGTCGCGGCCTGCCCTTTCTCTGCACAGGTCTGGCTCAAGACGGCGCAATCACTGGGAAGCCCCTTCTCCAACCTGCCGATGGCCGCTGGCAGCAGCCTCCGATCGCGGTTCTGGAAACAGACTCGCTCGCTACCACGTGCAAACCGGGCGACATGGCGAGCCACTTGCCTCCTGGTATCCTGGTGCATTTGGAAAGAGAGAAACGAGCGTATTTTCAACTCCAAGGCCAGCATGACAGACCAAGTTCATTCCAGAATCCTAGACGAGGCAAGATCGTGGTTACAAGCGGGCCTAGCCCCAATGACCAGTTTTTTTCGAACCATGATTCCGGGTAGAGGCCAAGGAATTACGCGGGGCCTCTTGCCCTGATTTGCTAGGGGTCCCTGAACCCCTTCCTGTAACTGTACCTTTCTATCCACTACAGCAATGAAAAACAGCACCCCGCTGCTTTTTCGTCAAAAAAAAACTGTATCTATTTCTTCCAAAATTATGGTAGGAAAACTTGTATATCTGCTTTCACCTAGCCTGAAGAAATAATCAGCTATTCTAAAAAAAAAAGAAATAATCAGCTGTTCAAAAAATGTATATACTCTCTAAAATTCTTATTCCAGCGGGGATAAAACGGAACCAGTGTGCTAGCCTATATTCTACAATCTGAAAACCACATGCGACCGAGCTACATCTCCCAAAACTAACACCCCAAATCCAAGAACCTGCTGCGCTTCTCGTCGCCGGAGCTTGGCAATCGTGGCTGCTGCTGCCGCGACGACGATGGCCTGCCGCCACCGAGCCCGAGCTTCCGGAACAGCCTGCTCAGCGCTCCCTTGGGCTTCCCTAGCCGGTGCACTTCCTGCCGCATGCTGGAGCACTCCTCCTCCGGGTTCACCACCCTCTGCCGGATCTCGTGCACGCTCATCGCCGACGCCGGCTCGCTGCTGCTCCCCGGCGTGTACACCTCCACTTCGTCCTTGTCGTCGTTGTTCTCCGACCCCGTGGCGAAGTCCACCTCGCCGGTGCGGCTCTTCCTCGGGCGGGAGCTCCTTGGGGAGCCCTGGTCGGCGGCGGCGGCGGCGTTGTTGTCGCCGACGAAGAACCAGCTGGCCACCGTGGTGCGCAGCCGCAGCTGCTCAAAGAAGAGCACCTGCACCACCACCCGCAGCGGCAGCCGCTCGTTCTGAGCCGCGTGCGTGCACGCCTCCAGTGACAGTTTCTGGCAGTTCATCAGCCGGCACAGCTGCTCCCGCTCCGACTCCGTCAGCCACGGGTGCGCCTGCCATGCCAGAGAGGTATCAAAGGCAAGCTCAAGAACATTGATTAGTTCATGGCCGCCACCAGCCATTACCTACGAACCTACCTTGATGAAGATGTCGATGGCACGGTAGAGGCCGTCGTCGAGGGACCGGGCATAGTCAGGGACTAGCGCCACGATTTGCTGGAACTGGGAGCACTTGAGGTTGGCGTCCATGCCGACCTCGGCGAGGTACCCGTCGACGAGCTTGGCAACCGTGCTGGCCGGCATGAGCTCGCCGGGCGGGGCCTCGTCCGCCGTGATCTCCGGCAAGTGGTCGGCGTACGCCGTCGTGTTGGACAGCAGGAACTGCTCCAGCATGCGCTGCATGCAGTCCACATCGTAGAGCGTGTCCGTGGAGTAGCTGGTGTTAGGGATCAGGAGGTCTTCCAGCGCCGCTTCCTCCAGCTGCTCGCCAGCCCGCCTCTCCAGCGCGTCACGGCACGCCGCGCCGGCGTGCAGGACCGTCGCCGTGCGGAGCATGCCGAGCAGGAACCTCGTCGTCGCTACGCCCTTCTCGGCGGGGAGCAGCGCCACGATCTCCTCCAGCAGCACCCGCTGCTCGCCGACCACGTCATCGGACGACGTGGTGTCCGACGCGCCGCCGACGTCACGCCGGTTTAGGCCGGAGAGGTGCCGCCTGGCGTAGTGCGCGAGCGAGCCGGCTATGCCCTCGGGGCTCATGCCCCTGGACCGCATCTCGGAGATGAGCCGCTTGTACAGGGGCAGCCGGAGCGACGACGCCTGCCTGTACCACCACCCGGCGCCCGGCGACCGCGGCTTCCCGTAGGTGCTGATCCCGTTCCACATCACGGGCGGCGCCGCGGCATCGACGCACCTCGCCGTGTAGTTCTCGACCATGGGCCAGCCGAAGAGCGTCGGGTCGGCGCACGCCTTGGCCGCCAGCGACTCGATGCACCGGGGCGTGAGGAGGAGGTCCTCGGCGAGCTGCCGCACGCCGTCGTCCCCGTCGTCGCACGCCTGCAGCGCGCGCACGGCCGCGTCCCAGCTGCCGAGCACGTCGCGGACGAAGAAGGCCTCGGCGTGGGCGGCCAGGTTGCCCTCGCCGGCCATGCCCAGGCGCTCGGCCGCGCAGCGCACGGTGACGACGTTGCCCGCGTTGAGCTCGAGTTGGATATCGTAGCAGAACTTGGCCACGAGCCCGAAGGCCGCCACGCCGCCCGGGAGGTCGTCGAGCTGCACGGTGCACGGCTTGCCGCCATCGTCATCGGGAGATGTGGTGGATTCGGTGATGAGCTTCTGCAGCGTGGTGCTCCGGCTGATTAAGGGAACTGGATGGAAATACAGAGGGAAGTTAGTTTGCTGCATGTTGTCAGTACAGTATAAATATGAAAGAATCAACAATATGTAATTTACAAGTCAGTGAAAGAGATGGCAAATTTCAGTTGCGAGTAGCAGTTTCGTTCAAGTCATAATCATCCATGGAGGGTTATAAACTTATAACTACTGCATGTAGATGGATAGTATTTCCAAATGTTGAGCATGACGTGACAATTTGACACTGGATTCCAGAATCGCCGGAACAGAGGAACAGAGAAATTGCTTTGTTGAGGGATGTACGGCAGAGATGTAGAGAGCAAAACAACCGTACGTACGTACGTACCTTGTGAAGATGGAAGGAAATGTGCCCAATCTCGACGACCACATCGCTCGCAAGCTCGGTCAAGCAAACCCTGCAAGAATGGCAAGGAAGGCACTGTGATTTGTGAGCCAAGATCAACAACATACTAGTACTCTGTAATGCTGTTGTTTTGCACTGTGCTTCCAATTGCACAAGTGCAGGAAAGGTATCTACTGAAGGTCATGTGCTGTTCCGCTCCTGAATAATCTGAAAGTTTCTCCTGACAAAATGGCTACTGAAATCTTCCTCTCATTCGCCACTACCTTGCACTCCTATTCCTGCATCATTTCTGCAAGGTGTTCACTCAGATTCGGTCAGGTGGCGGACGTGGCCAGCTCACACGAGATCTTGCCGCCAAGGAACAAATTTGTTTCACCAAATGCAGCAGCGCATGGAGTTTGTAAGATGAAAAACGCAGTACTGCATCCGTAGGAAGACATAATTCGAGAGGGTTGGGGGAGAGATGGGAGACGCAGGGGAGATGGGATGAGAGGAAATTGATCATATATATCAACATGGTGATGTGATGAGGAGGAGGGAGGTACCAGGAATTAGGGTCCCGGAGCTGGAAGCAGTCGGGCGATTTGGATCCGAGAACCCTCGTCGTCGCCGCCATCGCTCCTCAATCAGCCGTTCAGTGGATCACTGTATCATCGATCGCATTTGAGAGGGAGGGAGGATCCGGCCGGCCGGGAGACGCCGCGACGAGATCGGAGAAAGGGGAAGGAAAAACCAAGAGACGAGAAAGAACGAACCGAACGGCATGCATGCATGTGCGGGACGAACCCGTGGAGGTCGCGCCCGCCTGGTCAGCGGGAGCTCCACGCGCGCGCCGACAGGTGGGCCCGCCCGCCCCCCGCGCCAGGCAACGGCCCCGCCTACTTCCGCGCAAACCCAAACCCAAGCTGCTTCGCCCCGTAGCGTAGACATCGAGAAGCATTAACATGCGTGGAAGGAGCGATTGTTCGTGGTGTCCACGTCGGCAGGGCTCAATCGAGCGAGCGCGTGGGTTGGGCAAGAGGTGTCGATGAGAGAGAAAAAAATAGGAAAAGGAAAGGGCGCTCGGTGTTACCTGGACATGTTTTTGCTCATCATCCCTTTCTCATGAAGCAAACCCCATATCCCTCCTCTCCCGTCTCTCGTCGCGCCTCCGCCTCTGCCTCTTCTCCTCCCGACCCGTTCCTCTCTCCTAGCCGAGCTCCGGCCCTGCTCGGCATCCCTTCCTCTTGAGAAAGAGCATGAGCCCATCGTTGCCCCTCAATCGCCACAAGGATATCGGGTGGAGGGGATCCGGTGCGGACGGCGCACATCTCGACCCCGTAGCAGGAGCGGGAGGCGGCGGCGGCGGAGATGGTCAATGGGGCATCTTCCTCTCGATCTCTAGCTAGGGTTCCCAGCCCCACTGCACCGCCGCCGCCCACCCCAGACCCCACCTTCCGTTTCGTCTCCTCCCCTCTCATCGCGTCGCTGGTTCCTCCCCGAGCTCCGGACACCTCTTCGTGTACGACGGCTGATGCAGCTCCGCCTCCAATCCCACGCTTGCAGCTGCGGTGGTCCACAACGCCGTCACCATCTCCCCAACCGCCTCGTCCAGGAGCTCGTGGTCGTCCTTGTTTGACGCGTCCGCCTTCGAGGCCAAGAGGCTCTGCCTCGGCGCCGACGCCCTGGCCGGGCACCGGCGTGAGGCCGAGGGAACCGCGTGCTGGAGCGCAAGCCCGCCATGTCCACCACCGCATCCCTAACTTCGATAGTGTCGTCGTCACTGCCGATTCAGTTCGCTCTCTCTCCGTCTCCCTTTAGCTTATGTCCCATGCAGTCCTCGCCAAAAATACTAGCATGCTGTGATGTTACTATCTCCGATTGTTGTTTATGTTACCAGCTGCGCATACGCCACACTGGTGAATTGGGGAGCCTCCCTTGTGAATTTGTAGTCATGCATATTATTCATGTCCTGCCCAATTTTTTTGCAGGGGCTTAATCTTGGTGTGGATTGGGGCATCACATTTTTGTCGGGCTTGGGTGTTCAGGTACGCGCTTTAGTCCCTGGTTTCTTTTACTTAGGTATCTACTTCCGAGATCCGCATACCATCTGTTTGACGATATTCCCATATGTATTGTTCGGTTCTCTTCTCCTTTGCAGGTGCAGGAGTGCTACAAGCCGGCGCGGCTGCAGTTCTACGCAATTCCTAAATTTTTCTTTGCAGTGTTTGGGTGTGGCTTACCTGGATTGCTTGCAATGCCGATGGTCTTGATGTTGGTAAATATGGCAAGAAAGAGATCACTGGGTAATCTCCAGCAGCGCAGAGTTCCTACTTTTGTGCTCTGCAACGACACGGAGATCCTTCGGTCAATTCGCCATTGTTCTACAGAAGGTTCGGGTTTATCTCTGAGCATTGTTCTGAGATCGTTTCTGTTACCGTGTCAATTTTCTTTTGTGGAAATTAAGAGAACTATATGCACTTTGTAAGCATTATAAATAACTTCCCTCCTGTAATAGTTCAGGTCAATTGTTCTTTGTTTTTTCCCGTGTCTGAACAATAGTACATCAGTAAAAACAATAGTAGTTTAATTCGATTATCTACTTTACAAAAAAAAAACACGCACCCCTGTTTGTTGGTTGCAGGTTCTGAGATGTGATGTGATCGTTGTCCATTTGTATGAGGTGGGACAATAAAGATAATTAGCAATGTGTATCCTAACTAGAAGAATATCCCTTTCCCAATTTGGTTTTTGGATTATGTTCAGTGTATTAGAAAAATAGTGCCCTTGGTAAAACAAACACCACAATTTGCCATGTGAGTGGATATGGAGTTGACAGCCAATATGCATCAATGTCTATTTAATGGCCTAATAACACTGGCATGTTTGGTAGGATTTTTCATCTCTACGTCTCAGCCATGGGCTATTCCCAGTTGAGGGTGACTATGCATCAGTTGCACAATCATGTGTCTTGTGCTTCTTGTTTGAATCGTATAAAATCTAGAGCTAGCTTTCAAAATTGCTCTGATTCCTATGGCCTATATAATCTAGAGCTAGCTTATAAAACTATTTTGAAAATAGGTTTGGGCCTTCACATGTGGGTGTAATATAGGACACTTCATATTCCTATTTTATTTTTCTCTCTGTATATACATTGTTTCCGGACTCTGTTCGTTTGCTGATGAACCTTTTTTTTCTTTATGCTCGTTGCATTTTATTCCAATTACATCATGTTTGCCTTAAACCTAGATTAGTTAGCTCTGATTAATTTTCAGTTGGACAGTTAATGGAATACATTAAGCAGCAAATAGGTTCTGAAAACAGAACTACATCATGTTTGTGACATCAATGTTTTTTCCATGCTAACTGGTTAGTTTAACTTATTGTTACAGATTGCATTTTTTATATTTCTACGTATGTTTCTTTTAACTAACAAACCATGCTATGGATATATCGGTAACTGTAACTGTTTAACATTATTTTGAGACGATGAATCATATTCACCTATTCAGTTGTCTGATCCATTACAGGAATCACCTATCAAGCAATCTGTTCATTGTGCATTTTTGGTGAGATTTGCATGTGAGCCTGGGAGGAGCACGTGAGAGGTGAAGGCAGCAGCATCAGCGATTTGGATCAATGGCGTGATCCAGCCATGCCACCTGACATCGGCTTCCTGACCATGCTACTGCACCAGACTTACCCGTTTGTATCCCCTTTGGTTTACCACTGGACAGTGTAAGAGCCTGTACATGTGTGATGTTTATACTCGTATAAGTATCTTAATGCAACTTGTAGCCTTGCCATTCTAATCTAATTCTCTGCATTATCTTCAATTTTTCTTTCAGAGGGTAATGTGCAGCTCATTTGATGGGTCATCTGACTTCTTTACGGTTATGCCACCTAATCCATTGGATCTATCCAAGGATGAAGAGCACTGCTTATTGTCCCTTTTTGTTGAGTATTCAGAGCAATGTGAGGGACATTGGGACCCACAGAGAGTTCCAGAATCAATGTACAAGCATTTGCAACTAATGCTTCATATCATGTTGCATTTACAAGTTAATATCATTTTTGGGCAAGCGTACATTTTGGTTAAAGCTGTTGTGGCAAGTTCTGGTGCGTTTGATGAGAATTTTGCGGAGATTGATGCGTGGTTTGGTTTTCTTGCCTGGTTATGAAGCCAAAATTGTGTGTGAGAGCCTAGAAGTTGGATTATCTAATAACTTGTCACACATTGTGATCCCTTTCATCTGCGATGTTGTTTCAGTGGTTAGGAACAATCTGTACAAATACCAAGAGCACATGCGGAAGTTCATCTCTAAATCAGGGCAACTTGAAGGTACTATTTTCTTTGGTGACATGAATGATAGTATTACGCTTTTCTGAAATTCATGTCATATTGTTTCACTTTCTTATTGATCATTAGCTGGTTCGCTTGGTTGTTAGGTTCTATCTGATCTGATACAATGTCATATATCTATGTTATCGGTACCTGTAGGTTGTGGTGCAAAACAACATGGAAAATAGATGGCTGATTTTCAGTAAACTTTTCATGTGTCACCTGAAATTCAATGAGTTGAGAAACTAATATTTGTGTTGTTCTGTGCCGACATCCTCATACGGCCTTAATTCCAAGGTCCTTAGTTGCTTAATTACATCTGCTTATGTGTCTTCGTTTTGGTGTCGCTGGATTATTGTTAGTGCAGTTCAGTAGTAGTCATTGTTGGCACTGCTAAATTCTATTTGGAATGCTGGCGTAAGTACTAAAACAAAAACAACCTTATATAACTTCTTGTGCATCATCATATGCGTGTCCAGACCACTTCGGGGAGGCATGTTGTGGAAGCATCAGGTTGAAGGCTTGTGCCAAGTGGGAGATATGGTGAAAGCATAAAAGGGGAGATATTGTTGGATTGGGACTCTGCATGGAAAATGTTTGTCGACCTGACAGGCTAGGATTGGGCACTTCTCTGGGTTGCTCTTTGCTTATACAGGCAAAAAGTTATATTGCATTTCCACTGACCACAGTTCATCTCTACATTCTAGCAAGTATGTCAACTGAAGAGCTTTTCTCATTGTCATAGAAGATAGTTGATATATTCAAAACATATCTATCTATTTTTTTCTAATTTCTTTGTTGCTTAAATAGATGGTAACTTCTTTTAAAAAAGGAAGTAGGATGGATGGTTATATAAAGAGAATTGTTTGTACTCCCTCCGTAAACTAATATAAGAGCGTTTAAATCACTACTTTAGTTATCTAAACGCTCTTATATTAGTTTACAAAGGGAATACATGGATACCTTTATTTACTGTCATTTGGAGTGAAGTAATAGCAAGTTCTAGAAATTACAAGGATTGCACTATTAGTAGGGGTCTGAATGTAAGGAAACAAGTTGTTTTACGGAAGATAAGAATATTTATCTGTTTGTGGTGATAGAATATATTTTTGGGTTTGTAAGACACTAAGACTATGGTGACAACTACATATCTCTTGATTAGGTTGATGTTACCTAATGCCCATATACTCTGGGTTGTTCATGTTTCATCAAGGTTTCTCTGTGAAAATTTGGGTTGTTAGTGATGTTCAAGTCCAATGGTATCCTGCATAAATGCACTGCTATGTTGGTTTCTTCAATCCAGATAGTTGCATGGGTATAGTCACTTGTGTATAAGCAACAAAATATATTGCACTTCCACTGATCGTAGCTCATATCTACATTCTCAGCAGGTATGACATACCACACTTCATGAAACACTACTTACATAAACATATGTAAGGCACGCATACATTTCGGTTTTGACACATTTGGTTTGCAGCATGCTGATGTTATTGATCACGGATGGAGCCATTAGTACAATGAATGCCGCCATTGCGCTGCTCTCTTTGGCAATCTCACGGCTTCTCAGGGTTGAGTGAGGCAAAGAGCCCTCGATGTGCAGCTCTTGCCTCTCTCCCACTGCACTATCCATCACAGAGCAGGTCAAACGCTCAGCCAGCATAACCATGTTAAGGAAGGGCACCATATATCTTTCCAATATTCAGTTAAAAAACCTTTTTTTGCATAAATGTTGCTGGATTGTTTCTGAGGTAAGATATGTACCTTGGATATGAGATTCACTTTGCTGGGTCTCATGTACAGGAACACATTTTCTTGTCATGTGTGCACATTGATACATTGTCGGTCCCTGATTTTGGTGAATACTGATTATGTCGTCGCTTTTGTACTACTGCTTGTATCATGTCAAGTTATAAATCATCTCTGGGCCTAATCTATTATTTTACATTTTCAGATCAAAACAATTGTCTTCTGATTTATCCATTTGGGAATCAATTCTTGGAATTTCCTGCTTGAATTCCTTTGTTTTCCCTTTATTGTCTTCAGACCTCCTATGTTTGCTTCAAAAACAATAATCACATGCCAGCCTCTTATGGTGTGTCTTCTTCAACATTAACAATAAAACCTAATGTTCAACTTTTCTGTCTGATTAAATATTGCCTGTAATTTGCATTTTAGGTAAGAATTGCCTTATTCTTAGTTGATGGAGTTGCGCCTCACAGTGCCAACATTTGCCGACTCCTCAATTAACAGTTTGTCGTGTACTCTCAAAGAGTTTGATCTATCAGTTCCATTTGATGTTGAAGAAATTGTAAAGTGCAGTGCAACTAAGACCGCTTGCTCCGGGTAATCATCTTCAGCAGCAAGACTTCATGTAGAGGACCAACACTTTTGTGAATCACCATCGGCAAAGTGTACACTGCTAAACCTTGACAAAGATACCACTTGCTTCCTTTTTAGATATACATAGCGTTAAGATTGTTCTTTTTTTTTGCTGAATTTGATTACTTTTGAACTCCCCCGCAAAAAAAGATTACTTTTGAACAAGCCACCTTATGTAATGTATCTTCTATATAACCTGCTGCCACTTTCCTAAGTTTGATCTGCTTCTAAATCCATGGTTTATCTTGGCTGCGTTTGGCTGCTCGGTATTTTTAGAGTTTTAGGAGAATACCATGGTTTTTCTAGAAACTTTGGTTTTGAATACTTTGACGTGTTTGGCGCCGACAAATACTGCAGTTTTATAAACCATGGTATATCTAAAACCATGTTTTTTGCTGTATTTGAAAAAGAGCTCCCAACCTCTTTTTCCTAAACTGAGAAACTCTCGCTCGAGTCCATCTTCCTACCATCATCATCTTCCATTCCTCCATCTCGTGCACAACTACGAAATCAAGATTACCACCTAGGGCCATTGATCTCTTCATCATTGACTATTGTGCTAGTGCAACAAGGGGCAGCCTGTAGGTTAGATCGTGCTAGACGTTTGATCCTATCGGATGCTGCACGTACACAGTACACATGAAATGATATAGTGCCGACTGAGAACACACTCACGCGTGCGAGGGCTTAGATCATGGGGCAGATCGATTGATACTTGAGCATAGTTGTACACAGCCGGCTAAGCTAGCTAGCCAATCGATTCCATGCGGCCGAAGATACAACATAGCTCTGATCTTAACACCTAGGAGAGAGGACGTGTGCAATCTGATCACGTCGTTGTATAACTACTTGAGTGTAGCTCAGTTCAGTCCATCTAGCTATGACTATCCATGCAATGAGTAGTCAAAACCAGAAAATCTGAGAAAAACTACACTTGCCAAACACCTTCATAGTTTTGCCAAAAAACTGAGAAAAACTGTGATTTTTAGAAACCGAAGTATTCATTGCCCTCACATTGAAATACTGAGGTTTTCGATTACTATGGTTTTGTAAATCCTATGTTGCCAAACTGCCTAATATACACGTGTTACATAGTATAAATAGGTCAGTGAAAGAATCGTGTTACATAGTATAAACAGGACAGTGAAAGGGGCGCCTCCCACATGGCACCAACCAACTTCCATTCAAGCGGCGCCACAGGTGGCGCCCCAACCACTAGTACACTTTGACACCTTCGCACAAAGCGCCGATCACACACAACTCACAAGGTTTCGCTCCCGGGAAAGTAGGCGACGAGGCCGGTTCCCTTGCGCGCCGCCGGTGGCACCGCAGGTTCCCTCTCTCTCCGTCGACCGCTCCGGCGGCAGGAGGGAGGGGGAACCCCGGGTCTGTCTGCTAGGTGGGTGTGTGGTAGGGTTAGGATTGAGGGTGATGCTGCCAAGGCCGTTGCAGTGGTGTCGCGTCGGAATAAGTTTCTCCGGGCTCCGTTCGCGGTCAGGCGAGGCTTTTGCCTTCGTTTAGGAGCCAGCGGTGTGGGGGATCCCTGGATCTCGTCGAGGTCGCGGGCTATGGTGACTGGAGGTCCATCGACATTGGTCGTTTGAGTCCTTAGATGGGCGTTGGATGCAGGGAGACGAAGACCCTTCTTCTTCCTTGTCGGTATAATTTGCTGCTGCTGTTCTTCTCCTTCCTCTACCCTGATGCTGGAGGGAGATTCTGCATTGCCCAGGCGGATGACCCGGCCGCAGTGTTGGACCGGTCGGATGACTCGAGTTCTCTTCCTTCCGGAAGGGACATTTTTCGCGGTAGTCAAAGCCAAAGATGGCGACGGTTGTTGCAGATGTGTTGGATTGATGTCCATGCCCTCTCAGCGCTGGTGTCAAGAAAGGAGGAAGCAGCGTGGCAGCAATTATACTGTGGTCGAAGATGATGACCTGCTTGCGTTGCAGATCCTTCTGCTGCAGGGGTCTTCTCTCAAGATTCAAAGATGATGTCACAAGGGCTCCGGAGATCTTCTTGTATTATGGTTGGCTTAGGGTATTCTAGGTGTTCATGGTCCTTTGTGTTTGCGTTTCAGTGTGCTTGTAAGGGTCAACTACTTTGTACTGGTTCGTGATTTGAATGAAAAAATTCTCAAAAAAAAGACAACTCACAAAAAGCCATAAGACAAGTCAAGAAGGAAAATTGCAATCAAGACAAAGAGTTCGCTGAGCTCCACACGGCTCCATCGCTGATATACAACTTTCCGGACCTCTAAAGTAGCTTAACGAATGCGAAGTTATTGTCGTTGACAAAATTTAGCCGAGGCGGGGCCATACACATGGATACGCTCATGTACGCATTTGTGACCGCATGTGCACACTTGAGTCAATTAAAATGACAACAATTCTGTATTTTTAAAGTTTTAGCACCAAACCAAATATCAAGTTCAAGTTCTATGACTACCGGTGATATTACCTCTAATCTTTCCCATGACTGAAATCCAGGCACATTGTGGTGAAATACTACACAACATGAGACAGGATATATTTGCATTTTACACTGGATACATACACATCACCTACGAGGTGTAACGCTGCGCATGCACCCGGCTACTCCTTCACAAAACACATACTTAGGCGTAACCGATCTGACATTCCATATGACCAGATAAAAACAATAAGTTCAAATTATGATAGCAAAATGCTTGCTTGACAATTAAGCAGGGTTGCTCAAATTTAATTAGCACTACACTTTTTCGTACGGACCATCTCAGACTGAGACTGCAATAAAGTCAACCAAGCTCAGCTTATGTTCAATAATAGCCGGTGAACCAACATGCCAAAAACTCCCTTCAGACTAAGAACAAGCAGTTTCAGCTAGCTGTGAGCCTTATGGTTTCTTCAGGCCCTCAACCAATGATTTCAGTAGTTCTTCTTTCGAGATCCTATCATCGTGAGCTTTCAATATTTCTTTGTAGGCTCGAAAAAGAGCATACTTATTCACCAGAGCTTCATATTTAGATGCATCGTTCACCAATCTTAGTGCCTCATCTTTTGAAACCTGGAAGAAACATGATTTAGACCAAGTGACAGGTTTGCAAGAAATGGGATAGCATGCAGCTGACAAGACATTCACAAAATAGTATCTACAATTTACCAGAGAAGAATTGCCAACTTTTTTAGGCTTCCATATCATCTTCAGAGCTGTTGCAATGTCCAGTAAGCTCCAACCCTCACAGCTGATGCCAGACACATCCTTAATGACAGCACCTGCTTCGCGCATGACTAGAGGATATTTCTTCTCAACATAATCACACGCAGACAATGCGTAAGCCGTCGCAACAATTTGTTCATTGACCTGGAGACAAACAAGATTGCTTCATCACTAAAGAAGAGATGCTAAGCACAATTTTTCTACTGAAGCTGCGTCCAAAACTTTGGTCCATGGCAACTAATTAACTAACCATCTCTAGTTTGACATTGCAGCCACAACACTTCAAGAATTCTTGCAATCCCTTACTCGGGAGGCGGTCCTCTTTAGCCAGCTGTGATTTTTCTATAGGTATCAAACCTGGCATGCAATTCTGTATGCCCCACATTACCTCCATCACCCGTTCATTATACAGGCATTCTATTTCCTGGAAGAAGTCGCAGCGAAAATCATGATCAAAGTTGCTCAAAGGTATAGGTAAAGCAGGAATTTATACTCACCAATCTCTCTTCAATGATTTCCTTATATTCAGGCTTTCCGACTGCCATTTTCTTCCCAGGGAGCCACACCCTGATCATCTCAGCAAGCCTTTCACTGACACCAGTGTTCTGATTAATGGCACTGGACTTGTCCTCAAAAGTTTGGAACTCCTTCAGCAAAACAACCTGTTGAAGAAATAAAACAAGGGTAGGGGGTAAAACAAAACAATTGATCAAGTATCATGTCATGTCTCTCGACAAGGAGAGGAGGCTGATTCAATAATTATATCTCAACCGTAACGATGTACCCATGTTCCTAGTCCTCATTCATCAGAATACCAGTGTAATTCAGGTTACGTTCATAAACAAAGGTGCTGCTCTTCATAGAAGCACATCAAACGAATTCTTTAGAAATACTGTTACACCCATGGTGGACATTTAGCAGTGGTAGTTTTTGGCCATGCATGCATTCGGGTCCAGGCTACATGCTTTACAACCAGATTTATGAGGGAAAGTTGTGTTAACCTCTTAATTATTTAATTAAGAAGTAATGAAGAATATGTTTGTGTTGCTCCTTCAACACAAAACAAAATAAATTAACAGAAAAGGATGATGCAATCAAGAACGGTGCAAGATATACAGCTAGTAGAAATTATTATTTGGCGGCAAGCAACATCAGGATATAAAATCAGAAGCAGGAAACCGAAGGAAAGGAGGCACTAACCCCTTTTGCCGTGTTACTGTCAGCGAAATTAAGCCATATGTCCTGCAGGAGACGAGGATAAAACAGAAAAGTAGGTAAATAGCATGGACAACAAGAGAAAGCAAGCAAGCACATCAGTTACCAAGGAAGGAAGAACATATATATAGTACCTCCAGAGATCTAGGTGGGTTCATGAGTGACCCACAATAACGGAAGACTGCAAAGCCAGAGGGTGTCTCGAACAGAAGCAGCATGTATTCACGGTCAGCTGCAAACAAGTTAGCAGACTTAAGCAAGCATGATTACCAAGAAAAGAAAACACAGAATTCAGATATGAAGCGTGATGCCAGCGGCCCTTGCGACAGCAAGGGGCTATTAAGAATAGAGAAAAGTATACTTTTCGTCTCTCAATTCTTGACAAAGTCTAGATTTGGTCCCCCAATTTCAAAACCGGATGAGTTGCACCCTTAACTCTTTAAACCGGACATGTTTCGTCCCTTGACTCAACAAAAGCAGTTTTCATGCTAACTCTGCGTGGTTTTGACTGTTCAACGCCCACGTGGCAATCTCTCTCCCTCTCTCATTCTATCTCCGGTCAGCATTTCGTCGAGCAGTTTCCGTGCGCCTGCGTCACCACCGGCAGCGGAGACAAAGCGTACGCGTGGAGCGCCACGAACCACTGGTATGCCGGCGGGCACGGAGTGGAGCTCAAAGGCAGCAGCACGAGGTACCTGCGATGGCATGGACTGCCGAAACGCCTCCATGCTAGCTGGCGGCAGCCACATGCCCGCCTTCACGCCGACGCCCACAACGCGTCCCTCCGCCACCGCCATGGCGCATGCCCTCGCAACCTTGGCGGTGTACGCGCAGACGAAGCCAGCGAAGCGCGGGTCTCCGCCACCTTCACGCGGCTCGCCGGGGTAAATGAGTCACTGTGGTGCCAGGGTCCCCGCAACGATCGGGCTCATCTCGGGCTGACTGGAGTCTGTCCCCCACGGTACGTACGCCACTGGTCTTGCCGGATCCCACGACAGGTACACCGATGGCCACGCTGACATCTCTGGCTGAGCGCACCATGCGTCACTCTGGCCAAACGAGACGCCATGGAGCTTGGTCGCGGCTCAATCGCCATTCCCTTCAACATGAACATGGACGATACATTTTTGTAGGTATGCATCAACTCGTGGCATGCGTACGTGTGCTACTCATATGTTCTCGCCAGAATGGATCGAAGCGATAAAGGTCCTGTCTCCTCTACGTGCGTGTCTAGGCGGGCGGGTAAATCATTTAGCTAGACGGTGAACAATCATCCAGAGCAACGTGCGACTGGGCCTGGTCGGGAGTAAATTGCATAAAACCACCACTTTGAAGGCAAGTGTTGCGAAAACCACTACAATACATTTTTTTTGCAAAAACCACCGTGTCTTCCGTAATCTTTTTGCAGAAAGCACTGAACGGCGGATCGGGGTCAGTTAAGCCTGTTTATGACAGGCGGGGCCCCTTTTTTGCTCACGTGGCACCGACGGCCGTCCCGACAGCCGTTAGACGGCGTTTGACGGCGCCGTATGCCTCCATCCCCCATCTGTTCGTTTCTCCCCGTCTTCTCCTGCCGCCGCTCTCTCCCCTCCTCGCGTCTGCCTTCTTCCCCACTCTCCTGCCGCTCTCTCCCCTCCTCTCGTCGCGTAGGCAGATGGCTACTCCGGCGAAAGCAGGCGGCGTTGGCGGCGGCGGTCCTCCCGGCAGTGGCGCAGGCGACGCGGATCCCGACCCAGGCGGTGAGCTCTGCGGGAGCTCGAACCCTAGCAAGGCGACGCGAGATGCGGAGGTGGAGTATTCGGTGGAATACGCGACGGCTAGATCTTTTGCATGGCGGTGAAGGCGAATCCCAATGGAAGCCACCACATCGCCTCATCCTTGGCGGTGTATAGTGAGATCCTTCCTTATCCATTCTTCTACGAACTTATCTGACCCGTTTCTAGGGCTAGGGTTAGTGTGTAGTGATATCCCTTCCCCATCTCCATTGCCTATTGTTGGCCCTATGATTGTTATTATGATGATTTCTTTACGAAATTAACTCATTATGTATAAATTAGCTGTTCTGTGTCTTATTTAGTTGAAATAAGCTATGGTTTATAAGCGTAGATCTTAATGAACCAAGCTAGGGTTATTGCAGTTTTTGCTTTGTACTACATTGGTTATTTAAGCAACCCAAAGCTATGTATTGATGCAGTCCCGCTTTTTCATAAGTGTTATAATTGAACACTTATACACCACTATGTTTCTTTATAAATTTGCAGTCTGGATGATGAGGTTTGGGAATTGTGGATGCATTTTCATGACAGAGATAATCTTGAGAGAACTATGATGTTGTCAGACATCACATTTTACAATCTAGTTGCACCGATAGAGACTGAAGGATATGGGGTGAGGGATTACATGTACTATGTGAAGGATCCTGGCCTAGGGATAGAAGGAATGCAAGAAATAGAGGATGATGACATGCTGGAGGAAATTCTAGACCACATAGTACAGCAGAAGCAGAAGATTTTCAATGTGACAGTTGTTAGGGCCAGTTCCCCCAAACCTGCACATATAAATTGCAGTGCTAATGTTATTGAGCAACAGATCCCTCTGCAGGAAATTGGAGAGCCCCAACTGTATCAGGTAGATGAAGAAGGAGTGTTGTTCAATGCACATCCTAGTTCAGTTTCAAACACAGCAGCAGTAGTACCAGTAGAAGAACCAAGACCAATACAGTTTCAAACACAAGATAGCACAAACAATTCATTGGAGCAACTGCAAATAGAAAAAGTCATGGAGGAGAGAAGGAGAAAGGAAATTGCAATGTTTAGGAAGAATGAGAAAGAAAAGAGAAGGCCACTCCTTTGAAAAGGAAAGCTGCAGTTATGGACAATGAAGAGGATAGTGATGATGATAATTTGTCAGAATATGGGGATATCCTTGCTAGGCTTGAGGAAATGAAAAGACAGAGGGATGATCCATTACTGCATTTTGAAGGGGACACAGATGTTGAGGATATGTGGTCTATGAGATGAGGAGGAGGAACTGTATGATCCATCGGTGAAGAAGAGGATGATGATGATCAAGAGGAGGAGGAATTGGAGGAATTGGAGGAATTGGAGGAAGTGGTGCAAGGGGAGCAACACAATGAAGAGGAGCAAGAGAGTGGTCAACATATTGAGAAGAAGAATAAGGCCAAGAGAGAGAGAGAGAAAAGGGCCAACTAGCAGATCACATGGAAGTGTAGAGCAAATTTTTGAGGATGACTGGATACCATCAGATGATGAGGACAAAAATCCATTAGACCTGGGTTTGGAAGATGATGATGGTGCTGAGGCAATGGCTTATGCGTTGCCCAATGGTAGAAAGAGCAGAGCAAAGAAGTTGAAGCCAAGGTTATGGTATGATGAGGACAGAGCTGACCCACGAGACCAATTTGTGAAGCATCTTTGCTTCATTGATGTGTACCGATTCAATTGCACTTCAAACCCCGCACATATCACGTATCAGAACTATGTGTACCACGTAAACTGTAGTGATAGGGTTATAGCAGAGCATAGATGAGCAATGCCCTTTTTATGTAGTAGCTTCTCATATTGCAAATGAGAAGACAATTACCATTAGAAAGGTGTATTTGGTGCACACATGCCCTTCTGTGTCAGAGAGCACCAAAGTAACTGCCAAGTGGGTTGCAAAACATTGTGAGGAGGCAGTGAGGAATGACCCTAACACAACAATAACAACAATAATTAACACTGCAAAGAGCAAGTATGGAGTGGATATTTCAACCCACATGGCCTACAGGGCTAGGAAGGAAACAAAGAATGTTGTTTTAGGAGATCAAAAGGCCCAATACACCAGGATTAGGGATTATTTACAGGCTGTCCTAGACACAAATCCAGGTTCTAGATGTATTGTGACAACAAAACATATTAGGGAGCATCCTAGCAAGAACCCTAGGTTTCAAGGACTGTTCATTTGCATGAATGGATGCAAAGAAGGGTTCCTCAATGGCTGCAGACCATTCATAGGTAACTGCCTTGTATTGTTGTTTATGCCACTTGTATGTTCTTTCAAGTACTTATCATTTGTGCTAAACTTGTAGGTTTGGATGGATGCTTCATAAAGCTGAGTACTGGTCAACAAATCCTAGCTGCTACTGGAAGAGATGGGAACAACAACATTTTTCCCATTGCTTTTGGAATTGTAGACAAGGAGGACACTAATTCCTGGACCTGGTTTCTATACCAGCTGAGGGAGGCAATAGGTGGGCAATCTGGCAAGTTTGGACAGTACACAATCATTTCAGATAGGCAAAAGGTAATATATTTAGTTGTAGTTACTTTCATGTAGTTGTAGTTACTTTCATGTAGTAGTAGTTACTTTCATGCAGTTGTAGTTACTTAGTTGTACTTGTTTCATACAGGGTCTTTTGAAAGCCATAAATAGAGTCTTCCTCAGTTGCCCACAAAGGTTTTGCCTTAGGCATATCTACCAGAACTTTCAAGTTGCTGGGTTTAGAGGGCCAGAATTAAAAAAATACATGGATGCAGCAAGTTACTCATATACTGGACATGGTTTTCAAGTTGCAATGGATGAGTTAAAGATGCAGTGTGAAGCAGCTTGGGTGTGGCTTAGCAAAATACCCAAACACACTTGGGCCAGACATGCCATGGATGTGAATCGCAAGACAGACTTAGTTGTTAACAATCTAAGTGAGGTTTTCAATAGGTGGGTCCTAGATGTTAGGGCTAAGCCAATAAGGACCATGGTTGATGGAATTAGGACAAAGTTGATGGTCAAGTTCAATGCAAATAGAACAAAAACTGATACTGTCAAATGGGAGATTTGTCCTACATATGCAGAGAAACTAGAAGAAGCAAAGAAGTGGTCTAGGAACTGCCAATCCTTGATGGCTGGACCACATCTTTACCAAGTGACAAGTGAAGAGAAAACATATGCTGTTAACCTGCAGAAATACACTTGTGGGTGTAGGAAGTGGGATATGACAGCAGTGCCTTGCAATCATGCTGTCTCTGCCATACACAAAGCTAAGCTACAGCCAGAGGACTTTGTTCATGATTTTTTCAAAAAACCAATGTACAAGGCTGCATACAGTCCCATAATTTATCCAAGACTGCCCCGACATGTGGCCAAAGATGACAAGAGGGACATTGACCCTCCGGTCTTCAAAGAACACAAAGGCAGAGCACAAACTAAGAGAAGAAAGGGCATACATGAGAAGCCAGCTCCAAAAGACACTTCAAGGATGGCCTCAATCACTTGTTCTAATTGCAGCAAAGTTGACCATAGGTACACCAACTGCCATGTTGCTTTGAAGCCTGCACTAGCCATGAGAAAGAACATGCATGAGGTACAAACAATGCAAAACATGTAACCAAAAGATGAATTACTTGTGTTCTCTATGCATGTAACAAAAAGATGAATTACTTGTGTTCTTTTTGCAGCCAAGCACCTCTTCTTATCCACCTGATGCTGCTACTGCACCAGCACCAGCAAGAAGTGCTGCATCTACTGCCAATGCACCAGCACCAGCAAGAAGGGCTGCATCTACTGCCACTGCACCAGCAAGAAGGGCTACATCTATCGCCATCGCACCAAAGACCAAAGAAGAAGGGCTGCATCATCGCCACCGCACCAAAGAAGAAGAGCTACATTCATCGCCATCGCACCAGCACCATCAACAAGATCTGCCATCGCTGCAAAGGGTAAGGCTACAACCACTAGGGCTTCAAGCTGCAAAGGGAGCAAGGGCAGCTTTCTTGCCTCCAAGACCAAACAGTGGTTCCCAGAGAGTCGTAAAGCCAACCCGTAAGATCAAGGACTACCCGACCGCTTCGGTGCAGCATGGGATTGATGTTGTGATCCAAAACATGCTTTATCATGTTGTGAGACATCGCTACTATTTTGATGACCAAGTGATCATCAATTATGTTCGCAATACTGTAATGACCAACTTAGGTTCTGGTACTATAATGATCAGGTGTTGATCAATTAATGTAGTGCTACTCCAGTTATGATCCTTCTGTCAAACTATGGCATTCTAGTAGTGCTGTGATGATCAACTTATGTAGTGCTACTCTAGTTATGATGATGCTGCTACTCTTGTGATGATAATGTTGTGCTACTCTAGTTACTTGATGCATCGGGGTCGATAAAAAGCCAAAAAAGCATACTTGATGCCTCGGGGTCGATAAAAAGCCAAAAAAACATACTTGATGCCTCGGGGTCGATAAAAAGCCAAAAAAGCATACTTCATGCCTCGGGGTCGATAAAAAGCCAAAAAAGCATACTTGATGCCTCGGGGTCGATAAAAAGCCAAAAAAGCATACTTGATGCCTCCGGGTCGATAAAAAGCCAAAAAACCCTACTTGATGCCTCCGGGTCGATAAAAAGCCAAAAAACCCTACTTGATGCCTCGGGGTCGATAAAAAGCCAAAAACCCTACTTGATGCCTCGGGTCGATAAATAGCCAAAAAGCCTACTTGATGCCTCCGGTCGATAAAAAGCCAAAAAGCCTACTAGATGCCTAAAATTCGATAAAAAGCCAAAAAAGACTACTTGATGCATCGGGGTCGATAAAAAGCCAAAAAAGACTACTTGATGCATCGGGGTCGATAAAAAGCCAAAAAAGACTACTTAATGCATCGGGGTCGATAAAAAGCCAAAAAAAAACTACTTGATGCCTCCTCGTCGATAAATAGCCAAAAACACCAAATGACCCAACTTGATGCTCACAATCATCATATTTAAGATCAGATTCAACAACTGTAAATAGCTTACTAAGCTAAATAAACACCGCGATTACAGTAAACATACTTAAGATCACAATCATCAATTTGCAAGCATCTTACTAAAGATCACAACTAGCACCTTCAAATACCACCACATTTCAGCATTACTTCAAATCCATACATAATCATAGTTCAAGATTACTACATTACATAACCATAGTTCAAGTACTCATAGTTCATAGAATTTAAATCGCCATCATTACAGCAAATGCCAAACCACACATCGCAAAAGGTCAAGAAATGCCAAATGATATTGCCCATTCTTCTCTTCCACAACCACCGCTTATCCATTTATGATGGTTTTGACCCCTGCAGACTTCACATTGCTCTCTTGAACTGTCTTCTTCAGCTCATCAATGTGGTTCTGCAAGTTCTTCCTCTCTTCAACTGTCTTGTTCAGCTCATCAATGTGCTTCTGCAAGTTCTTCCTCTCTTCAGCTAGCTTGAGCTTCATGTTCCTAATGACATTTGCTTGAGCAGCTGCTAGGTTCTTAACCATGTCATACTTCTCCTGAAGCTTGTTGGTTTCAAGATCTTTCCTTTCTACCTCCGCCCTCCTTTCCTGAGCTTCCAAAAGTCCATTCACATCTTCAACCAACTTCTCATAGTTCTCCTGCAGCTTCTTCTTCTCTTGTGTCAGTCATGAACAACAAATGAATGCATAAGATTTTCCTCGATCCTGTCTCTCCTACTTTGGTCATACATAAACCATAACTTGGTTAATGCATTCTCAAGGGTGATGGGCCAAGCTGGATCAATCCATTCAACTAATCCACGCTTTCTACCTTCCTGAACAAAATCAGAATTAACATAAACAAATACTTTAACATGTCCTCATGCTACTTAAACAATGTTGTCCTTCTATAAAGTAAACAAAATCAATCAAATGACCTAACATGTCATACTAAACAAGTTGCATCCTCCGTCTCCGCTCCAAAGAACCCATGCATGTTCTGTATTAAATTATTAATAGCATGCTACACTAAACAAAGTGACCTTACTTAACAATGTAGCGGACAATAAACAAGATGCTACCAGAGTAAACAATTGCTTCGATCCCTTGTCCTAACAAAGGCAGATCCAAAGAAAACAAATCAAAATATACCTTCTCAAAGACAACAAAGAAACCTCCTGCCGGTGTGGATTCCTTCGAAAGCAACACGCCTTTCGCGGCCCTCGATGTTCATTGCAGAGAACAAGCAACTCCGCTTTTAGGTCCCTCGAAATCGGAGTCTTCGGTGGTAGCAGGATCTGCGGTGCATAGGAATACTGCATTTGATCCACATGTCACCAAACAAGCTCATTCAAGAAATCCCCAAATCACAAACCCTAACCCTAAAAATATGAACTTACCTTAATTCTGCCGCTGCCGTAACTCGAAATGACGTAGTCCACGGTGTGCTCACTGCTATCGGACTCATCGCTCCAGGACACCATGGCGACGCGGCGGCGGGTGCGGCGAGCAAAGCAGAGGAGTGAGCGAAAGAGCAGGAGTGGGGAGTGTGGAGTGGGGGCAGCACCGATGTGTCTTTGACCGTCCATCAAACGCCGCCTAACGGTTGTCGGACGGCTGCCGGTGCGACGTGAGCAAAACGGGCCCCGTCATCATAAACAGCTTAATCGACCCGATCCGCCGTTCAGTGCTTTCTGCAAAAAGATTACGGAAGACATGGTGGTTTTTGCAAAAAAATGTATTGTAGTGGTTTTCGCAACACTTGCCTTCAAAGTGATGGTTTTATGCAATTTACTCCCTGGTCGGTGAGCACCACCGGCCGCCGATGACCGTGTGCACTCGCCACGCCATGCTCACCGTACTTTGCGATTCGCAAGCTTATGTAGCCTCCGTGCTTTGCTCACGCGCGAGCCGCGCCTGCCATTATTAGTGGTCATGTTGGCCTCGGTCGCGTTGAATGCTCCACTGAATGCCACGCGCATACACTGCGGTGCCACCTGCAGCGGAGGCGCTGTGGCTAGGCTCCGAGCCTCCGACGGGAGGCCTGCAAGTGCAGCCGTCAAGGTGATGGAAGTGCAGGCGCACTACAAGTGCTCGACAAAATGCCTATAAAAATTGGATGAGCACGACAAAAGAGAGAGAGAGAGAGCAATATTGCCACAGGGGAAACGACTGGTCAAAACCATGCTGACTCAGCATGGATACTGCTTCTTTGAGATCAAGGGACCAAACTTAACCGGTTTAAAGAGTTGAGGGTGCAACTTGTCCGGTTTCAAAGTCGAGGGACTAAATCTGAACTCTGCCCAGAGTTAAGGGTCGAAAAATATACTTTTCTCTTAAGAATACCCAGCTTGACCACCCCTGGCACGGCCCACTGGATTGGCTGCCCATCATACCCACAATATGGCCTGTTTAAAGGGTCATCTTTCACCAGGCTTCGTGGGAGCGGGCGACCCTGGCCAAGGTCGTTCCTCTCCTCTCGTCCAATGCTTCTGCACGTCTGCTGGGTGTGCTGACCTCCACTCAGCTCAGATGCCACCGCCTGGGCTTCCCACCACCTGATCCTCCACAGATTTCATGGCGAGTCGTCGGAAGCCTATATATTGTCTTCTAGCCGATGCACTCAACTGTTCCATGCCATTCAGTGGAACGTTCCAGCAATGGAAGGCAATTGTTCCCACCAGTTGGAAATAAATTTCCAAAGGGCGCAGCAGGAGCAAGAGTTCTAGCGGTAGCCCGGAGGTGTTTGCGGTGGCAACTAGCAAGCAGTTGATGCTGCCGTTTTGCTTTTTTTTTAGAAAAGGAGGATGACCCCCGGCCTTTGCATCTGGGAGATGCATTCGGCCATTTTATTGATTATTCTCGAGGACTGTTGGGGATATAACTACTGAATATAAACCGCCCTGAAGGGGCCGGTTTACCCTCGTCCATAATTAGGGCCCACGAAGGCAAACGGCCCGGAGCCCAGAGGCGGATTAGGGCCCGTAAAAGTAAACCGCCTTAGTCATGTAACTTGTGCTGTAAGATAAGAGAAAGAAGAGACCGAGCCGGACACTTGTATGAGCCGGCCTCGGGACTCTGTAGACCGGCCGCAAGGCCAACCCGTATATAAGGGGACGACCCGATGGCGGTTTAGGGAGAGACAATTCGAGGCTTAGGCGAAGCTATTGCTCCCTAGTCGCCGAAATCACATCAATCCCATCACAAACTAGACGTAGGCTTTTACCTTCATCGAAGGGGCCGAACTAGTATAACTCTCGTGTCTTTGTGTCCGCTTTAACCTCTAAGTTAACCCGCACGATGGCCTGCGACTAAGTCCTTTCACGAGGACATCTCGCCGTGACAATTCCACGACAGTTGGCGCCCACCGTGGGGCTATCGCACGATGGTTTGATGATCTTAGAGGGCAAGTTGAAGGACTCGAAGGCTATGCCGTGGGCGGATGACTAAGAGTCGTCGCGGCAAGCTCTACATCGACGATGCAGATCGGGCCCCGAGGCCGGCTCGATTGAGTACGGGTACCGGGTCCCTTTGGTGGCATACACGTGTTCATCGGCAAGATCGGCGAGCCAGGGGCTGGGCGGACATCTGCACCGACCTCGCCGAGACGGCTCACGGGCGAAGAAGAATCCTGCCTCGCTAAACCGGCTGTCAAGCGTGCTTCGTGGGAGTCATCCACGGAGACCGTGAGGGCGGATCAGCATCCGGCGGCGAAACCGTTGTCTACTCGATGACGAGTCGTCGACCGGAGAAACCGAGTCTGTATCACCGCAAGATGGCCAGATCGGGGCTGTTCGACGGTGAGAGTATTCGGACCTTTGATCTGCCCAACCGGGTTGGAATCTTCATGGCGGTACCTGGCGACGCTTCACTCTTCGATCATGGCGCCGATGGTCGCCGGTTCAGCAGCCGTGATGGCAGCCGGGAAGGAGGCCTGCGCCCGCCGGCTCAAGTTTTATCAGAGCTATTCGACGCACTGGCTGTGCTCATGGCAGAGGCTAATCCGGCGGATCAAGACCTGCACAACACGGAGATTGCAAAGGTGAAGGAACAAATCACTAAGGCTAAAGCGGATCTGGCAGCCGCGGACGTGAGGATGGCGGCGGAACGGGCCGCTTTGGATGCGCAGGCTTATAGGCTCATGCTGGATCAGAGCGCGTCACATGAAGTCATGAAAAGAAAGTACAGATCCCGTTTGCCTTCGGTTTTCAAGGGAAGAGAGCTCTTCAATACCCCAGGGGCAGGGACCAGTAATCCGCCACCGGTGGTGAACCGGCAGGAAGCACCTGGGACGGGCGCGCCGATTCAGCCTCGTGTGATAGATCTGCCTCGCCATCATGCCGGCGCGCCCCAGGCTGTGCAGACACCTCCGGGTCACTACTCCAACCCAATGGATAACCTTGTTGCGGCTGCGGCACGGTTGGAGGCGATTCCAATCGAAGGCGATTCACCGCAGGCGGTAGAAACACGCCGGGCCAAAGAGCTCCTCAGGACGGCCCTGGCTCAACAGGAAGCGTATTCATACAGTCGGGATCGGATCCACTCCACCCCCCGCCCAAGCCGGAGTTATAGCCGGCACGCAGATGAACCGGCCGTATCAAGCAATGCGGCCAGCGCTGCCCAAGGCAACAACCCGGGTGGCTTCAAAACGCTCAAGTGGTGGTGGACCGGCCAGGCACGAGGGGAGGCCGAGTTAGCAAAGACAACATGAGGATCATCGGCTCGCGCGGTTCGACCGACCATCTTGAACCTGGGGTCACGCCCGCTCTTTGGGGGTGCCCTGCCTCGTCCCCGCTTTACGCAATGTACGTTTGCCCAAGGATTTCAAAGGGCCACGCAAGGTGCCCAATTATACCGCCGATTTGGCTCCTGAAGCGTGGATAGAAAGCTATGAGATGGCCATGGAGATCTTTGGATGTGGATGAAGCTGCGTGTGCGAAGTATTTCACCATGATGTTAGAAGGTACGGCCCATACTTGGTTGAAGAACTTGCCGCCCAACTCAGTCAGTTCATGGACCCAGTTGCGGACCCGGTTCATTCAAAATTTCAAAGACACCTGTAAACAGCCCATGTCTGTGGTGGATTTGGCGGCTTGTGTCCAGGCAGAGGGAGAATCCACAACCCATTGGGTACGCCGCGTTTCGGAAGTTTTACATTCTTCAGACCGGATCAACCCTGATTCCGCGATCTTAACCCTAGAAGGCAACTGCCGGTTCAAACCTTTAAAGTTGAAGCTGGGTCGCATGAAGCGTTTTTGCAATGACATGGGCACTCTCATGGGCGTTTTGGTAAAGTATGCTGATTACGATAGTACCAAGGATCCCGAGTCCGAGGAGGATGACGAAATAGGGAAGGGAAAACAGAACAACAACTCCAGAGGCCAAGAAAGATCGATCGGCAGGTAATGGAGGAAACAAGCGTAAGGCAAGCGGTAACATGGGCTTCAGAGCCAACACCAACGCTACAGCAGGACAAGGGCCAACGGCGCAAGGGTAAGTAATCAAACCGGGCGGTGCGCCAAATCACAATTCGGATCGCTTTGAATTACCTATTGAATCAACCTGTCCAAGCATGGGACGAAGGAGGCACCAAAGAAACCACCTCTGGAAGGATTGTTATATTATGCAGGAGTTCAAAAGTTCTAATGCTTTCCGGTATGATCAAGGGCCCGGCGGCGGTTCGTGGTCCGCCCGGTTACGGTGGAGGAAATCCCGCCCAGTGGTTCGGTGGTAATCTGGTAGGCGGGACAATCGTAACAATCGTAACAATCGTAACCAAGGGGTTACAATCAACAACAGCAGCAGCCGGGTTATCAAAGTAATCCGGCAGCTTGAACGGTGGACAGTACCATGTCTTTACCACCAGCTTGCACAAGCGAGACCGAAAACTTCAGAAGCGGGCAGTCAATGTTGTTGAACCGGCCGTACCGCATTACCTGCGCTGGTCAGAGGAGCCTATTGTATGGAGCAGAGAGGATCATCCTCCCCGGGTTTACAATCCGGGTCAGCTAGCCCTAGTGGTGGCACCTCAGGTGGGAGGATACAAGTTTACCAAGGTGCTTATGGATGGAGGGAGCAGCATCAACATCCTGTACTACGAGACCTTCCGACGTATGGGGTTAACGGATAAGCACCTCAGGCCGTCTAGCATGGTGTTTCACGGTGTGGTGCCTGGCAAGTCAGCATACCCGGTCGGTAAGATAGCTCTGGAGGTGGCCTTTGGGGATGAACATGACTCCAGATCGGAAACATTGACGTTTGAGGTGGTGAAATTCAAAGCCCTTACCACGCCCTATTTGGGCGGCCGGCTTATGCTAAGTTTATGGCACGGCCTTGTTATGTCTATTTGCAGCTAAAAATGCCGGGTCACAAAGGGACGATAACGGTTCATGGGAGCCGCAGGATCGCTTTGGAGTGCGAGGAAGGTGATGCGGCTTACGCAAAGTCGGTTTGTGCCACTGAAGAGCTAAAGTATTATAAGGACAATGTTGATCTGGCGGATATGACCCCGTTGAAGAAGCCAACTACAGAGCACGATCCGGATTTGAAGTTTAAATCGGCGGCTGAGACTAAACTTGTTGATTTTGTGCCCGGCGATTCGTCCAAGCAGTTCACCATCAGTGCTAACTTGGATCCTAAATAGGAAAGCGCGCTCATCGAGTTCATCCGTGAGTATCGGGACATTTTTGCATGAAAACCTTCTGACATGCCGTGTACCGAGGGAACTCGCTGAGCACACTCTTAATATTGATCCCTAGTACGCACCGGTAAAGCGCTTTCTTCGCGGTTTAACGAGGAAAGGCGCAAGGCCATTGGAGAGGAGGTTGCTGTGCTCTTAGCGGCTGGGTTTATCGTTGAAGTTTTCCATCCAGAGTGGCTTGCTAATCCGGTGTTGGTCCTTAAGAAGAATGGCACTTGGCGCATGTGTGTGGATTACATATATCTTAACAAGGCTTGTCCAGCAGATCCTTTCGCCCTCCCCCGCATTGATCAGATTATTGACGCTACTGGCGGGTTGTGAGCGTTTGAGCTTTTGGATGCGATTCGGATATCATCGATTAAGATGGCGGTTAAGGACCAGGAGAAGACGGTGTTTATCACTCCTTTTGGAGCCTTCGCTATGTATCTATGCCTTTTGGGCTCAAGAGCGCCCAAGCAACTTATCGGCGTTATGCATGTAATTGCTTGCACGAACAGATCGGCCGTAACATGCATGCTTATGTGGATGATATCGTGGTTAAGTCAAGGAAGAAGGAAACGTTGATTGAGGATCTAAAAGAAACTTTTGACAACTTGCGGGTGTACAAGATGATGCTTAACCCGGCCAAATGTGTCTTCGGTGTTCCGGCAGGCATGTTATTGGGTTTTCTTGTGTCCAACAGGGGGATTGAAGCTAATCCGGAGAAAATTACGGCTATCACCTCCTTGGCTAAGCCAAAGTGCATCAATGATGTCCAGCGTTTACGGGTCGGATTGCTGCGCTTAAGCGGTTTATCAGCCGCCTCGGAGAGAAGGCCATTCCTTTGTACCAGATGCTGAAGAAGACGAATCAGTTTGTCTGGAGTTCAGCCGCCGATGAAGCATTGGAGGATTTAAAGCGGCAGTTGGCCAACCCGCCTATTCTCGCCGCTCCCATTGACAAAGAGCCGCTTCTGCTATATGTTGCTGCTAATGCCAGGGCAGTTAGCGTAGCCATTGTGGTAGAGCGGAAGGAGGCAGGGAAGGAATATCCGGTTCAACGGCCGGTTTATTACATCAGCGAGGTGCTCATTGAGTCTAAGCAGAGATATCCGCATTGGCAGAAGCTGGTATATGGAGTTTTTATGGCAAGCCGGAAGCTGAAGCAATATTTTCAAGGGCATCCCATCACGGTGGTCAGTTCAGCTCCCTTGGGCGATATCATACAGAACCGAGAAGCAACTGGACGGATTGCTAAGTGGGCCATAGAGCTTGGGCCGCACGGTTTACTGATGTACCTCGGACGGCAAAGAAATCGAGCACTTGTGGATTTCATTAATGATTGGACGGAGTTGCAAGCGCCTGAAGAAAAGCCGGATCATACCTATTGGACCATCCACTTTGACGGGTCCAGGCAATTGGAGGGCTCGGGGGCTGGAGTTGTGTTGACTTCCCCACGTGGTGAAAATTTTTGTTACGTCCTCCGTTTAATGTTCCCTTGTACTAACAATGCAGCTGAGTATGAAGCTTTGCTCCATGGTCTCCGGATGGCTAAGGAGATGAGTCTAAGCCGGGTTAAGTGCTTTGGTGACTCGGACTTGGTGGCCCAGCAAGTATCAGGTACTTGGGATTCCAAAGATCCACTCATGGCTGCATATCGTCGGGAGGTGGATATTGTTGCAGGTCACTTTAAAGGATATCAGGTGGACCATGTGGATCGTCGGAAGAATGAAGCGGCGGATGCTTTAAGCCGGCTGGGTTCTCAACGCAAACCAGTCCCGCCCAATGTCTTCCTTGATGTACTGCACAATCCGTCTACCAAGCTTCTCGATGAAGTAGATTTGGCTATTCCTGATCCGGAGGCTCACTTGGTGGCAGCCTTGCATGTCATTCGGATTGGGCGCTCCCTTATTTGGCATACATGACCGGGCGAGTTACGGAGGATGAGACGTTGGCCCGACAGGTAGTTCGGCGGTCTAAGTCTATGACCATTGTTAATGGCGAGTTGCATCATTGCAGTGTGTCAGGAGCGTTTCAGCGTTGTGTGTCCCCTGAGGAAGGCTGTGAGATATTGCGGGAAATCCATGAAGGGGACTGTGGTCACCACGCCGGTTCAAAATCCTTGGTGGCAAAAGCGTTTCGCCATGGTTTTTATTGGTTGACTGCCCATGCTGATGCGGAGGATCTGGTCAGGCGATGTGATGGTTGCCAGAAGTTTTCTAGACGTGCCCACATACCGCCTGTGAATTGAGGATGATTCCAATTACTTGGCGTTTGCAACTTGGGGGCTGGACATGGTGGGGCCTTTTAAAAGGTCCAAGGACAAGAAAACACATTTGCTGGTCGCAGCTTGACAAATTTACAAAGTGGGTCGAGGCGAGCACGTTAGCAAGTGTGATGCGCCACGGCGGTTCAGTTCATAAAAGGGTGATCTTCCGATTTGGATTTCCACAGTATCATCACGGATAATGGCACCAATTTGTCCAAGGGTGCCATGAAGGAGTTTTGTGAACGTGAGCACATCCGGCTTGACGTTTCTTCAGTGGCCCACCCGCAGTCCAATGGTCAAGCAGAACGAGCTAATCAGGAGATCTTGAGAGGTATCAAACCCCGGCTTATGGTCCCTTTACAGAGGACGCCGGGCTGTTGGGTAGAAGAGCTACCATCTGTGATATGGAGTATAAATACTACCCCTAACAGATCCACTGGAGCAACTTTATGGTCTATGGAGCGGAGGCGGTCCTTCCCAGCGATATCCGTCATGACTCACCTCGCGTGGCAGCCTATGTTGAGGCAGATAACGAGGCTGCACGGCAGGACGCTTTGGATCGACTGGATGAAGAGCGAGATATGGCGGCTGCTCGTTCAGCGATTTACCAGCAGGATCTTCGTCGGTATCACAGTCGGCGGGTTAAAACCAGAACCTTTCAGGAAGGAGACTTGGTGCTTCGGCTCATTCAAGACCAGACATATATGCACAAGCTATCCCCACCTTGGGAAGTGAAGGAAATATGCCCTAGAGGCAATAATAAAGTTATTATTTATTTCCTTATATCATGATAAATGTTTATTATTCATGCTAGAATTGTATTAACCGGAAACATAATACATGTGTGAATACATAGACAAACAGAGTGTCACTAGTATGCCTCTACTTGACTAGCTCGTTAATCAAAGATGGTTACGTTTCCTAACCATAGACATGAGTTGTCATTTGATTAACGGGATCACATCATTAGGAGAATGATCTGATTGACATGACCCATTCCGTTAGCCTAGCACTTGATCGTTTAGTATGTTGCTATTGCTTTCTTCATGACTTATACATGTTCCTGTAACTATGAGATTATGCAACTCCGTTTATCGGAGGAACACTTTGGGTGCTACCAAACGTCACAACGTAACTGGGTGATTATAAAGGAGTACTACAGGTGTCTCCAAAGGTACATGTTGGGTTGGCGTATTTCGAGATTAGGTTTTGTCACTCCGATTGTCGGATAGGTATCTCTGGGCCCTCTCGGTAATGCACATCATATAAGCCTTGCAAGCATTGCAACTAATAAGTTAGTTGCGAGATGATGTATTACGGAACGAGTAAAGAGACTTGCCGCAACGAGATTGAACTAGGTATTGGATACCGACGATCGAATCTCGGGCAAGTAACATACCGATGACAAAGGGAACAACGTATGTCGTTATGCGGTTTGACCGACAAAGATCTACGAATATGTAGGAACCAATATGGGCATCCAGGTTCCGATATTGGTTATTGACCAAGAATAGTTCTCGGTCATGTCTACATAGTTCTCGAACCCGTAGGGTCCGCACGCTTAAGGTTTCGATGGCAGTTATATTATGAATTTATGAGTTTTGATTTACCGAAGGAGTTCCGAGTCCCGGATGAGATCAGGGACATGACGAGGAGTCTCGAAATGGTCGAGACGTAAAGATCGATATATTGGACGACTATATTCGGACATCGGAAAGGTTCCGAGTGATTCGGGTATTTTTCGGAGTAGGAGAGTTACGGGAATACGTATTGGGCCTTATTGGGCCATACGGGAAAGAAGGAAAAGGGCCTCAAGGGTGGCCGCACCTTCCCTTGGTCTGGTCCGGGTGGACTAGGGAAGGGGCGCCTCTTCCTTCCTTCTCCTTTTCCTTCCCTTTCCTTCTCTCCTACTCCTACTACATGGAAGGTTTCCTAGTTGGACTAGGAAGGGGAATCCTACTCCCGGTGGGAGTAGGACTCCCCTAGGGCGCGCCATAGAGAGGGCCGCCTCCCTCCTCCACTCCTTTATATCTGGGGCAGGGGCACCCCATAGACACACAAGTTGATCTACGGATCGTTCCTTAGCCGTGTGCGGTGCCCCCTCCACCATATTCCACTTCGGTCATATCGTCGGAGCTTAGGCGGCCCCTGCGCCGGAGAAGTCATATCGTCATGGAGCTTAGGCGAAGCCCTGCGTCGGTGGAGCATCATTATCGTCACCACGCCGTCGTCTTGTGGAACTCATCCCGACACTTTGCTGGATCGAGTCCGGGATCGTCATCGAGCTGAGCGTGTGCGAGAACTCGGAGGTGCCGTGACGTTCGGTACTTGGATCGGTCGGATCGTGAAGGCGCACGACTACATCAACCGCGTTGTTATAACGCTTCCGCCACGGTCTCACGAGTGCGTGGACATACACTCTCCCCTCTCGTTGCTATGCATCACCATGATCTTGCGTGTGCGTAGGAAATTTTTTGAAATTACTACGTTCTCCAACAGTGGCATCTGAGCCTAGGTTTTTATGGTTTGATGTTTTGCACGAGTAGAACACAAGTGAGTTGTGGGCGATACAAGTCATACTGCCTACCAGCATGTCATACTTTGGTTCAGCGGTATTGTGAGATGAAGCGGCCCGGACCGACATTACGCCAGACGCTTACGCGAGACTGGTTTCACTGCTACGAGCACTCGTGCTTAAAGGTGGCTGGCGGGTGTCTGTCTCTCTCACTTTAGTTGAACCGAGTGTGACTACGCCCGGTCCTTGCGAAGGTTAAAACGGAGTCTATTTGACAAACTATCGTTGTGGTTTTGATGCGTAGGTGAGAACGGTTCTTGCTAAGCCCGTAACAGCCACGTAAAATTTGCAACAACAAAGTAGAGGGCGTCTAACTTGTTTTTGCAGGGCATGTTGTGATGTGATATGGTCAAGACGTGATGAGATATAAGTTGTTGTATAAGATGATCATGTTTTGTTGAAGTTATCGGCAACTGGCAGAAGCCCTATGGTTGTCTCTTTGTTGCATAAGATGCAAGTGCCAAATAATTGCTTTACTTTATCGCTATGCGATAGCAATAGTTGCAAGAGCAATAGTTGGCGAGACAACCATGTGATGACACATTGATATAGATCAAGATGATGAAGATCATGGTGTCGTCCGGTGACGATAGAGATCATGACAGTACTTTGGAGATGGAGATCAAAGGCGCAAGATGATCATGGCCATATCATGTCACATATTTTGATTGCATGTGATGTTTATCTATTATACATCTTATTCTTGCTTTGATTGTGGTAGCATTTTAAGATGATCTCTCACTAATTATCAAGAAGTGTTCTCCACGAGTATGCACCGTTGCCAAAGTTCGTCGTGCCCGGACACCACGTGATGATCGGGTGTGATAAGCTCTCGTCCATCTACAACGGGTGCAAGCCAGTTTTGCACACGCGGAATACTCAGGTTAAACTTGACGAGCCTAGCATATGCAGATATGGCCTCGAGCACGGAGACCGAAAGGTCGGCGTGAATCATATAGTAGATATGATCAACATAGTGATGTTCACCATTGAAAACTACTCCATCTCACGTGATGATCGGTTATGGTTTAGTTGATTTGGATCACGTGATCACTTAGATGACTAGAGAGATGTCTGTCTAAGTGGGAGTTCTTAAGTAATATGATTAATTGAACTTAAATTTATCATGAACTTAGTCCTGGTAGTATTTTGCAAATTATGTTGTAGATCAATAGCTCGCGTTGTTGCTTTCATATGTTTATTTTCATATGTTCCTAGAGAAAATTATGTTGAAAAATGTTAGTAGCAATGATGCGGATTGGATCCGCGATCTGAGGTTTATCCTCAATGCTGCCTGTAAGAATTATGTCCTTAATGCACCGCTAGGTGACAGACCTATTGCAGGAGCGGATGCACGGGCGTTATGAGCGTTTGGCTAGCTCAATATGATGACTACTTGATAGTTTAGTGCACCATACTTAACGGCTTAGAATCGGGACTTCAAAGGCGTTTTGAACGTCATGGACCATATGAGATGTTCCAGGAATTGAAGTTAATATTTCAAGCAAATACCGAGTTGAGAGATATGAAGTCTCCAACAAGTTCTATAGCTAAAAAGATGGAGGAGAATCGCTCAACTAGTGAGCATGTGCTCAGATTGTACGAATACTTCAATCGCTTGAATCAAGTGGGAGTAATCTTCCGGATAAGATAGTGATTGACAGAATTCTCTAGTCACCATCACTAAGTTACTAGAACTTCGTGATGAACTATAGTATGCAGGGGATGACGAAACGATTCCCGAGCTCTTCGTGATGTTGAAATCAACGAAGGTAGAAATCAAGAAAGAGCATCAAGTGTTGATGATTGACAAGACCACTAGTCTCAAGGAAAAGGGCAAAGGGAAGAAGGGGAACTTCAAAAGGAACGGCAAGCAAGTTGCTGCTCGAGTGAAGAAGCCCAAATCTGGACCTAAGCCTGAGACTAAGTACTTTTGCTGCAATGGAACTGGTCACTGGAAGCGGAAATACCCCTGAATATTTGGTGGATAAGAAGGATGGCAAAGTGAACAAAGGTATATTTGATATACAGATTATTGATGTGTAAATTAATAGAGTACATATCAACCCCTCGGTATTTGATCTTGGTATAGTTGCTAAGAGTAGTAACTTGAAAGCAGGAGTTAAGAATGAACAGAAACTAGTTGAAGGGAAGTGACGATGAGTGTTGGAAGTAGTTCCAAGATTGATATGATCATCAACGCACACTCCCTATACTTTCGGGATTAGTGTGGAACCTAAATAAGTGTTATTTGGTGTTGAGCATAAATATGATTTGATCATGTTTATTGCAATCTGATTATTCGTTTAAGTAAGAGAATAAATTGTTGTTACATTTACATGAATAAAACCTTATATGGTTACACACCCAATGAAAATGGTTCATTGGATCTCGATCATAGTGATACACATATTCATAATATTGAAACCAAAAGATGCAAAGTTAATAATGATAGTGCAACTTATTTGTGGCACTGCCGTTTAGGTCATATTGGTGTAAAGCGCATGAAGAAAACTCCATGCCGATGGACTTTTGGAATCACTTGATTATGAATCATTTGATGCTTGCGAACCGTGCCGTTTGGGCAAGATGACTAAAACTCCGCTTCTCGGAACAATGGAACAAGCTACTTGACTTATTGGAAATAATACATACCGATGTATGCGATCCAATGAGTGTTGATGCTCGTGGCAAGTATCGTTATTTTCTGACTTTCACAAAATGATTTGAGCAGATATGGGTATATCTACTTGATGAAACATAAGTCTGAAATAGTTGAAATGTTCAAAGAATTTCAGATTGAAGTGGAAAAATCATCGTAACAAGAAAATAAAGTTTCTGCGATCTAATCGCAAAGACGAATAATTGAGTTAAGAGTTTGGTCTTCAATTAAAATAATGTGGAATAGTTTCACAGCTCACGCCACCTTGAACACCACAATGTTATGGTGTGTCCGAACGTCGTAACCGCACTTTATTTGATATGGTGCGATCTATGATGTCTCTTATCGGTTTACCACTATCATTTTGGGGTTATGCATTAGAGACAGCTGCATTCACGTTTAATAGGGCACCATCTAAATCCGTTGAGACGACACCATATGAACTATGGTTTAACGGTAAACCTAAGTTGTCGTTTCTTAAAAGTTTGGAGTTGTGATGCTTATGTGAAAAAGTTTTCACTGATAAGCTCAAACCCAAATCGGAGAAGTGCGTCTTCATAGAATACCCAAAGGTAACTATTGGGTACACCTTCTATCACAGATCCGAAGGCAAGTTTTTCGTTGCTAAGATGGATCCTTTCTAGAGAAGAAGTTTCTCTCGAAAGAAGTGAGTGGGAGGAAAGTAGAACTTGATGAGGTAATTATACCTTCTCCCTTATTGGAAAGTAGTTCATCACGAGAATCAGTTCGATGATTCCTACACCAATTAGTGAAGAAGTTAATGATGATGATCATGAAACTTCAGATCAAGTTGCTACCAAACCTCGTAGGTCTTTCAGAGTAAGATCCGCACCAGAGTGGTACGGTAATCCTATTCTAGAAGTCATGTTACTAGACCATGATGAACCTATGAACTATGAGGAAGCGATGATGAGCCCAGATTCCGCGAAATGGCTTGAGGCCTTGAAATCTGAGATAGGATCCATGTATGAGAACAAAGTATGGACTTTGATTGACTTGCTCGATGATCAGCAAGCCATGTTAAATAAATGGATCTTCAAGAGGAAGACGGACAACGATAGTAGTGTTACTATCTACAAAACTCGACTTGTCACAAAAAGGTTTTTGACAAGTTCAAGGTGTTGACTACAATGAGATTTTCTCTCAGAAGCGATTCTTAAGTCTGTCCGAATCATGTTAGCAATTGCCACATTTTATGAAATCTGGCAAATGGATGTCAAAACTACATTCTTTAATGGATTTATTAAAGAAGAGTTGCATATGATGCAACCAGAAGTTTTAAATCAATCCTAAAGGAGCTAACAAAATATGCAAGCTTCAGCGATCCATCTATGGACTGGTGCAAGCATCTCAGAGTTGGAATACATGCTTTGATAAGTTGATCATAGCATATAGTTTTATCTGAGACTTGCGGTGAAGCCTGTAATTACTAGAAAGTGAGTGGGAGCACTACAGCATTTACGATAAGTATATGTGAATGACATATTGTAGATCGGAAATAATGTAGAATTATTCGCAAAGCATAAAGGAGTGTTTGAAAGGAGTTTTTCAAAGAAAGACCTCGGTGAAGCTGCTTACATATTGAGCATCAAGATCTATAGAGATAGATCAAGGCGCTTGATAAGTTTTTTCAATGAGTACATACCTTGACAAGATTTTGAAGTAGTTCAAAATGGAACAGTCAAAGAAAGAGTTCTTGCCTGTGTTACAAGGTGTGAAATTGAGTAAGACTCAAAACCCGACCACGGCAGAAGATAGAAAGAGAATGAAAGTCATTCCCTATGCCTTGGCCATAGGTTCTATAAAGTATGCCATGCTGTGTACCAGATCTATTGTATACCCTACCTTGAGTTTGGCAAGGAGTACAATAGTGATCTAGGAGTAGATCATCGGACAGCGATCAAAATTATCCTTAGTGGAATAAGGATATGTTTCTCGATTATGGAAGTGACAAAAGGTTAAATGCGTAAAGGGTTACGTCGATGCAAGTTTTGACACCGATCTGGATGACTTTAAGTCTCGATCTAGATACATATTGAAAGTGGGAGCAATTAGCTAGAGTAGCTCCGTGCAGAGCATTGTACACATAGAAAATTGCAAAATACATAACGGATCTGAATATGAAAGACCCGTTGACTAAGATTCTCTCACAAGCAAAACATGATCACACCTTAGTACTCTTTGGGTGTTAATCACATAGCGATGTGAACTAGATTACTGAATCTAGTAAACCCTTTGGGTGTTGGTCACATGGCGATGTGAACTATGGGTGTTAATCACATGATGATGTGAACTATCGATGTTAATCACATGGTGATGTGATCTAGATTATTGACTCTAGTGCAAGTGGGAGACTGAAGGAAATATGCCCTAGAGGCAATAATAAAGTTATTATTTATTTCCTTATATCATGATAAATGTTTATTATTCATGCTAGAATTGTATTAACCGGAAACATAATACATGTGTGAATACATAGACAAGCAGAGTGTCACTAGTATGCCTCTACTTGACTAGCTCGTTAATCAAAGATGGTTACGTTTCCTAACCCTAGACATGACTTGTCATTTGATTAACGGGATAACCTCATTAGGATAATGATCCGATTGACATGACCCATTCCGTTAGCCTAGCACTTGATCGTTTAGTATGTTGCTATTGCTTTCTTCATGACTTATACATGTTCCTGTAACTATGAGATTATGCAACTCCGTTTACGGAGGAACACTTTGGGTGCTACCAAAGCGTCACAACGTAACTGGGTGATTATAAAGGAGTACTACAGGTGTCTCCAAAGGTACATGTTGGGTTGGCGATTTCGAGATTAGGTTTTGTCACTCCGATTGCTCGGATAGTATCTACAGGCCCTCTCGGTAATGCACATCATATAAGCCTTGCAAGCATTGCAACTAATAAGTTAGTTGCGAGATGATGTATTACGGAACGAGTAAAGAGACTTGCCGATAACGAGATTGAACTAGGTATTGGATACCGACGATCGAATCTCGGGCAAGTAACATACCGATGACAAAGGGAACAACGTATGTTGTTATGCGGTTTGACCGATAAAGATCTTCGTAGAATATGTAGGAACCAATATGGGCATCCAGGTTCCGCTATTGGTTATTGACCAAGAATAGTTCTCGGTCATGTCTACATAGTTCTCGAACCCGTAGGGTCCGCACGCTTAAGGTTTCGATGACAGTTATATTATGAGTTTATGAGTTTTGATGTACCGAAGGAGTTCAGAGTCCCGGATGAGATCAGGGACATGACGAGGAGTCTCTAAATGGTCGATACGTAAAGATTGATATATTGGACGACTATATTCGGACATCGGAAATGTTCCAGTGATTCGGGTATTTTTCGAATCTGGGAGAGTTACGAGGAATACGTATTGGGCCTTATTGGGCCATACGGGAAAGAAGGAAAAGGGCCTCAAGGGTGGCGCACCCTTCCCTTGGTCTGGTCCGAATTGGACTAGGGAAGGGGCGACCCCTTCCTTCCTTCTCCTTTTCCTTCCCTTTCCTTCTCTCCTACTCCTACTACATGGAAGGTTTCCTAGTTGGACTAGGAAAGGGGAATCCTACTCCCGGTGGGAGTAGGACTCCCTAGGGCGCGCCATAGAGAGGCCGGCCTCCCTCCTCCACTCCTTTATATCTGGGGCAGGGGGCACCCCATAGACACACAAGTTGATCTACGGATCGTTCCTTAGCCGTGTCTGGTGCCCCCTCCACCATATTCCACTTGGTCATATCGTCGCGGAGCTTAGGCGAAGCCCTGCGCGGAGAAGTCATATCGTCGCGGAGCTTAGGCGAAGCCCTGCGTCGGTGGAGCATCATTATCGTCACCACGCCCGTCGTCTTGTGGAACTCATCTCGACACTTTGCTGGATCGGTCCGGGGATCGTCATCGAGCTGAGCGTGTGCAGAACTCGGAGGTGCCGTGACGTTCGGTACTTGGATCGGTCGGATCGTGAAGACGACGACTACATCAACCGCGTTGTTATAACGCTTCGCCACGGTCTCACGAGTGCGTGGACATACACTCTCCCCTCTCGTTGCTATGCATCACCATGATCTTGCGTGTGCGTAGGAATTTTTTTGAAATTACTACGTTCTCCAACAGGAAGGGCCTTTTGTGGTCAGCAAGAATCTGCACAACGGGTCATACTATCTGATTGATGTTCGAGAGCGAAAAGACTCACGCACGTCAGAAGAGGAGACCAACAGGCCATGGAACATAGCTCATCTTCGGTCTTACTATACCTGAGCCATCGGCTCTACTTATGTACATATTATGACAATGTATATATTATGAATAAAAGTAATAAACCGGAGCCTCGGCTAAAGCGGGGTATCCGTTCTGTAAAAATCCGGTTTGGGTACATGGAGATGTTGTCGCAAAGCGGCCTCCGGTTTATCCCTTGATCTTGCTTTTCAGAAGTTTTTTATGTCATCTGGGGGCTTGGTCGTGTCCGAACCAATGCAACACCTTTTGATGGGCGAGAGCCACCAGATCACTTGGGGACATGGTCACATCTGAACCAGTCACGCCTCTTGGTCGGCCTAAGGTCATAGAGTCACTTGGGGGCTTGGTCGAACCCGAACCACTTGATCGGCATAATGCCACGGTTTCGGTTGGGGACCTGGCTGACTTGAACCATAGCTACACCTTATTGGGAGCTTGGTCGTGTCCGACCATGGTAACGCCATCTGATCGGCTCAGTAAAGCCTCTTTTGGCAAACATTTTTTATCATTGCCTATGCTCCTCTATTGCTCTTATAACTGTCATTTAAATCGGTTCAACCAGTCCATTGATGGAATTTGGTTTATTGTTTAATCCGGTGATAACTTTTCCGGTTTGTTTTTTCCTGTTGAACATCCCATTATGGAGTAACAGGGGGCTTAACATGACCCGGCATGGTTTACCTAGTAAACCGGCATTCTAAAGCTAGGAGCTGTTGTCTCCTTGGACGGTAATGGTTTATGCAACCTCCGCTGGCAGGTATTTTTGTATCACAAGGTGTTGATCATATACATCAATATTTTCTTATATAAGTATATAAGCGTCACAAGCCGGCTGGCGACACAAGCCGCCGTGGCGGTTTAAGAATTTGTGATTGCAGGCAAAATACATTGAAGGTTTCAGTTCTTCAATCCAAAGTATCAGCACCTCCGCGTGAAGGTTACAGACCGAGGGCATATAAAGGCATGTTCAAAAACAAAGTGCCGGCTATTCTATTACAAAGCCTTTCAAGGCCCGGTATGTCGCATGGCGTTATGACTAGCAGCTTCTGATGCATCACCCGGCTTGACAGATTAAGCTTCCTCGCCGGGTTGACGTGAGGAAGAGGGGGCGTCTGGCGTCGGTTCAACTTCTTCTTCTTCATCACCCAAAGGCCGGAAGTCATTGGTAGACCAGTCAATCTGGTTTAAGGCCTGAAAGACAGCCTCTTCACTTATAAGCTCAGCCGGATCAACGTCAGGGGCATAAGTGTGCTTACGGATTGGAGGAACAAGGCTCTGCACTACGGAATGACAAACTCCACCCGCTTGTTGTTCGCATCGTAGAAGGAGCGGTGAACCGCCAGTTGGCTTACGCTGCCAGTTGACTTCGCCAATGAACGCATCTCCTTTGTTATTCGCTTCGTTTGAGCGTCATTATCAAAGGCTTCGCTGTTCTCTTGAGCGCTGGGGAAACCCTTGGCTATGTCGGCCGGGTCAAGGTCCGCTATCCACGCCTTGGCGCGGGTTAGAGCCAGTAAGGTGCCAGCCCGGGCCGCGGATCGTTTCAATTCTTCAAGCTGTGCCGGAATCATGGATAGCTGGTCCAGTGTATCTTTGATCAAGGACGGAGCTGTGTTGTCGTACGATGTGGCACATATGACTTTCATTGGGCGCCCGGTATACTGCTCAATCAGCGTGTAAGCGGCCTTGAGCTTCTTCCGCACATCAGAGCCCAGATGAGCAATACGCTTCCCAGTACCGGTTTCAGACAATTCAGGTTAAACCGGAGGAAATATCGAAACAGGGGTAATCAGTGCAAATTTTCTTACCAAAGATGGCAGAGGTCATGGCGTGAATCTGGCGCTTTATTCTGGTAAGCTCTTCTGTCACCGGTTTAAGAGCCGTTTCAGCATCTTCCGCCCGTTTTTTCAAACCGGCCTTCTCGATGTCCCAGTTGGCCTGCTCGGATTTATACCACTCCTTCAAATTGTTCCATAGTGGCCAAGGCGGTTTTCAATTCATCCTTGGCCTTGGTGGTTTCTGCTTGTTGAGTCTCCAGATTGGCACGAAGGTCCTTGAGTTGTACGGTTTGCTGATATATCTCCCTCTGATAACAAAGGGAGCATGTTAGTTGTTTCATTATCAAGTCCCAAGCTCAATACAAATATTCAACTTGGCACTTGGGGGCTAATGGCTAGTTGATCTCAGTTTGCTATGGGGATACATAAATTAAGTGCTGGTTTAACTATGCTGAGTTGAACCGGCCCTTGAGGGCTACATCACTGAAGTTTAAGGCATATGGGTTCTATACAAAGTTAAGTGCCGGTTTAATTATGCTAAGTTGAACCGGCCCTTGGGGGCTACTACACAGCAAAAGTACAAGAGAGGCATGACTCCTTACCTCATAGCGTTCCTTCATACGATTTACCAGACCGGCTTCGAAGTCACGACTGTACAGTCGGTTCAGAAAGCCGGAATGAAGTTCTTGGGCAGAGAGGTTGTCATAAGCCGACAGATCAGTTTTACCCTTCTCTTTATTCATGGTAGTAGACTCTTCCTTGGTGCTGTGTTTTGCTAAAGCGACCGGTTGGCTAGGGGTGGTGTAGCTGCCGTCACTATAACGTCATCATTTTTGGCCGGGCTGGCCAGATTGGCGGTCTTCTTTGGGCTCGGCGGTTCAACGATTACGACTCGCTCTGTGGCCGGACTCGGTGGAGCAGGATGTGAGGTTTCCACTTGGGCATCCGGCTCAAGTTCTGGCGGATCAGCATTGTCGTCTTGGTTCAACCCGGCAGAGCTATTTTTAGCGACTTGTGATTTTCGCCATGCTGCTCGGGATCTTCTCCGGATCAACATCCGCATGATGGGATCAAGGGTTTTCGCTTTTTACTCAAGCGAGCCTTGGTGCTGCAATGTTCAGAATTAGAGTAAGATAAACCGACCAACGTAAATATAAACCGAATTGGCTTGGCAGAAGTATGGTGCTTACCCTGCAGCAACTTTAAGCGGAGGCAGTTGAGTGGTTGATGAACCGCCCGATGAGTTGGAAGAGGCCTGATAATTCGGGTCAGACGGATTGAGAGGATATCGGAAGAAACCTTTCAAAGGATAACGCTTTTCAGGAGAACAAATCACCTCTGGACGACGCTTCCGGGTTGGTGTATCTGGTAAACCGGACGATGTAATCTGTTGACCACTCTGCCGGGTCGTACGGCGCTCTTCAGCCTGCTGTGTCTTCAAGGAAAGGTTTGGGTTCAAATGAGCACAAGAATGAGATTTTTTCACTTTCCGGACTGTGCGGCGAATTCTTTTAACCGGCACGAGATTGGATTCGGAAGAAAGAAAGATTACCTCAACAGGGTCGGCATGACTGGCTTCAGCATCATCCTGGGAGTTAAAATTGTCAGTAAAAGGAAGAATAAAAAGGGACAAGCTACAAGCAAGAAGAAACAATCTTAGGGCTAGACACAAAGAGGAGAGCCGGTTTACGGCGACTCCCTCGTGATGTTATCAAGTTTTACCTCAGCTTCTGAATCTTCGTCTTCCGGCGGAACAGAAGACTCGGCGGTTTTCCTCTTGCCAGCCTTCTTGGTGGTCTTGGACTTTACACGCGGAGCCCGGACCGGTTTGGTCCGCTTCCAGAAGGAGCTTGTCAGGACCCCGATCCTAAGTCACACCGATCTAGCATGTAACACATCATATCACTTTGCGGCCTCACGCACGGTATTCCCACGGGTGTCGCCTTACCATGGCCCGGGACCGTTTGCGTCTTTTGGCTCACGTATATGATAGTGTCGCTAGCATCCATATGACAAAGAACCCGGGCCGACATGGCTAGTCGTGGAACCCAAAGCGGTGCTAACCCATGGGGACGAGCATACATGAATCACATCGAACATGTCGGTCATCAACGTATATATTCGGGCTGTACTGGCTATGAGGACTCCGGTATCCCGGGCTGTAGCAGGCTAAGCGGGACTCGAATAACACCGCGTGACATTTCCCGAAGGACAGACATAGGGCAGTGAAACACATGCCGCCGATCAAGTGTCCAAGCGGTAGTCTTTGGGCTAGCAGGACTCCGGTGAACCGGGCTGTATCCCGGACTACTATTGCTCGTAAGCACGAGACTACATTTCCCCATATGAGAGGCTGCCAAGGATAAACAACTAGTTTGTCGGATCCCACACATACCAAGCATTTCAGACATACACACATTATGCTCGATATGCGTAGATACAACATGGCATCACAACATAACTCTCGACTCAAATATTTATCAATAGGCTCCGAGGAGCGAGATATTACAAACATGGGTCTCATGACCCAACACTCAGAGCATACAAGTCAAAGCACAAGCGGAAGCTAATCATGTCTGAGTACAGACAACTATAAATGAAAAAGGCTGAGAAGCCTGACTATCTACCAGATCATGCCGAGGGCACAAGATCGTAGCTGAGGTAACAAGCTAAGCGTCGAAGCCCACGTGGTACTACTAAGCGAGACCGCTGTCTCTCCGCAAAACATAAAATAAGCAAGCGTGAGTACAATTGTACTCAGCAAGACTTACATCAGATCTAACTACATATGCATCATTATCAAAAGGGGTGGTGGAGTTTGATGCAGCAAGCCAACTTTGACTCGGTGGCTATCCTGAACTCATTTGCAAGTAACTCTTTTGAGGTGGCGCTTTACGAGTCCACATATTCACCATATCAATACACCACTATGGACCCGCTCCCGTCTTCCCTACGAGAACGCCATCCATAGCACTCACGCTTATCTTAGCATTTTAGGGTATCCACTTTCACTTGTCTATGAACTGATATAGGCAACCAGAAGTCCTTTTCCGTGGACACGGCTATTCGAATAGATCATATTAAACCCTGCAGGGTGTACTTCTTCACATACGCTCTCACCACTTACCGCCGTTTACGACATGTACTCGGCAACCTTCAAGCGGAAGCCCAGCGTGGGTGTCGGCCACGGCCTACCTAAACACTCAAGTCCCTAGTCCAGGTTTATCGCCTATTCGGGTTCCATCCATGAGGGAGTCCGGCCGAGGTTTCCCATACAGCCCCGAACGATGTGTGCGGGGTTCCCGAGATACCAAACGGGCACTTTCGGTACAGACCCACGGTGCCTACCGCAACACAACCCACCCCTAAGGTCAGCGTTGCGGCCCCATTGACATGCTACAAACACGAAACTACTTGCAACTCCGGGACCGAGGACAAGGGTGGTCAAGAAGCCGAGAGGTCCATTGGTTTCAGGCCCAATGCGTGGTAGTAAGCGTATCATGGATCACAAACACGAACTTCAGTTCCTGAGGACGGCTGCAATGAGACAACCCACCATGTACTCCTACATGGCCTCTCACCGCTACCTTTACCAAATCGTGTTCACACACTTAGCTTACACACAATAGGACATGTTCATAACAATTCCAATCCATTCCCAATGAATCGGACCCGACTCAACTCTAAGCGTTAGCAGGCATGACAAACAAGCATAGATGAGTAGGCACAACATGGCTCAAACAATTCCTACTCATGCTAGTGGGTTTCATCTAATTCTTGTGGAATGACGGGTCATGCAAAGGATCAAGGGGTTCAGCTACATGACAAGTAACACATGAGTCGTTGTTGTCCTAATGCGATAAAATAGAGCAGGAGGCGAGAGAGTGGGATTATATCGGAATGAACAAGGGGTTTTGCTTGCACGATGGAACTGGGTAGAGAAGCGCCCTTGAGATGGGTAGTCGAGGTTATCTTGGGGCAACCTATCATGAAAGCACACCGAAAGTAAACACACATGACAATATGCAACAATATGATGCATGCTATGACATGGCAATATGGATGTGTGTTGGTCTAATGCAAGCTGAAAGAACAGGGGATGAACTCATTTGAATCAAGGATTCAAATGATGGCTCATTTGAGTTAGTCCTAAGGATGCATTATCTTATTCTGGTTATTCAGCATAGTTAACTTGTTTTAACATGCATGAAACCTGTACCAATGGATAGAGTGGATTTTTCTGATAATTTTTCATATATAACTCTTTGCATTTGGAGTTATAGAATAAAAGTTATAAGCATTTGAAATTTGAATTATATTATGGAATTTGCTATATTAGAATAAATCCAGAAATTCATTTATTGCGTCGACATGAAATTGACGTGATGACGTCAGGGGGTCGTCGAGTCAAACTGACCAGTGGGATCCGCATGTCAGTAGTTAGTTTAACTAATTAATTTTAATTAGAACTAATCTAATTAGTTAGCAAGGGGGTCCACTGTCATTGACTTCAGGCGGTCAACAGGGCCCACCGATCAATGGTCGTGATCAACTTCATGGCGTCTAGCCGCCCGGTGAGGCCAGTAGCGGCGGAGCAAAGTGGTTTTACTGCGTTCCGGCCACCAAATGGGGCGGAAGGCATCTACGTGGAGCTGGAGACGAACCGCGTCTATTGGTGGGGATTAGTTGGGAATCGGTGGTGTGGCGGAGTTGGCGCCCGGCGGCAGAGTTGGCGGCGGCGGGGCTCGGGTGATCTCGGACTCGTTGCTAGGGGGCAAGGTGAGGCGCGTGGAGTGCAAGGTTGGACCCAACGCGGCGTGGTGAGTGCGATGGACACGGTGGCGTGGCCGTTGGGTGGCCGGAGCCTCGTCGTGACGAGCTCCGGGCCGGTGATGCGTTCAGGCGAAGCCCGTGTGCTCGTTGTGGTGCACGAGAAAGAGAGTGGAGAGGATGGGAGGTAGCCAGGCTCCACGGCGACTCGTGAGAGCCGACGGCGTGGTCGGGGATGATCCGATCTGTGGCGGCGGCGAAGGGATCTCCGGCGGTGGCGGAGTCAGGCGGGGTCGGTCGCGGTGGCCGGGTGAGCAAGTGCTCGGGGCTTGGCTTGTTCGACGAAGTCGACGGCCAATGGCGACGGACACGGTCTCGTGGTAGCGAGACGACGGTGGCTACGGCTCTGACGGTGGAGCGGCGGCAGTGGCGTCGGCCATGGCGAGGAAGCGAGAGAGAGGCAGGGGCGAATGGCGTGTCCGGGGGTTCGGGCGGCAGCGTGGAGGCCATCCAGGCAGCGGTGGCGAGGAGGTGAAGCAGGCGGCGGCTGCGTGGCAGCGTCTGAGCTTCGCCGTCGGGCACTGGCTCTGCTACTGGCCGAGCCAAGCAGCTGTTGGCTGGCTCTTTGGGCTGGGCAGCGGTGGGCACAGTGGTGGCGTCGAGTAAGGTTTTCTGATTTTTTACTCTTTTCTAATTTCCTGCAACTTTGTGGGGTTTTTAAAAATACCAAAACTGTTTTAAAAATCACCAAAATGCTCCTGGTCCCTTGTTGGAATATTCCCAACATGAAACATTTTGGTTTGGCAATCTTTGAACATTTAAAATATTTTATATAATTTAAAATGCTCAAGTTCAAAACTTGTGGATTAATCCTAGAACCCTTAGATGACCTAGAAAATAATACACCTCCTTTGACAGGGGTTACGAACCCGAGCAAAGAGGATGAACATTTTGAAGGCATTTCAGGTTCATTGAAATAATTTTTGTAAACCCTAGTTGTTTTAAGGGGGTGTTAAGGGTTTCCTGCCTTCCCCATTTCAATTTCAAATGAAATTTAAACATGATGCACACCCTAATGCATGGTCTAACTGGGATGTGACAACTCACCCCCACTCAAAAGAATCTCGCCCCGAGATTCAAGACGTGAGGTAAGAGGAAAAGGGAAGTCACAAACTATCACAATCCTCATGATCCATTTGCCCTTCTCGAAGATGTTGATTTATTCCATCATCTTGGTCTTGGCGTCCTTGCTTTCGAGGTCCTCACTTGACACGACAATGTAAAAGAAGGGGAAACCCTACATGATTCGAGCTTCACGAAGATCGAGTAAACATGATCAACTCACGGGCTGAGGCGGTGACACATCTCGAGTTAAGACACAAAACACATCGAGAGGGATGGAAGAACAAAGGTCGGGGTTTGATTGGTGGCAACAATTCCACGCTTAGAGAGATGGTGGATGGTGTCAGGGTGGCGAGGAAATATTTATCATGATCCCGTGAACGTGACACCTCGAGAAAGGTGGCGCAAAGAACTATTCCTTAAGTGGCAAAAAGAATTACTTTTGATCCATAGATCATTGGAACTCTTTATACCAGCCTAAAGGCAATCGCATAGCGATCATGTGGTGGAAGGCAAAGGAATGGTACACCGAACTAGAATGGATGATGTGGACTACCTTGTTGAAGACAACGCAATGGATGATTTTTGCTTATCATCGGAGGTGGAGGGGACCCATGGTAAGTCCACTTTGAAGATAAACCTGGACAAGAATTGCTAAGAAGGCAGGTCTATAGCGAGATAGCACAAGGACGGTGCAAGCTGGGAGCGAAATGCAAGCTGTTGAATGTTCCAACCATCATATCTGCTGAGATTCAGATCCGATTGGTGATGGGATACTTCGGACTCAAAGCATGTACGAAAAGGAAAGGTTGCAACAGACCGACGAGATGACGTTGCGAGATTCTCGGGATATGAACTACGATAGCAAGCTCCAAAACATGAGCTGGTTACGCTAGACATGTGTGAACACGTTGTCCCGGAACAAACATGACCACATGGTAGTATTATAATACAACACTACCGAAGTTGGTGGGGAACCATCATCGAGGATATTGAAATCACTTCATAAGTCCGGATTAGCTCTTATGAAGGAACTTCTTCTCCTTGAACAAATCAGTCAGTGGCTTGGGGGTGCTAGGAATTGCATACGGAATGAAGATGATCAGTCTATCAAACCATAGAATACTTCACACATGCATGACTGACTTGGAATGATTCCAGAGGAAGCAAAACAAACCTTTCTCAAATTCATGGCGGCAACTTACACCTAGAACACATAAATTCGAGGAAGTCTCTTCAACCATCCAAGCATAAGCTTCATGAACTTCACACGAAGAAATGCTTACACAATTTTCCAACACTAGGTTGATGTTCAACACGACTCATGGGGAGACGAAATGCTCTTGATGGGCTCAACGGCAACTCATCGAAATTTCCATATCACTGGACTTCCACCATCATGTGAACACGGTGATAGCATTGGTCAGACCAAAAGATATAATGGTGTATGCTCGAGGGATCAACCACGAGTAAGACAACATTACGAATATCGTTGGTTCTGATTTGACTTGACAATTGACCATACTCAAATCAAAGAATTGGTAGGACAATAGATCCAACAAGCGATCACGAGGACCAATCGATGAAGATATCATCTTTCTTCAACACACACTTCACAAGAATATCCCTTTGGATCGAATCTAAGTTAGGCAAGCTTTTATCTTCCAACTCTCCAAGTTGTTGTTTAGCTTAACCAACTAGCTCAGGGGTATCCAACACAGATTCTTGGAGAAGGGGTGGTTCACAAGAAACCAACTTGATCACGAGCCCAACATAACAGTCAGGAAACAACCCGGTAACACTTCCAAGAAGATATTTGGAAAGTCACGAACCACCGGTATGTTACTAAGCTCGAGAACAATCTTGCTTTTCAAGGCAAGACGATATGATCAAATGAGTGAGGACTTGACAGGATCCTAACTCATCAATTTAAGGGTGCACCAGAATTAAGGACTAGGTAGCACGATCAATCTTAGGATGATGATTTAATAACCAACACGCTAAGAATGAGGATAATATCTATTAACTGCCAAGCAACGAATTGCTCGGAGTATTGATTTCACACATCACAATTCACTTGTCGGCATTCCGGTTACAACAACTCGGAACAGAGGAATGAACAATGATAGCGAGAGTATCAACTGCGTCAAGAATTCCTAAGAGGTTGTGCAATTCCCATGACACTCTTGACATAAAGATGGTAACACTCCAAGGTAGAAACGAACAAAAGCTGAATTGGCATTTTGATCTGCGGGATACAACTTCTTTGACCCAACCACGGATATGGATGAGGTCTTTGAGTTTGTTTCTCCTAGTCATTCCGAGCAGAATGGCTTGACGGACCACAAGGATAATAGGCATTGATAGCGAATGCACGACTATTCACGACTATCAATTGATAGGCGAAGGTCGGAATACAAGCTGAAGAGAGCAACTCAGAGGAACATATAATTTTCTGAGTTGTGGATGCCTGATTAGTATGTCGAAGGAAGCTCAACATTTCTTCCGGATAACCCATGCGAGAAAGGTAGAATTGGCGAGTCACAATATGAATGGAGTACTCCTCAAGAGCACTCTGGTTGTGATCTTTGGCTCAAAAGAACTTACGCCATAAGCGGTTCATGGTATTTGGAAGAAGGAAATACCACGGACCTCGAGGACTATCGCAAAGGTTACTAATATCCTAAAGGCACTAGCAAATACTAACAACATGAAGTAGGATGAATCTCGGATTGACAACCCGAGAGTAGAATACCTACTACTAAATGGCATCACGGGATGCTTTTCGAAAATTGATGGCGAGAATCATCACTCGGGGATACAAAAGCATTGCTAAATTTCTAGGTGACTTCCTAAACACCTAGGGTCATAATAATAACTCCAACATATATGTCGAGGAAATGGAGTACCTCATTGACTGGTTAATGTGCTTAATCAGCCCAAAAGGACATCAGGAGCAGGGAAGAAGGAATTTGCCAATGCATCAGACTATTTAGAGACCTGGGATGACTCGGACAGCATAACGGCTGTAAATGCTCAAAATGATTTGAGACATCCTGCAAAAATGGGGGCACAACCACTCAACAACATTATAACAAGATTCTGAGATCAGCGGTTATCATACGGGAGTAGTAGGAACTGGGCGGGGATTAAAACCAACAATCTTATAGGTCTATGGATTAGTAACACGTCATCCTAATAGATAGATGAGAAGCCTAGTTCTTAAACCCGTAGAAGAGAAAAGGATGACTCAGATCCGAAGGCCATGAGGTATAAGGAGTAAAAAGAGCCTTACGTTCCCTTCCACAATCAATTCCCTTACATAACTAAAGCATTTCTAGACACAACTTCGACCAGTTTGGCTTGGTAATCCTCTGAGTGATCGGGGCTCGATACCAACGCTGTCAGGACCCGATCCTAAGTCACACCGATCTAGCATGTAACACATCATATCACTTTGCGGCCTCACGCACGGTATTCCCACGGGTGTCGCCTTACCATGGCCCGGGACCGTTTGCGTCTTTTGGCTCACGTATATGATAGTGTCGCTAGCATCCATATGACAAAGAACCCGGGCCGACATGGCTAGTCGTGAACCCAAAGCGGCGCTAACCCATGGGGACAGGCATACATGAATCACATCGAACATGTCGGTCATCAACGTATATATTCGGTTTGTAGCTTTGGGCTAACAGGACTCCGGTATCCCGGGCTGTAGCAGGCTAGGCAGGACTCGAATAACACCGCGTGACATTTCCCGAAGGAACGGACATAGGAACAAAGTGAAACACATGCGGCCAGTCAAGTGTCCAAGCGGTAGTCTTTGGGCTAGCGGACTCCGGTGAACCGGGCTGTAGCGGACTACTATCGCTCGAAGCACGAGACTACATTTCCCCATATGAGAGGCTGCCAAGGATAAACAACTAGTTTGTCGGATCCCACATACCAAGCATTTCAGACATACACACATTATGCTCGATATGCGTAGATACAACATGGCATCACAACATAACTCTACGACTCAAATATTTATCAATAGGCTCCGAGGAGCGAGATATTACAAACATGGGTCTCATGACCCAACACTCGAAAGCATACAAGTCAAAGCACAAGCGGAAGCTAATCATGTCTGAAATCTGAGACAACTATAAATGAAAAAGGCTGAGAAGCGACTATCTACCAGATCTGCCGAGGGCACAAGATCGTAGCTGAGGTAACAAGCTAAGCGTCGAAGCCCACGTGGTACTACTAAGCGAGGCTGCTGTCTCTCGCAAAACATAAAATAAGCAAACGTGAGTACAATTGTACTCAATAAGACTTACATCAGATCTAACTACATATGCATCATTATCAAAAGGGGTGGTGGAGTTTGAGTAGCAAAGCCAGCTTTGACTCGGTGGCTATCACGAACTACATTTGCAAGTAACTCTTTTGAGGTGGCGAACATGAGTCCACATATTCACCATATCAATACACCACTATGGACCCGCTCCCGTCTTCCTACGAGAACGCCATCCATAGCACTCACGCTTATCTTGCGCATTTTAGGGTATCCACTTTCACTTGTCTATGAACTGATATAGGCAACCTAGAAGTCCTTTCCGTGGACACGGCTATTGAATAGATCATATTAAACCCTGCGGTGTACTTCTTCACACACGCTCTCACCACTTACCGCCGTTTACCACGACATGTACTCGGCAACCTTCAGCGGAAGCTAGCGTGGGTGTCGGCCACGGCCTACCCTAAACACTCAAGTCCCTAGTCCAGTTTATCGCCTATTCGGGTTCCATCCATGAAGTCGGCCGAGGTTTCCCATACAGCCCCGAACGATGTGTGCAGGGTTCCCGAGATACCAAGCGGGCACTCGGTACACGAACCCACAGTGCCTACCATAACACAACCCACCCCTAAGGTCAGCGTTGCGGCCCCCTGACATGCTACAAACACGAAACTACTTGCAACTCCGGATGAGGACAAGGGTGGTCAAGAAGCCGAGAGGTCCATTGGTTTCGGGCCCAATGCGTGGTAATAAGCGTATCATGGATCACAGACACAGAACTCAGTTCCTGAGGACGGCTGCAATGAGACAACCCACCATGTACTCCTACATGGCCTCTCACCGCTACCTTTACCAAATCGTGTTCACACACTTAGCTTACACACAATAGGACATGTTCATAACAATTCCAATCCATTCCCAATGAATCAGACCCGACTCAACTCTAAGCGATGGCAGGCATGACAAACAAGCATAGATGAGTAGGCACAACATGGCTCAAACAATTCCTACTCATGCTAGTGGGTTTCATCTAATTCTTGTGGAATGACAGGTCATGCAAAGGATCAAGGGGTTCAGCTACATGAGCAAGTAACACATGAGTCGTTGTTGTCCTAATGCAGTAAAATAGAGCGGGAGCGAGAGAGTGGGATTATATCGGAATGAACAAGGGGTTTTGCTTGCTGATGGGCTGGGGTAGAAGCGCCCTTGGATGGGTAGTCGAGGTTATCTTGGGCGAGAACCTATCATGAAAGCACACGAAAGTAAACACACATGACAATATGCAACAATATGATGCATGCTATGACATGGCAATATGGATGTGTGTTGGTCTAATGCAAGCTGAAAAGAACAGGGGATGAACTCATTTGAATCAAGGATTCAAATGATGGCTCATTTGAGTTAGTCCTAAGGATGCATTATCTTATTCTGGTTATTCAGCATAGTTAACTTGTTTTAACATGCATGAAACCTGTACCAATGGATAGAGTGGATTTTTCTGATAATTTTCATATATAACTCTTTGCATTTGGAGTTATAGAATAAAAGTTATAAGCATTTGAAATTTGAATTATATTCTGGAATTCGCTATATTAGAATAAATCCGAAATTCATTTATTGCGTCAGCATGAGGTCAGCGTGACGTCAGGGGTCAACGGGGTCGTCCAGGTCAAACTGACCAGTGGGACCCGCATGTCAGTAGTTAGTTTAACTAATTAATTTTAATTAGAACTAATCTAATTAGTTAACCGGGGGGGGGGGTCCACATCATTGACTTCAGAGCGATCAGCAGGACCCACCGACCAATGGTCGGTCAACTCGCGGCGTCTAGCACTTGGCCCGAGCGGTGGCGGAGCAAAGTGGTTTTGCGTTCCGGCCACCAAATGGGGCGGAAGGCATCTACGTGGAGCTGAGACGAACGCGTCTATTGGTGGGGTTAGTTGGGGTCGGGGTGGCCGGAGTTGGCGCCGGCGACGAGTTTGGCGGCGGTCGGGGCTCGGGTGATCTCGGACTCGTTGCTAGGGGGCAAGGTGAGGCGCGTGGAGTGCAAGGTTGGACCCAACGCGACGTGGTGAGTCACGATGGACACGGTGGCGTGGCGTTGGGTGGCCGGAGCCTCGTCGGCTGACGAGCTCCGGCGGTGCGTTGGGCGAAGCCGTGTGCTCGTTGTGGTGCCACGAAAGAGAGTGGAGAGGATGGGGAGGTAGCCAGGCTCTGGCGATCTCGTGAGAGCCGAACGGCGTGGTCGAGGATGATCGATCTGGCGCGGCGGCGAAGGGATCTCCGGCGGTGGCGGAGTCGAGGCGGGTCGGTGCGGTGGCCGGGGTGAGCAAGTGCTCGGGGCTTGGCTTGTTCGGCGAAGTCGACGACGGGCGACGGACACGGTCTCGTGGCGAGGGACGACGGTGGCTACGGCTACGACGGTGGAGCGGCGGCAGTGGCGTCGGCCATGGCGAGGGAGCGAGAGAGAGGCGGGGGCGAATGGGCGTGTCCGGGGGTTCGGCTGACGGCGTGGAGGCCATCCAGGCAGCGAGGCGGCGAGGAGGTGAAGCAGGCGGCGGCCAAGCTGCGTGGCGCGCCCTGAGCTCGCCGTCGGGCACTGGCTGCTGCTGGCGAGCCAAGCAGCTTCGCTGGCCTTGACTCTTTGGGCTGGGCAGCAGTGGGCCTGATGGACGGCGTCGAGTAAGGTTTTCTGATTTTTACTCTTTTCTAATTTCCTGCAACTTTGTGGGGTTTTTAAAATACCAAAACTGTTTTAAAAATCACCAAAATGCTCACAGTCCCTTGTTGGAATATTCCCAACATGAAACATTTTGGTTTGGCAATCTTTGAACATTTAAAATATTTTATATAATTTAAAATGCTCAAGTTCAAAACTTGTGGATTAATCCTAGAACCCTTAGATGACCTAGAAAATAATACACCTCCTTTGACATGGGTTACGAACCAGAGCAAAGAGGATGAACATTTTGAAGGCATTTCAGGTTCATTGAAATAATTTTTGTAAACCCTAGTTGTTTTAAGGGGGGGGGGGTGTTCTGGGGTTTCCTGCCTTCCCCATTTCAATTTCAAATGAAATTTAAACATGATGCACACCCTAATGCATGGTCTAACTGGGATGTGACAGAGCTGTTAGCCTGAGAGGTAACAAGGATTAATATATATCAATAAGGCATTAATGTCAGAAAAGCGGTGAGCAGAGCCTTACCGCAGGCGGTTTGTTGGCAACACAGAATGGGGCCAACCCGGTTTGGCTGCAGACAGAGATCGGTTCATCAAGCATCCTCTTCACTGTCTCTGTGACTTCAAGCTCAGTTATTGGTAGCTCGTGACGTCTTTGATGGTCTTCGAGGCTGCCAGTGTATTCGTGCATCAATTAGGGCCGGCGGCTTAATAGCAAGATGCCCCAAGAAACTCAACATCGCACAAGGTCCACACCAGTTAAGCCATTGGCCATTAGAGCCCGGAGTTTGATAATTTGAGGTGCAAAATTCTTCCGTTCTGCGGCGGTCAAGCGTGAAGGCAACGGGTGCTGGTTGCTAAGCCGGTGAGGGCGGTAACCGGCGAGGATTCTCGTTGTTAGGAGCAGTATTTGGCGGTAGAACCAGGTTTGGTTCCAATCTTTCGGATGGCTATGGTGTTTGGCGTGAGGAAAGTCTACTTCCTTCCTTTTCTGGATTGAACGCCGCCCAGACTCCGTGTTAGGACCATCCGAAAATTACTGCACGGCGGTTCAAGTGAAATAAATCCGGAACAGCTCCACAGATGGTTCTTCTTGAAGATAGACTTCACGAAAACTTGGAAATTGCATATGTTTGACGAGTTCGGACCAATATCCTGTGGATGGAGTTGAAAACTTGCAAGGACATCCCGGAAGAATTTTGATCCGGGCGGGCAGAATCCCCGGTCTAAGTGCTGCATAAACACAATTACTTCTTCTTCTTGCGGATCGGGAGGGCATTCGGCATCCGGAACCCGCCAGTGGAGGACATTTTGGAAGCTAAAGCGCCCGGTGGTGACGCATCCGTTGAGTTGCGTCTCAGTGATCTTGGATCGGACCCAATTGCAAGCTGAGAATTGTTTGGCCATTCCGGAAGACTAAACTGCGAAAGGAAAGGTGAAAAACGATTCACCGTCAACGGTTCAGACACATTATACAATGTTAAACCGGCAATTCGGCAGCCAGTTTCCAATTCCGGTTTAACTGAGGACTAATGGAGTATGACGGATTAAGCTATCAAAAGTCAAACCGCCCAAAGAGACAGAACTGGAAAATGTACTAAGTGTGGACAGAAACAGGTTTCACATGCGAATGGAGGTAATTTGGATCTACCGAAGATTCAGTAAAAAAAATTTCTGCGACCTATGCAAGCCTTATAAAGGCGGGAAGGTTCGATGCGTTCTAAACAAGAGGATCTGAACAAAAGAAAAGATGCACAAAGAGTTAAAGCGGCGGCGGAAGCGATCGCGCCTGAGATGTATACTACGGTTGAATTATACGGCCATGGCATAGCAGGTATGAGGAAACTAAGATGAACACCTATGAACTACGAGATGAACAGGGACCTTCAGATGCGGATCTAGGGCTTGAAAAGGGACCTTACCTGATGCGCAGAACCGCGGATGAGCGCCGAGAGCCTCTGGTACGATCAGGTTGATGCAGCGGCCTGGCACTGACGCGGCGCTCGAAGGTCGGAGGCGACGGCGGAGCTTCGGAGCTGGAGCATCTCGAGGAAGAAGAAGCGCGGACGAAGAAAGAAGAGAAAGGGCCCGCGGTCTATTTATAAAGAAAGCGGAGTAATTGACAAGCGCGAGAATCGAGGAGTTAAAAGCGGCGGACGGCCTTGTGATCGCCTCGATTTCAGGATAGTATTAAATGAAGGGAATCTTACTGTTTGGGTTTCTTTATTAAGGATGGCGTCAAGGCGCCCGTTCTTTGTGGTCGGAGGATGACGTCACGGCGGTTCAAGCAGATGGCGGTTTACGGAATACGAAGGGAGATTCAGAGTTTCCTAAGATGTTGAAGATTAACATGAACCGGTTCAAGTCAATCTGGGGCCTAATGTTGGGGATATAACTACTGAATATAAACCGCCCTGAAGGGGCCGATTTACCCTCGTCCATAATTAGGGCCCACGAAGGCAAACGGCCCAGAGCCCAGAGGCGGATTAGGGCCCGTAAAAGTAAACCGCCTTAGTCATGTAACTTGTGCTGTAAGATAAGAGAAAGAGGAGACCGAGCCGGACACTTATATGAGCCGGCCTCGGGACTCTGTAGACCGGCCGGGCATCAACCCGTGTATATAAGGGGACGACCCGGCGGCGGTTTAGGGAGAGACAATTCGAGGCTTAGGCGAAGCTATTGCTCCCTAGTCACCGAAATCACATCAATCCCATCACAAACTAGACGTAGGCTTTTACCTTCATCGAAGGGGCCGAACTAGTATAACTCTCGTGTCTTTGTGTCCGCTTTAACCCCTCTAAGTTAACCCGTACGATGGCCCTGCGACTAAGTCCTTTCACGAGGACATCTGCCGTGACAATTCCACGACAAGGACCTTACAAAGTATTACAATAATATGCCTGAATCCGCCATCTTGGCAACATATGCCACTACTTCTGTCCATATGATGAAGGGATGCTAACTGGGCCAAATACCCAGACCACTCACCTAAACCTATCATCAAAAGCGAAGCCCAGCCAAGCCACATACCGGGTGCAGCGCACTCACATGTGTCGTCGCCGCCATCTTCCACAGTCCGTCTTGAGCAGATATTGAGGCTTCTACCTTGTCAGGTCACTCTGCCATCGACGCCACCATGACGCCAGACAGCAACCTCCTCCTGCACGAGTCCATCTACACGCATCGGGCGAGTCTCCGCTGCGCCACGCCACCGAGATCCGCCGTCTTTGATGCGGAGGAGGAAACACCGCTCAACCTCTGGGCGCCTCGCCCGCCACCTGCCACGATGTCATGCAAGTCCAGCTCCGGGAAAGCACAGAGGGAATCACGATCTTCAAGATGACGCCCTCAGAAGGGGAAGCGACGTATCACGCCATCGTCTGGTCCTGCACCACAGGTCCTGGACTTTCACCCGAAGAAAGTGACCCGAGAGCGGAGGAGGTCGGAGAGCTCCACAACGGCCCCAGTAGGAGAGCGATACCCGCAGACACCGCGCCATCGGCTTTCGCCCGGAGCAACCCTACCTCCGCACTCTCACGCTGCCGGACGAGGATGGGGGAACCCCAGTGCCGCCAGCATGCGAACCCACTGGCCCAACCGCCCAAGGAAATCCTGCGCGGCGGCGGCGCCATCACCACGCACGACCACCAACCTCACCGCCGGCCGAAGCTAACGGGCCAGATCAGCCGAGCCCGCCATGGCCAGATCCGAAACCTCGGGACGCCGTCGCGTCGAGGCAGCCACGAGCAGCCGGCAGCCCATCACCTGCGAGAGGACGAGGACGCTGCGCCGGGCAGCCGCCACGCCGGCCGGAGACGCCGAGGACGAGTCTCCCACCACCACGGGCTCACGCCGACAACTGAGGCCGCCCGGCCTTGCTGAGATCCCGCCGCCACCGTCCTCCGGCGTGAGCTTCGCCCAGCGGACTCATCCGGCGGCGGAGGGGGAACGTCTTGTAGAGGGGACGGCGGCGGCGATTTAGGGTTCCCCGAGCCGCCCTGGACGACGCGGAGGTCGGGTTCTGCTTGTTCCCATGCTGCCCGTTTGCTGCCTTGGAAGTACCAATTTAGCTGTGCAAGCGAAGCGGCGGGAGTGTGAGAAACCAATAATGCTAGATCTACGAGGCTGAATCCAAGGCACTAACCTTACAGGCGGTATGATGTTGTGTGCAACCACGCAACTGCTCGAGAAAATTTCAGAGCAAACCTAGAAACCCACGAACTGCGTGGATCCACGTCGTGTGCCTAAGGTAAGTGTAGTATTATTGGTGAGAGGCGGTGGGCGGAACCACGATCGAATCACATCCGCATGGGCGATGTGCCGCCTGTTCCGTGCCTTAGCCAAAACACTGCCGACGCACCCACAAACCGCGGATCTATGCCTCCCCCTTTACAACCAAGCTCACGATCGAACCCTAACCTAGGGTGTCCGGATCTGTGGGTTCGAACCAAAACTGGTCTTGTGAACGCCCCTACGGCGGGTATGTGCTCCTACAAATCTAGGGTTTCCTTTCGCATTCCTACTAAAAGTTTCCTGTCAAATAGATGAGATTGGGAGGCGAGGATGGCCACGGGCGAGTGGCTCCTGGCAGGCGTGGGGGCATGACGGAGCAGGAGTGCCCGGCGTCGCCTCTTCGTCATGAGATGAGAAGATCTTGAGGAGAATCGCCTCTTCATCGCCGGAGAAGAGGAAGTGTCCTTTTTTCTTGGAGAAGAGGAAGTGTGAGGATCTGAAAGCTTAGGAATAGAGCATGCTTTGATGGAAAACTTGTGAAATCCCTAGCTGAGTTTATCTGCTATGCCTCTTCTTTCCTTCGATATTTGGTACGCCTTCCAAATGAGGAGAGGACAGAAGGATGGTGGAGCAAGGAGTTGATTGCTTGCAAGGTGAGGCGCTAGGGATGCACACAGCGAATCCGTCGTCTAATGGCGATGGCCCTCCGATGCTGGAAGACGAAGAGAAGATGCAGGAAGACGAAGAGAAGAGGAAGTTGAGGAGAAGCTCGAGATTTGCGAGCCGCGTGTGATTTTAGGGACTCGATTCGATTAGGCTTAGGAGAGACGACGGATCGATGCTTCTTTTTTATTTTCTTTTTTGAGGCAAAGGATCGGTGCTTCGTGAACCATACACAAGCCCACACGCACCTTCTGCACGCCTTTTTTTAGGGTTATTAATGTTGCCGCATTTATTTAACCAACATAGCTCACACCTTACAAAGTTCTTCTCCTACCCCTGCTCTAGCTAATTTATATGCAACACCATTCGCCAATCGACCGACCCAAGAAACTTTAAAATCACTCCTAGTATGCAACATCTTTTGATCTCCTGAATTCGTGGTCCTGCCTTGAATAGTTTTGACTGGGTTGATTGATCATTTGCACCACAGCCTTGCTATCTAGCTCAGCATGGACTCTTTGTGTTCATCTACACACCTTATTTTTACTAGTAGAAACTTGACCGTGCGTTGCACCGGGGATACACTTGCGCTATTAAAGCGTTGTTATGGTAGTGAAAGCGGGCAAACAAGAAAACAAGAAGAGATTATATGTGATTTTACCTCCTCGTGAGCCTAGTTCATGGACATGGAGTTTTTTAGCCCGAACTCACATGAGCTCGGATGAATAGTAAAATAAAAAAAAACCTGAATTTTTTTAGTGACAAACATTGACAAAAGTTTTCAACGCTTGCAAAATTTCATCGTTGAATGACTTTTGTAGAAGCTGTGGCTAGAAAAACAAAATCGGTGCTCCAAAAATGTCAATTCCAAAAGCATTTTGGAGTGATGTTTTTTTTGCCACGTCTTCCACAAATGTCGTTTCACGATGAAATTTTGCAAGAGTGGAAAACTTTTGTCAATGTTTGCCACTAACAAAATTCAGATTTTTTTGAATTTTTTTCAATATTTTTTGATTTAACTATTCACGAGAGCTCATTTGAGCTTGCGGGACAAGAAGAGTACTTTCACTAGTTGATGCCCTTCTTGCTCTGCATCTCTAACAAATGATGTCATGTCACAAACACCGATGCCTAAGATGCTTCCAACGATTCAGCCAGTTTCGAATGTGAAGCCTGATCATCCACCGTCTCCATGGTGGCACACAAGGCGGCATAGTCTGGCAGCCTAGTGAGTGTGTGGCCTACAGGATGCTAAGCGCCGCTGAGAAGGTCCTCGAGGTATCGACCAACCGACCAATGTCACCCCAGGCCTCCTACTCCTCATCTACCCAAAAATTCGTCCTATGGGAACATGTGAGACAACTTCTATACTGATGACACACAAGTATAGGGGATCTATCATAGTCCTTTCGATAAGTAAGAGTGTCAAACCCAACGCGGAGCAGAAAAAAATGACAAGCGGTTTTCCACAAGATATTCTCTGCAAGCACTGAAATTATCGGTAACAGATAGTTTTATGATAGGATAGTTTATAACGGGTAACAAGTAACAAGTGTAACAACGGTGCAGCAAAGTGGCCCAATCCTTTTTGTAGGAAAGGATAAGGCTCGATGAACTCTTATACAAAGCAAAGCGCTCCTGAGGACACATGAGAATTACTTTCAAGTTAGTTTTCATCACGCTCATAGGATTCACGTTCGTTACTTTGATAATTTGATATGTGGGTGCACTGGTACAGCGAGGTGCTATACAAACGGTTTTTAACCCCTTTCCGCGACGACATTTTGAACCACTGCAAAGTGAGTGTGGGCGATAGAGGGTCCTTCCCACATGACCCAGAAAACGTCGGGGATAGGCCCTCCGGTCACACACGCTGGAAAAAATAAGGTCGTTTGCGACGGGTGATGGATCGAATATAGTTATACGTACAGTTGTGTTAAAAATATATAATTATACATGCCCAATCGTTTCCGGTCGTAAGTACATCCCACACAGTCAGTCCCGGCTACATGTTTTCGTTCATATGTACATTCCACACAATCAATCCAAGGAATGAGTTTCCGTTAGTATGTACATCCCACACAGTTAATCCAAGAAGTACATTTCCGTTCGTATATACATCCCACACAGTCTCTCCAAGAAAAATGTTTTCGTTCGCAGGTACATCACACACAATTTTCCTCATTAAATCGTTTGTGACAGCGTTGCCATTACAGACGATATTAACAATTTTATCATTTGCATTATTGAATGCATCACACACGGTGCGTCGAAGAAACTGTGTGGCATAGGCTGTCCATCACAAACACTTCTTATGTGGTAAACGTTTGCGTTGTTGGAGATATGCCCTAGAGGCAATCATGTATGATGATATTTCCTATGTGTTTATGAATAAAGATAGTCCTTGGACATTATCAATGATGTGTATCAGCAAGTATGTGACTTGTTTGTGGGACTATGCATTGTATGATGACTGATCTAAAATGTCCCTAGTCGAAAGGGCTGTGTGGACGCACACCCGACTAGACTAATATATGACACGGTCGATGGCTTAGTCTCACTAGCCATGGAGCATTGGATGCTAACCGGATAATATAGACTCCAAAGGATCTGGTCGGATTCGACGTAGTAGAATCCGAGTCGAGATAAGGTCCGAGTCGGACAGACCCAACTATGAGACACAATGATATGTCATCTGTGAGTCTCTAGTACAACATACGTTCTATGTCCTAAGACCTGAGCTGACGCATGTACTCGGGATGGTGACAGACTTGCGTTGGGCCGACCAAACACTATTCTGTGACTGGATAGTTACAAAGGTAGGTTTCGGGTTTGTTCTGTCCCATGCTACGAGACATGGTAGAGCAAGATGGGATTTTCCCCTCCGACCAGGAGAGATATACTTTGGGCACCTTGTGTGATCCGACCACGATAAGCATGGCCATGCGACAATGATTATGAGATAATCCAGTTTGTTGTCGGTATCACTGGAACGAGAAAGAGGTCGGGCTAGCACAAGGATGACAGTCTCGCCTTGAGCCCGACAACATATATCGTGAGGCAAAGGGAACAGAAGTGTGACACGTTGTACAGGTTCGCTTAACCAGCTTCATAGTCTGCTTGGTGGTCGGCACGCCTTGCTAGAGGCCACTACCAACCGTGCAGGTCGGAGGTGATCCGAACTGTGACCAAGCCGACTTGAATCTAACGGGTCGCGCGCATAAGGGAAGGAACCTACGAGGTCGGTTCGGAGGACACTGGTCGGATGTGATCCGAGCTAGACTTGGAACGCAACCGAGTAGACTTTGGGCTTTAGGATCCGTGCAAGGCCCAAGTGTTGAGCACACGACGGATGCCTATAAATAGTGGAGGTGCGACACACTTATTCGGTTGATCGCTTTGGTGCGGCGACTAGGGTTTGCATGTGTTGCGAATAGCCACCTCCACTTGTCGCCGACTGTGTGGTCGGACCTAGCAGTCTGCCGCATGGTGTTCGGCGCGGATACCGTTAGAGGCGGTGCACTTGTGCCGCTCCGGTGAACCTGTACGTGGGAACCGACGACCGGCTGTTCAAGGGAGATCGGACGAGGAGGAGACGATCCACGCGGACGCGCTGCCCCAACTCTTCTTCCGCTGCACGACACTGCGCGTCTAGTGGTAACGATCCGTGATCCATTCCCGTAGCATGTTCCTGGATGTTCTGCGCGTAGGAAAATTTTAAATTTGCAGTCGACGCACCCTACCGTAGAATCCAACATGCGTAAGGTGACCTAACGCAAACCGTTTTCAAGAGGAAGTCGTGTGTGATTGTTCATTGATCCAACATGGTTTATTCCTAAAAACTGCATGCGTTGCCTGAGGTCATCGCCCATGGTATTTTCTCAATAACCGTTTGCAATGGAAAAACCCAATTAGCAGGCTAATTGGCCTACTATTAATAATCCATTTATTAATCTAATTTACATTTCATAAAGCACACAATATATTTCATTTCGTATTAAGGAAGCATGATTTCATAATTGAAATACATCATAGTACAACATCATATAGCTTCAGCACTCAGCTACCCCATTACACAACTGCACCAGCAACAAGTTTCACATGCAACATCTATAACCTTTCGAAATTAGCATCATAGATGGTACATAGACAGATGAATCTCATATGGAAAACTGCTGAAGCGAAGGTGAATATTGAGCCATCATTGATGTTGAAGGTCTGTGCAACTTTACGCCAGTGCCTGTGGATGATTGACCGTCCATCCTACGTCCTCTTCAGGAACACCTCAATATTGAACCGTGGGTGTTGTATGAATACCTTCCTCGCCTCTTGACCATACAGATGGTTTGAGAGGTAATCATCAATGAATTGCTTTGAAAAGGTCTGAAAACAAGGATGTGCGTAAATATTTTATCTAGATTGGAAATGGGGAAAAGGAATAAAAAAGCCAAGGTATAATAGTTAGTACCATCCTGTAGTGAACTGATGTCTTCTTCATTATGCAGACAAAGATCTTGTTGTTTTTTGTCGCCAATTTCTTCATCCTAACAATCTTTCTGAGTTTCTTGACTTGACTGATATTCATGGACAACTCATTTTCCCATATGCAAAAAGGGTCGATCAGTGGGTAAAAACCTCTAATAAGAGGACCTACATGTGCAAGACCAAAATGTTAAAAACATAAATATTAGAATGGTTCCTGTAATTGCACAATAATGTGCTACTAGAGAAAGGACCATGCATGTCACTACAAAAAAAAGACACATCCGTGACATTATGGGCCGAACGAAATTTTTTTCTTTCATACATATGACACTTCTATGACGATAATTGTGACAAAACCCGGTATCATCATAGATGTGGTGGGCTCCTACTTCTATGACAAAAAATCATGACAGAAAATGGGCTTTTCGTCCTGGGCGGGCCAGAGACGCAGCTGCATGACATTCTTTGGGCCGTCCATTCCCGAAAAAACCGTGGTAGAAGCGAGGGGGAGGAAAATTTCGGGGAGTTGCCGATTACGGTGGGAGGTCGGGGTGGAGCGATGCGCGTTTCTCTCATACGTACGCGCGTGTGTGCGAGGCGTTGGCTCTAACTGAACCCGAGCGATTGCACTGCGAACTCTGGCGTTCTTGAACCCGAGGGATCGATCGATGGAGCGATTCGCCGCTATCGCCGCTAATCGAAGCCGATCGATGCTGCCCTGGGATGAGCAGTGAGCATTGCGGGGGGTTGGATGAGCAAAGTGAGCGGTGGCGTTGCCTCTGGATGAATAGGAACCCGTGGTGTGGAGGGCTGGATGAATAGTAGACGGTGGAGGGGTGGTTGAACAAGACCCCGTGGTGTGGAGGGCTGGATGAACAGTAGACGGTGAAGGGGTGCCCGTGGAGGGGTGGTTGAGCGATGGCGGTGGAGTAGCGCGCGGTGGAGGCTGGATGAACAGGAGCCCGTGGAGGCTGGAGGAGGTCGACGGTAGCCCGTGGAGGCTGGAGGAGGTCGACTGTGGAGATGAATAGTATCCCGTGGAGTCCCGTTTTGCGGTACGCCACATCCCTCCCGATGAACAGGACCCCCTTTTCGACCGTAGGAGGACCGTTTCGTCCGTTTTGCGGTTCGCCACACCCCTCCCGATCAACAGGACCCCCATTTCGACCGTAGGAGGTCCGTTTCCTCCGTTTTGCGGTACGCCACACCCCTCCCTATCAACAGGACCCCCGTTTCGACCGTAGGAGGTCCGTTTCCTCTGTTTTGCGATACGCCAGGCCCCTCCCGATCAACAGGACCCCGTTTCGAACGTGGCCGGTCAAACACAAGGCCGTTTCCTCCGTTGTGCGGTACGCCAGGCCTCGTTTCCATCGCCTGTTCCGTCCAAGCCCTCCCGATGAACACGACCACGCATTCCGTTCCGACCCAGCTGGTTGGCTCCCCATAAACACGACGACGACGCTGTTTCTCCGTTCCGACCCAGCCATGTACATTATGCGCGCGGTAGGCGTTCGAGACCCTGCCCGTATGTACGTGACGTGGCGTATTTTCTTTCTTGCACCCTCGCCGCTATGCGTGCGTGTACATGCTACATGCGCGCCTCTACTATGACACGCGTCGCGCCTCTACATCCACGGTATATATGTACGTACACGTTCGCGACCAGAATGACAACGCTACGCACGCTCGACCAGGTGGGTCTCGATCGTCGTGCACTTCCTTGCTGGCGAAGATGTAGCTGGTGGGTCCCAGCAGTCAGGGGGGGCGAATCGTTTTTTTTTTCCCGGACGCAATACCTTGCGTGCGAAGATGTAGCTGGTGGGTCCCAACAGTCAGGGGGGCGAATCGTTTATTTAGGAAGCAATTCCTTGCGTGCGAAGATGTAGCTGGTGGGTCTCGGTAGTCAAGGGCGAATCGTTTTTGCGGACGCACTTCCTTGCGTGCGAAGGTGTAGCTGGTGGGTCCCAGCAATGGGGAAACGTTTTTTCACGAAATATGGTGGCCCGTCCGGTGGGTCCCCATTGTCGGTGGAGGAATAATTATTTTGCGGCGTAATAAGGAGGCACTTCCTTGCTGCGGCCATGGACCCGGTGTCGGCCTCTCCACGTCTGATCCACGTCCGATGGAAGCCGTTCCTTGACCATGTTGACCACGCGGCGCCGAGAGCACCAGGGGCGGTGAGACGTGGCGAGGCCTAGGAAGGGGACGACGCGGAGCCGGGAAGATGCAGCGATGGATGCCGCACGCGTGAAAGTCTGAGGTTCACCGGTTGACTGCGGTGTGAGGCTGTCGTTGCTGCATAATAACAGGGGGTGTGGGTGAGTAGAGGGATGGCCTGGCCATCGGTGGGAGTAGTAGGGGGCGGTGAGGCCTCCGCCGCATCGCAGCCGGCCACGGGAGGCAGGAGCACGAGGCACGACCGGCGCTGGTTTGGGCGGCTGGAGCAAGAAGACCAGAGGTTGAAGAAGCACTACGGCTGTTGGATGGACATCGTACGGTCGCTAGAGCTAGAATCGTGCATATTGTTTAAGTTGACAAAGGCCTCCGTCCCCGTCAACTTAGTAGGCCCACAAGTCAGCCTGCCACTATACTGGGTCCCAAATGCTAATGTGGGAGTATTCATTTTTTTGTGCGTAATAAGGAGGCACTTCCTTGCGTGCGAAGATATAGCTGGTGGGTCCGAGCTGTCAGCGGCGGTAACGTTTTTTTCACAAAATACTGAGGTCCTTTCGGTGGGTCCCTGATGTTAGGTGGACGAATCATTATTTTGCGCGTAATAAGGAGGCATTTCCTTGCGTGCGGCCGTGGACCCAGCTGTCGGCCTCTCCACGTACAATCCACTTCAGATGCATGTCGGTCGTTGACCACGTTGACCAGGCCGCGCCGAGAGCACCAGGGCGGTGGACGACGGCGAGGCCTAGGAAGGGAACGACATGGAGGCAGGGAAGACTCAGCGTTGTTTCCCACGCGGAGGGGAGTACGACTGAACGAGGGTTTACTGGTTCGTCTGCCGTCGCCGGAGAATAACAGCAGGTGTGGGTGAGTAGAGGGATGGCTAGGCCAGCGATGGGAGTACGATGGGGCGGTGAGGCCTGCGCGGCAGCACAGCCGGCCGCGAGGAGGAGGGAGCAGGCAGTCCCGCCGGCGCTTGTTTGAGCGGCTGGAGCAGGAAGAGCAGAGATTGAAGAAGCACGACGGCCGCTGCTTGTGCGTCAACCTTTTTTTTAGGAAAGCCTCAAATCTGTGGAAAACAGTATACAACCCATCTGCCATTATTTCTAATAATTTAGTGCCCATTTGCTAATTCTTAAGGTTTTTTGGAGCCCATATTCTTTTGTTAGCATTACAGCCCATATTGTGGCCACGGTTAAAAATTATATGAAATTTTGCATATTTCGGTGCGGTCCGAACTGTTTTTAATCCCGAAATTTCGACTCACATTCAAACTGATTTTAAAAATAAATGTATATCAGTATAAAATCCAACAAATTCTCCACGCATAAAAATTAATGTAATTTAAAATCTTGAAATGAAAAAAACAGATATTTGAAACTAATTGCCGGTTTGATGTGTTTTAAAAATGTACAGCCCATTTCTCATTCTTGACGGGCCATTTTCTCGGCCAGTAGAATGAAAAGCTCTCCTCGTCTTGAAAGATTTGCAGCCCAACAGGCCTGACAAAGCGACTTAATTGGCAAATCAGAAAAAAACTGGGCTGTGGCCGTGGACCCAGCTGTCAGCCTCTCCATGTACAGTACTCTTCCGATGGAAGTCGTTCCTTGACCACATTGACCACGCCGCGCGGAGAGCACCATGGCGGTGGACGACGACGAGGCCTAGGAAGGGGACGATGCGGAGCCGGGGAAGACGCGGCAGTGGAAGCCCGCGCGGAGAGGAGTACGAGGGTTCACTGGTTCGGCTACGGTGTGAGGCTGCCGTCGCCAGAGAACTGGCCAGCGTGGGAATAGTAGGGGCGGTGAGGCCTCGCGGCAACCTGACCCCGGCCACGGGAGGCAGGAGCATGCGACATGACCGGCGCTGCTTTGGGCGGCTGGAGCAAGAAGACCAGAGGTTGAAGAAGCACTACAGCCGTTGGATGGACATCGTACGGTCACTGGAGCTAGAATTGTTCATATTGACTAAGTTGACAAAGCCCTTCGGCCCCGTCAACTTAGTAGGCCCTAAGACAGCCTCCCACCAAGGTGGGTCCCAGCTAGCCGGGGAGTATTCATATTTTTGTGCGTAATAAGGAGGCACTTCCGGTGGGTCCGAGTGGCAATGGGGGAACGTTTTTCATGAAATACGGTGGCCCGTCAAAGGGTCCCAATGATCGGGGAAACGATTTATTTCGCAAACTACTGGTGGCCCGTCCGGTGGGTCCCCGCTGTCAGGTGGAGGAATAATTATTTTCCGCGTAATAAGGAGGCACTTCCTTGCGGCTGCCGTGGACCCAACCTGTCAGCCTTTCCACGTACAGTACTCTTCCGATGGAAGTCGGTCGTTGACCACATTGACCGCGCCGCGCCGAGAGCACCACGGCGGTGGACGACGGCGAGGCCTAGGAAGGGGACGACGCGAGCCGTGCCACGGGAGGCAGGGAGGCGGGTAGCACAGCCGGCCACGAGGCGAGAGCAAAGCGCACGACCGGCGCTGCTTTGGGCGGCTGGAACAAGAACACCAGAGGTTGAAGAAGCCGTATGGCCGTTGGATGGACATCATACGGTCACCGGAGTATTGACTAAGTTGACAAAGCCCTCCGTCCCCGGCAACTTAGTAGGCCCACAAGTCAGCCCAACAATATGGTGGGTCCCGGCTAGCGAGGGGTATTCATTTTTTGGGCGTAATAAGGAGGCACTTCCTTGCTGCGAAGATATAGGCTGGTGGGTCCGACACTGTCCGGGGAACGTCTTTTTTCGCGAAATCTGAGAGGCCCTTCCTGTGGGTCCTAGCTGTCAGGTGGAGGAATCATTATTTTGTGCGTAATAAGGAGGCATTTCCTTGCGTGCGGTCGTGGACCCAACTGTCAGCCTCTCCACGTACAGTTCACTTCCGATGGATGTCGTTCATTGACCACGTTGACCAGGTCACGCCGAGAGCACCATGGCGGTGGACGACGGCGAGGCCTAGGAAGGGAACGACACGGGCGAGGAATACTCGACAGTTGTTTCCCGCGGAGGAGTACGAGGTTCTTGGTTCATCTGCCGTCGCCGGAGAATAACAACATGTGTGGGTGAGTAGAGGGATGGCTAGGCCAGCGATGGGAGTACGATGGGGCCATGAGGCCTGCGCGGCAGCATAGCCGGCCGCGGGAGGAGGGAGCAGGAAGTCCCGCCGACGCTTGTTTGAGCGGCAGGAGCATGAAGAGCAGAGATTGAAGAAGCACGACAGCCGTTGGATGGATATCCAACAGTGACTGCTCTCGTGTGTTGACTAAGTTGACAGGGCGTTGCGTGTGCGTCAACTTTTTTTTAGAAAGCATACGCGTCAACCTGTAGTAGGCGCACAAGTCAGCATCAAATCTGTGGAAAACAGCATACAACCCATCTGCCATTATTTCTAATAATGTACAGCCCATTTGCTAATTCTTAAGATTTTTTTTGGAGCCCATCTTCCTTTTGTTAGCATTACACCCCATATTGTGGCCACGGTTAAAAAGTATACGAAATTTTGCATATTTCGGTGCGGTCAACTGTTTTTAATCCAGAAATATCAATTCAAATTCAAACTATTTTGAAAAATAATTTATATAAATATAAAATCAAAATAATTGTCCACGCATAAAAATCTATGGAATTTAAGATCTTGTAATGAAAAAAATGAAACTAATTCCCGGTTTGATGTATTTTAAAAATGTACAGGCCATTTCAGGGAAAATCGAATGAAACTCTCCTCGTCTTGAAACATTTGCAGCCCAGCAGGACCGATAAAGCAAGTAGGCCTTGTTTGGGTATTTCTTAAAAAAAAAAGAACTGGGCTAGCCATTTTTAGCAAGAAAAAAACACAACTGGGCTCATGATGTGGTAAACATAAATAAAACCCTGGCTAGACGGGCCACAGCCCCGTTGTTACCCTGATCCGTCGCTAAAATTAGTATAAATAACAACTGCTTGTTTCTCATTGTCTAAAAAAAACTGCTTGTTCCTAAAAAAAAAACTACGTGACTTGCTGGGTCCCTTGTGTCAGCCGCTCGTAGTGTAATTCTCTCATTTATTGACTACCTCGACGATGGCGTGAGCCCCAAAGATGTCCAACCATTAGGAGGAACCATATTTTTGGGCGTGTACTATAGAGGCACTTGCTTGCGTACTACCATGACGCTGGTGGGTCCCTACTGTCATCCTCTCCACGTACAGTCATCTCCTTGTTCCTCTCGGTTGTTGACGACGTTGACAACGCAAGAGGGCGGCGCACCGCGCATGGCGAGCGAACCAAGGCCGCAAGGTGGAGGACGACGGCGAGGCCTCGGACGGAACGAACAGGAGCCGTTGAAGATGCGCCGATCCAGTCGCAGGCGGAGGGGAGTACGAGGGTTGACTGGTGGGGGTGGTGGGGGCTAGTCACTTGGCTTCAGTAATGCAGTGAGCTCAAGCAGCCGGGCGTGAGTGATGTTATTTCCTTGGTTGTGATTTGTTACAATATTTCACTCTAAATTAAATGAATGGCAAGCCATTTGCCTTGTTTCAAAGAAAATATGACAGTCATAGCCGAGTTGAAAAGGGCAGGAACATCTAACTCCAGCTTACAAACTGTACAAAAGCACGAGGGTTGATTGTTCATCAGGTTTACAAAAAAACCCAGATTGAAAAGGGCAACAACAGCTAACTCCAAAGACTGTTTTGGCAGTCACGGTCAAATGGATCGGTCAGGTCCATAGAATGAACATCTGGATCGTAACATTTCTCGGATTATGACCACAATATGTTGTAAATAGAAGCCCGCACGCTCGTAAGCTCTTTTGCCCACCTGAAACTCCTTTTTTTGCTCTTCGACATACCCATCCGTTAAAACCATGCTGCTGATAAACTTAAGCCCCATGGACAATAGTAACCTCGCATTCAGCAGGAAGAATGTGACAAATCTTGTGTTTGCACGGTTTGCTACATATCGTTCTAGCGTTATTGTCTTCAATCGAATCTCATGAGAAGTGAGAAAATCCCGATGCTTACGAATCCACCGATTGGTTATAACTTTCTTACCCCGTCCTGTTGCCTAAATAGACATGAAAATTGAAAACAGTTAAGGTCTAAAAGAAGAGTGTCAAAAGAGCAACAACTGAACGGTTAATTCTAGTACACTATATGCGGGCTTCCAATGTGCGTGAAATTATCACCTTTATATACAACTTCTCCAGACATGGAAAGCATTGCAGCAAGCCAATAATCTTGTTCAGATCAAAACTATTCATTTGGATATAAAAGATCTTGACAGAATCCAACACCATTGATAGGCCATCCATGGAGAAACTCTTCATTGATGATAGAACATAATATTAGTACAAAATGTGTACTCCAAGATGATATATAAATTATGCGCAGAAATTTAAAATGCAGCATATGGTTACAAGTGTAGATGATAATATAAAGTACCAAGAACTGTGGAGCCAAACACCATATTGAAATGAGCACAAAGATCATGTATTACACCCAAGGTCTCTAGTTTAGGCGCAGAGAGGACGGTTATTTGCAACGGTGAATAACTAGAATCAAGGATCAACCTTTGAAGTGAAGGGGCATCTTGGATGATGAGTTTCCTTCCATCAAAAGAAATTCCAATTCTTACAAGGTTAGGCGAATTTATTTGGAGACAACCGATTCTAACTATGAAAACAAGCACCAAGCACTCCAGCGCAGGGCAACCGGAGTGGATGATGCTGTGCAATGAGGCCTCCGATATACGAACCCGCACAAGTGAAAGTTTCTTGAGAAATGGAATTGAAGGTTTAGTACCAGATTGTTTGGAAGGTAGCACAACGCAAAGGTGGAGGTGTGGAGAGAGGAGGAAAACATGAGATGGACATCGGTCGAGGGCACAAGTTCATGGCGTTCGTATGTGGTATGTGATTTCAGGGAATAGTAGAACTCAAGCAGCTGTTGTTACGTGAATTCGGGGATTTTAGAAGGCGTCCACCATGCAGGGCATGGTATGCTTGCTCGAGTAGCATGACGGGATGCAGAGGCTTTGAACGGAGCCTGGTGGGAGGAGATGATGGCTCAGGGATTTCAAAATCATTGAAGAGAGATGGCTGACGACAATTGAGATTAAGGGCACGGCGCGCCATAGAGGGCGCCACCAAATTGAGAGGACCTGGTGCGGCAGCAATCCTTGGTGGGAGAAGCGAGATGATCTCCCCAAGGACGGCGTCAGGAGATCACTGATCACGGTCCACCCGAGATTCTACGGGTTCCTGGGATCCGGTGGGGCGAGGTCGCCGCTTCTCCCAGCTGCCGGGTGCCGGATCTACAGGCGTCGCTTGTTGGCGGAGCCTCATCTTCTTGGCGCTGGGGTCAGCCGACTCCATTTTCCTCGAGGGCGTCACGTCGCGCTCACGGATTTGAGCAGAGTAACGAATGACGAGCCTAGTTTTAGTGCGAGCGAAGAAGAAGCGGAGCTGGGGGTTTTCTGTAGGAGTGAGGAAGAAGGGGAGCTGGGGTTTTCTGTAGGAGTGAGGTGAGGAATTTGGGGGTATGAGTGGAGCGAGCTGACGTGAGGTGGGTGGGAGCGAGGAGGAAGAAGAGCACCCAGGTTTTTTGTGGGGGAGGGGGGTGTGCTGGGTGTGGGTAGCGCCTTTTGAATTGATTTTACTATTTACTAGTGTGGATTGGCTGTTTTGTCTTGGGCCCGGAGAAATAATTACTACTAGTACAGTGGAGACCCTCTCTGACTACCCAAAAAACAATTACTACTAGTACAGTGGAGACACTCTACCGCTTCTGGCTCCTCCTAGGTCATTGAAATGTCTCCCTCTACTGAATGCTGTTATACTTTTGTTCACCGACATGCGGGCCACGCAGCGCGCGGGCCCAAATGCCATCCACCAAATTAGCAGGCTGTATGCAGGCGGAGAGTCACCCCGGTCGTAGCAAGGCAGTAATGAGCCATCGTATCACAAAACCCCACCTCCCCGCAGTCTAAGTTAGATGGACGAAGCAACCATCATTTCACTCCTCGCTGAATCCCCTTTTCCCTCACCGTCTTCAAGAAAGGCAACACTCGCATCTGCCACTGTTCTTCTCTCCCAACGAAGGGAAGGTAAGCGGATCCGTGATGTTGGTATATTTTCATTCAGAGAAAAAAAGAACTTTTGCAAAGCAATAACCGATCTTCACTCTCTTTTTTGTTTCATTGTCATTGCGATTGTGTTTTCCTTTCAGTGGTCTCCTAGTATTCGCTGGGTTTCATGATGGACCAAGGAAAACCAGGCAAAGATCTGCCGATATTGGAGCAGACGCGGAGGCTGATCCCCACGAGACGAGAGCTCCAAGAAGATGGAGGCAACCACCGAGCCGACCCAGATACGCCACGGCCACTATCGAGATGGCCAAGGCCCCTGCTTTGAGGTTACAACCCCGTGGCACTGTAGGAGCAATTTTTCCCCTTTGAGGATGTGTCCCCCCCCCCCCCGCTGAGCTGCCCAAGGTGATTTCCTTCTTTGCCGATCTCGATTGTGGTTTTCCATCTAAGTATGTGGTGATTTTTTTTAGAAAAGGAAGTATGTGGTGATTAATAATGCAAAATTTTATTAGCTTCGATGCCATGCTATACATAGTGGTTTAAATAACTTGTGGTTATTATACTGAAAAAGTAATTCAAAATTTGTTTCTGTTTCAATTAGAGCCACGATGAGACAAGGATTGTGTGGTTGTGCATGTCACTCGCTATGAGGCGGACGACCTGAATATACGCACTGGGAAAACAGAGTTCTTAGGCTGTTGGATCCTGGAAGCCATTTGCGGTTATACCAATGAAGAGTTGTATTCCACCCTCACTGTTGTCAGACGTGTTGTCCAGGGTGTACTGAAGCACGAGAAGTTCAAAGCTACTCCTTCGTTTGTGAGGCATACTTTTCTTGTCAAGCTTACGCAGGAAGATGACGTGGCATGCCTCCACAAACAAGTTTATCAGTGGCAAGGCCACAAGGTTGTCTTCATGAAGGTTCACATGATTGAGTTACTGCGGGACATCCTCGATGATGTTCATGGCAAGGTCCGTCTTGTGTCCAGCCCAAATTAGATCGAGGCATGAAATAGTTGCCCCAGCTAGTGTTTAATAGTAGTTTGGATTGTGTCTAATTATCCGAACCTTGCACATTATCGACCGATGCAGGGCTAGTGCTCTGTTTGAATCCGTCTATGGGAACTGCTGCTACTTTTTTGTGCCCGTGAATCATGTGAGAACCATCATAATTGTTGCCGAAACAGATGTGTCCTCACTAGTTTTTTCATGAATATGGCATGGTAAGACATAAGTTATCACGGTTTATCATACGAGCAGTGTGTGTTTTGATGAAATAGAGCACTCGTTCGAGAACCGTGCGCTGACGTATACATAAGTACTTGTAAACATTGTTGGTGCTACCCCACTTGTAAGCAGTTGTGCAAAACACGACACATTGGCTCAGCTCGCTTCAACACTAGGCTATCGACCAGCTAACAATCAACAATCTGCTGTCTGACATATAAGCAACTACTATGTATCTTGTTACAGTGGTTCATGCAGTTAATTGAGGCCACAATGTAATAAATTCCAAACGTTCACACGGTAGTCCAGCGCTCATGTGGAACACTCATAATTAAACTCGTCTTCATAAAAATCTTGAAAAGCATAAGTTAAGCAATTTTATACATCTCAATGATTCATAGAACATAACAAACATATACTAGTTCACAGCAAAAGACAAAGTTGTGAGAAGGTTTACAAATCAGGAAAAAACAAGCAAGGCTTCTCTGAGAAAAGGGCCTCCCGGCAGGCTTAAATTTCCTTGAGTTCTCTCTGGTTTTTTCTTGTTGCCACCATTCAGGGTTAGGTTCTCTCATTCCATAATAACCAGTTATAATTATGGTCTCAGCTAGAATGCTGAATCGAACCATGCGAAGGTATCTTGACCAGCTGAAATGCTTGTGCATTCCACTAAATTTAAGCACCGCTTATTTGCAGAAATAAGCAGACCACAATGCCTCTTGTCCGCACATCTGTCCAAAAAACCGACTTGCAGCCGTGCCAGCTAGTCCTCGGTCCATGGATGAACTGGTAGAAAGTGCATTCCGGACTAGGATGCAGTTGTTTTCGCTCGTCCCTGCACTGCAATCAGGAAGTAAAACGTACGAATCAGCTTCTTTTAGATTGTGTTGGTCATTCTACCTTAGTTACTACCAATGTAGGGATACCTTGAAGACGGGAGGTTAGACGATGGCAACGAGGGATAGCCATCTCATTTTGCGCAGTTGTACTAAAACTGAGGTGTGTGCTTTTGATTGCGCGGATAGAAACGATACGGAGATAGACATCCCGAAACAATATGGAGACAGACATCCCTGTTTGCGCAAATACGAAATACGGTTATTTAAACAGTGACACATATTACTACTTTCCCCCGTTTCCTCTTAGAACCAAATCCTAGATTCATGCTACAGCTTTCCCACTTTCTTCCCTGTTTGAACCAACGCTTTGAGTTCACTGTATGAACTAGCTTTACTTCTAATAATAGTAGAAGTCTAGGTGGCTTTGTAACAGCGGACGGAAGTAGAAAAGGATCCACACGAAGGGGGAAGAGCTGGGGCAGTAGAGCAAGGCAGGTTTTGTAGGAATATATACCTGAGGGTCGTTGGCATGTGGCAAAGACGGCGTCGGGAGGCCGCATCTTGGCCACAATACCGCAGGGAGGAAGAAGGGGTCGGAGGCCCTCCCGAGCCGGCGCTCTCTCGGAGAGAACGACACGGCCGCGATCAGGATGCGCGGGTAGCCGTTGGTCTCCTCCTTTGCCGCCGACGACAACGTGAATGATGCACCTACACCCCCTGCCCCGGTCGAGGTTGTCCGGCCGGATTTGTGACCAGCCGTGAGCTGAGAGAGAGAGAGAGAGAGTGTGGCCACCTATGTCTTGCTTAGATCTGGAGAGCATGAGAGAGTGAACGAGAGGAACCCTAGTAAAGCAAGCGCTAAGGCTCCTGCTTTTATATATAGTGGAGTGATTTTGTTGTACCGGCTTCAAAAAAATGCGCTCCTACGTGTACCCACGAGTGGGTGTGAGAGAACTAGTGCGGTTGTGCACCGCTTCTCTTCGTGAGAGTACAATATATACTATGCCCAAAGAACGTTCGCCGCAAGAGTAATAGTATAAGTGTGTGACGTGTGAGCTAAAATAAAATGTGCGCGCCGTCTTTTGTTTTTTAGAAGTTCTGAGGGTAGGGTGTGAAGAGCACATATGTGCGTGACGTCTACCTGCAGATAGAGGATGGGCACGACGTGCGAGTCTGCGAGAGGACTCGGGAGAGTCGTGACTCGTGAGGGTGCGTGTGCGTGAGAGAGAGGGGGGCACGTATCAACGCAATGCATGTGTCCGTAAATCATTATCCGACAAACGTTCGCCACAAGCCTTTTCCTGACTAACGCCGTAAGAACCGTTAGATCGGTATCCAACAGTGTCAGTTTTGCCATGTCATTTAACAGAACAACCACTCCTCCTACACACAAATCTTCCACGTGAGTGTTAGCAACTGCCGTATGCTCCCTCCGTTCCGAAATGCAGTGGATATAGCTTTATTGAAAATTAGAACCTCGCAAACTTTTACCGAGCTTTCGTGTACCAAATTGCACATGTAGAATACCCTGTATAGATCATTTCATTCATCTTCGATAGGTAACTATAAAGATGGGTGAGGAGTCTACAAAGAAAGACCATCGTATCACACGCAGCAATTTCAACCATCCTTTAGTGTCGAGGAATATCATAGGAACTCTATATGATATGATTTTTATATGATTTTTTTTCCTTTAGAGCCAATTGGTTCATAGGAATAGATTCATATACTCTACATTTCAAAGGAAATAAACATGATATAATTTCTATAGCTTTAGAGCCACTTGGTTCATATGAATGGATTCCTATACTCCTTAATTTCAAAGGAAAATAAACATTAGCGTATATTCAATAGAAAAGTTCCTATGATATGAACCAAATTACATCTCTTTACTAATCCCTCCTCATAGGAATTGAGATACATGTCATCTCTAGATTCAATAGAAAAGTTCCTATGATGTGAACCAAATGACATCTCTTTTCCAATCCCTACTCATAGGAATTGAGATGCTCCATGTCATCTCTTTCCCTACAACTTCCACGTATGCATCTTCTATTCGTAAACAGATAGTACAACCCACTAGTAGCTTTTTTCCAAAACATGCAACTATGGCACAAGAACTATATAGTGTGCCAATAACTTTGAAAGATGGTCGCTGGATGAAGCTAACCCGACAAAGGCAGAGATGGGCAAATCCGAGCACTCTTGGCCGTTGGATATCATCAACATTCCACCAGATCTGCCACATGTACAATTTAGAAGACTCCATGGTTGAACTTAAGCATAATGCACAAACCTCAAAACACAAGCACTTCTCCTTTGTTCTAGAATCTTCTGTATCATAATTGATTATTTTTTTCTAAATGAATTGCCATTATTTTTTTTTACTTTGTGATTTACAATGCAAAACCCCATGAATCTTAACATTTTTATAAAACTAATTGATTTTGAATGAGATGAACTATAAGAACTAAACGAACATCTACATCATGCATATATGAATCAAAGCTTTACATGCTATAGTGTGTATTTATTCATAATTTGGTTTCGAAATCTCATGCGTTCAATACATGTGTACCTTACTAGTTTTGAGTAGAGTAGCAAATTTCACACGGCCCCGGGTATATCAAAATGCAGGGCCCATGCATCATTGCCTTTCGGTCGAACCTACGTCCACAATTTTTTGTACGTGCTATATCTCCACTGGTCCCCGAACCCAAAATGCTGCCTCATTCCCGTAAAACCAAGCGGCCCACACATATTTAAGGCGTCGACTCGAACCCGTTTAATACGATGTGGCCCCGCATGCTGTAGTACTCGTACAAACCCTACCGCCGCACTCATCATCGGTTTTCTTCAAGAGGACGAGGGAGAAGCCGATTTGTAGTGGAGGCGCTTTTAAAAAAAAAGATCTGTAGTGGAGACCCCTACCCTAGGGTGCCCTAGGTAGCTGTCGCACACATAATTGTTTTCTCTTTCTTTATGCTCTTGCGCGCTAGAGTGAAATGATGGTTGCTTCGTCCGCCCATCTTAATGCGGGAAAGGTGGGGCTTTGTGATTTGACCCCTCATCGCTCATTTTCTACTATCGGCGCTGACGACCAAGGGTGCCTCCAATTCCAACCGTTGCTCGAACTGTAATTTGGTGCATTGCACGTGGAACAAGACGGTGGATGAGCCACATGTCCGCCAAAGGGGTCCTGTTAAGTGTGTCACCATTTAGCAATGCGGACTGACCCTGCTTGAGTTGCTACGCTAACACGACAGGAGCAGCCTACCACTTGGTTTTGCTCCTTGGTGAATCCCGACTATAATGATCTAAAAAGATACGTGCTGAACTACCCTCTCCGTCTCGTTTTTTATTTGTAGGCATCTCGGTTTATAGGGCCTGCACGTAGTTCTAGGTCATCCATTTGACTAACTAAATATGAGTTACTATGTCACAAAAAGTATATCATTGGATTCTTATTGGTTGATATGTGAAGAAACAAGAAACGAGGTAGAAGTTAATGCACCGCGCCTTAGTATTGTGGGATTATTTGGTTTTTGTAAGATGACGTGCGTTTGGTTGCAAGGGTGGTCATGAATGGGTTGGGATCGTTCAGAAAATAGACATGTTTGGTTATAAAGCACATGAATGGTTCGAGTAAAAAAAGAGAATATGCCTTGAAGATGCTGAACCATTCCACCCAACCAAATCGGTCGAATCAAATGGCCACCCTTTGCATGCATGACTATGTGAGCATGACTGGTGGTCCCATCTTAAATAATTAGCTCATCTCTTATATTCAGCCAAACACATGAATTGAATGGTTCAATCCCAAAAAATTGAATGGTCCCAATCCATTCATACGATACCTTCAACCAAACGCATCCGACGGAGGGAGTAGTTGTATTTAAAAGTCGAGGCGGGGCTTTTCTGCTTGTGGTAGGTGGGCGATTCTGCATGGTCGGTTTGATGAGACGCTAGAAGACGAGGGAGTAGGCTGCTGCAAACGTAGGGCTGTGTGATTTGACAATGATTCTTGTTGGACAGGTGGGGCCCGTGATTTGACTTGCCATTATCATTTTAAGCTGGGGCCTTCGACCGGCGTGAGTCTCCCGATTCCTGACCACCTTCATACAGGTGCCTCTCCCAATGCTCCACCATGTAGTAGTAGAGGCTGGCTCTTGCATGAGAGCCCACTTCTCCACTTTTCCCTTGCCTCTCTTTACTCCACATATGCAAAAATGCCATGTAAAGCGCACTATTGTACTTACTTGCTCCTACAGGTGCTTAAGCTTGCCACATAGGCATAAAGTCCGATGTGGCAAGTTAATCAAGAAGAGAGAGACTAGTTTGGTGACCCAAGGAAGAAACGGTGCTAAGCGTGTACCTAGGTGAAAAGACAATTTTGAGTCTATAGCTAATTAAATTAAGCAAACTTAGCAACACCATTTCATTGGAAGAGGTCACTCCTTGGCAAATGCAATAAATACTAGTATTTCAGAAACCCATTAGATAAGAACGTTTTGGACACTACACTAGCTAGTGTCAAAAATGTTCTTATATTATGGGATGAAGGGAGTACGAAGAAAGAGATAGTGAGGAGTAAAAAAAATACAATTATAGCCAACCTTATAGCCAACCTTGTTGTAGTATGAGTGACTAAGTGATGACTATGTATGACATGCCAACATCAGATAGCCTAACGCACCGTGTTAAATCTCCAAGGGCGCGACCGCGCGAGCGACACGACGGTCGTGGTAGGCGCGACCATGATACGGGCTGCTGGCAGCCCTTGGATCTGAGATCAAACGGTCGCATGCTAAGTTGCTAAATTTTTTAAGAATAACCCTCCAGGATAGGATATTCACCCATAGGTCTAGAATCACGCCATGCAACCGTTCGATCTCAGATCCAAGGGCTCTCGGAAGCCCGTATCATGGGAGAATGGAAAGCCACTACCCTGCCGTTCGCACGATGGCAGTTCGCTCCTACTCTTTCCCGCACGTCCTTTAATACTACGGCGGTTCGCTCCTAGTCGTCCCGTCCATTCACATTACGGCAGTTCCACTGATCCTAACCCTCCTCCGAAATCCATGGCGTCCCAAATCTCCCCGGTCGGCAGTGAGTACAAGGTTAGAACCATCACCGGCGATGAGTTCGAGGTCATCTACACGTGCATTTCCGCTGACGGTGAAAGGATGCCTTTCTCGCTTCGGGACGCATGTTAGAAAACTCACATGATGAGTGGGTCGCTGGGCTAGATGTTGAGTACACCACAGTCGTGGGACAAGAGAAGGATCTAAAGGACGAAGAGAGGAAGAAGCCCGCCGTGATCCAGGTTTGCGTACATAACGTTTTCTTGGTCTACCACATATGCCATGCCGACGTTGAGTGCCAGGATTTTAAGAACTTCCTCTAGGACAAAACAGTCAAATTCATTACTGTAGACTTTAAGAACGACAAAGAAGTCCTGCGTCGGATAGGCCTCGTTGTAGGCAACCCCTTCGACCTCCAGAAGAATCGGCTGATGCCCTCTAAATCGGCGCTCAATGCTGACCTGGTAGGAGCCATGGTTCATCCTTCGTAACGCAAACCGGAGAAACCTCATTACATCGTTTCATCGTCATGCATGGCAGCGGAATGTACTAGATATAGACCACATCCACTACGCTGCAATGGATGGCTACCTTTGTTTCAATATCTACAAGGGTTGGATGAAGAGCAACAGCCAAGTTGGCGGTTCAAGCAAAGAAGTATCGGCCAAGAGGAAGAGGGACAAGGACGAAGTCGAGGACGTGGACGAGGACTCCGAGTAAGGTGGCAGTGTTGTTGCTCATGGCATTTCTAAACTTCTAATGCAGTGTCTACCAGATTAGTTGCATAGTTTAATTTCAGGTGTGCTTAGTTTAATCTGAGGGGTCTGTTGTGCTAAGCCCCCAGCAGAACTATGTTATGTTTCTTCTCGTTACTTTAACTCTTCAGTATGCACATACTAGTACTAGTATTTCTTTAATAGAATTTAGCACCCCAATTAAGCACGTACTAGCTTTTTTAATAGTACTATATGCATAATTTGGCGATGAGCGCTCTCTATATGTACCACCTTTTTTTAAAATTTCAATTTTTGCTCCATGGCGCAATCCATCGATAGTGGAGTACTACTGTACAAAAGTATACATTTTTTAAAAGGCTAGCGTACTATTCATCACACACACACACACACACAACACACACACACACAGATATATATATATATATATATATATATATATATATATATATAGCCAGTTAAATTCTCAACCTAGAACGACGTGCATGCCATGTAGTAAACCGATCCGGAGGAAGTATAGTAAAAATGAGGTGATTTTACCCAGCGATCGGCGGGGGAGCATTGGCCTGTCATGTGGTCCCACGTGTCATGATGTACCAAGGCGATGCGCGTGTCCCTCTTGAGGCAGAAGCAATACTAGTACGTGGTTTGAGATGATGTCGAACCGAAGTGTGAAATAATGGTTGCTTCGTTCGTCTGGGAAGGTGCGGCATTGTGATTTGACGTCTCATTGCTCATTACTAACACTGGGCCGGTACGAGTGGGGTGCGTCCCCCCTGCTGTTCTGCACTGTTATTTGGTGCTTGACACGTCGACCCGGTTGCTATATGTCCCACATGTCGGTGACAGGAAGTACATAATTCATGAAAGGGAGCGTCGACGGAGGAGTATACTACAGAATTCATGAAAGGGAGCGACTTAGTTTTGGAAAAATCTGTTTTTACGGAGTACGTACCCACTAGGGTTTATAGGGCTCATCTAAAAAACATTCGTTTTTCCGTTTGATAAGTCTCAATTCTAGTACTATACTAGTAGTAGTAGTACCATTACATGTTGGATTTCGAGGTCCGTTAGATCACCCGACGCAAGCAGTGTCAAGAGGAAACTAACTAATGCATGTACAAGTTCATGGAAATTTAGTGGTCATTCATGCATTCATTCTAATTAATGCCTCGGTAAACATAACTTCTTGAGAAAAACGAGCGTACTGTGCAAACTACGAAATTAATTCGACCACTCACCGTCTACCTTGGTTCGAGAGATTTTGAAATTGAGCCATAAACTGGAAAGGAGGGAGTAGTAACTTTTGTCTCTATTACTATTTGTGGCCTTGTATAGATGCAAGATGTATTTTTTTATAGTGGCCTTTCATAAGTAAATAGAGGGAGTACAAACCAAAGTACGTAGTAGGGACGAGGAGTAAACGGAGGGAGTAGTAAAATTTTCTCCTCGTGCTGCGAGCCACCGCGCACATGGGCGAGGGAGCGGGCGTAAGGCGTCTGTAGTACTCCAGCTTCACCTCATCCTGCGAGCCACCGCGCCTGGGCGGGGAGACGGCGTACTAAGCAAGCTTCTCCTCGTTCTGTGAGTTGATGGGACACATCAAAAGTACTCCAGTGTATAGAGCCTTGCCTCTAAGGTAGGCCCCACATGGTTTGCCTCTTTTTTTAATTTAACATAACGCGTCAAGTCGCAATTTGTTTGTTCACCCGTGGTAGACGATCCTCCCTCCACCAAGTGGACAACCAGTACACGTGCCAAATTACCACGTGGGCTGCCTTTTTTGTACAGAAATGAGCTCCACCATGTACCCGCGCGGGTGTGGTTGGGAAAGAGACGGGAGTACGTGCGCCGTGCGTGCACCTCTTCTCTTCGTGCACGTCCCCCACCTATGTGGGTGTGTGTGAGAGAGATACAAACCTAGACATAATGCGCCGTCCATCCCCATGCCTCCGCCCAGTCCGACCACCAGTCACCACCACGGCACCACGCCCACTCCTCCTCACCTTATCTCTCATATTTCTCCCTCCATTTTTATATACAAGGGGCCACTATCAAAATTACAATTTGCAGATATACAAGGCCACTAACACTAATCGATGCAATATTAATGGTGTTTGCCTCGTGGTACTAGCAAAGGAGGACATTAAATATCCCTTGCATGCATGCGGGAGTTTGTAAAAAAAATGCATCTTGATGTTCCGTGCAATGCACGTGCATCTTGCTAGTCCATGAAAACAACACATGGCAAAATTCCACGGTGAACGAGGGATTTGAATCTGTTGGGAGGGGCTGTTTGAAAATATTGGCGACCCTTCTGTACACCGGTGCCTTTGCCACCGATGAACGAGGAACGCTCGGGTGCTCATCTTTGTCATGCATCCTCCAGTACAAGACGTTGGAGACGAGCTCGCACGAGCTGAGTTTTTTTGTCCCACAACGCCGCCCGAGCCGCCCGCAGACCGACCGGCGACCCGCAAATTATGCCATCCAACCGTAGCCGCACACATTATGACAGAAACTCAACCAACCGGACGAAATTCACGCAAACACGTTGACAAACTGATACTCATCCACGCAACCACCCGAGTATTTCATATAAACAACGACGGAAATCATATAAAATACCAGATTTTCACACAAACATGACGGATTTCATTACATTCGAATGAACTACGCAGTTGAAAGTGCAACTATCCCTAGGTGGTTTTGGTAATTCATAACAACATATAGCTCATTGAGCTAATGCTATTCCAAGACAAATATTTCAGGAAAGCTCAATGAATGGCATGGCATGGATGATGAAAGTGGACCCCTCAAAATATTAAGGACAAAGGATTGGCTCCAGCTCAAAAGCTCAAGACTCTACATTTTACATTCTAGTGATCCAAGATCACATTGAGTCTATAGGAAAAGCCAATACTATCAAGGAGGGATGAGGTGTTGCTTAATGAGTTTCTTACTCTACAGTGCTTAGTGATATGCCCAAAACCCTCAACTACTTTCTCACATCCACATATGACCTAAACCTAAAGTCAAACTCGGCCCTACCGATTCTTTCTATCCGGCGCCACCGAGTTCAAATGTCATAGCCACCGCCACAAACCCTAGGCAAATAGGTCTCACCGATAGGGATCTCGGTCTCACCAAGATGGGATTGGAATCTCTCTGTTTCCCTTCGTAACGTTTCGGTCTAACCGAAGTGAGTGATCGGTCCCACCGAGATTGCAATGTAAACTCTCTGTTTCCCTTTCGTAACATTTCGGTCTCACCGAAAAGAGCGAATCGGTCCCATCGAGTTTACACGACCAACTCTCCGGTTAGCTAATTACCAAAATTGGTCTCACCGAAGTTTGTGTAGTCGGTCTCACCGAGATTACGTTATTCCTAACCCTAACCATATCGGTCCTACCGAGTTGCATGTCGGCCCCAATCAAAACCCTAACGGTCACTAGGTTTACTAAATCGGTCTGACCGAGTTTTATGATTTGGTCCTACCGAGTTTACTAAATTGTGTGTAACGGTTAGATTTTGTGTGGAGGCTATATATACCCCTCCACCTCCTCTTCATTCGTGGAGAGAGCCATCAAAACAAACCTACACTTCCAACTTACCAGTTGTGCGAGAGAACCACCTACTCATGTGTTGAGGCCAAGATATTCCATTCCAACCATATGAATCTTGATCTCTAGCCTCCCCCAAGTTGCTTTCCACTCAAATCTTCTTTCCACCAAATCCAAATCCTATGAGAGAGAGTTGAGTGTTGGGGAGACTATCATTTGAAGCACAAGAGCAAGGAGTTCATCATCAACACACCATTTGTTACTTCTTGGAGAGTGGTGTCTCCTAGATTGGCTAGGTGTCACTTGGGAGCCTCCGACAAGATTGTGGAGTTGAACCAAGGAGTTCTTAAGGGCAAGGAGATCTCCTACTTCGTGAAGATCTACCGCTAGTGAGGCAAGTCCTTCGTGGGCGACGGCCATGGTGGGATAGACAAGGTTGCTTCTTCGTGGACCCTTTGTGGGTGGAGCCCTCCGTGGACTCGCGCAACCGTTACCCTACGTGGGTTGAAGTCTCCATCAACGCGGATGTACGATAGCACCACCTATCGGAACCACGACAAAAACATCCGTGTCTCCAATTGCGTTTCAATCCTCCAAACCCTGCCCTTTACATTCTTGCAAGTTGCATGCTTTATTTTCCGCTGCCTATATACTCTTTGCATGCTTGCTTGAATTGCGTGATGATTGCTTGAATTGTTCAAAGATAGCTAAAATCTGCCAAAGTCTAAAATTGGGAAAAGGTTAAGTTTTTAATTGGTCAAGTAGTCTAATCACCCCCCCTCTAGACATACTTCAAGGTCCTACATCGGTGCTAGTTCTGGACAGCACATGTATATAATACATGGACTAAATGGTCGCCCGCCGATCGATTTGTGTTCCTCATGTCCGGCAGCACGATCACCGGACTGCCCGGAGCCCTGGAGGTATATGCTTCAGCACAAAGGACGGCTCGCTTCCCCACTGCCCAACTGATATCATTGGCTGGTGCCAACGATGATGGTGGCCGGCACCGGTTCGAGTTCATCACCGGCCACTACTTCGCCATGGCCGGCACCGGCTCGAGTTCATCCTAACATTAACCTCTTCCGTGGAGCCCATGCGGGGTCGACGAAGGTCCTCACAACAAAAGGATCCGGCAAGACACCTGCTGTGTACGCCGGCGTCGCCTCCGCGGTGGCCTTCATGGGACCCAAGCGGCTGCGGCCTCCCGTGTTATACTTCTCCTCGATGATGGCGGCGGACGCGAGGCGCGGCCACCGACTCGCTCTCCGTGCACCCGGCTTCGCCGCTGCTTGCATGGCGGCGCCGCCGCATGGGAGTCTCAGCCACGTAAACGGGAGACGCGGGTACGAGGCGGCGGCGTGGACGGCAGCAACGACGCCTGCGCCGCTCCTTGTCGGCGGCGAAGTTGTTGAACCGCTACCGGCTTAGCGGCAGCTCGCGACGTCGAGCGAGGGGAGGGAGGTGGATCAGCGAGCTGCATAGCTCGTATCCGGCAGGCTAACCAGCCGACTTGGATGCGGAATAACTACTCTTCGTAAGCCATTGTAAGAGTGGACAAAATGGTGGTGGAGATAGGGGAGCGGCGGAGGTGTGCGATTTTTGGCCGGCGTTTGGCCTCGTTTAAATAGGAGATTAAATAGACAGCGGACGGGAGGAGCTCGGCCGGTGTTGTGTTTAACACCGGCCCGGTCATGAACGGACGTGTGTCCAGAGTGGTTTTCTCGGCTTCCACACGGGCGGGTTTCATGGAGGCGTTTGAATGCGGCACGGAGGCGTGTTCAGCCGGGCGTGCATGAGTGGCGCCCTCGACTCTGACCTAGGACACCGCGCCGTTCTTCCACTAACGTGTGGGCTCTTTGGGTGCATGGCCTGCATGTCAGTGACCCAACGCAGGCAGTGCATAGCAGAGGAACCTTTGGTGGGCCAGGGCGGTCAGAAGCGGGCATTTCATAACCGATGATTGTTCATTGAGTGTGACGTCATCTTTTTCATGTAGTTAAGCGTGTGTCTTGCGTCGTGTGCTGTGTGCATGCAGGCGTGCGAGTGTTGCGTGCGTGCAAGGGTGCGTTCAGTGTTGCATGCATGGGTGCGTACGATGCAAGGGTGCGTTCGATGTTGCATGCATGGGTGCGTATAAGGCCTGCATTCGTGAGTGCATGTGTATCGCGTGTGTTGCACGCCAAAGGCATGCGTGCGTGTGTACGTTATGTGTACGTGTCAGTGTTGCACGCCTACATGCGTGCGTGTCTTGCGTGCGTGCATGTGTACGTGCGGGGTGAGGCTACACGTCAGTCGACTGGCTTTTTCATCTCTGGTCATTAGATTTTCCAGCCGTTGGATACGAAATCAAGGGCCTCCAGTTTATCATCAAACTCCATCCCCCCTGAGCCGCCAGCCACCACCGGCCGAACCACCCGCCTCCGCCGCCCGCGGCCGGCCCTCCCTCCCCGAAACCACTCCCCACCGCCGGTCCGCCGCCGCACCTTCGAGAGAGTGGGCCAGCATATATGATCTTGAGATTTTATGAAGTCACCATAGGTGCCTCGTAGTCGAGTGGAACGTCTCCTCCCACTGAACGTACATCGCCGGAAAATACTAAAAACAACACAATGTAAATGCGAGCACCGGTACTTTAACCTTGGAGGGCTCGAGAAACCCCCGGCCTCTAACCACCCAACCACTGGTTGGTTAGCACGACAAACTGTATGTGGTGACCGTGATGAGCTTATTCTGAAGTCCAGTGACCATATCGTGCTTTCGCTTCAAATACAATGACCGTAAGTGTCGTCAACAAAATACGGAGCACGCATCAAATGCAAGGTTCGTCAGTGTCATCAAAAAAATATGGAGACGTATCGTGAGCTAGATACCGTTGTACTATTGCATATCCTTATTTTCTTAGTGGCCGATTGCGTGTGTGGTGTGGTGGGCACATCATTTCTAGTTGTGGTGGGTGAACATGAAGACTCATGGGTCGGTTCCAACCTGCGCCACATATAGGTTGGACCGAGACGTGTTATACGGAGACCCATGTGGAGGACTCGGCGTACAACACGAAGCCACCAGAGTCGTGGAGGACTCTATCTCCACTGGTGATAAGCCGGCTATATATGATTTGTAACCCTAGGCCCTTAGTACGTTATACAAGCTTGGGGGCTAGTTCGTCGATAGTATACACACACGCACAATGCCTGGTATTCACGTGTACTTTGTACACACCCCTAACACTAATATACAATACCAGGAGTAGGCTCTTTCTTCAACTGCAAGGGTCCGATCCGAACTAAGGTAAAACTTTGCCTCGTATTACCATCCAGCCTAACAGCCAGGGATATCCTACCGATGTAGCGACCCGACCCGAAAACGGTCAAGTCTCTGTGTAGCTGTACCATCCCAAGATCATGCTGGCACACACAGTACATTGATGCAAAGATTCAAAGTTCAATCACACCTGAATTTATTACACGATTCTCATATCGAGTCTTTATTACAAGATAATAAATTTGGCCGAAGGCCAACTCATGAGAAATAAACTAAATAAAGCTGCGGAAGCGTAGACAATAGCGAGTCCATCCGACTCCATAGGGCAATCGCCAAGCGTGGATCGTAGCCTCACTCCCCGATCGGGAAAACTCCTCTGCAACATAAGATGTTGCAGCCGTGTAGGTCAGCATTTTGAATATGCCGGCAAGTCAAAGAGAGAACAACAGTAAAAATTACTAACACTATATGCAATTTGGCTGTGGGGCTCTAAGTTTCAATGTTTTTGCGAAAAAGCCAGTTTTTCCCTACAACAAGGACTTGTTTGCGAATACTACAAAATGTTGGTAGTTATTGAGATGGTTCCGCCAACCAATGTCTCATTCCCAATTATTAAATAACCCCCTCAATTAATTTATTAATTTTGGTGTTGAGATATCCGAAATACTCCAAGTTCCAGAGGCTCAAATTGTCCGTAACCGGGGACATGGCTAACCGATTAGATCTTCACTCTGCAGAGGTTTGTGCACTTTACCCGTAAGAATCGTTCCCTCCTTTAAGTCTTCGCACTTCCTGGTGTTTGAAGACGGGACGAACGAAACAGGGTCTTCCGAAGAGTTCCTCTGGGCCACTGCCGGTACCCATCCAATCCTACCGTTCTTCTACATCTCGTAGCACCGTCCGGCCAGAGTCACACCTAGGGTCGACCAAGCCAGAGCCCATAATGGCTTGCGGCTGCACAGGTAAGCTTCCGGTCAATGGGGTATCCATCCATCTCTTCGTGGCTGGGTGAAGCTTTCAAGATGTCATGGCGCTTCTCCATGCATCCCGCCATCCGCTGGTTTTCTCCAGGTGCCCACAACCGTCCTCCACCCAAAGAGTGAATTTTGAAGTCCATCTTGAGCTTGAAGTCATGGGGTTGTCATCTTCTTGACTCTCGCATCTCCCTTATGAATCACTCAACCAACCCCTTCTACGAGCATAGCAAAATAAACTACTTCGTCCCCGGTCATGGTAACAAGGGGATTGGTTTCATCCTACCTCATGATACTAGTCAAGAACATAACTTAAAATTCTCCCATCAAGTGCATGGTGGGGAGGTATAATTCTAATGCAATAAAATCATAGGTATTGTAAAAGTAAACATGGTCAAATGACTTTCCTTGCTGACGGTCTTCGAAAGTTAGGGACTCGTGATAGCAGGCTTCGCACTCCGGAAATTCTACCGAATTAAACAATAGCACAAATAAGTATGGCACAATATAACATCACAGCAAGTTGGAAGTAAAACACCCAAGCACTCAACCAAAATCCAAAGAAAACTCGGAGAAGGCAAATCAATGTTTTCACCACATCAAACAACAACTAAGAACTAGTTTTACACAACTAAAACTTTTCCTAACAGAACCTAAGCATGGGTTTTGCTAACAAACAGAAGAGAAAACATCATGCGAACTAGGAGCAAAAAGAATCACATCAAAAGCTATTATAGAACTCCTATCATGCCTATAACAATCCTAGCAAAGAAAAATAAAATAAAATTTTTATTTATTGTAAATAAAAGTTCATCCTCTGTAGCTACAGAAACTAATCTAAATTAACTATAACATAGGGAAAATAAAAATTATTTGCTAAATAAAACAATAGGAAAATAGTAGCTAATTAAATAAACAAGAAACACATGATTTTGATTAAAACTATTTTTTTATTAAACCTAAAATACCCAAATAAATTCCTACGGTTAGGCAAGGTCAAAACAAAGTAGTGACGAAAAGAATCACTAAAATAAAATAATCCTAACTCATTTTATAGCAGAAATACTAATCTGTCTAAAACTAAATTAAAACAATTTCTAATAATTTAAACATGGCCAAACATATTTTCTACAGAAACTACAACAAATTTGCAAACTAACAAAAAAGAATCAATTAAAAATATTAAGTAACCTAAAAAGATATGAATTTTACAAAACTGGAACTATTCTGTTAAAACAGAAACGAAAAAAATAACTAAAAAGAAAACTAGTGCTAATGGGCCTATCTAACGCTCAGGCGTTTTATAACTAACGCACGCCCGAGAAAATAAACCGATCGGCCGGTCTAACTAACCGCTAACTAAACCAAAATAAACCGAAACTAAACCGGGCTTTTTAAAATAAAACCTACCCCTTCACTAGTTCTAATCTAGGCCCTAGATGCTAGATCGGACGGTGGGGGGCGTCTCCGGCGACTCACCGCGGTGGCGACGACGGCGACGGACGAGGCGGCTTGGGCGACGACGGCGCGGTGGCTCCGTGGTCCGGGCGACGGCGGAGGCGTCCGGGCGAAGTGAGCGAGGGGGAGGTCGGGGTGGAGTCGGTGGAGCTCGGGGAGTCGGGACAGGCGGGACAGAGCAATGGCTGGCGGGCGCGGCTGGCTTCGGCGAGGGATTGCGAGGTGGAGTGGTTAGGCGAGGGGGAAAGTGGGGGAACGGGTCGAGGGGGGCGCGGTATTTATAGAGGCGGCCAGCTTGGAGGAGGGGGCGGATCGGGGGAGGATCCCGCGATCTTCGGGATTCCGGTGGCAGCGGCGTCGCGGGTTGGCGTGGAGAGGAAGAAGAAGGGGGTGGGGTCCGCGTGTCAGCGAGAGGGAGAGGAGGGGGAACCGGTCGGGCGACCGAGGGGAAAGGGGTTGGCCAAGGCGCTGGGAGGTCGGCTCAGGCGCGTGGGCCGGGTCGGCTGGCCCGCCCAGTGGGCTGCCTCACTGGCTGGGCAGTTGTTCGGCTGGTGCCTGGGGTTTTTCTTTTCTCTTTTTTTTTGAATTAGAGAGAGAGAGAGAGAAAATATATTAAATATATATATATTTTATATAGGACATATATATATCAAAATTATCAGGGGAGTATTCCCTACAATTTGAACATTTTTCCAGGGGCAAAACTCAAACTTAAAAAAAACAATTTTCTAGAATCCCAAATAAAAATCAAATTTGAATTCAAACTTTTTGGCAAAGTTTTTCATCTGACATTTTTGGAGTGTCATGTTTACTCCTCTCATACTTTTTCTCAAGTATTTGTCAGGCATTGTTTTGAAATAAATTTCAACTGCCAATTTGAATTCAAATTCCAACAAACTCAAAAACCTCTGAAATACTTCAAATGTCACTCAATTCAAACAGTAATGCATAGATGCTTAGCTATAATTGTAAAACATTCCAAATGGGAAATTTGGGATGTTACAAACCTACCCACCTTAAGATGAATCTCGCCCTCGAGATTCGGGTTGGCTAGCAAATAGGTGCGGGTGGTCTCGGCGGAGGTCTTCTTCTCGCTCCCAGGTGGCTTCCTTCTCGGAATGATGACTCCACAACACCTTGCAAAACTTGATGATCTTGCTGCGGGTGACTCATTTCAGTCTCGAGAATTCGGACGAAGTTTCTCCTCATAAGTCGAGATCACTTTGTCGAGTTGTATGGCCTCTAGGGGCACCTTGTGTCTCTCAACGGATTATCGGCCATGTCGGCATGGCATTTCTTCACTGAGAAACATGGAAGACATCATGAACTCTGCACAATCCTTCCGCAATTCCAACTTGTAAGCAACTTCTCCACGACGTTCGAGGATTTTGTAGGGGCCAATGAACCGGGGTGCTAACTTTCATTTGACACCGAACCTCTTGATTCCCCGAAGTGGGGACACACGAAGATATGCCCGGTCTCCCGCTTCGTAAGTTACTTCCTTGCGTTCTTGTCGGCATAACTCTTACGCCTCGATCGAGCTACCTTGAGTCTATCTCGAATCAGCTTGACTTTCTCTTCGGAATCTCTGATAAGATCGGGACCGAAAAGTTTTCGATCTCCAACACCATCCCACAGCAATGGTGTTGTGCACCTCCTTCCGTATAGAGCTTCGAAAGGGGCCATCTTCAGACTGGTCTGGTAACTGTTATTATACGAGAACTCCGCGTATGGAAAATTATCATCCCAGCTAGACCCATAGTCTAGCGCACAAGCTCTCAACATGTCCTCCAGGATCTGGTTGACTCTCTCGGTCTGTCCATCTGTCTGCGGATGAAAAGCTGTACTGAACTCCAGCCTCGTACCCAAAGTTTCATGCAACTGATTCCAAAACTTTGAGATAAAATGTGTTCCTCTATCTGACACGATACTCCTCGGAACTCCATGCAAACATACGATCCTGGTCATGTATATCTTGGCTAACTTAGCGCTGGTATAGGTAGTCTTCACGGGAATGAAATGAGCTACCTTGGTCAATCGATCAACCACTACCCGGATGGAGTCATAACACGAACGGGTCTGGGTAATCCTGTGATAAAATCCATTCCAAGTTTTTCCCATTTCCACTCGGGAATCGGCAAAGGTTGAAGTAACCCTGCTGGCTTCTGATGTTCCGCCTTTACTCATTGGCAAACATCGCATACTGCTACGTACTCGGCAATATCCTTCTTCATACATGTCCACCAGAAACTTTCCTTCAAATCCAGATACATCTTGGTGTTACCGGGGTGAATCGAGTACGGTGAATCATGAGCCTCCTGAAGAATTAGCTTCCTGAGTTCGGGATCATTGGGCACATAAATACGTTCCTCGAACCATATAGCTCCGTGTTCATCCTTACGAAACCCTTTAGCTTTTCCTTCATTCATCCTTTTCTTTATCTCATCAATTTCCTTGTCCGACTTCTGGGCTTCACGAATTCTTTTCGGCCAAAGTGGACTGAACTTCCAGAGCTGCAACATATCCTCTCGGAACTATCTCCAGTCGGAGATCTCTGAGGTCATCGACTAACTCCTGGGGTAATCCTCCCGCTATAAGAGTATTCACATAACTCTTACAGCTCAAAGCATCTGCTACAACATTAGCCTTCCCTGGATGGTAATGCAATCTCATGTCATAGTCCTTGATTAATTCTAGCCATCTCCTCTGCCTGAGGTTCAACTCTTTCTGCGTGAAAATATACTTCAAGCTCTTATGATCTGTGTAAACATCGCAACGGTTTCCGATAAGGAAATGTCTCCAGGTCTTGAGTGCATGCACTACGGCTGCTAACTCCAAATCATGTGTGGCATAATTCATCTCGTGAGGTCGTAGCTCTCTGGAGGTATAAGCTATAACTTTTCCTTCCTGCATGAGTACTCCTCCGAGTCCTTGACGAGAAGCGTCACAATATACCTGATAATCCTTGTGTATGTCCGGCAAAATCAGTACTGGGGCTGTAACCAAACGTTTCTTCAATTCCTGAAAACTGGCTTCACAATCCTCGGTCTAGATGTACTTGGCGTCCTTCTTCAACAACTCAGTCATGGGCTTCGCAATCTTCGAGAAATTCTCAATAAACCTCCGATAATATCCTGCGAGTCCGAGAAAACTGCGGATCTCCTTGACTGAGGTGGGTGAAAGCCAATCGGTGACTGATACAACCTTGGCGGGGTCAACTGCTATTCCTTCTCCTGAAATAACATGTCCGAGGAATCCGACTTCCTTCAGCCAAAATTCACATTTGCTGAACTTGGCATACAATCGATGTTCTCGGAGTTTCTCGTAACTAGACGCAAATGTTCCTTATGCTCTTCCTCGCTCTTGGAGAAAATCAGTATATCATCGATGAACACCACAACAAACTTGTCCAGATATTCCATAAATACCTTTGTTCATCAAATTCATGAAGTATGCAGGGCATTAGTCAATCCGAATGACATGACGGTATACTCATATAAACCATACCGGTGGTAAATGCTGTTTTGGGTATATCCTTTTCACGGATCTTCAACTGATGATACCCTGATCGAAGATCGATCTTGGAGAATACCTTGGCTCCAACTAACTGATCAAATAGATCATTAATCATCGGCAGAGGGTACTTGTTCTTGATGGTCACGTCGTTCAACGAACGATAATCCACAACCATTCTCAGGGTTCCAACCTTCTTCTCTACCAAAAGAACTGGGGCTCCCCAAGGTGACGAGCTTGGCCGAATATATCCCTTCTCCAATAGCTCATTAATTTGATTCTTGGTCTCTTCCAAATCGTTCGGGGGCATCCGATAGGGTCTCTTGGATATTGGGGCTGTGCCGGGCAATAACTCAATCAGAAATTCAATGTCTCTGTCCGGTGGCATTCCTGGTAATTCCTCCGGAAACACATCGGGAAAATCTTGTACTACTGGCACTTCCTCCTGAACAACTCCCGTGAGGGAATTCACCTGATTCTTCATCGGGATACGTCTGGATACATACTTGATCCTCTTCTGCTCCAGAGTGGTGAGCAGAATCGTCTTGCGGGCACAATCTAAGTTTCCTTCAGACTTTGTCAACCAATCCATGCCTAGGATTACATCCAAGGTCTGGGTTTCCAATACTATGAGGTCTGCGGGAAATTTATGGTTTCCGATGTTGAGGGTTGCATGACAGCCTAAGCATGCCATCATTTCTCCTCCTGCGGAACTGACGTGAAGAGGGCTTCTAAGGGTTCTAGTGGGTAACCCGTACTTTTCCACAACTACCCTTGATATAAATGAATGCGTTGCACCAGAATCAAAGAGTACCAATACTGGATGTGAATTTAATAAAAACTTACCAACCACAGGTGTTCTGGCTGATCATAGACGTCCTCTACGTCAATGTGGTTCACCTGAGCACGAGGAAAAGGGTTGGGCTTCTTTGCTGAGCTTCCATTGCCGTTCCCATTCCTCTGCTTGGCCTCCGGGCAGTCGGTGGCATAGTGCCCTGTTTTCTGGCACTTGAAACAGGTGATGTGACTCAGATCTTTCTGAACCGGGGCAGGACGATGCTGGTTACCATTGCCGTTTCCATTGCCTGTCTTGTTGTCGGGGTTGCGGTTATTCCCGTTTCCTCCATGGTTATATCCTCCATGATTATGTCCTCCATGGGTGTGATGGGTATGCCCTCCCGAGTATGGGGCATAACGGGCTTCGCTGAGCTCGAGTTGTACTTCCCGCCATACTTCCGCTTGCGTTATCAATCTGCTGCTGCTTGCCTTCAAGTATGGTGGCCTTGTCTACCAGCTCCCGGTAGTTGTTGAAGGTAGCCACCATAAGCTGCATACCCAGCTCGTCATTGAGTCCTCGAGAAACTTTTCCTGCTTTGGCAAAGATCTGTGGCCACATCATCCGGGGCATAGCGAGCTAACTTGCTGAACTCATCCACGTACTGCCCCACAGTACGGTTCCCCTGGTGTAAGTTGCGGAACTCATGCTTCTTCAGACTCATGGCTCTAGCTGATACACATGAGCGGTGCGGAAAGCCTGCTGGAACTGATCCCACGTGATGGTGGCGATGGGATAAGTGGCGGTGTAGTTCTCCCACCAAGAGGCTGCAGGTCCATCAAGTTGATGTGCGGCAAAGCGCACCTTCTCTGCATCTGTGCATCCAGCGGTGGCTAACTCCCTTCCGACCTTGCGGAGCCAATCATCGGCCACAATCGGCTCAGTGCTGCTAGAGAACACTAGCGGATTCAGCCTTAGGAAGCGGGTCAAGTTGTCAACAGGGGGTGGCGGCGGTGGATTGTTGTTGTTGTTGTTCTGGTTCTGGATGAGCATCTGCATAAGGGCATTCTGCTGCTGGATCAGCTGGGTGAGCTCCGGCGGAAAGTTGAGACCGGGGTCACGTCTCGGAGGCATCTGGTGTTTTGGAGTGGATGAGAAAATTAGAATAGAACAAGGGTCTAATGAGAAAATATCACTACCCATATGAATGCACAATCATAATCACACCAATCATTTATTCAATCAAACATGGTTCAATCTCGGATTACAAATTTCACGACTAATCGAAAATAACGGCCTAACTGATCGACGGAAAAATAAAGTAACATGGCGGTCGACTAAATGTCTTCATCAATTATCCTTGCGTCCTCCGGTGTGGCGTCCTCTGGTGCGGTGCCTCCTCTTGCGGCTTTCTTCAGTGGAGCTCTCTTCATAATCCTGGTCATTGCTCACGAGGGGTCCGTTATCTCCACTCGGAAAAAGGTCTTCTCCCAAGTCCATCTTCTCCTCTAATGCGGCAACATCCATCTTCAGCTTGTCGACTCTCTCCATGAAATCCTTGATTTCTTCTTTATGATCAAGGAAGTCTGTGTGTGCTCTCTCCTCCAGTTCCAGTTCACGGAACAATAGCCTCCTGTGTACCTTCGAGTTACGGCGAGTTTGGATCTCCCGTTTCCTGAGGAGACACTCCAAGTCTTGGACATATAAGAGAATGGACTCGTCCTCTACGGTACGGATGATATCTCCATTCCTAGCTCTGCGAGAAATCATGGCGAGGTCTGATGGGTCGAGCTCGGTCCTGTACTCTTCTCGGAGATGTCCAAGTGCACGATAAATCGCCATGTCTGTTCCGAGGATCCAATTGAAATCGGTAAACTCAAAGTCAATGGGCTCAATGTCCTCCGAAGGTCCTCCTGGAATGTGCACCTCAATCCTGTAGCGGGTATCCGTCGGAAGTGCATTGGTAGGCTTCCCGGTGATTGAGGGCAGAGCAATCTTCAGCTTCTTCACGATCTGAACCAGCTTCTTGCCGAGAGGCATCGTCTCATCTGGCTGGCAAAACTCTGGTAGCAGAACTGGGGTGAATTCGGCGGCCATCTAGAATGTGTGCGAGCCACCGCCAGCTTCACCTCATCCTACGAGCCACCGCGCCCGTGGGCGGGGGAGACGGCGTACTAAGCAAGTTTCTCCTTGTTCTGCGAGTTGAAGGGACACATCAAAAGTACTCCAGTGTATAGAGCCTTGCCTCTAAGGTAGGCCCCACATGGTTTGCCTCTTTTTTTTTTAAATTTAACATAACGCGTCAAGTCGCAATTTGTTTGTTCACCCGTGGTAGACGATCCTCCCTCCACCAAGTGGACAGCCAATACATGTGCCAAATTACCACGTGGGCTGCCTTTTTTGTACAGAAATGAACTCCACCATGTACCCGCGCGGGTGTGGTTGGGAAAGAGACGGGAGTACGTGCGCCGTGCGTGCACCTCTTCTCTTCGTGCACGTCCCCCACCTACGTGGGTGTGTGTGAGAGAGATACAAACCTAGACATAATGCGCCGTCCATCCCCATGCCTCCGCCTTGATCCGACCACCAGTCACCACCATGGCACCACGCCCACTCCTCCTCACCTTATCTCTCATATTTCTCCCTCCATTTTTATATACAAGGGCCACCATAAAAATTACAATTTGCAGATATACAAGGCCACTAACACTAATCGATGCAATATTAATGGTGTTTGCCTCGTGGTACTAGCAAAGGAGGACATTAAATATCCCTTGCATGCATGCGGGAGTTTGTAAAAAAAAATGCATCTTGACGTTCCGTGCAATGTACGTGCATCTTGCTAGTCCATGAAAACAACACATGGCAAAATTCCACGGTGAACGAGGGAGTTGAATCTGTTGGGAGGGGCTGTTTGAAAATATTGGCGACCCTTCTGTCCACCGGTGCCTTTGCCACCGATGAACGAGGAACGGCTCGGGTGCTCATGCTGTCATGCATCCTCCTGCGCGCACGTTGGAGACGAGCTCGCACGAGCTGAGTTTTTTTGTCCCACAACGCCGCCCGAGCCGCCCGCAGACCGACTGACGACCCGCAAATTATGCCATCCAACCGTAGCCGCACACATTATGACAGAAACTCAACCAACCGGACGAAATTCACGCAAACACGTAGACAAACTGATACTCATTCACGCAACCACCGGAGTATTTCATATAAACAACGACGGAAATCATATAAAATACCGGATTTTCACACAAACATGACGGATTTCATTACATTCAAATGAACTACGCAGTTGAAAGTGCAACTATCCCTAGGTGGTTTTGGTAATTCATAACAACATATAGCTCATTGAGCTAATGCTATTCCAAGACAAATATTTCAGGAAAGCTCAATGAATGGCATGGCATGGATGATGAAAGTGGACCCCTCAAAATATTAAGGACAAAGGATTGGCTCAAGATCAAAAGCTCAAGACTCTACATTTTACATTCTAGTGATCCAAGATCACATTGAGTCTATAGGAAAAGCCAATACTATCAAGGAGGGATGAGGTGTTGCTTAATGAGTTTCTTACTCTACAGTGCTTAGTGATATGCTCCAAAACCCTCAACTACTTTATCACATCCACATATGACCTAAACCTAAAGTCAAACTCGGCCCTACCGATTCTTTCTATCCGGCGCCACCGAGTTCAAATGTCATAGCCACTGCCACAAACCCTAGGCAAATAGGTCTCACCGATAGGGATCTCGGTCTCACCAAGATGGGATTGGAATCTCTCTGTTGCCCTTCGTAACATTTCGGTCTAACCGAAGTGAGTGATCGGTCCCACCGAGATTGCAATGTAAACTCTCTGTTTCCCTTTCGTAACATTTCGGTCTCACCGAAAAGAGCGAATCGGTCCCATCGAGTTTACCTGACCAACTCTCTGGTTAGCTAATTACCAAAATTGGTCTCACCGAGTTTGTGTAGTCGGTCTCACCGAGATTACGTTATGCCCTAACCCTAACCATATCGGTCCTACCGAGTTGCATGTCAGTGCCACCGAAAACCCTAACGATCACTAGGTTTACTAAATCGGTCTGACCGAGTTTTATGATTTGGTCCTACCGAGTTTGCTAAATTGTGTGTAACGGTTAGATTTTGTGTGGAGGCTATATATACCCCTCCACCTCCTCTTCATTCGTGGAGAGAGCCATCAGAACAAACCTACACTTCCAACTTACCAGTTCTGAGATAGAACCACCTACTCATGTGTTGTGGCGAAGATATTCCATTCCAACCATATGAATCTTGATCTCTAGCCTCCCCCAAGTTGCTTTCCACTCAAATCTTCTTTCCACCAAATCCAAATCCTATGAGAGAGAGTTGAGTGTTGGGGAGACTATCATTTGAAGCACAAGAGCAAGGAGTTCATCATCAACACACCATTTGTTACTTCTTGGAGAGTGGTGTCTCCTAGATTGGCTAGGTGTCACTTGGGAGCCTCCGACAAGATTGTGGAGTTGAACCAAGGAGTTTGTAAGGGCAAGGAGATCGCCTACTTCGTGAAGATCTACCGCTAGTGAGGCAAGTCCTTCGTGGGCGACGGCCATGGTGGGATAGACAAGGTTGCTTCTTCGTGGACCCTTTGTGGGTGGAGCCCTCCGTGGACTCGCGCAACCGTTACCCTACGTGGGTTGAAGTCTCTATCAACGTGGATGTACGATAGCACCACCTATCGGAACCACGACAAAAACATCCGTGTCTCCAATTGCGTTCCAATCCTCCAAACCCTGCCCTTTACATTCTTGCAAGTTGCATGCTTTATTTTCCGCTGCCTATATACTCTTTGCATGCTTGCTTGAATTGCGTGATGATTGCTTGAATTGTTCAAAGATAGCTAAAATCTGCCAAAGTCTAAAATTGGGAAAAGGTTAAGTTTTTAATTGGTCAAGTAGTCTAATCACCCCCCCTCTAGACATACTTCAAGGTCCTACATCGGTGCTAGTTCTGGACAGCACATGTATATAATACATGGACTAAATGGTCGCCCGCCGATCGATTTGTGTTCCTCATGTCCGGCAGCACGATCACCGGACTGCCAGGAGCCCTGGAGGTATATGCTTCAGCACAAAGGACGGCTCGCTTCCCCATTGCCCAACTGATATCATTGGCTGGTGCCAAAGATGATGGTGGCCGGCACCGGTCCGAGTTCATCACCGGCCACAACTTCGCCATGGCCGGCACCGGCTCGAGTTCATCCTAACATTAACCTCTTCCGTGGAGCCCATGCGGGTCGTGAAAGGTCCTCACAACAAAAGGATCCGGCAAGACACCTGCTGTATGCATGGCGTCGCCTCCGCGGTGGCCTTCATGGGACCCAAGCGGCGGCGGCCTCCCGTGTTCTACTTCTCCTCGATGATGGCGGCGGACGCGGAGGCGCTGGCCACCGACTCGTCGCTCTCCGTGCACCCGGCTTCTGTCGCTGCTTGCATGGCGCGGCCGCCGGCATGGGAGTCTCGGCCACAGAAACGGGAGATGCGAGACGAGGCGGCGGCGTGGACGGCAGCAATGACGCCCGTGCGCCGCTCCTAGTCGAGCTGGCTCGAGCGGCGAAGTTCTTGAACTGCGCGCCCGGCTTAGCGGCGGCTCGCGACGTCGAGCGAGGGGAGGGAGGTGGATCAGCGAGCTGCATAGCTCGTATCCGGCAGGCTAACCAGCCGACTTGGATGCGGAATAACTACTCTTCGTAAGCCATTGTAAGAGTGGACAAAATGGTGGTGGAGATAGGGGAGCGGCGGAGGTGTGCGATTTTTGGCCGGCGTTTGGCCTCGTTTAAATAGGAGATTAAATAGACAGCGGACGGTAGGAGCTCGGCCGGCGTTGCGTTTAACACCGGCCCGGTCATGAACGGACGTGTGTCCGGAGTGGTTTTCTCGGCTTCCACACGGGCGGGTTTCATGGAGGCGTTTGAATGCGGCACGGAGGCGTGTTCAGCCGGCGTGCATGAGTGGCGCCCTCGACTCTGACCTAGGACACCGCGATGTTCTTCCACTGACGTGTGTGCTCTTTGGGTGCATGGCCTGCATGTCAGTGACCCAACGCAGGCAGTGCATAGCAGAGGAACCTTTGGTGGGCCAGGGCGGTCAGAAGCGGGCATTTCATAACCGATGATTGTTCATTGAGTGTGACGTCATCTTTTTTCATGTAGTTAAGCGTGTGTCTTGCGTCGTGTGCTGTGTGCATGCAGGCGTGCGAGTGTTGCGTGCGTGCAAGGGTGCGTTTCAGTGTTGCATGCATGGGTGCGTACGTGCAAGGGTGCGTTCGGTGTTGCATGCATGGGTGCGTATGTGCTTACATTCGTGAGTGCATGTATGCGTGTCGGTGTTGCACGCCCGGCATGCGTGCGTGTATGCGTTATATGCGTGTCAGTGTTGCACGCCTACATGCGTGCGTGTCTTGCGTGCGTGCATGTGTACGGGGGTGAGGCTACACGTCAGTCGACTGACTTTTTCATCTCTGGTCATTAGATTTTCCAGCCGTTGGATACGAAATCAAGGGCCTCCAGTTTATCATCAAACTCCACCCCCCCGAGCCGCCAGCCACCACTGGCCGAACCACCCGCCGCCGCCGCCCGCGGCCAGCCCGCCCTCCCCGAAACCACTCCCCACCGCCGGTCCGACGCCGCACCTTCGAGAGAGTGGGCCAGCATATATGATCTTGAGATTTTACGAAGTCACCATATGTGCCTCGTAGTCGAGTGGAACGTCTCCTCCCACTGAACGTACATCGCCAGAAAATACTAAAATTAACACAAGATAAATGCGAGCACCAGGACTTTAACCTTGGTGGGCTCGAGAAACCACTGTCCTCTAACCGTCCAACCACATGTTGGTTAGCACGACAAACTGTATGTGGTGACCGTGATGAGCTTATTCTGAAGTCCAGTGACCATATCGTGCTTTCGCTTCAAATACAATGACCGTAAGTGTCGTCAAAAAAATACGGAGCACGCATCAAATGCAAGGTCCGTCAGTGTCATCAAAAAAATATGGAGACGTATCGTGAGCTAGATACCGTTGTACTATTGTATATGCTTATTTTCTTAGTGCCCGATTGCGTGTGTGGTGTGGTGGGCACATCATTTCTAGTTGTGGTGGGTCAACATGAAGACTCATGGGTCGGTTCCAACCTGCGCCACATATAGGTTGGACCGAGACGTGTTATACGGAGACCCATGTGGAGGACTCGGCGTACAACACGAAGCCACCAGAGTCGTCGAGGACTCTATCTCCACTGGTGATAAGCCGACTATATATGATTTGTAACCCTAGGCCCTTAGTACGTTATACAAGCTTGGGGGCTAGTTCGTCGATAGTATACACACACGCACAATGCCTGGTATTCACGTGTACTTTGTACACACCCCTAACACTAATATACAATACCAGGAGTAGGCTCTTTCTTCAATTGCAAGGGTCCGATCCGAACTAGGGTAAAACTTTGCCTCGTATTACCATCCAGCCTAACAGCCAGGGATATCCTACCAATGTAGCGACCCGGCCCGAAAACGGTCAAGTCTCTGTGTAGCTGTACCATCCCAAGATCATGCTGGCACACACAGTACATTGATGCAAAGATCAAAGTTCAATCACACCTGAATTTATTACACGATTCTCATAACGAGTCTTTATTACAAGATAATAAATTCGGCCGAAGGCCAACTCATGAGAAATAAACTAAATAAAGCTGTGGAAGCATAAACAATAGCGAGTCCATCCGACTCCATAGGGCAATTGCCAAGCGTGGATCGTAGCCTCACTCCTGATCGGAAAACTCCTCTGCAACATAAGACGTTGCAGCCGTGTAGGTCAGCATTTTGAATATGCCGGCAAGTCAAAGAGAGAACAACAGTAAAATTACTAACACTATATGCAATTTGGCTGTGGGGCTCTAAGTTTCATTGTTTTTGCGAAAAAGCCGCTTTTTCCTACAACAAGGACTTGTTTGAATACTACAAAATGTTGGTAGTTATTGAGATGGTTCCGCCAACCAATGTCTCATTCCCAATTATTAAATAACCCCTCAATTAATTTATTAATTTTGGTGTTGAGATATCCGAAATACTCCAAGTTCCAGAGGCTCAAATTATGCAGAATCGGGGACACGGCTAACCGATTAGATCTTCACTGCAGAGGTTTGTGCACTTTACCCGCAAGAATCATTCCCTCCTTTAAGTCTTCGCACTTCCTGGTGTTTGAAGGCGGACGAACGAAACAGGGTCTCATCAAGAGTTCCTCCGGGCCACCGCCAGTACCCATCCAATCCTACCGTTCTTCTACATCTCGTAGCACCGTCCGCCAGAGTCACACCTAGGGTCGACCAAGCCGAGCCCATAATGGCTTGCGGCTGCACGTAAGCTTCCGGTCAATGGGGTATCCATTCGTCTCTTCGTGGCTGGGTAAAGCTTTCCGCAAGATGTCATGGCGCTTCTCCATGCATCCCGCCAACCGCTGGTTTTCTCAGGTGCCGTCAACCGTCCTCCACCCAGTAGTGAATTTTGAAGTCCATCTTGAGCTTGAAGTCATGGGGTTGTCATCTTCTTGACTCTCGCATTTCCCTTATGAATCACTCAACCAACCCCGTCTACGAGCATAGCAAAAATAAACTACTTCGTCCCGGGTCATGGTAACAAGGGGGATTGGTTTCATCCTACCTCATGATACTACTCAAGAACATAACTTAAAATTCTCCTACTGCATGCATGGTGGGGAGGTATAATTCTAATGCAATAAAATCATAGGTATTGTAAAAGTAAACATGGTCAAATGACTTGCCTTGCTGACGGTCTTCAAAAGTTAGGGACTCGTGATAGCAGGCTTCGCACTCCGGAAATTCTACTGAATTAAACAATAGCACAAATAAGTATGGCACAATATAACATCACAGCAAGTTGGAAGTAAAACACCCAAGCACTCAACCAAAATCCAAAGAAAACTCGGAGAAGGCAAATCAATGTTTTCACCACATCAAACAACAACTAAGAACTAGTTTTACACAACTAAAACTTTTCCTAACAGAACCTAAGCATGGGTTTTGCTAACAAACAGAAGATAAAACATCATGCGAACTAGGAGCAAAAAGAATCACATCAAAAGCTATTATAGAACTCCTATCATGCCTATAACAATCCTAGCAAAGAAAAATAAAATAAAATTTTTATTTATTGTAAATAAAAGTTCATCCTCTGTAGCTACAGAAACTAATCTAAATTAACTATAACATAGGAAAAATAAAAATTATTTGCTAAATAAAACAATAGGAAAATAGTAGCTAATTAAATAAACAAGAAACACATGATTTTGATTAAAACTATTTTTTTATTAAATCTAAAATACCCAAATAAATTCCTACGGTTAGGCAAGGTCAAGACAAAGTAGTGAGAAAAAGAATCACTAAAATAAAATAATCCTAACTCATTTTATAGCAGAAATGCTAATCTGTCTAAAACTAAATTAAACAATTTCTAATAATTTAAACATGGCCAAACATATTTTCTACAAAAACTACAACAAATTTGCAAACTAACAAAAAAAGAATCGGTCCCGAGAAAAGATATGGATTTTACAAAACTGGAACTATTCTGTTAAAAACAGAAACGAAAAAAATAACTAAAAAGAAAACTAGTGCTAATGGGCCTATCTAGCATTTCGAGCGTTTTATAACTAACGGACGCCCGAGAAAATAAACCGATCGGCCGGTCTAACTAACCGCTAACTAAACCAAAATAAACCGAAACTAAACCGTGCTTTTTAAAATAAAACCTACCCCTTCACTAGATCTAATCTAGGCCCTAGATGCTAGATCCGACGGTGGGGGGCGTCTCCGGCGACTCACCGCGGTGGCGACGACGGCGACGTACGACGGCGGCTCGGGCGACGACGGCGCGGTGGCTCCGGTGGTCCGGCGACGGCGGAGGTGTCCGGCGGGCTTGAGCGAGGGGAGGTGGGGTGGAGTGGAGCCTGGGAGTCGGAGGCCAGGCGGGACAGGAGCAATAAGCGGGCGCAGCTGGGCTCCGGCGAGGATTGCGGCGAGGTGGAGGGTTAGGCGAGGAAAGTGGGGAACGGGTCGAGGGGCGCGGTATTTATAGGCGGCCAGCTTGGAGGAGGGGCGGATCGGGGAGGATCCGGAATCTTCGGGATTCCGGGCGGCGTCATGAGTTGGCGTGGAGAGGAAGAAGAAGGGGTGGGGTCAGCGTGTCGTGAGAGGGAGAGGAGGGGGAACCGGTCGGGCGACCGAGGGGAAAGGGGTTCGGGCGCGGCGGCTTGGGCAGGCCGGCTCGGGCGCTGGCTGGGCCGGTTGGCCTGGCCCGCTGGTGGGCTGCCTCGGCGCTGGCTGGGCCGGTTGGCCTGGCTGGCGCCTGGGGTTTTTCTTTTCTCTTTTTTTTTGAATTAGAGAGAGAGAGAGAGAGAAAATATATTAAATATATATATTTTATATAGGACATATATATATCAAAATTATCAGGGGAATATTCCCTACAATTTGAACATCTTTCCAGGGGCAAAACTCAAACTAAAAAAAACATTTTTCTAGAATCCCAAATAAAAATCAAATTTGAATTCAAACTTTTTGGCAAAGTTTTTCATCTGACATTTTTGGAGTGTCATGTTTACTCCTCTCATACTTTTTCTCAAGTATTTGTCAGGCATTGTTTTGAAATAAATTTCAACTGCCAATTTGAATTCAAATTCCAACAAACTCAAAAACCTCTAAAATACTTCAAATGTCACTCAATTCAAACAGTAATGCATAGATGCTTAGCTATAATTGTAAAACATTCCAAATGGGAAATTTGGGATGTTACAACCGAATGATATGATGAAATCATACCTGGCAACTACTATTAGAGAGGTGTGTCGGGGGGGGGGGGGGCAATGTGTGCGATGTGTGCGAGAGAGGCCTAAAGATAATGTGCGTGCGGGAGACACGTAGGCACATATATGTGCGTATAGAGGGCTAGTAGAGACCGTGCATGTGTATATATGCATGTGAGAGAAATAGTGTTTTCCAACCAAGATTAGTGAAAAGAGTGGTACATAGTAGTCAGAAAGAGGGATAGAGAAACAGAGAGAGCATGTGCGTGAGACACCCCGACACCCTGAGAGAGATTGTGAGCATGTGTGAAAGAGAAATGCCTATGCATATAAAGTGTGTGCACTTATGCGTTAGATAGAGAGATATCTACGTGTAAAAGGCGGTTCTACGCATTAAATTAAAATATAAATGGCATTATTATTTTTGGATGAGATCATGAATTTTGCAAAATTGCGTATGGACAAAAATCGGTCTATCAAACACCCATACTCTATTGAATTCTAGCATGTGCATGTGTTTATTTCATATTATCGATCCATAGAGTGAGAGCGGTTTGAAATACAGGCAATGGATGCTTTTGCAATTCATATATAAACATTAATTAGTGCACTCCATGTTGTTAGTGTGAAGCACTTTATACATTTGTCACTTGCATGGATACATTCCAAATTGCTAGCTACGAAATAAAATACATGTCGAATTCAACATAAAGGGGGTTTGAAGATTGAATTCATAGGAAGTGCATTCATCTATTTGAACCGAGATAATGGCATTTGTAAATCAGATGTAAAAGGGGGCATAAATCTTTGATGTGAGTTTGAACATGGTATATATATTCATACGCATATCTAACTTTTTTTTTGCAACCAAGGAGATTATACCGGGAACCATGCATGAACTAAGGTAAGTTGCATATTTTTTAATATATACTCGTGTACAATGTATATTAAAATGTACCCCATCCATTCCAAAATAATCGTAGCTTTAGGATTTTCAAGAGTAAAGATTTGTGAAGTTTGACAAATCCTGAAAGTTCTATTCAAGAGAACCGAAAACGTTAATGCTTCTGCTCCCAAATATTGAATGAAGCGCCAAATAGGCCTTTGGTCACCCGAAACCATGAGACTAATGTTTTGGTGGTAGGAAATTACTGTCTGACTCTGGCCCGTGTAGCCTATTGGCCCGATGTCCAAAGGTCTAAACCGGGGTAGGTTTGTAACTTCACCAAGACGCCAGTCTCAACCGCCTCCGAGAAGCATTCATACGCCGTGGGCGCCTAAACACCCAAGCGCTCGGCCGAAATCTATCCCGCCCACATTTGGGACACCTGACATGACTGTCCTACCCCCAACCCGCAATATGTCCGAAATTTTAGATGGGGGCAAAGTTTGTAACTTCCCCCAAATTTCAAACAAGCGCGTCTCAAACCGAAACATTGTTCCCCCTTAGTTCCCCGCCTCCCTCCGTTTCCCCATTCATACTTCGTGGGCGCGAAAACGCCCTCTCCGCCAGCCGCGAAACCCCAACCTCCTCCGTCCTCCACCCCATAGCGGCCAATCCACCGCCGCCCTCCTCCATCACGCCGGAGACAGTACCCCGACATCGTCGTCCAACGCAACCGCAACCGCAACGCCCTCAAGGACTTAGCAGCTGAAGCCGAGGCAGAGCTGCCTCCACGACGCCGACACCGACGTGCGCCGTACCAGAACCACTCCGACCACGCCGTCCTGCGCCTCACTGCTGCGGCTCCATTGTCGCAACCGTCCACCGCACCGGAGCTGTTCCCGCTACGCCGTCGTTTGCCACCTCGGATCTGCTTCCCCACCGCCGATAGACGGCCACCGCACCACACTCAACAACTTGGCCATGGGTTCGTCCAAGGCTGCACCGTCCTCTACAACTTCTGGTTTCCGGCGAACAACAAGATCGTCGGAAAAACAGAAGGAGGACACAACACTGCCAACAGAAAGAGGTACTCCTCTTCCCTTATTTGTGCAAATCTTACGTCTCCACTCACACCGTATTCATCCCACGAAAGAAACTAGTTGAGCGCTTCTTACTGCATCTTCTTCGTGATACTAAATGCACAAGGTTTCCTCCCTTTTACTATTTCACCTTTGCTAGAGGTCAGTAGCCCGCCTGGATTTCAATTCAGGGTCAGTCGAACCGCAATTAAAAGAAGCACCCGCTTAGGCGTGCGGAGCACCTAGTCCGCCCGTTCCCCAGGGAAGCGGCGCATCGGTGTCTATCATAGGGGTGTGGGGCGCAGGAGCTGCTTGCGCCCGATCTGGAGGTCGGCGGGGCTTGAATGGATGGCCGGGGGGCGGGCAAGCACGGCTTGGTGAGGTCGAGGGAGGGCGCAGGGGAGGAATCTTGGGCGGTGGTCGTTGGCGTTCGAGGAAGATCGTCAACACTGACTGGCTGGAGGTAGATGAAGGCGATCTCCCCGTTCTTTGTACATCGGACGGTGCAGAAAAAATGGACTAACCTATTTGCTTTCAGTCGACTGTTATTTTCATAGAATCCTGTAGTAATTGAGTGTGCCATGCATGTTGTAGAGCTGTCATATGTCTCCCGTCATTTATTTCTCACCGACCTGCTATCTGCTACCTTTACACTCTACTAATTGTGCACACACTTCACCCATACTCACACTATTGTTTTTTATGCATGGGTATTTCAGACTCTGACGCAGTGTTGATGAGTGCAGAAAAGAAAATACAGAAGTCGCTCCAGTGTAATTCGAAGATAAGCGATGAAGCGTTTCAACGCTCTAATGGGTGCGATGTCGTGATTGGAGACGATAAAAGTAGCTCTGCAGTTGATGATCTCAATTGCCACACACAACCATCCCAGGTGCTTGCTTTAACTTCGCGTTGTAAAATGTGGTTGCATGTTGCATATGGTGTCTAGCTTGTATTGCTTCCAATTTGGTTAAATTGCATCTGCTTTCTTTACACATTATACCTTTTATAATGACATGCCTTCCTGTTTTTGATACATACTACATATGTCTATTAACCATGTTCGTACATCAAACTAATGCTCTTTTGTATCCCTCTCAATCACTTACGATGAGACAGTCACCCGGGTGGGTTACTGTGAGACGCCCTACTCATTTAAAGAGTGCAGTGTCATCCTCCCCACATGATTCTCAAGAAACAGCAAGGCTAAATGAAGATAGTCAACGTAGCTCTCTAGTTGATCACCACAATTCCCCCACACCACCATCGCAGGTGCTTGCTCTTACTTGGCAGTGTGATACGTGGTTGCATGTTGCATATGGTGTCTACCTTGTAATGCTTCTAATTAGGGTAAATTGCATCAGCTTAGTTAACACATTATACCTGTGAATATGACATGCCTTCCTGTTTTTGGTACATACTACGTCTTTCTATTAACCATGTTCTTACATCAAACTACTTCTCTTGTGTATCCCTCATCAATGCTCCTAATTTGTTAAATTGCATCTCCTTAGCTTACACATTATAGATGTGAATATGACACGCCTTCCTGTTTTTGGTACATACTACATCTGCCTATCACACCATGTTCTTACATCAAACTACTGTTCTTGTGTATGCTGCGTCTATCGCTTATGATGAGACAAATCCGCAGCGTGGGTTAATATGAGACGCAATACTCTTATAAAGAATGCAATTTCATCCTCTCCACATGATTCTCAAGAAACAACAAGCCTAAATGAAGATATTGAGCGTTGCTCTGTGCACTGAAGACAGCACTTCCCCTACACCACCATCACAGTGCTTGCTCCAACTTCAGCAGTGTGATATGTGGTTGCATGTTGCATACGGTGTCTAGCTTGTAATGCTTCTAATTAGGGTAAATTGCATCTGCTTAGTTTACACACTATACCTGTGAATATGACATGCCTTCCTATTTTTGCTACACACTACATCTATGTGTTAACCTTGTTCTTACATGAAACTACCTCTCTTCTGTATCCTGCATCAATTACTTACGACGAGTCACCTTTATTCGTTGCATATTGCATATTATTTCTAGCCTATTTCCATGTATTGCTTCTAATTTGGTCAAATACATTTGTTAGGGCACCCTTTTAATTTGGCAGAGTGATATTGGTTTCATCTTTCATATGGTTTCTAGCTTGCATCGATTCTAACAAGTTCAAGCACCTTGTGCTTAGTTTACACTTTATACATCATACATGTCAATATGTCACGCCGTCCTATTTTCATACATATTCCATCCTCCTATCATGCGGCTGCCTTACATGAAAGTAGTGTTCGTCAGTATCATGCATCAATAAGTTCTAAAGAGCAAATTTTATTCCTTTTTCTTGTGGGTTTGACTTGACAAGGCAAAATCAATAAAGAGGAAGGAAAAGAGTTAGGAAGGCGATGATGGTGATCCTCTGCAGCAACGTAAACGGAGCATCTGTACCGATTCTCCTTGTACTGATAGTGCATTACATGGTCCAAGTCTCCGCTCCCCTACTCCACCATCCAAGGTGCTTGCTCTAACTTGGCAGTGTGATATCTGGTTGCAAGTTGCATATGGTGTCTAGCTCGTATTGCTCCTAATTAGTGAAAACTGCATCTGCTTAGCTTACACATGATACATGTGAATATGACACGCTTTCCTGTTTTTGGTACATACTATATCATCTATCACACCATGTTCTTACATGAAACTACTCTTCTTGTGTATCCTGCATCAGTCACTTATGATGGGACACCTTTAAGTTGGCAGTGTGATATTGGTTTGCGTCTTGAATATGATTTCTAGCATGTATTGCTTCTAGTTTGATGAATGCCACCTATGACGAGACAGTTTTAACTTGGCAGAGTGATATTGATTGCACCTTCCATATGGTGTCTTGCAGTGTTTCTAATTTGTTGAAGTGCCTTATGCTTAGTTCACACATCATAAGTGTGAATATGTCAAGCCATCCATTTTTTCATACATATTTCATCCTCGTATCATGACTTTGCCTTTCATCGAGTAGTGTTACAAGATTATCATGCATGAATGAGTTACGAAAGAGCGAATGATATTCCTTTTTCTTGTCGGTATGACCTCACAATGCAAAATCAATAAAGCTGAAGGAAATTGGCAAGGCATTGGATGATGGTGGTCCTTCCGAGCAACTGAAACAGAGGTTCTCTACAGATTCTACTCCGCCATCCTCCCAACAAGATTCGTAAGACAACGCAAGGCTAGACAGTCAACGTAGCTGTGTAGATGATGAGCACATCTCCCTGAATCCACCATAACAGGTGCTTGCTCTAACTTGGCACTATTATATGTGGTTCCATCTTGCGTATGATGTCTAGCTTGTATTGCTTCTAACTTTGTTGAACTGCATCTGCTTACTTTACACATAATGCCTGTGAATATGACTTGTGTTCCTGTTTCTACATCAGACTACTATTCTTGCATATCCCGCATCAGTCACTTATGATAAGGCACCTTTAAGTCGCCATTTGTGATATTGGTTGTGTCTTGCATATGATTTCTAGCATATACTGCTTCTAATTTGTTGAAACGCCATACAGTTTGAACTTGGCAGAGTGATATTGGTTGCATCTTTCATATGGTGTCTAGCTTCCAGTGCTTCTAATTTGCTGAAATGCCTTCTGCTTAGTTACCACATCATAGGTGTGAATATGTCACACCATCCTGTTTTTCATACATATTCCATCCTCGCATCATGTGTTTGCCTTTCATCCGAGTAGTGTTCGTCAGTATCATGCATGAATGAGTTCTGAAGAGCGAATTTTATTCCTTTTTCTTATCGGTTTGGCTTCACAATGCAAAATCATTACAGCTGAAAGAAATTAGTCCGGCAGTGGATGATGGTGGTCCTTCGGAGCAACTCAAACAGGGGGTCTCTACAGATTCTACTCCGCCATCCTCCCAGCAAGATTCGCAAGACAACACAAGACTGGACAGTCAACGTAGCTGTGTAGATGATGAGCACATCTCCCCTACTCCACCATCACAGGTGCTTGCTCTAACTTGACACTATTATATGTGGTTGCATGTTGCGTATGATGTCTAGCTTGTATCGCTTCGAACTTGAATTGCATCTGCTTACTTTACACATAATGCCTGTGAATATGACACGTGTTCCTGTTTCTAGAACATACGTGTACACGATCAGCACATCTCCCCTACTCCACCATTACAGGTGCTTGCTCTTACTTGGAACTGTTATACGTGGTTGCGTTTTCCGTATGATGTCTAGTTTGTATTACTGTGATTATGTTGAATTGCATCTGCGTAGCTTACAACTTATACCTGCAACGATCACTTACCCATAAGATACAGATTAACTTGGGACTGTGATGTAGGTTGCATCTTGCATTGTCTTCTAGCTTGTATCGCTTCTAATTTCTTGAAATGGCACTTCTGACGAGACACTTTTTACGATAGAGTGATATTGGTTGCATGTTCATATGGTGCCTAGCTTTCATTTCTTCTAATTTTGTTGAAATGCCTTCCGCTTACTGTTTTTTCATACATATTCCATCCTCCTATCGTACGTGTGAATATGAAACGCTGTCTTTTTTGTATATATTCCATCCTCCTGCGCTTGCCTTACATCAAAGTAGTGTTAAATACGTATCATGCATCCACCAGTTATGCAGAGCTAATTTTATTCATCTTCTTGTGGTTTTGACTTCATAAGGCAATATCAGAAAATAGGAAGGAAAAGAGTAAGTTAGGGGATGTTGGTGGTACTCCGCACCGACGCAAACAGAGACTCTCTAGATTTACCACTGCTACTGCTAATGAAGTTGAAGTCCCAAGTCTACATGATGAATTCATCTCCTGCACTCCACCATCGTAGGTGCTTGCTCTAAGTTGACAGTGTGATAATTGGTTTCATGTTGCATATGTTGTCTAGCCTGTATTTCTTCTATTTTGATTAAATTGCACCTGTTGAGTTTATACGTTATACATGTGCATATGACATGGCTTTCTGTGTCTAGAATACACTGCATCTATCTATCATACCATCTTCTTCCATCAAAGTACTGCTGTTGTGTATCCCGCTTTAGTAACTCATGATTGGACGCTTTTAACATGGCAATTTGATAGTGGTTGCATCTTGCATTGATTTCTACGTTGTACCGCTTCTAATTTTTTGAATTGCCACTTATGACAAGACACTTTTAACTTGGCAGAGTAATATTGGTTGCATCTTTCGTATGGTGTCTAGCTTGCATTACTTCTATTTTCTTGAAAATCCTTCTGCTTAGTTTGCACATCGTAGTTGTGAATATGTCATGCCGTCCTGTTTTTCTTACATATTCCATCCTCATACGGTTGTCTTACATCAAAGTATTGCTTATGCGTATCATGCATCAATGAGTTCTGAAGAGTGATTTTATTCTTCTGTGTTGTGGGTACAACTTGACATGGCAAATTCAAAAAAGAGCAAGGAAAATAATATAGTAGGGAGTGTTGTTACTCGTCGGGTGAAACGGAAAAGGCTCTGCCGTCGAGATTCTGCTGGTACTTATAGTGCAGTAGAAGGTCCAAGTCCACCGGCTAAATCTACAAACACAGTATCACCTGCTCCACCATCCGCTTCAACTGTACCAGCGTCTCAACCAGTTACTCGTTCGTTTGCTCCGGAACTGGCCAGTTCCCAAGCTGCCTTCACACCTAACACTACTTCCGAAGCACTGTTGACACAACAGGACTTGGCAAGATCAGATGAACCTCATTAGCATCAACACCAAGACGGTACCTGACCGAGTCAAGTTGCGATTGCATGCTCCTTTATATGTACTCTCACGGTTTGATGTACACTAACACTTTCCATATTCGTTGTTGAACTAGCACCACGGTAAGCGGAAACAGACATCAGGGATAATGCTTGACAGATTAACAAAATCTAAAGGAGGAAGAATGGAGATCCATTTTGAGGCAGGTTTAAAAAGGACACGTGATGCTATAGAGTCAGCCAACTTAGTATCAGAGGCAGCCGTTGCCGTTAGGTGTCATGCGTGTATCCTCCCAACGTGGATCCAGTACAGGAATGAGAAAGACAATACCCCGTTTAACACCTTCCTTGACCATTTATCTGTAAGTAATGTTATTCATCGCAATTAGTAATATTGTCTTGCTCTGTCCCATACTTTCTAGCTTCCTCCTAATAAGACTCACATTCTTTATTCAATGAGATGAGGTTCAAGTTGGATCCAAAGATGATGCAACTAAACAAGCATGCACTCATGTTTTCGATGCGCTTTCTGCTGACGATGTCGGTACCACCTTAGAAAATCTCACTTTGAAGGCAAGGCTAACAATGAAATCGCCCAAACATCTCCAGTGGAATATATTACAGACGAAGACTGGACAGCCCTCGTTAAACACTGGACTAATCCAAAGTATCAGGTAGGCTATATGTATTTGATCAGACCACATATTGAACTTGTATTTATGTATGTGCCTTACAAGTGTATTTTCTTCTAGGCTAACTGTTTGAAGAACAAAACCAACCGTTCTAAAGTGAAATTCCAATAGACAACAGGATCTCGTAGCAATATTGCACAATTCGAGGCTCTTGTAAATAGCTGCTACTTCCTTCTTTTTTTGTGCCATATTATCGTATCTATATTGACTTGTTCCAAATACAGCGGAAAGCCCGTGCGGACCAAAAAGAACCTGAACCGAATGCAGTGCAAAATCCTCAAGGATTGCCACACCAGCAAGATGAAGGGCATGAGCACACCAGTTCAAGCCGCTGTTGTAAGTCCTTACTCCTCCTGCCTTGAACTGATTGGTACTGTGATGTGTTCATTTAACTACTTGGTTTGCAGCCAGTGTCGGTTACTCTGTTCACTTTATACATAGTTGTCTTAACGTATCATTTCACCTTACATGGTTTAAAAGAGATGAAGGATATTCTTTTGGTCTTGATCTGTAATCTAGTTGTTATGTTCACGTGCACACACAATGATAAAATAGCTTTGTTTGTTTTATATCTGTTTGCCCATGATATGAATGATGTCATACTATGTTCATCCTACTTTAAACCATGTCTCTTTATCCTTAGATGTCAACGAATGTGAGGAAATAGACAATACAGTAGGCATGCTACATGGACATATGTTCCAAAAGTGATTTTATTATGTAGTTGGCACTACAATACATGCTAATGTATTACAGTAGTTCACTAGTAACCTACTTTGTTTGTTTTTGTCTCATTAGTAACTCACTAGTACACTAATCTACAAGTTCAAACTTTCAGGAAGCTATGGAACAAATGATTGAACAGCCACAACCACCTGAAGGTGACGAGGCTACTACAGGCACAATGTCACCTCTTACTGCAGTGCGTCAGTATCTCTCCACTAACAGTGCAAAAAGCACCTTCCTGCGTAATTCTGGGTTGGTTGTCAAGGTAACCTCGTCCAAATCGCCTACTGAACAAAATCTTCCTGCTAAATACTCGTTTTAGATAGGAATCTCGCTCATAGGCGGATTTTGCACTTGGGTCGTGAAGAACTGGCGTTTTTTGCGATTTTACTGCGTGAGTTGTTCGACCTGAACCTCCCCCTGTGCTAGGTTGAACTTCCCGCAACCTTGCCCAAATAGGGCTTGCTATATACCGTTGGAAAGCTATGGACACGAGTATCATGACCCAAGTTAAATTTTTCGCAAAATGTAAGCGGTTTAAGAGCAGTTTTGAAAACTGTTTTTTCTTCACACAAAAAACGTGAATCGTAATTTCGACCAAATTTCTAAATCGTTTATCGGAATGAGGCAAGTAATATGGCTTTGGAAAGCTACTGCAAAACCGCTCCTTCCACATGTTGAAAGTTTTCTCTAATTCCCTACGGTTAAAAGAGTAATTTAGAAAATCATAAAATTTCACAAACCGAATAGCCGAGTTCGTATTTCCGATGTCATTTTTAAACGGCTAAACCAATTGAGGCACATGATATGGCGTTGGAAAGCTTATGAAAATGCGCTACTTTTTCATGTAGAAAGTTTTTTCTAATTTGAACGGTTTAAAAGTGATTTAGAAAACGGTACAAGTTTCACCGAGTTCATATTTTCGATCTATTTTTTAACCCTATGTCTGAATGCAGCAAATGATATGGCGTTGGAAAGCTTGAGGAAATGCGAAACATTTTGGTATATATTATTTATCCCAATTCCTTACTGTTTTATGTCAGTTTTCAAAATAGCTAAAAACGTATTTTCGCTGTAATTTCCACAAACTTTATAGGAATGGGGCAAATAATATACTGTTGAAAAGCTAAGGAAAATGCGAAACTTTTCCATGTTGATGGTTTTCTGTGATTCCCTGCCGTTTTCATGTAATTTGGAAAATGGCGAGATCATTTGTTCTGCCTTTATCGCGAAACAGATCCTTCGAAAATGCACCACGTGAAGAACCTGAACTTCTCGGCATGTCTACTTGAACTTCACTCTGTTTTTCACGTGCTTCTTTTGCTCGTAGATCTCCATCCTTTGCTCGTAGCTCTCCATCCACTCACCGGAATTGAGCAAGTGATATATCGATTGGAAAGGCTGCGTAAACACGCAACTTTCCGTGTAGATCGTTTTTCATACCCGCGACGATTTTAATAGTTTTTCATCTGAAATTCATCCATTGTAGTAAATGAACTTCCTGGTGTTTTCAGTTGAACTTCTGTGACGTATTTTCATTTGTAATTTTCTCATCCGTCCGTCAGTGTTTACACAAATGATATTCCTTTTGTACAAATCTCTCTCACAATAATTTTTTTAACTTTCTCCGACGAAGGACTTGAACTTATAACAACAAAACTTTTAGCCTTTGATTTTCTATTCTTTTGGAATACAAAATGCACACCGTGTAGAACATGAACTTCTCACGGTTATCAACACGATCTTACATCGGTTATGTGAAAATATTTGAGTTTTTTATGAATTTTTAATCTGATTTTCTTAATCCTTTTTTTAGGAATTTTGAAGCGCTCTATTTTTAATAGTTGAACTTCTTGTTATTTTATTTTTGAATTTCTTGTTTCCATTCTTTAATAACGAGGGAAATCTGATTTTTCTATAATCATCGAACTTCTCCATCTTTTTAATATGGACTTCCAGGTTTTCTCTTAATCTTTTTTTATGAAATTTTGAAGCACTCTATTTTTAAAAGTTGAACTTCTTGTTATTTAATTTTTGAACTTCTTGTTTTCCATTCTTTAATAGCGAGGGAAATCTGAGTTTTCTATTATCATCGAACTTCTCCATCTTTCTAATTTGGACTTCCTGGTTTTATTTCTTTTAGTAACGGAAAAAATCCTACTTTTTGATAGACATCGAGCCGCTTCGTTAAATTTGAACTTCTAGGTTTATTTTAATAGAACTTCATTATGTCGAATAGAACTTATTGGTCTTATTCTTTAGTAACCGGAAAAAATTGAGTTTTTAAATAAATATCAAACTGCTCTGCTTTTAAAAATTGAACTTCTTGGTTTTATTATTTAGTAACAAGAAAAAACTGAGTTTTTAATATGCAATGAACTACTTCATTTTTTTAAATTGAACTTCTTGGTTTTTATCTTTAGTATTGGGGAAAAATGCCCAAAATACTTTCCCACTTGTATAGCCCACCACTTAATTAATGCGCGACCTGATGCGGGTCATATTGGATGATCAGCGAACCTAATTATATTCACCTGTAGCCAATGACCAATACATAATCTCAGAATCCTCACCCATCTCGGTTGATTAGATCTCCCTTTAATTCATATATGCTACTTCCAGTCAGGGCATAAGTGGAAACCCATTGATCTCGGGATCTGGACTCGAACTTAGAAGCTCTTCCTCTTTTAGCAACCGTATTGCTCCTCGCAATAAATATGGCTCAGGTGTTGGATCAATTGCTCCTGTTTAGGAAGGATGTCATGGGCCCCCAAGCATCCACTTAAATATGGTGAATGAAGAGAATTGGACCAGTCCTTGAATAGGAATGATGGGTATCCTTGTCATAGGGCTATGTTTACGCCGAGTCTAGTGGCACCCTTTAAAGTAGTCTGGCTGGATTGCTGCTGAATAGCTTGATGGGTTAGGGAAGATTGATAGGGAAAGAACCCTCGCCATCTGGAATCACTATCTTCCGTGGATGTCCTCGTTCTCCTTCTCTCATTTCTGTGATCGTATAAGCTAGATAGGCTTCTGTAGTTTCCGGGTTCTTTGGGTTCCATTTTTCTTTGCTTGATGCATATCTCACTCAATCCCTTGCTTTCGAGAATAGCATTTCCCTAGTGCTAGTTGTGGGTCGAGTTGATGAGATCGAAGTAGAATACTCGACTTCTCTAAGATGCCGAGGAGGAACAAAACATTCAAGCGAAGAGAGAAGCGGTGAGGATGGGACCCGGAAATGCATTCGATTTTCTCGAGTGAAGTAGTTGAAAATGTACCACCCTTTACGGGATCTTCTCCGGTGCACCAACCCTAGAATGTCATATTATGATGGCGCTGGAACTGGATCACTCCACTCCGGAGGCAAGTAAGCTTGCTCCTTACCGGCAGCGCTTGCCCGAGATAGGGCTTCATTGGTCTCTCTTTTTCACTATCACTGAAATCCACCTCCTCTTTAGAAAAATGAGAGCTGCTCTTTGGTAGTTTCGGTAGTCCCAAGTAAGCTATCAACTCTGGTGTCCAATCAGTTCTGAAGTCTGGCTTGTCATTGGAAAAGGTAGCAAAAAATATCGTATTAAGATGTCGGTAGTACAAAGCAAGCTACTTCGTCTGTTCACTCAATTGGCTCCCTAATCTTGCCTTTCAAAGAAAGGATAATGCGTAGGAGTGAAGCAGTTGACTACTTTGTCTTGAGGAGTTACATGCCGTACCACTGTGTAATACGATCGAGTTCTGCGGTCTCTGGTACATGTCGACCAATTATCCAAGGCGGTCCACCACATTATATGCTTCAATTTAGTGACGCAAGAAAAGGTGGGGGTTGTTTTACAATATGTACTGGGTTAGGTGTCTCGTTGTCAGTATGTATTTAACTAACGCAATCTGAGGACTAGTGGGCCCCCCGTCTATCTATTAGCCGTCTATCTATTAGACCTATCTAGAAGTAGAAGTTCGTTGCATTCCCGGAGATGTAGAATCGAGTGTTTAGCTTACCGGGCATTGTGCTAAGTTTGGATCCGATCAAACTTCTAAGTCCTAGGTTTTAATATACTTTGAACTTCTCTGTTATTTTTATCTGAACTTCATATCTTTTATTTTTTGAGTTAAATTTTTATTTTTTATTTTTAAATAAACATGATTTTGACTTTTTTTATTTTTGATCTTCATGGCCGATTCTTTAATTCCTTTTTTTAATTTCAACTTCTTCATTTTATTATTTAGTAACAACAAAACATCTAAGTTTTTTTTAACCTTTGAACTTCTCTCTTATTTTACTTTGAACTTCTTAGAGAAAAATATGGTTTTAAATAAGCAAACAATTTTCTAGGTTTTTACCTTTGAACTTCTAGGTTTTTTGACCTTCCCGGTTACTTCAAATTGAACTTCTAGGGTTTTCAAATTTTAACTTCTACGTTTTTTTGACCTTCTCGGTTATTGCAAATTGAACTTCTTGGGTTTTCAAAATCCATTTTTTATAAACCTTTTGAACCGCTCTGTTATTTTGGGTTGGCCTTCTCTCTTATTTTTTTGGAAACGAGGAAAAATCTTACTTTAACAGCTTTCCTCCGCGTCGAGCAAAAGCGGAGAAGTTAATTGGTTCGAAATAAAAAAAATTGAACTTCTAAATTTTTGTTTCATGAATTCTTTGGTAGCAATACATGAACTTCTTGACACGACAATTTTGAAGTTGCAAAACATGCACAAAAAAGAAGGGAAGATGTAAAATGAGTGTGCAAAAACTGTAGAAATTTGGGTATAATTTGAGCATAAGAATCGGTGGCAAAAGGCGGTCTTGGCGCTTACAAACAATATTCTCAAATGGCCTGGCCACACAGTAACTACATGCACCCAATCCTTTTACATAAAAAATGCACTAACTAGTGGCAGACTCATCCATCCATCTTCTCTCACGTTATCCACAAAGTGCTGATGCGTTATCTTCTCCATTCTTTTCTTCTTCTTCCCTGTATTCTCAAGCAAGCAACATATTGATTCAGAAAACAACCGTAATCGTGGCCAATTTTTTGGAGAAGCTTCCATGCATTCTTCTTTTCGCAGCTGGACTGTCCATCAGGAGAAGCTGACGTGCAAAGGTGGCCAATTTTCTGGTGGGATTCTGGAGTTGGGTTCTCATGTTGATGCACATGTAGCCACAGACGGAGTACTCATGACCTACCCAAGGCGCTGCCCGCGACCTTCCTAGGGTACTGCATGTGACCTTCCCAGGGCACTGCCTGTGACCTGCCCATGACGGTGCCGGACCTCGGATGGCGCTGGATCCAGGGACGACACATGCGTCAGATCCGCGCCGGCATGGTGCTTGCTGCCGTAGTGGATTCAAGGGGAGGGAGGCCACTGCCTCGGTAGATTCAGGGGGAGGGAGGGCGCCGCCGTGATGGATTCAGAGGGAGGGAGGTCGCCGCCGTGATGGATTCAGAGGGAGAAAGTCCACCACGGCGGTGGATTCAAGGGGAGGGAGGTGACAGCGGCTCGTGGTATCCGGGGATCGGCGAAAGCACGCCGGCATTCCGGAGCCGCGCTGCCATTTGGGAGGAGGGGAGGTGGCGCACCGGCCGCGGGGAAGGCGGGGAGGGGGCACGCCCGGCTGGGGAGGAGGAGTCTGCTGGCAGCGGGAAGGAGGGATGAGGCGCGCCGGGCTGGGGAGGAGGGAGTAGGGCGCCCGGCATGGGTGGAGGGGAGGTCGCGCGCCTGCCATGGGGGAGGAGGGAAGGTCGCGCGCCGGCCGTGGGGGTGAGGGTCGGGGATGGGGTGGGGGCCGACCGCTACCGGGGATGGGATGGGATGGGGAGGGGAGGAGGCGCGCCTGCCGCTAGGGAGGAAGGTGGGGGCGGCGGTGCTTGCTGCAGGGGAGGGAGGTGGTGGCGGCGGAGCCTGCAGCCTGGGAAGGAGACGAGGGGCGGGGATGGCGCAGCGCGGGCGTGGGGATAAGGTCGGGATGTTTTTTTTACTCTGTGTGTTCGGGAGTTCGGGAGGATATGTGTCGGCTCCTTATAGACGGGCGTTGTGATCCAAATAACTATTCTAATCCTGGGATTAGAATAGTGCTGTCCTATATATATATATCTATGTATATATATATGTGTGTGTATATATATATATATTCAAAGGTTTAACTCATGGAATGCTTTAATGATGATCACACTGGGCGCAACCGCTAATAAAGTGGCTGTGAACTAGAGGCCGAGCAGGTCGCCCGCCGTCGTCTTGAAGCTTGGGTGGCCGAAGTCGAGCAAGAGCTGTAGGATGCCATCCGCAAGTGCGAGACTTTGGAGGAGAAGACTTCGGCCCAGTCCTCTGAGCTTGCCAGGGCTCTCCGTGATGCCAAAGAGGCGCGGAGCGAGTCCCGGAGCACTTGCGAAGAGATCCATCAAGCGAGGTAGATAGCGGCTGGTAAGGCCTTTCTTTTGCAAAGTATCTTTGGGGGTCAGAGGTACGCTTTGCTCACATGAGTGTGGAGTTCTCCAGGCGCATTTCCGGATCTTCCGAAGAGTGTCGCCGATGCTGCACAGTTCTTCCGAGCCCAGGAGGGGGACTCGATGGAGAAGATGTTCTGGTCGCAATATCTTCCGCCGGAATAGCCACCACTTCTGAACGACCAGCTGAAGCAGCTGACAGAGCTTCATAGGGTGGCTGGCCTAGCCATGAAAGACTTAATAGTCCAACTCTGGATGGCCGAGCCTACTTCTAGCAGCTACTTCACCCTGGTTAAGCGGCTTGTCGACACCCGGCCACAGATTGAAGCTATAAAGCGCTGAGCATACATAGAGGGTACTCGGATGGCCTTCGCCCGCGTCAAGATGCAATGGACGAAGATGAAGGCCACCGAAGTAGCAACCGCAGGTCCGCCCGAAGGCAAAGTTCATCAGAAGCCGGAGAGTTACTTCGACGATGTCCTAGAAGGGGCCCGAATAGTAGACGACCAATGTTCTAAGGATATAATATTTGATTAAGTGTGTTCGGGTTGTACAAACTATGTGATGAATGCATGTTGTGATATATTTATGCTTACACCATTTGTTTCAAGCAATATTTCCTCCTGTGTGGCCGTTTATTGTTATATTTCTGAAAGTTGCCAGTTGTCGGCTTCAACCCCCATGTAGATGCTACAGGGGTGTTCGGCATAACGCGTGACCGCACTTTATCCAACGTCTTGGTATATAAAGGAGGTGTCCACGAGGCGAACCAGGCAATCAGACTATGCGGCTTTATTACTTTCACTTAGCCATAGGAGTTTGACTATGGAGCTAAGTACTAGTCCCTGGTGCGTGTGCGGTTATCCGGACTACGGTGCCTTTTCCAGCGGCTGGACGAAGACCAGCCTCTCGTATAACACTGGGTGAATCGCTAACGATATGTAGTATGATACTAAGTCACCGAATTGCCGAGCATATCTCGCCTATCATGACAGTCAATTTTTGGCTTTCTCTATGAGGTGCTTGACCGGATGAACCGGAAATACAATCGCAGTAGCTCTCCCTCTACTACCTTATCCGAACAAGCGAAACGTAAGGTGGTAAGCACAGGAGCCGGGCAACCCAACTATGGACCAAAGACATGATTCGGAGCCAATGCATATAATGCAATATCCAGGATGCCGAAGATTTCACTATAGGTGTTCGGACTTTGAAGTGTGCAGGGCCGAATACAACCCCTGGTATGAAGGCTGGACTAAAGCACTTGTGGCTGTCTGAAACAGGGAGTGAATATAGATGATACAATGAAAATAAAGTGAAGTCCAAACAAGAGTGGAGATCAACTGTTTCATTTATACCCTTATTAATACGTCGAACCAGGTTTTTACAGAGAATGCCATGAATATCTAGGCCATTTTACATGTCGAGAGTTTACACAAGGGAAAGTTTTACACAGGGCCTAAAATTAGTGGTTTGAAGATCGCAATGGTGCCCTGCCGCACGTCTGTGTCGTTTCTCCTTGGTGAAAAATCCTTTGAGAGGAGAAGTCGATGGCCATCTGCAAGAAAGAACGACCCAGAAAAGAGCCCTTGTACAACCGAATAGTAGGCAGGTTTTAATGAACCTGTCGTGGGAAAATATTAAGGTCCGAATAGGGTCAAGCTGTACAATAGACCTTTTCCGCGGTGTGCCTCCGACACTGCGAAATGTATTTTAAGTGTGTAATTATGTACGTGCGGTACGTGTGTCGCAACCTTATGGGGCGATCGGCGGAGGATGAACTGCTATTCGAGCTCCGGATCCGCCGAGCTATCGCTCTGTAATGTGGATCAGACTCTCTTAGCAGTGTCATGGGTTTTGGTGGCTGGTGAGATATTCGGCTTAATGAGGCCGATTTGTACCTCGGCTGCTAGGGCCACAGTGTGCTCCTCAGTACAGAGGGAGCGCACCATATTTCCATTTACGGTGATGACGCCGCGCGGTCCGAGCATTTTGAGCTTCAAATAAGCATAGTGTGGGACTGCATTAAAGCAGGCGAAAGCTGTTCGTCCAAGCAGTGCATGATGATCACTACGGAAAGGGACAATATCGAAGATCAATTGTTCACTTCGAAAGTTATCTGGAGAGCCGAATACTACTTCCAGTGTTAAGGAGCCCGTGTAGCGGGCCTCCATGTCGGGTATCACTCCTTCAAAGGTAGTGTTACTAAGCTTGATTCTTAATGGGTCGATACCCATCTTACAGACAGTGTCCTGATAGATCAAATTGAGACTGCTGCCGTCGTCCATAAAGACTCTAGTAAGATGGTATCCGTCGATGATGGGATCGAGGACCAGGGCCGTCGAACCTCCATGCCGGATATTGGTTGGGTGGTCCCTGCGATCAAAAGTGATCGAACAAGCCGACCATGGATTGAATTTTGAGGCGACATGCTCTACATTGTAGACGTCCCTTAATGCACGCTTGTGCTCCCTCTTGGGGATGTGGGTGACATATATCATGTTCACAGTTTTCACCTCGGGGGAAACTTCTTCTGTCCCCCTGTATTCGGTGGGTGGGGCTCATCATCGTCCTCTCTTTGAGGTCCTTTCCCCATATGTTTGGTATTTAATTTACTGGCCTGTTTGCAAACCCAGTAGTTTCTATTGGAGTGGTTGGCAGGCTTGTCAGGGGTGCCATGAACCTGGCGGGCTTATCCAGTATTTTTGCCAAATTGGATGGACCATCTCTATTTCCTTTGAACGGCTTCTTTCGTTGACCGGGTTTTGAGCCGCTGAATCCTGCGTTTACTGTCGTATCCTCGGTTTCCTTGTTGTTGTTCCGACACTTATTTTTGCTGCGTCGTGGCCTTCCATTGCCATCCCTGGCCTCGGAGGTCCTTGGGTCGCTGGTACTGTTGCTTCTATGAGCCATTCGTCGCGGACGCTGTGTTTGAATGTCGCTAAGGCTTCGGTGTCCGGACAGTCGACAATTTGGTTCTTTTTAATTAAGAACTGAGTCCAGAGTTTGCGGGCTGACTCTCCGGGTTGCTGGACTATGTGACTCAGGTCATCAGCGTCCGGTGGACGGACATAAGTGCCCTGAAAGTTGTCCCGAAAAGCGTCCTCTGAGTCCTCCCAACTACCAATGGAGTTCTCCGAGAGGCTATTCAACTAGTGGCGTTCTGGTCCTTTTAGCTTTAGGGGGAGGTATTTGATGGCGTGGAGATTGTCTCTGCAAGCCATGTGAATGTGGAGAAGAAAATATTCAATCCATATAGCGGGATCTGTCGTGCCATCGTAAGGCTCAATGTTTGCGGGTTTAAATCCTTCCGGAAACTGGTGCTGCATTACGTCATCGGTAAAGCACATGGGGTGTGCGGCACCTCTGTACCGGACAACATCGCGACGGAGTTCGGATGACATCTGTGTTCGGGGCTGACCCCGAATTTGATTATGTTTGTCGTGCCAGGCCTGATGGCCAGCATCTCGTGCTGGAGCGCGTCCTCTTGATCAATAGATTGATCAGGTCTGATCGGCTCTGTTGTTCTGGTCCTGACGTAGGTCATACGTTTAGCCCGGAGCTGCTGCTCCTTGCCTCTACGGCAAGGGGGCGCGGGATGGTATTCAGCGTAAGTAGCCGCTGAAGGAAATATGCCCTAGAGGCAATAATAAAGTTATTATTTATTTCCTCATATCATGATAAATGTTTATTATTCATGCTAGAATTGTATTAACCGGAAACATAATACATGTGTGAATACATAGACAAACATATAGTCACTAGTATGCCTCTACTTGACTAGCTCATTAATCAAAGATGGTTATGTTTCCTAACCATAGACATGTGTTGTTATTTGATTAATGGGATCACATCATTAGGAGAATGATGTGATTGACATGACCCATTCCGTTAGCCTAGCACTTGATCGTTTAGTATATTGCTATTGCTTTCTTCATGACTTATACATGTTCCGGTAACTATGAGATTATGCAACTCCGTTCTTTGGAGGAACACTTTGGTGCTACCAAACGTCACAACGTAATCGGGTGATTATAAAGGAGTACTACAGGTGTCTCCAAAGGTACATGTTGGGTTGGCGTATTTCGGGATTAGGTTTTGTCACTCCGATTGTCGGAGAGGTATCTCTAGGCCTTCTCGGTAATACACATCACATAAGCCTTGCAAGCATTGCAACTAATAAGTTAGTTGCGAGATGATGTATTACGGAACGAGTAAAGAGACTTGCCGGTAACGATATTGAACTAGGTATTGGATACCGACGATCGAATCTCGGGCAAGTAACATACCGATGACAAAGGGAACAACGTATATCGTTATGCGGTTTGACCGATAAAGATCTTCGTAGAATATGTAGGAACCAATATGGGCATCCAGGTGCCGCTATTGGTTATTGACCGAGAATAGTTCTAGGTCATGTCTACATAGTTCTCGAACCCGTAGGGTCCGCACGCTTAACGTTACGATGACAGTTTATTATGAGTTTATAAGTTTTGATGTGCGAAGTTTGTTCGAGTCCCGGATGTGATCACGGACATGACGAGGAGTCTCGAAATGGTCGAGACATAAAGATTGATATATTGGAAGCCTATATTTGGATATCGGAATGGTTCCGGTGAAATCGGGATTTCACCGAACAATGGGGTTACGGAACCTCCCGGGGATATTGGGCCTTAGTGGGCCATGAGGGAGAAGAGGAGGGCCGGCCAGGCAGGCCATGGGCCCCTCCCCTAGTCCGCATAGGACAAGGAGAGGGCGGCGCCCCTTCCGCTTTCCCCTCCCCCTTTCCTTCTCCAACAAGGCAAGAGGGGGGAGTCCTACTCCCGGTGGGAGTAGGACTCCTCCAGGCACACCCCTTGGGGGCCGGCCGCACCTCCCCCTTGCTCCTTTATATACGGGGGCAGGGGGGCACCCCATAACACACAAGTTGATCTGCGTGATCGTTCCTTAGCCGTGTGCGGTGCCCCCCTCCACCATATTCCACCTCGGTCATATCGTTGCAGAGTTTAGGCGAAGCCCTGCGCCGGTAGAGCATCATCATCGTCACCACGCCGTCGTGCTGACGGAGCTCATCCCCGACACTTTGCTGGATCGGAGTCCGGGGATCGTCATCGAGCTGAACTTGTGCTGAACTCGGAGGTGCCGTACGTTCAGTTCTTGGATCGGTCGGATTGTGAAGACGTACGACTACATCAACCGCGTTGTCATAACGCTTCCGCTTACGGTCTCACGAGTGCGTGGACAATACTCTCCTCTCGTTGCTATGCCATCACCATGATCTTGCGTGTGCGTGGGAATTTTTTGAAATTACTACGTTCCCCAACAATGATGGCATCCGAGCCTGGTTTTATGCGTTGATGTCATATGCACGAGTAGAACACAAGTGAGTTGTGGGCGATATAAGTCATACCGCTTACCAGCAGGTCATACTTTAGTTCAGCGGTATTGTGAGATGAAGCGGCCGGACCGACATTACGCAGACGCTTACGCGAGACTGGTTTCACCGCTTGAGCACTCGTTGCTTAAAGGTGACCGCGGGTGTCCGCCTCTCTCACTTTAGTTGAACCGAGTGTGGCTACGCCCGGTCCTTGCGAAGGTTAAAACATCACCAACTTGACAAACTATCGTTGTGGTTTTGATGCATAGGTAAGAACGGTTCTTGCTCAGCCCGTAGCAACCACGTAAAATTTGCAACAACAAAGTATAGGACGTCTAACTTGTTTTTGCAGGGAATGTTGTGATGTGATATGGTCAAGACGTGATGCTATATTTTATTGTATGAGATGATCATGTTTTGTAACCGAAGTTATCGGCAACTGGCAGGAGCCATATGGTTGTCGCTTTATTGTATGAAATGCAAAAGCCATGTAATTGCTTTTACTTTATCACTAAGCGGTAGCGATAGTCGTAGAAGCAATAGTTGGCGAGACGACAACGATGCTACGATGGAGATCAAGGTGTCGCGTCGGTGACGATGGTGATCACGACGGTGCTTCGGAGTTGGAGATCACAAGCACAAGATGATGATGGCCATATCATATCACTTATATTGATTGCATGTGATGTTTATCCTTTATGCATCTTATCTTGCTTTGATTGACGGTAGCATTTTAAGATGATCTCTCACTAAAAATTGTCAAGACGTGTTCTCCCTGAGTATGCACCGTTGCCAAAGTTCGTCGTGCCGAGACACCACGTGATGATCGGGTGTGATAAGCTCTACGTCCATCTACAACGGGTGCAAGCCAGTTTTGCACACGCAGAATACTCGGGTTAAACTTGACGAGCCTAGCATATGCAGATATGGCCTCGGAACACTGAGACCGAAAGGTCGGCGTGAATCATATAGTAGATATGATCAACATAGTGATGTTCACCATTGAAAACTACTCCATCTCACATGATGATCGGTTATGGTTTAGTTGATTTGGATCACGTAATCACTTAGATGACTAGAGAGATGTCTATCTAAGTGGGAGTTCTTAAGTAATATGATTAATTGAACTTAAATTTATCATGAACTTAGTACCTGATAGTATTTTGCTTGTCTATGTTTACTGTAGAAAGATGGCTCGTGTTGTTGTTCCGTTGAATTTTAATGCGTTCCTTGAGAAAGCAAAGTTGAAAGATGATGGTAGCAATTACACGGACTGGGTCCATAACTTGAGGATTATCCTCATTGCGGCACAGAAGAATTACATCCTGGAAGCACCGCTGGGTGCCAGGCCTGCTGCAGGAGCAACGCCAGAAGTTGTGGACATCTGGCAGAGCAAAGCTGATGACTACTCTATAGTTCAGTGTGCCATGCTTTACGGCTTAGAACCGGGTCTTCAACGACGTTTTGAACGTCATGGAGCATATGAGATGTTCCAAGAGTTGAAGTTAATATTTCAAGAAAATGCCGGATTGAGAGATATGAAGTCTCCAATAAGTTCTATAGCTGCAAGATGGAGGAGAATAGTTACAAGGTGAACATATACTCAAAATGTCCGGGTATAATAATCACTTGATTCAAGCTGGGAGTTAATCTTCCGGATGATAGTGTCATTGACAGAATTCTCCAATCACTGCCACCAAGCTACAAGAGCTTCGTGATGAACTATAATATGCAAGGGATGACCAAGACAATTCCCGAGCTCTTCGCAATGCTAAAAGCTGTGGAGGTAGAAATCAAGAAAGAGCATCAAGTGTTGATGGTCAACAAGACCACTAGTTTCAAGAAAAAGGGCAAAGGGAAGAAGAAGGAACTTCAAAAGAACAGCAAGAAAGTTGCTGCTCAAGAGAAGAAACCCAAGTCTGGACCTAAGCCTGAAACCGAGTGTTTCTACCGCAAACAAACTGGTCCTTTGGAAGCGGAACTGCCCCAAGTATTTGGCGAATAAGAAGGATAGCAAGGTGAACAAAGGTATATGTGATATACATGTTATTGATGTGTACCTTACTAGAGCTCGTAGTAGCACCTGGGTATTTGATACTGGTTCTGTTGCTAATATTTGCAACTCAAAACAGGGACTACGGAATAAGCGAGCACTGGCAAAGGATGAGGTGACGATGCGCGTGGGAAACGGTTCCAAAGTTGATGTGATCGCGTTCGGCACGCTACCTCTACATCTACCTTCGGGATTAGTTTTAGACCTTAATAATTGTTATTTGGTGCCAGCGTTGAGCATGAACATTATATCTGGATCTTGTTTGATGCGAGACGGTTATTCATTTAAATCAGAGAATAATGGTTGTTCTATTTATATGAGTAATATCTTTTATGGTCATGCACCCTTGAAGAGTGGTCTATTTTATTAAATCTCGATAGTAGTAATACACATATTCATAATGTCGAAGCCAAAAGATGCAGAGTTAATAATGATAGTGCAACTTATTTGTGGCACCGCCGTTTAGGTCATATCGGTTGTAAAACGCATGAAGAAACTCCATCTTGATGGACTTTTGGAATCACTTGATTATGAATCACTTGGTACTTATGAACCGTGCCTCATAGGCAAGATGACCAAAACACCGTTCTCCGGTTCTATGGAGAGAGCAACAGATTTGTTGGAAATCATACATACAGATGTATGTGGTCCGATGAATGTTGAAGCGCATGGCGGATATCGTTATTTTCTCACCTTCACAGATGATTTAAGCAGATATGGGTATATCTTCTTAATGAAGCATAAATATGAAACATTTGAAAAGTTCAAAGAATTTCAGAGTGAAGTTGAAAATCATCGTAACAAGAAAATAAAATTTCTACGATCTGATCGTGGAGGAGAATATTTGTCAGGACCCCGATTCCAAGTCACATCGACCTAGCTGGTAACACCTCATATCACTTTGTGGCCTCACGCACGGTATCCCCACGGGTGTCGCCTTACCATGGCCCGGGACCGTTTGCGCCTTTTGGCTCACGCATATGATAGTGTCGCTAGCATCCACATGACAAAGAACCCGGGCCGACATGGCTAGTCGTAAATCCAAAGCGGCGCTTAACCTATGGGGACAGGCATACATGAATCACTTGAGCATGTCGGTCATCAACGTGTGAACTCGGGCTGTAGCACTGGCTAACAGGACTCCGGTATCCCGGCTGTAGCAGGCTAGGCAGGACTCGAATATCACCGTGACATTTCCCGAGGGGACGGTATATAGGAACGAAATGAAACACATGCCGCCACCAAGTGTCCAAGCGAGTGCTGGGCTAGCAGGACTCGGTGAACTGGCTGTAGCGGACTACTATCGCTCGTAAGCACGAGACTACATTTCCCCATATGAGAGGCTGCCAAGGATAAACAACTAGTTTGTCGGATCCCACTCATACCAAGCATTTCAAACATACACGCATAATATGCCCGATATGAGTAAATACAACAAGGCATCACAACAAAACTCTACAACTCAAGTACTTTTATTTAAGAGGCTCGAGGAGCCATACATAACATATTCATACAGGTAGGGGTCACATGACCCAACACTCAAGTCATACAATCATACAAGCACATGCGGAAGCAAACTAGTCTCGAGTACAGACTCTAGAAAGAAAGAAAGCTTGTTGGAGCCTTTCTATCTACAATGGCCCTTCACAAGTCTTTAGATCGCCACCGGGTGGCTAGTTCACTCGTCAAGTCAACATCTACATAGAATCCGTCGGAGGGGTAGTATTGTCCTCTGGAAAACATTGATTAAGCAAACATGAGTACAAAAGTACTCAGCAAGTCTTACCACGTAATCCTATCATACATGCACATTCTCAAGAAGGAGGTGGAGTTATTTGCAACAAGCCAGCCTTTGACTCTTGGCTAAGCTATCCTCACGTAACACACTTTGTAAAGCATTTGTCGTACACGCAGTCCACTAATCACCATCACAATACTCCACCGTGGATCCTCTCTCGTCATCCCCGAGAGGGCCATCCACGATACTCACACTTATCTTGAGGCTTTTAGTAGTATCCATTTACTTGTCTATGGACTGATATAGGTAACCCAGAAGTCCTTCTCCGTGGACACGGCTATTCGAATAGATCATATTTAACCCTGCAGGGGTGTACTTCTTCACACACGCTCTCACCACTTACCGCCGTTTACACGACATGTACTCGGCAACCTTCAAGCGGAAGCCCAACGTGGGTGTCGGCCACAGCCTACCTAAACACTCAAGTCCCTAGTCCAGGTTTATCGCCTATTCGGGTTCCATCCGCAGGAGTCCGCCGAGGTTTCCCATACAACCCCGAACGATGTGTGCAGGGTTCCCGAGATACCAAACGGGCACTTTCGGTACCAGACCCGCGTGCCTACCGCAACACAACCCACCCCTAAGGTCAGCTATGCGGCGGCCCCCAAAGATGCTACAAACACCAGAAACTACTTGCAACTCCCGGACTAAGAACAAGGGTGGTTAAGAAGCCGAGAGGGTCCATTGGTTTCGGGCCCAATGCGTGGTAGTAGCTAGTTCATGGATCACAAACACAGATCTCAGTTCTTAGGATCGGCTTCAATGAAACAACCCACCATGTACTCCTACATGGCCTCTCATCGATACCTTTACCAAATCGTGTTCAACACTTTCACTCTCGAACCAACACAACCTTTCACTCCAGTTCATCATCCCGATGAGCCAGACTGACACAACTCTAAGCATAGCAAGCATAGCATGGTAGGAATCACAAACATGGCTCAATCAACTCCTACACATACTAGTGGGTTTCATCTAGTTCTTGTGGCAATGACAGGTCATGCAAAGGAAGTGGGTTCAGCTACCGCAAAGACACAACAGTTTGAATCGCGTTGTCTTAATGCAGTAAAACAAGAGCAGAAGCGAGAACATGGGTTGTATCGAAATGATCAACGGGTTGCTTGCACGATGGAACTGGGGTAGAGAACGCGCCTTCAGATGGGTAGTCGAGGTTATCTTCTAAGCGTAACCTATCATGAAAGCACCGAAAGTAAACACACATGACGATATGCAACAATATGATGCATGCTATGACATGGCAATATGGATGTGTGTTGGTCTAATGCAAGCTGAAAGAACAGGGGATGAACTCATTTGAATCAAGGATTCAAATGATAGCTCATTTGAGTTAGTCCTAATGGTGCAATATCTTATTCTGGTTATTCAGCATAGTTAACTTGTTTTAACATGCATGAAACCTGTACCAATGGATAGAGTGGATTTTTCTGATAATTTTTCATATATAAATCCTTGCATTTGGAGTTATAGAATAAAAGTTATAAGCATTTGAAATTTGAATTATATTCTGGAATTTACTATATTAGAATAAATCCAGAAATTCATTTATTGCGTCAGCATGAGGTCAGCGTGACGTTAGGGGTCAACGGGGTCGTCCAGGTCAAACTGACCAGTGGGACCCGCATGTCAGTAATTAGTTTAACTAATTAACTTTAATTAAAACTAACCAAATTAGTTAACCGAGGGGGTCCACCTGTCATTGACTTAGAGCGATCAACAGGCCCACCGATCAATGGTCGGACCAACTCGCTGGCGTCTAGCCGTGGCGAGGCCAAAGCGGCGGAGCAAAGTGCTTTTACGTTCGCCACCAAATGGGGCGCGGAAGGCATCTACGTGGAGCTGGAGATGAACCGCGGCTCTTGGTGGAGTTAGCTTGGGTCGGGATGGCCGGAGTTGGCGCCGACGACGAGTTTGGCGGCGGCCGGGGCTCGGGTGATCTCGGACTAGTTGCTAGGGGGCAAAGTGAGGCGCGTGGAGTGTGGAGTTAGACCCAACGCGACTCGGTGAGTGCGATGGACACGGTGGCGTGGCCGTTGGGTGGCCGGAGCCTCGTCGGCGACGAGCTCCATGGCGGTGCGTTGAAGCGGCGTCGTGTACTCGCTAGGTGCACGAGGAAGAGAGTGGAGAGGATGGGGAGGTAGCCAGGCTCACGGTGGTCACGTAGAGCCGACGACGTGGTCGGGACGAACTGATGCGGCGGCGGCGGCGGCGAAGGGGATCTCCGGCGGTGGCGGAGTCGGGCGGGTCGGTGCGGTGGCCGGGCGAGCAAGTGCTCGGGCGTGGCTTGTTCGACGAAGTCGACGACGGGCGGTTACCAGACAAGGTCTCGTGGCGCTGGGACGACGGTGGCTACGGCCACTGACGGTGGAGCGGCGGCAGAAGGCGTCGGCCATGGCAGGGGGAAGCGAGAGAGGGCAGGGGGCGAATGGCGGGTCCCGGGGGTTCGGGCGACGACGTGGAGGCTATCCAGGGCGGCGAGGCAGCGAGGAGTGAAGCAGGGCGGCGGCCAGCTGCGTGGCGAGGCTTCGCCGTCGGGCACTGGCTACTGCTGCTGGCCGAGCCAAGCAGCTCATGGCTGCTCTTGGGCTGGGCCGCAGGTGGGCACAGTGAATGACGACAGTAAGGTTTTTCCATTTTTACTCTTTTTCTAAATTCCTGTAACTTTGTGGGGTTTTTAAAAATACCAAAACTATTTTAAAAATCACCAAAATGCTCCTGGTCCCTTGTTGGAATATTCCCAACATGAAACATTTTGGTTTGGCAATTTTTGAACATTTAAAATATTTTATATAATTTAAAATGCTCATTTCAAAAACTTGTGGATTAATTCTAGAACCTTTAGGTGACCTAGAAAATGATACACCTTCTTTGACATGGGTTCTGAACCAAAACAAAGAGGATGAACATTTTGAAGGGCATTTCAGGTTCATTGAAATAATTTTTAGTAAACCCTAGTTGTTTAAAAGGGGGGGGGGTGTTCTGGGGTTTCCTGCCTTCCCCATTTCAATTTCAAATGGAATTTAAACATGATGCACACCCTAATGCATGGTCTAACTGGGATTTGACAACTCACCCCCACTCAAAAGAATCTCGTCCCGAGATTTAGGATCTGCTATAAAAGGTGGGATACTCGATCGAAGACGATCCTCCCTTTCCCAAGTTGCTTCTTGCTCGGAATGGTTTGACCATTGAACCTTTAGAAACTTGATATTCCGACGTCGAGTGGTACGCTCGGCTTGATCGAGGATACGAACGGGATATTCTCGATAGGTGAGGTTATCTTGGAGATCAAGCGTTTCGTGGTCCACTTCACGGATAGGATCCGAGAAGCAACGCCTGAGTTGGGAAACGTGGAAGACATCATGGACTCTGGAAAGATGCGGAGGTAGTTCCAATTGGTAGGCAACTTCCCCTCGTTTGGCAAGAATGCGAAAGGGTCCAATGTAACGAGGAGCCAACTTGCCTTTGATACCGAAACGATGAGTTCCCTTTAAAGGAGTGACCCGAAGGTAAGCCTTCTCGCCAATTTCATAAGTCATAGGCTTATGCTTGCGGTCATATTGGCTCTTTTGACGAGATTGGGCTGTTTTCAATTTCTCACGAATAACGCGAACCTGCTCTTCTGCTTCCTGAATCATGTCCGGGCCAAAGAGTTGTCTCTCCCCGGTTTCTGACCAGTTAAGAGGTGTTCGACATTTCCGTCCATAAAGAACTTCGAAAGGGGCTTTGCCCAAGCTGGCTTGATAACTATTGTTATAAGCGAACTCGGCGAATGGAAGGCATTTTTCCCAATTCATGCCGAAAGAGATGACAGAAGCTCGAAGCATATCCTCTAGGATTTGGTTGACTCGTTCTACTTGACCACTTGATTGAGGATGGAAGGCGGTGCTAAAGGAGAGACGAGTTCCCATAGCGGTTTGGAAACTTTCCCAAAATCGAGAGGTGAAGAGACTTCCACGGTCTGAGTTAATCTCCAATGGAATACCATGAAGAGACACTATCCGAGAGATGTACAATTCAGCTAGCTGGCTAGCGGTTATACTCTCACGAACAGGTAGGAAGTGGGCTACTTTGGAAAGACGATCAACGACAACGAAGATAGCATTATTCCTCTCTTGGTCTGGAAACCCGGTAATGATATCCATACCGATTTTATCCCATTTCCATTCAGGAATTTCCAAAGGTTGGAGGGTACCAGCAGGCCGTTGATGCTCTGCTTTAACTCGATTTACGACGCCGTAATTAGCAATGTATTGAGCGATTTCTCTCTTCATCCTAGTCCACCAAAACCGCTGGCGTAGATCTTGATACATTTTAGTACTACCAGGATGAATGGTGAGAGGAGAGTCATGAGCTTCCTTAAGGATCAATCGCCTCAGGTTACGCACCTTGGGGACCACTAGACGGTCTCCAAAGAACACGACACCTTGTTCATCAATGGAGAAACAATCTGCGACTCCTTTCTTGATGTTTCTCCTGATACGGGAGATTCCCGGATCTACCTTTCCGTGCTTTGATGATCTGATCCGTAAGGGTAGGTTTTGCCACCAGGGTGGAAAGGAATCCTCGAGGAACAATGTGAAGATTAAGCTTACGAAATTCCTCGTGGAGAATTGGTTGACTTTGTTGTAACATCAGATTGTTACAATAAGATTTGCGACATAGTGCGTCAGCCATGGCATTGGCTTTGCCTGGGGTGTAAGATATTCCTAAGTCGAAATCTGTAATCAACTCGACCCAACGTCTTTGCCTGAGATTCAAATCCGGTTGGGTGAAGATATATTTCAGACTTTGGTGATCAGTGTAGATTTCACAACGATTACCCAGAAGGTAATGTCGCCAAGTTTTAAGTGCATGAACCACTGCTGCAAGCTCTAGATCGTGTGTGGGGTAGTTATCCTCATGTGGACGCAACTGTCGAGAAGCGAGGGCAATCACATGACGATCTTGCATGAGTATGCAACCTAGTCCTTGTCGCGAGGCCGTAATAGATAATAAAGTCCTTAGAGAAATCTGGTGGAACAAGTACGGGAGCAGATGTCAGCGTCTTTTCAGTTCTGAAAACTGAACTTCAGACTGTGGCGCCCATTCGAACTTCTTATCTTTCTTGAGGAGTTCGGTTAGAGGTTTAGCAACTTTAGAGAAATTCTCGATTTAAGCGGCGGCAATAGCTCGCTAGACCGAGGAAACTCCGAACTTGCTTGACCGATTCAGGTGGAGTCCAATCAAGGACGGCTTGAACTCGCTCGGGATTGACAGCGATGCCCTTACCAGAGATTACATGGCCTAGATAGGTCACTTCTGGTAACCAAAATTCACACTTAGAGAATTTGGCATAAAGGCGGTGCTCTCGAAGTTTCATCAATACTAGCCTTAGATGTTCGGCATGTTCTTCCTCATTCTTGGAGTAGATGAGTATATCATCGAGGTATACCACGCTAATTTATCCAAGTACTCCATGAAGATTGAGTTCATTAACCGAGAGAAGGTGGCTGGAGCATTGGTTAAACCGAAAGACATGACGGTGTACTCGTATTGGCCATAACGAGTAACAAAAGCCGTTTTAGGAATGTCCCCGTTCTTGATTTTGATTTGATGGTAGCCCAACCTCAAATCCATCTTGGAGAAGATCGAGGATCCAGCGAGCTGGTCATACAGATCGTTGATCCCGGGAGCGGATACTTGTTCTTGATAGTGACCAAATTGACAGTCGGTAATCTACAACCATCCGATCCGTACCATCCTTCTTCTTGACGAAGAGGAGGGCAAGCCCATGGAGATGAACTAGGACGGATGAAACCCTTTTACAAGGATTCATCGAGTTGTTTCTTAAGTTCAGCTAGTTCTAGGGTGCCATCTTATAAGGTCTTCTAGAGATTGGGACGGTTCCGGGAATAAGATCTATCACGAACTCGACATCCTGTCGGGTGGAACACCTGGCAGTTCCTCTGGAAAGACATCCGGGAAATCACGGACTACCGGAATATCTTCGAGGTCTGGAAGGGGGTTGGCATTTAAGGAGTAAAGCTGGCGCTTAGACACTCGGGTTAAAACATCCACTGTCTTGCCCGAAGGATGGGTAAGTTGAACAGTTCTAGTAGAGCAATCAATCTTAGCATAATGGGCTGACATCCAGTCCATACCCAAGATGATGTTTATGTCCGAGGACTTGAGAGCTATTAGAGATGCAAGAAAAACTAATCTGTCGACGACAATTTCATTCCCATGACTTATTCTAGAGGTTTGCCATCTAGAACCGTGGAGTTTGAATTTCCATGGAGGTAGGCATGTCACGTAATGTGGTGTTGTGCAATCGAGCATAGCTCTCGAAATAAATGAATGAGATGCTCCGGTATCAAAAGAACGGTTGCCGGATGGCAATTAACAAGAAGCGTACCGAGGACGACGTTGGGATCCTCATAGGTTTCTTCAGCGGAGACATAGTTGACATGGCCACGAGCAGTGGCAACTGGTTTAGCATAGGGCACCTTCCCTGCTGGCTTGCCGCGGCCAACAGACTTTCCAACTTGATTGGGGTTGTTCTGGGGACACTCTCGAATGTAGTGGCCTGTCTCTCCACACTTGAAGCAAGTTATCACATTTGGACGTGGAGCAGCATTTGCAGTGGGACCTCCATAAGTTTTGGGCGGAAGATACTGCTGGTTGGGGCGAGGCGCCTCAAAGGATGGCCTCGGGTGAACTCGGGTGGTAGAGCAGTATGTGGAACCCAAACCCGGCGCTCGGGATCCAGAGCCGGATGAAGATCCAGAGTCACGGATGTGCTTGCGAGAAGCCTCAAAATCAGTCTGCCCAGTTTCGGCGCTGATAGCCTTATTGACTAGCTTCGGAAAAGAGGTGCACTCATGCAGACGAAGATCTCGACGTAGCTCAGGGCTAAGTCCCTTACGGAACCTTGCCTGCTTCTTGGCATCGGTAGAAACTTCTTCGGGAGCATAACGTGCTAACCTCCCAAATTCGCGGCTGTAGGCATCCACTGTTAGCCTACCTTGGGTGAAACTGCAGAATTCCTCCCTTTGCGGTCCATAAGACCTTCGAATATGATGCTCGCGAAGGCGGCGCGAACTCAGCCCAAGTGGTAGCTTGTCCAACCGGACGCATAGCCTCATAATTTTCCCACCAGAGACTAGCAGGGCCTTCCAGATGATAAGCGGCAAAGGTAACCTTGTCAGCCTCAGCCACGTTGGCGGAACGCAGCTTGTGGTGGATGCTGCGAAGCCAATCATCTGCGTCGAGTGGCTCGACGGAATACTTGAACTTTGGAGGATATAGCTTAACGAAGTCGTTGAGTGAGACCACATCGTTTCTTGGCTGGCGTGCTGTGTTCTGTTCAATCCGCTCCAATAAGCGGTTGGTTTCACGCTTATTGCGTTCTGCTTCCAGCATCACCTCGGCCAAGGATGGCGGATGCGGCAGATTCACATTTCTGGCTGCACTAGCTTCCCCCTGCTCCGAAACAACAGGAGTGTTGCGGGTGTTGACCATCCTAGGAGACAAAGCAAAGGTTTAAACCAGGATGGCAGAATTTAACAAAGAAGTGCGGAAGGTAATGGACAGCATGGAATGCAAGATGTTCCTCCGTATGACATGGTAATATAAAACTGCCATATATATATATATATACCAACGGTCATACACACCATTCATAGTTTAGTACAAGCCTGACGGAGTACAACCATAAGGAAAGGTGTTACATCTTATCAGAAGCATCCCAACTTCTATACATTATTTTTCTACACTTCCGAAACGATACACACTAAGTCGTATTCCACAAGTCACGCAGGACGGTGGAAATACAACTATTACCACACTAGGAATACTATTACTAACTCAGGCAGCTCCATAGTAGTCCTCATAGAAGTCACCAGCCAAGCCTGGAAGTGGAACATGATCGTCCGGGAACAGACAATCCTGTGGGTCCTGTGGACCATAAGGACTAGGATGTGGCCGTGGACCAACAAACGGTGGCAGACGAGGCCCACGAGGAGGAGTGATGCCTCCAACCTCACGCCACTCCATAAAGTCTGTCAGACTCTCCCGCACAGGTACAAGTCCCTCATGTCCATATATCCGCTTGCACGGCGGTGCAAACCTAGTCAGAGTAGCCCAGTGGTCAGAACGGGCATTAAAAAGCTCCATACGCAAGGCCCGGTTCTCACGGTCCTTGTCCTCCAGCATCTCAGTAGTAGTGCGAAGGAGTGAATCCTCATGGGATGCATCGCTGTACAAACCCTGAAGATAGCCATGCGCCCCAGGGAGGGATGCTGGCATATAGCGAAAATCCGTGTTGCCCAGCAAAGCAGTTCTGGCTCGAATAATAGTCATCATGGAATAGGCTGCATCTTGCACAGACATTCCAATAGTGATTCCGAGCCCATAAGAACAGTGAAGTGGCTCAGTAGCTCCGGGATAAGATGGATAAATCCGGACCGTGCATAGGTATTGGCTTTGATTGAAATCCCTAAACTGCTCCTCGACGGTATATTCAGGATACCATCGATAACCAGCCTCAACCATCACCCTAACCAACATGGCCGTGTGACAGCACACACCAATGCAGCGGGTTAGGCGAACCACTTGGTTCTGGGAACGGGTGGCCATCTGAAAGCACAGCCATAATGCAAAGGCATTAGAATTTCTAGGAAAAATTGGGCAGCATAACATCATAAATGCTCAAAATCAGATTTGAGACATTCAAAATCAGAGTGCAAACCCACTCAACAACATCATATCAAGGTTCTGGTTCCAATGATAGCATACTAAAAATTTAGTAGCACTGAACTGAGGATGTAACCAACAATCCTATAAGTTACTACGGATTAGTAACACGTGAACACGATAGAGAATAGAGCCTAGTCCTATACCCACATCGAATGAGAAGAGGATGACTCAGATCGAGGGCATAAGGTAAAGGAGTAAAAGAGTCTTACGTTCCCTCCCACAATCAATTCCCTACATATAACTAAAGCATTTCTAGACTCAACTTGACCAGTTTGGCTTAGCGAACCTCTGAGCAGCCTGCTCTCGATACCAACGCTGTCAGACCCCGATTCCAAGTCACATCGACCTAGCTGGTAACACCTCATATCACTTTGTGGCCTCACGCCACGGTATCCCCACGGGTGTCGCCTTACCATGGCCCGGGACCGTTTATGCCTTTTGGCTCACGCATATGATAGTGTCGCTAGCATCCACATGACAAAGAACCCGGGCCGACATGGCTAGTCGTGAACCCAAAGCGGCGCTTAACCTATGGGGACAGGCATACATGAATCACTTGAGCATGTCGGTCATCAACGTGTGAACTCGGGCTGTAGCACTGGCTAACAGGACTCCGGTATCCCGGCTGTAGCAAAGCTAGGCAGGACTCGAATATCACGCGTGACATTTCCCGAGGGGATGTATATAGGAACGAAATGAAACACATGCCGCCAGTCAAGTGTCCAAGCAGTAGTCTTTGGGCTAGCAGGACTCCGGTGAACCGGGCTGTAGCGGACTACTATCGCTCAGAAGCACGAGACTACATTTCCCCATATGAGAGGCTGCCAAGGATAAACAACTAGTTTGTCGGATCCCACTCATACCAAGCATTTCAAACATACACGCAATATGCCCGATATGAGTAAATACAACAAGGCATCACAACAAAACTCTACAACTCAAGTACTTTATTTAAGAGGCTCCGAGGAGCCATACATAACATATTCATACAGGTAGGGGTCACATGACCCAACACTCAAGTCATACAATCATACAAGCACATGCGGAAGCAAACTAGTCTGAGTACAGACTCTAGAAAGAAAGAAAGCTTGTTGGAGCCTTTCTATCTACAATGGCCCTTCACAAGTCTTAGATCCCCACCTGGGTGGCTAGTTCACTCGTCGAAGTCAACATCTACATAGAATCCGTCGGAGGGGGTAGTATTGTCCTCTGGAAAACATTGATTAATCAAACATGATTACTAAAGTACTCAGCAAGTCTTACCACGTAATCCTATCATACATGCACATTCTCAAGAAGGAGGTGGAGTTATTTGCAGCAAGCCAGCTTTGACTCTTGGCTAAGCTATCCTACGTAACACACTTTGTAAAGCATTTGTCGTACACGAGTCCACTAATCACCATCACAATACTCCACCGTGGATCCTCTCTCGTCATCCCCGAGAGGGCCATCCACGATACTCACACTTATCTTGAGGCTTTTAGTAGTATCCATTTACTTGTCTATGAACTGATATAGGTAACCCAGAAGTCCTTCTCCGTGGACACGGCTATTCGAATAGATCATATTTAACCTGCAGGTGTACTTCTTCACACACGCTCTCACCACTTACCGCCGTTTACACGACATGTACTCGGCAACCTTCAAGCGGAAGCCCAACGTGGGTGTCGGCCACAGCCTACCTAAACACTCAAGTCCCTAGTCCAGGTTTATCGCCTATTCGGGTTCCATCCGCAGGAGTCCGCCGAGGTTTCCCATACAGCCCGAACGATGTGTGCAGGGTTCCCGAGATACCAAACGGGCACTCGGTACACCGGGCCACGTGCCTACCGCAACACAACCCACCCCTAAGGTCAGCGCTATGCGGCGGCCCCAAAGATGCTACAAACACGAAACTACTTGCAACTCCGGACTAAGAACAAGGGTGGTTAAGAAGCCGAGAGGGTCCATTGGTTTCGGGCCCAATGCGTGGTAGTAGCTAGTTCATGGATCACAAACACAGATCTCAGTTCTTAGGATCGGTTTCAATGAAACAACCCACCATGTACTCCTACATGGCCTCTCATCGATACCTTTACCAAATCGTGTTCAACACTTTCACTCTCGAACCAACACAACCTTTCACTCCAGTTCATCATCCCGATGAGCCAGACCTGACACACCTCTAAGCATAGCAAGCATAGCATGGTAGGAATCACAAACATGGCTCAATCAACTCCTACACATACTAGTGGGTTTCATCTAATTCTTGTGGCAATGACAGGTCATGCAAAGGAAGTGGGTTCAGCTACCACAAAGACACAACAGTTTGAATCGCGTTGTCTTAATGCAGTAAACGAGAGCAGAAGCGAGAACATGGGTTGTATCGAAATGATCAACGGGTTGCTTGCCTGATGGAACTGGGGTAGAGAACTGCCCTTCAGATGGGTAGTCGAGGTTATCTTCGGGGGCAGAACCTATCATGAAAGCACACCGAAAGTAAACACACATGACGATATGCAACAATATGATGCATGCTATGACATGGCAATATGGATGTGTGTTGGTCTAATGCAAGCTGAAAGACCAGGGGATGAACTCATTTGAATCAAGGATTCAAATGATAGCTCATTTGAGTTAGTCCTAATGGTGCAATATCTTATTCTGGTTATTCAGCATAGTTAACTTGTTTTAACATGCATGAAACCTGTACCAATGGATAGAGTGGATTTTTCTGATAATTTTTCATATATAAATCCTTGCATTTGGAGTTATAGAATAAACGTTATAAGCATTTGAAATTTGAATTATATTCTGGAATTTACTATATTAGAATAAATCCAGAAATTCATTTATTGCGTCAGCATGAGGTCAGCGTGACGTCAGGGGTCAACGGGGTCGTCCAGGTCAAACTGACCAGTGGGACCCGCATGTCAGTAATTAGTTTAACTAATTAACTTTAATTAAAACTAACCGAATTAGTTAACCGAGGGGGGGTCCACCTGTCATTGACTCAGAGCAGTCAACAGGGCCCACCGACCAATGGTCGTGACCAACTCGCTGGCGTCTAGTCAGCCGGGCGAGGCCAAAGCGCGGCGGAGCAAAGTGCTTTTGCACGTTCCGGCCACCAAATGGGGCGCGGAAGGCATCTACGTGGAGCTGGAGATGAACCACGGCTCTTGGTGGAGTTAGCTTGGGTCGGGATGGCCGGAGTTGGCGCCGGCGACGAGTTTGGCGGCGGCCGGGGCTCGGGTGATCTCGGACTAGTTGCTAGGGGGCAAAGTGAGGCGCGTGGAGTGTGGAGTTAGACCCAACGCGACTCGGTGAGTGCGATGGACACGGTGGCGTGGCCGTTGGGTGGCCGGAGCCTCGTCGGCGACGAGCTCCGCGGCGGTGCGTTCGGGCGAGCGTCGTGTACTCGTTGTGGTGCACGAGGAAGAGAGTGGAGAGGATGGGGAGGTAGCCAGGCTCACAGTGGTCACGTAGAGCCAGACGACGTGGTCGGGGACGAACTGATGCGGCGGCGACGGCGAAGGGGATCTCCGGCGGTGGCGGAGTCGGGCGGGGTCGGTGCGGTGGCTTCGGGGCGAGCAAGTGCTCGGGGCGTGGCTTGTTCGACGAAGTCGACGACGGCGAAGCGACCAGACAAGGTCTCGTGGCGCGGGGACGACGGTGGCTACGGCTACGACGGTGGAGCGGCGACGGTAGCGTCGGCCATGGCGAGGGGGAAGCGAGGGAGAGGGGCAGGGGGGCGAATGGCGTGTCCAGGGGGTTCGGGCGACGACGTGGAGGCTATCCAGGGCGGCGAGGCAGCGAGGAGTGAAGCAGGGCGGCGGCCAGCTGCGTGGCGCGCCCCGAGCTTGCCGTCGGGCACTGGTTGCCTGCTGGCGAGCCAAGCAGTTGGCGCGGCTGCTGGGCTGGGCCGGCAGGTGGGCCTGGTGGACGGCGACAGGTAAGGTTTTTCCATTTTTACTCTTTTTCTAAATTCCTGCAACTTTGTGGGGTTTTTAAAAATACCAAAACTATTTTAAAAATCACCAAAATGCTCCTGGTCCCTTGTTGGAATATTCCCAACATGAAACATTTTGGTTTGGCAATTTTTGAACATTTAAAATATTTTATATAATTTAAAATGCTCATTTCAAAAACTTGTGGATTAATTCTAGAACCTTTAGGTGACCTAGGAAATGATACACCTTCTTTGACATGGGTTCTGAACCAAAACAAAGAGGATGAACAGTTTGAAGGGCATTTCAAGTTCATTGAAATAATCTTTAGTAAACCCTAGTTGTTTAAAAGGGGGGGGGGGGTGTTCTGGGGTTTCCTGCCTTCCCCATTTCAATTTCAAATGGAATTTAAACATGATGCACACCCTAATGCATGGTCTAACTGGGATGTGACAATATTTGAGTTACGAGTTTGGTCTACATTTGAAAAATTGCGGAATAGTTTCACAACTAACGCCACCTGGAACACCACAGCGTAATGGTGTGTCCGAACGTCGTAATCGTACTTTACTAGATATGGTGCGATCTATGATGTCTCTTACCAATTTACCGCTATCGTCTTGGGGTTATGCTTTAGAGACAACCGCATTCACGTTAAATAGGGCATCATCAAAATCCGTTAAGACGACTCCTTATGAACTATGGTTTGGCAAGAAACCGAAGTTGTCGTTTCTGAAAGTTTGGGGCTGCGATGCTTATGTGAAAAAACTTCAACCTGATAAGCTAGAATCCAAATCGGAAGAATGTGTCTTCATAGGATACCCAAAGGAAACAGTTGGGTACACCTTCTATCACAGATCCGAAGGCAAGACATTCGTTGCTAAGAATGGATCCTTTCTAGAGAAGGAGTTTCTCTCGAAAGAAGTGAGTGGGAGAAAAGTAGAACTTGATGAGGTAATGCAGTACCAGCTCCCTTATTGGAAAATGGTTCATCATGTAAATCGGTTCTGTGACACCTACACCAATTAGTGAGGAAGTTAATGATGATGATCATGAAACTTCAGATCAAGTTTCTCTTGAGCTATGTAGGTCAACCAGAGTAAGATCCGCACTGAGTGGTACGGTAATCCTATTCGGAAGTCATGTTACTTGACCATGGTGAACCTACAAACTATGAAGAAGCGATGGTGAGCCCAGATTCATAAAATGGCTGGAAGCCATGAAATCTGAGATGGGATCCATGTATGAGAACAAAGTATGGACTTTGGTTGACTTGCCCGATGATCGGCAAGCCATTGAGAATAAATGGATCTTTAAAAAGAAGACCGACGCTGATGGTAATGTAACTGTCTATAAAGCTCGACTTGTTGCAAAAGGTTTTTGATAAGTTCAAGGGGTTGACTATGATGAGACTTTCTCACCCGTAGCGATGCTTAAGTCTGTTCGAATCATGTTAGCAATTGCTGCATTTTATGATTATGAAATTTGGCAAATGGATGTAAAAACTGCATTCTTGAATGGATTTCTAGAAGAAGAGTTGTATATGATGCAACCAGAAGGTTTTGTTGATCCAAAAGGTGCTAACAAAGTGTGCAAGCTCCAATGATCAATTTATGGTGCAGTGCAAGCCTCTCGGAGTTGGAATAAACGCTTTGATAGTGTGATCAAAGCATATGGTTTTATACAGACTTTTGGAGAAGCCTGTATTTACAAGAAAGTGAGTGGGAGCTCTGTAGCATTTACTGATATTATATGTGGACGACATATTATTAATTGGAAATGATATAGAGTTTCTGGATAGCATAAAAGGATACTTGAATAAAAGTTTTTCAATGAAAGACCTCGGTGAAGCTGCTTACATATTGGGCATCAAGATCTATAGAGATAGATCAAGACGCTTAATTGGACTTTCACAAAGCACATACCTTGATAAAGTTTTGAAAAGTTCAAAATGGATCCCGAGCAAAGAAAGGTTTTTTACCTGTATTACAAGGTGTGAAATTGAGTCAGACTCAATGCCCGGCCACAGCAGAAGATAGAGAGAAAATGAAAGATGTTCCCTATGCTTCAGCCATAGGCTCTATCATGTATGCAATGCTGTGTACTAGACCTGATGTATGCTTAGCAATAAGCTTGACAGGAAGGTACCAAAGTAATCCAGGAGTGGATCACTGGACAGCGGTCAAGAACATCCTGAAATACCTGAAAAGGACTAAGGATATGTTTCTCGTATATGGAGGTGACAAAGAGCTAGTCGTAAATGGTTACGTCGACACAAGCTTTGACACTGATCCGGACGATTCTAAATCGCAAACCGGATACGTGTTTTTATTAAACGGTGGAGCTGTCAGTTGGTGCAGTTCTAAACAAAGCGTCGTGGCGGGATCTACATGTGAAGCGGAGTACATAGCTGCTTGGAAGCAGCAAATGAAGGAGTCTGGATGAAAGAGTTCATTTCCGATCTAGGTGTCATACCTAGTGCATCGGGACCAATGAAGATCTTCCGTGAAAATACTGGTGCAATTGCCTTGGCAAAGGAATCCAGATTTCACAAGAGGACCAAGCATATCAAGAGACGCTTCAATTCCATTCGGGACCAAGTCCAAGTGGGAGACATAGAGATTTGCAAGATACATACGGATCTGAATATTGCAGACCCGTTGACTAAGCCTCTTCCTCGAGCAAAACATGATCAGCACCAAGACTCCATGGGTGTTAGAATCATTACTGTGTAGTCTAGATTATTGACTCTAGTGCAAGTGGGAGACTGAAGGAAATATGCCCTAGAGGCAATAATAAAGTTATTATTTATTACCTCATATCATGATAAATGTTTATTATTCATGCTAGAATTGTATTAACCGAAAACATAATACATGTGTGAATACATAGACAAACATATAGTCACTAGTATGCCTCTACTTGACTAGCTCATTAATCAAAGATGGTTATGTTTCCTAACCATAGACATGTGTTGTTATTTGATTAATGGGATCACATCATTAGGAGAATGATGTGATTGACATGACCCATTCCGTTAGCCTAGCACTTGATCGTTTTAGTATATTGCTATTGCTTTCTTCATGACATATACATGTTCCGGTAACTATGAGATTATGCAACTCCCGTTTACCGAAGGAACACTTTGGGTGCTACCAAACGTCACAACGTAACTGGGTGATTATAAAGGAGTACTACAGGTGTCTCCAAAGGTACATGTTGGGTTGGCGTATTTCGAGATTAGGTTTTGTCACTCCGATTGTCGGAGAGGTATCTCTAGGCCTTCTCGGTAATACACATCACATAAGCCTTGCAAGCATTGCAACTAATAAGTTAGTTGTGAGATGATGTATTACGGAACGAGTAAAGAGACTTGCGGTAACGAGATTGAACTAGGTATTGGATCTTGACGATCGAATCTCGGGCAAGTAACATACCGATGACAAAGGGAACAACGTATGTCGTTATGCGGTTTGACCGATAAAGATCTTCGTAGAATATGTAGGAACCAATATGGGCATCCAGGTTCCGCTATTGGTTATTGACCGAGAATAGTTCTAGGTCATGTCTACATAGTTCTCGAACCCGTAGGGTCCGCATGCTTAACGTTACGATGACAATTTATTATGAGTTTATAAGTTTTGATGTACCGAAGTTTGTTCGGAGTCCCGGATGTGATCACGGACATGACGAGGAGTCTCGAAATGGTCGAGACATAAAGATTGATATATTGGAAGCCTATATTTGGATATCGGAATGGTTCCGGGTGAAATCGGGATTTCACCGGAACACCGGGGGTTACCGGAACCCTCCCGGGGGATATTGGGCCTTAGTGGGCCATGAGGGATAAGAGGAGGGCCGGCCAGGGCAGGCAGTGCCCTCCCCCCTAGTCCGAATAGGACAAGGAGAGGGGGGGCGGCGCCCCCCTTCCTCTTTCCCCTCCCCCCTTTCCTTCTCCAACAAGTCAAGAGGGGGGAGTCCTACTCCCGGTGGGAGTAGGACTCCTCCAGGCGCACCCCTTGGGGGCCGGCCGCACCTCCCCATTGCTCCTTTATATACGGGGGCAGAGGGGCACCCCATAACACACAAGTTGATCTGCGTGATCGTTCCTTAGCCGTGTGCGGTGCCCCCTCCACCATATTCCACCTCGGTCATATCGTCGCAGAGTTTAGGCGAAGCCCTGCGCCGGTAGAGCATCATCATCGTCACCACGCCGTCGTGCCGACGAAACTCATCCCCGACACTTTGCTGGATCGGAGTCCGGGGATCGTCATCGAGCTGAACGTGTGCTGAACTCGGAGGTGCCGTACGTTCGGTACTTGGATCGGTCAGATCGTGGAGACGTACGACTACATCAACCGCGTTGTCATAACGCTTCCGCTTACGGTCTACGAGGGTACATGGACAATACTCTCCCCTCTCGTTGCTATGCCATCACCTTGATCTTGCGTGTGCGTAGGAATTTTTTTGAAATTACTATGTTCCCCAACAACCGCTTTCTCCCCTCCATGTGGTGGTCGGTTCGGTTGATCAGCATGATTGTATTTTGACAGTATTGGCTCAAGGGCCTCATTGTCGAATTGTGGCAGCAACCTGCATTTGGGGTAACTTTTATTTGGGCGCTCAAAGCCATATCCTTCTTCGGCGGCCAGGACCTGGGTCCATGTGTCGTTGAGTGTATCCTGTTCGGCTTGGAGCTGCTACTGTTTCTTTTTCAGGCACCTCGCAGTGGCGATGAGCTGTCGCTTGAAGCGTTCTTGTTCAAGGGGTTCCTCTGGCATGATGAAATCTTCGTTACCGAGGCTAACATCCTCTTCGGAGGTGGGTAAATAGTTACCATCTTCCGAATCCTCGTGATCGACAAGTTCGTCGCGGTTGACTTGTCCCTTTTCCCTCTCATCCTGCTCGAACACAGGCTTGATGGAGTGGTCGAGGTCGTCGGCATTGTCCGGAGTGTCATTATCTCCGGTGCCGGGTTGCTGTCCCTCGCCCGACGCGATCTAGTGCAGCGTCGCCGGCGCCGGCGCTTTGCTGGTTCATCGACGGGCTTATCCTCATCTGGGTCTTGAGTGCCATCGTTGTCCTTCTTTTCAGGTGTATCCACCATTTATACATCGTAAGTTGAGGTGGCCTTCCAACGCCCAATGATAGGAGGGTTTTGACCTGGTTTGGCTCTGGCATCGTCGTCCATGCCATCAATGTCTTCAGAGGCGTAGTCTAGCATGTCGGTTAGGTCCTCGACAGTGGCTATTAAGTGGGTGGTGGGTGGGACATAAAGTTCCCTTCTCTTAGCCCCTGGTCCAAGCTGGGTGTAGTCCGGAGGTAACATTTGCATGATGGCGGGAGATTGCCTGAGGTCCAGTGTTTCGTTTAAGAGCGAAAGTTGGACGGGTGTTTGAGGACCTGCGAAGCTAGGTCCGGTAATAACCACTTGACCGAGCTCAATGGACGCAGACCTCGAGAGTTCGGAGTTGACGTCCAGAGGCGAGTCCGACTTCCCGATGGCAGGCAGAGTCCTGTTTGACTCCGCCCCCCTAACGGCTGCTACCTCTTGAGCTTGTGTTGGTTTTTCCCTTGAATAGGAAAGGGTGATGCAACAAAGTAGAGTAAGTATTTCCCCTTAGCTTTTGAGAACCAAGGTATCAATCCAGTAGGAGAAAACACACAAGTCATCGAATACCTGCACAAACAAACACCATCTTGCATCCAATGCGATAAAGGGGTTGTCAATCCCTTCACAGTTATTTGCAAAGTGAGATCTGATAGAGATGGATAAATGGTAAAGTAATATTTTTGTTATTTTTGGTTTATGGAACGAAAAGTAAAAGATTGCAAAGAAAATAAATAGGAAACTAAAAGTGTAGATCGAAAACTTATATGATGGAAAATAGAAGATTATATGATGGAAAATAGACCCGGGGGGGGGCATAGGTTTCACTAGAGGCTTCTCTCAAGATAGAAATTATTACGGTGGGTGAACAAATTACTGCCGAGCAACTGATAGAAAAGCGCAAAGTTATGACAATATCTAAGGCAATGATGATGAATATAGGCATCACGTCCATGTCAAGTAGACCGAAATGATTCTGCATCTACTACTATTACTCCACACATCGACCGCTATCCAACATGCATCTAGAGTATTAAGTTCATAAAGAACGGAGTAACGCATTAAGCAAGATGACATGATGTAGACGAATTAACTCAAGCAATATGATGAAAACCCCATCTTTTTATCCACGATGGCAACAATACAATGCGTGCCTTGCTGCCCCCACTGTCACTGGGGAAGGACACCGCAAGATTGAACCAAAGCTAAGCACTTCCCCCATTGCAAGAAAAACCAATCTAGTTGGCCAAACCAAATTGATAGTTCGAAGAGACTTGCAAAGGTATCAAATCATGCATATAAGAGTCCAAAGGAGATTCAAATAATATTCATAGATAAGCTGATCATAAATCCTAAATTCATCGGATCTCGGCAAACACACCGCAAAAGAGTATTACATCGAATAGATCTCCGAGAACATCCAGGAGAACTTTGTATTGAGAATGAAAGAGAGAGAAGAAGCCATCTAGCTACTAGCTATGGACCCGTAGGTCTGTGGTAAACTACTCACGCTTCATCGGAGAGGCAATGGTGTTGATGTGGAAGCCCTCCTTGATCGAATCCCCCTCCAGCAGGACACCGAAAAAGGCCCCAAGATGGGATCTCACGGATACAGAAGGTTGCGGCAGTGGAAAAGTGGTTTCGTGGCTCCCCTCGAAGTTTTTGGGCTATATGAGTATATATAGGAGGAAGATCTAGGTCAGGGGGTCATCGAGGATCCCACAAGGTCGGGGGGCCTGCCCTACCCCCTGGGCACGCCCTCCACCCTTGTGGCCGCCTCGTGGCTGTTCTGACTTGCGCTCCAAGTCTCATGGGTGTCTTCCGGTCCAAGCAATATCATCGTGAAAGTTTTATTCCGTTTGGACTCTGTTTGATATTCCTTTTCTGCGAAACTCAAAAACAAGAAAAAAACTGGAACTGGCATTGGGCTCTAGGCTAATGGGTTAGTCGCAAAAATCATATAAAATAGCATATTAATGCATATAAAACATCCAAAACAGATAATATAATAGCATGGAACAATAAAAAATTATAGATACGTTAGAAACGTATCAAGCATCCCCAAGCTTAATTCCTGCTCCTCCTTGAGTAGGTAAATGATAAAAACAGAATTTTTGATGTGGAATGCTACCTATCATATTTATCCATGTAATTCTCTTTATTATGGCATGAATGTTCAGATCCGTAAGATCCAAAACAAAAGTTTAATATTGACATAAAAACAATAATACTTCAAGCATACTAACAAAATAATTATGTCTTCTCAAAATAACATGGCCAAAGAAAGCTTATCCCTACAAAATCATATAGTCTGGCTATGCTCCATCTTCATCACAAAATATTTAAATCATGCACAACCCCGATGACAAGCCAAGCAATTGTTTCATACTTTTTATGTTCTAAAACTTTTTTAACTTTCGCGCAATACATGAGCGTGAGCCATGGACATAGCACTATAGGTGGAATAGACGGTGGTTGTGGAGAAGACAAAAAGAGGAAGATAGTCTCACATCAACTAGGCGTATCAATGGGCTATGGAGATGCCCATTAATAGATATCAATGTGAGTGAGTAGAGATTTCCATGCAACGGGTGCACTAGAGCTATAAGTTTATGAAAGCTCAAAAACAAACTAAGTGGGTGTGCATCCAACTTGCTTGCTTAATTTGAGGAAGCCCATCATTGGAATACACAAGGCAAGTTCTATAATGAAAATTGCCACTACTATATGAAAGTAATATCATAGGAGACTCTGTATTATGAAGATCATGGCGCTACTTTGAAGCACAAGTGTGGTAAAAAGGATAGTAGCATTGCCCCTTCTCTCTATTCTCTCATTTTTTATTGGGCATTCTTTCATTTTTTGGCCTTTTTTTCGTCCGGAGTCTCATCTCGACTTGTGGGGGAATCATAGTCTCCTTCATCCTTTCCTCACATGGGACAATGCTCTAATAATGAAGATCATCACACTTTTATCTACTTACAACTCAAAAATTACAACTCGATGCTAGAACAAGATATAACTCTATGTGAATGCCTCCGGCGGTGTACCGGGATGTGCAATGAATCAAGAGTGACATGTATAAAAAGATGATGAACGGTGGCTTTGCCACAAATACGATGTCAACTACATGATCATGCAAATCAATATGACAATGATGAAGCGTGTCATAATAAACGGAACGGTGGAAAGTTGCATGGCAATATATCTCGGAATGGCTATGAAAATGCCATAATAGGTACGTATGGTGGCTGTTTTGAGGAAGGATATATGATGGGTTTATGGTACCGGCAAAAGTTGCGCGGTACAAGAGATGCTAAGAATGGAGGAAAGGTGAGAGTGCGGATAATCCATGGACTCAACGTTAGTCATAAAGAACTCACATACTTATAGAAAAAATATATTAGTCATCAAAACAAAGTACTACGTGCATGCTCCTAGGGGTATAGATTGGAAGGAAAATACCATCGCTCATCCCCGACCGCCACTCATAAGGAAGACAATAAAAAAAAAATCATGCTCCGACTTCATCACATAACGGTTCACCATACGTGCATGCTACGTGACTCACAAACTTTAACACAAGTATTTCTCAAATTCACAACTAATCACCAGCATGACTCTAATATCACCATCTTCATATCTCAAAACAATCATTAGGAATCAAACTTCTCATAGTATTTAATGCACTTTATATGAAAGTTTTTATTATATCCTCTTGGATGCCTATCATATAAGGACTAATTTTATAACCAAAGCAAATTACCATGTTGTTTAGAGACTCTCAAAATAAAATAAGTGAAGTGCAAGAGTTCATAAATTTCTATAAAATAAAACCACCACCATGTTCTAAAAAGATACAAGTGAAGCACTAGAGCAAATTTTCCTAGCTCAAAATATATAAGTGAAGCACATAGAGTATTCTAATCAATCACGATTCATGCATGTCTCTCTCAAAAGGTGTGTAAAGCAAGGATGATTGTGGCAAACTAAAAAGCAAAGACTCAAATCATAAAAGACGCTCCAAGCAAAACACATATCATGTGGTGAATAAAAATATAGCCTCAAGTAAAGTTACCGATAGAATAAGACGGAAGAGGGATGCCCTCGCGGGGCATCCCCAAGCTTAGGCTCTTTGGCGTCCTTAAATATTACCTTGGGGTGCCTTGGGCATCCCCAAGCTTAGGCTCTTACCACTCCTTATTGCATAGTCCATCAAATCCTTACCCAAAACTTGGAAACTTCACAACACAAAGCTCAACAAAAAATCTCATAAGCTCCTTTAGTATAAGAAAATAAACCACCACTTTTGGTACTGTTGTGAACTCATTCTTTATTTATATTGGTGTAATATCTACTGTATTCCAACTTTTCCATGGTTCATACCCCCCGATACTAGCCATAGATGCATCAAAATAAGAAAACAACACACGAAAAACAGAATATGTCAAAAACATAACAGTCTGTAGCGCAATCTGGATATTTTGAATACTTCTGTGACTCCAAATTTTTTGAAATATTAGGAGGACCTAAGAAATTTGTTTATTAATCTTCTGCGAAGCTAATCAACTTAAAAGATGCTTCTGTGAATTATGAAAATTATTTCCCTGGGCACAAAAGTTTCTGTTTTTCAGCAAGATCAAAACAGCTATTACCGTAAGCTATCCCAAAGGTCTTACTTGGCACAAACACTAATTAAAACACAAAACCACATCTAACCAGAGGCTAGATGAATTATTCAAAGCAAATCAGGACCTAAAAAGAAAAAACAAAATTAAAATTGTGTTGCCTCGCAACAAGCGCTATTGTTTAACGCCCTTAGCTAAGCATAAAACCTGAATAGATCTAAGGATAATTGTAATAATGATAAGGTAGATCTTGAAAACTCATCTCATACTCCGTCTGTTTAGTAGCAATTTTTCTTTGTGGCAAGCAAAATTATTCAAAAGGGCTAAATTTAATAGGATAAGAATCCCCAAGATCGATTTCTGGAGGAATTGCTTCCTCCGTCGGCCCTTCGTATTGTATGACCAATTCATCATTACAAGCATTATTTTGGAAAAGAGTCATGAGTTTGTGTCCAAGAGAGAAATCCAATCCGTTGCTTTGTATAGCAAAATTATCATTAAGCTCAGAAATCTTATTAACTAACATATCGGTAGGGGCTCTCTTTCTTAAATTTTCATTATAAGCAACATGATCTAGAGATCGTAAACGCATTATGTCCTCTTGATTAAAAAGAATTCCCTCTATGGGAGGACGACCACCATCTACTTTATAATGAGCAAAAATTTGACTAGCTTCTTTCATAACAAATCTAAACTCACGAGCTAGAAATATAGTGGCGGCACGCTTAATAGAGGAATGCCCAATATTTGAAAACTCTAAAAAGATCCTTTGTATGGATGGATGCATATGGACGAATTGTCTTTCAAGCTCAACTATAAGCAAAGATATAGCATCCACAAGGCTACTATTTTTATGAAGAATAGATCCTCCCAAGGTGGGGAGTGCTCTGACACAAGTAAAGAAATCTTGAATAACCCCTTTCCCAATAATAATACCATCTCCTATACAATTTTTTTAGTTTTGTAATTAGGAGGTTTCTTAGTTCCGAGATCTAAAGAGCAAGTTTCAAGTTTCTCCTCAAGATTTTTAGTAATAACCTCTCGAGTTTCAGACATGGTGGCAACTGGCGAACGAGCAAGCAAAAGAAGACGAACGAAAGAGGGGCAAAGAAAAGGCAAATATTTTCAAAAATCATTTTAGAAAAGGGGGAGAGGAAAACGAGAGGCGAATGGCAAATAATGTAATGCGAGGGATGAGAGTTTATGATGGGTACTTGGTATGTCTTGGCTTGGCGTAGATCTCCCCGGCAACGGCGCTAGAAATTCTTCCTGCTACCTATTGAGCTTGCGTTGGTTTTTCCCTTGAAGAGGAAAGGGTGATGCAGCAAAGTAGAGTAAGTATTTCCCTCAGCTTTTAAGAACTAAGGTATCAATCCAGTAGGAGACAACGCGCAAGTCACCGAATACCTGCACAAACAAACACCAACTTGCACCCAACGCGATAAAGGGGTTGTCAATCCCTTCATGGTTATTTGCAAAGTGAGATCTGATAGAGATGGATAAATAGTAAAGTAATATTTTTGGTGTTTTTAGTTTATGGAATGGAAAGTAAAGGATTGCAAAGAGAATAAATAGGAAACTAAAAGTGTAGATCTGAAACATATATGATGTAAAATAGAAGATTATATGATGGAAAATAGACCCGGGGGCCATAGGTTTCACTAGAGGCTTCTCTTAAGATAGAAATTATTATGGTGGGTGAACAAATTACTGCCGAGCAATTGATAGAAAAGCTCAAAGTTATGATGATATCTAAGGCAATGATCATGAATATAGGCCTCACGTCCGTGTCAAGTAGAGCGAAACGATTCTACATCTACTACTATTACTCCACACATCGACCGCTCTCCAGCATGCATCTATAGTATTAAGTTCTTAAAGATCGGAGTAACGCATTAAGCAAGATGACATGATGTAGAGGAATTAACTCAAGCAATCACTACAAAAAAATACACTTCCATGATGATACGTGTTTGTCACAGTAGGTTGCGTTTTTTGTCATGCATGTACATCCATGACGATTTTATGACAGAATCAAGATAGTCATACATGTGCTGTCATAGAAGTGTTCCATGACATTACCAAAATTATCATCACAGAAGTGTCCACTTCCATGACGATAAATCGTGCGTCACTGAAGTGCTTTCGTCAAGGGTGACCGACACGTGGCATCCACCGTAATGGAACACCGTTAAGCTATCGGGTCGGGTTTTGGATCCGATAACCCATTTACAGCCCCGACCAATGGGGATTTTCCACGTGTAAAATCATCATTTGCTGGAGGAAACACGTGTCGGCTCATCGTTGGGACAGATGTCATTCACTCATTGAATGAAGGCGCCTATGATACGCCGACGTGGCACGCCCAACAGAGGCTCATTCACGTGAAAAGGCGGCCCGTTTGACTTGGTCAAAAGGTGGCGGGCCGGCCCATGGAAAGCCTGTTAACGACCTGTTCGCATATAGCCCATTTACAGCCTGCTAACCCAAGGCCCGTTACGCCCTATCCGAATTAGGCCTAGTAGCGTCATCTGGACCATCCAATATGATTCCAGCCCGTTTTCACTTTTGGCCCATGTATGGCCCATGACGTCTTTCGACCTATATGAGGCCCTTTGTAACTCTTGGCCCATTAACAGCTCGTGGTGAAACTGGCCCGTAATGAACAATGTATCATTTTACACCCATTAACGGCCCGTGGTGAAACTGGCCCATAATGAACAGTGTATCACTTTATACCCATTAACGGCCCGTTATTCCGTTGGGCCATTTCCATCCCAAGTTATCTTTCGGCCTTCTGAGGGCCCATTTGTTCTTGGGCTCATTTGCAGCACTCGGTTACTTACGGCCCGTTACTGTCATTTTCTGCTTGTGGGCCAAATTTAGCCCGTTGTTATAGTCGGCCCGTTTATGGACCGTTAATCTGTTGGGCCATTTTCATAGCATCACCAAATACGGCCTATTAATGGCCCATTATGGTCAGCCCATAAAACGTACGATCTCCACTCTAGCCCGTCTACGGCCCATTAAAGGCCCGTACAAGACCCATAAATGAGTCGGCCCTTACAAGGCCCATAGATCCTATGAGACGTAGAAGGCCCATGGATCCGATGACCCATTGAAACCCGTGGATCCGATGGCCCATTGAAAGCCATGGATCCAACGGCCCGTACATGGCCCATGAATCGTACAGCCCGTGGAGGGCCATGGTCACTACAACGTTTGGGCGAGTTGGCCCCCGTTTGAACGATATAACATATTCAATGAATTATCCTACTCAATACTATCACCTCTAAAAAACATACACTATACAACAAAGAGACCAAGGCATAGAAACGTAGAATAATCCTACACTATACAATAAAGAAATTACAGCCGATTATACCCACTGGGCATTATGGTTCGGCACAGGTGATAATAAAGCAAACACAAACAGCAAATGACATACACTGGGCAAATACAGCTCATACATCATGGACGCGCATCAACTTAACTCCATTTGAACTATAATCTCTTCAGAAAATAGGATTGGCCGGATTCAGATAGCACAAATTGCAGTCTGCAAAATCTCCAATTCCTTCGTGGTTACCTCAGTGTCTTGTTTCATTTTTTGACTCCTGCATCTAATACCTGCATGTCCAGTCTCAACTTGTTGATTATACATTGACAATCATGTACACGTTGTCTTGCCACCTCTAGTTGATGCTGGAGAACATCAGCACATTCCAATTACAACCCATAATCATTCAGTAACGACCATGCCGCAATCCTCGCAGATCTTTGTGTTGATGTCACTTCATCCTGAAATGTTTCTGTAAGTACACATGACGAGGGCAAAAATATAGTTACAACAGTGAAGCGAGCAAGACACTATTTTGTACTACATGGCAAAACAGGACTAACAATAATGTTACACGTCATGAAGCATAAGCAGGTGATATTTTAAAAATTATAAAAAATATAGTCTGTGCAGGCTGCATACAGAAATCCCTCTTAGCTCACGAGAGGAGCATGATGTTGGGGCCCAATCGAAAACACAGACAAGTTACAAATTTGGACAGCACGTTGCGTATAAGTAAGCAAGCAGTTGGCCATTCTGTAGCTCAATTAAAGTCTTAGGGAGCATAATGAACAACAGAGGGTTTCATACAAACATACTACAGCAGGCAAAACTATGCAATCATTAGCCTAGTATAAACTAGATTGTGAGCCTCATGCAATAATAGTGGGTTAATAGACTTCATAGCCCGTGCACACTTCGACAGAGTACTTAAATGGTAAGGCCTTTAATTGTGTCAACTAATAGTTATACAAGTACCCAACATCAGGCATGATTCTTTGGGCATCTCATTAACTGAGGACAAATAAAGCAATTGAAAAGACCAAATTAACTATGCCTGAAACAAACAAGGAATTGCATACAGTGACTTACCTTAATAGGTTGAAGAGGCTTAGCGCAGCTCCTACTTCTCTTGCAAGGCTCCTTCCTAACATCTTGTACATAGAAATCCTCAATCTTATCTTCATTGCACCCCCTCTGCAAGGTAACACAAAATAGTTACTCGTCTCCTTGGAAGATAAATATGCATACTTTCCAGTCTGTGAACACAAAAGGATGAGATTATAACAAAATAAGACCACATAATGAAACATGCCGCATCTCTTGCACTTGCACACAATGAAATGAGCATTTACTATGTCTGCACTATGTAAAAACTAGGCATACCTTCGAACTGGATCTCCAGGTACTCTTGCAGAGCCTACTTTAGTGTACAACCAAACCTTTACGTCACCTATGAGTTAGACAAGGACCCACTACAGCTGCCCTTAGTGTTTAAATTGTTGACAAGCTCTGTTAGAGTGTTAGGTCAAGAATAGCAAGTAATCAAAGCAAACAGTCCTAGTATGGCTGGCTGATGCAAACAAGCAATTGAACAGATGTGTGAGAAAATCTTACATATCAAGAAAAGAAGCAAAGAAGGAGGCTTAAAGACCATCACTTGACTGACCAGATTTAAGGGGCATTATCATGTGCAATGTATGAACTAACATAAACATTGCATATTCCAGATTCTACAATGGAATGCACATGTATTAGGTTATGCCATGTATGATGATGCCTAAATGTAGACTATAGCTGGCAAGAGTGATGCATTATTGCACGCACAATTGAATTGCAGGTTAAGGGCCAGTTCGATTCCGCCTTTTCAGGGCTTATTGTCAAAATAAGCCATAAAAGATGTAAATAAGTCATTTTTGAGTTATGGGCTTGGACTTAACTAATTTCGCTTTGGAGGGGGTGTTTCGGGTAGAAGCTCACTAAAAATTGAAGGGAATGGGAATGGTGAAATGACTCTGTTGTCTGCCTATATTACACTCAAAATGCAACTGCTGGGGCCCGTGTCACACAGAACCTCAAGTAAAACAAACACGCATAGCGTTCATTGCCTGCCCGCTTGCATCTCCTCTCCCATTTCCCTCTACCTCGATCCCCACTGCAGCACTAGGGTTCCTCCAGGTGAGCCGTGCCGCCATCGGGTCCCATCTCGCCCGGTCCTCGGCGATGCTATGTCGGCTAGGCTACATGGCCGGCGGGTAGGGGCAAATCTCCTTGGCTGCTCCTCCCTCTGGCACCGGCCCTCATTCTCATGGTCTCCAGCAGCTTCTCCACTGTGGTTCGTCCAATGCACTACTCCGTCGGGCGCTGCACAACTACGGCTGATGCCACACTGCAGCAGAAGGCACCTTATTCCCCCTCCCCTCCTCCCAGGCCATGGCCTTGAGGTGCTATTGAAGGATGAGCTCATCCAACAAGGTGAGGATCTCCTCTGATTTTTTCCAAATTTTCATTCTGATCCACTATACGATGAATTGCTATGAGCTGCTTCTGCTGCTGCTATATGATGCATTGCTATGAGCTGCTCCTGCTGCTGCTATATGATGAATTGCTATGAGCTGCTGCTGCTATATGATGAATTGCTATGAGCTGCTGCTGCTATATGATGAATTGCTATGAACTGTTGCTGCTGCTATATGATGAATTGCTATAAGCTGCTCCTCATGCTGCTATATGATGAGTTGCTATAAGCTGCTCCTGCTGATGCTATATGATGAATTGCTATGAGCTGCTCCTGCTGCTGCTATATGATGAATTGCTATGAGCTGCTCCTGCTGCTGCTATATGATGAATTGCTATGAGCTGCTGCTGCTGCTATATGATGAATTGCTATGAGCTGCTGCTGGTATATGATGAATTGCGCATCTGCTGCCAGTATGATGAGTTGCTATGAGCTACTGCTGCTGCTATATGATGCTTTCAGGTGGTGCTGCTATATGATAATAACCAGCCACTTGGACCATCGAATTTCAATAAATAATTGTTCCCCTGTTCCTAAATATATTTCTTTGTAGAGATTCCAGTAAGGACCACATACAAATGTATATAGATGCATTTTCGAGTGTAGATTCACTCATTTTGCTCCGTATGTAGCCTATAGTGGAATCTCTAGAAAAACTTATGTCGGATTTCAGGTTCCGGCAGACCCTCTAGGTCCGAACTCTGGGGTGCATGCGGAGATCACACCTCCAACCTACCTACACCTCGTCGCCTCACAAGGATCTAAACTACACAAAGAGCAACACAAGGGACACAAGGTTTATACTGGTTCGGGCCACCATTGCGGTGTAATACCCTACTCCAGTGTGTGGTGTGGTGGATTGCCTCAGGGGCTGATGATGAACAGTACAAGGAAGAATAGCCTCGCGAGGGTCTGTTCTTGGCCGGTGCGATGAACTGCTAGGGGGAGTTTAGTCGCTTCTCTCTCTCTCTCTAAGATGCCTCTACCCTGTGGGTGGCTAGTCCTATTTATAGGTAGAGGCCCTGGGCCTCTTCCCCGAAATATTGAGCGGAATGGCACCAACAATTGGCCATTTTGAAGGGGAACATCTAGTACACTTATCCTGACTAAAGTCGGTCCTCGCCTGCCAAAGGCCCTGACGGTGACGCCGGCTTGGGCTCCACGATGACCTCCTTCCTGCCGTTCTGCTGGTCTTGGTCTTGTTGCACCAAAATGGTTTCTTTTGCTTGATACTCTTGGCCTGCGCTTGCCTCCCTTGCACCAAAGGGGAAACAAGGACACTGCATGGGCTGGCGCCCGCCTGGCGCCCGCCTGGCGCCCTCGGTCATCATGGCTTGCGTCATGGGCACCTCGCGAGGTACCCCGCCTTGAGCTCTCCGCCTCCTCGCGAGCCAGCCTGACGAGGTCGTGCCTGAGGAAGCTCCCTGTCGTCCGCCCTGCGAGGCATGGCCCCTCGCGAGGGTCTTGAGCTTGTGTTGATGAAGATGGGCCGTGTGGGCAACCCCTTGAGCCATGCCGCAGGCCGCAGGCAGGCAAGTCTGGTACCCCGCTCCCAACGCCGACAAGAGCCCCGGGCCCAAGGCGCGCTGGACTTGGCTTAGCGAGAGAAGCGAAGGGGCAAGGCGAGCGCGGAGCCCAAATAGCTCGCGCCTTGGGCGCCGCGTGGCTGTTGATTGGACGTGAGTGCCCCTGTTCCCCCACGCCTCCTTATTTTGCGCCCAGCTAGACGGACCCGTGGTTGCACACAGTTATCCCTCTTCTCGCCGCTCGAGTGTCTCCTGGCCTTCCTTCTCTCGAGCTCCAGTCTCTGCTTCCAATCCAATCTCGAATCCTCCCCCTTCCCGTCGCAATGGCTCCGACGAAGAAGGGGAAAGGGAAAAAGCCCGTGCCTCCGCCCCGCTCGCCGTCGCCGATGGATCCTGCTGTCGATCGGTTGATCATACTCAACCGGGAAGGCTTGGACAAGGTCAGCTCGGCCCTCGCCACCATTTTCAACGAATGTGGGAGGATGACGGTCCGCCCGCTGCCTCACTTCTCCATGGACGAGAATAGTCACCGAGGTCCCAGATTTTGCCGACGCCCGTATGGACTGGTTCCCCCCTTTTCTGATTTCTTCAATGCCGTGCTTTCCCATTACCAGATCCACATGATGCATTTGGGTCCCAAATCCATTACTCTTCTTGCCGTCTTCGCTTTTGTCCGCGATGCGATGATGGGCATTCCTCCTTCAGTTGCCTTGCTGTGCCACTTCTTCTCTTTGCGCCTCAGCAACCCCACCCAATGCTCGGGGTGCGTGAGCTTCCTTGCCGCACCAGAAATAGCGGCTTCGGGAATTGATTTCAGCCTTCCTCCGCCTGCGACTGGGTTCCGTGAGCGGTGGCTGTACGTCGATGTCGAGCTGCCCAGCCCCCTGCTTTCAGAGCCAACCTTACCCGCTATCCCCAATTCAGGTTGGGGCCAGGAGACTCGCACGAGCCCCCGGCTCGTCTTCTTCTGGCATCGCTTTGCGAACTTGAGGGGGCTCGGCGTGACGATGCCCAAGGTGGTGAAGGAGTTCTTCCTATGCCGCATTGACCCTCTCCAGTGCCATTCCCGCCGGATGTGGGCCTTCGGGAGGCGTGAAGACCGCATGAGGCTCCAGGAGGAGGATCTGACGCCTGAAGTGCTGAGGAAGGTTCTCATGATCCTGACTAGGGACCCTTCCCCTGGCAGCATCCAGCAAGGGGGTGTCCTGCTGTACCTTTGCTCGAATAGGGGTGATTTCGCGAAGCAGATGCCCAGCTTCGACGAATGGGGGCTGCGCCCCGCAGGCCTCACGGGACCTCGTGAGAACCCAGTTGTGGTGGTTTCTCTTCCGGTTGCCCACGGCGGTCCTTCCTCGAGTGGTGGAGCTGGGAGGCAAGGGCCACCGGGGGCTGAGGGGGCCTCCGCCAGGATGATGACGCCATGTGGCACTCCTGAGGCGGCAGCTCCTGTGGTTCGTCTTGCAGCGGCTGAAGGCGTTGAGCCACGGCCTGCGGCTCCCGTGGCAGGGGCCCCTGAGGCCCCGGCCACCCTTCTTGGTGAGGCGACTGGCGGCGTGCGCCAGGATGACGCCCCTGACGCTGGTCACTTTGGCGCTTCTTCCTCGTCGCAGGCTGACCCCTGCGCCGAGCTCCTGGGCCGCTTCCACGTGGTCTTCGAGGCTCTCTGAAAGAGAAAGGAGGCCTCAGGTGATGATTACCGTTGCCGCCTACTGAAGCGCAGGAAGTACTTCGCCAATGATGAGTAAGCCTTCCCCTTTCTTAGTTCCTTATTTTCCCGTTGCTTCGAGTGACCCTTGCCCTGCAGGGCCCTTCCTGCCGAGCTCACGGAGATGGCTGAGGAGCCATCCCCTGAGGCCTCGCCCTCTCCACCGTCCCCAAGCGCTCTGAGCTCAAGCACTGCCCTCGTGGTGAGGCCGGTTGGAGAGGTGAGCCATCCTGTGATGCATCATGGTTCTGCGCACCTCGCGGCCCTCCTTCGCGAGCCTTCCCGGGGTATAGCCAGCCTGCCTTGGGCTCTTTGATTGGTCGTGGATGGTGATTGGCTGAGGCCGGCCTTGCGTTCTTCCTTTGAGGATGAGCCGGCTCTGGGCCGGGCTTCTGGCTAGGCGGGCCCGGCCACCGCGAGGGCGCCAGCCCCCAGCCCCCTTCCTAGAGGGGGAGTGCTGATTCGTGGCCCCCCGCGCACGCCTCGGGCGGAGGACGACGCAGAAGACGTGCTCGAGCGCGCCCGGGAGCGCCGCGCCCTTCGCCTAGGGTTTCTCTAGAGGGCGGCTGACGCAGTGAGCCAGCTTGGTGTAGAGCTTGCTAACGAGGACGCGAGCCTTGAAGCTGAGGGCCTGCGCCTAGCTGAAGAGAGGCGCAAGCTGAAGGTGGCCGTTGCCCTTGCGCGCCACCAGCGTGACCTCGACAATGAGAAAGCCGAGGCGTCGCTGGCGGCTTCTCGGGAGGCCCGCTCCCGGGCCGTCGAGGAGGCCCAGGAGGCTGGCCGGCGGCGTGAGGCGGCGGAGGAGCGGGCGCGGGAGCTCCAGGCCTGGAGCAATTCCCTGGAGCAGCAGGTGGAGCTGCGTGAGGCGGCCCTTGCGTCGATGAAGGGGGCTTCGGTCGACCAGGCGGAGCTCCAGAGACGTGAGGAGGCATTGACGCTGGAAGCTGCCGAGCGCGCCCGTGACCTTGAGCAGCTGGAGACGAGAGAGCGCTTGGTGGCGCAGGCGGAGGACGATGTCGCTGCACGGGAGGCCCGAGTCCTGGAAGAGGTTGATCGCCGGGTGGCGGCGGCCCGATCGAACCTCGAGCGCGAGTTCGAGGAGAGGCTAGAGTTGATCAGGGACGAAGCAGAAGGCAGGACCGCCGCCCTGAGGGCCAAGCTGGATGAAGTGACGTGGCGGGCTGACGCTTCCCGGGCCGCCCATGGCGTGGCACAGGAGGAGCTGACTTCCTCCCGCGCCGAGGTGCTTCTTCTCCGTCAACGGGTGGACGCGGCTGAGGCTGTTGCGTGGCGGAACAAGGACGAGACACGCCAGCGGAAGATCCTGGAGCATGAGCATGGCCCCATGCTCCGCATGCTCCGGGAAAGAGCCAACACAGCCTTGGGAAACATTTGTGAGGCGGCCATTGGGGAGCCTCATGCGGTTAACTATGATGGTAACCTCCAGTTCTTTACTGATGTGGTGACGCAGCTGGAGGCGCGGTCGGGCAGAGCCAACAGGTTGGTGGAGGAGAGGAGCCGTGCCTCGCCGGGCGTGCTTTTTCTCACGTCTTCAGTCATCTTCAGAACATGGATCCCCACTTTGACTTTGATGCCGCCATCGTCCCGGTACCCCAGGCCATCCGGGACGACCTGGCGCACTGGGTTAAAGACAACGTGGATGCCCTTGTCACGGTCTTCACTACTGATAACGATGGCGTGGTCGTGGTTGCTGATGAAGGCGGCGTGGTGAACGGCCCTGACACCACCGACGGTGATGCGGAGGGTGATGGCGAGGCCAGCAACGCCAGTGATGATTCAGGAGGTGCCCTTGAGGATGCATTGGGGGATTTATCTGATTGACTGCGCGTTGTTCTCGCTTTCTACCCTGCGCAGATAGAGTTCGGGCTTGGCCCTTAAGGTTGTAAGAGCATTTTGGGAGGGGGAGCCCCTCGTGTAAAAACTTGCAGTTAGCGTATTAGTAGATACGATATCACCTGTACGCCTGCGCCAAGTGGCTGGCCTGGCGACGAGCCGGCTGGCCTGTTTCCTTCGACCCGCGTGGGCCTCGAGATAGCCTGTGGAGGGCTGTGGTGTCCTGAGTGCCTCCTGAACGAGCCCATTGAACCTGTAATGAGAACCTCCTGAGAGGGCGTGGCGACGACAGTCCGGGCTGCACGCATGCGAGGCCTGGCCCGGCTCGCGAGGGGCTCACGAGGGGAGGTAGCTGAGGCAAAGCGGTAACCAGAACGCGAGAGATTGCTCGAACGAGACTGAACACCCCTTCCCCGAACACACACAAATCTCAAGCTCAAATCCAACTTAAATCCAAACGGGGGAAAAAGCGATACCAAGGGAAAAGCAAGAAAAGCAGAAAAAGCCGCGTCTGGCACCTAGTCTAGTCTTGGACGTCTTCTCACCAGCGCGGAGCTAAGTGCTGCCACTGGGCGTGGGCGGGAGCCCCCGAGGCCCGAGGGAGGCTCTTCGGAGACTCCGGGGCGTGTACAGCCCCACTCATTATTACGTGAGAGTGTCATGGAGCGGAGAGCTTCACAGGCACTAGGCCTTCTTCACAAGTACCAGCCTTGCTTCATATCGCCAGACAAGGGCCCCGCCTTGCACCACATTCTAGTGCCATCGATGACGGCCGGAGACCGAGGACGCCGCCGATGGGGTAGAGCGGTCGCCAGCGGTTCCCCCGACGACCACGGGTCCTCTGCCGGGGGTAGGCCCTGAGGCACCTCCCCGGCAGAGGGCCTACCTCCTGAGGACGCCTTGCTCTGAACGCCGCGGTGGTGATGCCGGATCTCGGCCCCTCTCCTGCAGCCCCCGGCGCCCTCCTCCTGAGGGGTAGTGTCGGTGTCAAAACCGGCGGATCTCTGGTATGGGGTCAAGAACTGTGCGTCTAGGCGGATGGTAACAGGAGACAAGGGACACAATGTTTTTACCCAGGTTCGGGCCCTCTCGATGGAGGTAATACCCTACTCCTGCTTGATTAATATTGATGATATGGGTAGTACAAGAGTGGATCTACCACGAGATCATAGAGGCTAAACCCTAGAAGCTAGCCTATGGTATGATTGTTGTTCGCCCCACGGACTAAAACCCTCCGGTTTATATAGACACGGATAGGGTTAGGGTTACACAGAGTTGGTTACAATGGTAGGAGATCTACATATTCGTATCGCCAAGCTTGCCTTCCACGCCAAGGAAAGTCCCATCCGGACACGGGACGAAGTCTTCAATCTTGTATCTTCATAGTCCAGGAGTCCGGCCAACGGTGATAGTTCAGCTATCTAGACACCCACTAATCCAGGACTCCCTCAGTAGCCCCCGAACCAGGCTTCAATGGCGATGAGTCCGGCGCGTAGACTGCCTTCGGCATTGCAAGGCGGGTTCTTCTCCAAATTCCATATACTTGTCGAATAGTGTCCGGCTTCTGATAAATGCTGCGCTCCTTGGCTTCCACGCCCAATAATGGCCATCTTCCACGTGTTTGAATGAATGCGAAAAGCCAGGGTATTTTTACACTTACCCCCCGAGCTGCGCAAATGAGCCGCCTATAAAAGGGAAGAGGATCTAGATCTGAGTCACACCATCCCCCCTCCGCGAGCCTTCATCGGAGCGCCCTTGACAAAAATCCATTCCATCATGGCCAGTCGACAAAGCTCCTCCTCTCGCGCTCCCAGCCCTCAGCCTAGAAATTGGGAGAGATGCTCAGAACTGCATAGCAAGCTAGTGACACTCCAAACCAAGGGATTTCTTTCCCCGGCCTTCATGGTTCCGGTTCGAGCCGGACTTGCCACCTACAAGGGCGGAAAGCAAGCGGAGAGTGTCCCCGATCCCTCTAAAGGAGAGCGGGTATGCTTTGTCTCTTATCTAGTAAGAGGACTCGGATTTCTAGTTCATCCATTTCTCCGGGGGCTCTTGGAGTTCTACGGCCTCCAGTTGCACCACCTTACGCCTGCCTCCATTTTACACATCGCGGGCTTCGTGGCCCTTTGCAAACTGTTCTTGGCGCCGAGGCTCATTTTGCTGTGGAAGAGATTATTCTGCCTTGTACCCCGTTCTCATGAGAGGTCAATATATCAAGTGGGCGGAGCCGAGCTATGGCGTATCGCTGGGACCGGATATCTATCCAAAACCCCGAAGAAGGCATCCGAAGACTGGCCTTCGGAATGGTTTTATTAGAAGACGTCCCGCTGCCGGATCCTGTTCGGATCGGTCTCCCGGAGTTCAGTAATGCTCCTTTGAAGAAACGCCTGAGTTGGCGCCCGCGGAGCTCCCAGAGGGAAGACGACAGGGACGTTCTTTACCTGATGAGCCGAATAAGATTGTTAGCTCATTCCGGACTGACCCTGATTGGTGTCATGGCCACATGCATTATGCGGGGGGTGGAACCGCTCCAGTATAGGGGCCACCCCATGTGGGATTTCAACGGGGAGGACGATGCCACCCGTCATGGCCGTAAGGGGCCGGGATCGGTCGCTGATCTGGTGAAGATTTTGTCCGCGATGTACAAGGGAGAACAGGAAGATTTCCTCCGCGTCAGTCCATTGAACGGATTTTCCATGAACAATCCTTGAAGCTCGGTAAGCGGACATTTCTTTTTTGCACATCCAATCCGTATTCCCATGGTTAGGTATCTCATTTTGTGATTTTGACGCAAGAACTGAGGGAGGATCCAGACATATTGGTGGAGCTGATCGATGGGGTATATCACCAACTGAGCATCGATAATGCCTTGGTTGCCATTACGGCCGATTACCCCGGAATACTTCCAGCCTCACAGGTAACTGAGACCAAGGTCCCAATACTCTGATAATGACCCATCCGTGCTCATTTTTGATCACCGTATACCAATGGTGTTTTGCAGGGGGTGCCACCGAGGCAGGAGGCCGAGCCCGCGGCGGCTAGCCAACAAGGGGCAGTACGGCCCCACAGGCTAAAAAGAAGTGCGGTCCGGATCGAAACTCCGCCGCAACGGTATGGCGCGTCATCATATTCCCAGGATTGATTCCTGGAAGGCGTACTAACGCTGGTGCTCTTTACAGGAAAAAGAGCGCCCGTCGGACTGAGTCTGGAGAGGTTGCCAATCGAACCTCCGCCAGCCAGGCTCCAAAGCTGGGTCCAGAAGCGGAGGCGAGCACGAGGCGTGCGTCGGATGCTCTTTCGACAGAGGATGCCGACAGATTGTCCGCCACCAACTCCGAGGTGGAGAGCGCCATGAATCACAAAGGCGCCGGGACAGTTCTTCGTGGACGCATGTTTCTCCCAAGAGGCCTTGAATGCCTTCAATTCGGGAGATGCGCACCTCCATGCCGCTCAAGATGGTCTAGCCAGAGCTACTTGAGCAGTATGTAAAGGACATACGGGTGAGGAAATTTGACAGTTATATATGCCAGTAGCCCCCGAGACTTAAAATAGTTAGAATAACTGATTTAAGGATCATTTGTTATGCAGGATCTTACAAAAAGGAATACCCGACTATCCCAGGAGCTTGAAGAATGCAAGGCCCAACTTGAGGCCGCACTAGCCGCTCTGAGGGAGCCACAGAGACCCCTCCGGTAATATATGCTTCAAAAGATAAATAGTTTGTGAAGTGCGGCGTGTGTGTAAATCTGACAATAATTTTGCAGATGGCGCCTGACTAGATCCGGACAAGCAACAGCTCTTGCGCCGGTTGAAGGCCGTCGAGAATGTGCTTACAAGGGTGGGGCAAGAGAAAAATAATCTCCAAGATGCCAACACCCAGCTGGGTGAGGAACTAAAGGATGTTCGTGCTCAAATTGCCGACTCCGTGAAGGAGAATCGGCGACTTCGTCGCGGCATTTATAGTAAGTGCTTGAGCGAACTTTGAAAAAGAGTTCGGCGAGGAAGTCAATTAATCGACTTATGTCTGTAGGTATGCTCACGGGTCGTCCTGAAGAGGAAATGCCCGGTTCTACAGGTGACCTTCTTCCCGAGCTATTGCAACTGCACGAACGGGTTCGGCAGGTGATGAAAGGCATCGCCCAGGCCTTGCGGCCATCTATTTCCCTGCTCGAAGGCCGTGGAGAACTTGCAGAGAAGCTTCAGGGAGCACGGCGGTGCTTCCGACTATGGAAGATATCGGCCTGTCGTCAAGGCGCCAGGGAGGCCTGGGCCATGGTGAAGACGCGGTACACGAAGGCGGACCCAAACCACATGGCCAAGGTCGGACCTGTGGGGCCCGGCGGGAAGGAGATCCCTGTGAGCTTAGTGTACGGCCAAGTAGAGTTGGCCGCAAAGTATTCCCAGCAGGATCAGAACCGGACAGCCTATTAGACGGCATTGAAGAGGAATACAATCAGTCAATTTGACTATGTAATTTAAAATGACATGTAAAATGCCTTCTAGCCAGATTGTAGATCATTTGTCGTAGCGGACCTTTTCACTTCAACCTCGGGACCAAATAGTCCGGAGTGTGTACGAATACCCTCGCGGTTATGTAAAAACCGGGGCGTGCGTGGAGACCAGGCGTAGGGGTCATGAGTGCTTTATCAGACAAGTGCCCAACTAGTTATGTTATATTACATGGTTAGTAAGAAACATCTTCCAGGGAGAATAGTTCCGTTAGGGGTTCCTTTCCACAGGAGGCATGCCCTAAGGTGCATATCTGGATCATAAAAAAAGCGTAAAAGCATCACGGGGCAGATAAATGAAAAATAAAAATCATATTTTAGTTCACCGACCGAATATTCCCTTAAGACGCTAGCTTCGGCTTCACCTGGGCCTGAGGTACAGCGTCCGCTGACCCGGCGGTAACAATCGCAGAGGTGCTCCCTTTACCACCTAGCCGAACAATCGGGAACGTAGGGGTAAGCATGGAGCCAGCAACCAAGCTTGGCCAAAACTTAAGTCATATCGATGCATATAATGGTGAATAAAAGGTGCATGCGGAAGTGTGAAACATGTGTTGGGCATAAAGCCCGTAAAAATAAGCACATTAAAGAAGCCCCCAGTATAATGAGCGGATAGCGCGTCAAGTGTGTGCGAACAATGCGCAAACGAGCCTTTAACGGCTTTCGGAAAAAAGGAGGGAGAAGGAGAGAAATAAAAGACGACTTAAAGTATAAAATATAGATGGAGGAAGGAGACGAACTCAGAATCCGGCGCTAGGCGTAAAATCTTCGGAGAAGGGTTGCGTTCCATGGGTTCGGCTCGAGTCGGTTATCCGATGTGTTTCGCAGACGGTACCCTCCGCCGGTCAGGACTTGGTCGATGATGAAGGGACCCTCCCATTTGGGCTTGAGTTTGTCCTTCTTCTTGTCCGGCAGGCGTAGAACTAGTTCGCCAACATTGTAAGCTTTGGCCCGTGCATTTCCTGCTTTGATATCTTCGAGCCTGCTGTCGATAGAATGCGGAACGAGCTTTTGCCACGCCACGCTCCTCCTCCAAGGCGTCCAAGCTGTCCTGCCGATCGAGCTCGGCTTCTCTTTCTTCGCATACGCGCACGCCGAGGTGAGTCATGAATTATGTCGCAGGGCAAAACTGCCTCTGCGCCATATACCATAAAAAATGGTGTGAATCCGGTAGTGCGATTCGGCGTGGTCCGCAGTCCCTAGAGTACGGAGTCGAGGTCCTCTACCCAGTGCGTGTTAGATTCCTTGAGGGACCGCACTAGCCTGGGTTTAATGCCGCTCATGATTAGACTGTTTGCTCGCTCGACTTGACTGTTAGTTTGGGGGTGATAGACTGAAGCGTAGTCGAGCTTGATGCCCATGTTCTTGCACCAGAGTTTGACCTCGTCGGCCGTGAAGTTCGTGCCGTTATCAGTGATGATGCTATGGGGTACGCCATAACGGTGTACTACCCCATATGAAGTCTATCACTGGTCCGGATTCGGCCGTCCTTATGTGCTTGTCCTCTATCCATTTGGTGAATTTATCCACCATGACCAATAGGTATTTTTGCTTGTGGGTTCCTCCTTTAAGGGTCCAACCATGTCAAGCCCCCAGGACCGCGAAGGGCCAGGTGATGGGTATAGTTTTGAGGGCGGTGGGTGGCATGTGGCTTTGATTAGCAAAGAGGCGGCAACCGACGATCGTTGGACTAAGTCTGAGCATCTACCCGGGCTGTCGGCCAATAAAATCCTGCACGGAAGGCCTTGCCTACAAGGGGCCGGGCTGCTGCATGGTGCCCACCTAGTCCGGCGTGAATTTAAGCAAGGAGATTCCGCACTTACTCTTCGGAGATGCTCCTTTGAAGGTCTCTGGTTGTGCTTTTCTTATAAAGCTCTCCCTCATGGACCTTATAGGCTTTAGACCGCCGCACTATGCAGCGGGCCTCGTTTTGGTCCTCGGGAAGTTCCTGCCTAGTTAGATAGGCTAGGAATGGTTCTGTCCATGGGGCAATGGCTGCCATTATTACGTGGGCTAACGGTGTTATTTCGTTGGCAGGACCACCAACTATGTCGGAATGCTCGGTGTGGGGCAGTGCGGTTGGGTCCGGGTTGTTATTTCCGGACTCTCCCTCCCATAGTACGGATGGCTTAAAAAGCCTCTCTAGGAAAATGTTGGGGGGGGCATCGCGCTTTGCGCCAATGCGTGCCAACACGTCTGCTGCCTGGTTGTTATCCCGGGCTATATGGTGAAATTCGAGCCCCTCAAACCGAGCTTACATTTTTAGGACGGCATTGTGATAAGCTGCCATTTTCGGATCCTTGGCATCAAAGTCCCCATTTATTTGGGATATCGCGAGGTTGGAATCCCCGCGCACCTCTAGGCGTTGAATGCCCATGGAGACTGCCATCCGGAGACCATGTAGAAGGGCCTCAGATTCGGCTGCGTTGTTGGAGTCCGTGTACATTATTTGAAGTACGTATTGGACTGTATCTCCGGTTGGGGACGTCAGAACGACGCCAGCCCCCAGGCCGGCCAACATTTTGGAGCCGTTAAAGTGCATGATCCAATTGGAATATGCACCGTACTCTTTAGGGAGTTCGGCTTCAGTCCATTCGGCGATGAAGTCAGCCAAAACTTGCGACTTAATAGCTCGGCGTGGCTTGTAGGTTATGTCGAACGGGAGGAGCTCAATGGCCCATTTAGCAATCCGGCCCGTTGCGTCACGGTTGTTTATAATGTCATTAAGAGGTACTGGAGGCTACCATTATCGAACACTCTTGTAAGTAGTGTCGCAGCTTCCGGGATGCCATGAACACTGCGTATGCTATCTTTTGATAATGCGGGTACCGTGACTTGCATGGAGTTAGGACAGTGGACACGTAGTAAACTGGTTTTTGGAGAGGTAACTTGTGTCCGTCCGTTTCTCGTTCGACAATGAGCACCACACTTACAACTTGATGGGTTGCTGCGATGTATAATAGCATTGGTTCGCCCATGTTGGGCGCGGCCAGGACTGGATTAGTTACCTATATGGCTTTGATTTCTTCGAAGTCCGTGGCAAGATCCGTCCCACCTCGAAGTGTTCGGTGCGCCGGAGGAGGCGATAAAGGGGTAATGCCTTTTCTCCTAAGCGGGAGATAAAGCGGCTTAGAGCCGCCACGCATCCAGTCAATTTTTGTGTTTGTTTGAGGTCTTTGGGGGTATCCAATTGTGAAAGAGCTTGGATCTTGGCTGGGTTTGCTTCAATTCCTCTACCGGATAAAATGAAGCCCAAGAGCTTTCGGGTGATGCCAAAACGCATTTTTCCGGGTTGAGCTTGATGTCATACGTTCGGAGATTATCGAATGTGAGCCTCAATTCGTCGACTAGGGTTTCGACATGCTTAGATTTGACGACCACATCGTCTACGTATGCCTCCACTGTTTTGCCGATCTGGTTTGCCAGACATGTCTGAATCATGCGCTGATATGTTGCGCCGGCGTTTTTGAGCCCAAAAGGCATTGTGTTGAAGCAGAATGGGTCGTATGGAGTAATGAATGTCGTTGCAGCTTGGTCTGGCCGTGCCATCTTAATTTGGTGGTAGCCGGAGTATGCATCGAGGAAACACAATGAATCGTGTCCTGCGGTAGCGTCGATAATTTGATCGATGCGGGGGAGGGGGAAGGGATCCTTTGGACAAGCCTTGTTAAGGTCCTTAAAATCGACACATAGGCGCCAGGATTTGTCCTTCTTTGGTACCATTACCAAGTTTGCTAGCCAGTCCGGATGTTTAATGTCTCTGATGAATCCGGCCTCCAATAGTTTGACTGGCTTGAATCCTTTTAGGATATTTAGGCTGTGTTCTGCCAGCCGGCGTGGGATTCCTAGCATGTCTGAAGGGTGCCAGGCAAAAATGCCCCAATTTTCACGTAGGAATTCTCATAATGCGGTGTCCACATCAGGGTTTAATTGTGCCCCGATGGAGGCCGTTTTTGTAGGGTCCGTTGGATGGATTTGGAATTTGACTATTTCGTCTGCCGGTTTAAAAGAGGTGGACTTGGATCTCTTATCGAGTATCACATCGTCCCTGTCGACCGTGGGCCTTGTGCGCGATGAGTTCCTCTGCCGCTAGGGCTTCGGATAGTGCCTCAAGGGCAAGTACGGCTGTTTTATTTTCAGTGTGGAGCGCTATGTCCGGGTCACTAGCGAGGGTGATAATTCCGTTGGGTCCGGGCATTTTGAGCTTCATGTACCCGTAATGGGGTATAGCTTGAAAAATTGTGAATGCCTCTCGCCCTAATAGAGCGTAGTATCCGCTGCTGAACGGGGCCACTTGGAATGTGACCTCCTCGGATCTATAATTGTCCGGCGTGCCGAACACCCATCTAGTGTGATCTTTCCTGTACAGCATGCTTCCCGACTGGGGATTATTCCTCTAAAGGTTGTGCTGCTTCGCTCAATGCGTCTCAAGTCTATTTCCATTTTTCGAAGGGTTTCCTCATAGATGAGGTTTAATCCGCTGCCGCCGTCCATGAGTACCTTGGTAAGGCGAAAGCCGTCCACTATTGGACTGAGTACCAATGCGGCCGGTGCTCGGGCTGTTCGAACTTAGGTTCGCCATCGGGCGTTAAAGGTAATAGTCGTGTCACTCCATGGATTTATTGTTGCTATCTGGTAGACTTCGAAAAGGCTGCGGAGTGTTCGCTTCCCCATATTATTTGATGCGAAAGTCTCGAAGACTGTTAATACCGTACTGGTATTGCTGGGCTGGTGCTCTGGAGCTAGGAGCTCTTCGCCACTTTTGGCAACCTGCCGTAGTATCCAACATGCTCTAAGGCTATGAGTTGGAGTGGCACCCTCTGTGCTATGAATTTTGCAGGGTCCATTGAGCCATCCCTCCAGTACGGTTCCATGCCCTTTGGGGTTTTTTTGCTTTTTGGTATGTAACCCAGGTGCCTGGTGATGATGCACCCTTTTATTTCGGACTAGGGTCGTATTCGGGGCCGGATTATCCCAAAATATGATTTCGGTTTTCCAGGCACTCTCCATCGTGCAGTACTTTCGTACTATGGACGCCAATTCAGCAAAGCGTGTAATTTCACGACGACTTATGGCGTTTAGGATTCCCTTGTTCGTGCAATTATTGCAGAAGAATGAGATCGCGTCTTCCTCGCGGCAGTCCTTTATCCTGTCCATAACCAGGAGGAATTTGGCCCAGTAATGATGTACTGTTTCACCGGGCTCTTGCCGGATTTTGGATAGATCGCTTATGTTTGGGCGGGCGGGTGGAATTAAATTCCAAACCCCGTCCGATCTAAGATTCAGGGGCCAAGAAGTTTCCGAACTTGGAAGCTTGGGTTGTTGGAGGTTGCCCAATGAATCTAGCCCACCGCCTGACTTTAAGTTCAGGGCTTGAGTAGTGTCCTCCCCTCCGCGGTAATCCGGCATGGAGGGGTCAGGAATCCGGACATAGCTAGTCCTTAAGGTAGGAGAAAAGTCGACGTATTGTTCCTCTACCACACCAACGTGGTGGGTAGCCTGGGGAGAGTTGATCTCTCTCATATCGGTTTTAGGCCCGATCTGATCGTAGTCTGTAGCGACTCCCAGGGCGGCGATGCGATCCAAGAGTTGGTTCAAGGAAGAGAGCTCCATCAGATCTAACTGCTCGGCGAGTTCCGAGCTAACGTGAAGATTGCTTTCGATGACCCGAGAAGTCATTGTCGGCGCGGCGGCCGAACAGGTGGTCATAAGAAAAACGCCTAGTCGGAGAGTTTGGCCGGTGGCCAAAGCTCCTTTAGCAACGGTGCCGTCTTTAAAGACGGGATGAGGCATCCTTCCTGATACCGACGACACAGAGGAACTCTCAGTGAAAGCACCAATGTCGGTGTCAAAACCGACGGATCTCGGGTAGGGGGTCCGTAACTATGCGTCTAGGCGGATGGTAACAGGAGACAATGGACACGATGTTTTTACCCAGGTTTGGGCCCTCTCTATGGAGGTAATACCCTACTCCTGCTTGATTAATATTGATGATATGGGTAGTACAAGAGTGGATCTACCACGAGATCAGAGAGGCTAAACCCTAGAAGCTAGCCTATGGTATGAATTTTGTTCGTCCTACGGACTAAAACCCTCCGGTTTATATAGACACCTAATAGGGTTAGGGTTACAGTAGTCGGTTACAATGGTAGGAGATCTACATATCCGTATTGCCAAGCTTGCCTTCCACGCCAAGAAAAGTCCCATCCGGACACGGGACGAAGTCTTCAATCTTGTATCTTCATAGTCCAGGAGTCCGACCAACGGTGATAGTTCGGCTATCCGGACACCCCCTAATCCAGGACTCCCTCAGGTAGGAAGCTGCTGGATTGGGGCAGCCATCCGCCGCGACGACCTGTACCTCCTATGATCCATGGTTAGCGTATGCCTGCTCCTGAGGAATTAGCGGTACCTGATAATCGCTGCCTCCAGCGTGGTCGACGGGGCTTTCCCGGGGCTCCTGAAAGAGCTCAGCTTCGGGTGTCTCTTCCCCCCAGCTTGGGACGAGGATCGAGCCATGGTCTTCCTCCTGCGCGTGCCCTTGATCCATCATGTGGGGCACATACTCTTCTGGGGCCGCCACCGAATGCTTTCATGAAGCGCCCGTGTGCCACGCAGCCCTGCTTGAGGCGCCCACCTGGGGGTTGTAGCACGGCGGCCTACTGGGACCATGGGCTATGGCAAGTCCTCCTTCGCTGGCCGTGGGCGTGAAACGCGCCAGCTTGTTAGCCCGGTCTTGACAGCTGGTTGGCGTGGAGTGGCCTTGGAATCCGACGAGACTCGCTTGGTAGCTGCTGGGCCTTCGTGCGGTCCGCTCTGAACCTGAGGCGGCGGCTGGGTGCAGAAAGGGTGAGCCTCCGATGCGGCGAAGCCCTGGAGCTCTGCCACCCGCTCCAGAAGCACGACGTGGCCGCCCTCCAGCAGTCTGCACTGCAGTAGCTCTCGGGCCACCCTGAGCGCGGCCCTCGAAGTTCGCTTCGCTCCCGACGGGTGTACGGGCGCCATGGCTGCTGGGCGTGGTTCGAGGCCCTCGCCACGACAGCACTTGCCGCGTGTGAGAGCCGACGTTGCCGATCGGCGTCGCCATGCCCGCAGCGCCCTGCGGATCGCGGGCTGCCTGGGGCACGGGGTTGAGGTCGCACGGGGCAAGCGGCTCCGCGCGGGCGGGCCAGGCTGCCCAGGGATCGGGATTGCTTCGCTGGGTCGTCGGACATGATGATGACGATGTGGCGGGGCGCGATGCGGCAGAATGAAGATTCCGGTGCACCCCTACCTTGCGCGCCAAATGTCGGATTTCGGGTTCCGGCAGACCCTCTAGGTTCGAACTCTGGGGTGCACGCGGAGATCACACCTCCAACCTACCTAGACCTCGTCGCCTCGCAAGGATCTAAACTACACAAAGAGCAACACAAGGGACACAAGGTTTATACTGGTTCATGCCACCATTGCGGTGTAATACCCTACTCTAGTGTGTGGTGTGGTGGATTGCCTCAGGGGCTGATGATGAACAATACAAGGAAGAACAGCCTCGCGAGGGTCTGTTCTTGGCCGGTCTGTTGAACTGCTAGGGGAGTTAGGTCGCTTCTCTCTCTCTCTCTAAGATGCCTCTACCTGTGGGTGGCTAGTCCTATTTATAGGCAGAGGCCTGGGCCTCTTCCCCAAATATTGAGCGGGAAGGCGCCAACAATTGGCCATTTTGAAGGGGAACATCTAGTACACTTATCCCGACTAAAGTCGGTCCTCGCTTTGCCAAAGGCCACAGCAGTGACGCCGGCTTGGGCTCCACGATGACATCCTTCCTGCTGTTCTACTGGTCTTGGTCTTGTTGCACCGAAATGGTTGCGTTTGCTTGATACTCTTGGCCTGCGCTTGCCTCCCTTGCACCAAAGGGGAAACGAGGACACTGCGCGGGCTGGCGCCCACCTGGCGCCCTCGGTCGTCATGGCTTGCCTCATGGGCACCTCGCGAGGTACCCCGCCTTGATCTCTCCGCCTCCTCGCGAGCCAGCCTGACGAGGTCGTGCCTGAGGAAGCTTCCCGTCTGGCCTCATGAGGCTTTGGCCCCTCGCGAGGGTCTTGAGCTTGTGTTGATGAAGATGGGCTGTACCGGGCCACCCCTTGAGCCACACCGCATGCCGCAGGTAGGCAAGTCTGGGTACCCCCGTTCCCAGAACGCCGACAACTTATATTTAGGAACGGAGGTACAAGGTAGTATCATGTATGACATCTACATATCTAATTTAGCAGCCAGTAGTAGAAATCATTGTCTGCACAAAGGGATTACTGGTCGAAAATCCTAGCAAAGCACATTTGGCGAGCCTGAGAACAATACAAGAGAGAGAGAGATGCACTTATAAGATCATAGCAATGCCTCGGTCTAGGATCTTGGTTGGCTGCTTGTTAGATCCAGAAGAAACATCGTCCTTGTAGTTTTTGCCACCGCATAACAGGTAACAACGACCGGCTAGTATATTTGAAGTACATCGGGCAGGTGATGCTGGACGGGTTTAAAGGTGACAAGTACCTAGGCCATGGCGGGTGCTTGGCATCTCTCCAGACGGTGGGAATCAGGTTAGAAACATCAAGGGTGATGACGCTGCACTGGCTGTCGGGGTCCGTTAAGGAGATCTAGAACCGTCGAGTAGGGTGTTTGTAGAGCGGCTCCGGTAGGGTGGACTACGGTGTGGACGAAGCGGATCTGTGGCCATGGACGAGGGCGTACGTGAAGCTGCTCCGGTGATTGGGTTAAGGATGGTGTCGACGACGCGGATCTGCGGCCGTGGACGGGGCGTCAGAAGCTGCTCCGGTGGTTGGGATAAGGATGGTGTCGACGATGCGGATCTGCGGCCGTGGACGGCGCGTCAGAAGCTGCTCCGGTGGTTGGGTTAAGGATGGTGTCGACGATGCGGTTCTGCGGTCGTGGACGGGGCGTCAGAAGCTGCTCCGATAGGTTGGATGAGGGTGCGAGGAAGCCGATCTGAGGCCGCGGACTTGTGAGTTGGCAAAGCGGCCCCGGTAGGGTTGAGAATGGTATAGGCGAAGCTACTCTGGTAGGGTTGACGATGGTGTCGGTGAAGCGGCTCCGTTAGGGTTGAGGAAGGTGTCGGTGAAGCGGCTCCGGTAGGGTTGAGGAAGGTGTCGGCGAAGAGGATCAGAGGCCATCGACGGGGGCCCGGTGGGGCGGCTTGGGGGGGGGGTGTGGACGAAGCGTCTCCGGTGGGGAGTTCGAATGGGCTGCTGCAGATGCGTGGCGGTTGACGAGAGTACCGGCGAAGCAGATCCGGCACCGTGGACAAGGGCGGCACTGAATGGGCTGTGGTACAGTGGTTGATGAGCAGTCTACTTGTTTCTAGGGGAGGTGGGAGGGGTAGATGCGACCATGCGAAGCGATTCCGGGCGAGGTGGACGCCACCGCTGGCAGTGAATGGGCTATGGTACGCTGGTGGATGAGCAGTCTAGGGTTTCGAGAGGGGAGGGGATAAAGGGCGATGAAGTACGGACGGCGTGATGTAAGATGCTCTGGTGCTGTGGAGTTAGTCGTTTTTGCGGGAGGGGGAGAGGAAATGGAGGTGCCGTGTAGTGGTGGGAACCGGAAGTTACTGATAACCCACAAGTATACGGGATACTTGTAGCCTCTTTCGATAAGTAAGAGTGTTGAACCCAACAAGGAGCTAAAGGTAGAACAAATACTCTCTCAAGTCCTATCTGCCACTGATACGACTCTACGAACGCTTAGTGTTCGCTTTACCTAGAACAAGTATGAAACTAGAAGTACTTTGTAGGTGTTGTTGGACAGGTTTCCAAGATAATAAAGAGCACGTAAATATAAACTAGGGGTTGTTTAGATAAAGAGCGATAAAGTAAATATAGCTAGTGTGGAAAAGTGGTGGTAGGAGTTGTGAAATTGTCCCTAAGCAATTGACTACTTTACTAGACCAATAATAACTATTGCAATTCTATTTGAGGGAGAGGCATAAGCTAACATACTTTCTCGTCTTGGATCATATGCACTTATGATTGGAACTCTATCAAGCATCCGCAACTACTAAAGATCATTAAGGTAAAACCCAACCATAGCATTAAAGTATCAAGTCCCCTTTATCCCATACGCAAACAACCTACTTACTCGTGCATTAGCCACATCACTCACGCCACCCACCATAAGCAAATCATGAACATATTGCAAACCCTACAGCAGGGATCCCTCACGCTTGCGAGACACGAGAGCACCATAGGACATCACCAATAATAAAAAATGCAACTCAAACCAATCATAGCAATTCATCAATCACCGATAGGACAATGAAAATCTACTCAGACAACAAAGGATGGCAACACATCATTGGATAATAATATGAAGCATAAAGCACCAAGTTCAAGTAGAGGGTACAGCGGGTTGCGGGAGAGTGGACCGCTGAATATAAAAGGGGGAAGGTGATGGAGATGTTGGTGAAGATGGCAGAGGTGTTGGTGAAGATCGCGGTGATGATGATGGCCCCCGGCAGCGCTCCGACGCCACCGGAAGCTAGGGGGAGAGAGCCCCCCTTCTTCTTCTTCTTCCTTGACCTAGATGGAAGAAGTGTTTCCCCTCTGGTCCTTGGCTCCCATGGCGTGGGAAGGGCGAGAGCCCCTCCGAGATTGGATCTATCTCTCTGTCCCTCTCTATTTTTGCTTTCTCCGATCCTTCCCTGTCGGGGAAGCTGATCTGACCAACGAACACCTATGGGACCGGCGGACCGAGCCCCATTCGGTTCGGTGGGGGGGCGGTGGTCGCACGAAGAGCAGATCGAGGCGAAGCACACGAGCAGTTTACCCAGCTTCGGAGCTCTCCGGAGAGATAACACTCCTACTGCTACATATCTGAGTTGTATTGTGTTCTTGCTCGGGAGCGCTGAATGCTACAGTACACACCAGCTACTAACGAGACCGAGCGTGAGAGTGTTCGAACCCTTCTCTATGTTGCGCATGGGCCTCCTTTTATATGCTCAAGGGGTCACCGACAGGTGGCAACGTAGATAAGGGAAAAAATGGAAAAAGAGTTGCGGTTGGTACAACTACTTGTACAGTGTAACATACCTAACCCTGATGGCAGGGGACAAAGGCATTAAATGCCCGTCTAAGTCACCTAAACAGTGCAGAAAGGGACTGTCAGGGACGCCACCGCTTGCCACGATGGCAAGCTTGTCAGCGCCGCTTGCCACCGCGCTCCGCTGGACGCACAACCTCTTGCCACGCGCACCTGGAAAGGTCCCAGGGCGACACATTGGTGGACGTGCTGGAGCGTAGTTACAGATGTGGTAGCCTTCCGCGGCAAGCGCCTTGCTGCGGTCGTCGTCTTGTCGCGTCCGGAGGCTTGTCGCTCACCGGGCCTTCCCGGCAAGCTCCTCTGGCCGGGGCCTTGTCTCCTTGACTTAAATACTTTGTTCTTGAATGGCTCCAATGGAGCCGCGGAGGACCTTGGCGGTCACCAGGCAAGCCTTGCCGCGGGGTGCTGCGACTGCCCGTGCACGAGTTCGGGATACTAGGGTACCCCTACTCTAGTACACCGACAGGAGCCCTCTGCTGGGCCACACGGTGCCGAAGCGCTGTTGGGCTGTGCCCAAAACAGGGCATCGCACGGGCGGCACTGGTCACGCCATAACTTGCTCCGGACTCCACCACGTCCCCCACAGGAACGCACGTCCGAGCAGCGTCCGGGAGAGATCGTGGGTGGTTTCTTTATTAGGAAAAGCGGGCGTCCGCCTCCCTCTTTATAAGCAGAGGAAGCAGGGGCAGTTCGCCCACCTTACCAGTTGCTGTCCAATCTCGAAAAACCTCCGCTGCTCCCCCTTCTTCCCAAGGCCGAAAAGAGAGCAGCGCTCCGCCCCTCATCGCCACCAGCGCCACCAACGCCGCCACCAACGCCGCCACCAACGCCGTCGATCTCCCCCACCACCTCCGCCATGGCTCCGAAAGCCGACAAGGGGAAGGGCGTGAAATCGGCCGAGGCGCAGCGGCTCGCGGCGCTGCGCAAGGAGCGGGGCATCTTCCCCAGCTCGCCGCGAAGGAGCTGAGGGAGTACTACTACCTCTTCTGGTCGACGGAGACACGAGCGCATCCGCGCACGAAGGTACTCTCAGCCGCCGCATCTGAACTGGCTCCGAGCGGGTATCCCTTCTTCATGCTCTTTTTCTACTGCGGGCTCTGCCCGCCTTTCTCTGAATTCTTCTGCGACATCATGAACACCTACGGGTTCCGCCTCCTTGACTTCACCCCCAATGATGTCCTGACCTTGGCAGTTTTCGCACATCTCTGCGAAAACTTTGTCGGAGTCCACCCAAACGTAGCCCTCTTCCGCCATTTCTTCATGCCTCGAGTAGAGAGAGGAGAGCCTCTTGCCGGAGGAATCGCTTGGATCTCAAGGATCGGCAAGAAGGAAGCCTATCTGGAGGGAGAGCTCCGCAGCAAGTGGGAGGAATGGAGGGCAGATTGGTGTTGGATTGTAGAGGAGAACCCGCAGCCCTTTACCGCCCAGCGCCAAACCCCAATAGTGCGCAGCAACGATTGGAGCAACTTGGCGCCGGAAGATGCTAGATTGAAGATTGCTGTCACCCGGATCCTGCGCCTCAGGCTTGCCGGACTCACTGTAGGCGCCGTTGGCGCAGATTTCCTTCGCCGCCGCATCGCCCCCTTGCAGGAGAGGAGGAGACCTGCTTGGGAATTCCAGAATGCGGCGGATATCATGAGGCTGCGCCCGGGCCTCAACTTCAATTTCACCGTCTTGGAGTTGGATGCGATGCTTCTGGAGCTGTTCAAGCACGACCCTGATCATCCCGAATGGTTCAGGTTGCCGAGGGGAGTCGTTCCATTGTGCAACAATTCCTCGCTCGACCGCATCCGTGCAATGATGCCGTTGTGCGACTCGCATGGAATTGTTCCAACCTGGCAAGAGCCTGCAGATGACGTCGTGCGGGTGTTCTTCGACAGCTTGGAAGAAGTGCCGATCCGCCCCGATGAGCAGAAGGGCCTCACCCGCGACAACACTGATGACGAGATGCAGCGCATCGCCACCAGGTTGGAAGAGGCGGCAGCAGCTGCTGCCGCGGGCGAGTTTGGATTCACCGTGGAGGAGGCAGAGGCAGCAGAGGCGGCAATCCTTGTCGATCGAGAGGAGCTTGCCGGCGAGGAAGAGCATGCCGAGCCCGAAGTTGAGCCGAGCGAGCCCGCCGAGGGCGCCTCCTCCCCACCTTCAAGCAGCTTGCCGCGAGCGGAGCCCACAGCCCCACCAAGAAGGCGTCTCCAAGGCCGGAGAAGCAGCGGGGCGGCAGACGGGCCAACAGCCGTCGCGCCGCGCGACGCGCTCTACCGCGGCAAGCACTGTTGCCGCGGGAGCACCTCACGCCGCTGCAGCAACTGGAGCGGGGCCTTCCGAGACCACAGCTCCTGCACCCGCCAAGCGGCCAAGGGAACCTACTCTTCCAGCTCATCGCACTGGAGGCGAACCGGAATTCGATCTCTCCGCGCTCAGCTCCGAGGAAGAAGAAGAGTAAGATTATTTTGCTGTACTTGTAGTTCTTCAATCTGTTGCTTCGTCTTGTATCTGATTTGCTTTACTCTGAATCCATTCCTTTTCAGGACGCTGGCCCAGAGAGCGTCGAAGAAAGCCAAGGTCCCGGTGGTTGTCATCGAGGATGAACCCACCGCGGAAGCAAGAGGCGTGTCTGAGACCACCTTGCCGGACCCGGCAACCCTTCACCAAAGCAGCCCCCAGCGTAAGTATATGGTTTTCTTCCTGCTGTTAGGCGTGCATGGGTGCTCTTTATTTGCTCATATCTGACTGTTGATTTGTGTAGGAGCAGAGCAGCCCCACCAGGAGTGCCCTGAAGCCGCTCCTGACATGCCATCTGCTTCGACTACACCGCCAAGGGAGGATCCCCCGGCAAGGGAATGTTCTCCGGCAAGGGACGCATCTCCGGCAAGGGTCAGTTCTCCGGCAAGGGGCGGCGCCAGCGACCCTTCTGTAGCCGAGACCATGGCTGCAGATCCAAGTGCAGGTAATCCTTTTGCTTGAAAACTGCCCTTGCGTTCTTCTTCTGATTTTCTTTTTGAATATCTGCTTGACTTTTCTTTCTTTTCCGATCATCAGATCCGTCTGGCACAGAGCCAATGGAGACTGAGGTTGCCGGCGAGGAGGACGCGCGCGGCAATACTGACGACGCCGCCGTCACCGAGGAAGTAGCCGGCGCTGACGATCCCGCCGGCAAGGAGGCCGCCAAGGCTGCCGCCGCAGAAGCTAGCGAGGGGTCCGGCGATCGCACTGACGGCCCCGAGGTCAGGAGCGCCAGCGCTACACCGACCGGCCGATCCCTCCACCGCTGCCGCAGCGCCAGGCTCCGAAGAGCCCCAGCCCGGCGCCTACTTGAAGGCCGGCGATGGCGTCTTCATCAAGCTTCCCTAGGCGTCGAGCTCCAGGGCGCTGGTCGAAGGAGAAACTTTTGACGAAGAGCTGCTCGCCTCCGCTGGGATGACTCTGGTCGACGCGCCAAGCAGCAGCAGCGGCGAGTCTGAGGAGGAGCAGTTGCTGCGGAAGCTTCTGTCGCTCTACCGCGCCCGACAAGCCAAGCTGGAATCCCGAGAAGCGCTTGTCGCGAAGGCGGGAGCAGACATTGAGAAGCGCGCGGAGGAGCTCCGGGGCCTCCATCAGGAAGCTCTCCGGTCTTTGGCAGAGGAGCGGGAGCAAATCGTTGAGGCGCGCAAAGCCTTCATCCTCGAGAAGGCTGAGGTTGAAGAGCAACAGCGGCTGGCCGCCGAGAGGCTGTCTGCACAAGAAGGCGAGCTGGCGCAGCAGAAGATCAATCTTGACAGCCATGAGGAGGAGCTTGCCGCACGCGAGCAAACATTTGGCGGATCCCTCAAGGAAGCGAAAGACGCCGCTTGAGCTGCCGAGGCCGCCAAGAAGGAGTTGGAGATGAAGGTGACGCAGCTGGAGGCCAATCTCAAGAAGAGCGGTGAGGAGTTTGCTGCACTCAAGCATGAGCGCGAGAAGGACGCCTACACTCTTGGCGAGCTGCAGGGCCGTCTCGCCGAGAGGAGCAAGGAGCTCAGCGCCGCCAAGGATTCCAACGCGGATCTCGAGCTTAAGCTGACTACTTTGATGCAGACGCTGGACGGCGCCAAGGAGCGGGAGATGGCCTTGTTGGAGAAGATCAAGACCAACGAGGTGCTGCTGGCGAGTGCTACTGCCGCCCAGAGCACCTTCAGAGAGAATGTGGAGCACTGGACCGAGGGTCTCGTGAATATTGCCGCCGCCATCGACAGGGAGCTGGCGGAGCTGGGGATGGTGGATCTCGGATATTCCTCCAATGAGCACCTCCAACCCAGCGCCAAGCTCAGCTTGTTCCTCAAGGGCGTTGTGACGGCTCTCCAGCGACTCCAGGAAGAGATCCCAAAGCAGCTGGCCGAGGAGTCGCGCCAAATATGCGCGGGAGCTCTCCAGAAGGTGCTGATGAAGGTGGCCTTCCGCAATCCAGGCCTTAGCTTCACCAATGCCCTCAAATCCTTGCCTCCGGATGCTGACGTGGAGGCGCTCAAGACCCTTGTCGCACCCATTGTGGACAGGGTGAGCGGGATCAAGAGGGTTGATGGCGACCGCGTAGATTAGGCTGCCCATTTTATCTTTTCCTTGTCGCTGCTGGTCAAGTTATGAGAACCATCTATTAGAGCTGCGACAAGCTATCTTGTAATATAACTCTGTTTTGGGTAATAATTGCTATGTTATTTCCTTTACTTGATTCCTTCCTTTGTATGTTTTTGCCCTACGCTTTTAGGGAACTTGTCGGCGCAGGCACCTTTGCCTTGTTGAGTCTTGAACGTCAGCAGCCTGCTGTCGGTGCTGCTTCGGACAAGCAACCTTGTCGCAACTAGTTGCAGCTCACTTAAGTTGTTGAGCGGACTCGAAACAAAGTAAGGGCGCAACTAGCTACGAGTTGGTTCCTCCGCGCACAGGTTTTCCATACAAAGTACGGCCGTTCGAGGAAGATAACTTAAAAATTTAAAAGCTGATTGCTCAAATTTTAGCAACTTAGCTTTTCTGTCGTTTGCTTCCCGGTAAGGCGAAACTTCCTTGAGCGACGCTTGGTCCACACCATTATCTTCTCCTTCCTCCCCGGCAAACTTGTGTGCGAGGGAACCTTCCTTTCTTTCAGAAAGAGAGAAAAAAGAGAAAATAAAGTTATGGAGCCTTGCGGCTCGTTATTGCTTACCGGGTGTGGGTGCTGCACAAAGTGTCAGATAACACATGCAATAATATGATGAAAGCATGAAATTGACAAGCTATGCGGAACACATGAGCTTTACTTATGCATGGGGTCTGCGCCCGGCTTTGTACAAAGGATTACATGCAACATCGGCAAGACTTGTACAAAAGGTGGTTGCCGGAACAGGTTCCGGCAACCGCGCCCTACGGGTAAAACTTACGAAGATGCTCAATGTTCCAGGAGTTGCTCACCGGAATGCCATCTTTGGTCTCAAGGCGGACAGCGCCAGGCCTAGTGACTCGTTTCACCCGATAAGGGCCTTCCCACTTCAAGGCCAACTTGTTGGAATTCTTGGCGGACTGAACGCTCCGAAGAACAAGGTCGCCTTCCTCGAGACTTCTGGCACTAACTTTGCGGCTATGGTGGCGGCACAAAGCTTGCTGATATCGAGCAGCTCGAACAGCAGCCTTAAGACGGTCCTCCTCGAGGAGCAGTGCGTCATCTTGTCGCAATTTCTCTTGCTCAAGATCATCATAAGCGAGCACTCGAGTACGAGTTCCGTTGGGAGAACTGCCTCTGCTCCATAGACTAGAGCAAAAGGTGTCTGGCCAGTGGCTCTATTTGGCGTCGTCCTGATCGACCAAAGAACCACCGGCAGCTCCTTAATCCAGTTTCTTCCGCACTTGTGCAGCCTGTCGAAAGTCCTGGTCTTGAGTCCGCGCAGCACTTCAGCATTCGCCCTCTCCGCTTGACCGTTACTTCTCGGATGAGCAACAGAAGCGAAGCAGACCTTGGCGCCAAGATCTTGGACGTATTGCATGAAGGTGCGGCTCGTGAATTGTGTACTGTTGTCGGTGATGATCCTATTAGGGATCCCGAAACGGCAAACAATCGACCTGAAGAACTTGACTGCTGACTGTGCTGTCACCTTCCTCACTGCTTCCACTTCCGGCCACTTTGTGAACTTGTCGATTGCAACGTACAAGTACTAAAAGCCCCCGACAGCTCCGAGAAAGGGGCCGAGGATGTCGAGCCCCCAGACCGAAAATGGCCAGGATAAAGGGATCGTCTGGAGAGCTTGAGCTGGCTGGTGTATCTGCTTGGAATGGAACCGCACGCTTCACACTTGGTTACTTGTGCGATTGCATCTGGAGGGCTGTCGGCCAAAAGAAACCTTGCCGGAATGCTTTGCGGCAAGTGCTCTTGGCGCCAATGTGGTGACCACATATGCCTCCATGTATCTACGCCAACAGCTTACATCCATCTTCGGTGAAGACACTTCAATTTCACGCCGTTGAGTCTTCTTCTGTACAGTGTACTGTCGACAAACTGGTACATACTTGACTGCCGGGCTACTCTTTCCGCTTCTTCTTGCTCTTCGGGAAGTTCTCCTGTCTGAAGGAAACGGACGATCTGCTGTGCCCATGCTGGAGCTTGTGGCTCGACAACAAGGACTAAAGGCATATCTGCTGCTGCGGGAACATCCGCTTCTACGGCGAGAAACTGCGGCTCAGCCGGAGCTTGATGTTCCCCGGGAAGCTTGACGGAGCAAAACTTGTCGGGAGCGTCTGCTTCAACGAAACAAACCCTAGGGCTTGTTGGAGCAGACTGCTCCTCAGCACTCTTGGTGTTGATCTTGGGGACCTTCTTGGCGGCGGCCTCGGGGAGCTCTGCCGGAAAATAATCACCAGAAATCAATTTCCTCTTCTTGTTCTGTCCAGTTGATGGCGTTACAGTCGGTTGAGTCAGCTTGAGCACAAAGATCCCTGGTTCCACAGGTAACTTAAGTGCGGCGCACTTTGACAGGCCATCAGCAATATCGTTCTGGGATCTTGGAATATGTTCCATCTGTAGGCCGTCAAAGTGCTCTTTTAGCTTTCTCACTTCATCAACATAGGCTTCCATCAACGGACTCTGATAATTCTTGTTCACTTGGTGGACGACAAGCTGCGAGTCACCCCTGATAATGAGCTTCTTGATCCCAAGGTCTGCTGCGATCCGGAGACCGGCAAGCAAACCTTCATACTCTGCAGTATTGTTTGTCGCTTGCTCCTTGGGAAAGTGCATCTGGACTACGTACTTGAGGTGCTCTCCGGTGGGTGCGACAAGTAGTACGCCCGCACCGGCGCCTTGTAGCGAGAAGGCACCATCAAAGTACATCAGCCACTCTTTGCTCGCTTCCTTGACGGGGATGCTCGTTTCTGGAATTTCTTCATCTTGCGTTGGCATCCATTCTGCTATGAACTCTGCCAATGCTTTGCTTTGGATAGTTGAAGTGCTTTCAAACTTGAGGCCAAAGCTTGACAGTTCCAGTGCCCACTCGACAATCCTACCTGTTGCCTCTGGATTTTGCAATATCCTCTTCAGCGGAAAGCGAGTGACGACTGTTATCTCATGTGCTTGGAAGTAATGGCGCAGCTTTTCGAGGCCATGAGGAGGCCGAAGGCAATTTCGCACACCAGAGTACCTTGACCTAGCCCCCTGCAGAAGGGAACTGACTAAGTAAACTGGGCGCTGCACCATCCTTTTCTGCATCTTCTCACACGCCTGCGCAGATCCATCCTTGTCGGGACCAGAGCTTGCCGGTGAAGTTCCTTGCTTGTCGCTGGGTGCCTCTGCCGTGGTTGCTAGCCCATCATCCGCCTCCCTCTCCGCTACTAACGCAGCACTAACCACTTGATTGGTTGCCGCTATATATAGCAGCAACTTCTCTTGTGGCCTAGGTGCGACAAGTATTTGAGTGGAGGACATGTATCTCTTTAAGTCCTGCGGCGCAGCCTCCGCTTTGAGTCCATTTCATTGGACCTGCCTTTTCAATATTTTGAAAAATGGCAGGGGCCTTCAACAGAACCTAGAGATAAACCTGCTGAGAGCAGCTACGCAACCGGCAAGCCTTCGTACATCCCTGACGCACTTTGGTGCTTCAATCTGCTCAATGGCCGTGATCTTGTCGGGATTGGCTTCTATTCCCCGCTGAGAGACGAAGAACCCGAGAAGCTTGCCGGAGGGGACTCCAAACACGCACTTCTCGGGGTTGAGCTTGAGGTTGATCTTGCGCAGATTCGCAAAGGTTTCATCTAAATCTTGAATCAGAGTCGCCCTGTCCTTGCTTTTGACCACTATGTCATCCATGTAGGCTTCCACATTTCTGTGTATTTGCGGTTCAAAAGCGTGATGGACTACTCTTGCAAATGTTGAACCAGCATTCTTTAAACCAAAAGGCATCCGTACAAAACAGTATGTGCCACATGGGGTGATGAATGCGGTTTTCTCCTCATCCTCTTCTGCCATGAAGATCTGATGATATCCCAAGTATGCATCAAGAAATGAAAGCAAATCACATCCGGCCGTGGAGTCAACAATCTGGTCGATACGTGGCAAGGGAAATGGGTCTTTGGGACAAGCTTTATTAGCATCGGTAAAGTCGATACAAAGCCTCCATTTCCCGTTTGCCTTACGCACGACTACAGGATTGGCCAACCACGTAGGATGGAGCACCCCTCTGACAAGGCCTGCTGCTTCCAATTTCTTGATTTCTTCTGTGATGAACTCTTGGCGCTCCACCGCCTGCTTCCTGACTTTCTTCTTGACGGGCCGCGCATGAGGACAGACAGCTAGGTGGTGCTCAATTATTTTCCTGGGAACACCGGGGATGTCAGACGGTTGCCATGCAAACACGTCGACGTTCGCCCGCAGGAAAGCAACGAGCGCGCCTTCCTATTTAGGGTCGAGAGAGGCGCGATGGTGAAGGTACCACCGATGCCGTCCTCCTTGGCGGACACCTTCTTGGTCTCTGGTGGAGCTGCCATCGTCTTCTTGTACTTGCCGGTGGAGCTCGATGGTGCGTCCTCGACGGTAGCGCAGCACTCCGAAGAGGTGCGCTTGCCGGAGTGGGCATCAGAACTCTTGCCGGACTTGGTCTTCTTCTTCCCCCCGGGAGCTTCATCGGCAAGTGACTTGCGATCTGCTGCGGCTGCTGCTTCCCGGTAGATCTTGTCGGCGCAGATAAGGGCATCTTTCTTGCCGCCAGGGACAGAGATGACACTTATCGGGCCTGGCATTTTTTAGCAAGTTGTATGCATAGTGAGAGGCTGCCATGAACTTGGCGAGTGCTGGACGGCCAAGTATCCCATTGTAAGGCAATGGAAAATCAGCGACGTCAAAAGTGACCCTCTCAGTCCTGAAGTTCAACTCGCTGCCAAACGTCACCGGCAACATGATCTTTCCCTTCGGCTTGCTCCTTCCTGGATTGATTCCTTGGAATGTGCCGGTCTCTTCGAGCTCGCTGTCAGGGATCTGGAGTTTCTGGAGTACCGCTGAGGAGATCAGGTTCAAGCCGGCCCCGCCGTCAACTAGCATCTTAGTGACTTTGAGGTTGCGGATGGTTGGTGAAACCAACATCGGCAAGCACCCGACCGCAGTTATGCGATCAGGGTGGTCCTCAATATCAAAGATGATAGGCGTCTTGGACCATTTCGAGAGGCTTGCGTGACTCGACGGATGGTTCTGCTGCATTGACTTCCCGCATTCACTGCTTGAGCTGGCGGTGTGAAGTATGCAGAGAAGCACCGCCGTCAACGCACAAGACTTCTGTGGCTTTCTGGAACTCCTGCTCATCGGCCTCGTCATCATCCATGTCTTCGTCGTCGTCCTCATCTTCATCCTTGTCGCGGCCACTGGGAGGTCTGTCTCCTTGCCGCTGCTTGGCCTTGCCGCGGCGTCCTCCCCGGCCGGGGCGTTTCTTGCTAGTTCCTCCAGCGCCTTCCTGGGCCTTCTCCTTGTCGCGTCGCTCGTACTCAGCCTTCTGCTGGTCGACAAGCTGCTCGATCTTCTTGCAGCTCTGGAGGTCATGACCCTTGGTGCGGTGGATCTTGCAATACAGCTTATTGGAGCCGTCCTGCTTGTCGGCGACCGCCACAGCCTGGCAATTGGTGCCCGCGGCAACCTCCTTGCCGGAGTTACCAACTTTGGCTTTCTTGGCGCCACCTCCGTTGCCGGACTGCTCAACAACTAGCACTTCTTTGCCTTTCTTTTTCCTGTTGTTCCGCCGCCGGCTTTTCTTTGCCGGGGCGGCCTCCTCACTGTCAGATCCTACTTCTGCTTCTATATTCTCTTCGGGGAGTCTCCTCCCTTCCTCAGCACGTGCACACTTGTCGGCCAGGGCATATAGCTCACTGACGTCTCTGATCATGCACATCGCAATCTCCTCCCGCATCCTACGGTTTCGCACGTTCTGATGGAACGCGCTGATTACATGGCGCGGGGTGGACATTTGGGATGTTGTGTCAGACACGGCTGAATCTCTGAATGAACTTGCGAGGCTCTCCTTCCTTCAGGCGGCAGATGAAGGTCGCTTTCTTGGCCATGAGGTTTGTGGCCGCCCGTAAAGGCGCCAACAAACTGATGGCATAGATCTGCCCAAGAGGATATGGAGTTGTCCGGCAAGTGCATGAGCCAGGATCTGACATTGGGCTTGAGTACCAGCGGGAAGTAGTTGGCCAGGATATTGTCGTCTCGCTCCCCGGCAGCTTGCACCGCAATGGTGTAGATGCTGAGGAACTCCGACGGATGCGTCTTGCCGTCGTACTTCTCCGCACGTCGGCAGAAATTCTTCTTGCTGGGCCACCGGACTTGCCGCAGCTCACGAGTGAATGCAGGGCAACCTACGCGTCTGACAAGTCGCCTGGTTCCCTGGCGCATGCATGTCGACAGAGGGCCCAGCGCTGGTCCGATTGACGCCGCGCTTCTCTTCGGCGCTCGATGCGAGTTCGAGCGTCTTCTTGCTGTCGTTCGTGAAGAACTTGGCGCTGATCGCGACGAGCTCGTGGATCTGATGACGCAGTGGAGTCGCTGTCGAGGTGGATCCGGCGAGTCGGCGACCTTGGCCTTCGGGGTGGCGAGTGCATGGTGGTTGCACCTCCACCGGTCTCGTCGCCACCGGCTCGTGCTTGGCAGTCTTGCCGCGGCAGCGATGTACTTGGTTGCCGCGGAGTGTCGCCGTTGGCAAAGCTGATGAGACTCTGAATGGTTTCCCTCCATTCATCGACCTTGTCGGCCGTTGGAGGGTAATCTAGGATCAGTTGAGCTCTCGCCAAAGCTTCTGCTGGAGTGGTAGGTGGCAGTGGTGAACAGCGCGAGGCGGGATATGCTCGGACTTCTAACTATGTTAGAAGGAAGCGATATCCCGCCCAGCGACCGTGCCTCGCTCGTGCCAGCATGTTGGCGTGCACACTGGTCTTGAGGGCCTCGGGATCCACCAGCTCGATCTTGATCCAACGAGCGTATGGTACTGTGAATACCATGACGCTGTCGGTCCCGCGCCTCCTGAGATGGGCGCGGTGCGTGTACGGACGCCGAGGTCTGCGCGGCCTTGTCCTTGGATTTGGCAGCATCATGAGCTCCCTCGCCGACGCCCGTTCTTCCGCCGGTGTCTACCCCACCACCCATTTGCTCTGGTGGTGGTGGGATCGACGTGGACGGCTCCGCTGCCGCCGAAGCCTTCTTCTTCGGTGGCATGTCGATGAAGATGATGAAGATGTTGCTCGTGTGAACGCCGGATCAGGTTCACACAGCCTCGACCTCCCCTACCTGGCGCGCCAAAGATGTCGGGGAAGCTGATCTGACCCACGAACACCTATGGGACCGGTGGACCGAGCCCCTTTCGGTTCGGTGGGGGGGGGGGGGGGCGGAGGTCGCACGAAGAGCAAATCGAGGCGAAGCACACGAGCAGTTTACCCAGCTTTGGAGCTCTCCGGGGAGATAACACTCCTAGCGCTGAATGCTACAGTACACGCCAGCTACTAACGAGACCGAGTGTGAGAGTGTTCGAACCCTTCTCTACGTTGCGCATGGGCCTCCTTTTATATGCTCAAGGGGTCACCGACAGGTGGCAACGTAGATAAGGGCAAAAATGGAAAAAGAGTTGCGGTTGGTACAACTACTTGTACAGTGTAACATACCTAACCCTGACGGCAGGGGACAAAGGCATTAAATGCCCGTCTATGTCGCCTAAACAGTGCAGAAAGGGACCGTCAGGGACGCCACCGCTTGCCACGATGGCAAGCTTGTCTGCGCCGCTTGCCACCGCACTCCGCTGGACGCACAGCCTCTTGCCACGCGCACCTGGAAAGGTCACAGGGCGACACGTTGGTGGACGTGCTGGAGCGTAGTTACAGATGTGGTAGCCTGCCGCGGCAAGGCGTCATCTTGTCGCGTCCGGAAGCTTGTCGCTCACCGGGCCTTCCCGGCAAGCTCCTCTTGCCGGGGCCTTGTCTCCTTGACTTAAATACTTTGTTCTTCAATGGCTCCAATGGAGCCGCGGAGGACCTTGTCGGTCACCAGGCAAGCCTTGCCGCGGGGTGCTGCGACTGCCCATGCACAAGTTCGGGATACTAGGGTACCCCTACTCTAGTACATCGACATTCCCCTTCACCGTTTCTTTTATATCCGGAGATCCGTAACTCCAATTGGGGTGAATCTTTCGCCCAGATTTTTCTCATAGAATTAGCTTTCTTGCGGCAAAAGAAAGAGCGTCAACCGCCTTACGGGGGGCCCAGGAGGGTCCAGGGCGCACCTTCCTCCCTGGGGCGCGCCCCCTATCTCCTGGCCCCCTCGGGCACCGTCTCGCGTTGATTTTACTTCCCAAAAATCATAAATATTCCAAAATAATTCTCCGTCTGTTTTTATCCCGTTTGGACTCCGTTTGATATGGGTTTTCTGCGAAACATAAAACATGCAACAAACAGGAACTGGCACTGGGCACTGGATCAATATGTTAGTCCCAAAAATAGTATAAAAATTTGCCAAAAGTATATGAAAGTTGAAGAATATTGGCATGGAACAATAAAAAATTATAGTTACGACGAAGACGTATCAACATCCTCAAGCTTAATTCCTGCCCATCCTCGAGTAGGTAAATGATAAAAAAGATAATTTTTGATGTGGAATGCTACCTAGCATAATCTTGATCATATGTCTAATCATGGCATGAATATTAAGACACGAGTGATTCAAAGCAATAGTCTATCATTTGACATAAGAACCATAATACTTTCAGCGTACTAATAAAGCAATCATGTCTTTTCAAAACAACATGGCCAAAGCAAGGTTATCCCGACAAAATCATATAGTTTGGCCATGCTTCATTTTCGTCACACAAAATGTTCCCATCATGCACAACCCCGATGACAAGCCGAGCAATTGGTTCATACTTTTTAACGCGCTTCAGCTCTTTCAACCATCACGCAATACATGAGCACAAGCCATGGATATAGCACTATAGGTGGAATAGAATATGATGGTGGAGGTTTATGTGGAGAAGACAAAAGGGAAGAAAGTCTCAAATCAACGCGGCCAATCAACGGGCTACGGAGATGCCCATCGATTGATGTCAATGCGAGGAGTAGGGATTGCCATGCAACGGATGCACTAAGAGCTATAAGTGTATGAAAGCTCAACAAAAGAAACTAAGTGGGTGTGCATCCAACTTGCTTTTTCATGAAGACCTAGGGCATTTGAGGAAGCCCATCGTTGGAATATACAAGCCAAGTTCTATAATGAAAATCCCACTATTATAGGAAAGTGACAATATAGGAGACTCTCTATATGAAGAACATGGTGCTACTCTGAAGCACAAGTGTGGTAAAAGGATAGTAACATTGCCCCTTTTCTTTTTCTTTTTCTTTTTTTCTTTTTTTGGGCGGGCTTCTTTGGCCCCCTTTTTTATTCAGGCTTCTTTGGCCTCTTTTTTTTGTTTTTTTCATGCGACAATGCTCTATAATGATGATCATCACACTTTTATTTACTTACAACTCAATATTACAACTCGATACTAGAACAAGGATATGACTCTATATGAATGCCTCCGGCGGTGTACCGGGATGTGCAATGATCTAGCATAGCAATGACATCAAAAAACGGACAAGCCATGAAAACATCATGCTAGCTATCTAACGATCATGCAAGGCAATATGACAATGAATGCTCAAGTCATGTATATGATGATGATGGAAGTTGCATGGCAATATATCTCGGAATGGCTATGGAAATGCCATGATAGGTAGGTATAGTGGCTGTTTTGAGGAAGATATAAGGAGGCTTATGTGTGATAGAGCGTATCATATCACGGGGTTTGGATGCACCGGTGAAGTTTGCACCAACTCTCGAGGTGAGAAAGGGCAATGCACGGTACCGAACAGGCTAGCAATGATGGAAAGGTAAAAGTGCGTATAATCCATGGACTCACATTAGTCATAAAGAACTCATACTTATTGAAAAAATTTATTAGCCCTCGAAGCAAAGTACTACTACGCATGCCCCTAGGGGGCTAGATTGGTAGGAAAAGACCATTGCTCGTCCCCGACCGCCACTCATAAGGAAGACAATCAAAGAAACACCCCATGCTTCAAATTTGTCACACAACGGTTACCATACGTGCATGCTACGGGACTTGCTAACCTCAACACAAGTGTCTCTACAATCCACAACCACCCACTAGCATGACTATAATATCACCATATTTATATCACAAAACTATTTCAAGGAATCAAACATATCATATTCAGCGATCTACAAGTTTTATGTAGGATTTTATGACTAACCATGTGAATGACCAATTCCTGTCATCTTTCTAAATTGATATAAGTGAAGCAATAGAGTTTAATTCTTTATACAAAAGATATTCCCATGCTCTAACAAATATAAGTGAAGCAAAAGAGCATTTACAAATGGCGGTTTTCTATGTGAAGAGAAACAGGCAATCCAGACTTCAAACGATATAAGTGAAGAACATGAAGCATTCTATAAAGCCATACTCAAAAGATTTAAGTGAAGAGCAATGAGCATTCTATAAATCAGCCAAGGACTATCTCATAACAGAATGGTGCATAAAAGAAAAGTGAAAACTAAATGCAAAAGACGCTCCAAGACTTGCACATATCGCATGAACGGAACGAATCCGAAAACATACCGCTACTTGTTGAAGAAAGAGGGGATGCCTTCCGGGGCATCCCCAAGCTTAGACGCTTGAGTCTCCTTGAATATTTACTTGGGGTTCCTTGGGCATCCCCAAACTTGAGCTCTTGCTTCTCTTCCTTTTCCTCATATCGAGACCTCCTCGATCAAACACTTCATGCACACAAAACTTCAACAGAAAACTCGGTAAGATCCGTTAGTATAATAAAGAAAATCACTACTCTAAGTACTGTTGCAAACCAATTAATATTTTTTTTTGCATTATGTATACTGTAGTATAGCTTTTCCATGGCTTAATCCACTGATATAAATTGATAGATTCATCAAAACAACCAAACTATGCATCAAAAACACAATCTGTCAAAAGCAGAACAGTCCGTAGCAATATGAACATTAACCATACTTCTGGTACTGCAAAAATTCTACAAAAATTAGGAAAAATAAAAATGTTTTACATCAATACGGTTCAATAGGAATCAGAACCATTTGACGTTCCAGTTAAAAATGTAAAATCGCGGACTACAGCCAAAGTTTCTGTCCTGCACCGCACAAACCAACAAGCATTGTAAACATCCTAAAGGAAAACCTTAGCACATTATTTTTATAATACAATGGAATTTTACAAGGGGATAATTATTTTTGATGAAAAGTTTCTGTAATCAAGATTCACAAAGTTTCCGTGAGCGTGAACAAAGTTCAAGGAGCTCTCCCACTTCAACAATGTGTGTCTTTCTCACTTTCACTTTCCTTTTTGAAAAGTTTTGGGTTCCCCTCTTTATATTGTTTTGTTTTTAAACTATATAAAAGCACTCAACAGAAATAAATGACTCTCTAAAACTTCCGGGTTGTCTCCCTAGCAGCGCTTTCTTTAAAGCCATTAAGCTTGGCATAAAGTGCTCAAGTAATGGATCCACCCGGATCCCAAGGTATATAAAAGCCAATTTTAATTAACAATGATTTTTAATTTAGTAGTGAGCACAAAGTAACATAAATCATGCAAAAATGAATTCTAACTCTCTTCCTATGCATTGGCATGTCATAAAAGAACAATTCATGCACACATAGTAAAGTCCAATGCATAGTATAAGCAGTTTCTTGCAATTTTATCATATTGGAAACATAGAGAAGTGGAGATATAGTTCCTCTCTCGTAATAATTGCAAGTAGGAGCAGCAAGCAAATGCATATTATATCTATCAAAATCATCATGTGCAACGGTAAAATGCAAACCATCAACATAATCCTTAATAAGCACAAACTTCTCTGATATATTGTAGTTGGGAGAATTCAAAGAGATAATAAGACTATCATGCGTGGGTGCAATAGCAACAATTTCATGTTTAACATAAGGAACTATAGCAAGTTCATCTCCGTAAGCATAATTCATATTGGCATCTTGGCCACAAGCATCATCAAAAAGGGGTAATTCAAGAAAATCAATGGGATCATAGCAATCATCATAGCAATCATCCTTCGGTTAGCACGAAGGGGAATTAAACAATGTATGAGTTGAAGAGTTACTCTCATTAGAAGGTGGGCACGGGTAGCTAATCCATTCTTGCTCCTTTTGTTCTTCGCTCTCCTCATCATCTTTTTCATCCAATGAGCTCACAGTTTCATCAATTTCTTCTTCCATAGACTCCTGCAAAATATTAGTCTCTTCTTGGACAGCGGAGAAGTCCTCAATATATAGTTTAACATAGGCATTAGAAGCATAATTATCATAACAATCTTCAAGTATGGCAAAATTTCAGATTTATAGAGAGTAGCATCATACTTTTCAATCAAAGAAGCAATTTCATAAGCACCCTTAAAAGCAACAAATTCTTCAATTAGTTGAACATTATAGTAATTATAAACACCCTTAACATACGAAGATACGATTCCATTATCACTAGACAAGCATTGACAGGGAAGGTGTTTCTTAGGGTTTTCAGAACAACAAGTAAAATCATATAGTTCACATAAAGTCCAAGCATAGCATTGCAAACAATGAATTTGATCTAGTAAAAGTTTCCCTTTTTCAGAAATACGATGTCGCACATAACAAGCATGCTCATCTAAAGATTTGCCCTCAACTAAGCTAGTGGGGGTTTCAGCACGAGCACAAAGGGATCGAAGATGATCCAAGTAAAAAGCTTCAGGAGTGTGATAGATTTTGAGTGGTTCTTCAACCATTGGTTCTGTAGGTACAACTAATTTTTTTGGTATTTTGCGTTTCCTACCCATAACTAAAGATAGAAAACCACTAAGAACAGCAATTTTTTTTACTTAGTGATAAAGCAAACAAGCACACACGAGAATATTCACCTCACGCTATGACTCCCCGGCAACGGCGCAAGAAAAAGGTCTTGATAACCCGCAAGTATACAGGATAATTGTAGCCTCTTTCGATAAGTAAGAGTGTCGAATCCAACGAGGAGCTAAAGGTAGAACAAATAATCTCTCAAGTCCTATCTGCCACTGATACGACTCTATGCACGCTTTGTGTTCGCTTTACCTAGAACAAGTATGAAACTAGAAGTACTTTGTAGGTGTTGTTGGATAGGTTTGCAAGATAATAAAGAGCACGTAAATATAAACTAGGGGCTGTTTAGATAAAGAAGCGAAAAAGTAAATATAGCTAGTGTGGAAAAGTGGTGGTAGGAGTTGTGAAATTTTCCCTAAGCAATTGACTACTTTACTAGACCGATAATCACTATTGCAATTCTATTTGAGGGAGAGGCATAAGCTAACATACTTTCTCTTCTTGGATCATATGCACTTATGATTGGAACTCTAGCAAGCATCCGCAACTACTAAAGATCATTAAGGTAAAACCCAACCATAGCATTAAATTATCAAGTCCCCTTTATCCCATACACAAACAACCTACTTACTCGGGTCTGTGCTTCTGTCGCTCACGCCACCCACCATAAGCAAATCATGAACATATTGCAAACCCTACAGTGGGGATCCCTCACGCTTGCGCGACACAGAGACCACCATAGGACATCACCAATAATAAAAATGCAACTCAAACCAATCATAGCAATTCATCAATCACCGATAGGACAACGAAAATCTACTCAGACATCATATGATGGCAACACATCATTGGATAATAATATGAAGCATAAAGCACCATGTTCAAGTAGAGGGTACAACGGGTTGCGGGAGAGTGGACCGCTGAATATAGAAGGGGGAAGGTGATGGAGATGTTGGTGAAGATGGTAGAGGTGTTGGTGAAGATCGCGGTGATGATGATGGCCCCCGGCAGCGCTCCGGGGCCACCGGAAGCAAGGGGGAGAGAGCCCCCCTTCTTCTTCTTCCTTAACCTTCTCCCTATATAGGAGAAGGGTTTCCCCTCTGGTCCTTGGCTCCAATTGCATGGGAGGGGCGAGAGCCCCTCCGACATTGGATCTATCTCTCTGTCCCTCTCTGTTTCTGCGTTCTCCGATCCTTCCCCTTCACCGTTTCTTTTATATCTGGAGATCCGTAACTCGGATTGGGGTGAATCTTTCGCCCAGATTTTTCTCATAAAATTAGCTTTGTTGCAGCAAAAGAAGAGCGTCAAACACCTTCCGGGGGGCCCAGGAGAGTCCAGGGCACGCCTACCTCCCTGGGGCGCCCCCTATCTCCTGGCCCCCTTGGGCACCGTCTCGCGTTGACTTTACGTCCCAAAAATCATAAATATTCCAAAATAATTCTCCGTCTGTTTTTATCCCGTTTAGACTCCATTTGATATGGGTTTTCTTCGAAACGTAAAACATGCAACAAACAGGAACTGGCACTGGGCACTGGATCAATATGTTAGTCCCAAAAAAAGTATAAAAAGTTGCCAAAAGTATATGAAAGTTGAAGAATATTGGCATGGAACAATAAAAAATTATAGATACAACGGAGACATATCAGTTACCAAAGCAGCCCTGACCTATCATGTAGATGAGGGCGGTATTTTAACTGTTGGTCTCCGTGCACCAAGGACAAAAGAGTAATTTCGCATGCTAAAGACTAAGGTGGCGGAAATTTTAGAAGGAGGCGGGAGAATTTGTTGCCCGCGGGATCGTTAGTATCCAGTTTCAACTAATTTTGGACCGCGCTAGCGGGAAGGTCATGCTAGACTGCGTACATGGGGCACGCGTCAGCAGTTAATAACTGGTGTGAAGTCCACCCCAGAAAAAAAGACAATAACTCGGGATGATGCGCCGATAACTTGGACGTTCAGACGGGCGCGACCAATCGTACGGGTGTAGTGGCGCGTTCATAAAAAAGGGATCAAATGCTCAGCCTATGTATTTCTCGTGTAAATAGATAATTTAGTGCCATTGGTTATTTACTTTAACATAATGCATTGACGTGTTAGTGTAGAGGCGCACAAAAAAAATGGATATTGTAGTCCGCTACTGAAAAGTGTTACCTCATATGATTACATAGCCTCCATTTCATAAATTGCGTACCCGTTGAATTCATATATGAATATTACATATATTACTTAAAAATAGAAACTTAAATCATCCAAGACTAATGAATTTGAATGCAAGAGTAACAATGGTGCATGTACATGATAGCTACATTGGTTGTAGCGACCCGACCTCAGACGGTCAAGCCTACGTATTCTTGTGCCATCCACGGATCGGTATCTTTGGCACACACAGTACATCAATGTATATATCAAAGTGCAATCACATGTATAAATAACGTAAAACTGATATATACCTCATAATACTCACGGAAACAATCAAGCGGGTGTTGATTCCCATCAACGCCATCGGCAGGTTGAGTGTAGACCGTAACCCTGTATCATAACTCTTACTCGTCGAGGAAATATCTGCAACATGATACGTTGCAGCCGTGTAGGTCAGTACATTGAATGTAACGGCAAGATCACAACATGAATAAACAGATGGTAAAACTATACTATATGCAATTTGGCTTTGTGGCTCTGTATCTGAGTTTTGTTTGCGTAAAAGCTGATTTTATTTTCCCTACATCAAAGGAATAAATGAAGTCTGTACTATGGAGTTTTCTATCATGACATGGTTCCGCCAACCGATGTCTCATAGCCCAAAATCATCATATGTTGCCCACAATTAAGTTATCAATCCGGTGTTGAGAGTTCCGAGATAGATCCAGGTCCAGATGCTCAAATTGTCCGTAGAATCGGGACACGGCTAATCGATTAGGTTTAAACCCTCTGCAGAGGTTTGTACACTTTACCCGCAAGATTCGATCCTCTTTTACGTTCTCGCACTTCGTGGTGTTTGAGAACAAGACGACCAAACATGGTCTTCCGAAGAGTTACTCGACCACCGTCCGGTACTCATCCCATCCTACCGTAGTTCTACATCCGCTAGTAACGTCCCCAGCCAGAGTCACCACTAAGGTCAACCAAGCGAGCCCATAATGACTTGCGATTGCACAGGTAAGCTTCGGGCATGAAGTATTCTTCCATCTCTTTGAGTCTGGGTGAAGCTTTCCGCAAGATGTCATGGCGCTTCTCCATGCATCCCGTCAACCACTGGTTTCTCCAGGTGCCCGTCAACCATCCTTCACCCAAAGAGTGTGTATTGAATTCTTGTCTCGAGTCACGAAGTCTTGAGGCGTTGAAGATGCAGTCCTTGCAGATTCCATCATGGAGTTGTCGTCATTGACGTAGATCCTCCATTCTCACACCACTCGAGTACTCATACCAACCCGTCTACTATAGCGTAGCACTTAAATAAATAACGTCCGGGCTTGGTAACAGGTGATGGGTTCCTACCTCATGCATACTACTCAACTACAAGGATTCAATAACACTCTTGAGGGGTGGTTGCAAAGGTGCCACTAAATGCAATAAAACATAGGTAAGAAAAGCATGGTCAAAGTGAACTTGCCTTGTTGGCGATCTTCGAAACTAGGGATTCAGAGTAGCAAGCTTCGCACTCCGGAAAATTCTACCGAGACAAACAATTAATCACAATAAGCACATAGCATAGGACCACATAACACAATATCATAGCAATAGCAACATAACACATCAAAACAACCAAATCAAAACCCAAATGGAAAACTCAAAGAAAATCAACTCAAGTTTCCTACTTCAAACAACAACTAGAACTAGTTTTATATAATAAAAAATTTCTAACATAAACTAATCATGGTTTTATGTTAACTTAACAGAAAAGATTTCATAAATCAACTAGGAGCAAAAGAATTAATTTAAAAACTATTATAAAACTCCTTTTAGGCCTAATCCAATTTCTATTAAGAAAAATAAAATAAAACTTTTATTAATTATAAATAAAAGTTCATCCTATAAAGTGACAGAAACTATCCTAGAATAATCAATCACATGTTAAAAATAAATTTATTTATTAATTAAATTAATAGGAAAACAATAGCTAGTTAATTAATTGGGATTAATAAGATTCTTCTTAAAACTATTTATTTATTAATCCTAAAATACCCAAGTTAATTTCTATGGTTTGGCAATGTCAAAATAAAGTTGGGACAAAAAGAATCACCCAAAAATAATTTTTCTAACTCAAGTTATAGCAGATTTACTATTCTGACTAAAACTAAATTAAAGCAATTTTAATTAATTTTAACATAGCTAAATATATATTCTACAGAAACTATAGAAAATTTTCAAACCAACAAAAAAATAATCATAAAAAAATAATAAACAGAATAAAAGATATGAATTTTTCAAAACAGAAACTATTCTATTAAAACAGAAAAACAAAAATAAAAGAAAAAGGCCTAATGGGCCTAAACTGTGCACTGAGCGTAATATAACCTAAACGGGCCTAGGGTTAAACTAAAACGGGCCGGGCTAAAAAAATAAACCTAACTAATTAAACCGTAACGAACCGGGCCGGTTTTCTAAATAAAAACATACCCCTTGGGGGTCTAATCTTAGCCGTTGGTGGCGCGCCAGACGGGAGTCTCGTGACTTCATCAAGGCGTCTGACGGCGGGCGGCGGGCGATGGAGTGCGGCGAGGGCTCCGGGCGTCGGTGAGGTCGGGGGAGTGGCCGGCCGGGTGCGGGGGAGCTCGGGGAGGGGTTTTGTGGAGTCGGGGGTGGTCGGGGAGGGCTAGGGCGGCGACGGCGACGAGAATGGCGGCGGCGAGAGCTTCGGGCTCCGGTAAGCTCGAGCGAGAGGGAGAGGTGGTCCGGCGAGAGCTAGGGGAATGGGGTGCGGGCGACGGCTTAAATAGCCGGGGCTCTGCTGGGTAAGGGAGGCGATCGGGAGGGATCGGCATCCGGATCCTTCAGGATCCGTGATCTGCGGCGGCGACGGCGTGGCGTGGGGCGGGGGAGGAAGAAGGGGGCGGGTCCCGCTGTCAGTGAGAGAGAGAGGGGTGGGGAGCGAGCGGTTGGCCGATGCCAAAGGGGTTCGGGTGCGGGGGAGTGAGGCCGGTTGGCTGGGGCTCGGTGGCAGGCGAACTGGGCTGGGCCAGCTGGTGGGTCTGTGTTGGGCTGGGCGAGGTCCTAGCGCGCTGAGGGTGGGTTTTTCCTTTTTTTTTAAATAAAACAAAACAGAGTATATCTTTTAAAATATAAATATTTTATATAGGGTATATATATACCAAAATGATCAGGGGAATATTCCCTATCATTTGAACATTTTTCCAAAGGCAAAATCCAAACTTTATAAAAATTCATTTTTTCAAATTCAATTAAAATTCAGATTTGAATCCAAAACTTTTGGCATTGTTTCCTCTGATATTTTTGGAGTGTCATATTTACTCCTCTCATACTTTTGATCAAGTATTTATCAGGTATAGTTTTTTGAAATGATTCCCACTTGCCAAAATTTGAATTCAAATACTAAAACTCAGAATTTGAAAGAGGGTTTCAAGGCACTTTCATATGACTTTCAACTTGATACTTTTTAACTTCCAACTCATATTTCATATAATTGAAGAAGTCATTTTATCTTCCCTCATGAAAATCATTGAGTTGCATAAAGCTTTGAATTTGAAATATTCCCAAATGAAATTCAAATCTTTTCCAAAACTCTTTTCATTCCAAATGGAAGAAGTCATGTCATCTTCACTCTAGGTTTTGGTGTTGGAATGAATTTGAATTCATTGGGATCCAAAAGGCAAAGGAGAAAGTTTTGGGAAAGTCATTTCATTCCCTCTCATTCAACTTTCAAAAGTTTCAAATTTCACTCAGTTTCACTCAATCAATCAAACCAACAATCAGACAACAAGCATAGTTATTTATTTAATATAACATTCCAAAATTTTGAATTTTGGGATGTTACAAACCTACCACACTTAAAATGAATCTCGTCCTCGAGATTCGAAGAGGCTAGCAAGAAAAGGGTTAGGGGTTGGGGGTCTTCTAGCAAATGTTCTGGCCAGAAAGGTCAGGGGTGCTACCACACTCAAAACAAGGTTACAGTTCCAATAAACTCAGATACTTCCTCTGGAGTGTTAATGTATGTCGCTCCACATATCTTACAATAGCTCCTCTGTCAGAAGCATAGAGTTTTCCTCCAAATCTTGGGTCGGTTCGTCAAAGTTGTGGTTCGTCCGAGACTGGATCTTCTTAGCTGATAGGTCTGTGTCCATTCTAGACAACTATCGAAACACTCATGGTGGTCTACAATTTATGGTTTTCTCCTGCAGAAAACGGGTCTGGGTTGAACCTCACCGTATAACCTACGATTGGCAACGGTTGCCTGTAAAGGGGTTCCATCGTCCTACCATTCTATGGTTTTATGGCTTATCGCGTCGACACTCTTCTAGAGTTTTCGAGGCTCTCTGATTTTCCATCGACATATGATAGTTCATGATAGAAGTCTTCGGTATGGGGGCCAATCCATCCCGTACTTGAATCATTACCACATATGTAAACAGTGAATCACGTATTCTAACACTTGGGCACACTCACAAGCATTGCAGAATTTCTCTTGTTCTCGAACTGGGTTTGAGTAAATCCATGGTTTCTGCAGGACAAACAAAACATCTATCGTTACTTCACCACTCCTAGGTTTTTGCGTAACCTCCTACGAAACGTATGCTGATTGGATCACTGATTCTTCCAAATTATTCCTTTATCAAGGTTACATCAGTTCCTTTTCGAAATCCTGGGCCTGTGGGTTATGGCCCACTTCAACACTAGTGCAGCTTTAACTTCATCCTTGGAGTAACTCTCTTGTTCCATATTACACCTCCTTTAAATCCAGTAGTACTCTGTTTCTTCATACCATCATATCAAAAGCAAAACTCCAACTTATTTTGTCCAGCTTCCTTCTTATGAACCGTCATGGATAACACATTTCTTTTTTTCATTTATCCTGTGACTTTACAGAGTACTACGACACCAAAGAAAATGCACTAGTTTATCCATAAACCTCATTATTTTCATATCAATCTTTTATTACATCCTTAACCATTTTTCGGGAATCCAAATTCCAAAAAGTTTATTACAAATGCAGCCACCCACATGGTTCGGTATGGTCAGACATTACTTCCAACTTTATTCATTTTTCCTCCTTGAGGATTCTTGATCCCACCGAATTGTGCGACATGCGCCTTGAAATCTTCAATCTTCTATTTCATCATGGTGGCCTTGAGCTTCACCTCCATCATCTCTGTATGCACTTCGCTTAGGTATTCCTGAGTATAACGGAGTCTTGCTTCAAGTATTTCTCCGATCAGGCGTATGGCTTCCATGGCTGCTTCACGAACAGCATCGAAGAAAGTTGCTTGTGGCACACGTGAAATGAAAAAGTGCTGCCCCATAATTTTAGGCAAACTCCTTTCAAATGGTGGAGGTGTACCTCCACATACCAAAGTTCCACTCCCTTATGCATGAAGGGGTAGCCTTTGTAGACTGCATCTCCTTCAAGGTGAATATGCTTCATCATGTCCTTCAGGATCTTCGGGTAATCATGATCACTTGTCAGGGTCATGATGGTTTCCGGACCTTTAAGGAAAGACTCGTAAAGAGTCGTCATCTGCAGTTGTGAAACAGAAATGATGCTCAGAATTAAGGTACTTATCTCCTGGGGCACACATTCATATCATCCAAACAGAACTTCAAACTCAATTTCCAATTTCCTGTTTATGCATCACAACTCACTTCTTCCATGTTCATCAAGAATATTAATTTCCAAGATAAAATATGACAACTCCTTAAAGCTTTTCAGCATGTGACATTACAACTTTATTGAGTCATGAACTATTACAATCTCAGAGTAATCTATTACATAACTCAACTCATCGAGCTCATGAAAATGAAATTGCTTTCTACTACTCTTATTATCCATATCAAAATTCCAACTACTCAACTCCAGCTTTCATCTTGTCGGGACATTTAATAGCATAACGTCCTGCCTCCTTGCAGCGAAAACAAATGACTTCCGACATGTCTCGGGGCTTCTTTGTGATTAAGCGGGATCCTTGGATTCTTGGCTTCTTTTCTGGACATTTACTAGCGTAATGACCTAAATCCTTGCATCTGTAACAAGTGATATGACTTAGGTCCTTCTCTGCAAAAGTTGCATTGTTCTCGGATTGTCTTCTCTTGCTGGATTTCGCCGTAATGCTCAGAGTTTCTATCTCCCGAGGGTCAAACTTCACTTCTGCTGTCGGGAAATATCCCAGATACTCTTTTCTTCCCTTGGGGCAATACTGTGAAAAATGTCCTTCTTCTCCACATGAATAGCAGGCATTGGAGTAAAATCTGTTGAGGCCTTCTTCATCAAGGTCTTCAACACTTTCATTTATCACTGGTTCTTTCATAACTTCTCGAAGAGCTTCTTTCATTCCTTCTTTCTGCTCCTGAATAGTTTGTGGCACCGTGGAGTAAATGTGACACTGCCCCGGGTAATGGGTGGTTCCTTCACACAGGAAGCAAGTCACCTGACTAGTTGGGCATTCCTCAGCTGGGTGTTTCTCCTCACAATGAGGGCATCCATCCTTGTGTTCCTCCTGGGTGTGTCCTATTTCTCCAAAAATCTTGCAGGCACAAGGTTTCTTCTTCGGGTTATCATAGTGCTTCCGGATGAGATGTGATCTCATCAGGATCTTCTTGAATTCCTCCCAAGTTCTTGCTCCATTAAATCCCTGTATGGCTTGATGCATGTTCCACCAGGTTGCAGCACTACGTAAAGTAATCTTGAAGAGCATATTGAACCTCATACTTCCTTGAAACCAAATTGCTCCCGAAGTGATTTTCCATGTTCTGCATCCATAGTTCTGCCTCCGGCTGAGTCTTCGGTTCAGAGAATATCAGTCCAACTTCATTCATCATCTATGGGGTTCAAAAGTTTTGGGATGAGATATGAGAGAGGTGGGGAGGGATATACACACAGTACAAACAATAGTTTTTTGACAAGTTTTACTTTGTGGCTGTTGGAAAACATCAAACAAATGACATCTCACAAATCATCGCATTTAACGTAAGCATATAACAAGGGTTTGGTCTTCTAAAGGTTAAATAATTTTTCAGGAACTTCAAATCGTCTGAGTCTTCGGAGTCTTCAATTGTTGCAGCTTCAACTCTTCTAATGCATGGTGGAATCCTCTTTACTCTGAATTGGCCATCAGTTATCTGATATCTAATCCTTCTTGGAGCGTCTTCAGTTGATCCTCCGGGTGATCAAAGGGAAAAAGGGGTATATTCTAACTATTTGGGGTGAGAGGGTCTATTTGATAAAATCAGAAAAGATGAGAAGTAAGAGTCTTTTGAAAATAAAGTTTTTGATATATCCTGTCCAAGGGGCTTTCCGATTTCTAGGGTCACGTCCTCTGATCAACATGTGCTCTCATACCATTTACATGGCGACCCGACCTCGACAGTCAAGCCTACGTATTCTTGTGCCATCCACGGATCGGTATCTTTGGCACACAGTACATCAATGTATATATCAAAGTGCAATCACATGTATAAATAACGTAAAACTGATATATACCTCATAATACACAGCGGAAACAATCAATCGGGTGTGGAGTCCCATCAACGCCATCGGCAGGTTGAGTGTAGACTGTAACCCTGTATCGTAACTCTTACTCGTCAAAGAAATATCTGCAACATGATACGTTGCAGCCGTGTAGGTCGATTACATTGAATGTACCGGCAAGATCACAACATGAATAAACAGATGGTAAAACTATACTATATGCAATTTGGCTTTGTGGCTCTGTATCGAGTTTTGTTTGCGTAAAAGCTGATTTTATTTTCCCTACATCAAAGGAATAAATGAAGTCTGTACTATGGAGTTTTCTATCATGACATGGTTCCGCCAACCGATGTCTCATAGCCCAAAATCATCATATGTTGCCCACAATTAAGTTATCAATCCGGTGTTGAGAGTTTCGAGATAGATCCAGGTCCAGATGCTCAAGTTGTCCGTAACCGGGGACACGGCTAATCGATTAGGTTTAAACCCTCTGCAGAGGTTTGTACACTTTACCCGCAAGATTCGATCCCTCTTTTTACGTTCTCGCACTTCACGGTGTTTGAGAAGAAGACGGCGAAACATGGTCTTCGAAGAGTTCCTCGACCCTTTGTCGGTACTCATCCCATCCTACCGTAGTTCTACATCTGCTAGTACCGTCCCAGCCAGAGTCACCACTAAGGTCAACCAAGCCAGAGCCCATAATGACTTGCGATTGCAGGTAAGCTTCCGGCATGAAGTATTCTTCCGTCTCTTTGAGTCCGGGTGAAGCTTTCCGCAAGATGTCATGGCGCTTCTCCATGCATCCCGCCAACCACTGGTTTCTCCAGGTGCCCGTCAACCATCCTTCACCCAAAGTGTGTATGAATTCTTGTCTCGAGTCTTGAAGTCTTGAGGCCTTGAAGATGCAGTCCTTGCAGATTCCATCATGGAGTTGTCGTCATTGACGTAGATCCTCCATTCTCACACCACTCCCGAGTACTCATACCAACCCCGTCTACTATAGCGTAGCACTTAAATAAATAATGTCCCGGGCTTGGTAACAGGGTGATGGGTCCCTACCTCATGCATACTACTCAACTACAAGGATTCAATAACACTACTGAGGGGTGGTTGCAAAGGTGCCACTAAATGCAATAAAACATAGGTAAGAAAAGCATGGTCAAAGTGAACTTGCCTTGTTGACGATCTTCGAAAACTAGGGATTCGTAGTAGCAAGCTTCGCACTCCGGAAAATTCTACCGAGACAAACAATTAATCACAATAAGCACATAGCATAGGACCACATAACACAATAGCATAGCAATAGCAACATAACACATCAAAACAACCAAATCAAAACCCAAATGGAAAACTCAAAGAAAATCAACTCAAGTTTCCTACTTCAAACAACAACTAGAACTAGTTTTATATAATAAAATTTTTCTAACATAACCTAATCATGGTTTTATGTTAACTTAACAGAAAAGATTTCATAAATCAACTAGGAGCAAAAGAATTAATTTAAAAACTATTATAAAACTCCTTTTAGGCCTAATCCAATTTCTATTAATAAAAATAAAATAAAACTTTTATTAATTATAAATAAAAGTTCATCCTATAAAGTGACAGAAACTATCCTAGAATAATCAATCACATGTTAAAAATAAATTTATTTATTAATTAAATTAATAGGAAAACAATAGCTAGTTAATTAATTGGGATTAATAAGATTCTGCTTAAAACTATTTATTTATTAATCCTAAAATACCCAAGTTAATTTCTATGGTTTGGCAATGTCAAAATAAAGTTGGGACAAAAAGAATCACCCAAAAATAATTTTTCTAACTCAAGTTATAGCAGATTTACTATTCTGACTAAAACTAAATTAAAGCAATTTTAATTAACTTTAACATAGGTAAATATATATTCTACAGAAACTATAGAAAATTTTCAAACCAACAAAAAAAGAATCATCAAAAAATAATAAACAGAATAAAAGATATGAATTTTTCAAAACAGAAACTATTCTGTTAAAACAGAAAAACAAAATAAAAGAAAAAGGCCTAATGGGCCTAAAGCGTACCTTGAGCGTAATATAACCTAAACGGGCCTAGGGTTAAACTAAAGCGGGCGGGCTAAAAAATAAACCTAACTAATTAAACCAGAACGAACCGGGCGGTTTTCTAAATAAAACATACCCCTTGAGGTCTAATCTTAGCCGTTGGTGGCGCATCGGACGGGAGTCTCCGTGACTTACAGGCGTCCGTGGCCAGCGGCGGCGATGAAGTGCGGCGAGGCTCAGGCGTCGGTGAGGTCGGGAGTGGCCGGCGGTCTTGAGGGAGCTCGGGAGGGGTTGTGGAGTCGGGGTTGGTCGGTGAGGGCTAGGGCGGCGACGGCGACGAGAATGGCGGCGGCGAGAGCTTCGGGCTCCGGTAAGCTCGAGCGAGAGGGAGAGGTGGTCCGGCGAGAGCTAGGGGGGGAATAGGGTGAAGGGCGACGGCTTAAATAGCCAGGGGGCTCGTCGGGGTAAGGGAGGCGATCGGGGAGGGGATCGGCATCCCGGATCCTTGAGATCCGCGATCTGCCAGCGGCGGCGTGGCGTGGGCGGGGAGGAAGAAGGGGCGGGTCCATTGTCGATGAGAGAGAGGGGTGGGGAAGCGGCGGTTGGCGATGCCAAAGGGGTTGGTCTTGGAGTGAGGCGGTTGGCTGGGCAGCTCGGTGGCAGGTGGGCAGTGGGCCAGGCTGGGCAGTGGTGGGTGTGGTGGGCTGGGCAGGAGGCCTAAATGGGCGCTGGGTGGGTTTTTCCTTTTTTTTATAAATAAAACAAAACAGAGTATATCTTTTAAAATATAAATATTTTATATAGGGTATATATATACCAAAATGATCGGGGAATATTCCTATCATTTGAACATTTTTCCAAAGGCAAAATCCGAACTTTATAAAAATTCATTTTTCAAATTCAATTAAAATTCAGATTTGAATCCAAAACTTTTGGCATTGTTTCCTCTGATATTTTGGAGTGTCATATTTACTCCTCTCATACTTTTGATCAAGTATTTATCAGGTATAGTTTTTGAAATGATTCCCACTTGCCAAAATTTGAATTCAAATACTAAAACTCAGAATTTGAAAGAGGGTTTCAAGGCACTTTCATATGACTTTCAACTTGATACTTTTTAACTTACAACTCATATTTCATATAATTGAAGAAGTCATTTTATCTTCCCTCATGAAAATCATTGAGTTGCATAAAGCTTTGAATTTGAAATATTCCCAAATGAAATTCAAATCTTTTCCAAAACTCTTTTCATTCCAAATGGAAGAAGTCATGTCATCTTCACTCTAGGTTTCGGTGTTGGAATGAATTTGAATTCATTGGGATCCAAAAGGTAAAGGAGAAAGTTTTGGGAAAGTCATTTCATTCCCTCTCATTCAACTTTCAAAAGTTTCAAATTTCACTCAGTTTCACTCAATCAATCATACCAACAATCAGACAACAAGCATAGTTATTTATTTAATATAACATTCCAAAATTTAGAATTTTGGGATGTTACATTGGTTGTTTGAAGAAACAACACTTTAACTTTGGCATACACAACTGAAAAGGTTTATTTAAATAGAAAAAATGTGATATGTGAGTGTCCAATCTTTACAGCGTTGAATCAATATTGTACCTTTTGCCACGACACGAAGTAGATATTGACTTATGTTCAAGCGATGCACGTCCACGATCGCTAGATAGTGATACGTGAATGAATTGTGCAATCTCTCTCACACGCATACATATCTCATTTCCCTGTGGGCATCGGAATCACACACGCGCACTTCGTGTATTTCTCTCCCTCCGCCAGGGTTAAATTCGTCTTTCAACCCCGTCCTACAAGTCTCTCACACAGAAACACAGACTCTCTCTCTCTGTCTAACACGCCCACCCCTTTAGTTCCGCCCACCCATAGCCACTAATGTCTCAAAGTATAATAATGTCTCTCACACATATGCCTAAGGTTAACTCGAGTTCCGGAACCATATGAATACATATAATGGGATTCCAACAGAGCACCTTTTGTTTTGAGATTTATCTCTCTCACACATACACTCTCTCTCTTTCTCTCTCTCTCTCTCACACACACACACACACACACACACACACACAGGCGCGCGCGCGCGTGCGCACATTGTTTCTCGCTTCATTTTTTCTGGCACTTGCATGCACACACACCGTTTGTTTATCTTCGTGAGGCTTTAAGTATGCCTCGCACAAATGCTATCTACCTATCCCTTAATATAGCTAGATATGTGTCACACAAACTCCTTCTCCCTACTAGCAAGATGCCCATGCGTTGCACGGAACATCAAAATGCATTTGTATTAGAGGTTTATCTTGTGGGAGAAAAGTATGAACGAGGGAATGAATTATTTGCAAATGCGGAGAGGGTGTGGGTATCTTTTTGCAAAATTGCCATAGTTTCCTTCCTATCCGTCGGATATAAATCGGATGGCCTATATTGCAGGATGGCAGGAACACCATCATCACCAACTTTGTTCTTTTATAAGAGTAGAGATATGTGAGTGTCACTGCCCCCCCCCACACACCCACACCCACACACCCACACATCCCAACACCGAAGGAGTAGGGTGACACCTCGATCTTGATACTAATCTATCGACTGGCTTCTCTCTCAAACACACACACACCCACTACCCGGCACCAAAGGAGTAGGGTGGAACATCGATCTTGATAATAATCTATCTACTCCTCTTTCAAACACACACACACACACACTCACTAGTTGTGCCTCTGTGCCTACCGCGCACACTCTCGATACGTCTTTCTCTCCCTCCCCCCACCAACAATGACAACATAAGGGTGAAAACTCGATATGATCATAATCTATCAATTGGTTTCTCTCTCAAACATTGTGTCTCGGTGCCTCGCTCGGTAGCCCCCTCGATATGTAGACTTCTGCAAATGCGGCGCAGCTGTAGTAACGATGATGCTTGAACCCAGTGTGCCTTGTTTTTACCGGCCTCACGTGATAGTTGTCACCCTGTTTTCTGTTAATTAACAAGGCAACATTTTCTTTGTTACTACTAGTGAATCTGAAATCATTCGGGGCAGACATAAAATATATCACTTCAACCCAATTATCGCAGCAACTATTTTTAAAAGAAACTAGCTAGCTGCCCGTGCGTTGCACGGAACATCAAGATGCATTTTATGAGTAGTTTATCTTGTGAGAGAAAAGGCTGAACGAGGGAAGGCCTTATTTGCGAACGTGGAGAGGCGTGTGGGTATATTTTTGCAAAATTTCCATAGTTTCTTTCCTATCCGATAGATATAAATCCGACGGCCTATGTTGCAGGATGGCATGCACACCATCATCACCAACTCCGTTTTCTACTCCCTCCATTCCTAAATACTCCCTCCGTCCGAAAATACTTGTTATCAAAATGGATAAAAAGAGATGTATCGAAAACTAAAATACGTCTAGATACATTTCCTTTTATCCATTTTGATGATCAGTATTTCCGAACGGAGGGAGTATTTGTCTTTTTAGAGATTTCAACAAGTGACTATGACCGGACCTTACCAACATACTCAAAAAAGTAGTCCATAATTTTGATGTTACCCTCTTTTCTTGGCGGTGTAGTGCCATCTGGATACCTCATAAATAAATCAAGGACAAATCTGACCCCTTCCTGAAAAGACATACGGAGCAAAATGAGTGAATCTACACTCTAAAATATGTCTACATACACATCCGTATGTGGTAGTCCATTTGAAATCTGAAAAAGACAAATATTTAGGAAGGAATGGAGTATAAGAGTAGACATGGACATATATCTCTAGCATGGTCTACAACAAAAATGTGCTGGGCTGGTTAGCGCCGGATGCTCGTAACACGATGACATGAGTTCAAATTTTGTCTTTTAACTTTAGATTTTTATATTATATATTACTTATTTAATATATAGTTCTTTCGCTACTATACTGATAGTGGAACCCACAGAGTACTTAGAATACAAGATTAAGGATGGACTTGTTTCTTTTTAACATTCTGTACGAAGCTGTAGCCACCCTGCAAGTCACGTGTACACTGTGCATGCAATTAACTTTTTATAGAGGGAAAATCATACAGGCAATTAACTCAAATTGATTGGATGTCACTCTATTATTTCCAGCATAAGAGCATCTCCAACGACAGCCGGCAAATTTCCTCCCGCTTCCTTCAGCGGAGGACGACATCAAACGCCAACGGCATACATTTTTACAACTCTAACCAACCAGATGAAATTCGTGCAAACACGGTCTGATTTCATATAAGCATGAAGGATTTCGTATAAAAAATCCGGATCTTCATATAAACATGATGGATTTCATTACATTTACAGGAACTAAGTGGTGCGAATCCGGCTCTCTTGGTATAATTAATACTCCCTCCGTCCGGAAATACTTGTCCTACAAAATTGATGTATCTAGACTTATTTTAGTTATAGATACATACAATTTACCCATTCTTAGAAAAAATATTTCCCGCCAGCTGCAGAGGGAGTACATAATCTAAATGGCCGCCCGCGGATCCCTTTGTCTTCCTCATGTCCGTCAGACACTTGCGGGGTCGACGAAGGTCCTCGGAAGAGACGAAGCAGCAAAGAAACCACCTGAATGCGCAGTCGTCGCCTCGGCAGTGGCCTTCATGGGTCCCAAGTGGCGGCGGCCTCCCGTGTTCTACTTCTCATCGATGATGGCGGCGGACACGGAGAAGCTGGCCACCGACTTGCCGCTCTCCAGGCACCTAGCTTCTGTCTCTGCCTGCATGGCGCTGCCGCATGCACGGGAGGCGCGGCCACCGCAGACACTGGTGGCATGGTACGACGCGGCAGCGACGACGCCCGTACCGGCGTGCTCGCCGCCGTGCCGGCGTGGAGCAACTCACCACTCCTCATCGAGCTGAACTGGAGCGGCGAGTTGCTGAACCACACGCCTGCTTGAGGCGGCAACTGGCTCCGTCGGGCCAAGCGAGGTTGGTGAAGCACCGAGCGGCCTCGCCCGTATCCAGAGGGCTTGGAGGGCCACCCAACCGGGTAATATGCCGGAGAACGACTCCTCAGAAGCCATTGGAAGAGTGGAGAAAATGGTGAAGGAGGAGATGGGGGAGCGGCGGAGGGGTGCGATTCTTGCCCGCTGTTTGTCTGGCCTCGTGTAAATAGAGGGCGGCCGGTAGGATCTTGGCTGGCGTCTGGCCTCGTTTAAACTTGATGGCGGACGGGAGTAGCTCGGCCGATGTTGCGTTTAATTCCAGCCAGCTCATGAACGGACGTGTGGCCGGAGTAGGATTCTCGGTTTGCATGCGGGTTTAACGGAGGGGTTTAATGGAGGCGCCAGCGTGGGCGGGCGGCCTTGATGCTATTCGATTTGACAGCAGTAATGAGCCGTCTAATCACAAAGGCCCCGCCTCTCGTGAAACCGATCGAGCTAGACTGCCCCACCCTCTAGCCTTTAAAAAAATGTATATACTCCACTTTTGTACAGTAGTAGTATCGATGGATTGCGCCATGGATCAAAACTTGAAATTAAAAAAGGTGGTAAATATAGAGAGCGCTCGTCGCCAAATTATGCATATAGTGCTATTAAAAAGGCTAGTCAAAATAATGGTGTCCAGCACAAGTGCACAACCCACCCCTCAAATAAAACTAAGCACCCTGGAATTCTTTGACAAAACTAAGCACCCTGAAATTCTTTGACAACTATACTGCTGGCTATATGATGTTGGCCATATATATTGTACGTATATAATGTGAAGAAAGCAGTGGTAGTACTATACCAACTAAAAGACTAAATGTAAGAAATACTAGTATGTACGTCTTGAAGAGTTAAAGTAACGAGAAGAAACATAACATAGTTCTGCTGGGGCTCGACAACACACCCCTCAAATTAAACTAAGCACACCTGAAATTAAACTTTGCAACTACTCCGGTAGACACTGCATTAGAACCACCATGAGCAACAACACTGCCACCTTACTCCGAGTCCTTGTCCACGTCCTCGACATCGTCCTTGTCCCTCTTCCTCTTGGCCGATACTTCTTTGCTTGAACCGCACACTTGGCTCTTGCTCTTCATCCAACTCTTGTAGATATTGAAACAAAGGTAGCCATCCATTGCAGCATAGCGGATGTGGTCTATATCTAGTACATTCCGCTGCCATGCATAACGATGAAACGTGTATGCAGGTTTCTCCAGTTCTGATGCGAAGGATGAACCATGGCTCCTGCTAGAATTCGACATTGAAGAAATTTGACGAGAGGACACCAGCCCATTACTCTGGAGGTCGAAGGGGTTGCCTACAACGAGGCCTATCCGACCCAGGACTTCTTTTTCTTTCGTAAAGTCTACAGTAACGAATTTGACTAGGTTGCTCTGGAGGAAGTCCTTAAAATCTAGGCATTCAACGTCGGCATGGCATATGTGGTACACCAAGCATAAGTCATGCACGCAAACCTGGATCACGGCGGACTTCTTCCTCTCTTCATCCTTTAGATCCTTCTCTCGTCCCAGGATTGTGGTGTACTCAACATCTAGCCCAGCGACCCAATCATCATCTAAGTTTTCGAACATGCGTCTGAAGCGAGAAAGGCATCCTTTCACCGTCGCGGAAGAACGGGTGTAGATGACGTCGAACTCATCGCTGGTGATGGTTCTAACCTTGTACTCATCACTGATCATGTAGATTTGGGACACCATGGATTTGGTAGGAGGGTTAGGATTAGTGGAACTACCGTAATGTGAAAGGACGGGACGACTAGGAGCGAACCGTCGTAGTATTAAAGGACGTGCGGGGACGAGTAGGAGCGAACTGCCCGGCGTCTGAGCGGCGAGCGGTGGCTTTCCATTCTCCCATGATAAGGGCTTCCAAGAGCCCTTGGATCAAGATCGAACAGTTACATGGCGTGATTCTAGACCTATGGGTGAATATCCTATCACGGAGGGTTATTACGCAAATTTTCAGCAACTTAGCATGCGACCGTTTGATCTCAGATCCAAGGGCTGCCAGCAGCCCGTATCATGGTCGCGCCTACCACGACCGTCGCGTCGTTCGCGCGGTCGTGCTTTTGGAGATTTAACACGGTGCGTTAGGCTATCTGATGTTGGCATGTCATACATTGTCATCAGTTAGTCACTCATACTACAACAAGGTTAGCTATAAGGTTGGCTATAAGTGTATTTTTTTACTTCTCTCTATCTCTTTTTCGTACTCCCTCCGTCCCATAATATAAGAATGTTTTTGACACTAGTGTAGTGCCAAAAACGTTTTTATATTATGGGACACATCAAATCTGATATTTATTGCATTTTCCAAGGAGTGACCTCTTCCAATGAAATGGTGTGCTTATTAGTTTTTTGTTGCTAAGTTTGCTTCATTTAATTAGCTATAGACTCAAAATTGTCTTTTCACCTAGGTACACGTGCTTAGCACCGTTTCTTCCTTGGGTCACCAAACTAATCTCTCTCTTCTTGATTAACTTGCCACATCAGACTTTATGCCTATGTGGCAAGCTTAGCACCTGTAGGAGCAAGTAAGTACAATAGTGCGCTGTAGGGCAGCTTCAATAGATTGTATGTTAGTCTTGTTGGTAAAATGTCCATGTCATCAACCAACAAGCTATCATACAACTACTTCAATAGATTGTATCTAATCTATCCAATAGATGATGAGAAAATAAATGTGATTGCTCTCTATTTCACCTTGGAGCTTGTGCAAAGGTTGTTGGTTATTCTACATACAACTTTGCTCTCTCTCCACATTTATTACATGCCACATCATCACTATGTCCTAGGTGGCAAATTTACCAACACCTATCTTACAGCTGTTGGAGATGCCCTTACATGGCATTTTTGCATATGTGGAGGAAAGAGAGGCAAGGAAAAAGTGGAGAAGTGGGCTCTCATGCAAGAGCCAGCCTCTACTACATGGTGGAGCATTGGGAGAGGCACCTGTATGGAGGTGGTCAGGAATCGGGAGACTCACGCTGGTCGTAGTGCCACAGTTAATATGATAATGGCAAGTCAAATCACGAGGCCCCACCTGTCCAACAGTAACTCGCTGTCAAATCACACAACCCTACGTTTGTAGCAGCCTACTCCCTCATCTTCTCGCGTCTCTGTCGAACCGACTAGGCGGAACTGCCCCGCCTACCACGCAGTAAAAGACCGCGCAGTGTACTCCCTCCGTCTAGGTGACCAAGGTGGAGAGGAAAATGAGAGAACTTAATGTTTATTTGCCAAGGCTGGTTGTAATGGTAGTATCATAGCTATATCATGCATGCCAACTAGGCAATTTTGATGAGGTGTTGTAGAATTAAATGAAGAAAGAGGGAAAGTTTAGTACTATGTGTCATACATGGCAATAAATAAAGTACTACATGATACTAATATATGATACTAAGTATTATTAATACAGTTTTGCTAGAACTCATCTAGATGAGATATAATTTGGTCTCATTCATCTTTTATAGCCATTGGATGTGATGCTATAAGATGTGTGTGTGCTGACGTGGGTTGTATTTGTTCTTGTTTTCAAAGTGAATGAGAACAAATTATATCTCATCTAGATGAGTTCTAGGTACTCCCTTATTAATATCATTGCGTGCAACGAACTGACCATGCATGTCATGTTTGATAGTCTCAAGTCATTAAAAGCATACAAGCCCCACATCTATTATTGGTTGATTCCTCTATTTATGTCAAAAAATAAGAAACAACGTGAGAGTTAATGCACCACGCCTATGTGTTTACTATTTGGTTTTTGTAAGATGACTTAATACTCACCTAGACAGAGGGAGTATTCGATTTGATAGCAGGCGGCACAGTTCCCGATACGGCTTTAATGCAGACGAGGGAGGGAGTAGCGGTTCTCGAAATGTTGAACGGACAATGAATCCTCCTTCAATTATTGCATGAGGGAAGTAATGGGAGGAGGTCCGGGAAAAGAGGCTACACGATGTGAATGCAACACAGTTTGCCCTCATTGCCCTCATATAAAGGCGCCCCTCCATTCCAATGCATCTACCACATTGTACACACCTAAGAATTTGCCTAAGCACATACACTAAGCGCAAAAGACCTCACTCCAGACCCATGGCGGCGATGCGTATGAGCGGCCAGCGGTGTGGAGGGCTGGATGAACAGCAGACGGTGGAGGGGTGGCCGTGGAGGGGTGGTTGAACAGGACCCCGTGGTGTGGAGGGCTGGATGAACAGTAGACGGTGGAGGGCTGGATGAACAGTAGACGGTGGAGGGGTAGTTGAACTGTAGCCGGTGGAGTAGCCTTAGCGGTGGAGGTTGGATGAGCAGGAGCCCGTGGAGGCTGGAGGAGGTCAGCGGTAGCCCATGGAGGCGGAGGAGGTCGTGTGGAGATGAAACGGTATCCCGTGGAGTCCCGTTTTGCAAGATCGCCACACCCTCCCGATGAAACAGGACCCCGTTTCGTAGTAGGAGGTCCGTTTCCTCCGTTCTTGCGATGCGCCACAACCCTCCCGATCAACAGGTCCCCCGTTTCGACCGTAGGAGGTCCGTTTCGTCCGTTTTGCGGTACGCCACACCCCTCCCGATCAACAGGACCCCCATTTCGACCATAGGAGGTCCGTTTCCTCCATTTTGCGGTACGCCACGCCCCTCCCGATCAACAGGACCCTGTTCCGAACCTAGGAGGTCCGTTTCCTCCATTCTGCGGTATGCCAGGCCTCGTTTCCATCGCCTGTTCCGTCCAAGCCCTCCCGGTGAACACGACCATGCATTCCGTTCCGACCCAGCCGGTTGGCTCCCCATGAACACGACGACGACGCTGTTTCTCCGTTCCGACCTAGCCATGTACGTATGCACGAGTAGGCGTTCGAGACCCTCCCCGTATGTACGTATGTGGCCGTATTTTCTTTCTTGCACCCTCCCCGCTGTACGTACGTGTACATGCTACGTGTGCGCCTCTACATCGACCCGTGCGCGCTTCTACATCGACCAGTATGTACATACACGTTCGCGACCAGAATGACAACGCTACATATGCTTCGACCAGGTGGGTCCCGGTATCGAGCACTTCCTTACTGCGAAGATGTAGCTGGTGGGTCCCAAGTCGGGGCGAATCGTTTTGTTTTTGCGGACGCACTTCCTTGCGTGCGAAGATGTAGCTGGTGGGTCCCGGCGGTCAAGAAGCGAATCATTTTTTGCGGACGCACTTCCTTGTGTGCGAATGTGCGGTAGTGGGTCCCGGCGATCGAAACTTTTTTCGCGAAATCGGTGGCCCGTCCGGTGGGTCCCTGCTGTCGGTGGAGGAATAATTATTTTTCGCGTAATAAGGAGGCACTTCCTTGCTTTGCGGCCGTGGACCCGGTGTCGACCTCTCCACACTACTGATCCACGTCCGATGGAAGTCGTTCTTTGACCATGTTGACCACGCCGCGCCGAGAGCACCAGGGCGGTGGACGACGACGAGGCCTAGGAAGGGGACGACGACGAGGCCTAGGAAGGGGACGACGGGGAGCCGGGGAAGACGCGGCAGCGGAAGCCCGCGCGGAGAGGAGTACGAGGGTTCACTGGTTCGGCTGCGGTGTGAGGCTGCCGTCGCCGCAGGGCCTGGCCAGCTGTGCAAATAGTAGGGGGCGGTGAGGCCTCCGCGGCAGCACATCCGGCCACGGGAAGCAGGAGCATGAGGCACGACCGGCGCTGCTTTGGGCGGCAGGAGCAAGAAGACCAGAGGTTGAAGAAGCACTACGGCCGTTGGATGGACATCGTACGGTCACTAGAGCTAGAATCGTTTATATTGACTAAGTTGACAAACCCCTCCGTCCCCGTCAACTTAGTAGGCCCACAAGTCAGCCTCCCACAAAGGTGCGTCCCAGCTAGCAGGGGGTATTCATTTTTTGTGCATAATAAGGAGGCACTTTCGGTGGGTCCGAGCTGACAGCAGGGTGAATGTTTTTTTCGCGAAATACGGTGGCCCGCCGGGTGGGTCTCAGCAGTCAGGGGCAAATGTTTTTTCGCAAAATACTGGTGGCCCGTCCGGTGGGTCCCTGCTGTCAGGTGGAGGAATAATTATTTTCCGCGTAATAAGGAGGCACTTCCTTGCGGCTGCCGTGGACCCAGTATCGACCTCTTCACGTCTGATATTCTTCCAATGGAATTCGGTTGTTGACAAGATTCACCACGCCGCGCCGAGAGCACCACGGTGGTGGACGACGGCAAGGCCTAGGAAGGGGACGACGCGGAGCCGGGGAAGTCGCGGCAGTGGATGCTCACGCAGAGAGGAGTACGAGGGTTCACTGGTTCGGCTGCGCTGCCGTCGCCCTTGAGAATAACGAGGGTGTGGGTGAGTGGAGTGGAGGGATGGCCTGGCCAGCGGTGGGAGTAGTATGGAGGCGGTGAGGCCTCCACGGCCTGGCCCGACCACGGGAGGCAGGAGCGGCGGCACGACCGGCGCTGCTTTGTCTTGCTGGAGCAAGAAGACGGAGGTTGAAGAAGCACTACGGCCGTTGGATGGACATCGTACGGTCAGTCGAGCTAGAATCATGCATATTGACTAAGTTGACAAAGCCCTTCGTCCCTGTCAACTTAGTAGGCCCCGTCAACTTAGTGGACATCGTATGGGGAGTATTCTTTTTTTTGGGCGTAATAAGGAGGCACTTCCTTGCGTGCCTCAAGTAGGCGTATTCTTCTTCACTTCCTAAGAAGATATAGCTGGTGGGTCCGAGCTGTCAGCGACGGTAACGTTTTTCCACGAAATACAGAGGCCCTTTCGGTGGGTCCCAGATGTCAGGTGGAGGAATCATTATTTTGCGCGTTATAAGGAGGCATTTCCTTGCGTGCGTCCGTGGACCCAGCTGTCAGCCTCTCCACATACAGTCCACTTCAGATGCATGTCGGTCGTTGACCATGTTGACCACGCCACGCCGAGATCACCAGGGCGGTGGACGACTGTGAGGCCTAGGAAGGTAACGACACATAGGCAGGGAATACTCGGCAGTTGTTTCCCACGCGGAAGAATCTGAATGTACGAGGTTTCTTGGTTAAATGTCGCCATCGCGGAGAATAATAGCAGGTGTGGGGTGTGGGTGAGTAGAGGGATGGCTAGGCCCATGATGGGAATGCAGTGGGGGCGGTGAGGCCTGCGTGGCAGGCCCGGCAGCGGGAGGAGTAAGCGAGCAGTCCATGGCGCTTGTTCGGCGGCTGCGGCAAGAAAGCGAGAGATTGAAGAAGCACTGTGACCGTTGATTGGACATCCAACGATATACATGCCATCTGCGAAAGCCTCAAATCTATGGAAAAGCGACATACAGCCCATACGCCATTATTTCAAATAGTTTACAGCCCATTTGCTAATTCTTACGGGTTTTTTTGGAGCCCATATTCTTTTTGTTAGCATTACATCCCATATTGTGGCCACGGTTAAAAAATTATACGAAATTTTGCATATGTCGGTGCGGTCTGAACTGTTTTTAATCCTGAAATTTTGAGTCACATTCAGACTGATTTTAAAAATAAATGTATATCAATATAAAATCCAATAAATTGTCCACGCATAAAAATCAATGCAATTTATAATCTCGAAATGACAAAAAGATATTTGAAACTAATTGTCGGTTTGATGTGTTTTAGAAATGTACATCCCATTTCTCATTACTGATAGACCATTTTCTTGGCCAGCCGAATGAAGCTCTCCTCGTCTTGAAAGATTTGCAGCCCAACAGTCCTGATAAAGCGACTTACTTGACAAATGACAAAAAAACTGGGCTAGCCATTTTCAGAAAGAAAAAAAAACTCTTGGGCTGATGCATGGTAAACATAAAAGAAAAGGCTGTCTAGGCAGGCGAGTGTCCCTTTAGCCAGTTGACACCACTTCCGTCGCAAAAACAAATAAGATAAATGCCACTCCAATTATGGCGATTCATAAAAATGCCACTGCAATTTCAAAACTTTGAAAAATGCCACTGCAATTTTTGCAAACTTTGAAAAACGCCACTGTAGTTTGAAAACTTTGAAAAACGCCACTCCAGACTTCGAAAAATGCCACTAGAAATGGCATTTTAGAAAGTTTGGAAATTGCAGTGACATTTCTCAGAGGCATTTATCAAATTAACCCAAAACAAAAATAAATGGGCGAGCTGCTGGGTCCCTGGTGTCAGCCGCTCGTTGTGCAATTCTCTTGTTTATTGACTACGTTGACAATGGCATGGGACCCAGATGTCAGAAATCCACTAGGAGGAGCCATTTTTTATTGGCTTGAAATAAGGAGGCACTTGCTTGCGTACTGCCATGACCTTGGCGGGTCCCTGCTGTCATCCTCTCCGCGTACAATCATCTCCTGATTGTGTGCGCGTCAACTTGCTAGGCCCACAAGTCAGCCTCTAAACCCGTGGAGGACAAATACAACCCATTTAAAAAAAATAACATCCCATTCCATACGTTCAAATGGAAAGTTCAACATTGAGCAAAGTAACAGGTGCGATCCACATATAGTGTCTTGAACTTCCACGTTGACAACCATCATAGCCAAGTTAACTATCTACTCCCACTAGACAAGTACTAACTTACTCTTAGCTAACTAGACGATGCCGGCCGCCATCTGTGGTACACGCTAAACACCGGCACCGGCGTCCTGCGCCTCGCCTCGGACTTGCCAGAGGTGCGATAGGGCGCGTTGCTCGCGCGCGTTGGCCCTTTCCATGCGGCGTGGTCCACGAAGCTTGGCTGGCGGAAACCCACTTGACGAGCTGGTAGTAAAAATTGGCATCGCGAACGCGTGCGTGCCCGACAGCCTCCAGGGCTATTTGCCGGGCGCCGGCCTCCATGTAGTCGGCCTAGTTGCGGGCGCTCTGCTCGCGACTCAGATTGTCGGTGCGCTGCTGCTCCATGTCCCACTGGCGGCGCAAATCGGTGATACGCTGCTCCTCCGCCAGGCGGTCGCGCTCCAACAACTCCTGCTCCTCCGCCATGCGGTCGCGCTCCAATAACTCCTCGATCTGCGCATTGCCATCTAAAGACAGATAGAATGCTTCCTCCCTCCGTCTGCCTTCCGGTGAAAAACCAAACACTAGTTCCGGCGGTGACCGCCTCCGGCGTCGCCTACAGCGGACGGGCGGGGGCATGGCGGACGTGGCGAGCGACGTTGGCCCGGTGGGGGCTTATGAAGATATGGCGAGTTGGGTCACGGTGGCACCGGAGAAGGCTGGGAAACAGTACTTATAGGGGGAAGGTAGCACGACGGGCATCGAAATTCAATGCATAATGGCTTAAGCGCCATGACTTCTTGCCGTGAAATCTATGGAAACTGAAATTATGATCTGTGCCGTCCGTCCGTGAGTCGCATGCGCCGGCATGGCGGTCAAACGAGTAGACTCGAATCATCTCCCTCCTTGTCAATAATGATTTCACGGAGTTTAAAAAGCCCACAATTAAAGCATATCTTTTTTCGCATCGATTATACGCCTTAATTACGGCGGCTGCATGCGAGCACTTAGAATCATTCGCGAGCGATGCAGCGAAGCAGCATGCAACGACTCGCAGCCGAGGGCACACATGCAGCCACTTAAATCACTGGAATTAATTAGGCTTAAACTTTGGCATGCCGTTAATTATTGCCATGCCTTGGTCTTGCTGCTTTGCTCACGGGACTAATAAACCCGGACGGAGGGAGCACCTTGGTTGGTGAGAGGTTTGAATTAAGCCCTGCAAACCGGAAAGGAGGTACTAGTACGTGCGTGATCCGCTATTTATTCGTGTAGCATCGAGTAGGTCGTTTCTTGAATTGAGCCACACCAAACCGGAAAGGAGGTAGTACGATGCGTGATCCGCTATTTATCCGTGTAGGATCGATAGTGTAGCTTGTCGGTTTCTTGAGAGGTAGGCATTTTTATCCGTGTTGGATAGATAGTGTAGCTTGTCGGTTTCTTGAGAGGTAGGCATTTTTATTCAAAAACTGCCACTTTGCATCTTCGTCACAAATAAAACTGCCGAGAGCGCATTTGTAGGCTAGCTAGTGATCGATCGGTAACTTGTAAACACCGAGCGAACAGAAATAAGTAACTGTTAATGCATCTCAATGATTCACGGATCATATACAAATATGTAGCTCCAAAAGCAAAAGATCAGCCACTTTGGATCTTGCGTCGTAAGACTATAACTAAAACTAACTAAATGCGATTCCCATACATAAGATCAACATGTTAATGCATCTCAATGATTCACAGATCATATACAAATATGTAGCTCCAAAAGCAAAGATCTAGAAAAAACATATGTTCTTCCTACTAACATGGATGCTTCTCTTGGCCAACATTCAGTACAGACTAAAAGACAAATTTGTTTTTGAAGTCTACAATTCCTCTTGCAAACATAAGTGGTTTCACCAATTTGGAACCATGAGAATGAACCACACATGATGGAGGAACATCCACTGCAATATGATTTGGTCTTCTCTCGATCACACCGCGAGACTATTTTCGGAATACAAACTTTAACTTAGGGAAAATGATGCCATTGTATAATCAGACCAAAGAAATGAAGCACCTAGTGTTGGCCAGTAAATAGTACAATAATACTTTTCTGCAGTCCATGAAGTGACTATCCAATCTTTGTGTCTATTTTCAAATGGCACTGCATGCAGTGACTATACTATTCTTTTGTGCAGTTCAACCAAAATTGCGGACACTTTGTTTGTTTGCCAAATAGCAACGGGCAAACATCTCTGTCTGCGCAAATATCAAGCAGCTAGTAAACATATAGCACACCATGTTCGCAGTGATGGAAGAGGTGAAATCGATACAACCGAAATTGAGCATCCAATCATTGAATCCTGTCCTGCACCTCCAACGTAGGTCCACCCTACCAATAAATTCACATGCAAACCACTAGTATTACTATCTAATGACAGTACAAAAAGAGTAGCAAGATAGTAGCAAATCATGTACCTTCCTAATGAACAGCTCATAGTTCCACCAATTGGATATAAAGGTTTGGAAAAAAACATGCTCCTAATGTTGAACCAGTTGGACTTTTTGTGCAGTTCCACTAAAATCGAGCATCCCTGTTTGCATAGATATTGAAAGTGTGATTACTATAAAAGTGGCACTAGTTGAAGCATAGACTCACAAATATAAGCATTCCAATTTCTTAATGGGAAAAGGTAGCAAGACTGTTTCTAACCACCTGTTTGAAGGAATAAATAAAAGCAACATCGGTGATGTCAGGAAGGCATACATAGTTTTTTCTGAAAAACTGAGCCATTCCTGACCTTTCCTCTTCTTTTAAGCAAATTTTGTGCAGTTCTACTAAAATAAAATGAAATCACCGCCTTGAGAATTCAGTGACACTGTACAAAAGGAAATGACATAACATTACATCATGATGTCGGGTATGTAGTCGACAAGCATTAGAGACAAACATACAGACCTCCTCCGATAACATAATGAACATTAATTTTATCAAAGGTGTGACTAGCTTTACCGGGATAATTTGAGTGAACTCTACACCCTCTATTCCTTAATATCAGACGTTTTCGCGGTTCAATTTAAAGTACCCAAATGTCTAGTATTTAGAAAAACAGGTAGTAGTTTTCTTGAGCACATATCTGGGAAAGCTTGCCACACTTTATTTATGTCCATACGCTAATGCAACACCATTCGAATACTACAAATATACACTAATCCAGTGGCTAGTGCAATAGTAGAGTAGTTAGTTTATTACAGGCTGTGCAACAGCATTAGAATGCCTTAGCTGGAAAATCTTTAATACATCCACAATCAACAGCTAACCCTGAAATAATCCAGTTACATTAAATGGCATTGCTTAAATTTATCGGTGGCATTAGACTGAGAGCGGCATTAGTTAAATGTGGCATCACTTTAGCAGTAGCATTGCTTGACTTATTCTGGCGTTATACTAACGGCAAAAAAGTGGCAATAAGAGCATGGGAGGCCCATGCGGACGTTAAGCGCTTACCGATCGATGTACCTCCATGGATGTAGAGTGGTGAGGGAGGTATGGTTGCCCAGAGCAACAAATATCCAGGCAGTATATGTGGATTACGTCCCATTTTTGTTCTCTTTAGCCACCTTTTTCATATGTGAGGACAACAAACCGATCGACCTGGTCATTCTCTATTGTGTTGTCATGCCTTTCTACCCTTCTTCAACCAAGAGACACGAGACTCGTTCCTTAGGTACTGATTTTCCCCTTTTCAACCTAGATGCGGGTTCGATGCCTACTCTCTTGGACAGTACAGTCTCCCTTCCTTTCCTTATTCAACCCAGACATGGATTAGTCTGCATGAAGTAGGGTTTCCTTTAATAGTGAAAATTCATCTGCGTGGCGAGCAGAGCAGAGGATAGCAAATTGGGAAGATGGTGGAGTGGAAAAAGATCCACATGCAACGACGTGCCAGATGGGGCAATAGAACAAGGGTATGGTTCGAAAAGAGGTAGCATACCTGAGGGTCGGGGGAAAGTGGTTTCACTTTCGTGGTCGTCGTCCTCCGCACACCTCTGACAGCGAGCTTGGGGACGGAGGCCATCCAGTATGAGGCTAGGTCTGAGAGGACGGCCTTGTCGTCAGTGCGTGACCTCGCTCGCCGATGACGAGTGTGTCAACGCTGCACATCCTTTTCTTCCCCGGTGGATCTGTGACCACCGGTGAGGAGGGGGAGAGGGGCCATCTTTTTTAGATCTGGAGAGAGGGTGGTAGTGTGAGAAGCAAGTCGGCAGCCCTTGGGAAGAAAGCGCTGAAGCTCCAGCCTATATATCTTTTTTATACTACTAGAACTGGAGGTGGAGTAGTGGTAGAGTAGTTTATATTTTCTCTGCGTACAGTACCAGTTAGTCGTGCTTCAAAAATGAACAGCACACCAATAAAAAAATAAAGGTCGATAACTAAATCGGCACCACGGGCCAATGACGGATCGCATTTTGCACGAGAAATTACACACCATGTTTCGTTGACATGTGGTCCCGTTCCAACATATCAGTGAGACGACGGCGAGTAGTAGGAGTATTTCCGAACTTACGTGTAGGCCGGGGCACCCCTTCGTGAATCGTCGCAAACTAGCAACCGTCCACCGACTCTTCGCCTTTCCCTCTTGATTTGGAACTGTTGTCGCATGCTCTTCGTCTCCCTCCTCCATTTTCCTTCATCCCTTCACCCTTTCTTCTGCCATTGTTCGATCGTCTTCTCCATGGAGGGAACAGGACGGAAACGACCCTGTTATTCTTACCCCGATCTGAAAGATGACGTGGTGGAGGAACTCATTGATCGGTGCGACATCATCACCTCGGCTAGCATGGCAAGTTGATGCCGCTTGATAATGATACGTATGATGTTAAGATGCCATCGCTTGAGGGCAAGGCTTGGGCAGCTGCAAATGGAGATTGGGTTGTTTACATTGGGTCCAACTGCGAGTGGGAACTTGTGAATGTGTACACTCGTGACCTGGTTCCACTTCCAAAAATCTCAGCAGACTGCCCAGAGGTTGAGCACACCGGTATTGTACGCACATTCAAATACAATCATGGTGACTGTCTTCTACGGAAGATAGAAATTTCTCGAGTTCCCAACCACTCTTGGAATTACAACAACTATGAAGTTGTTGCTATCTTCGACAAGCTTGTTGCCGTCCTTGCTGGTTTGACTCGATGGATATTGCTCAAAAATCAATTTCTGTACACGGATGAGTACTGTGATGCAATTGAATACGAGGGCCTTGTGTTTGCTGCCACCACTCGTGGCATTGTTTTTGCATGCAATCGTTATTTCGGTACGTTTGTCTTCCACCGTAATTATAATTGTTTCATCCACATGCATGCGGGTTAGCAAGTTTCCCTTTACTAATTAACCTTCTTCTTGTGTTTCCAAGGTCCTGCGAACATTCCACCACCTATACTTGAAGATTTTTATAACCAAGGGGGAGATGGCGATGGTGATGATCACGAGCATGAGGACGAGCAGCGCCCATATACTATTTGGCGCTGGCAACTAATTAGATGGATCACCTCTTCTCGTGTGTATACAGCCCATTGATGATGTTCTTTGCTAAGGAAGCAGGTGTAGTCTCCCATGGTCGCACTCTCCGGACCTATTCCAACACCCGTTGCATGGTATTCGGGATGGATACTAGTGTGCTAGCGCCAACTCCTTCTCCCTGGTACAGAATTGATAGTCTTGGAGAAAACTCACTCTTCCTTCGACAAAACTATCCAATGATGGTGAAAGGAGATCCAACTACTGTTGACACAATGTTACTACCATTTATGAGAATCAACTGTGTCTATACCTCGGACATTTGGGTGGTTCCCTACCCTGGTACTGATATAGTAGGCCGTTTCAGCCTAGATGATCAGTCCTGTGTTGGTCTCCAGATCGACAATGGATGGCCTGTCCTAGAGAATCACTTGTGGTTTACAGCAAGCGTTTCCAACACCGAGTAATGGTTGAGTTGAAGTTCATTTCATAGCTTGTTATTTGTTGTGTGGTGAAAACTTTAGTATTTATAATGTATCCTGGTTGTCGATGTGGGTTGATGACCTGTTGTATGTAATAAAATGATATTCCTGTGATAAACTAACTAAATTTATGAATGGCTTTCGAGTTGCTTCTGTGAGTGAGTGGTGCGACGAGGCAAAAAATATTTTCGAATACACAATTATGCGTGCATTGCAACAGGTTATCGGATGAGGCCAATCAACAATAGTAGTACACTATTTGTACTAGCTTCACATGCTTGGCGTCGTCTTGAGTGTTTTCTTGTAGCCATATTATACTACATAACCAGCACCTCGAATCCTCGATACTAGTAGTACTAGTAGTAAGTAGTAGGAGTAGTAGGGTGGCATGGGCCAGAACAAGCATTCATGTCCAGGAGTACGACACACGCCACCAGCACGACTTCCATCTGACACCTTATTTCTCGGAGTCCATGCTAGAGCAATCTCTTCAACCTCATCGTTTCTCTAACTCAGCCATCGCGCGGCGGGCGAGGTGGTGGTTTGCCGATAGTCGGTTTCCTTAACTACGGTCCCACTTGTAAGGCCAACTGCAACGCATGACCCCAAACGGACCTCCGTTTTGCACGAACTCCAACGATAATTTTGACTAGAAAAGTAAGACCAAAAAAAACAAGAACCACAAGAATACATTTTACTACTCCTGTAAGTTGGATTAGTGTCTTCTCGATGCATTCATTGTTGATCTGCGGAGGCTCAATCTTGCATGCTTCTTTCTTCTTCGAGTGTAAAGAAGTAGACGTTGCTTTCCTCGCATCTAGTCTCATGTCTAGACTCTATTCTAGTACTCCCTCCTGTCCGTTTTTCTCTGCGTCTAAGCAGCAACACACATACCAAGTAGGAGTATCAACAAGTGCACTAATATCATCTATAGCCTCTGTGCTAGCTAAAAGTGATAGAACATCTACTAAATTGCACTCTATCAATATATGGATGTACTCTTCTTCCCAATACAAAAACTTGCATCCATTCTACTCCCTCCGTTGCACAATACATGCCTTCTATTTGTCAAAATATATATGTATCTAGACATGTTTTAGTATATAGGTACATCCATTTTTGGACAAATGGAAGTCAAGTATTTTGGAGCGGAGGAGAATCCTAATAAATTTTGAAGTTAGCACAACTAGTCTAATCCGAGAGCACAACCGAAGATTTGGTCGGGTTCTTCCTCCTTTTGCCGACACGTGGGACATCCAGCATCTAGGTCATGTCATGAAAGAAAATAGAGTGGTAGTTGAAGCCACGAGATGTGCATCTTGGGTTAAACTGTAAATAGAATATTTCTACTCTTGAGTAACTCCAAAAGCGGCCACCGAAGATCTTTCTTGGATTTGTTTTTCATCACTAGCACGTCGAGGTGAAAGATGTGCAGGTTTAGTGGGTCTGCTTGCAATTTCACTGACATGTGGGACCGCATGTGAGCAAACAGACGATGGGCTCCATGCGTCCGCTGGCTGGCTGAGAAGAGAGATAGAGGAGGGCTGAGCACGGACTGCAGGAATTTTGTTCAACGTACCTCGATATAGGCTCGATATAGTGGGGTGGCATGGGCCATAACTAGCATTCACGTCTAGCAGTACGACACACGCCACCAACACGAGTCCCATCTGACTCCAATTTTCTTGGAGTCCGTGCTACAGCCATCTCTTCTCCCTCCTGTTTTCTCAGCCATCGCGTGGTGGGCGGGGTGGGGATTTGCCGATAGTCGGTTTTCTCAACTGCGGTCCCACTTGTAAGTGAAAATGCGACACCACACGCATTCCCGCTTGAGCGGCGTGCCGGACCAACCGTGTGGGGGTGCGGCGCAAACACGGCAGGCTTTTCCTATTGAACTCGTAACTTGTAAAATTTGGTTCTGCTCCATGGCGAGATCGATAGATAGAAAATAACGATTTTTCCTAGAGTAATGAGAAGTTTGGTTCTAGCGCCGTTCATGCATGGAGTACGTACGAAAATTATGAAGTTGATGCGAAAGGTAAGATAATTACTGTTGTATCATATACTACTACATGGATTTGATGGAAAGATAAAAATACATACGGATCCATCAACGACATCCTCACGCCCTAGTGCGCCGGGTCACCAACCGACGTGTGATGAGCAGCGGCATTGGCGGCGAGCTAAACGTGCTTCTGAACAGTGCCTTCCAAGGTTGCCCTGCAGTCCAAGAAGGCCAGCGTCCTATCGTCCTCCTCTTGCATGTAGTAGTCCTTGTGGACGATTTGGGCATAGACATGGGTGATTATGTCGATGGTGTCTTGCTGCGCCGGTGACTGCAATAGCGCGACCTCGAGGTGGACATTCTCGGCTGACGGCGAAATCGCAGGGCCACCGATTGCATCGAAGAGGTTGTCACCATAGTGGCCGTTGAGGGTGGCGGGCATCGCGAGCACAGGCGCGCATCGGCTAGAGGCTTACGTCAAAGTCGTCCATGAGCTTCTTGACGACGGTGAACTTGTCGAGGAAACCAACGCGGACCTCGTCGAACAAGGAGACGAAGCTGTCGTCCAAGCGGCCCCTCGCCCTGGCGGCCTCAAGCAATACTACCTGGAGACATTCCTCATTGCCCAGCCGCAGGCCGGCTTCATGGACCATCTAGCACAGCCTGCTGATGCTCGCGCTCATCGCCTCCATGGGTCAACGGATCTTGCAATTCGAGTGATCACTCTTGCCCTTGGTTAGCGTGCGTAGGTGCGTAGGATTTTGTACTACTCGTCGGCCCTCTACTGCACCTGCCTTTGGCTGTATGATAGGTGGGCTAGCCACCCCCTAGGCCCATGTGTCATTCACCCAAAGGCAGTTGCCGTAAGTTAATGAGGCTGCGTCCCCCTCCGTGCCGGTGCAGTATAGTCATCTCACCGGACCTCTAGTTGGGGCCAAACGAGAGAAGTTTGATGTTCTTGGTTTATTGGTCCCCTTTGCATTTTGCGCCAAGTTTTGACCTTTGATTTAACTAATAAAATGTTAATGCATGTAAACAAAAATGTTGTGTAAGTCACATTACGAAAACCAAATAATCCCAAAACACTTAGCCTGGTCATAGTGGAGAGTAACTTAGACTAGTAACATGCGTATGTTACTAGTCTATGTTACTATCTTTATAGTGCATAGTGTCATAGATTAGTATCATAAGTGGTCTCATTTATTGCCATGCATGACACATAGTAGCATCACATTTATTATGTTACGGTATTTACCTATGTTACTATAACCATCTCTCTCTTCTTTAATTGCCTGCCACATAAGCATGTTTGCAAGTCCCAAGTGCAGGATACTACTTACGTTACCCCCACTATGGCTAGCCTTAGGCACGGTGCATTAACTGCCTCCTTGTTTCTTATTTCGTGACAAATCAACCAATGAGAGATGTGGGCCGTGCATGCTTTCAATGACTTGGGACTACCAAACATGACATGCAGTGTTTAGTTCATTGCATGTAATCCTATTAGTAGTTAGCAAAAAAACATTAAGTTCTCTCGCCGATAGGAATAAAACACCATATATTTATTTACAGAGGGAGTAGTACATTTTTTGTGACATGCATTACTAGATATTTCTAGTCAAATACTAAAATCCAGATGTACGTGGTAGTACTCCTAAATCCAGACGGTGGTGCTACTGGTACCAGTAGTAGTACTACCTCCGTCCGGGTTTATTGGTCCTCATTGTATTTCGTGTCAAATTTTGACCATAGATTAAACTAACAAAATGTTTACGCAAGTTACCAAACATTATATTTTTGAAAACTATGTTCAAATACGAATCCAATGAGATAATTTTTTTTGACATGCATTAACATTTTATTAGTTAAATCCTTAGTCAAAATTTGACACAAACTACAAAGGGGACCTGTAAACCAGGATGGAGGTAGTACTACCAATGTAGTAGTAGGAGTACTAGCACTGTACTACTCGTTGGTCATATGATTACGTGCTGCTCCTCACAGTGAAGTGACAAGACCCTGCGCCAGAGATGACACCTGAGTATAGGCGCCGTGTTCGGCATACCATAGTCAGCCTCACCGTATGCAGTCACTATCATCATGGCTCTAGAGCTAGCCTGCTTACAACTAGCCCTGTTCGACATAATTTCCCGTGCGTAGATGCCCGTGCATTGCACGGAACACCAAGATTGGGGGTGGACGGCTTCGGCAGCGGCCATCGCGCCAGTTTTTTCCACGGACTTCTAGATGTGGTGGGGAGGAGAAAAGGCTGATTGTGAGAGACAAGGAGTTGTTTGTAAATAGGGAACAAGTACGGGCATCTTTTGCAAAATGGAGAAGCTTGGTTTGTATCGTCGAGATCTAGATCCGACGGCTATTGGTGAAAGATGGGAGCACAACATCATCACCAACTCGGGACCTGGTTGATTCGCATGATTTTGAAAGCAGGGAATAGGACACGGCAATATTACAAGTTTCAAACTGATATTACAAATGTTAGGAGTAATGCTGCTCCTAGGAAGAGGGAATTACTAGGAAGTTTATGTAAGAACTTTCATTACTTTAGGTGGATGCAGCATTATCATACAAACTAAAATCCACCGCCCTGGCAAGTTACTAATGGGCAAATAAGTTTTCGAGTCTCTGGCCACTTGATGTTTCAAAAACAAATTCAGCTTCTGCGGAGACTTTGTCATTTAGGCTTAAACGCTTGCGGTGATCAGCACGCCAATCATTGTTGCGCCAGAGAACGCCAAACCTCATTACCTTGAGCACACTTTCCTCCAGAACAAAGAAACTGGCCAATTTAATCTCAGATGTGCTGCCTCGGTAGTCGATAAAATCAATTTCTGTAAAATGGAGATCAAGGCATTCGATGAGATTGGTATAGTGCAGCACATTTTTCACTTTCGGGTCTTTTTTTATCTGCAAAAGAAGAGAACATATTAGAGCAGCTGGCTGTAGAAGATTGCCGTGTCATCAAGAGGTACCAATATCATTCGCTCATACGATAGGGTTGGCTTGGCTGGCTAGTGATATTTTTTCACCCTCTCTCTCTCTCTCTCTCTCTCTCTCTCTTTCTCTTTCTGTTTCCTCACATTTAACTAGGAGCACGTGAAGAGCTTGGGCATTTGTTGCCTTACACTATGTGGCCGATGCCATATTTCACAAAAGTATGCCACATAATACGCATCGATGTCAAATCAAAAGATTTTGGCACCGCTCTCGCAATGTGAGAGAGTTTGGCACCGCTGTGCACACATACCCACATGTACAAACAAATCAATCAAACCAACTACACCAGCCTCTCACTCTCCCAAACAAGTGTGTTTTTATTGCCTCAGTCCTCTCTCTCTCCCATGCAGTGTTTTTTCATTGCGTGAGTTAATTTGGCACCGGAGCAAAGTAGGTGATCCAGATCTTTAACGGCCGGTTGACGGGCCGAATTGGCACATCTCGTATGGGTCGTGGGCTTAAGTGGACCTGACACAAGTAGGCCTTATATGGGCTGGCCTGCTAATTTTTACTGGGCCGGCCTTTTCACAGGAATGGGCCTCTGTTGGGCCATGCCACGTGTTGACGTATCATAGGCGCCTTCCGTCCAATGAGTGGATGACATCTGTCCCAACGATGAGCTGACACGTGTTTCCTCCAGCCAATGATGATTTTACACGTGGAAAATCCCCATTGGTCGGGGCTGTTAACGGGTTATCAGATCCAATCCCCGACCCGATAGCTTATCGGCGTTCCGTTACGGTGGATGCCACGTGTCGGTCACCCTTGACGAAAAGCACTTACGTGACGTGCGATTTATCGTCATGGAATTGGACACTTCCGTGATGATAATTTTGGTAATGTCATGGACCACTTCTCTGACGACAACGGTATGACTATCTTGATTCTGTCATAAATTTGTCATGGATGTACATGCATGACAAAAAACGCGACCTACTGTGAAAAACACGTATCATCATGGAAGTGTATTTTTTTGTAGTGACAAGGCCTGCCGCAGGAGTTACATTTCCCTCTCGGGGCCCACGGGACTGAACTTCAGTGTCTTAGTGCCCGGCCTATGAGTCAATGACATGCGGACCTTAAATGCGGCTGGCCCACGTGTCATTCTCATGGTGGTGGCGTGGTTTGCGACTCACTCATTCGAGATGAACTGGCCGGTGGTGGCGTGGTCGTGGCGAGGGTGCCACAGCTGGGCGTCGGGGCGTTACGAGGCGTACATGACAACACCGGCGGGTACTACCTGTAGTACAGAAGTACTCCAACCGAGGATTGATGCCCGAGACGAAATGTGTCACAGCCGCTGGATGAAAATTCGATAGTGCAGGAGTACGGATCAGAGCGCAACAGCGGAGCAGGCAAACCACGTCCAATCGGGTGTGTCTGTGGTAGAAAGTTGATGGTCGCCGCAGTTCAGCTGGCCCGCATGTCATGCACAGAAAGGCAGCGGAGCGGTGGGGCCGAGAGGGATGAGGGGCACATCAGAGGGATGAGGATCCCCTGACACGAACAACCCTACCATTATGTCACTGACATGTGGGACCCACAAGCGTGGGTCCCACCTGTCAGTGAAGGAAAGGCAGGGCAAGGCAGTGATAGCCATGTCAGAGGATCCATGTCCACGTCGGGGGATGTCGTGTCGTGGGTTGAAGTGGTGTCGTGGGAACCGCGTGTGGGTGTGGCAGTGGTAGAAACAAGAAAGGTGATGGTCGCCGTGATTCAACTTCCATGGACAAGCTGTCATGTCTGCTGACACATGTATATCAAAACTAGAATGTTTATATTTCAAGCACGTGAACAAGTATTATTCTACTACTTTGGATCCATTGCAACACACGGGCCTGCACATTGGTAGTAGTAGTGTCTATCTCTATCTCTAGAGGCATTCCCTTGTTCATCATTTTCTCTTAGAAGATAAACTACTCATACAGATGCATCTTGATGTTCCGTGGAATGCACGAGGATGTTTCCTTGGGGGTCTCTCCAGCGCGGCATGGCCGTAGTTGCAAGTTGACGCCCCTTGAGATGCCGACATTGAGGGGCACTCGGATTTCCTCCCATGAGTAGGTAAGATGAGTTTGATCATGTAGTAAATGCATTCTAAAGACTACTTCCGTGTCCATTTCCTAATTCTCCCCACCTTGCTTTGTTTCTGAGTTAGGCTTGGTGCGAGTGGAGATTGTCTTGCATATGTACGGGAGGGTACCAACATCAATTTGCACAACATTTACAGCGGTGACACCGTTCCCGTAGAACATTTGTCCATCATTGGGATCAGCCATGCAATGGGCCACCGCATGAATTGGTACGATGGAACCATGGTGAGATTGAATAAGATAGCACGAACCTTGCACATGGGGGCCAAAGGCGGACCATGTTGTCTGTGGCTGATTTGTTGCCGTACGAGTACGAAGGCGTTGTGCTCCTTTCTAACCGCATCTTCGCGGTGACAAACAGGGAACTTATTTTGTATGAGACACATCCTACGATATAATCCCTCTCTCCTAGTTTATTTGTTTTGAATCTTTTCGTTTTATAAGTTTTGAATTCAAGTTTAGAGCTCCCCATCACATTTTGAGATTACAGTGTCCATTAAATCGTTGCGTGCATGTATACTAAAGAAACAAATCTCGAGTTTGGCACGAGTTCGTGCAGCTGTAGCACCACAAGCCTGGCGCGGGAGTTACATTTCCCTCTCGGGGCTGTCGGGTGAGCTTGACACCTTACTACACCTACCTTTGAGTCAATAACATGTGGACCCGATAGGTGACTGGTCCACATGTAATGCTCTGACGGAGAGGCAGTGGGGCCAAGAGAGGTGAGCCGCAGGTCGGGGGACGTGTGGTGTCATGGGTTCGAGCGGCGTCGTGGGAATCGCGTTTGGCTGTGGTAGAAACTTGAAGCTCGCCGCATTTTAGGTGGCCCACATGTCATGCACACAAACGCAGAGGGGCGGTGTGGCCGAGAGGGGTGAGGCGCATGTCGGGGGACGTGGTGCTGTGGGTTGGAGAGGCATCATGGGAATCGCGAGATGAAACATCAAGGGATAATTCTTCTTCTTCTTCTTCTTCTTCTTCTTCTTCTTCTTCTTCTTCTTCTTCTTCTTCTTCTTCTTCTTCTTCTTCTTCTTCTTCTTCTTCTTCTTCTTCTTCTTCTTCTTCTTCTTCTTCTTCTTCTTCTTCTTCCTCTTATTCTTCTTCTTCTTCTTCTTCTTCTTCTTCTTCTTCTTCTTCTTCTTCTTCTTCTTCTTCTTCTTCTTCTTCTTCTTCTTCTTCTTCTTGTAACATCCCAAATTTTCAATTTGGCATGTTATACATAGGTCATCCATGCATATCATATTTTAGTGCATTCTCGTTTGCCATCCTCGAAATCCTAAGCAACTCAAGGACCCTCGGAGAGAGTTGGAGATTTTCCAATTTTCGTATTTGAATTTTATCAAATAATGAAGACGTGGATTTTGGATTCTATTATTGTTCTCTCCGGAAAAATATTTCATGTTTAATAATAAATGAGAGGAGATAATATGACTTCTCCAAAAATAATTGAAATATCGGAGGAAAAATGTTAAACTCATTATTTGGATTTTATTTTATTTATTTGGAATTTTATTTGCCTAGAGAAAAATTTGCATATATTTAAAAATTACATTTTAGGGGCCAAGAAAAGTTCATCCTGTCCTAAATATTTTATTTAGGCAAAGAAAACTTGTTTTGGCATTTTTAGATTTTTATTTATTTTTCTATGATTTTTATAAGTTTATTGACGTTTAAAAAAAAATGAACCGCTTGGCGGGCCAAAGGCACAAAGCGGCAGGCCCAACCCGGCCACCACCTGGCGCCCGGACTGGAGTCCGAGCCGGACTTCTCCTCCCCGCCGCCTTGCCCCCTCCTCCAAGCCACCACCGCCCCCCTCTTTAAATAGCGCCGCCCCCCCCCCCTCTCTAGCCACCACCGCCGCCGCCCACCCCGGACCCGGAGCCGAGCCCTGAGCCCGAGCCGCCGCCGCCGCCGCCCTTGGCCGTTCAGACGCCTCCCACCGCCCGCCCCTCGCCAAGCCGCCGCCCCTAGCCGCCCTCACCGCCCCTCGCCGGACCCCGCCGGAGCCGCCCGCCCCGCCGGACGACCTCGCCGGAGGTAGCCCTCGTCGCCGTTTTTTTAAAGAACCCTTAGGTTTTTTTAGAAAAACCCTAGCCCTTTTTTTATATAGATCGGTTTTATTTATCCGGTTTATTTATTTTGCGAGCGTTCGCTCGTTCGTTCGTTTTTACGAACACGTTCTTCGTTTAGTTTCTGCTAACGAACGTTCGTTCGTTTAGCCGTCCGTCGTTTACTTTTATCAGATTTATTCCGCGATTATTCCGATCGCGATTTCTGATCCGATGTTCGAATTAGTATAACTTTTCACTCGTTTATCGGAATCGGGCGATTCAAGTGCCTGGAGTCTCATCTCGAAACCCACTTTCCGAATAGCCCACTTAAACAAGTTTTGCCTTTGTAAAATTTGACCCTAGTTCAGATTAGTAAACGGATTTTGTTTCTCTCGCCGTTTGAATTTCGTTGCTCCGTTTGGTTTGATTCTTTTCGCAAACCGGAGTTCTTAAGTTGAACTCTCCGGTCAATCTATTTCAGTTGAAGTTTCGTTTGCGCATCTTTCCTTGTTGCTTATGTATGTATTGTTTGCTTGCGATAGAATTCCCGGAGTGCGAAGCGTGTTACTACGAGTCTCTAGGATTCATGGATCGTCAGCAAGGCAAGTAACACTTGATCATACTCTTTTCATACCCAGTTTTTATGCATTCGTTCAACCTTCAAACATTGCATGGTTAGGATGTCATTAAATTGTGGGTTGGGAAGTAGATGATGAGGTAGGAACCTATTGCCCTGTTACTATCAAACCCTTGGGAGTTACTTCTACGTGTTGCTTATATTGCTATGCTATGCTCGTAGACGTGGTTGGGTTTGAGAGTTATTCATGACAGATGTGAGATTGTTAATTAATGGTTAACTTAAGGTGGCAACTTAAATACACATCTGGGTGGATTGAGGCACCTGGGGAACCCAGTGTTGTCTGTTTTATTTTTTTTGGAAATCCCGGGGTACCCGTGTGATCTTCATATGGACCGCCACCCAGGCTCAAAGGGAACTGAGATTATTCATGCTAGAAACTTTCGTGTGCAGCCACAAGCTATTATGGGCTCTAGCATAGTTGAGTAAGTTGCGTGAAGCTCTCGAAGAGTTAGATCAGCAGGTAGTGGGTTTTACAGGTTTGGTATGATCTATCCGGAGTAGAGAGTTAATGTTTCTGAAAGACTGTGTCTCGGTCATCCGTTTCTCAAACACCATGCAGTGCAAGAAATCAGCGGAGGCGATCGAGTCTTGTGGGGAAAAGTGCGCAAACCTCTGCAGAGTGTACAATCTAATCATGGTTAGCCGTGTCCCCGGTTATGGACAATTACGTGTATCTAGTACTTGAGTATTCACATGTATCTCATCACTCTAAATTAATCTTTGTTGGGTTGTTAATTACTTTAATTGGGATTGAGTTGGGGTTATACCTTCTCAATGATGTTTCAACCACCATGATAGTTAAAGTAAAACTTATTCCTTTGATGTAGGGAAAAATTGGCTTTTCATAAAAACTGTAACCGTAGAGCTTTCCACCAGCCAAACATGCATGTAGTGTTATCATTATTCCGTTGTTGCTCTATTATGTTACATTGCCAGCATATCCCATGTGCTGACCCATTTTCGGGCTGCAACGTATTATGTTGCAGACTTTTCAGACGAGGAGTAAGGTTCGATAGGTCGTTGCCGTGCAGCTCAGTTATGCCGTTGGAGTTGATGGACTCACTTTATCTTCCAAGCCTTCCGCTGTTATCGCATTAGATGGCCTTAAGCCATATTATTGTAATAAGTTCTCTTTTGAGATATTCGATGTAATAAGTGTGTGATTGCTACTCTGTTATAAATCCTTGAGTCTTGTGTGTGTCGGCATTACCGATCCGAGGATGACACGGAAGCACGAAGACTTGACCATCCGAGGTCGAATCGCTACAAGATGGTATCGAGCACCTGTTGAGTGTAGGACACGAACACTAAGATAAAACCATAGGTCACTCCTCTCTACTCCTTTCGACCCCTCTCCATTTTCCACTCTTTAGGATAGACGGAGATGAAGTACAAGTTTGCACAACGGATGAAGACACACCTTTTGGACGCCACTTGAAGGAAGTCACTAGGTACCTGAATATTGGAATACCAAGCTTCACCGGGACGTACAACACCACCTTACCAGAAGAAGAATGCTGGAAGATTCAAGCTCTAGTTCACGGAAGGACGTTTGCGCCAAGCACGGAGCCCATAGTGTGTGTTTTCAATGCACCAACGTGGAGTTTGGGAAAGAGTATGGCAGCTCACATTACCATGGGACGCATTGGAGAAGTCTACAATAAGGAGCTTAAAGACACGATATACCAAATATGTGGGCGCCGAGACGAGCAATGGGAAGTAATCAGCACCAAGAAGGATAGATCCATTGCATCTTACATCCAGGAGCTAAACCAGCACATTCGACATCAAGAGAACCATATGTGCGCAGACATGATGGATTTGAAGAAGGCGAAAACTAGGATCATCGAGCTGGAGGAAGAACTCAAGTCTACACGCGATGGATATGAGGAAGAAATCAAGACCCTACTGGAGAAGAATGACGACCTAGTCAAGAAGATCGGAGTCTTCATGGGAGTACCAGCACCGAAAGAAGAGGAGCAAGAAGAGGAAGAAGATCCCACTTGTCCGGACAACTACATCATCATCGACGACACCGACTCAGATCCAAGTGATGATGATTATGAAGAACAATGGAGCAGACATCATGGAGTCTTCCACCGATCAAAACTTTTAGATGACCACCATATAATAGTAGTATTTTCCCCCATGTAACTAGTAGTAGTTGAGCACTTATGCGATAGTCCTAGACCGTTTTGTATGCCTTGCTTGATTGAATGAATATATGTGTGTTTGCCTCATGTGCATATGGGTAGTGTTTTCTCGCTAGACCTCTTTCTATTCTAATCTCTTCCATCTAAACCTTCAGATGCCTCTGAGACGAGATCCCGGTTTTGTTTTCCCACCGGAGCTCACCCAGTTGATCCAACAGCAGAATGCCTTGATGCAATTGCTAGTTGAACCGAGGCAATGCCAACAACAACAACAACCCGCCGCCCGGTGGACAATTTAGCCCGTTTTACGTGGTTACAACCGCGGTGTTTTCGGTAGCAAGAGCCAATAGTTCTTGATGATTGGCTACGCCCGTATTGGAAGGAGTTAACCACCACAGGATGCACGGATCTTTGAAAGAGTGCGCTTTGCCGCACATCAATTGGATGGACCAGCGGCCGCATGGTGGGAGAATTACACGGCTACTTTTCCTATAGCCAATGTCACTTGGGACCAGTTCCAACAAGCTTTTCGCACGCCCATGTTTCAACTGGAGCCATGTAGATAAAGAAGCGTGAGATTCGCAACTTACGCTAGGGGAATCTTACTGTGGCCTAGTACGTGGATGAGTTTAGCAAGTTATCACGCTATGCCCCTGATGATGTGTCCACAGATGCCGCGAAGCAAGAGAAGTTTATGGAAGGGCTGAATGATGAGATGAGTATGCAGTTGATGGTGGCAACTTTCAAGAACTACCAGGAGTTGGTAGATAAGGCTCTACTGATTGAAGGAAAGCAACAGCAAATTCAGAATCGTAAGAGGAAGTATGGACAAGGGAAGTATAACTCAGGAGCTCACCAGAAGCCTCGTTTAACCCCGAACTCGGGAGGACTTGTTCATAACCATGGAGGACATAACCATACTGGAGGAGGATCGCATAATCAAACTGGTGTGAAGAATGGGAATGGGGCCAACAATAATCAGAATGGCTCTAACCCAGCTACACCCGCCAAGAGGGACTTAAGCCAAGTTATTTGCTTTAAGTGCGGGAAGACAGGGCACTATGCCAATGACTGCCCTGAAGGAAAGAATGGAAACGGAAATGGAAGCGCTGGGAAGAAGCCCAATCCATTCAACAAAGGACAAGTGAACCACGTTAACATGGAGGAAGTTGAAGAGTAGCAGACAGCGGTAATAGGTAAGTTTTGGTTCAGTCATTTACCGCTATTGTTTTTTAAATCTTTGGTGCATCGCATTCATACATATCAAGGGATTTGTGGATAAGTTTAAGTTACCGACCCAAACCCTTAGGACCCCTCTTTTAGTGAGCTACTTTGGAGCAGAGTACATGGCAAGCAGATGGTGCACCCAGATACCCCTAATCATTGGCACGCATGTTTTACATGCGACCTAATTATCTTGGAGTCGCAAGGATTGGATGTGATATTAGGTATGGACTGGATGTCAAAGTATGGAGGAAGTATTGACTGTGCTAGCAAATCAATTTATCTTACCACCCCAGAGGGAAAAAGGATTAAGTATGTATCTAGGCATGTGCCTCGGAGGAGCCAAGTGAATGCCCTCATGGGAGTTATGCGGAGGAAGTACTTGTAGTAAAGGATTATCCAGATGTTTTCGGAGGAGTTACCAGGCATGCCACCGGATCGAGACATCGAGTTTCTGATAGAACTAATGCCAGGTACAAGGCCAATATCAAAGAGACCCTACCGGATGCCCACAAATGATCTGGAGGAAATTAAGAAGCAGATAGAGGAGCTATTGGAGAAAGGTTACATTCGTAGAAGTTCATCACCTTGGGGAGCCCCAGTACTTTTGGTTGAGAAGAAAGATAAATCCCTAAGGATGGTTGTTGATTACCGAGCTCTGAATGAAGTAATGATAAAGAACAAGTATCCCTTACCGATGATTAATGATCTGTTGGATCAGTTGCAAGGAGCTAAGGTGTTTTCGAAGATTGATGTACGATCAGGATACCATCAGTTGAAGATCCGAGAGAAGGATATACCAAAGACAACATTCACCACACGGTATGGATTATATGAGTATACGGTCATGTCATTTGGACTGACTAACGCCCCTGCCTATTTCATGAGTATGATGAATAAAGTGTTCATGGAGTATTTGGACAAGTTTGTTGCGGTGTTTATTGATGATATTATGGTTTACTCGAAGAGCGAAGAGGAGCACGCGAGAACACCTACGTTTGGTTCTCGAGAAACTTCGAGGAACACCAGTTATCCGCCAAATTCAGCAAGTGCGAGTTTTGGTTGAAGGAAGTTGGATTTCTTGGGCATGTTATATCGGGAGAGGGTATAGCAGTAGATCCCAGTAAAATTCAGTCAGTCACTGAATGGTTGGCACCCACTTCAGTCAGCGAGATTCGCTTGATTTCCTTGGTGGCAGGATATTACGGAGATTCATTGAGAATTTTTCCAAGATTGCTAAGCCAATGACAGAATTGCTAAAGAAGGATACTAAGTTCAAATGGACGGAGGATTGCGAGACAAGCTTTCAAGAGTTGAAGAAGCGGTTGACTACAGCCCAGTCTTGACCTTGCGGATATACATAAGTAGTTTCAAGTGTATTGTGGCGCCTCTCGCTTGGGACTTGGATGTGTTCTTATGCGGAGACGGAAAAAGTTGTTTCGTATGCCTCCACGACAAGCTGAAGCCACATGAGTTGAACTATGCCATGCATGATTTGGAGTTAGCAGCTGTAGTGCATGCGTTAAAAACCTGGAGACATTATCTCATGGGAAACCGTTGTGATGTGTACACGGATCATAAAAGTTTGAAGTACATTTTCACACAGAAGGAGTTGAACCTCAGACAGAGGAGATGGCTGGAGCTTATAAAGGATTACGATATGAAGCTACACTATCATCCAGGAAAGGCCAACGTCGTAGCAGACGCTTTGAGTAGGAAGAGTTATGCCAATATCCTTGAAAGTAGAGGACTGCCAAAGGAGTTAGCTGAGGATATTATGGAACTTCGATTGGAGATTGTTCCAAGAGGTTTTCTTGCAACAATGGAGGTTTGGTCGACGTTATTGAACAAGATTCGAGAAGCTCAGAAGGAGGACAAAGAGATTGCTGAGATAAAAGAGAAGATAAGCAAAGGAAAAGCCAAAGGTTTTCGCGAGGATGAGCATGATACCTTGTGGTTTGAGGACCGGATTTATGTGCCCAACAATTCGGAGGTCAGGAAGTTAATACTTCAAGAGGCCCATGACTCACCATACTCGATTCACCCCGGAAACACCAAGATGTATTTGGACCTGAAGGAACGTTTCTAGTGGACTGGTATGAAGCAGGATATTGCCGAGTATGTAGCCGTTTGTGACGTATGTCAGAGAGTGAAGGCAGAGCACCAAAAGCCAGCAGGACTGTTGCAGCCTATGCCAATACCCGAATGGAAGTGGGACAAAGTTGGCATGGATTTTATCACCGGATTACCCATAACCAAAGCAAGATATGATTCAATATGGGTAGTTGTTGTCGGCGTTCTAGGAACGGGGGTCCCCAGACTTGCCTGCCTGCGGCCTGCGGCGTGGCTCAAAGGAGGCCCGGGATAGCCCATCTTCATCTACACAAGCTCAAGACCCTCGCGAGGGGCCAAGCCTCGCGGGGCCGACGAACAAGAGCTTCCTCAGGCGCGGCCTCGTCAGGCTGCCTCATGAGGAGGCGGAGAGTTCAAGGCAGATTACCTCGTGAGGTGCCCATGACGTAAGCCATGACGACCAAGGGCGCCAGTCGGGCGCCAGCCGCGCAACGTCCTCCTTTCCTCTTTGGTGCAAAGGGAGCAAGCGTAGGCAAGAACATCAAGCAAAGGCATCTGTTTCAGTGCAACAAGACCAAGACCAGCCCCAACGGCTGGAATGCAGTCATCGTGGAGCCCAAGCAGGCGTCATCACTAGAGCCTTTGGCAGGCGAGGACCAACTTTAGTCAGGATAAGTGTACCCGCTATTCCCCTTCAAAATGGCCAATTGTTGGCGCCCTTCCTGCTCAATATTTGGGAAGAGGCCCAGGGCCTTCGTCTATATAAGTAGAGCTAGCCACCATAGTAGGGGGACGATCGGAGAGAGTGGGAAGCACCCGAAGAGAGAGAGAGAGACCCGATCCTCAAGCTAGAGCGACGGGATACCACTTAGCAGTTCATCACACCCACCAAGAACAGACCCTCGCGAGGCTGTTCTTCCCTGTATTGTTCCTCATCAGCCCAAGAGGCAATCCACACACCACACACTGGAGTAGGGTATTACACCACGATGGTGGCCTGAACGATATAAATCTTGCGTCTCTGTCTTTGTTCTTGTTAGTAGTTTAGGTCCTTGCGACTCGGCGAGGTACGAGACGGTGGAGGGTTGGATCTCCGCGCGCACCCCAGAGTTCGAAGCTTAAGGGTCTGCAGGAACGCGACATCCGACATTTGGCGCGCCAGGTAGGGGTGCGCCGGAATCTACCTTTCGTCGCCTCGTTCTTCCCCGACCACCGCAACCATGTCTGACGCTCGTCGGGCCCGCGCCGAGCGCCGAGCAGCCCTCGCCTCCCATGTCGCCCAGACGGCTCCCGTCGGCGGGCGTCCTCGTTGTTCCCCGTCACCTACCGTCAACGCCGCCACCGGCCCGGCTGGGAACGAGCAGCAAGCATCGTCCCTGCACCCGTCCATGAGGCGGGACGGCCGCACCCCCACGCCTTCGCTCACCCCCGCTGGTTCTTCGTCGCGCGCGCCCCGCGCGGCCATGGAGGCCCGAGCTGCACTCATCGTGGCCAACGAGCTACTGCGCTACCGCCCGTCGGCAGCGTCTACGAAGAATGGCTCGACCGCGTCGCCGAGCTCGTCACTGCGGAGGCGACTGCGCCGTCCGTCTCGCTGCACCGCACCCGCCCTGGCGATGAAGCTCGGGCGCCTCAGCCACCTCCTCCTCAAGACAGCGCCACAGCCCCAAAGCGCGCAGCCTGGCGGAACCCGTTCCGCCCGGCGCCAGCGGAAAGAGCGAAACTGCCAAGAAGTCCCTCGCCGCAAGAAGCTGCCCGAGTGCTCCCCGCTCCAGCACGTCAAGACCCTGCGCTGCCCCCAGCCGCGGCGCAGGGAGGCCTGTAAGACTAAGCTCTCTGCCGTCCGAGACCCCCCGCGGCTACGGCAGGCTGCCGCGCCTTCACCACCGAGCTGCGCAGCGTCGCGTGGCCCGCCAAGTTCAAGCCAGACCTGCCTCCACGCTACGACGGCACGGCTGACCCTGTGGAGTTCCTCCAGCTCTACGAGCTGGGCATCGAGGCTGCCAACGGGGATGAAAAGGTCATGGCGAACTGGTTTCCCCTGGCGCTCAAGGGCGGAGCCCGCTTTGGCTCCTGAATCGGCCCCGTGCACGATCTCTTCTGGGCGAGATGCGCACCGCTTCATCGCCAACTTCCAGGGTACTCGCGACCGGCCACCCGCCGTGAGCGACATGCGTCGAATCAAGCAGCAGCCAGGGGAAACCCTGCAAAAGTACATCCAACGCTACAACAACGCGCGCCTCAAAATCCCCAGGGTGACGGAGGAGGCCATCATCTCTGCCTTCTCCGACGGCGTGCGCGACGTCAAGATGAAGGAGGAGTTGGCGATGCATGAAGATCTGTGCACCTCCCTGGAGCTGTTCAACTTGGCGACCAAGTGCGCTAGGGCTGAGGAGGGGTGCCTATCCCTCCTCGAGTTGCCTGCCGCGGATCCCGAAGAGAAGAAGTCCAAGCCCAAGGACGTGAAGCGCAAGGGGGTTGCCGTGCTCGCAGCTGAACCAGACACCAAGCGAGGTAGAGATCAGCCCGAGTCTTCCAAGGGCGGCCGGTACTACGTGTACCACGACCTCCACACCCACAACACCAATGAATGTCAGGAGCTCCGGGCCATGCGCGAAGGAAGGGTCGGCAGACGCCCTGAGCGCAGCGACCGGGGCTACAGCCGAGGAGGAGGAAGGAATGCAGGATGCTGGGAAGACCGCTGCCCGCGCCAAGGGTGGCGCGACCAACCTCGCGAGGACCGCTTGCAAGACCCACCTCGCGAGGGGGGCTGGAGGGATCAGCCTCGTGAGGATCGTCCGCAAGGGAACGCAGGCCTCCCTCCGCTGCCGCCACCGCCAAGGAGAATCGAAGACCGTCATCAGGACGAGGGGGCTGGGGGCTTCCAGGAAGCGCGTGCGATCGCTTTGCATCTGGGCGGAGCTCAAGCCCGACCTCTCACCGAATCTTCAAGCAGTTCGCCCGTGAAGTGAATGCATTCCTCCCCAAGCTCGAGTCCACGCGCCCTCTCAGGTGGTCGGCGTGCGCCATCACGTTCAGCTCAGCGGATCAGCTCAAGTGCGCAGCCATAGCCGGAGTTCTCCCAATGCTTTGCTCCCTAATCATCAGCAACGTGCTAGTCACCAGGACCCTCATCGACGGCGGAGCAGGGCTCAACATCCTGTCCATGGAGACATTCAACAATCTTCAAGTGCCCTACAGTTAGCTTCAGCCAACCAAGCATTTCTCCGGAGTCACCGACGGCTCCACGGTCCCGATCGGGCATGTTCGCCTTCCCGTCACCTTCGGGGCCCGCGACAACTACCACACCGAGCTCATCGACTTCGACGTCGCCCACATTACTTTGCCGTACAACGCCATCCTCGGGTACAGCGCTGGCCAAGTTCATGGCCATAACCCACCATGGCTACAACATCCTCAAGATGCCGAGGAAGCGGCGGGGTCATCACGGTGCCACTGTGAAGAGAGAGATGCAGTGTGCTCCACAGGCGAGCTTTTAGGCCGCATCATTTGGAAGACCAAGACCACAACAGCAGGACGCCTCCCGAGGCAGCACCCAAGAAGAAGAAGACATCGACCGGCCCGGCTCTTCAAGAGACAGGCCCCTCTGGGTCCACATCGGGCCAGGGGGAGCCTCCTTCCATCGCATAGGAAAGCGCGCCCGGCGCCCTCCTAAGGCAGGGCTCGGGGGCTCTCCCCTGGAGGGCCGCCGACCTCGCCAAGGTCTCGAGGGAGGCGCTTGGGCACCACGTGGAGGCGTGTTTCGAAGCACGTTTCCCGCAAGCAGGAGCAAGACCAGGAGGACAGAACCCTCAAGAGTTCATCAACAAGGCCATCCAGGAGCTACAGGAGTCAAGGATCATGAGGGGCAGCCGCCGCCTACCCGTTGTGGCCCCCCATCCAGGCGAGGATGGTGGGCTGCGCGTCTGCATCGACATACCAGGGCTCAACCGAGCCGCATCTCCAGAGCGCCTCTGGCCCTCACGAGTGGGACGTTGCGAGAGTCCGCCCCACAGCTACGTCGCATGCCTTATGGCCTGCCAAACGCGGGCTGCTGCGCACTGGCGTCTCATGAGGACCATCCCGGAGGCTCAAGAGGTCGAGCACGCCGCAGCCTGGCGGAGATGGAGATGGCCCATGAGGAGCCGCCAGCGCCTCCGGAGCCTCCTGAGGCCCCCGGGCCTGGGGGCTCGTGAGGATGGGCTCCCGCAGCCCACTGAGTCTGCTACACCAACAACCCCTCATCCCCAACATCACCAGGTGACATCTTTAAGTTTTATTTCTGGCTGGGAGCGCCTCTAGGGCCGCATTATTCCCAGGCCGCGTGGGTCCGTCCCTGTGGCATGTATCCCTTTTATTTCATGTCTTTAGCTTATCCTGTTGGGGGCGCCCCTCGGGCTGCATCATCCCCAAGCCGCTCGGGCCAGTCCCAGCGGCATGTATCCTTCGTGTCTTTTCCTTAGGATTATGCTCTCCTTCCACCATGCTTGTTATTTGGTGCCTTCTCCTGGGTGGCGAAATCTTGCACGTTAAAGGGGGGGGGGTGCCTGAGCATCGCGACTCAGGGCTCTTACCGGCTCTCCGGCCCTCACCCTCTGGTCTTGTCCATGGCATCGCGACCTGGCTTGCCAGCGACGGTAGAGACCAGCCCGAGAGACGGGACCCGAGGACGTAGAGTTTCGCCATCCAATCCAGCTTGCGCATTAAAGGGGGGATGCCTGAGCATCGCGGCTCAGGGCTCTTACCGGCTCTCCGGCCCTCACCCTCTGGTCTTGTCCATGGCATCGCGACCTGGCTTGCCAGCGACGGTAGAGACCAGCCCGAGAGCCGGGACCCGAGGACGTAGAGTTGCTGCGTCTGACCCAGCTTGCGCGTTAAAGGGAGGGTGCCTGAGCATCACGATTCAGGGCTCCTACCGGCTCTCCGGCCCTCACCCTCTGGTCTTGTCCATGGCATCGCGACCTGGCTTGCCCGACGGTAGAGACCAGCGAGAGCCGGGACCCGGGGCGTGAGTTGCGTCATCTAACCTAGCTTGCGCGTTAAAGGGGGGGGTGCCTGAGCATCGCGACTCAGGACTCCTACCGGCTCTTCGGCCCTCACCCTCTGGTCTTGTCCATGGCATCGCGACCTGGCTTGCCAGCGACGGTAGAGACCAGCCCGAGAGCTGGGACCCGAAGACATAGAGCACCGGCATTTGGCCAATTTTGCAGGAACACACTCAAAGATAAGGCCCAGAGCCAGGCGCAACCCGCCTTAAGGTAGGGCCTCGTGAGTCCCGCGCTGGCTCACGGGTGCCCAGATACACCTCGTCTAGCCCTTCCGTGCCAGCCACGTGTCAGGGTGGGGCTGTATCGCCGAGGCTCCTCCCGAGGGGAGCCCCTCCCACGTTCGATGGATGCACCATGCTCCCCTGGCTGACGACACCGCCGAGGAGCGGCTATGCCCAGACGCTTGCGGAAGCGCTATGCTCCGCTGGTGATAAACAAGCGAGGGTGGCCTCCGGGTCGCATCAACCTCGTGAGCCCAGAGCTTCGGTGTCTCGGCCTCGTCGCAACGCCTTCCCTCGGGAGGCGCCAAGGCGAGCTGCGCCTGAGTCACGCCGCATACGCCACCCAGCCAGGCCCCTCGGGCCTGGTTCGTCGCACGCCACTCCCCGAGCAGAGCCAAGGTACGCATGCCGTTTGAGCGTCAAGGGGGACTCCTGAGCATCGCGACGCAGGAGCCTAACTGGTCACGTAGCCCCTCACTCCTTGGTCCCGTCCTGGTTTCCGGTCGGGGCTAACGGCGGCTGAGGTATCTTGTGAGGCGGGCTCTGCCGGCGTAGAACATAAGCAAGTAGGAAGCACAAATTTCAAGGAATTCAAAAGAAAATATTACAGTCCACACTGTTATCGCAGTACCAAACGCAAGTTTAAACGCCTCCCAGAGGCATGATACATGTGCAGGAATTAAAAGCAAGACAGGAGCCGCAGCGGAGTCACTTGTCGGCGGTGGAGCAGCGCGGAGAGGGCTCGCCTCGTGAAGCAGCAGGGCCGGCAGGGCCTCGCTTTGGCTTGGTGCTGAAGGCCCGGAACTTCCCCAACAGAGCCTCCGCGCGACCCTTCACAGCCTCGGCAGCGCCAGCTGCGTGCTCGCCGCTCGCCGGCTCCAGCAGGCTGTCCATATCGACGCTGGGATCGCGAAGATAGATGTGGGTGAGGATCCGCGTCAGTGCCGCAGAAGACAAGACACGCGCCTCGGCCTCATCCTGGGGCCAAGACAAGGGAGACATCTTCAAGAGCACGAATCAGGAAGGGAAGCAGCTTGGCGGGGCCGTCCTCTGCGCCGGACAGTGGGCTCTCCAGGCCGCTGTCATAAAGCTCCCTCAGCAGGACACGGGCCTTCACCTCCATATCCATGAAGGCCACGCGATCTTCAGCAAGAACCCGCGCCTTGGCGTCCAGCTCGACCTTCCTCGCCTCCAGCTCCTACTCCAGCGTGCCTAGGCGGTCGCGGAGCTTCTTGAGCTTGGCCTCCCGATCCTTGATGGCCGCCTCGCGAGCCTTCATGCCTTCCTCCTGCTCCTGGCGGAGGCGGGCCTCCTCGGCGAGCTGGTTCTGCAGGCCCTTCAGCTCGCCCTCCAGCGTCTCACAGCGACCTCGGATGCTGGCTGCCTCCCCCAGGGTAGCATCTTGGGCTACCTTCGCCTCGCGAACAGCCTGCTTCTCCTCGTCACAAGCCGTTGAAGCCTGGACCAGCGCCGCCCGAATCAAAGCGTCGGCGCGAATCCAGCCAGAGGCAATGTAACACCCCGGAAGTAACTTTCCACATTTGTAACTCCAACTCTTGCCATTTTCGGCATTGTGATATGATATTCCCTCCGTGGTTGGGTTTTCTTCATTTTGCATTTTGTCCATGTCATGCATTTTATATCACGTCATCATGTGCATCGCATTTGCATACGTGTTCGTCTCATGATTCCGAGCATTTTTCCGTTGTCCGTTTTGCAATCCGGCACTCCTATCTCTCCGGCGGTCCTTTTACGTTTTTCCGTGTGCGGGTATTAAACCTCCTCGAAATGGACCGAGGTTTGTCTAGTGGCCTTGGTATACCACCGTAGACCACCGGTCATGTTTCGGTCATTTGGAGCTCGTTTGGTACTCCAACGGTTAACCGCACTCTCGCAAAGGCCTCTTTTAAGTTGCAGCCCAACACCCCTTCAAAACAGCCCAATAACCCATCTAAGTCACTTCCATGCTCTCCGTCGTTCGATCACGATCGTGTGGGCGAAAACTACACCTCCTTTGGACTCTCCTAGCTCCCTCTATGCCTATTTAAGCAAACCTCCCCCGAAATCCCGGGTCATCCCCCCGAAACCCTAGCTATTTCGCCCCTCCGCGCCGCCGGACACGTCCGGGTGAGCCGGACGCGTCCGCCCCGCCGCCGCCGGCCAATCGCGCCACGTCAACCCGCGCCCGCCGCCGCCTCCTCTCTCCTCCCGCCCGGCCCGCTTCGGCCAGTCCGGCCCCATGTCCAGTCGCCCGCCGCCGGCCAGCGCCCGCCCGCCCGCCCGGCCGCTCCCGAGCGCGTGGCCCAGCCAGCGCCTCCCGCGCCCAGCCTTGTCCGCTCCGGCGCCCGTCCGTCGCGCGCCGCCGCCTCCTCCGGCCATGGCCGCCCCTCGGCCGGGCCCCGACCGCCGCCCCTCGCCCGGCCGACCCACGGCGAGCTCCTCCCTCGCCGGAGCCCGCGCCCCACCGGATCCGCCGCCGCCGCGTCCCGATCGGGTCGGGAGCCCGATCCGTCCTCGGAAGTCTTTAAACATTGTTATTTTGTGCATTTCTCAACATGCTATATCTTCGCATCCGTAGATCCATTTTTCGCGTATAATATGTCAAAATGTTCGTCTCGAAGAGTAGATCATTTCATTCCATTGCATCATTTTCATTTGAGCTCATCTTGATGCCCTAAATGCTGTTGGAAGAGTGCTATGTGCTGTTAGTTTCTGATTTTATCAGAACTTTTGTTATTTTTGCCATGATTAATGTACGCACCCTATGAATTTGAGTCCTACATGTGTTCTGTAAAATGCCATGTCATCTTTCCAGGGGTGTATGCCATGTATTTTTGTGATCTATGTGGTGACTAGCACAAGCATGCAAAGTAGGTGTCCTAATGTTGCTGATTTCAGCCCTGTTTTAGCTGATTTTGATGCCATGTTTACTTGATGATACCGAGAGATCTATGCATATTTTGAGATACTTCAGTAAGGGTGTTTTGTAAAGAATGTCTTGCTCTATCCATCCATGCCCTTGTTTGCAATTATGGAGTTCCATAGCTTGAATCAATCGAGCTCTACTTTTGCTATCAAATGTTTCCTGGCAGATTGTATACGTGTTATTCAATTTGTCAAGATTGTTGTGGTTGAACCATGTAGGCTATGTTATTGTTCTTGCCATGTATGTCTTCTATGTCATGTCTTATTGATGTATGTATGCTTATTTTATCATTTGAGGCTCTGTAGTGAGTGCATTGAGCTTGTAAACATGCCTTCTCGTTATCAGTTTTTGACATGTCATGTTGCTGAATCTGTTAACGAAACTTTCAATTTTGACATGGGTGTTACTATATTTTCTAATCCTTTTTGGCTTATGGTCAGTAAGGGACTTTTGTTCTAGGCTTTGAGTAGATTCATTCCATGCAATGTTTTGCTATTTTAAGTTCCTGTAGCATGTAGTTTTGTTGCTCTGAACATTGCAACCTATTGCTGTTTTTGCCATGTCCAGCCTGATTATTTTTGCACTTTTTCCATGCTTGTTTGAACCTGTTATGATGTGAACTAGCCGTAGCTCAGTGCTCATCTTTTGTCGAGCATCATGTGTAGATCACTGCCATGTGCTTTGTTGATACGTTTGGGTGCAGTAGCTTAATTATTTCTTGCTTGCTAAGTGGCATCCTGCTGTTAATGGCAGATTTGTGCCATTCTTGTTTTGCTTGCCATTTCCAAACCGTGCATCCGATTCCGGTGATCTTTATATCGATTTCAACCAAAATCATCTCATCTTTCCAGTGGCATGCTTGGTTTGCCAAGTTGATGCCTGGTTCATCATTTTCCTTCCGGGCGCACATAAGCATTGCATATCCCATCATGCATATCATGTCATGTTTTGCATCATGTTGATTGTGCATTGCACCGTGATTTATTGTGGTTCCTTTGTTTGTGTTGTTGCTTTGGGTAGAGCCGGGAGACGAGTACGTGAACGAGGAACCTGTTGAGAACGCTTACGAGGATCAAGCTTTCGACAACTCCGAGAACATTGCAGGCAAGATGACCATACCCTCGAAATCACTTCTATCTTTGCTATGCTAGTTGCTCGCTCTTTTGCTATGCCTATGCTGCGATGCCTACCACTTGCTATATCATGCCACCCATATTGCCATGTCAGCCCCTAACCATCCTTTTCCTAGCAAACCGTTGATTGGCTATGTTACCGCTTTGCTCAGCCCTCTTATAGCGTTGCTAGTTGCAGGTGAAGCTGAAGTTTGTTCCTTGTGGAACATGGAGATGTTGTTCCTTTTTGGAACATGTTTACTTGTTGGGGATATCACAATATATATACATCTGCTATAATTTAATACATCTATATACTTGGTAAAGGGTGGAAGGCTCGGCCTTATGCAGTGTTTTGTTCCACTCTTGCCACCCTAGTTTCCGTCATACGGTGTTATGTTCCTTGATTTTATGCGTTCCTTACGGTTGGGTGATTTATGGGACCCCTTGGCAGTTCGCTTTGAATAAGACTCCTCCAAGCAAGGCCCAACTTTGGTTTTACCATTTGCCACCTAAGCCTTTTCCCCCGGGTTTTCGCGAGCCCGAGGGTCATCTTTATTTTAAACCCCCGGACCAGTGCTCCTTCGAGTGCTGGTCCAACCTGGGCGATGTCCGGCGCCCCCTGGGCAATCCAGGGTCTATGCCAACCCGACGTCTTGCCCATCCGGTGTGCCCTGAGAACGAGATATGTGCAGCTCCTATCGGGATTTGTCGGCACATTCGGGTGGCTTTGCTGGTCTTGTTTTATTGCTGTCGAAATGTCTTGTAGTCCGGGATTCCGAGATTGATCGGGTCTTCGGTAGAAGGAATATCCTTCGTTGGCGGTGAGAGCTTATAATGGGCTAAGTTGGGACACCCTGCGAGGTAATATCTTTCGAAAGCCGTGCCCGCGGTTATGAGGCAGATGGGAATTTGTTAATGTCGGTTGTAGAAAACCCAAAGTTGACCTCAATTAAAATACACATCAACGCGTGTGTAACCGTGATGGTCTCTTCTCGTGAGTCCGGGAAGTGAACACGGTGTTGGAGTTATGTCTGACGTAAGTAGTTCAGGATCACTTCTTGATCACTACTAGTTTCACGACCGTGCTTTGCTTCTCTCATCGCTCTCTTTTGCGATGTAGCCACCATATATGCTAGTCGCTTGCAGCATCTCCACTTTACTACCATGTCCTTCCTATAAGCTTAAATAGTCTTGATCTCGCGGGTGTGAGATTGCTGAGTCCCCGTGACTCACGAGATACTTCAAAACAGTTGCGAGTTCCGGCGATGCCGGTGCAGGTGATTCCACCGAGCTCAAGTGGGAGTTCGACGAGGAACGTGGTCGTTACTATGTGTCTTTTCAGATGATCAGTAGTGGTGCCCAGTTGGGACGATTCGGGAACTGTGTTAGCATTTGGGGTATCTTCTTTTATTTTGGTTCCGTAGTCGGACCTTGAGTGTACTCTGAATGATGGATGTTTATTTATGTCTTTGTGTGAAGTGGCGATTGTAAGCCAACTATGTATCTCTTTCCCTTATTTATTACATGGGTTGTGTGAAGATTACCTCACTTGCGATATTGCTTTCAATGCGGTTATGCCTCTAAGTCGTGCCTCGACACGTGGGAGATATAGCCGCATCGAGATGCAAGTTGGTATCGAGCCTTCCCGACTTAGGAGCCCCTACTTGATTGTTTCTTGGCGTTGTTGAGTCTAGAATGGAAAAATGTTTTGAGTCTTAGGATTATATATATCGGAGAGTAGGATTCTTTTTACTCCCCGGTCCCTTCGTCGCTCTGGTGAGGTATCCTGACGTAGAGTTTTGACTCTTCTCTCCTCAATTTTCACTAAAAATTTTTTTTAGGATCACGTGGGTATCTTGGAATCGTTCCGATGGTTTTGTGACGAGAACATTGTTCTTGGTGCCTCGACATTTAGGGGTTGTGGCGGTGTCCGGGAGTTGAGCTCCGAGGTGTTGTCGTCACAATTTTATCGTTGCGATTCTGGAATACCTGAGTTTTACCGACATCGAAATCTCTTTTATGCAGTTGTTGGTGAGATAACCACGATAGCCCGATCTTGTGGCGAGTGGAGTATTGCCATGACTTGTATAACGGATGTTTTTCGAAGGTCGAGGTACCACGATTTCGAGGTTTTCTTGGTTATGTGTTGACGGATGGATACAATTTGGATCTAGGTATTGTTAGTTTGGGTGATATATTTTGTGTCCCTGTATCCCCAACACCAGATTGCATAACCAGAAAGTTTCGGGAGTTTATAGGTGGGAATTCTAGTAGCTTACAGGATATTCTTTCCGACAGATGTATGATTTGAGATTGGGGTTCAAAGTTTAGTGGTCCGCCCATTCACGGTCGATTTACATTTGTCGCGAGACGTCTTAAAGAATCCTTGGCTATGCTGATTCGGGGACGTCTTGTTAGTCATTCGTGACGTTCGCTATACGTCGTGCCCGTGTGGGCCCCACCACGAACACTTTGGGCGAAATCTCTATCATGTGTTTGTTCCGGCTCATTCTAGAAGCCAACCTTTTGTTTTCAGTTGTGATATTCGAATTGTTTCTAAGACAGTTGTTGTTTCCACATCCTTATCTAAGTGGCTTCTCACCTTAATGGACGTGTGATGATTAACTTTGGAATTCATTCGTTCATTCTTGTTCGAATGTTTATTGTGAAGACTATATGTTGCAATTTCTATCCGTTGATTCTACTTATCTATTTGTCTATCCAAGGACTAACGGATGTCACCCTCTTCAGGATGGCTCCGCTGGCGTCACGAATCCGGATCGCAATGATGGGGATCGGTCAGACCCTCCACCTCCACCTCCACCTCCGCCTCCGGAGGCTGGCAAGCTATCATGGCAGCCACCAATGCCAATGCTCGAGATGATTTTGCAGCTCTTGCAAGAACGTACTTTCGAGGGCAAGGCACTCAAGGAAATCAAGGTCAAGGCAACCATCAGCCACACTTTGCTACTCTCGGTCGGTTCCTCGCTAATCGGCCGAAGTCTTTCGGTTTACGTGTTGAGGCCACGGGCCGATGACTGGTTAGTGGATATCTGCAAGCACTTTGACTGTAGCAATGTCAGACCTGAGGACTTTGTCAAGTTTGCATCGTTTCAACTCAAGGATCAAGCTGCTGAGTGGTACCAGCAATACAAAGATTCCAGAGGAGGTCGTGTCATTACCTGGGATGAGTTCCGCCGTGATTTCAAAGCTCATCACATTCCGAAAAGTGTTGTTGAGAGCAAGCGTGAAGAGTTCCGCAATCTCAAGCAGGGCACCATGTCTGTCTATCAATACAATATCCAGTTCCAGAAGCTCGCTCGTTTTGCTAAGCAAGGCGTGCACGATGAAAAGAGTATGATCTATCAATTCAGAGGTGGTGCGAGAGAAGATCTGCAATTACCTCTTGTCTTTGTTTGAGCGGATAAGTATGATGATTTCTACAACATGGCTCTGAAGCAAGAAGCGGCCCAGCTCAAATGTGAGGCTTCTAAGAAGAGAATCGAGGATGCGATTCAGTCCTCTTCGTCCTCTCAAGTGGCAGCTAAGCGTGAAGTTTTACCTGCCCCTCCTCCGTTCCGTCGGCCTTATCGTGAGAAGAACTCGGTGGCCGTGGATCTTCCCACCCACCCAACCCAAGCTATCAGAACAAGTCTAATTCTCAAGCTCCAAGGTCAAGTGCTCCTTACCACCGTCCGCTCTCTGAGGTCACTTGCAACAAGTGTCAGCAGAAGGGTCACTATGCGAACAAGTGCTTCAACCAGAGGCGTCTTCCGCCTCCTCCTCCTGTGAAATCTTCCAGCAATGCAGTGGTCAAGCATAATCCCAAGTCTGCAAGGGTGAACATGATGAATGCAGCTCAAGCGGAGGAATCTTCTGATGTGATCATGGGTAATCTCTCAGTTAATGATTTTCCTGCAAAAGTCTTATTTGATACTGGTGCATCTATTTCTTTCATATCAAGACCTTTTGCATCCATGAACAATTTGCATACTGTTGATCTGCCTAAGCCGATAGCGGTTTCCTCTCCGGGTTTGTTCATGAATACAAAAATGATGGCCCCGGATGTTTCTATCAAGATGGGAGATTACAGATTTCTCGCTAAACCAATGGTTCTTGGTAACTCGGATATTGATCTTATTCTCGGAATGGACTGGCTTTATCAGCACAAAGCTCAGCTTGATTGTGTTGCCAGGGAAATTCAATTGACTCACTCTTCTAATGATGTGATCATTTATGCCTCTCGTGATGAAACCATTCGGTTGTTTTCTCTCAATGAGAAGGGCGAACTGAATGCCATCTCTAAGATTCCAGTCGTTTGTGAGTACCAAGATGTCTTTCGGAAGAGCTTCCGGTATGCCTCCTCATCGGCCAGTTGAGTTCGTTATCGATCTTGAGCCTGGCACTGAACCCGTTTGCAAGCGTCCATACAAGCTTGGACCTGATGAGCTGAGGGAATTGAAGAAGCAGCTCGATGAACAAGAGCGTCTGGGTTTGATCAGACCGAGTTCATATCCTTGGGGTTGTGGTGTTCTTTTTGTCCAGAAGAAGGATGGCACGGACCGACTTTGCGTCGATTACCGTCCATTGAATAAGAAGACAATCAAGAACAAGTATCCACTTCCCAACATCAATGAGCTTTTCGAGCAACTTAAAGGTGCTACGGTGTTCTCCAAGCTTGACCTTCGTATGGGGTATCATCAGATTCGCATTCGTGAACAAGATATTCCCAAGACAGCATTCGAGAACAAGCTTTGGTTCTTATGAATATCTTGTCATGTCTTTCGGCCTCGTCAATGCTCCTCCAACTTTCTCTCGGATGATGAATTTCATATTCAACCCCTACACCAATGAATTCGTCTTGGTCTATCTTGATGATATTTTGGTCTTCTCCAAGAATAAGAAGGATCATGCCAAACATTTGCGTTTGGTGCTAGACAAGCTCAGAGAGTACCAATTCTATGCTAAGTTCTCCAAATGTGAATTTTGGCTTGATGAAGTGCTTTATCTTGGTCATATCATCTCCGCCAAAGGGCATCATTGTTGATCCCGAGAAGGTGTCCGCAATTGTGAATTGGGAACCTCCTCGGAATGTCAAGCAGCTCCATGACTTTCTTGGTCTTGCAAGCTATTGCGAAGATTCGTTGAGAACTTCTCCAAGATTGCAAAGCCTCTTTCAAACCTTCTCCGAGAAGCATGTGAAGTATGTCCGGTCTCCACGAATGTGACGTTGCTTTCAATACTCTCAAAGAGAAACTTCGTCACAGCTCTGTCTTGACTCCTCTGATGAATCCAAGCCATTTGAAGTTTTCTGTGATGCTTCTCTTCAAGGTCTCGGTGCTGTGTTAATGCAAGAGAAGAGAGTTGTGGCTTATACCTCTACTTGATTGAAGCCCAACGAAAAGAACTACCCCACTCACGATCTTGAGTTGGCGGCAGTTGTTCATGCTTTGATTACTTGGAGACATCTCTTGCTGGGAAGGAAAGTGGACATTTTCACCGATCACAAGAGTCTCAAGTACATCTTCACTCAACCCAACCTCAACCTCAGGCAGACTCGATGGGTCGAAATGATTCAAGAGTACAACCCAAGTATTGAATATACTCCGGGCAAGGCCAATGTCATTGCAGATGCTTTGAGCAGGAAAGCTTACTGCAACAGTCTAATCCTCAAGCCCTTTCAGCCGGATCTCTGTGAATCTTTCCGCAAGCTGAATCTTCAAGTTGTTCCTCAAGGCTTTCTTGCCAACCTCATAGTATCTCCTACTTTGGAAGATCAGATTCGTGAGGCTCAACTTCGGATACCATGGTGAAGAAAGTGAAGCGTGGTATCGACAAGGGCATTTCCAAGTACAAGTGCTTCCACGTTGATGACAGAGACACTCTGTTCTTTGAGGACGGATTGTGGTTCCTAAGGGTGATCTGCGAAAAGTCATTATGAGCGAGGCTCACAATTCGCTTCTATCCATTCATCTGGAAGTACGAAGATGTACCATGACCTCAAGCAGTCATATTGGTGGACTCGAATGAAGCGAGAAATTGCTCAATTCGTGAATGAATGTGATGTCTGCAGAAGAGTGAAAGTAGAACACCAAAGACCAGCTGGTCTCATCCAACCTCTTGCTATTCCTGAATGGAAGTTTGATCATATTGAAATGGACTTCGTGACTGGCTTTCCAAAGTCCAAGCGTGGAAATGATGCTATCTTCGTTGTCATTGACAAGCTTACTAAAGTGGCTCATTTTCTTCCTATCAAAGAATCCATCACAGCAGCTCGGTTGGCAGAGCTATACACCTCCAGGATTGTCTCTTTGCACGGCATTCCACAAGTGATCTCTTTAGACCGTGGCAGCATCTTTACCTCCAAGTTCTCGGATTCTTTTCAGAAGGCCATGGGCACCAACATTCGTTTCAGCACAGCTTTCCATCCTCAAACAAGTGGCCAAGTTGAGCGAGTTAATCAAATCCTTGAAGATATGCTCAGGGCTTGTGTCATTTCTTTCGGTATGAAGTGGGAAGATTGTCTTCCTTATGCCGAGTTCTCTTACAACAACAGCTTCCAAGCGAGTTCGGGCAAGGCCCCATTCGAAATTCTCTATGGCAGAAAGTGTCGTACTCCTCTCAATTGGTGCGAGACAGGTGAGCGCCAACTTCTTGGCAATGACTTGATCCTGAAGCGGAAGAAATGTGCAAGGTCATTCGTGAGAATCTCAAAGCCGCATAATCGCGCCCGGAAGAGCTATTATGATGACAAGCACCGTGATGTCGCTTTTGAAATCGGAGACCATGTCTACCTCGCGTCTCTCCAATGAAAGGCACTCGTCATTCGGTATCAAAGGGAAGCTTGCCCCTAGATACGTGGGTCCTTTCAAGATCATTGGGAAAAGAGGCGATCTCGCCTATCAACTTGAGCTTCCATCCAACTTTGCAAATGTGCACGATGTGTTCCACGTGTCACAGCCTTCGCAAGTGCTTCAAGACTCCTGACCGCACTATCAACTTCGAAGAGATTGACCTTCAAGAAGATCTCTCTTATCATGAGCACCCCGTTGCTATTCTTGAAGAAACCGAGCGCAAGACACGCAACAAGTCAATCAAATTCCTGAAAGTGAAGTGGTCACACCCCGGAAGTAACTTTCCACATTTGTAACTCCAACTCTTGCCATTTTCGGCATTGTGATATGATATTCCCTCCGTGGTTGGGTTTTCTTCATTTTGCATTTTGTCCATGTCATGCATTTTATATCACGTCATCATATGCATCGCATTTGCATACGTGTTCGTCTCATGATTCCGAGCATTTTTCCCGTTGTCCGTTTTGCAATCCGGCACTCCTATCTCTCCCGGCGGTCCCTTTTACGTTTTTCCGTGTGCGGGTATTAAACCCTCTCGAAATGGACCGAGGTTTGTCTAGTGGCCTTGGTATACCACCCGTAGACCACCGGTCAAGTTTCGGGTCATTTGGAGCTCGTTTGGTACTCCAACGGTTAACCGCACTCTCATGAAAGGCCTCTTTTAAGTTGCAGCCCAACACCCCTTCAAAACAGCCCAATAACCCATCTAAGTCACTTCCATGCTCTCCGTCGTTCGATCACGATCGTGTGGGCGAAAACTACACCTCATTTGGACTCTCCTAGCTCCCTCTATGCCTATTTAAGCAAACCTCCCGAAATCCGGGTCATCCCCGAAACCCTAGCTATTTCGCCCTCCGCGCCGGGACACGTCCGGGTGAGCAGACGCGTCATCCGCCCGCCGCCGTAATCGCAGGCGCCACGTCAACCCAGCGCCCGCCGCCGCCTCCTCTCTCCTCCCCGCCCGGCCCGCTCGGCCAGTCCGGCTCCATGGTCCGTCGCCCTTGTGCCCGGCGCCCGCCCGCCCGGCCGCGCTCCCGAGCGGCGGCCAGCCTCCCGCGCCGCGCCTTGCAGCGCCCGCTCGGCCGCCCGTCCGTCTGCAGCGCCGCCTCCTCCCGGCCATCGCCGCCTCCGTAGCCGGGCCCGCCGACCGCCGCCTCGCCGGCCGACCCGCCCGGCGAGCTCCTCGCCAGCCGCGCCCCACCGGATCCGCCGCCGCCGCGTCCCGATCGGGTCGGGAGCCCGATCCGTCCTCGGGAGTCCCGCCGTTGACTTCTCCCCCTCCTATTATTTTCTTCCAAGTCTTTAAACATTGTTATTTTGTGCATTTTTCAACATGCTATATCTTCGCATCGGTAGATCCATTTTTCGCGTATAATATGTCAAAATGTTCGCCTCGAAGAGTAGATCATTTCGTTCCATTGCATCATTTTCATTTGAGCTCATATTGATGCCCGAAATGCTGTTGGAAGAGTGCTATGTGCTGTTAGTTTCTGATTTTATCAGAACTTGCAATTTTGTTATTTTTTCCATGATTAATGTGTGCACCCTATGAATTTGAGTCCTACATGTGTTTTGTAAAATGCCATGTCATCTTTCCAGGGGTGTATGCCATGTATTTTTGTGATCTATGTGGTGACTAGCACAAGCATGCAAAGTAGGTGTCCTAATGTTGCTGATTTCAGCCCTGTTTTAGCTGATTTTGATGCCATGTTTACTTGATGATACCGAGAGATCTATGCATATTTTGAGATACTTAAGTAAGGGTGTTTTGTAAAGCATGTCTTGCTCTATCCATCCATGCCCTTGTTTGCAATTATGGAGTTCCATAGCTTGAGTCAATCGAGCTCTACTTTTGCTATCAAATGTTTCCTGGCAGATTGTAAACGTGTTATTCAATTTTGCCAAGCTTGTTGTGGTTGAACCATGTAGGCTATGTTATTGTTCTTGCCATGTATGTCTTCTATGTCATGTATTATTGATGTATGAATGCTTAGTTTATCATTTGAGGCTCTGTAGTGAGTGCATTGAGCTTGTAAACATGCCTTCTCGTTATCAGTTTTTGACATGTCATGTTGCTGAATCTGTTAACGAAACTTTCAATTTTGACATGGGTGTTACTATATTTTCTATTCCTTTTTGGCTTATGGTCAGTAAGGGACTTTTGTTCTAGGCTTTGAGTAGATTCATGCCGTGCCATGTTTTGCTATTTTATGTTCCTGTAGCATGTAGTTTTGTTGCTCTGAACATTGCAACCTGTTGCTGTTTTTGCCATGTCCAGCCTGATTATTTTTGCACTTTTGCCATGCTTGTTTGAACCTGTTATGTTGTGAACTAGCCGTAGCTCAGTGCTCATGTTTTGTCGAGCATCATGTGTAGATCACTGCCATGTGCTTTGTTGATACGTTTGTGTGCAGTAGCTTAATTATTTCTTGCTTACTAAGTGGCATCCTGCTGTTAATGACAGATTTGTGCCATTCTTGTTTTGCTTGCCATTTCCAAACCGTGCATCCGATTCCGGTGATCTTTATATCGATTTCAACCGAAATCATCTCATCTTTCCAGTGGCATGCTTGGTTTGCCAAGTTGATGCCTGGTTCATCATTTTCCTTCGGGCGCACATAAGCATTGCATATCCCATCATGCATATCATGTCATGTTTTGCATCATGTTGATTGTGCATTGCACCGTGATTTATTGTGGTTCCTTTGTTTGTGTTGTTGCTTTGGGTAGAGCCGGAGACGATGCGTGAACGAGGAACCTGTTGAGAACGCTTACGAGGATCAAGCTTTCGACAACTCTGAGAACATTGCGAGCAAGATGACCATACCCTCGAAATCACTTCTATCTTTGCTATGCTAGTTGCTCGCTCTTTTGCTATGCCTATGCTGCGATGCCTACCACTTGCTATATCATGCCACCCATATTGCCATGTCAGCCCTAACCATCCTTTTCCTAACAAACCGTTGATTGGCTATGTTACCGCTTTGCTCAGCCCTCTTATAGCGTTGCTAGTTGCGGTGAAGCTGAAGTTTGTTCCTTGTGGAACATGGAGATGTTGTTCCTTTTGGAACATGTTTACTTGTTGGGGATATCACAATATATATACATCTGCTATAATTTAATACATCTATATACTTGGTAAAGGGTGGAAGGCTCGGCCTTATGCACGGTGTTTTGTTCCACTCTTGCCACCTAGTTTCCGTCATACCGGTGTTATGTTCCTTGATTTTGCGTTCCTTACACGGTTGGGTGATTTATGGGACCCCCTTGGCAGTTCGCTTTGAATAAGACTCCTCCAGCAAGGCCCAACTTTGGTTTTACCATTTGCCACCTAAGCCATTTCCCCCGGGTTTTCGCGAGCCCGAGGGTCATCTTTATTTTAACCCCCCGGGCCAGTTCTCCTTCGATTGCTGGTCCAACCTGGGCGATGTCCGGCGCCCCCTGGGCAATCCAGGGTCTATGCCAACCCGACGTCTTGCCCATCCGGTGTGCCCTGAGAACGAGATATGTGCAGCTCCTATCGGGATTTGTCGGCACATTCGGGTGGCTTCTTTGGTCTTGTTTTATTCTTGTCGAAATGTCTTGTAGTCCGGGATTCCGAGATTGATCGGGTCTTCGGTAGAAGGAATATCCTTCGTTGACGGTGAGAGCTTATAATGGGCTAAGTTGGGACACCCTGCAGGGTAATATCTTTCAAAGCCGTGCCCGCGGTTATGAGGCAGATGGGAATTTGTTAATGTCGGTTGTAGAAAACCCAAAGTTGACCTCAATTAAAATACACATCAACGCGTGTGTAACCGTGATGGTCTCTTCTCGTGGTCCGGGAAGTGAACACGGTGTTGGAGTTATGTCTGACGTAAGTAGTTCAGGATCACTTCTTGATCACTACTAGTTTCACGACCGTGCTTTGCTTCTCTCATCGCTCTCTTTTGCGATGTAGCCACCATATATGCTAGTCGCTTGCAGCATCTCCACTTTACTACCATGTCCTTCCTATAAGCTTAAATAGTCTTGATCTCGCGGGTGTGAGATTGCTGAGTCCCCGTGACTCACAGATACTTCCAAAACAGTTGCAGGTTCCGATGATGCCAGTGCAGGTGATTCCACCGAGCTCAAGTGGGAGTTCGACGAGGAACGTGGTCGTTACTATGTGTCTTTTCCAGATGATCAGTAGTGGTGCCCAGTTGGGACGATTCGGGATCTGTGTTAGCATTTGGGGTATCTTCTTTTATTTTGGTTCCGTAGTCGGACCTTGAGTGTACTCTGAATGATGGATGTTTATTTATGTCGTGTGTGAAGTGGCGATTGTAAGCCAACTATGTATCTCTTTCCCTTATTTATTACATGGGTTGTGTGAAGATTACCTCACTTGCGACATTGCTTTCAATGCGGTTATGCCTCTAAGTCGTGCCTCAACACGTGGGAGATATAGCCGCATCGAGGGCGTTACAGGCAAGCTCCAAGCGACTGGCCACCAAGCAAGGGTCGGCGCCCAGAAGATCCTGCCGCAGCCGGTCCAGTTCAGCAGCAGCGTGGTCCAGGACCGCGGGAGGAGTCGGAGAGACAGCAGTTGGCGGTGTAGGAGGAGTTGGCGGCGGCGTAACCACTGCGCCCTGAGGCGGAACCAGCGGCGCCACGGCAGCGGTGGAGGCAGCGCCCAGCAAGGCCACCTCGGGAGTCGCACAGGACAAGGGGCTGAGCTTCGCCCAATGGCTCAGCCAGGCTTCGCGAGGACGCCCGGGCAGGAGAGGCCTGGGCATCGGGGTCATCTTCCTTTTCGGGCAAAGGCACCGCCACGGATGGGGCCTCAGGAGCCCCCTTCAGCTTCTTCGCTGCGGGCGCCAGCCTAGCCGAAGAGCATAGACATCAGATCTCATCGACAAAACAATAATCAAGACAGGAAGCGAGCACTTACAAGTCGTCCTTTGGTGGACTCGAGCAGCCTCTGGCCATACTTGAAGCCCGAGAGTCGGCTGCGAGGATCGGCTTCAAGGAGACCAGGAGGCGGAGGCGCGTCGAGGATCGCCCGGGGCAGGCGGACCCATGAGGACCAGCCCAGTCCGGTCCTTCTTCGGGATCGGGGGCAGGCTTCTGCCTCCCCGCTCACCCTCATCCTCATCGTCGTCGCTCTCGGGGAGGCGGAGAACGCAGGGCCTGCATCGCAGGGAGGGAGCCCTTGACTCTGCCCCTGAGTCAACCCCCTCTCCTGACTCCCATTCCTCCACCTCTTCGCCCGAGTCGGAAGAGGACACATCCACCAGGTCCTCCGGAGCCTCCGCGGGCACGAGCCCGTCCACATTGAAGGCGGACATGGACCCCACAACCTGCTCCCAATCCTCACGAAGGAACAAGGGCGCGGGGGCGCCCTCAGGTCTCGCCACATCGCCCCCAACTAAGGACTGGAGGACTGTCACCAGATCCACGCTGGCCAGGGCTGTTGGGAAACGTAGTAATTTCAAAAATTTTCCTACGATCACGCAAGACCATGGTGATGGCATAGCAACGAGAGGGAAGAGTATCCGTCCACGTACCCTCGTAGACCGAAAGCGGAAGCGTTATAACAACGCGGTTGATGTAGTCGACGTCTTCACGATCCGACCGATCCAAGCACCGAGCGTGACGGCACCTCCGAGTTCTGCACACGTTCAGCTCGATGACGATCCCGGACTCCGATCCAGCAAAGTGTCGAGGATGAGTTCCGTCGGCCTGACGGCGTGGTAGCGATGATGATGCTCCACTGACGCAGGGCTTCGCCTAAGCTCATGACGATATGACTTCTCCGGCGAGGGCTTCGCCTAAGCTCATGACGATATGACCAAGTGGAATATGGTGGAGGGGGCACCGCACACGGCTAAGGAACGATCCGTAGATCAACTTGTGTGTTATGGGGTGCCCCTTGCTCCGATATATAAAGGATGGAGGAGGAGGAGGCCGCCAAAGCATAGGTGCGGCCGGTGTGGAGTCCTACTAGGACTCCAAGTCCTAGTAGGAGTCCACCAAGAGGGAGGAAGGGAGAAGGAAGTGGAGGAGTAGGAAGGTGGCGGCCCCTTTTCCCTAGTCCAATTCGGACTAGAGGGAGGGGCGCAGCAGCCCCTTGGCCCTTTCTCCTCTTCCCACTAAAGCCCATCAAGGCCCATTGCTTCTCCCGTAACTACCCGGTACTCCGAAAAATACTCGAATAATTGGAACCTTTCCGAACTCCGAATATAGTCGTCCAATATATCGATCTTTACGTCTCGACCATTTCGAGACTCCTCGTCATGTCCCCGATCTCATCCGGGACTCGAACTCCTTCGGTACATCAAAACTCATAAACTCATAATATAAGCATCATGAAACCTTAAGCGTGCGGACCCTACGGGTTCGAGAACTATGTAGACATGACCTAGAACTATTCTTGGTCAATAACCAATAGCGGAACCTGGATGCCCATATTGGCTCCTACATATTCTACGAAGATCTTTATCGGTCAAACCGCATAACAACATACGTTGTTCCCTTTGTCATCGGTATGTTACTTGCCCGAGATTCGATCGTCGGTATCCAATACCTAGTTCAATCTCGTTACCGGCAAGTCTCTTTACTCGTTACGTAATGCATCATTCCGTAGTTAACTCATTAGCTACATTGCTTGCAAGGCTTATAGTGATGTGCTTTACCGAGAGGGCCCAGAGATACCTCTCCGACAATCGGAGTGACAAAACCTAATCTCGAAATACGCCAACCCAACATGTACCTTTGGAGACACCTGTAGTACTCCTTTATAATCACCCAGTTACGTTGTGACGTTTGGTAGCACCCAAAGTGTTCCTTCGGTAAACGGGAGTTGCATAATCTCATAGTTACAGGAACATGTATAAGTCATGAAGAAAGCAATAGCAACATACTAAACGATCAAGTGCTAGGCTAACGGAATGGGTCATGTCAATCAGATCATTCTCCTAATGATGTGATCCCGTTAATCAAATGACAACTCATGTCTATGGTTAGGAAACATAACCATCTTTGATTAACGAGCTAGTCAAGTAGAGGCATACTAGTGACACTCTGTTTGTCTATATATTCACACATGTATTATGTTTCCGGTTAATACAATTCTAGCATGAATAATAAACATTTATCATGAAATAAGGAAATAAATAATAACTTTATTATTGCCTCTAGGGCATATTTCCTTCAGTCTCCCACTTGCACTAGAGTCAATAATCTAGTTCACATCATCATGTGATTCAACACTAATATTCACATCTGTATGTGATTAACACCCATAGTTCACATCGTCATGTGAACAACATCCAAAGGGTTTACTAGAGTCAATAATCTAGTTCACATCGTTATGTGATTAACACCCAAAGAGTACTAAGGTATGCAATAGGTCTGGTACACAGCATGACATACTTTATAGAACCTATGGCTGATGCATAGGGAATGACTTTCATTCTCTTTCTATCTTCTGCCGTGGTCGGGTTTTGAGTCTTACTCAATTTCACACCTTTGTAACACAGGCAAGAACTTTTCTTTGACTGTTCCATTTTGAACTACTTCAAAATCTTGATAAGGTATGTACTTATTGAAAAACTTATCAAGCGTCTTGATCCATCTCTATAGATCTTGATGCTCAATATGTAAGCAGCTTCACCGAGGTCCTTCTTTGAAAAACTCCTTTCAAATACTCCTTTATGCTTTGCAGAATAATTCTACATTATTTCCGATCAACAATATGTCATTCACATATACTTATCAGAAATGCTGTAGTGCTCCCACTCACTTTCTTGTAAATACAGTCTTCTCAAAAAAGTCTCAGATAAAACCATATGCTTTGATCACACTATCAAAGCGTTTATTCCAACTCCGAGATGCTTGCACCAGTCCATAGATGGATTGCTTTGAAGCTTGCACATTTTGTTAGCTCCCTTAGGATTGAAAAACCTTACGGTTGCATCATATACAACTCTTCTTTAATAAATCCATTAAAGAAGGTAGTTTTGACATCCATTTGCCGATTTCATAAAATGTGGCAATTGCTAACATGATTCGGACAGACTTTAAGCATCGCTACAGTTGAGAAAATCTCATTGTGGTCAACACTTTGAATTTGTCGAAAACCTTTTTGCGACAAGTCGAGCTTTGTAGATAGTAACACTACTATCAGCATCTGTCTTCCTCTTGAAGATCCATTTATTTAACTTGACTTGCTGATCATCTATCAAGTCAACCAAAGTCCATACTTTGTTCTCATACATGGATCCTATCTCAGATTTCATGGCCTCAAACCATTTCATGGAATCTGGGCTCATCATCGCTTCCTCATAGTTCGTAGGTTCATCATGGTCTAGTAACATGACTTCCGAACATGATTACCGTACCACTCGATGCGGATCTTACTGCGGAATACCTACGAGGTTTGGTAGCAACTTGATCTGAAGTTTCATGATCATCATCATTAACTTCTTCACTAATTGGTGTAGGAATCACTAGAACTGATTTACGTGATGAACTACTTTCCAATAAGGGAGAAGGTACAATTACCTCATCAAGTTTCTACTTTCCTCCCACTCACTTCTTTCGAGAGAAACTTCTTCTCTAGAAAGGATCCATCTTAGCAACGAAAAACTTGCCTTCGGATCTGTGATAGAAGGTGTACCCAATAGTTACCTTTGGTATTCTATGAAGACGCACTTCTCCGATTTGGGTTCGAGCTTATCGGTGAAAACTTTTTCACATAAGCATCACAACTCCAAACTTTAAGAAACCACAGCTTAGGTATAATGCTAAACAATAGTTAATACTGAGTCAACTCAACGGAATTAGATGCTGCCCTAAAAAAAGTGAATGCACCAGTCTCTAATGCATAACCCCAAAACGATATTGGTAAATCGGTAAGAGACATCATTGATCGCACCATATCAAAATAAAGTACGGTTATGACGTTCGGACACACCATAATGTTGTGGTGTTCCGGTGGCGTGAGCTGTGAAACTATTCCACTTTGTTTTAATTGAAGACCAAACTTCGTAACTCAAATATTCATCTCCACGATCAGATCGCAGAAACTTTATTTTCTTGTTACGATGATTTTCCACTTCACTCTGAAATTCTTTGAACCTTTCAACTATTTCAGACTTATGTTTCATCAAGTAGATATACCCATATCTGCTCAAATCATCTTGTGAAGGTCGAAAATAACGATACTTGCCTCGAGCATCAACACTCATTGGATCGCATACATCGGTATGTATTATTTCCAACAAGTTTGTTGCTCGTTCCATTGTTCCGAACAACGGAGTTTCAGTCATCTTGCCCAAAAGGCACGGTTACTTAAGCATCAAACGGTTCATAACCAAGTGATTTCGAAAATCCATCTTTATGGAGTTTCTTCATGCGCTTTATAATCGATATGACCCCAAACGGCAGTGCCACAAATAAGTTGCACTATCATTATTAACTTTGCATCTTTTGGTTTCAATATTATGAATATGTGTATCACTATGATCGAGATCCAATGAACCATTTTCATTGGGTGTGTAACCATATAAGGTTTTATTCATGTAAACAGAACAACAATTTTATCTCTTACTTAAATGAATAACCGTATTGCAATAAACATGATCAAATCATATTTATGCTCAACACCAAATAACACTTATTTAGGTTCCACACTAATCCCGAAAGTATAGGGAGTGTGCGATGATGATCATATCAATCTTGGAACTACTTCCAACACTCATCGTCACTTCCCCTTCAACTAGTTTCTGTTCATTCGGCAACTCCCGTTTCAAGTTACTACTCTTAGCAACTGAACCAGTATCAAATACCGAGGGGCTGCTACGAACACTAGTAAAATACACATCAATAATCTGTATATCAAATATACCTTTGTTCACTTTGCCATCCTTCTTATCCGCCAAATACTTGGGGTAGTTCCGCTTCTAGTGACCAGTTCCATTGCAGCAAAAGCACTTAGTCTCAAGCTTAGGTCGGACTTGGGCTTCTTCACTCGAGCAGCAACTTGCTTGCCGTTCTTCTTGAAGTTCCCCTTCTTCCCTTTGCCCTTTTCCTTGAGACTAGTGGTCTTGTCAATCATCAACACTTGATGCTCTTTCTTGATTTCTACCTTCGTCGATTTCAACATCACGAAGAGCTCGGGAATCGTTTTCGTCATCCCTTGCATACTATAGTTCATCACGAAGTTCTAGTAACTTAGTGATGGTGACTAGAGAATTCTGTCAATCAACATCTTATCCGGAAGATTAACTCCCACTTGATTCAAGCGATTGAAGTACCGGACAATGCGAGAACATGCTCACTAGTTGAGCGATTCTCTTCCATCTTTTAGCTATAGAACTTTTGTTGGAGATTTCATATCTCTCAACTCGGGTATTTGCTTGAAATATTAACTTCAACTCCTGGAACATCTCATATGGTCCATGACGTTTCAAAACGTCTTTGAAGTCCCGATTCTAAGCCGTTAAGTATGGTGCACTAAACTATCAAGTAGTCATCATATTGAGCCAGCCAAACGTTCATAACGTCTGCATTTGCTCCTGCAATAGGTCTGTCACCTAGCGGTGCATTAAGGACATAATTCTTCTGTGCAGCAATGAGGATAAACCTCAGATCACGGATCTAATCCGCATCATTGCTACTAACATTTTTCAACATAATTTTTCTCTAGGAACATATCAAAACAAACACATAAAAGCATAGAGAAGCAACAACGCGAGCTATTGATCTACAACATAATTTGCAAAATACTACCAGGACTAAGTTCATGATAAATTAAAGTTCAATTAATCATATTACTTAAGAACTCCCACTTAGATAGACATCTCTCTAGTCATCTAAGTGATTACGTGATCCAAATCAACCAAACCATGTCCGATCATCACGTGAGATGGAGTAGTTTCAATGGTGAACATCACTATGTTGATCATATCTACTATATGATTCACGCTCGACCTTTCGGTCTTCGTGTTCGAGGCCATATCTGTTATATGCTAGGCTCGTCAAGTTTAACCTGAGTATTCCGGCGTGTAACTGTTTTGCACCCGTTGTATTTGAACGTAGAGCCTATCACACCCGATCATCACGTGGTGTCTCAAAGACGAAGAACTTTCGCATAGCGGTGCATACTCGGGGAGAACACTTCTTGATAATTTTTAGTGAGAGATCATCTTATAATGCTACCGTCAATCAAAGCAAGATAAGATGCATAAAGGATAAACATCACATGCAATCAATATAAGTGATATGATATGGCCATCATCATCTCGTGCTTGTGATCTCCATCTTCAAGCACCGCCATGATCACCATCGTCACCGCGCGACACCTTGATCTCCATCGTAGCATCGTTGTCGTCTCGCCAATCTTATGCTTCCACGACTATCACTACCGCTTAGTAATAAAGTAAAGCATTACATCGCGATTGCATTGCATACAATAAAGCGACAACCATATGGCTCCTGCCATTGCCGATAACTTCGGTTACAAAACATGATCATCTCATACAATAAAATTTAGCATCATGTCTTGACCATATCACATCACAACATGCCCTGCAAAAACAAGTTAGACGTCCTCTACTTTGTTGTTGCAAGTTTTACGTGGCTGCTACGGGCTTAAGCAAGAACTCATCTTACCTACGCATCAAAACCACAACGATAGTTTGTCAAATAGACTCCGTTTTAACCTTCTCAAGGACCGGGCGTAGCCACTCAGTTCAACTAAAGTTGGAGAGACAGTCTTCCGCAAGCCATCTATGTGCAAAGCACGTCGAGGGAACCGGTCTCGCGTGGAAATGCACGCGTAAGGTTGGTCCGGATCGTCTCGTCCAACAATACCGCTGAACCAAAGTATGACATGCTGGTAGGCAGTATGACTTGTATCGTCCACAACTCACTTGTGTTCTACTCGTGCAAATAACATCAAACCATAAAAACCTAGGCTCGGATGCCACTTTGTTGGGAAACGTAGTAATTTCAAAATTTTTCCTCACGATCACGCAAGACCATGGTGATGGCATAGCAACGAGAGGGAAGAGTATCCGTCCACGCACCCTCGTGAGACCGAAAGCGAAGCGTTATAACAACGCGGTTGATGTAGTCGTGCGTCTTCACGATCCGACCGATCCAAGCACCGAACGCACGGCACCTCCGAGTTCTGCACACGTTCAGCTCGATGGCGATCCCGGACTCGATCCAGCAAAGTGTCGGGGATGAGTTCCACAAGACGACGGCGTGGTGACGATGATGATGCTCCACCGACGCGGGGCTTCGCCTAAGCTCATGACGATATGACTTCTCCGGCGCAGGGCTTCGCCTAAGCTCCGCGACGATATGACCGAAGTGGAATATGGTGGAGGGGGGCACCGCACACGGCTAAGGAACGATCCGTAGATCAACTTGTGTGTTATGGGGTGCCCCCTTGCTCCAGTATATAAAGGATGGAGGAGGAGGAGGCCGGCCAAAGCATAGGTGCGGCCAGGGTGTGGAGTCCTACTAGGACTCCAAGTCCTAGTAGGAGTCCACCAAGAGGGGAGGAAGGGAGAAGGAAGTGGAGGAGTAGGAAAGGTGGCGGCCCCTTTTCCCTAGTCCAATTCGGACTAGAGGGGAGGGGGCAGCAGCCCCTTGGCCCTTTCTCCTCTTCCCACTAAAGCCCATCAAGGCCCATTGCTTCTCCCGTAACTACCGGTACTCCGAAAAATACCCGAATCATTCGGAACCTTTCCGAACTCCGAATATAGACGTCCAATATATCGATCTTTACGTCTCGACCATTTCGAGACTCCTCGTCATGTCCCCGATCTCATCCGGGACTCCGAACTCCTTCGGCACATCAAAACTCATAAACTCATAATATAACTGTCATCGAAACCTTAAGCGTGCGGACCCTACGGGTTCGAGAACTATGTAGACATGACCTAGAACTATTCTTGGTCAATAACCAATAGCGGAACCTGGATGCCCATATTGGCTCCTACATATTCTACGAAGATCTTTATCGGTCAAACCGCATAACAACATACGTTGTTCCCTTTGTCATCGGTATGTTACTTGCCCGAGATTCGATCGTCGGTATCCAATACCTAGTTCAATCTCGTTACCGGCAAGTCTCTTTACTCGTTACGTAATGCATCATTCCGTAGTTAACTCATTAGCTACATTGCTTGCAAGGCTTATAGTGATGTGCTTTACCGAGAGGGCCCAGAGATACCTCTCCGACAATCGGAGTGACAAAACCTAATCTCGAAATACGCCAACCCAACATGTACCTTTGGAGACACCTGTAGTACTCCTTTATAATCACCCGATTACGTTGTGACGTTTGGTAGCACCAAAGTGTTCCTTCGTAAACGGAGTTGCATAATCTCATAGTTACAGGAACATGTATAAGTCATGAAGAAAGCAATAGCAACATACTAAGCGATCAAGTGCTAGGCTAACGGAATGGGTCATGTCAATCAGATCATTCTCCTAATGATGTGATCCCGTTAATCAAATGACAACTCATGTCTATGGTTAGGAAACATAACCATCTTTGATTAACGAGCTAGTCAAGTAGAGGCATACTAGTGACACTCTGTTTGTCTATATATTCACACATGTATTATGTTTCCGGTTAATACAATTCTAGCATGAATAATAAACATTTATCATGAAATAAGGAAATAAATAATAACTTTATTATTGCCTCTAGGGCATATTTCCTTCAAGGGCCACGGGGCTCGGGTTAGGCCTCCACATCGGAAGCGAGTACGGGCGAAGCGGAGCCAGTTGGTGCTCCAGGAACTCCCTCAGCAACGACGCACCGGTTAGCCTCGCCGTCGCCGCCTCGTCCGGCTTCAGATCTGCATCCATTCTCTCCAGCACCAGCTTCGCGCGAGGACCCCAAAGCTTCGCTCGGGACCAGTCGTCGGTACTCTCGGCGGGCTCCGTGGGCAGGATCAGCAGAGGGTGGATCCGCCCGGCAACCACCAAGACCCACTTGCTCCTGAAGCCCTCAATCTGCTTCCCAGTGTTTGAAATGGCAATGGCTCTGCCGTATGCGACGAAGCTCGCGCACGCGGAGACGGGACCACGGGAGAATCGAAGGAAGAAGTAGTGACGCAGCAAGGCCACCGAGGGCTTCACCCCAACATGGGCCTCACAATAGTAGGCGAAGATTGCCAGAAGAAGGACGGAGTTGGGATGAAGGTGCAGAGCGTGAATGTTGTAATGGCGAAGGACGGAGCGGAAGAACTCAGAGAAGGGAGGCGCCAGACCAGCAATAATGGCACCCGCGAAGAACGGGTAGAAGGTACTCCCCCGACCCTCAGGGGCGGAGGAGCCGGCCTTGAACACCGCCGTTCCGCTGACGCCCTGCGTCTCCACCAGCCGGCGTGATCGAGGCAAGGCTAGCCGACACATTCGGCGGGTCCAAGGCAGAGAGTACCAGGCTCGGCGGGTTTGACGAGGAACCATGACTGGCTAGGGCACGAAGGCGGAGTGGATCTGAAGGTCTTTGAAGCAGGAAGGAGAGGCGCAAGAAAGGGGATCTGAGCAGCAACTTGAGAAAGTAAAGGAGGCAAGGAAGATGTCGCTCTATTATCAACCCGCGCGGTTGCAGAGGCGCCCACGTCCAATCAACCGCCACGCGGCGCCCAAGGCCGCAGGCTGTTAGGGCCCGCGACACTTCGCACTTGCCCTTTCGCCTCTCTGCTCGGCCATGTTCGAGCGCGTCGTGGGCCCGGGGGCTACTGTCGGCGTTACAGGAGCAGGGGTCCCAGACTTGCACACTGCGGCCTTGGCGTGGCTCAAAGGAGGCCTAGGACAGCCCATCTTCATCTACACAAGCTCAAGACCTCGCGAGGGGCCAAGCCTCATGAGGCGGGCGACCAAGAGCTTCCTCGGTAGCGGCCTCGTCAGGCTAGCTCATGAGGAGGCGGAGAGTTCAAGGCAGGGTACCTCGCGAGGTGCCCATGACGTAAGCCATGATGACCAAGGGCGCCAGTCGGGCGCCAGCCGCGCAGCGTCCTCCTTTCCTCTTTGGTGCAAAGGGAGCAAGCGCAGGCAAGAGCATCAAGCAAAGGCATCTGTTTCGGTGCAACAAGACCAAGACCAGCCCCAACGGCTGGAATGCAGTCATCGTGGAGCCCAAGCAGGCGTCATCACCAGAGCCTTTGGCAGGCGAGGACCAACTTTAGTCAGGATAAGTGTACCAATTGTTCCCCTTCAAAATGGCCAATTGTTGGCGCCCTTCCCGCTCAATATTTGGGAAGAGGCCCAGGGCCTTCGTCTATATAAGTAGAGCTAGACACCATAGTAGGGGGACGATCGGAGAGAGTGGGAAGCACCCGAAGAGAGAGAGAGAGAGACCCGATCCTCAAGCTAGAGCGAAGGGATACCACTTAGCAGTTCATCACACCCACCAAGAACAGACCCTCGCGAGGCTGTTCTTCCCTGTACTGTTCCTCATCAGCCCAAGAGGCAATCCACACACCACACCTTTGGAGTAGGATATTACACCACGATGGTTGCACGAACCAGTATAAATCTTGCGTCTCTTGTGCTGTTCTTGTTAGTAGTTTAGGTCCTGCGACTTGGCGAGGTGCGAGACGGTGGAGGGTTGGATCTCCGCGCACCCCTGCAGTTCGAACCTTAAGGGTCCGCGGAACCCGAAATCCGGCTGGGCCATTGTGGATCGTTTGACCAAAGTAGCTCACTTCATCCCGGTGAAAACAACTTATACAAGTGCCAAGTTGGCCAAGATATATATGACCAGGATCGTATGTTTGCACGGAGTTACGAGGAGCATCGACGATAGAGGAACACAATTTACTTCAAAGTTTTGGCATCAACTACACCAGACTTTGTGTACCAGATTGGAATTTAGTACCACGTTCCACCCACAGACGGATGGACAGACAGAGAGAGTTAACCAGATTCTGGAAGATATGTTAAGAGCCTGTGCGCTAGATTATGGATCTAGTTGGGATGACAATTTACCATCCGCAGAATTCTCATATAACAACAGCTACCAAGCCAGTTTGAAGATGGCACCGTTCGAAGCTCTGTATGGACGCAGATGTAGAACACCATTGATGTGGGATGAGGTTGGAGACCGTCAGTTGTTCGGACCATATTTGATCAAAGAGTCCGAAGAGAAGGTTAAATTGATCAGAGACAGACTAAAGATCGCTCAGTCTAGAGAGAAGAGTTACGCAGATTCAAAACGCAAGGAAGTAACCTATGAAATTGGAGACAGAGCCTATCTGTGAGTATCACCCCTGAGGGGAGTGAAACATTTTGGATTAAAGGGAAAGTTAACCCCAAGATTTGTAGGACCGTATCGTGTTTTCGAACGGATGGGAGAAGTTGCCTACAAGCTGGAGTTACCTGAAGGATTGTCAGGAGTTCACGATGTGTTTCACGTATCACAGCTGAAGAAGTGCCACTGAGATGGCCGATATACCGTTAAAGGATACAATTGCCCTAGAGGCGTCTGATTGGATAGTAATTTGACTTATGAGGAGAAGCCAGTAAATATTCTTGATTTCGACAGCCGAGTCACCCGCAGCAAAGTTATCAAGTTTTGCAAAGTTCAATGGAGCCACCATACAGAGGAGGAAGCCAACTGGGAACGAGAAGATGATATTCACAAGGACCATCCGCACCTATTTTCTAGCCAACCCGAATCTCGAGGGCGAGATTCATCTTAAGGGGGGTAGGTTTGTAACATCCCAAATTTTCAATTTGGCATGTTATACATAGGTCATCCATGCATATCATATTTTAGTGCATTCCGTTTACCATCCTCGAAATCTTAAGCAACTCAAGGACCCTCGGAGAGAGTTGGAGATTTTCCGATTTTCATATTTGAATTTTATCAAATAATGAAGACGAGGATTTTGGATTTTATTATTGTTCTCTCCGGAAAAATATTTCATGTTTAATAATAAATGAGAGGAGATAATATGACTTCTCCAAAAATAATTGAAATATCGGAGGAAAAATGTTAAAATCATTATTTGGATTTTATTTTATTTATTTGGAATTTTATTTGCCTAGAGAAAAATTTGCATATATTTAAAAATTACATTTTAGAGGCCAAGAAAAGTTCATCCTGTCCTAAATATTTTATTTAGGCAAAGAAAACTTGTTTTGGCATTTTAGATTTTTATTTATTTTTCTAGGATTTTATAAGTTTAGTGAAACGCGTTTAAAAAAATGAATCATACTGATCGGGCCAAAGGCTCACTGAGCAGCCGGCCCAGCCACCACCGCCAAGATCCGGACTAGAGTCCGAGCCGGACTCCTCCTCCCCGCCGCCTGGCCCCCCCCTCCACGCCACCCCCCCCCCCCCTCTACATCGCGCCGCCCCCCCTCTCTAGCCACCACCGCCGCCCACCCGGGACCCGAGCCGAGCCTCGAGCCGAGCCCGCCGCCGCCTCCGCGCCGCCCGCCCCCTCGCCGAGCCACCGCCCCTAGCCGCCATCACCGCCCCTCGCCGGACCCTGCCGGAGCCGCCCGCCCCGCCAGACGACCTCGCCGGAGGTAGCCCTCGTCGCCGGTTTTTTTAAAGAACCCTTCGGGTTTTTTAGAAAAACCCTAGCCCGTTTTTTTATATAGATCAGTTTTATTTCTCCGATTTATTTATTTTGCGAGCGTTCGCTCGTTTTCGTTTTTACGAACACGTTCGTCGTTTAGTTTCTGCTAACGAACGTTCGTTCGTTTAGCCGTTCGTCGTTTTCTTTTATCGTATTTATTCCGCGATTATTCCGATCGCGATTTCTGATCTGATGTTCGAATTAGGATAACTTTTCGCTCGTTTATCGGAATCAGGCGATTCAAGCGCCTGGAGTTTCATCTCGAAACCCTCTTTCCGAATAGCCAACTTAAACCAGTTTTTCCTTTGTAAAATTTGACCCTAGTTCAGATTAGTAAACGGATCTTGTTTCTCTCGCCGTTTGAATTTCGTTGCTCCGTTTGGTTTGATTCTTTTCGCAAACCGGAGTTCTTAAGTTGAACTCTCCGGTCAATCTGTTTCAGTTGAAGTTTCGTTTGCGCATCTTTGCTTGTTGCTTATGTATGTATTGTTTGCTTGCGATAGAATTCCCGGGGTGCGAAGCGTGTTACTACGAGTCTCTAGGATTCATGGATCGTCAGCAAGGCAAGTAACACTTGATCATACTCTTTTCATACCCAGTTTTTATGGATTCGTTCAACCTTCAAACATTGCATGGTTAGGATGTCATTAAATTGTGGGTTGGGAAGTAGATGATGAGGTAGGAACCTATTGCCCTGTTACTATCAAACCCTTGGGAGTTACTTCTACGTATTGCTTATATTGCTATGCTATGCTCGTAGACGTGGTTGGGTTTGAGAGTTATTCATGACAGATGTGAGATTGTTAATTAATGGTTAACTTAAGGTGGCAACTTAAATACACATCTGGGTGGATTGAGGCACCTGGGAACCCAGTGTTGTCTGTTTTTTTTTTTTGGAAATCCCGGGGTACCCGTGTGATCTTCCTATGGACCGCCACCCAGGCTCAAAGGGAACTGAGATTATTCATGCTAGAAACTTCCGTGTGCAGCCACAAGCTATTATGGGCTCTAGCATAGTTGAGTAAGTTGCGTGAAGCTCTCGAAGAGGTAGATCAACAGGTAGTGGGTTTTATAGGTTTGGTATGATCTATCCGGAGTAGAGAGTTAATGTTTACGAAAGATCGTGTCTCGGTCATCCGCTTCTCAAACACCATGTAGTGCGAGAAATCAATGGAGGCGATCGAGTCTTGTGGGGAAAAGTCATAAACCTCTGCAGAGTGTACAATCTAATCATGGTTAGCCGTGTCCCGGTTATGGACAATTACGAGTATCTAGTACTTGAGTATTCACATGTATCTCATCACTCTAAATTAATACTGTTGGGTTGTTAATTACTTTAATTGGGATTGAGTTGGGGTTATACCTTCTCAATGATGTTTCAACCACCATGATAGTTAAAGTAAAACTTATTCCTTTGATGTAGGGAAAAATTGGCTTTTTGCAAAAAGCAGAATCGTGAGAGCTTTCCACCAGCCAAACATGCATGTAGTGTTATCATTATTCCGTTGTTGCTCTATTATGTTATATTGCCAGCATATTCCATGTGCTGACCCGTTTTCGGGCTGCAACGTATTATGTTGCAGACTTTTCAGACGAGGAGTAAGGTTCGATAGGTCGTTGCCGTGCACTTTCGATTATGCCGTTGGAGTTGATGGACTCACTTTATCTTCCAAGCCTTCATTTGTTATCGCATTAAATGGCCTTAAACCATATTATTGTAATAAGTTCTCTTTTGAGATATTCGATGTAATAAGTGTGTGATTGCTACTCTGTTATAAATCCTTCGAGTACTGTGTGTGTCAGCATTACCGATCCAGGGATGACACGGAAGCACATAGACTTGACCATCTGAGGTCGGGTCGCTACCAGATGGTATCAGAGCACACGCTGAGTGTAGGACACGAACACTAAGATAAAACCATAGGTCACTCCTCTCTACTCATTTCTGACCCCTCTCCATTTTTCCACTCTTTAGGATGACGGAGATGAAGTACAAGTTTGCACAACCGGATGAAGACACACCTTTTGGACGCCCACTTGAAGGAAGTCACCGTGCACTGAATATTGGAATACCAAGCTTCACCGGACGTACATAACGCCACCTTACCGTAAGAAGAATGCTTGGAAGATTCAAGCTCTAGTTCCGGAAGGACGTTTGCGCCAAGCACGGAGCCCATATTGTGTGTTTTCAATGCACCAACATGGAGTTTGGGAAAGAGTATGGCAGCTCACATTACCATGGGACGCATTGGAGAAGTCTACAATAAGGAGCTTCAAGACACGATATACCAAATATGTGGGCGCCGAGACGAGCAATGGGAAGTAATCAGCACCAAGAAGGATAGATCCATTGCAGCTTACATCCAGGAGCTAAACCAGCACATTCGACGTCAAGAGAACCAGATGTGCGCAGACATGATGGATTTGAAGAAGGCGAAAACTAGGATCATCGAGCTGGAGGAAGAACTCAAGTCTACATGCGATGGATATGAGGAAGAAATCAAGACCCTACTGGAGAAGAATGATGACCTAGTCAAGAAGATCGGAGTCTTCATGGGAGGAACAGCACCGAAAGAAGAGGAGCAAGAAGAGGAAGAAGGTCCCACTTGTCCGGACAACTACATCATCATCGACGACACCGACTCAGATCCAAGTGATGATGATTATGAAGATGAAGCTGGAGCAGACATCATGGAGTCTTCCACCGATCAAAATTTTTAGATGACCACCATATAATAGTAGTATTTTCCCCCATGTAACTAGTAGTAGTTGAGCACTTATGCGATAGTCCTAGACCGTTTTGTATGCCCTTGCTTGATTGAATGAATATATGTGTGTTTGCCTCATGTGCATATGGGTAGTGTTTTCTCTAGACCTCTTTCTATTCTAATCTCTTCCATCTAAACCTTCAGATGCCTCCGAGACGAGACCCCGGTTTTGTTTTCCCACCGGAGCTCACCCAGTTGATCCAACAGCAGAATGCCTTGATGCAATTGCTAGTTCAGAACTAGGGCAATGCCAACAACAACAACAACAACAACAACAACAACCCGCCACCAGTGGACAATTTAGCCCATTTTCTGAGGTTACAACTGCCGGTGTTTTCCAGTAGCACCGAGCCAATAGTTGCTGATGATTGGCTACGCCGTATTGGAAGGGAGTTAACCACCACAGGATGCACGGATGCTGAAAGAGTGCGCTTTGCCGCACATCAATTGGATGGACCAGCAGCCGCATGGTGGGAGAATTACACGGCTACTTTTCCTATAGCCAATGTCACTTGGGACCAGGTTCAACAAGTTTTTCGCAGACGGCCCATGTTTCAACCGGAGCCATGCGAGATAAAGAAGCGTGAGTTTCGCAACCGCTAGGGGAACCGTCTTGTGGCCCAAAGACGTGGATGAGTTTAGCAAGTTATCACGCTATGCCCACGATGATGTGGCCACAGGATGCCGCGAAGCAAGAGAAGTTTATGGAAGGGCTGAATGATGAGATGAGTATGCAGTTGATGGTGGCAACTTTCAACAACTACCAGGAGTTGGTAGATAAGGCTCTACTGATTGAAGGAAAGCAGCAGCAAATTGAGAATCGTAAGAGGAAGTATGGACAAGGGATGTATAACTCAGGAGCTCACGAGAAGCCTCGTTTAACCCCGAACTCGGCAGGACTTGTTCATAACCATGGAGGACATAACCATACTGGAGGAGGATCGCATAATCAAACTGGTGTGAAGAATGGGAATGGGGCCAACAATAATCAGAATCGCTCTAACCCAGCTACACCCGCCAAGAGGAACTTAAGCCAAGTTATTTTCTTTAAGTGCGGGAAGACACGGCACTATGCCAATGACTGCCCTGAAGGAAAGAATGGAAACGAAAATCGGGTTACTGGAAGAAGCCCAATCCATTCAACAAAGGACAAGTGAACCACGTTAACGTGGAGGAAGTTGAAGAGCAGCCGGACGCGATAATAGGTAAGTTTTTGGTTCAGTCATTTACCGCTATTGTTTTTTTCGATACAGGTGCATCACATTCATACATATCAAGGGGATTTGTGGATAAGTATAAGTTACCGACCCAAACCCTTAGGACCCCTCTTTTAGTGAGCTCGCCTGGAGCAGAGTACATGGCAAGCAGATGGTGCACCCAGATACCCCTAATCATTGGCACGCATGTTTTTCCGTCTGACCTAATTATCTTGGAGTCGCAAGGATTGGATGTGATATTAGGTATGGACTGGATGTCAAAGTATGGAGGAAGTATTGACTGTGCTAGCAAATCAATTTATCTTACCACCCCAGAGGGAAAAAGGATTAAGTATGTATCTAGGCATGTGCCTCGGAGGAGCCAAGTGAATGCCCTCACGGGAGTTGTACAGGAGGAAGTACCTGTAGTAAAGGATTATCCAGATGTTTTTCCAGAGGAGTTACCAGGCATGCCACCGGATCGAGACATCGAGTTTCTGATAGAACTAATGCCAGGTACAGGGCCAATATCAAAGAGACCCTACCGGATGCCCGCAAATGATCTGGAGGAAATTAAGAAGCAGATAAAGGAGCTATTGGAGAAAGGTTACATTCGTAGAAGTTCATCACCTTGGGGAGCCCCGGTACTTTTGGTTGAGAAGAAAGATAAATCCCTAAGGATGGTTGTTGATTACCGAGCTCACGAATGATGTAACGATAAAGAACAAGTATCCCTTACCGATGATTAATGATCTGTTTGATCAGTTGCAAGGAGCTAAGGTGTTTTCGAAGATTGATCTACGATCAGGATACCATCAGTTGAAGATCTGAGAGAAGGATATACCAAAGAGAGCATTCACCACACGGTATGGATTATATGAGTATACGGTCATGTCATTTGGACTGACTAACGCCCCTGCCTATTTCATGAGTATGATGAATAAAGTGTTCATGGAGTATTTGGACAAGTTTGTTGTGGTGTTTATTGATGATATTATGGTTTACTCGAAGAACGAAGAGGAGCATGCGTAACACCTACGTTTGGTTCTCGAGAAACAGGGGAACACCAGTTATACGCCAAATTCAGCAAGTGCGAGTTTTGGTTGAAGGAAGTTGGATTTCTGGGGCATGTTTTATCAGGATAGGGTATAGCAGTAGATCCCAGTAAAATTCAGTTAGTCACTGAATGGTTGGCACCCACTTCAGCCAGCGAGATTCGCAGTTTCCTTGGACTGGCAGGATATTACCGGAGATTCATTGAGAATTTTTCCAAGATTGCTAAGCCAATGACATAATTTCTAAAGAAGGAAACTAAGTTCAAATGGACAGAGGATTGCGAGACAAGCTTTCAAGAGTTGAAGAAACGGTTGACTACAGCCCTAGTGCTGACCGTGCCAGATATACATAAGGAGTTTCAAGTGTATTGTGACGCCTCTTGCTTGGGACTTGGATGTGTTCTTATGCAGGACGGAAAAGTTGTTTCGTATGCCTCATGACAACTGAAGCCACATGAGTTGAACTATGCCACGCATGATTTGGAGCTAGCAGCTGTAGTGCATGCGTTAAAAACCTGGAGACATTATCTCATGGGAAACCGTTGTGATGTGTACACGGATCATAAAAGTTTGAAGTACATTTTCACACAGAAGGAGTTGAACCTCAGACAGAGGAGATGGCTGGAGCTTATAAAGGATTACGATATGAAGCTACACTATCATCCAGGAAAGGCCAACGTCGTAGCAGACGCTTTGAGTCGAAAGAGTTATTGTGACACTCCAAAAATTTTCCTTTGGTTTTCTTCAAAATTTGTTGGATTTGAAGGAGGTCTCCAAAACCCTTCCAAAAATCTCTCTCAAAGCTTTTCCCTTTAGCAAATATGTTATTTTTGCATCTCCTTCAACTCTAGTGTTTGGTTCTAAATTTTCTTCTGATTTCCCTATTCTCAAAATTTCAAGGAGAATCTTTGGAATTTATTTTATTTCAAAAGAAACTCGAGGAGTTTGTCATCCTCTCCCATAGTTGAAATCATTCATGATTCTTCCATGCACCACATGGTAAAAACCTTCCCAAAAATCTCTCCTTCCACTTTGGTACAACTCAAACATTCAGTCAAAACTAGTTAAATCCATTTTTGGACTTTATTCCAATTATTTCTTCTCCCAAAATAATTATGTCTTTTCTTTTGAGCCTAAGTGATTTGCAAAGCAAGTACCCTAATGCTCTTGATTTTTGACCTCAAACCAACTCCCTTGGATAGTCCTTGGTACCCACAACCCGTAACCATCTTGATCCACTCTTCTTCTTTTCAAATATTTCAAATTTCACTCATCGCAAGTTTGGACCAGATTTGCCAAATTTGGTGAAATTCATATCTACACTTCTCCAAAAATTCCACAAAAATTCAGGCAACCTCTAGTTGCAATGAGAGACCACTCCACCAAAAATCAGCTCAAGGAAATATCCCTGGATACCAGAATCATTTTGTCGAACACCTTGCATGCACTGTTTTGTTCATATTCAGAAAATTCAGAAAGTTCAGTGTCGATCTCCACAAGAATTAACCACGAGTCCACAGTGCCTTGGCACGTTGCTCGCAGCCTAGCCTGCTTGTCCGAAGCTCCACACGCACACTTGGCACCTTCCTGGCGTCGGTGGCGCCCTGGCCCGCCTGCGCCTGCGTGCTTTGCGGCGGTTGCACCACCGTAACGGCGACAGGAGGCAAAACTGCGGCGCAACGCCGTTCGGCACGCATGCGGCACCGTCGCCGTGGCTTCGCAAACGCAGAGCGCGCTCTCTGCTGCCGACGGGCCGTGCGGCCGTTCCGTCGAGGGCAAGCCGTAAACCTTCCTCCCGTGCTGAGCTGGACCCTAAAATGACACCACTAATCCTCCTAGGCGATGCTCAAGCTCCTAATCCTCCCGTGCAACCACAGCGCCGCCGTAATCACCTCGCCGGAGAACCCCGTTCTCGGCAACCGCCTCGGGGCGGCTATATATAGCCCCCCCGAGCTTGCTCTCGCCTCCGCACGACTCCACCACCTCACGAGACCCCGCCTAGCCACTGGAGGGGCCTCGAGGAGCCTTTCTTCCTCGAATCCGGCCACTTCCGTCTGCCTCGGGCTCCGGCATCGTTCTCTCCGGTGAGAACTCCTCCGCCCGCTTCTGCTTTGTAGTAGCCTTGTACCACCTCTAGTAAGATAGCCCCCACCTCAATTTTGGCCCCGCAGCTCTCTTCGGCGAGATCCACGACCGTCCGAACCGCCGTCCGCCGGAGCAAGCGTCGCCGTCGACGTGGTACTCACCGGCGATCACTTCCTCCTCCCATGGATGCGGAAGGACGTGCTGATCACGAACGTACCGTCCGATCTCTCTACCTCGCCGTGGATCGCCGCCGGCGACCACCGCACCCCTCGGGCACCGTCGCGCCCTGTTTCCCTCTTTCAAATTTTTAAACCTGACAGGTGGAGCCCGCCTATCAGCCTCTCAGTTGTTTCTTTTAAACGAAACGTTATCTGGACTCTTCCGCAGAACCCCCTAGAAACTTTCTGTTTCATTACAGATGGGTCCTTGGGTTAAAACCCTCATAACTTTTTAACAGAAAGGAATTTTTGAGTGATTCTTTTTCTGTCCTCTTAAAATTTTTGTCTAGTTTTTTATCATATTTATTTGAAAAATATTTGGACCAACTTTCTGTACTCCACGGTATTTACGTTAGCGCGTGTATTTTTGTTTACCATAGATACCGAAGGAGGTGACGGAACCGCGAACTTCGCCGAGCTAGACCCCGACTACTCTGAACCAGGCAAGCAAAGTTTGAACTTTTGATATGATGAGTGTCTGAGCATGTTTGTATTAATTTTGTATCATGGCACGTTCATGAGCATTTTTGATGATAGTTTATCTCGTGAGCATTGAGGAAAATGAGCTCGGTAAATCCGTGAGTTGTTGGAAACTTGTTGCATGGCCATGAGTTGGCATGAGTATGGGTAAGATGGCAGTTGACCCTGTGTCAACATAAATCGGTCAGTTTCCCGTCCGTCTTCCTTTCCGTACTACCACCTGTTTCCCGCGAGGGATACGGCTTAGTAGGTTGCAAACCACTTCCTCGTACACACCAAATTGAGAGGCCGGGATGAAGGTTCCATGGTCCTGGATTAAAGCCTTTCATCCGGTCAGGGGGCATGGGTGTTTCCGGTTGGGACCGAGAGGGGGGCACCCCTTAGAGCGCGTGTATATAAATTTGATCCCATGCCATTCGAGATTGTGATCTCCACGCCTCAAAGTTTTTCTTAAACGCTGTCTAGGGTGATTCCTGGCAGCGTGAGGTGTGATGGGTGTGTACTAGCTAGTTGTGTTTCCTCTGAAATACCGTAAACGGAACTAGTCCTTCGTGACTCACGGAATCCGTTGGCTGTGGACAAATTTTGGTACAAACACTGCAGAGTCAAAAATCTTGAATTCATCTTATCCATGTCCAAGTTAACTATATATAATCATCACAAGAGTCAGTTTTGGTGACAGATAATCCGGTGAATCACATGAGTACTAAGTCCGGTTAAATGTTTATTCCTGTGGATGGACTAACCCGTTTATATTCCTGTGTTGAATATGTATTATGAGTGCTATTTCTTGTGATGTAAGCCCTTTCTGTGATGTCGCACAGACGTCCGACTGCGGCATTGCTGTTATTTATTCTCATTATAAGCCCTTTCTGTGATGTCGCTCAGACGTCCGACTGCGGCATTGCTGTTGTTTATTCTCATTATAAGCCCTTTACGTGATGTTGCTCGACGTCCATCGCGGCATTGCTGTTATTTATTCTCATTATAAGCCCTTTCTGTGATGTCGCTCAGACGTCCGACTGCGGCATTGCTGTTATTTATTCTCAATATAAGCCCTTTCTGTCATGTCGCTCAGACGTCCGACTGCGGCATTGCTGTTATTTATTCTCATTATAAGCCCTTTCTGTGATGTCGCTCAGACGTCCGACTGCGGCATTGCTGTTTTTTATTCTCATTATAAGCCCTTTCTGCGATGTCGCTCACACGTCTGACTGCGGCATTGTTGTTATTTATTTTCATTATGAGCCCTTTCTGCGATGTCGCTCAGACGTCCGACTGCGGCATGCATGTATTGTTATTTCAATATAAGCCCTTTATGAGGTGTCGCTCAGACGCCCGACTGTGGCATGTTTTGCTTATTTATTCACCCCTTCGAGGCCTCGCTTCAGACACCCGATGGGTTTTGAGTATATCCTTCTTCGGGTTTTCGAGCGGACTACCGCCGATTCCCTTCTATTTTTTTATTTTGTTATACTGATTGAGCATTGTAAAAAAAATCATGACTCATTCCTGCATTCATTTGTTATATCTTTTGTCCGAACAGTCTTGCGAGTACTTTCAAAGTACTCATCTGGCTTGTTGATTTTGCCAGATGGTGACGAAGGCGATCTCATGGATGAAGAATTCGATAGCGAGTCCGACGCCTAGAGGAATCCCAGTCAGTCTCGTGCGACCCCTGGATTAGTCATCGTGATATATCCGCTTCCGCTACCCAAATAAATTCATCGAGCCTCACCTCGACGCCGATGAGCCGCCAAATCTTGAGACTTATTAACCACCCGTTGTGTTATTCCACCAACCACTCATATCTCGAGTCAAGAGTATTTCCACCCCACCCCTTTGAGTCATATCCGCCACTATGTATAATTATCGGCATGTTTGTAATAATTGGTTGGGCATCTTCAGTCCGACCCCTGTAATATTGTAATGCTACTGGTGTCGGTGTAGTAGAGTAGGGGTACCCTAGTATCCCGAACTCGTGCACGGGCAGCTGCAGCACCCCGTGGCAGGGCTGGCCTGGTGACCGCCAAGGTCCTCAGCGGCTCCTTCGGAGCCATTCAAGAACAAGGTATTCAAGGCCCCCCGGCAAGAGGAGCTTGCCGGGAGGGCCACTCAAGGCACGAAGGAAACAAGACCCCGGCAAGAGGAGCTTGCCGGGAAGGCTTGGTGAGCGACAAGCTCCCAAGCGCGACAAGGATTCAGCCACGGCAAGGTGCTTACCGCGGCAGGCAATCTCTCTTCATCTCCGCTCCAGCTCATCCGCCAACGTGTCGCCATGGGGATATTCCGAACGCAGCGTGTCGAAGGCTGCAGCCAGTGAGGAGCAGCGATAAGCAGCGGCCCGACAAGATACCGTCATGGCAAACGGCGCGGCGCGCCAGCGGTCCACATTTGCCTTTGTTGAGCGAGGTGGACGGGCATTTATGGATCTTGTCCCTTGCCGTCAGAGTTAGGTATAGTTCACTGTACACTATACAAAGCGGTGTACCAACCATTGTTTTTCCTGTTTTACCCTTGTCTACTTGCCACCTGTGGTGACCCCTTGAGCCTATAAAAGGAGGCCCAAGGGCAACGTAGAAAGGGTTCGGCTCCGGTTGAGTTCATTCGACTCATTCGAGACCATACTCACTCAGGCTAGGTTTTGTAGCTCTCATTGCTCCCTAGCAAGAACACAATACAATCAACCAAGCAGCAGTAGGAGTATTATCTCTCCGGAGAGCTCCGAAGCTGGGTAAATCTGCTCGTGTGCATCGCCTCGATCCGCTCTTTGTGCATTCTCCGCCCCCATCGAACCACAAGGGACTCGGTCCCATAGGTGTTCGCGGGTCACGATCAGCTTCCCCGACAACTGGCTTATTGTATCAAAGTTTTGTCAACCGGTATGAAGGATTTTCCTCATATTGGACTTCATTGGTCGGTTGTTCAATAAATATTTTTATTGAAAAACCGGTCGTGACAAGCTTGGTACCAGAGCCAGGCTGATCAGAGGAAGCCACTACGATGCGATCGCTAATCGGTTATTAGCATAATAGAGCTATTTATTATTTTTACAAATGTAGTCAATTTCGACAACAAGATAAATTTATGATTTGACTTCTCGTGATTTTTGCCTACTTTTGTAGATGGCCAACAATCGATCGCGAGTCGGAGATGTTCACCAACATGCCCAATGGGTTTGTCAAGCTTCTCTCCTTCATCGTCCAAGTCGCGATGGGGCGGATGTGCGCCAGCCTTTCTCTCTCTCTCAGCACAAGGTCAATGACCGTCTAACCATGCACCAAGCCGCAGTGGAATTCAAGAGAGGACGAGTTGAGCGTTACCGGTTCGTGGGGAGAGCCATGCCCATAGAGAAGCACGCGCTACAGATGGCAGTCCGTGAGGCGATAGCCCGTCTCAGGGAAATCCTGCCTTCGATGAAGACTCGTCGCTACCACTACCTGCCATGTCACGTGCCATACACCTGCCACTACGCGTTCTCTTGCCCCAGAGGAGAACGGGATGAAGCTTTTGAGATGCTCATCAAGTATCTTCGGGCTTTGGAGGCAGCCTTCGACAACCTGGTGGACGACTTTCTAGCTGCCCACATGGACTCAGTCCATGGCTGTACCGCCAACATGAGGGAGGTCCTGCGTGCTGCACCACCACTGACTTTCGTCTCGTCATCAGCATCGTTCGCTCCTACTGCTCGCACCGCTACTCGTCGCCTGCCTACCACGGAGGAATTCAACCACGTCATTGCACCTACTCCGGCCTGCTACGCACCACCCTCGTGCCCGCTCAGATTCGAGTTGTCCCAAGACAGGCACCTGCTCCACCAACTCCGCGCAACACCTCTCGTCTGGAGCCTATCTCTGAGGAGGAGGTTGAGTCCCCAGCCTCTCTATGCCTCACCCTTGGCAGGCCAAGGGAAATCCTTACCATCTCCGATTAAGTGCGCTTAGCCGCCATGCGATGTATCGACTGGTGCGATATGTTTATATGTAAATAGGCTGTGAGAAGTAGTTTGTTTGCGCACCATGTAGGATATGGAGAAGTGCACTAGACTAAATAACATGTCAGGATTTATGTACGCATATCCTGAGTGATGTATTGTATAATTACTGCTGGCGTGTAAGATATGTAATGAACAGTCCTTCTCCGTGCGCAAACGTATTTTTGTCTTGAAAAATCTTGGAGCATTTGCAACTTTTTGCATCTTCTTGAATTTATTGATTTTTGCAGCTCAATTCCTTTTCTTATGAGTGTTTCAACATATATCCCCAGAGTGAACTATGTCTCGTCCTTGGACGCGCTACATGCCAACTCCGACAGATAAAAATTATGGCACACCCCAAGGAAACAATTACACACAGGGACAGACAAGTAAGCAGTACATTGAAACGACACTTTCCCAAATGTGCCGTCTTTATGAACAAAGTCAGCAGCAACATCAGGAAATACGAACCAAGTCATCAATATGGGAAATCACCGCGGACCGTATCAGCAGCAATCCAAGTTATGCGAGCTATGTAAGACGCGTCCCCAAACATTTTCTCACACTGACAAACCTCTGGAAGCCGAGGACTGGCTTCGAGACATGGAGAGAAAATTAATTATCGCCCAGTGTTCAAACATTGAGAAAGTGCTTTATGCTCCGCACTATCTCACTGGAGCAGCCGCATCGTGGTGGGAAAATTTCCTGCACATGCACCCCAACGAAAATAATATATCATGGGAGGAATTTAAAGAAGGTTTTCGTGGGGCACATATTCCTAAGATTCTGATGAAGATCAGAAAGAGAGAATTTGATGACCTCAAGCAAAGGACAATGACAGTGTCAGAATACAACAGTCAGTTTACCCTGCTGTCTCGCTACGCCAACGAGGAGCGTATGTCATAAAACAAAAAGATGGAAAAATTCCTAGACGGTCTGACACCCGCGCTTAAATGTCAATTGGTCGTACACACATTTCCAGATTTTAAGACGCTGGTGGATAAGGCCATTACCTTGGAAAATGAGAGACGCAGCTTAGAAGATTTCCATAAGCGTAAGAGGGACCAGACTAAACACACCGCAACCACCGCATGACGACGGATGTTCGGAAGAACTGCCACCCAAACCCACGGCAAGCGTCTCACGCCCAATCAAGAATTTCCACGCAAGGGACAAGGAGTTCACATACCGCCCAAAGCGTTACCTGTTACGCTTGTGGAGAAGAAGGGCACTATGCCAAGCAGTGCCCCAAGCCAAGGAACTCGACCCCAAAGCCGAACAACGGAAGCAATAATTCGACACCAAAGCGCAACAATTTCAACCCAAATAACAACCATAGGAAGGGTCATCTAAACCACGTAACCAAAGAGGAAGCACAAAATGCCCCAGATATCGTACTCGGTACGTTTCCCGTCAACACAATACCTGCCATGGTTTTGTTTGATTCTGGAGCTTCTCACTCGTTCATTTCGAAAAGTTTTGCTTTGCAAAATAATTTTCGATGCTTCCCTTTGGGAAAATCTATGTCCGTCAAGTCCCCTGGAATTAAGCAAGTTCCCCAGAATTATTGACATGGTGTGGTTATCGAGTTTGAAGGGTTGAAGTTTCACGCAAATCTTATCGTATTGGAATATAAAGGTCTGGAGGTCATCTTAGGGATGGATTGGTTATCCACCAACAAAGGTTTTATTTACTGTTTAACCTGGACCGTAATTCTCACCAATCACCACGGGAGACCATAAAGGTTTCAGCCAAGGAAAGAAAAATATCCAGTGCAACCGAGATTGAACAAGGTGGATATTTCTGAATTGAGCAAAGTTCCAGTAGTGTGTGAATTTCCAGATGTATTCCCCGAAGAACTACCAGGCATGCCACCAGATCGAGAGATAGAATTCAGCATTGAGCTAACACCCGGAACCGCTCCCATATACAATAAACCATACCGAATGGCACCTTCCGAATTGGTGGAACTGAAGAAGCAAATAAAGGAACTTTTGGAAAAAGGGTACATACGAGCCAGTTCCTCACCTTGGGGTTCACCAATTTTATTCGCCAAAAAGAAGGATGGAACACTGAGGTTGTGCATAGACTATCGAGCGCTAAACATGGTCACAATCAAGAACAAATATCCGATGCCGCAAATAAATGATTTATTTGATCAACTCGCTAAGGCCAAGGTGTTCTCAAAGATTGACTTGAGATCGGGATATCATCAACTGAAGGTACGAACCGAGGATATTCCCAAGACCGCCTTCACCTCCAGATACGGATTGTACGAGTTCACCGTAATGCCATTCGGACTAACAAACGCCCCCGCATATTTTGTTCACCTCATGAACAAAGTATTCATGAAGTTTATGGATAAGTTTGTTGTGGTATTTATCGATGATATTCTGGTATACTCCAAAACACCGTAAGAACACGCTGAACATCTCCGAATTGTACTAGGAGAACTCAGAAACATCGATTGTACGCCAAATTCAGCAAGTGTGAATTTTGGCTAAAGAAAGTAGGTTTTCTGGGCCACGTACTAACTCAAGAAGGTATCGCCGTAGACCCGGAAAAAGTCAAGGCCGTACTTGGCTGGAAACCACCAGCCAGTATGACGGATGTACGAAGTTTCTTGGGAATGGCAGGATACTACCGAAGATTTATTGAAGGATTCTCCACCATAGCAAAGCCAATGACGCAACTACTCAAGAAAGACAGGAAGTTTGAATGGACGGAAACCTGCGAGAAAAGTTTCCAAGAACTAAAGAGGAAAGCGGCGACATCACCAAAGATTAATTGTGCGAGATATACACAAGAATTTTGAAGTATTTTGTGACGCATCTCGAAAGGGCCTCAAAAGTGCGTATTAATGCAAGAAGGCAAGGTTGTCGATATGTTTCCAGACAGCTTCGCAAGCATGAGGAAAATTACCCTACCCATGACCTGGAATTAGCAAAGAAGTGATACATGCACTCAAGGAATGGAGACACTTTCTACTTGGTAATCGTTGTGAAATATATACGGACCACAAAAGCCTCAAGTATATTTTCACACAACCAGAACTAAATTTACGGCAGCGAAGCTGGTTGGAATTAGTAAAGGATTATCATGTTGGGATCCACTACCACCCGGGCAAAGCAAATGTTGTAGCAGACGCTCTAAGTCGGAACCCCAGTCCACACAACGACAGCATGCCAGACTTAAGACCTGAATTTCAGCAGGAATTCGCAAGGCTCAACCTGATGGTGGTCACCGAAGGCAGTGTGTCAAACTTAGAAGTACAGCCTACCCTGATAGAGAAGGTTAAAGAGGCTCAACGTGGACACCCCAACATTGAAGGCATAAAGCGTAAGATGAAATTGGGCAAGGCCTCAAAATTCTGTATTGATGAGCAAGGAATATTGTGGTACGGGAATAGGCTCTGCGTACCAAATATCCATGACCTTAAACAACAAATCCTGGCTGAAAGCCACACCGCTCCATATTCAATCCATCCTGGAGGAACAAAAATGTACAAAGATCTTCAGGAAACATTTTGGTGGCATGGTATAAAAAGAGACATAGCCACGTTTATTGCATGTTGTGACTCTTGTCAACGCATCAAGGCCGAGCACCAGAAACCGGCCGGATTATTGCAACCAAATAAGATACCCAAGTGGAAATGGGACGAAATTGGAATGGATTTTATTGTTGGACTACCTCGGTCACGACACGGACATGATGCCACATGGGTAATCACAGATAGACTGACTAAAGTAGCTCACTTCATCCCCGTGAAGACAACACACACCACTCAGAAGCTTGCTAGGCTCTACCTCTCCCAGATCGTTTGCCTACATGGAGTCCCAAAGAAAATAATCTTTGACAGAGGCACTCAATTGCCTCCGGTTATGGGATCACTTAGAACAAGCTCTGGGAACTCAGCTGGCATTCAGTACCGCATACCATCCCCAGACAGATGGGAAGACTGAGCGAGTAAATCAAATTCTAGAAGATATGCTGAGAGCATGTGTCCTCACCTATGGGACCAGTTGGGAGGAGAGCTTACCATACGCAGAATTCGCATATAACAACAGCTATCAGTCCAGCCTGCAAATGGCACCATTTGAAGCTCTGTACGGACGAAGATGTCGTACCCCACTAAATTGGTTGGAAACCGGAGACAGTCATATCTTCGGCCCAGACCTGCTCAAGGAGGATGAGGATAAAGTCAAGGTAATTAAGGACTGGCTCAAGACAGCCCAAAGTCGACAAAAGAGTTATTACAATCAGAAGCATCGTGGAGTCCATTTTGAACCCGGTGAATTTGTGTACCTACGAGTATCACCCATGAGAGGCCTGCACCGATTCAAGATTAAAGGAAAACTAGCACCGAGATTCATCGGGCCTTTACGCATAGTAGCACGAAGAGGCACGGTGGCCTACCAACTAGACTTACCCAAGAATTATCCGACATCCACGACGTATTCCACGTCTCCCAATTGAGGAAGTGCGTAAGCAACCCAGAGAAACAAGTACCCCATAAACATTGACGTGCAACCAGATCTTACATAGCCGGAGCATCCGATAAAAATCTTGGAAGAGTCAGAAAGGAGAACCCGACAGAAAACCACCAAGTTCTTCAAAGTTCAGTGGAGCAACCACACCGAAAGTGAAGCCACTTGGGAAAGAGAGGATTTCCTTCGAACAGAGCACCCACAATTATTTGAAAATCAACTGGAATCTCGGGGACGAGATTTTTCCTAAGAGGGTAGGTGTTGTGACACTCCAAAATTTTTCCTTTGGTTTTCTTAAAAATTTGTTGGATTTGAAGGAGGTCTCCAAAACCCTTCCAAAAATATCTCTCAAAGCTTTTCCCTTTAGCAAATATGTTATTTTTGCATCTCCTTCAACTCTAGTGTTTGGTTCTAAATTTTCTTCTGATTTCCCTCTTCTCAAAATTTCAAGGAGAATCTTTGGAATTTATTTTATTTCAAAAAGAAACTCGAGGAGTTTGTCATCCTCTCCCATAGTTGAAATCATTCATGATTCTTCCATGCACCACATGGTAAAAACCTTCCCAAAAATCTCTCCTTCCACTTTGGTACAACTCAAACATTCTGTCCAAACTAGTAAAATCCATTTTTGGACTTTATTCCAATTATTTCTTCTCCCAAAATAATTCTGTCTTTTCTTTTGAGCCTAAGTGATTTGCAAAGCAAGTACCCTAATGCTCTTGATTTTGACCTCAAACCAACTCCCTTGGATAGTCCTTGGTACCCACAACCCAGAACCATCTTGATCCACTCTTCTTCTTCTCAAATATTTCAAATTTCACTCACTGCAAGTTTGGACCAGATTTGCCAAATTTGGTGAAATTCATATCTACACTTCTCCAAAAATTCAGGCAACCTCTAGTTGCAATGAGAGACCACTCCACCAAAAAACAGCTCAAGGAAAATCACGGATACCGTAATCATTTTGTCGAACACCGGCATGCAATCGCTTTTGTTCATATTCGTAAACTTGAAAGTTCAAAGGTCGATCTCCATCAAGAACTTCAACACGAGTCCACGCGTGCCCTTGGCACGTTGCTCGCAGCCCGCCTGCTTGTCCGAAGCTCCACACGCACACTTGGCACCTTCCGGGCGCGGTGGCACTCGCCCGCCAAGGCTGGCGTTTTGGCGGCGGCTGCACCACCGTAACAGACAGGGTGAGGCAAAACTGCGGCGAACGCCGTTCGGGCGCCGCCTTAAGTGCTCCTGGTGGCTCGCGTAGCCACCTCCTTGCCCGGTCTGCACGCATGCGGCACCGTCGCGTGGCTTGGCACGCGAGCGCGCTCTCTGCCGCCGACGGGCCGTGCGGCCGTTCCGTCGAGGGCAAGCCGTAAACCTTCCTCCCGTGCTGAGCTGGACCCTAAAATGACACCACTACTCCTCCTAGGCGATGCTCAAGCTCCTAACCCTCCCGTGCAACCACAGCGCCGCCGTAATCACCTCGCTGGAGAACCCCGTTCTCGGCAACCGCCTCGGGGCGGCTATATATAGCCCCCCGAGCTTGCTCTCGCCTCCGCACGACTCCTCCACCTCACCAGACCCCGCCTAGCCACTGGAGGGGCCTCGAGGAGCCTTTCTTCCTCGACTCAGCCACCTCCGTCCGCCTCGGGCTCCGGCATTGTTCTCTCGGTGAGAACTCCTCCGCCGCCTCGCCGCCCGTAGCCTCGTACCACCTCTAGTAAGATAACCCCCACCTCAATTTTGGCCACGCAGCTCTCTCCGGCGAGATCCACGAGCGTCCGAACCGCCGTCCGCCGGAGCAAGCGTCGCCGTCGACGTGGTACTCGCCGGCGATCACTTCCTCCTCCCACGGACGCAGAAGGACGTGCTGATCACGAAGGTACCGTCCGATCACTCTACCACGCCGTGGATCGCCGCCGGCGACCACCGCACCCCTCGGGCGTCGTCGCGCCCTGTTTCCCTCTTTCAAATTTTTAAAACTGACAGGGGGAGTCCGCCTGTCAGCCTCTCAGTTGTTTCTTTTAAACGAAACGTTATCTGGACTTTTCCGCAGAACCCCTTGGAAACTTTCTGTTTCATTACAGATGGGTCCTTGGACTAGAACCCTTATAACTTTTTAACAGAAAGGAATTTTTGAGTGATTCTTTTTCTGTCCTCTTCAAATTTTTGTCTAGTTTTTTATCATATTTATTTGAAAAATATTTGGACCAAATTTCTGTACTCCACGGTATTTACGTTAGCGCGTGTATTTTTGTTTACCGTAGATACCGAAGGAGGTGACGGAAGCGCGAGCTTCGCCGAGCTAGACCCTGACTACTCTGAACCAGGCAAGAAAAGTTTGAACTTTTGATATGATGAGTGTCTGAGCATGTTTGCATTAATTTAGTATCATGGCACGTTCATGAGCATTTTCGATGATAGTTTATCTCGTGAGCATTGAGGAAAATGAGCTCGGTAAATCCATGAGTTGTTGGAAACTTGTTGCATGGCCATGAGTTGGCATGAGTATGGGTAAGATGGCAATGTTGTAGCATGCCAGGCTTATGCCATGTCGTTGACCCTGTGTCAACATAAATCGGTCAGTTTCCCGTCCGTCTTCCTTTCCGTACTACCACCTGTTTCCCGCGAGGGATACGGCTTAGTAGGTTGCAAACCACTTCCTAGTACACACCAAATTGAGAGGCCGGGATGAAGGTTCCATGGCCCTGGATTAAAGCCTTTCATCCGGTCAGGGGGCATGGGTGTTTCCGGTTGGGACCGAGAGGGGGGCACCCCTTAGAGCGCGCGTATATAAATTTGATCCCATGCCATTCGAGATTGCGATCTCCCCGCCTCAAAGTTTTTCTTAAACACTGTCTAGGGTGATTTCTTGCAACGTGAGGTGTGATGGGTGTGTACTAGCTAGTTGTGTTTCCTCTGAAATACCGTAAACGGAACTAGTCCTTCGTGACTACAGAAATCTGTTGGCTGTGGACAAATTTTGGTACAAGCTCTGCAGAGTCAAAATTCTTGAATTCATCTTATCCATGTCCAAGTTCACTATATCTTATCCTGACAAGTGTCAGTTTTGGTGACAGATAATCCGGTGAATCACATGAGTACTAAGTCTGGTTAAATGTTTATTCCTGTGGATGGACTAACCCTTTTATATTCCTGTGTTGAATATGTATTATGAGTGCTATTTCTTGTGATGTAAGCCCTTTCTGTGATGTCGCTCAGACGTCCGACTGCGGCATTATTGTTATTTATTCTCATTATAAGCCCTTTCTGTGATGTCGCTCAGACGTCCGACTACGGCATTGCTGTTATTTATTCTCATTATAAGCCCTTTCTGTGATGACGCTCAGACGTCCGACTGCGGCATTGCTGTTATTTATTCTCATTGTAAGCCCTTTCTGCGATGTCGCTCAGACGTCCGACTGCGGCATTGCTGTTATTTATTCTCATTATGAGCCCTTTCTGTCATGTCGCTCAGACATCCGACTGCGGCATTGCTGTTATTTATTCCCATTATAAGCCCTTTCTGTGATGTCGCTCAGACGTCCGACTGCGGCATTGCTGTTATTTATTCTCATTATAAGCCCTTTCTGCGATGTCGCTCAGACGTCCGACTGCGGCATTGTTGTTATTTATTTTCATTATAAGCCCTTTCTGTGATGTCGCTCAGACGTCCGACTGCGGCATGCATGTATTTTTATTTCAATATAAGCCCTTTATGAGGAGTCGCTCAGACGCCTGACCGTGGCATGTTTTGCTTATTTATTCACCCCTTGAGGCGCCGCTCGCATAATTCGACGGGTTTTGAGTTTATCCTTCTTCGGGTTTTCGAGTGGACTACCGCCGATTCCCTTCTATTTTTTTATTTTGTTATACTGATTGAGCATTGTAAAAAAAAATTAATCATGACTCATTCCTGCATTCATTTGTTATATATTTTGTCAGAACTGTCTTGCGAGTACTTTCAAAGTACTCACCTGGCTTGTTGATTTGGCGGAATCTTGTGAAAGGCGATCTCGTGGATGCAGAATTCGATAGCGAGTCCGACGCCTAGAGGAATCCCAGTCAGTCTCGTGCGACCCCTGGATTAGTCATCGTGATATATCCGCTTCCGCTATCCAAATGAATTCATCGAGCCTCACCTCGACGCTTGATGAGCCGCCAGTGCAGTAGACTTATTAACCACCCGGTTGTGTTATTCCACCAACCACTCATATCTCGAGTCAGTAGTATTTCCACCCCACCCCTTTGAGTCATATCCGCCACTATGTATAATTATCGGCATGTTTGTAATAATTGGTTGGGCATCTTGATCCGACCCTGTAATATTGTAATGCTACTGGCTTATTGTATCAAAGTTTTATCAACCGGGTTGAAGGATTTTCCTCATATTGGACTTCATAGGTCGGTTGTTCAATAAATATTTTTATTGAAAAACCGGTCGTGACAGTTATGCCAATATCCTTGAAAGTAGAGGACTGCCAAAGGAGTTAGCTGAGGATATTATGGAACTTCGATTGGAGATTGTTCCAAGAGGTTTTCTTGCAACAATGGAGGTTCGGTCGACGTTATTGAACAAGATTCGAGAAGCTCAGAAGGAGGACAAAGAGATTGCTGAGAGAAAAGAGAAGATGGGCAAAGGAAAAGCCAAAGGTTTTCGCGAGGATGAGTACGATACCTTGTGGTTTGAGGACCGGATTTATGTGCCCAACAATTCGGAGGTCAGGAAGTTAATACTTCAAGAGGGCCATGACTCACCATACTCGATTCACCCAGGAAACACCAAGATGTATTTGGACCTGAAGGAACGTTTCTGGTGGACTGGTATGAAGAAGGATATTGCCGAGTATGTAGCCGTTTGTGATGTATGTCAGAGAGTGAAGGCAGAGCATCAAAAGCCAGCAGGACTGTTGCAGCCTATGCCAATACCCGAATGGAAGTGGGACAAACTTGGCATGGATTTTATCACCGGATTACCCAGAACCAAAGCAGGATATGATTCAATATGGGTAGTTGTGGATCGTTTGACCAAAGTAGCTCACTTCATCCCAGTGAAAACAACTTATACAAGTGCCAAGTTGGCCAAGATATATATGACTAGGATCGTATGTTTGCACGGAGTTCTGAGGAGCATCGTATCAGATAGAGGAACACAGTTTACTTCAAAGTTTTGGCATCAACTACACCAGACTTTGGGTACCAGATTGGAATTCAGTACCGCGTTCCACCCACAGACGGATGGACAGACAGAGAGAGTTAACCAGATCCTGGAGGATATGTTAAGGGCATGTGCGCTAGATTATGGATCTAGTTGGGATGACAATTTGCCGTACGCAGAATTCTCATATAACAACAGCTACCGTGCCGGTTTGAAGATGGCACCGTTCGAAGCTCTGTATGGACGCAGATGTAGAACACCATTGATGTGGGATGAGGTTGGAGACCGTCAGTTGTTCGGACCTGATTTGATCAAAGAGTCCGAAGATAAGGTTAAATTGATCAGAGACAGACTAAAGATTGCTCAGTCTAGACAGAAGATTTACGCAGATTCAAAACGCATGGAAGTAACCTATGAAATTGGAGACAGAGCCTATCTGCGACTATCACCCCTGAGGGGAGTGAAACGTTTTGGAGTAAATGGAAAGTTAGCCCCAAGATTTGTAGGACCGTATCGTGTTTTGGAACGGATGGGAGAAGTTGCCTACAAGCTGGAGTTACCTGAAGGATTGTCAGGAGTTCACAATGTGTTCCATGTATCACAGCTGAAGAAGTGCCACGCTGAGATGGCCGATATACCTTGAAAGGATACAGTGCCCCTAGAGGCGATAAAGTTGGATAGTAATTTGACTTATGAGGAGAAGCCAGTAAAGATTCTTGATTTCGACAGCCGAGTCACCCGCAGCAAAGTTATCAAGTTTTGCAAAGTTCAATGGAGCCACCATACGAGGAGGAAGCCACTGGGAACGAGAAGATGATATTCGCAAGGACCATCCGCACCTATTTTTAGTTAACCCGAATCTCGAGGGCGAGATTCATCTTAAGGGGGGTAGGTTTGTAACATCCCAAATTTTCAATTTGGCATGTTATACATAGGTCATCCATGCATATCATATTTTAGTGCATTCTTGTTTGCCATCCTCAAAATCCTAAGCAACTCAAGGACCCTCGGAGAGAGTTGGAGATTTTCCGATTTTCATATTTGAATTTTATCAAATAATGAAGACGAGGATTTTGGATTTTATTATTGTTCTCTCCGGAAAAATATTTCATGTTTAATAATAAATGAAAGGAGATAATATGACTTCTCCAAAAATAATTGAAATATCGGAGGAAAAATGTTAAAATCATTATTTGGATTTTATTTTATTTATTTGGAATTTTATTTGCCTAGAGAAAAATTTGCATATATTGAAAAATTACATTTTAGGGGCCAAGAAAAGTTCATCCTGTCCTAATTATTTTATTTAGGCAAAGAAAACTTGTTTTGGCATTTTTAGATTTTTATTTATTTTTCTAGGATTTTTATAAGTTTCGGCGGAACGTTTAAAAAAATGAATCATACTGACTGGGCTAAAGGCCTCGAGCAGGCCGGCTCAGCCACACCGCCGCCACGCTGCTGGCCACACAGACCGGACTACAACCGAGCGGACTCCTCCTCGCCGCTTTGCCCTCCTCCAAGGCACCACCCCCTCTTTAAATAGCGCCCCCCTCTCTAGCCACCATGCCGCCCACCCCGGACCCGGGCGAGCCCGAGCCCGAGCCGCCGCCGCCGCCCTTGGCCGTCGCCGCCGCCTCCGCGCCGCCCGCCCCTCGCCGAGCCGCCGCCCTAGCCGCCCTCACGCCCCTCACGGACCCCTTGAGCCGCCCGCCCAGCCGGGACGACCTCGCAGGAGGTAGCCCTCGTCGCCGGTTTTTTTTTAAAAGAACCCTTCGTTTTTTAGAAAAACCCTAGCCCGTTTTTTTATATAGATCGGTTTTATTTCTCCGGTTTATTTATTTTGCGAGCATTCGCTCGTTCGTTCGTTTTTACGAACACGTTGGTCGTTTAGTTTCTGCTAACGAACGTTCACTCGTTTAGCCGTTCGTCGTTTTCTTTTATCGGATTTATTCTGCAATTATTCCGATCGCGATTTCTGATCCGATGTTCGAATTAGTATAACTTTTTGCTCGTTTATCGGAATCAGGATATTCAAGCGCCTGGAGTTTCATATCGAAACCCTCTTTCCGAATAGCCAACTTAAACCAGTTTTGCCTTTGTAAAATTTGACCCTAGTTCAGATTAGTAAACGGATCTTGTTTCTCTCGCCGTTTGAATTTTGTTGCTCCGTTTGGTTTGATTCTTTTCGCAAACCGGAGTTCTTAAGTTGAACTCTCCGGTCAATCTGTTTCAGTTGAAGTTTCGTTTGTGCATCTTTTCTTGTTTCTTATGTATGTATTGTTTGCTTGCGATAGAATTCCCGGAGTGCGAAGCGTGTTACTACGAGTCTCTAGGATTCACGGATCGTCACAAGGCAAGTAACACTTGATCATACTCTTTTCATACCCAGTTTTTATGCATTAGTTCAACCTTCAAACAATGCCTGGTTAGGATGTCATTAAATTGTGGGTTGGGAAGTAGATGATGAGGTTGGAACCTATTGCCCTGTTACTATCAAACCCGTGGGAGTTACTTCTACGTGTTGCTTATATTGCTATGCTATGCTCGTAGACGTGGTTGGGTTTGAGAGTTATTCATGACAGATGTGAGATTGTTAATTAATGGTTAACTTAAGGTGGCAACTTAAATACACATCTGGGTGGATTGAGGCACCTGGGGAACCCCAGTGTTGTCTGTTTTATTTTTTTTGGAAATCCCGGGGTACCCGTGTGATCTTCCTATGGACCGCCACCCAGGCTCAAAGGGAACTGAGATTATTCATGCTAGAATCTTCCGTGTGCAACCACAAGCTATTATGGGCTCTACCATAGTTGAGTAAGTTGCGTGAAGCTCTCGAAGATGTAGATCAGCAGGTAGTGGGTTTTATAGGTTTGGTATGATCTATCCGGAGTAGAGAGTTAATGTTTACGAAAGATCGTGTCTCGGTCATCCGTTTCTCAAACACCATGTAGTGCGAGAAATCAACGGAGGCGATCGAGTCTTGTGGGGAAAAGTGCACAAACCTCTGCAGGGTGTACAATCTAATCATGGTTAGCCGTGTCCCCGATTATGGACAATTCTGAGTATCTAGTACTTGAGTATTCACATGTATCTCATCACTCTAAATTAATACTGTTGGGTTGTTAATTACTTTAATTGGGATTGAGTTGGGGTTATACCTTCTCAATGATGTTTCAACCACCATGATAGTTAAAGTAAAACTTATTCCTTTGATGTAGGGAAAAATTGGCTTTTCGCAAAAACTGTAACTGTAGAGCTTACCACCAGCCAAACATGCATGTAGTGTTATCATTATTCCGTTGTTGCTCTATTATGTTACATTGCCAGCATATTCCATGTGCTGACCCATTTTCGGGCTGCAACGTATTATGTTGCAGACTTTTCAGACGAGGAGTAAGGTTCGATAGGTCGTTGATGTGCAGCTCAGTTATGCCGTTGGAGTTGATGGACTCACTTTATCTTCCAAGCCTTCCGCTGTTATCGCATTAGATGGCCTTAAGCCATATTATTGTAATAAGTTCTCTTTTGAGACATTCGATGTAATAAGTGTGTGATTGCTACTGTTATAAATCCTTCGAGTCGTGGTGTGTCGGCATTACCGATCCAGGGATGACACGGAAGCACAGAGACTTGACCATCTGAGGTCGGGTCGCTACAAGATGGTATCAGAGCACACGCTGAGTGTAGGACACGAACACTAAGATAAAACCATAGGTCACTCCTCTCTACTCATTTCTGACCCTTCTCCATTTTTCCACTCTTTAGGATGACGGAGATGAAGTACAAGTTTGCACAACCGGATGAAGACACACCTTTTGGACGCCACCTGAAGGAAGTCACCTATTGGAATACCAAGCTTCACCGGGACGTACAACGCCACCTTACCAGAAGAAGAATGCTGGAAGATTCAAGCTCTAGTTCCCGGAAGGACGTTTGCAACAAGCACGGAGCCCATAGTGTGTGTTTTCAATGCACCAATATAGAGTTTGGGAAAGAGTATGGCAGCTCACATTACCATGGGACGCATTGGAGAAGTCTACAATAAGGAGCTTAAAGACACGATATACCAAATATGTGGGCGCCGAGACAAGCAATGGGAAGTAATCAGCACCAAGAAGGATAGATCCATTGCAGCTTACATCCAGGAGCTAAACCAGCACATTCGACGTCAAGAGAACCAGATGTGCGCAGACATGATGGATTTGAAGAAGGCGAAAACTAGGATCATCGAGCTGGAGGAAGAACTCAAGTCTACACGCGATGGATATGAGGAAGAAATCAAGACCCTACTGGAGAAGAATGACGACCTAGTCAAGAAGATCGGAGTCTTCATGGGAGGACGATCATCGAAAGAAGAGGAGCAAGAAGAGGAAGAAGATCCCACTTGTCCGGACAACTACATCATCATCGACGACACCGACTCAGATCCAAGTGATGATGATTATGAAGACGAAGCTGGAGCAGACATCATGGAGTCTTCCACTGATCAAAATTTTTAGATGACCACCATATAATAGTAGTATTTTCCCCCATGTAACTAGTAGTAGTTGAGCACTTATGCCATAGTCCTAGACCGTTTGTATGCCCTTGCTTGATTGAATGAATATATGTGTGTTTGCCTCATGTGCATATGGGTAGTGTTTTCTCGCTAGACCTCTTTCTATTCTAATCTCTTCCATCTAAACCTTCAGATGCCTCCGAGACGAGACCCCGGTTTTGTTTTCCCACCGGAGCTCACCCAGTTGATCCAACAGCAGAATGCCTTGATGCGAACAACAACCCGCCGCCAGTGGACAATTTAGCCCGTTTTCTAAGGTTACAACCGCCGGTGTTTTCCAGTAGCATCGAGCCAATAGTTGCTGATGATTGGCTACGCCGTATTGGAAGGGAGTTAACCACCACAGGATGCACGGATGCTGAAAGAGTGCGCTTTGCCGCACATCAATTGGATGGACCAGCAGCCGCATGGTGGGAGAATTACACGACTACGTTTCCTATAGCCAATGTCACTTGGGACCATGTCACGCCCAATATGCGACCCTATCCAAAAGGAACTCGAAGGTCCCACCAAGGATAGACCCGCATATTGAAACGCTTTTGCAAGGTGGATATCATTACATCAACATTACCTAATAGATGGGGATACATCCAAATACATACAATGTCAACTGAATACAACAATCCAACATACAAGATCAACATCCGACTACGGATGAATCATAAACATAAACTCAAACAATATCCACCCTGCTAGCCCATGCTGCCGACCTGGAACCTATCCCCTGATCGAAGAAGAAGCAGAAGAAGAACTCCAATACAAGCAAACATCGCTCTCGCGTCATCATCATCGCAAACCTGTACCTGCAATTGTTGGTGTAGTAATTTGTGAGCCACGAGGACTCAGCAATCCCATTACCATGGGTATCAAGACTAGCAAAGCTTAATGGGAAAGGAAGGGGTAAGGTGGTGAGGTTGCAGCAGCGACTAAGCATGATATGGTGGCTAACATACGCAAAAGAGAGCGAGAAGAGGAACAAAGGAACGGTCGTCAACTAGTAATGATCAAGAAGTGATCCTGAACTCCTACTTACGTCGGACATAACCCGAAAACCGTGTTCTCCTCTCGATCAACCCGAAAAGAGACACTCACGCAGTTCACGCACACGGTTGGTGTATTTTAGAAGAGTTTGCTTCGAGTTTACTACAATCGGATATTAACAAATTCCCATCTGCCACATAACCGCGGGCACGGCTCTCGAAAGTTTATACCCTGCAGGGGTGTCCCAACTTAGCCCATGATTAGCTCTCGCGATCAACGAAGGATATTCTTTCTCCCCGGGAAGACCCGATCAGTCTCGGAATCCCGGCTACAAGACATTTCGACAGCAATAAAACAAGACCAGCAAAGCCTCCCGAATGTGCCGACAAATCCTGATAGGAGCTGCACATATCTCTTTCTCAGGGCACACCGGATTGTCCAAACTTCCGATAGGCGAACCCAGAGTTGCCCTGGTACACCGGCGGTCGACGGTTTGGACCAGCACTCACGACGAGCACTGGCCAGGGGGGGGGGTAAAAGAAGATGACCCTTGGGCTCCGGAAACCCAAGGGAAAAAGGGCTAGGTGAGTCTTATTCAAAGCGAACTGTCAAGGGGGTCCCATAAATCACCCAACCGCGTTAGGGACGCAAAATCCGGGAACATAACACTGGTATGACGGAAACTAGGGCGACAAGAGTGGAAGAAAACACCAGGCATAAGGCCGAGCCTTCCACCCTTTACCAAGTATATAGATGCATTAATTAAATAAGATATATTGTGATATCCCAACAAGTAAACATGTTCCAACAAGGAACAACATCTCCATGTTCCAACAAGGAACAAACTACATCTTCACCTGCAACTAACAACGCTATAAGAGGGGCTGAGCAAAGCGGTAACATAGCCAAACAACGGTTTGCTAGGAAGGGTGCAAAGGGTTAGAGGCTGACATGGCAATTTGGGAGGCTTGAGGATCAAGTGATAGGTAGCGCATCATAGCGATAGAACGAAACAACTAGCATAGCAATGATAGTAGTGAGATCCAGGGTAGTGGTCATCTTTCCTGAAATCCCGCAAGGAAGAAGAACGAGTCCATGAAGAATACGAACGGATGAAGTCAACCGGCGTGAGACGAACGTATCCTCACGATCGCAACGAAACAGGAGCTAACAAGAAGAAGCACACAACATGGTAAACACACCACACAAGAACAAGACATGATGCTCAGCGAAGTATGATGCATGACAAAACTACATGAAGCTACTCATGGCAAGGGATGATGCATACAAGACCAACACATCAAAGCAAGTTTAAATGAGGCCGGAAACCACATATAACAATTCCGGTAAGTCCTCATATGCAAATTTCGAAATTGGTCCAGATCTGAATAAACCTTATGTTCAAGTTGTTAAACATCAAGTTAAGATGCACCACGATGATCTACACGAAATTCTAGTCAAGTTACATATAAAGTTCATTAGATTCGGAGCTACGAGCTAGAAGATATGAGCAAAACAAGATAAGCATGGAATTGATGCAAAATGCATACAAACATCAAGCAAACACCCTCAAAACAAGGATGCAACATGATAATATGAAACTACATGCAAAATCAAGCAAGTTTCATATAGAGCACACTTAAAACGGAGCAACGGTTCAACTCATTCACATGAAACAAGTTATAGCAACAATCTGTCCAAAACAGCAACTAGGCATATTGCAAGCACCAAGACACTATGCTACAGCTTCTCAACGTAATAACAAAATGCATGGGCATGATGTACAGGTACAGCATGACAAAACATGAACATTGAGCTATCTCCAGAAATCACTAGAACATTCTCAAAATGACATGGCAAGATTGCAAATAATAAAAGTTTCACACTTTGCAGAAAATAACATCAGGTTGCAATGTTTAGAGCTATGAAACAACATGTTACAGCAAGCTATCATGTCAAACTAGAGCATGGCATGAGTCTACTCAAATCATATACCAAAAGTCCCTTAGTGACCATAAGCCAAAAAGGTCCAGAAGATATGACGGCACCCACGTAAACATGGCAAGTTATATGACAGATTCATACATGGCAGGAACAACAACAAGTAGGCATGTTGGTGAGCTTGAACCACTCACCACAGAGCAATACATGGCATGGCAAGGCAACCAACAGTAATAAGACATGCCATAGAAGCTATACGTGGCAAGAACAATATCATAGCATACACGGATCAACTACAACTACCTTGGCAAAATTGAATAACATGTAAACAAGCTGCCAGGAAACATTTTATAGCAAAAGTAGAGCTCGATTGACTCAAGCTATGGCACTCCATAATTTCAAACAAGGGCATGGATGGATAGAGAATAACCATATGTTCAAAACATCCTTACTAAAGTATCTCAAAATAAGCATGGATCTCTCGGTAGCATCAAGTTTACATGGCATAAAAATATCAGCAAAACAGGGCTGAAATCAGCAACATCATGAAGCCTAGTTTGCATGCTTGTCCTATTCACCAAAGAGATCATAAAAATACATGGAATACACCCCTGTAAAGATGGAATGGAGTATTACAAAACACATGTAGGACTCAAGTTCATAGGGTGCACACATCAATCATGACAAAAATGACAAAAGTGCATGTTCTGATAAGAATCTGAAACTAACATCACATAGCCCTCTTGCAACAGCATTTCGGGCATCAAGATGAGCTCAAATGAAAATGACGCAATGATATTAAATGATATACTCGTCGAGGCGAACAATTTGACATATTACACGCACGAAACGGAGCTACGGATGCAGAGACACGATGGCATGAACATGGCATGAAAATTACACAGACAATCGGGGACTTAGCCGATTTCAGGCAAAAACATATGAGCGTCGAATAACTATTCAGTGCACCAAGCGGAGAACAGGGGCTGCTCACAATTTGGGCTTCGGCCCAGGATGGAGGAGGAGGCAGGCCGGCTGTGGGGAGGCCTGGCCGGCTGGGCTGGGCCTTGCTTGCGGGGCCCACGAAGGGTCGAAGCGGTCAACGGGGCGCCTCCCGATCGGCCATGGCCGCGCCGGCGATGGAGGTCTCCGGCGAGGCTCGAGGCGACGATGGCGGGGAGAGCGACGAGGAACACCAGGGGCGGCACGGGGGCTGCCGGATCTGGCCGGAGTTGGCCTGATCCGGGCGATGGCGAGGTGGAGGGAGACGCCGAGCGGCGGGCGCGCCGCCGGGCGAAGCCAGGCGGGCGGCGGAGGCGGGCGAGGAGGCGGCGCGAGGTGCCGCGGAGATGCGCGTGAGCTGGCGGCGGAGGACCCGGCCGGGAGGCAGACGACGACGGGCGGGCTAGCGGGCCTTGATGGTTTCAAGAGCGCTGGGCGGCGGAGGTGGCAGTTGCCACGTGGCAGGCGCTGGCTGGACGGGGGCGGCGGCGCGGCTGAGGTGGCGGCCTCCGATTCGTCGGAGCGACGTGGCGGCGGGGGTGGACGCGTCCGGCGGCGGGACGGACATGTCCGGCTGCGGGAGGAGGAAAATGGCTAGGGTTGGACTGCGCGCAAAATTCGGAGGGAGACACATATTTATAGGTAGAAGGAGCTAGGAGAGTCCAAATGAGGAGCGGTTTTCGGCCACGCGATCATGATCGACCGACCGAGAGCATGGAGGGGAGTTTGGTGGGTTTTGGGCCACTTTGAAAGGGGTGTTGGGTTGCAAAGAGAAGGAGGCTTTTACGGTTACCCGGTTAACCGTTGGAGTATCAAACGACCTCCAAATGGCACGAAACTTGACAGGCGGTCTACCGGTGGTATATCAAGGCCTTTTGACAAACCTCGGTCCATTTCGAGAAAGTTTAACACTCGCACATGAAAAGAGGCAAAAGGGGGTGCCGGGAGACATAGGAGTGCCGGATTGGAAAACGGACAACGGGGAAAACGGTCAGATGCATGAGACGAACACGTATGCAAAATGAGATGCCCATGATGACATGATATGAAATGCAGATGATGACATGGCAAAGTGCAACACGCAAGCACATGACATGGCAAAACTGACGAATAAGCTGGCAGGACACACAGGCGCATCGAATCCGGGGCGTTACAACACTCCTCCACTAACAAGAGATCTCGTCCCGAGATCTTAGGACCGAGACGGAAGGGAAAAAGGATGATGTGAAACAAGAACTCAAGAGAAGAATCAAAGAATCGAGAGCACTCGAGAAGAAGAGAGGAACGACGAGAATGACGAGAATCAAAAGCTCACGAAATCAGATAGACAATGAAACCACTCGTTCTAACAGGAGTGGGTTGAATGAGAAAAGAAACGAATAAGACTGAAAGGATTTAGGCAGCACTCCAGTTAAAACATGGAGGAATAGAACATGAACTTTAGAAGATGGAATGACACTTGACGAGATAAATAACGCAATGCCTCCGGAAGAATTGAAAGAATTTGAATGAAAAGGACTTAGAAGGAAGGATTGAGTGGATTTGAATATCTGAGAAGAACAAAGAAATGCAAAACTCCAATTCTAAAGAATACGGAGAATTAATTACACTTAGAGATGCAAGAAGAAAAGATATTTGAATTCCACCAAAAATATTGATGAAACTCTTGAAGAAAGAATTAAATCATGAAGAACCACCATGAAGAATTCCGGTAACAAAAGGATGATGAGATAGAATAAAGGATGAAAGAATAAGATGAGCCTTGCGATGATTTAGATGGAGGTTCCGACGAAATGGCGGAGGAAATTTGAACTCCGGAAAAGAAAAGATGAAGACACTTGGAACTAGAATTTATTCATCAAGAACAAACTCCGAAGGAAGGAATTACTCACTTGGATGAAATAAGAATAATATTTATCGTATGCTTATCCTTCATCAAATTAAATTGATGACAAGCAATGGATTTTGCATACTACTTATTCTCGTTGAAAAAGGATTAAGGGGAAACATCGCACAAAACTTGAGAAAGTCTTCATGAACCACCGGTAGGATTGAAAAGAACGAATGAATTAAAATGATAATCAAGGAGAAAGAATCTTGAACGAACCACCATAAGAATTCGAAATTGACTGACGAAAGAGAATGGATCACCGGGAAGAATTAGAAAAGCACGAAGATACTAGAGGGAATTTGGGGAAAAGAGAACTGAACTAGGCACCGGAAGAATATTGATACGAACGAAGGGGCACGAATATGGAATAATTGGAGAACGAATCTGAAAAACTTAGAATGGAGAGATATTCCAAAAAGATGGCCTCCGGATGATCGAGAGCGAAAGCAACACCTGAAGTACTCCGGATGGATGAAAAGAATTGCACAACTGGAAACAAATTGATAGGATAACATCGAGCTAGCACCATGAATCCCCGGGAGAACGGACAAGATTTAAGAGGAACTCTTCTTCGGTCTTCAAATGACGACGAGAAACACCACCAAAATAACTAAGGTACTCCGGTAGAATGAAAAGCGAAGAGGTTGAGCCAATAACGAAAAGAATTAGAAAGCGATCTTGGAGAAGGCATGTGACTGATGGAATCAATTCTTACGTCACAACTTGAAAAGAATTGAGAATAACTCCGGGGAAATTAGAAGAGTCAGGTAAGATCCTGGGAAAAGACTTGTGGGTTAGGGCCCACTAAAAGAAAACACCGTTGGAAAGGGATGTTGAACAGATAGATGATGCACTGGAAGAACTGAAATATTTGACTGAGGTGACAACCTCGAATTAATTAGAACACGCATTTAATCTCCGATATGTCTTCGAACTCCGGAATGATAAATCAAGAGAGGCGAACGAGCATAGAGAACACTTCGAAGGAAAAGAATATGATCAACCCGAAAAACTTGAATTGAGTGCACCGGAAAAAGAAAGGGATGAAGAATGACGAACAAGACGAGAATTCACCGGTTGAAATAATTGAGGGAAGACTGAAGAGGCTCCACACAAATGGAATTGATGCTCGAAACAGACTCAGACTCCGGGAAGAAGAGGGTGGGAGGGCGGGAAAACAAAGGCAACTTGGAAGGGGGAACCAACAAATATCTTGAAGAGAAAACACCGGTTGAAAGAAAGCAAAGACTTCACACGAGTAGGATGGATACTCGATTATGGACTCCGGTTCCGAGAAGAAGGGAGGGCGGGTGGGAAAAACAAGGACAACTTCAGACAAGGAAAAAACAACGAAGTCGGAGGAAGAACTGAGGATTGAACTCAAAGATGAAGAGGCTCGAGTCAACTTGACGACAAATGCACCAGATAAAAAGATCTAAGGAACAACTACCGGAAAACCAACTACGTGATCCTAAAGAAAAATTTGAAGGGGAAGAGGAGTAATACAAAACACCTACGTCAAGATTCCTCACCAGAGCAACGAAGGGGCTGAGGAGTAAAAAGAAATCCTACTCTCTGATATAACTAGACTAAGAAAACAGTTTTCTTCTAGAATTGACAACGGCCAAACTACACGATCAATCAAGGGGGCTCCTAGGGTCGGTCGAGGCTCTGATACCAACTTGTCACGCCCAATATGCGACCCTATCCAAAAGGAACTCGAAGGTCCCACCAAGGATAGACACGCATATTGAAACGCTTCTGCAAGGTGGATATCATTACATCAACATTACATAATAGATGGGGATACATCCAAATACATACAAAGTCACATGAATACAACAATACAACATACAAGATCAACATCCGACTACGGATGAATCATAAACATAAACTCAAACAATATCCACCCTGCTAGCCCAGGCTGCCGACCAGGAACCTATCCCCTGATCGAAGAATAGGCAGAAGAAGAACTCCAATACAAGCAAACATCGCTCTCGCGTCATGATCATCGCAAACCTGTACCTGCAACTGTTGGTGTAGTAATCTGTGAGCCACGAGGACTCAACAATCCCATTATCATGGGTATCAAGACTAGCAAAGCTTAATGGGCAAGGAAGAGGTAAGGTGGTGAGGTTGCAGCAGCGACTAAGCATGATATGGTGGCTAACATACGCAAAAGAGAGCGAGAAGAGGAACAAAGGAACGGTCGTCAACTAGTAATGATCAAGAAGTGATCCTGAACTCCTACTTACCTCAGACATAACCCAGAAACCGTGTTCTCCTCTCGATCAACCCCGAAAAGAGACACTCACGGTTACGCACACGGTTGGTGTATTTTAGAAGAGTTTGCTTCAAGTTTACTACAACCGGATATTAACAAATTCCCATCTGCCACGTAACCGCGGGCACGGCTCTCGAAAGTTTATACCCTGCAGGGGTGTCCCAACTTAGCCCATGATAAGCTCTCGCGATCAACGAAGGATATTCCTTCTCCCCGGGAAGACCCGATCAGTCTCGGAATCCCGGCTACAAGACATTTTGACAGCAATAAAACAAGACCAGCAAAGCCTCCTGAATGTGCCGACAAATCCTGATAGGAGCTGCACATATCTCGTTCTCAGGGCACACCGGATTGTCCAAACTTCCGATAGGCGAACCCATAGTTGCCCCTGGTGGCCACCGGCGGCTGACGGTTTGGACCAGCACTCACGACGAGCATTGGCCCGGGGGGGGGGTAAAATAAGATGACCCTTGGGCTCCGGAAACCCAAGGGAAAAAGGGCTAGGTGAGGCAAATAGTACAACCAATGCTGGGCCTTGCTGGAGGAGTCTTATTCAAAGCGAACTGTCAAGGGGTCCCATAAATCACCCAACCGCGTTAGGGACGCAAAATCCGGGAACATAACACCGGTATGACAGAAACTATGGCGGCAAGAGTGGAACAAAACACCAGGCATAAGGCCGAGCCTTCCACCCTTTACCAAGTATATAGATGCATTAATTAAATAAGATATATTGTGATATCCCAACAAGTAAACATGTTCCAACAAGGAACAACATCTCCATGTTCCAACAAGGAACAAACTTCATCTTCACCTGCAACTAACAACGCTATAAGAGGGGCTGAGCAAAGCGGTAACATAGTCAAACAACGGTTCGCTAGGAAGGGTGCAAAGGGTTAGAGGCTGACATGGCAATTTGGGAGGCTTGAGGATCAAGTGATAGGTAGCGCATCATAGCGATAGAACGATACAACTAGCATAGCAATGATAGTAGTGAGATCCAGGGTAGTGGTCATCTTGCCTGAAATCCCGCAAGGAAGAAGAACGAGTCCATGAAGAATACGAACGGATGAAGCCGAACCGAGCGTAGACGAACGTATCCTCACGATCGCAACGAAACAGGAACTAACAAGAAGAAGCACACAACATGGTAAACACACCACACAAGAACAAGACATGATGCTCAGCCAAGCATGATGCATGACAAAACTACATGAAGCTACTCATGGCAAGGGATGATGCATACAAGACCAACACATCAAAGCAAGTTTAAATGAGGCCGGAAACAACATATAACAATTCCGGTAAGTCCTCATATGCAAATTTCGAAATTGGTCCAGATCTGAATAAACCTTATGTTCAAGTTGTTAAACAGCAAGTTAAGAGGCACCACGATTATCTACACGAAATTCTAGTCAAGTTACATATAAAGTTCATTAGATTCGGAGCTACGAGCTAGAAGATATTAGCAAAACAAGATAAGCATGGCATTGAGGCAAAATGCATACAAACATCAAGAAAACACCCTCAAAACAAGGATGAAACATGATAATATGAAACTACATGCAAAATCAAGAAAGTTTCATATAGAGCACACTTAAAACGGAGCAACGGTTCAACACATACACATTAAACAAGTTATAGCAACAATCTGTCCAAAACAGCAACTAGGCATATTGCAAGCACCAAAACACTATGCTACAGCACCTCAACGTAATAACAAAAGGCATGGGCATGATGTACAGGTAAAGCATGACAAAACATGAACAATGAACTATCTCCAGAAATCCGTAGAACATGCTCAAAATGACATGGCAAGATTGCAAATAATAACAGTTTCAGACTTTGCAGAAAATAACATCAGGTTGCAATGTTTAGAGCTATCAAACAACATGTTACAACAAGCTATCAAGTCAAACTATAGCATGGCGTGAATCTACTCAAAGCATATAACAAAAGTCCCTTAGTGACCATAAGCCAAAAATGTCCAGAAGATATGATGGGACCCACGTATACATGGCAAGTTATATGACAGATTCATACATGGCAGGAACAATAATAAGTAGGCATGTTGGTGATCTTGAACCACTAACCACAGAGCAATACATGGCATGGCAAGGCAACCAACAGTAAGAAGACATGGCATAGAAGCTATACATGGCAAGAACAACATCATAGGATACACGGATCAAATACAACAACCTTGGCAAAATTGAATAACATGTAAACAACCTGCCAGGAAACATTTTATAGCAACAGTAGAGATCGATTAACTCAAGCTATGGCACTCTATAATTGCAAAAAATGGCATGGATGGATAGAGAATAACCGTATGTTTAGAACATCCTTACTGAAGTATCTCAAAATAAGCATGGATCTCTCGGTAGCATCAAGTTTACATGGCATAAAAATATCAGCAAAACAGGGCTGAAATCAGCAACATAATGAAGCCTAGTTTGCATGATTGTGCTAGTCACCAAAGAGATCAAAAAAATACATGGTATATACCTCTTTAAAGACGGCATGGCATATTACAAAACACATGTAGGACTCAAGTTCATAGGGTGCACACATCAATCATGACAAAAATAACAAAAGTGCATGTTCTGATAAGAATCTGAAACTAACATCACATAGCCCTCTTGCAACAGAATTTCGGGCATCAAGATGAGCTCAAATGAAAATGACGCAATGAGATGAAATGATGTACTCGTCGAGGCGAACAATTTGACATATTACACGCACAAAACGGAGCTACGGATGCAGAGATACGACGGCATGAACATGGCATGAAAATTACACAGACAATCGGGGACTTAGGCGATTTCATGAAAAAACATATGAGCGTCGATTAACTATTCAGTGCACCAAGCGGAGAACAGGGGCTGCTCAACATTTGGGCTTCGGCCCAGTTTGGAGGAGGAGGCAGGCCGGCTGTGGGGAGGCTGGGCCGGCTGGGCTGGGCCTTGCTTGCGGGGCCCACGAAGGGTCGAAGCGGTCAACGGGGCGCCTCCCGATCGGCCATGGCCGCGCCGGCGATGGAGGTCTCCGGCGAGGCTCGAGGAGACGACGGCGGGGAGAGCGACGAGGAACGCCGGGGGTGGCGCCGGGCCTGCCGGATCTGGCCGGAGTTGGCTCGATCTGGGCGATGGCGAGGTGGAGGGAGACGCCGGAGCGGGCGGCGCTCGCCGGCGAAGGGCGGCGCGGAGGCGGCGAAGGCGGCGTGAGGTGCCGGGCGGAGACGGGCGGAGCTGGCGGCGGAGGATCCGGGCCGGGAGGCAGACGACGGCGGGCGCGGGCTCGCGCTTGGCCCGCGATGGTTTCCGGGAAGCTGGGCGGCGCGAGGTGGTGGCCGGTTGCCACGTGGCAGGCGCTGGCTGGACGGGGGCAGCGGCACGGCAGAGGTGGCGGCCTCCGATTCGTCGGAGCGACGTGGCGGCGGGGGTGGACGCGTCCGGCGGCGGGACGGACATGTCCGGCTGCGGGAGGAGGAAAATGGCTAGGGTTGGACTGCGCGCAAAATTCGGAGGGAGACACATATTTATAGGTAGAAGGAGCTAGGAGAGTTCAAATGAGGAGCGGTTTTCGGCCACGCGATCGTGATCGAACGGCCGAGAGCATGGAGGGGAGTTTGGTTGGTTTTTGGCCACTTTGAAAGGGGTGTTGGGCTGCAAAGAGAAGGAGGCTTTTACGGTTACCTGGTTAACCGTTGGAGTATCAAACGACCTCCAAATGGCACGAAACTTGACAGGCGGTCTACCGGTGGTATACCAAGGCCGCTTGACAAACCTCGGTCCATTCCGAGAAAGTTTAACACCCGCACATGAAAAGAGGCAAAAGGGGGCGCCGGGAGACATAGGAGTGCCGGATTGGAAAACGGACAACGGGGAAAACGCTCGGATGCATGAGACGAACACGTATGCAAAATGAGATGCACATGATGACATGATATGAAATGCAGATGATGACATGGCAAAGTGCAACACACAAGCACATGACATGGCAAAGACGACGAATAACTGGCAGACACCTGGCGCATCGAATCCGGGGCGTTACAGACCAGTTCCAACAAGCTTTTCGCACGGCCCATGTTTCAACTGGAGCCATGCATATAAAGAAGCGTGAGTTTCGCAACTTACGCCAGGGGAACCGTACTGTGGCCCAATACGTGGATGAGTTTAGCAAGTTATCACGCTATGCCCCTGATGATGTGGCCACAGATGCCGCGAAGCAAGAGAAGTTTATGGAAGGGCTGAATGATGAGATGAGTATGCAGTTGATGGTGGCAACTTTCAACAACTACCAGGAGTTGGTAGATAAGGCTCTACTGATTGAGGGAAAGTAGCAGCAAATTGAGAATCGTAAGAGGAAGTATGGACAAGGGAAGTATAACTCAGGAGCTCGGGAGCTCTTCTTCTTCTTCTTCTTCTTCTTCCCCTTCGATGGCTGCCCCACAGAAGTATACATCCTCCCGAGACAAGAAATTGTGAAGCTCACCTGGTATGGAGGGCGAGTGTATGATGTGGTACACCAAAACATCTAATTCGAGGCACAGCTGAAGGACGGCGGTGTGTTGGATCTTCCCAGGGGCACGCTCCGTGTACTCTGCGTCGAGACCGATGACCCTCGTCTCTACCGTTTCGAGCGAGTTGGATACATTGTTGATCCACTGCCGAACAACCCTTGGGTGGACGGTTACGGTGGCAACTATGCTCATCGAGCCTTCGACGAGGACATGTTGGACGCTAAAAACCTGCATCTCGATCTCTTTCGCCATTTGAAACCGTTGGAACGGAGGGCTATGGTTTGGAGAATTAGGAATAGATGGCTAGTCTAACTATATTAGTAGATGATTATTTAAAGGGGTTAAAACAATGTGAACGCAGTGGGGTTTGGATGCAAATGAAGACGAAGGGGAGGTGAAGAAGCCGAGGAAAATTGTTTCCCGATGGAGAAGTAAATGGGAGAAGTGGCGTGCATGCAGTTGATTAGATGGCTAGGTAAACTAAACGAAAAGGCTATGCGGGTAGACTGATGAGTCATACCTGTTCGTGTACGTGCCCATCCTTCCTGATAGGTGGGACCTATGCAAATAGATAAAAAAATGTGTCATAGCTGGTTCAGATGGATATTGGCGCGTGAGTGGGAGACACAACGTTCTCTCGTTAAGGAATACTCCCTCCTTTTAGGTGAGTAAGTCACCTTATGAAAATCAGGTTTTCCCAAAACCTTTAGGCGTGGAGCATTAACTTCCTGCTCGATCCCCTCCCAGCCTCGTTAGCCAGCATTATCTTCCTCTGCTGCCACGTTCTACCTTTCCATTTTTCCTCTTCTCAAGTGCGGAACGATCTGCATGCCGTCCTTAATGCACCAGAACGACCACTGCATGCATCACGGCAGGGCGTTGATTGGGCATGCACGAGAATTTGGTTCTGCTTGCAATATGGATGATACCTGAACGATGAAGTGAACAGGCATGCTAGCACGGGAGACCTATTTCCGCTATACAATACTGGAGTACTCATGTTCCTACTACTACTAGTAGTACAACTGTGGTACACTTGATGGTCAAAATACTATTCATCTGGTCCTCACAGTCAAGTGACAACAACCTGCGCCTGACACTAGTCCAGGTGGCGTGTTCGGGTTACCAAAGTCAGCCTCACCCTATGCACTGTGCAGTCTGTCACCGCCGCTGTACAGCACATTAGCGCCTCACCTCGTCTCCCTCTCCCCTCCCATAGCACCACTCCATCTCCATCTCCTTCTCCGTCTCCGTCTCCATCTCACTGTGCCCCCATGTATCGTCGCCTCACTCGCCTCCCCCAGTACCACTATTCCCTCGCTAGCTGCTCCAGCACCGACAGCCTTCTCCCCCGTAAATCAAGCCCCCAAAACCCCCACCTTCCAAACTCCACCATGGCTGAACGCGAACCGCGCAGCATCCATATGAACCGCGATTGGAGCAATCTCCCCAGTGACATCCTCGACCTCTGTTGTTCGTGTATGGATATGTTGAGCGCCTTGCGGCTGGCTGCATGCTCGAGGGACATGCACACGACCATCGTCGAAGCGAGGCCTAAGCTTTTCAAGACACCCTGCTTGCTGCTATCTGGTCTTGCGAGATTGGCTCACCATGATACAGAGGCGTACATGATGCCCCTCGACTTCAATCCGATCTCCATTAGCCGAAACTTCTTTGCTGGTATGTAGTGGGTCGCCGTACATCATTTCCCTCGACTTCGCTCCGATCACCATCGCCCGAAACTTCTTGGTATGTATGTACTGGGTCGGCATGAACTCCCACTGGATGGCTGCCTTCAGAGAAGACGGTAAAAAGTTGGTGCTCATGAACTTCCAGACCTCCCATGAGATTATCCTTCCTTCGTTGGATTATATAGAGTTTTACCATCGGCGTCCAAGTCATCTACATTACCACGTCAGTTGGACGGACCTTGTTTTGCAGAAGATTGAAATCTGCCAAGTGCCCACACGACATGCGAATTACGCAGACTTCAAGCTAATTGCCTTGTTCGACCGCGGACTCGCCTATCTTTATGCCGGTGCCTTCTTTAGCTGGAGACAAACTCAGCTCGCAGTGGATCATCTTCAAAGCTGATACACACTTCTGTGATGCTATTGAACACAATGGCATCATCTATGCGATCGACAAAGCAGATGGCACCATGTATTGCTGGGACGATGCATGTAAGTTGTTTCCGTCTCATGTTAATGATGAGGCCATGACACTGTTTGAACTTTTTGTGATGATTGGCATATCCCTGTTTGAGCAGAATTTGAGTAGAACTATGGCAATGTATTAGAGACGCCGTTAATCAGCTATATTTGGAATGAGTTAATTCATGCGATTGTGACCATGTCATTATAGCCAATTTGTACCTTGAATAATCAAACAGTTAGGAATATATGGATATTATCCTTATTTTACAGTAATCTATATACTACTACTAAATATGAGTGTGTATCAATGGCCATGTTAGTTTCCTCATTTTCATGATGTAGAAACATGCACCACACTATTGGTTTCATCTAACCATGCATTAGGGAAGTAAATGTGCATATGGAGAACTCTATATTTGGAAGTAGTGAAATCCTGCAATGCTTACCATGTGTACATACCTATATTCGCCCTTCAGCAATCAATGGCTAGAATAATATCCTCACAAAAAATTTGCCCACGTAACACCTAGTATATAACAATGCATGGTCTGTTAGTTACCTTGAAGAATTTGTTTGTGAGGACAGAACATGATTACATAACATGCATGACATGGTAGTTTCCTCTGAAGAATCGACTGCGAGATAACATAAGTATAACCATGCATGGCACTTCTATATTTTCGAACCCAATATACATTTCCCTGTATTTTCCTCCCAATTCCAACAGGGACATATCAATGTTGTTTCTTGCATTATCCTACTCATACTCTAAACAATGCTGATCTTACATTAACAGTGTCTGTCCTTTTTGATATGATGCAGTGTCCCTACGATTCCATCGCCCTTTGTAATCACACCACCTTTGCCAAAAACAGGGAAGCACAACTGGTTCCTCGCTCGATCAGACGACGGCAAAAGACTGATGATCATTCGGACACATGAGCCGGAAAAGTTATATTGCAAAAAACCCATTGTATACAAGCACCGTGTAATACGTGAGTATTCGGACAGTGGTTGTTACGTCTATGAGCAGGATACTAGCTTGTTGGGGCCTTTAGGATTTTTTAGTTGGAGGCGGGTAAACAGCTTTGGTTCACACTCTCTGTTTCTCGGACTCAATTAGCCGATTAACTAGGAGATCACCGTTGGCAAGGACCTTGATGGCAGAGAGGCTCTGTTTGCTATGGAAAACTGTGTCTACATGGCGAGCCCTAGGAGTTCGGGAGCAAACTCCCCTGATTGTCAACGATACAGCCTGCAAGCAAAAGAAGGTGAGAATGACAAAGGCATCCGGATTAACTTTGATCCTTGGATGTCTCAATTATGACAGGCCACATGTGGTTCATGCCTTCGGGTTGATAGGTAATTGGGCTGTTGCATCGCAAGGGTGGAGTACTGGTATCTCCGGATCACTGGTCGCTGAAGCGGGGCTGCAAATTATGATGGTGTTGGATCATCGCTTCGAATGACTTGGTTGTCTTTGCTGTTGGTTCTGGATGGGTAGTTCTTTCTTTTGTTATGCATATTCCTTGTCATTTGGTCATCCTCGTCTATGTCACTCTTACTATGTAATAGTTGCTTCTGTTTAGAATGTCACTCTCGTCTGGATCACGAGAGTCTGAGCGCTGCAGATGGGTGCGTTTTGGTGGTGTACAAGACTTCTTCTTATGAACTATCATGTCTTGCTGTTTATGTCAGTAGTAGTCACTAGTCAGTGTTTGAATGTTTGATATATCGTTATTTCGAACTTTTTATTGTTTCGAACTACTGGTGGGCTAAATGAGGGCATTACCATTCTCCAGTGTTCAGAGTATATCTCCTTTTTTCAAGTTATATAATGTGAGCTCAGTGTCTTTTCGATGATGTACACTTGTTTGGGCCAGTGAGGTGTCGTTGAATATGGGTCGAGTAGTAACGCAATGCCAAACAGGTCAATTATGACTCTCAGGCCGGGCTCTCAAAATATCCTGAAAAAAAAGGCCGGGCTCTCCAAAAAAGAAAGAATAAGGACTCTTAGGCCGTGTGGGCGCCACCTGTGTTTTCGTGTGCTTGCGCGCCGAGAGAATATTGGCTCGTGCTCGAATTTCATGCTACCTTTTCATCCCTAGTCTCCCGCCCCTCCCCCACCTCTGGAATCTCGATTCCTACTCTAGTTCCCCCAAATCCACCTCCTGTACTCCCTGTACTCAAGCGCACTATCATGTCGCCGGTCAACACGGATCTCCAAGCCGGAGATCCTGAGGTCCATCCTGCCTTCGGTCGCTGCATGATGTCGCTCAACAGTGGCATGGCGGCGCTTGACGACCAGTTTGCCGACAAAGTGCTGATGGTAACTATCAACGGCGACCGGCCTTCCGTCTTGCCGGATGACCTTGTCAAAGCTCTTGGCATTGCGCACGGCATCCAAATAAGTGACTTGCTCATCGAAGTCTGTCCGCCACCGTCTGATTTCTTCGTCAGGTTCCAGACAACTTTCATTGCCGATCGTGTGTTCAAATCTTCCGGCGTTTGTTCTGCGATGGCTACCGGGTGAGGTTTCATCGGTGGCACCAGGATGGGGCTCGGTGCCCCGAGCTTGAGTTTTTAACAAAGCTTACCTTCCACGGCATGCCTCGGCGTGCTTGGAACAGCGAGTCCATGAACGAGCTTATCAACGACCTTGGAGGTGAGCTCGTAAGTATGTTTGTTCCTCCGCATACCGGGCTCGACGGTTATGGCATGGATGAAAAGCCGTCCACCATACCGAAGGTGATTGGTGTTGAGATCTTGGTGCAGGAACCGCGGTTGTACTATTCGTTGCCACCAAGGACGCCATGGACCATGTTAGGGATGTACCATGACGAGTGTTCGTGCATGTCGAAGAAGTGGTCAATCCATCAATCGAAGTCCTGCCGCCGCTGCTGGTGCCAGGGTCCGTCGACAACGTCCATTACAGGAGTCGACGTCAGACTTTCCATGTGTTGCTCGGAACGATGGATGGCATAGGGCCTACTCCATCGCGCAGCGGAGGCCACTGCTTCTTTGGGAGAAGAGGCAGGGCTGGCTGCCTGGATGTGCTCTAATTTGAGGTAACAACTGAATCTTGTTAGATACTAGTTAAATCTGAGCTATGGGTGTGAAGCTATAGTTATATGCCAGTACATTTGATTGTGACCTATTCTAATTTTGTACCTGAACTTTTTTAGAAAGGTTTGTACGTCAACTTAATGTGCTAGCAGAACTTATTGTGTTGTCTGTCTATTTTCTTTGCACATCATTCAAGATATTTCCCCGTCATTGATAAAGACGATGAAACGTTATGTACGACTTTGTTGGTTTCAACATAGCCCTACCCGTAGCGATCCACTGCTTCCATCCTGATTGTGCCGCCTGCATGAAATTTTTGTATGCAAGTTCAGTGTGATATGATGTTCTATATGATTGTGTCAACTATATAAGTTTTTACTGAGCATCAGCAATCCATATGGCTGGAATATGTATTTACGAGCATCGACCGATAGGTCTCTCTCTCTCTATCTCTCTCTCTGTCTCACACACACACATGCACACACAAGTGGGACCCATTGAATTATTTATTTGCTCGTGAAAGCTTTTAATTAGGTTCCACTGTAATCTACCTTTTTTCTTAAGTTATTAATTGAGCTCAGTGAGTTCAAAGAGTTGTACAGAAGCCTTGTTTGGGCCTTTTCGGCGTCGCTGAATGTGGGCTGAGTAGCCATGTTAGGTTGTACTATACTACACATGCCTTTTTTTCAACATCATCAATGCAACTGGGCCGACAGTTGTACACAATATCCGGGTCAACTTGTTATTCTCCGACCCGCTGGGCTGCAAACTTTCCTAGGAGGTATGCATTAGGCTTCACAAGAAAATGGACTTTAATAAATAATAAATGGGATGTAATTATAATAATTGGGCAGTAACTATGCACCAAATGCATAATTAGTTTCAAAAATATATTATTTTTGGAATTTGAAAATTTTAATTTCAGTACTTGTTGCGCGCGCAATAGTTCGATGGATTTTAAAGTAATACAACTTTATTTTGAAATTATATTTAACCTGACTAGAAATTTCGGATAAAAATATTTCGGATCCCATCAAAATGTGGGAATTTATTTTGAATTCTGTTTTGAGCGGTTGTTCGAAATTATTAATCGTTGTCCTAGCTAGAAGTTGGGCTGTACTTTTAACAAATTGTAAATGGGCTGTAGTAAATTCCATTAGAATTAAAAAATGGGGTGTACATTCTTACAAATCGCAAATGGGCTATATGTTCTCTGCCAAATCCGAGTTATGGGCCTACTAAGTTGACGCGTACCAAGGGCTTTGTAAACTTAGTCAATATAAACAATTCTAGCTGCAGTGATCGTACGATGTCCATCCAACGACCGTAGTGCTTCTTCAACCTCTGGTCTTCTTGCTCCAGCCGCCCAAAGCAGCGTCGGTCGTGCCGCATGCTCCTGCCTCCCGTGGCCGACTATGATGCCGTGGAGGCCTCACCGCCCCGTACTACTCGCACCGCTGGCCAGGCCATCCCTCTACCCACACCCCCTGTTATTCTGCGGCGACGATAGCTTCACACCGTAGCCGAACCAGTGAACCCTCGTACTCCTCTCCGCGCGGGCTTCCACTGTTGCATCTTCCCCGGCTCTGCGACGTCCCCTTCCTAGGCCTCGCCGTCGTCCACCGCCCTGGTGCTCTCGGCGCGGCATGGTCAACGTGGTCAACGATCGACTTCCATCGGAAGAGTACTGTACGTGGAGAGGCTGACAGCTGGGTCCAGGTGGCCGCAAGGAAGTGCCTCCTTATTAAGTGCAAAATAAATACTCCTCCACCTGACAGCAGGGACCCACCGAATGGGCCACCTTTGTCCCAGCTGACTTGTGGGCCTACTAAGTTGACGGGGACGGAGGGCTTTGTCAACTTAGTCAATATGAACGATTCTAGCTCCAGTGATCGTACGATGTCCATCCAACGGCCGTAGTGCTTCTTCAACCTCTGGTCTTCTTGCTCCAGCCAAACAAAGTAGCGCCGGTCGTGCCACATGCTCCTGCCTCCCGTGGCCGGTTGTGATGCCGTGGAGGCCTCACCGCCCCCTACTACTCCCACCGCTGGCCAGACCATCCCTCTACTCACCCACACCCCCTGTTATTCTGCGGCGACGATACCCTCACATCGCAGCCGAACGAGTGAACCCTCATACTCCTCTACGTACACCGCAGCCGAACGAGTGAAACATCATACTCCTCTACGTGTGGGCATCCACTGTCGCGTCTTCCCTAGCTCCGCGTCGTCCCCGTCCTAGGCCTCGCCGTCGTCCACCGCCCTGGTGCTCTCGGCGCGGTGTGGTCAACGTGGTCAAGGAATGGCTTCCATTGGACGTGGACTGTACGTGGAGAGGCTGACAACTGGGTCCACGGCTGTAGCAAGGAAGTGCCTCCTTATTACGCACCAAAATAATTATTCCTCCACCTAACAGCGGGGACGCACCGGACGGTCCACCGTATTTCATGAAAAAAAGTTTCCCCTGACTGCTGGGAACCACCAGCTACATCTTCGCATGCAAGGAAGTGCATTTGGGAAAAAAAACGATTCGCCCCTCTGACTGCTGGGACCCACCAGCTACATCTTCGCACACAAGGAAGTGCCTGACAGTCGGGACCCACCCGGTCGAAGCGTACATAGCATTGTCATTCTGGTCACGAACGTGTACGTACATATATACTGGTCGATGTAGAGGCGCGCACGTGTCGTAGTAGAGGCAGGCACGTAGCATGTACTCGTACGTACAGTGGCCAGTGTGCAAGAAAGAAAATACGGCCACGTATGTGCACATACGGGCGGGGTCTCGAACGCCTACTCGCGCATACGTACGGCCAGGGCTCGTGTACATGGCTGGGTCGGAACGGAGAAACAACATCATCGTGGTGTTCATGGGGAGCCAACCGGCTGGGTCGGAACGGAATGCGTCGTCGTGTTCATCGGGAGGGCTTGGACGGAACAGGTGATGGAAACCAGGCCTGGCGTACCGCAGAACGGAGGAAACGGCCTTGTGTTCGACCGGCCACGTTCGAAACGGGATCCTGTTCATCGGGAGGGGTCTGGCGTACCGCAAAACGGAGGAAACGGACCTCCTACGTGTCACGACCGGTTTTCCAATAAAAGTAATATTTATTGAGAAACCGATCTCTTAATTCCAGTGTGAGGAAAATCCTCCATACTGGTAGACAACACCTTGATACAATAAGCCAGTAGCATTTAATATATTACAGGGTCGAGCTGAGCTTGCTCAACAAATTATTACGAGCACGCCAATAATTATACATAGTGGCGGATATGACAAAGTGTAGTGGTGGCATACTACTGACTCGAGGTAAAGTAGTGGAATAACACAGTGGAGTGGATGATATGACTCGTACACTGGCGGCTCATCGAGCGTCGAGGTGAGGCTCGGTGAATTTATTTGGGTAGCGGAAGCGGATATAACACAGTGACTAATCCAGGGGGGTCGCACGAGACTGACTGGGATTCCTCTAGGTGTCGGACTCGCTATCGAACTCTTCATCCATGAGATCTCCTTCATCAGCATCTGGCCAAATCAACAAGCCAGGTGAGTACTTTGAAAGTACTCGCAAGACAGTTCGGACAAGAGATATAACAAATGTATGCGTGAATGCGTCATGAGTAATTTAACAATGCGCAATCAAATCAGTATAACAAGGTAAGTAAAAAGGGAATCAGCGGTAGTCCGCTCGAAAACACAAGGAAGATAAACTGAAAACCGATCGGGTGTCTGAAGCGACACCTCGAAGGGCGAACAAATAAGTAAAGCATCCCACAGTCGGGCGTCCAAGCGACACCTCATAAAGGGCTTATACTGAAAGATAAGACATGCGGGCCACATTCGGACGTCGGAGCGACATCACAGATAGGGCTTATATCAAAAATAAGATAAATAACAATGCCACAGTCGGACGTCTGAGCGACATCGCAGAAAGGGCTTATATCCAAAATAATTAAATAACAATGCCACAGTCGGACGTCTGAGCGACATCGCAGAAAGGGCTTATATCAAAAATAAGTAAATAACAATGCCACGCGATCGGACGTCATGCGACATCGCAGAAAGGGGTTATATCAAGAATAAGTAAATAACAATGCCACAGTCGGACGTCTGTGCGACATTGCAGAAAGGGCTTATATCAAGAATAAGTAAATAACAATGCCACAGTCGGATGTCTGAGCGACATCGCAGAAAGGGCTTATACTTCATTATTTCAGAACTTACAAGAAATGGTGCTCACGGAAAATATTCATCACAAGACAGTAAACGGGTTAGTCCATCCACAGGAAATAAACATTTAACACTCATGTGGATCTTAAGAGTTTCTGTCACCGGGACTGACATTTGACAAGGTAAGATGAACACAACACTTGGACCTGAATAAGATGATTTCAAGGATTTGGGACTCTGCAGAGTTTGTACTAAATTATCCACAGCCAACGGATTTCCATAGTCACGAGGGACTAGTTCCGTTTACGGTATTTCGGAGGAAACACAGCTAACCAGTACACACCCATCCTACCTCACGTTGCCAGGAATCACCCTAGACAGCGTTCAAGAAAAACTTTGAGACGGGGAGATCACAATCTCGAATAGCATGGGATCCAATTTATATCTGGCAGCTCTAAGGGTGCCCCTCTCGGTCCCAACCGGAAACACCCATGCCCCTGAACGGATGATAGGCTTTAATCCAGGGCCATGGAACCCTCATCTCGGCCTCTCGATTTGGTGTGTACCGTAAAGTGGTTTGCAACTTACTAAGCCGTATCCCTTGGCGGAAAACATGTGGTAGTACGAAAGGGGAGACGGACGGGATCGACTGATTTATGTTGACACTTTGGGTCAACGGTCTGGCATAAGACTGGCATGCTACAACATTGCCATCTTACCCATTCTCATGCCAACTCATGGCCATGCAACTCGTTTCCAACAACTCATGGATTTCCGAAACTCACTTGCCTCAACTTTTTACGTGACATGACTCTCATCGAGATGCTCATGAACATGCCATGAGACTAATTAATGCAAACATGCCCAAACACTCATCATATCAAAAGTACAATAATGCTTTCCTGGTTCAGAGTAGTCGGGGCCTAGCTCGGTGAAGTTCGCGGTTCCGTCACCTCCTTCGGTATCTATGGTATACAAAAATACACGTACTAACGTAAATACCAAGGGGTGCTCAAAAATATTCCAAATATTTCTCAAATAAATCTGATAAAAAACTAGACGAAATTTTGAAGAGGACAGAAAAAGAATCACTCAAAAATCCATTTCTGTTTAAAAGTTATAAGAGTTTTGGTCCAAGGACCTTCAGTAATGAAACGTAAAACTCGTGGGTCTAAGCAGAAAAGTCCAGAAATCGATTCAGATTAGAAAGCGCCTTTGCCAGAATACGCTTTCAGAAAACGGTTCGAAAAAAAAGAAAGGAGAGGCTGACGGGCGGGTCCCACCCGTCAGGTTTGAATATTCAAAAGGAGGCGGCAGAGCTCGTCGGCGCCCGAGAGCTGCGGTGGTCGCCGGCGGCGATCCACGGCGAGGCAAATGGGATCGGGGTACCTCTGATCAGCACACCCTTCCGCGTCGGTGGGTGGTGGTGGTGGTCTGGCGAGCACCACGTCGACGGCTGGGCCCTTGCTCCGGCGGACGGTGGTTCGGGAAGTCGTGGGTCTCGTCGGAGAGAGCTGCTGGGGTCAAATTGGAATGGGGGTTAGTCTCCTAGAGGTGCCATGAGGCTACGGGCAAGTCTAGGGCGGTGGAGGAGCTCTCACCAGCGAGAATGCTGCCGGAGCCCGAAGCAGACGAAGGTGGCAGGAGTTGAGGAAGAAGGTCCCCTCGAGGCTCGTCCAGTGGCTGGGCGGGGTCTGGTGAGGTGGTGGAGGTGTGCGGGGTCGAGAGCGAGCTCGGAGGCGCTATATATAGCCGGCCCGAGGCGGTTGCCGAGAACGGGATAAGTCCGGCGAGCGATTACGGCGGTGCTGTGGCTGGACGGTAGGTTTAGGAGCTTGAGCATCGACTAGACGGAGCACTGAGTCCATCCCGGTGCCTAACTCAGCGAGGTAGGCGGTTACTGGCTCGTCTCAACAGTAACGGCCGTGCGGCACATCGTTGGCAGAGGGCGCGCCCCGTGCGTGCTAGGGCACGGCGACATGCTGCATGCGTGCGCTGGCAAGGGAGACGGCCACACGGAGCTCCCAGGTGGCGTGGGCGGTGCCGAACGGCGTTGTGCCGCAGGGTGCCCCCTGTTGGCCGCCACGGGAGGTCCCGACGCCATGGAAGACGCCACATGGACGGGCCATGGTGCCACCGATGCCAGGAACCAGCCAAGTGCTTGTGCGTCGCTCTGGACAGGGAGGAGGAGCCATGCGCAACGCGCCAAGTGCACAGTTGACAAGTGACCAGCCTCTGACGAAACCGAATTTCTGAAAGTCTGAATTTTTCTGAAAGTGCAAAGTGACAGTTCATGCTAGGTGTTCAACAGAATGATTTTGGCATGTGGGGATTTTTCCTTGAGCTGATTTTTGGTGGAGTGGCTTCTCATTGCAACTGGAGGTTGCCTGAATTTTTGTGAAATTTTTGGAGAAGAGGAGATATGAATTTCACCAAATTTGACAAATCTGGTCCAAACTTGCAGAAGCTGAAACTTGAAAATTTTGAACAGAAGAAGAGTAGGTCTTGATGGTTCTAGGTTGTGGGTGCTAGGGACTATCCAGAGGAATTGATTTGAGATCAAATTTCAAAGGCATTAGGGTACTTGCTTTGCAATACACCTAGGCTCAAAAATATGGACAGAATTGTTTTGGGCAAATAAATAAATGAAATAAAAATCCAAAAGTGAGTTGGACTGGTTGGGTCAGAATATTTGGATTGTCCCAAAGTGGAAGGAGGGTTTTTGGGAAGATTTACCACAAAAGGCAAGATGAAACCATGGGTGGTTTTAAATTAATAGAAGAACCAAAACTCCTAGGGTTTTGTTCTAAAAGAAAAATAAATCCCAAAAATAAATTTGAGAAGGAGAGAATCAGAAGAAAGGTTTTTAAATAACCAACACCATAGTTGAAGAAGATGCCAAAGTAAAATACTTTTTCAAAGGGGAAAATTCTTGAGAGAAAGAGATTTTTGGAAGGGTTTAAATGACCTCCTTCAAAACCAACCAAGTTTTTGTTAAAAGCCAAAACAAAAATTTTGGAGTGCCACAAACACCTACCCCCTTAGGAAAAATCTCATCCCCGAGATTTCAGCTGATTCTCAAATAAGTGTGGGTGCTCTCTCCGAAGAAAATCCTCTCTTTCCCAAGTGGATTCATTCTCGGTGTGGTTGCTCCACTGAACTTTGTAGAACTTGATGGTTTTCTGTCGGGTCCTCCTTTCAGACTCCTCCAAGATTTTTATTGGATGCTCTCGATATGTCGGTGTACTAGAGTAGGGGTACCCCTAGCACCCCGAACTCGTGCACGGGCAGTTGCAGCACCCCGCGGCAGGGCTGGCTTGGTGACCGCCAAGATCCTCAGCGGCTCCTTTGGAGCCATCCGAGAACAAAGTAATCAAGGCCCCGGCAAGAGGAGCTTGCCGGCAAGGCCACTCAGGGCACGAAGGAAATAAGGCCCCGGCAAGAGGAGCTTGCCGGGAAGGCTTGGTGAGCGACAAGCTCCCGAGCGCGACAAGAACCTTGCCACGGCAAGGTGCTTGCCGCGGCAGGCAACCTCTCTTCATCTCCGCTCCGACTCATCCGCCAACGTGTCGCCATGGGGCTTTCCCAAGCACGCGTGTCGACGGGCTGTGTAGCCAACGGGGAGCAGCGATAAGCGGCGCTGACAAGCTACCATCGTGGCAAACGGAGGCGCACTTGACGGTCCTCGTTAATCGTTTCAGCGATCGAGACGGCATTTATGACTCTTGTCCCTTGCCGTCGAGTTAGGTATAGATCATCGTGACACCTTTGTACAAAGCGGTGTACCAACCTCTGTTTTTACTATCTTACCCTTGTCTACTTGCCACCTGTCGTGACCCCTTGTGCCTATAAAAGGAGGCCCAAGTGCAACGTAGAAAGGGTTCAGTTCGGCTCCGGCTTAGTTCATTCTACTCATACGAGACCACACTCAGGCTAGGTTTTGTAGCTCCCATTGCTCCCTAGCAAGAACACAATATAATCCACAAAGCAGCAGTAGGAGTACTATCTCTCCTGAGAGCTCCGAAGCTGGGTAAATCTGCTCATGTGCATCGCCTCGATCCGCTCTTCGTGCATCCTCCGCTCCCCCTCCAAACCACAAGGGACCAGGTCCGATAGGTGATCGCGGGATACGACCATATTTCCCCGACATCTTTGGCGCGCCAGGTAGGGGGCGTCGAGGCTGTGTGAACCCGATCCGGCGTTCACACGAGCAGTTTCTTCATCAACATCTTCGTCAACATGCCACCGAAGAAGAAAGCTTCGGGCGGCAAGAGCCGCCCGCGTCAAACCCACCACCACCGGAGCCGACGAGTGGTGGGGAAGACGCCAGTGGAGGAACGGGCGTCGCCGAAAGAGCCCATGGCGCTGCCAGATCCAACGACAAGACGGGCGCAAGCTTGGCGTCCGAGTCCGCGCCGTCCTTCTCAAGAGGCGCGGGAAAGATAGCGTCATGGTGCTCGCAGCACCATACGTCCGATAGATCAAGGCCAAGCTGGAGGATCCGGGGGCCCTCGAGACCCGCATGCACACCAGCATGCCGGTACCAGCGGAGTACGGTCGCTGGGGGGGACGCTGCTCCTCCTAACTTGGTTAGGAGTCCGAGCATGTCTCGTTCTTCGCTCCGTACGCCATTGCCACCCACCACACCGGCAGAAGCCTTGGCAAGAGCTCAGCTACTTCTAGACTACCCTCCAACGGCCGACAAGATCGACGAATGGAGGAACACCATCCAGAGCCTCATCGGCTTTGCCAACGGCGACGTCCCGCGGCAACCAAGCGCCTCGCAGCCGCGGCAAGGCGACAAGGCACAAGCCGATGGCGACGAGACTGCGGGGTGCAACCACCGTACACTCCCCTTCGAAGGCCAAGATCGCCGACTCGCCGGATCCACCTCGACAGCGACTCCACAGCGTCGCCGGATCCGCGGCTCATCGCGACCAGCGCCAAGTTCTTCGAGAACGGCAAGAAGAAGACGCCGAACCCAGACGGCGCCGAAGAGAAGCGCGACCAGCGCCGGGCCCATCGTCGATATGCATGCGCCAGGGGAACCAGGCGACTTGTCTGTGACGCTGTAGGTTGCCCTGCTGCTCACTCGTGAGCTGCGGCAAGTCCAAAGGTCTGACAAGAAAAACTTCAAGCCAGATGTGCCGGAGAAGTATGATGGTAGGACACACCCATCGGAGTTCCTCAGCATCTACACCATCGCGGTGGAGGCTGCGGGGGACCGAGACGACAAGATCCTCGCCAACTATTTCCCTCCGGTGCTCAAGCCAAACGTAAGGTCCTGGCTCATGCACTTGCCGGACAGCTCTATTTCTTCTTGGGCAGATTTGTGCCACCAGTTTGTCGGCGCCTTCACAGGCGGCCACAAGCCTCACGGCCAAGAGAGTGACCTTCACCTGCTCGCCCAGAAGGAAGGAGAGTCCCTGCGCAAGTTCATCCAAAGATTCAGCCGTGTGCATTACAACATCCCAGATGTCCACCCTGCCATGTGATCGGTGCATTTCATCGTAATGTGCGAAACCGCAGGATGAGGGAGGAGATGGCGATGTGCAAAGTGAAAGACGTCAACAGCTCTACGCTCGGCCGACAAGTGTGCACGCGCTTAAGAAGGAAGAAGACTCCCAGGAGAGAATGTGGGAGCAGAGTCTTACAGTGAGGAGACCGCCCCGGCAAGGAAGAGCCGGCGGCGAAACAACAGAAAGAAGAAAAACCAAGAAGTACTAGTTGTCGAGCAGTCCGGCAAGGATGGTGCCGCCAACAAAGCCAAGGCCGGTGGCTCCGGCAAGGAGGTTGCCGCTGACACTGACCGCCAAGCTGTGGCGGCCGCCGACAAGCATGACAGCTCCAACAAGGAGTACTGCAAAATTCACCGCACCAAGGGCCACGACCTCCAAAGCTGCAAGAAAGTCGAGCAGCTTGTTGAACTGCAGAAGGCAGAATACGAGCGGCGAGACAAGGAGAAGGCCCAGGAAGGTGCTGGTGCAGCAAGTAAGAAGAGACCCGGTCGGGGAGGACGCCGCGGCAAGGCCAAGCAGCGGCAAGGGGACAGACCTCCCCGCATCCGCGACAAGGACGAAGACGAAGATGAAGATGACGAAGACATGGAAGATGATGAAGCTGATGAGCAGGAGTTTCAGAAGGCAACGGAGGTCCTTTGCGTTGACGGTGGTGCTTCTCTGCATACCTCGTGACCGCCAGCTCAACCAATGGATGCGTGAGGTTAATGCAGCAGAATCCATCCATAGAGTCGCGCAAACCTCACAAGTGGTTCAGCACGCCCATCATCTTTGACATGGAGGATCACCCTGATCGCATCACTGCGGTCGGGTGCTTGCCGATGTTGGTATCACCAACCATCCGCAACCTCAAGGTCACAAAGATGTTGGTTGACGGCGGGGCTGGCCTGAACTTGATCTCCTCTGCAGTGCTCCAGAAACTTCAAATCCCTGACAGCGAGCTCGAAGAGACTGGCACATTCCAAGGAATCAACCCAGGAAGGAGCAAGCCAAAAGGGAAGATTACATTGCCGGTAACATTCGGCAGTGAGTTAAACTTCAGAACTGAGAAGGTCACATTCGACGTTGCCGATTTCCCATTGCCCTACAATGGCATACTTGGCTGTCCAGCGCTTGCCAAGTTCATGGCAGCTTCTCATTACGCCTACAATTTACTCAAGATGCCCGGCCCGATAAGCGTCATTTCTGTCGATGGCGACAAGAAGGACGCGCTTATCTGCGCCGACAAGATTTACCGGGATGCAGCAGCCGCGACAGATAGAAAACCACTTGTCGCTGAAGCTCCCGGGGGGTAGAAGAAGACCACCAAGTCCGGCAAGAGTTCTGATGCCCACTCCGGCAAGCGCACCTCTTCGGAGTGCTGCGCTACCGTCGAGGACGCACCATCGAGCTCCACCGGCAAGTGCAAGAAGATGATGGCAGCTCCGGCCAAGACCAAGAAGGTGCCCGCCAAGGAGGACGGCACCGGTGGTACCTTCACCATCGCTGCCACGCTTGACCCTAAATAGGAAGGCGAGCTCGTTGCTTTCCGCGGGCGAATGTCGATGTGTTTGCATGGCAACCATCCGACATCCCCGTGTTCCCAGGAAAGTCATTGAGCACCACCTAGCTGTCTGTCCTCACGCGCGGCCCGTCAAGCAAAAAGTTAGGAAACAGGTAGTGGAGCGCCAAGAATTCATAGCAGAAGAAATCAAGAAGTTGGAAGCAGCAGGCCTTGTCAGAGGAGTCCTCCATCCCACGTGGTTGGCCAATCCGGTAGTTGTACACAAGGCAAATGGGAAATGGAGACTTTGTATTGACTTCACAGATGTTAATAAAGCTTGTCCCAAAGACCCATTTCCCTTGCCACGTATTGACCAGATTGTTGACTCCACGGCTGGATGTGATTTGCTTTCATTTCTTGATGCATATTCAGGGTATCATCAGATCTTCATGGCAGAAGAGGATGAAGAGAAAACCGCATTCATTACACCATGTGGCACGTACTGTTTCATACGGATGCCTTTCGGTTTGAAGAATGCTGGTTCAACTTTTGCAAGAGTAGTCCATAATGCTTTTGAGCCACAAATACACAGAAATGTAGAAGCCTACATGGATGACATAGTGGTCAAGAGCAAGGACAAAGCAACTCTAGTTCAAGATTTGGATGAAACTTTTGCAAATCTGCGCAAGATCAACCTCAAGCTCAACCTCGAGAAGTGCGTGTTTGGAGTCCCTTCCGGCAAGCTTCTCGGGTTCTTTGTGTCTCAGCGGGGAATTGAAGCCAATCCCGACAAGATCAAGGCCATTGAGCAGATTGAAGCACCAAAGCGCGTCAAGGACGTCAGAAGGCTTGCCGGTTGCGTGGCCGCTCTTAGCAGGATTATCTCTAAGTCAACTGAGCGCGCTCTGCTGTTTTTCAAAATTTTGAAAAAGGCAGGTCCAATGAAATGGACTCCCGTGGCAGAGGCTGCGCTGCAAGACTTGAAGAAGTACCTGTCCTCCGCTCCAATACTTGACGCACCTAAGCCACAAGAAAAGTTGCTGCTGTACATAGCAGCAACCAATCAAGTGGTTAGTGCTGCGTTAGTAGCGGAGAGGGAGGCAGATGATGAGCCGACAGCGAGGCGAGGCGCATCCAGCGACAAGCGAGGGGTCGCCCGTCAAGCTCTGGTCCCGACAAGGACAGATCAGCGCAGGGTTGCGACAATATACAAAAAAGGATGGTGCAGCGCCTAGTCTACTTTGTCAGTTCCCTTTTACAGGGGGCTAGGTCAAGGTATTCCGGTGTGCAGAAGTTGCTTTTCGGCCTCCTCATGGCCTCGAGAAAGCTGCGCCATTACTTCCAAGCACATGAGATAACAGTTGTCACTCGCTTTCCGCTGAAGAGGATATTGCAAAATCCAGAAGCAGCAGGCAGAATCGTCGAGTGGGCACTGGAACTGTCAAGCTTTGGTCTCAAGTTTGAAAGCACTTCAACTATCCAAAGCAGAGCATTGGCAGAATTCATAGCTGAGTGGACGCCAACGCAAGATGAAGAAATTCCAGAGACAAGCATCCCCGTCAAGGAGGCAAATAAAGAGTGGCTGATGTACTTTGATGGTGCTTTCTCGCTGCAAGGCGCCCGGTGCCGGGCGCGTTGCTTATCGCACCCACCGGAGAGCACCTCAAGTACATAGTCCAGATGCACTTTCCCAAGGAACAAGCAACAAATAATACTGGAGAGTATAAAGGTTTGCTTGCCGGTCTCAGGATTGCGGTAGACCTTGGGATCAAGAAGCTCATTGTCACGGGGGACTCGCAACTTGTCGTCCGCCAAGTAAATAAAGATTATAATAAGTCCGTTGATGGAAGCCTACGTCGATGAGGTGCGGAAGCTAGAAGAGCACTTTGAAGGCCTGCAAATGGAACACATTCCAAGAGCTCAGAATGATATAGCTGATGGCCTCTCCAAATGTGCCGCACTTAAGTTACCTGTGGAACCAGGAATTTTTGTGCTCAAGTTGACTCAGCCAACCGTAATACCATCAATAGGACAGAGCAAGAAGAGAAAATTGGTTTCCGGCGACTACTTTCCGGCAGAGCTCCCTGGAGCCGCCGCCAAGAAGGTCCCTAAAATCAACGCAAATATCACTGAGGAGCAGTCTGCTCCGACAAACCCCGCGGTTTGTTTCGTTGAAGCAGACGCTCCCGACAAGCTTTGCTCCGGCAAGCTTGCCGGGGATCATCAAGCTCCGGCAGAACCGCAGGTTCTTGCCGTGGAAGCTAATGTTCCCGCAGTGGTAGATGAGCCTTTAGTCCTTTTTGTCGAGCCACAGACTCCAAAGATGGGCGCAAAGAAATCGTCCCATTTCCTTCAGACAGAGAACTTCCCAAGAGCAAGAAGAAGCGGAAAAAGTAGCCCGACAGTCAAGTATGTACCAGTTTGTTGACAACATCCTGCATGTAAGAAGACTCAACGGTGTGAAATTGAGGTATATTTGCGGGAAGATGGGATGAAGCTGTTGGCGGATATACATGGAGGCATATGTGGTCACCACATTGGCGCAAGAGCACTTGCCGGCAAAGCTTTCCGGCAAGGTTTCTTCTGGCTAGAAGCCCTCCAGGATGCAACTGCACAAGTAACCAAGTGTGAAGCGTGCTAGTTCCATTCCAAACAGATACACCAACCAGCTCAAGCTCTCCAGACGATCCCTTTATCCCGGCCCTTTTCACCGGGGCTCGACATCCTCGGCCCCTTCCCCGAAGCTGTCGGGGCTTTGAGTACTTGTACGTCGCAATCGACAAGTTCACAAAGTGGCCGGAAGTGGAACCGATGAGGAAGGTGACAAAGATCAACAGTCAAGTTCTTCAGGTCAATTGTTTGCCGCTTTGGGATTCCTAACAGGATCATCACCGACAACGGCACACAGTTCACAAGCCGCACCTTCATGCAGTACGCCCAAGATCTTGGCGCCAAGATCTGCTTTGCTTCTGTTGCTCATCCGAGAAGCAACGGTCAAGCAGAGGGAGCAAACGCTGAAGTGTTGCGGGGACTCAAGACCAGAACTTTCGACAGGCTGCGCAAGTGCGGAAGAAACTGGATCGAGGAGCTGCCGGTGGTTCTTTGGTCAATCAGGACGACGCCAAATCGAGCCACCGCCGGACACATTTCGCTCTAGTCTATGGAGCAGAGGCAGTTCTCCCCACGGAACTCGTATACGGGTCACCTCGAGTGCTCACTTATGATGAGCTTGAGCAAGAGCAGCTGCGACAAGATGACGCGCTGCTCCTCGAGGAGGATCGTCTTCAGTCAGACGAGCTGCTCGTTACCAGCAAGCTTTGCGCCGCTACCATAGCCGCAAAGTTAATGCCGAGAAGCTTCGAGGAAGGCGACCTTGTTCTTCGACGCCGTTCAATCCGCCAAGAATTCCAACAAGTTGACGCTGGCGGGAAGGCCCTTATCGGGTGAAACGAGTCACTAGGCCCGGCGCTGTCCGCCTTTGAGACCGAAGATGACGTTCGGTGAGCAATTCCTGGAATATAGAACATCTTCGCAAGTTTTACCCATAAAGGCGTGATTGCGGAACCTGCTCCGCAACCACCCTTTTGTACAAGTCTTGCCGCTGTTGCATGTAATCCTTTGTACAAAGCCGGGCACAGACCCCGTGCATCAGTAAAGCCTATGTGTTGCGCACAACTTGTCAATACATGCTGTCGTAATCCTATATGCATGTGTTCTCTAACATTTTGTGCAGCATCCACACCCGGTAAGCGATAACGAGCCACCAGGCTCCATAACTTTATTTTCTCTCCTTTCTTCTCAAACAAGAAGAAGGTTCATCCACCCACAAGTTAACCGGGGGGGAAGAAGAAGATAATGGTGTGGGCCACCAAGCGTCGCTCGAGGAACTGTCGCTTTGCCGGGAAATGGACAACAGAGAAGCTAAGTTGCTAAGTTTAAACAATCAGTTTTAAATTTTGAAGTTATCTTCCTCGAACGATAGTACTTTGTATGGAAAACCTGTGCGCGGAGGAACCGACTCGCGACTAGCTTGCGCCCTTACTTTGTTTCGAGTCCGCTCAACAACTTAAGTGTGCTGCGACTAGTTGCGACAAGGTTGCTTGTCGGAGGCGGCATCGCCAGCAGGCTGCTGAAGTTCCACACTCAGCGCTCGCGGCAAAAGTGCTTGCACCGACAAGTCCCCTAAAAGCGTAAGGCATAAACATACAAGGGAAAAATCAAGTAAAGGAAATAACTTTGCATTCGATTGCCTAAGATAGTGTATATTACATAATAACTTGTCGCAGATCTAATAAATTTTTCGCCTAAACATGATCTACAGCGACAAGAGAAAGATAAGCTTGGCGGCCTAGTCCACGCGGTCGCCATCGAGCCTCTTGACTCCGCTCACCCTGTCCACAATGGGTGCGACAAGGGCCTTGAGCGCTTCAACGTCAGCAGATGGAGGCAGGGACTTGAGGACTTTGGTGAAATCGACGCCTGGGTTGTGGAAGGCCACTTTCATCAGCACCTTCTGGAGAGCCCCGGCGCAAACTTGGCGGGACTCCTCCTCCAGTTGCTTTGGGATCTCCTCCCGGAGCCGCTGGAGACCCGTCAGCATGCCCTTGAAGAATAGGCTGAGCTTGACGCTGGGTTGGAGGTTCTCGTCGGTGGAGTACCCAAGATCCACCATTCCTAGCTCCATCAACTCATTATGGATGCCGGCAGCGGTGTCCACAAGACCTTCTGTCCAGTGCATTATGCTATCTCTGAGATCATTTTGGGCAGTCGCGGCATTCGCCAACAGCTCCTCATTGGCCTTGATCTTCTCCAGCAGGCCCGCTTCCCGCTCCTTGGCGCCTTCCAACGTCTCCGTCAAGGTGGTCAGTTTCAGCTCCAGATCCGCCTTGGAGTCCTTGGCGACGTCGAGCTCTTTGATCTTTTCAGCGAAACGACCTTGCAACTCGCCGAAGGTGTAGGCGTCCTTCTCGCGCTCGCGCTTCAACCCGGCGACCTCCTCGGCGCTCTTCTGGAGGGTGGACTCCAGCTAAGCCACCCTCGACTCCAATTCCTTCTTGGCGGTCTCGGCAGCCGCAGCAGCATCCTTTGCCTCCTGAAGTGGCCTGCTAATCGCTTGTTCGCAAGACGGCGAGATCTTCCTCATAGCTGTCGAGGTTGATCTTCCGCTGCGCCAGCTCACCTTCTGCGCTGGAGAGCTTCTCGCCGCAAGCCTCTGCTGCTCCTCGACCTCGCCTTCTCCAAGATGAAGGCCGTGCGCTCCTCGACAGCTGCTCCAGCGCCTCGCTATATCCCGGAGAGTTTCTTTGTTGGCGCGCCGAGCTCTTCCGCGTTCTCCAAGTCAGCTCCCGCCCTCGCGACAAGCGCCTCCACAGACTCCAGTTTGGCTTTGTCCGAGGCGCGGTAGAGCGACAACAACCTCCTTAGCAGCTGCTCCTCCTCAGGCTCACCGCTGCTGCTGCTCGGGGCATCAACCAGCGACAGCCCGGCGGAGGGAAGCACTTCCGCGTCGAAGGTCTCCACTTCGGCCGGTGCCCTGGAGCTTGATGCCCATGGGAGCTTGATAAAGACACCCTCGCCGGCCTTCAAATAGGCGCCGGGCATGGGCTCTTCGGAGTCTGGTGCGGCATCGGTGGCGGGAGGATCGGCGGTCGGTGCAGCGCCTGGCGCTCCTGCGGCCTCAGGGCCGTCAGTGCGATCGCCAGATCCCTCCCCAGCCTCTGCGCCAGCAGCCTTGGCGGCCTCCTCGCCGGCGGACCCACCAGCGCCGGCCTCCTCCTCCATGTTGGCGGCGTCGACATTGTCACCGCGAACGTAGAACAAGTCAAGCAAATGTTCGAAAGAAAAGAACAGAAGAAAAGAGAATCCAAGGGAGGTTTTCAAACAAGAGAATCACCTGCAATGGGATCTGTTGCCGCGGTCTCCACAACCGAAGGGTCGTCGGCGCTGGCCCTTGTCGGGGAAGCTCCCCTTGTCGGAGAGGCCTCCCTTGCCGGAGAGCGCTCCCTTGGCGGAGAGTTCTCCCTTGGCGGCGTAGTCGAAGCAAGCAGAACTTTAGGAGTGACCTCCGGTGCTTCCTGATGAGGCTGCTCTGCTCCTACATAATTCAACAAACCAGATATCAGTGACGAAGAAGCACCCAAGCACACCTAACCATGAGAAGTAAACCAAACACTTACGCTGGGGGCTGTGCTGGGGGCTGCTCTATTGAAGGGTCGCTGGTCCGGCAGGGAGTCTCAGACGTGCTCTGCCGCCATTGGGGAATCATCTGAGACGACAACCACCGGGGTCTTGGCCCTCTTCGACGCCCTCTGAGCTAGCGTCCTGAAGAAGGAGAAGGTTCGGAGTGAAGCCAGTCAGATATAAAATTAAGCAATAAATTGAAGGATTACAAGTAGCGGCGACAAGATCGTACTCTTCCTCTTCTTCCTCGGAGCTGAGGGCGGAGAGATCAAATTCCGCTCCGGCGCGACGAATTGGAGGAGAAGAGTCCCTCGGACGCTTGGCGGGTGCAGGGGCCGCGACTCCAGAAGACCCCGCTCCCGTCGCCATGGCGGCATGGGGCGCTCCCGCGGCAACAGTGCTTGCCGTGGTAGAGCGCGTCGGGCGGCGAGGTGGCTGTTGGGCCGTCTGCCGCCCCGCCACTTCTCCGGTCTTGCGGAGGCGTCTCCTTGGCGGGGCCGCGGGCTCCTCCTGCGGCAAGCTGCTTGACGGCGGAGGGGAAGCGCCCCCGGCCGGCTCTTCCGGATTGATGTCGGGCTCGGCCTGCTCCTCCTCACCGACAAGCTCTTCTCGGTCGGCGAGAGTTGCCGCTTCAGCTGTTTCCGCCTCCTCGACGGTAAACCCAAACACGCCGGTGGCAGCAGCTTCGGCCGCCTCCTCCAACCTTGTGGCGATGCGCGGCATCTCCTGATCGGTGGTGTCGCGGGTGAGCCGTCTCTGCTCGTCGGCGCGGATCGGCACCTCCGCCAAGTTGTCAAAGAACTGCTGCACGACGTCGTCGGCGGGCTCCTGCCAAGTTGGAACGATTCCATGGGAATCGCACAACGGCATCATCGCGCAGATGCTATCAAGCAACAAGTTGTTGCACAAGGGCACGACTCCCCTCGGCAACATGCACCACTCGGGGTGATCTGCATCAGGCTTGAACAGCTCCCGCAGCATGCCGTCCAGCTCCAAGACAGTGAAGTTCCAGTTCAAACCTGGGCGCAGCCTCATAATGTCCGCCGTATTTTGGAATTCCCAAGCAGGCCTTCTCCTCTCCTGCAAGGGCGCAATGCGGCGGCGAAGGAAATCCGCGCCAACAGCTCCTACGGTAAGCCCTGCTTGCCGGAGACGCAAAATCCTAGTCACGGCAATCTTCAACTTGTCGTCCTCCGCCAAGTTGCTCCAATCATTGCCGCCAAGACTATGGGAGTTTGGCGCAGGGCGGTGAAAGGCTGTGGCTCCTCTTCTAAGATCCAACACCAGTCAGCTCTCCACTCCTCCCACTTGCTACGCAACTCTCCGTCAAGATACGCTTCCTTCTTGCCGATCCTAGAGACCCATGCAATCCCTCCGGCAAGCGGCTCTCCTCTCTCTACGCGGGGCATGAAGTAATGGCGGAAGAGTGCTACATTTGGGTGGACCCCGACAAAGTTCTCGCAGAGGTGTGCGAAAACGGCCAAGGTGAGGACGGCGTTGGGGGTGAAATCAAGGAGGCGGAGGCCATATGTGTTCATGACATCACAGAAGAATTCAGAAAAGGGCGGGCAGAGCCCGCAGTGGAAGAAAAGCGCGAAGAAAGGGTACCCGATGGAAACTTTCCGGAGATGACTCTTGTGCGCGGGTGCGCCCGGGTCTCCGTCGACCAGAAAAGATAGTACAGCTCCCGCAGCTCCTTCCTGTCAAGCAGGGGATCGAAGAGGGCCCGCTCCTTCCGCAGCGCCGCGAGCCGCTGCGCCTCGGCCGATTTCACGCCCTTTCCCTTGTCGGCCTTCGGAGCCATGGGGAGAGGTGGTGGAGGAGGACGACGGCGTTGGTGGCACCGGTGGCAATGGAGGGGGCGGAGCGTCGCTCTCTTTGGGCTCGAGAAGAAAGGGGGAAGCGACGGGGGTTTCTGATGTGACAGCAATGGCAAGTGGGCGTCCTGCCCCTGTCCCCCCTGCTTATAAAGAGGGAGAGGGGGCGGACGTTTCGATTTTTCCATTAAAGAAAGCCCCACGATCTCCCCCACGACACCACGTCAGGTGCGTGACGTTCGTGGGAGGCATGGTGGGTCCAAGGCGAGTAATGACGCAATCCAGACCGCGCGTGCCCGTGCACTGTTTTGGGCCTGGCCCAACCGAGCTGGGCGCCGTGTGTGGCCCAGGCCCGGGGGCTCCTGTCGGTGTACTAGAGTAGGGGTACCCCTAGCACCCCGAACTCATGCACGGGCAGTTGCAGCACCCCGCGGCGGGGCTGGCTTGGTGACCGCCAAGATCCTCAGCAGCTCCTTTGGAGCCATTCGAGAACAAAGCAATCAAGACCCCGGCAAGAGGAGCTTGCCGGGAAGGCCACTCAAGGCACGAAGGAGATAAGGCCCCGGCAAGAGGAGCTTGCTGGGAAGTCTTGACGAGCGACAAGCTCCCGAGCACGACAAGAACCTTGCCACGGCAAGGTGCTTGCCGCGGCAGGCAACCTCTCTTCATCTCCGCTCCGGCTCATCCGCCAACGTGTCGCCATGGGGCTTTCCCAAGCACGCGTGTCGACGGGCTGTGCAGCCAGCGAGGAGCAGCGATAAGAAGCACTGACAAGCTACCATCGTGGCAAACGGAGGCGCACTTGACGGTCCCTGTTACACTGTTCAGGCGACTGAGACGGGCATTTATGACTCTTGTAGCTCCCATTGCTCCCTAGCAAGAACACAATATAATCCACAAAGCAGCAGTAGGAGTATTATCTCTCTGGAGAGCTCCGAAGCTGGGTAAATCTGCTCGTGTGCATCGCCTCGATCCGCTCTTTGTGCATCCTCCGCTCCCCCTCCGAACCACAAGGGACCAGGTCCCATAGGTGATCGCGGGATACGACCATATTTCCCCGACACGATATGCGAGGTCTGGCTGCACGTCAATGTTTTCATGGGATACTTGCTTCTCTGGGTTGCTCACGCACTTCCTCAATTGCGAGACGTGGAACACGTCGTGGACGTCGGATAAATCTTCGGGGTAAGTCTAGCTAGTAGGCTACCGTGCCTCTCCATGCCACTATGCAGAATGGTCCGATGAATCCTGGTGCCAGCTTCCCTTTAATCTCGAATCGATGCAGGCCTCTCATAGGGGATACTCGTAGGTACACAAATTCGCCGGGTTCAAGGCTGATTCCCCCATGTTTTTGATCGTAATAACTCTTCTGTCGACTTTGGGCTGTCTTAAGTCGATCCCTAATCACCTTAACTTTATCTTCAGCCTCCTTGAGCATGTCTGGGCCAAAGATATGGCTGTCTCCGGTTTCTGAACAAGTTAGGTGGGTACGACATCTCCGCCCGTGCAGAGCCTCAAATGGTGCCATTTGCAGGCTGGCCTGATAACTGTTGTTATATGCGAACTCTGTGTATGGTAAGCTCTCTTCCCAACTGGTCCCATAGGGTGAGGACACATGCTCTCAAAGATGTCTTCTAGAATCTGGTTTACGCGTTCGGTTTGTCCATCCGTCTGGGGTGGTATGCGGTCTTGAACGCCAATTGAGTTCCCGGAGCTTGTTGTAAGTGATCCCAAAATCGGGAGACGAATTGAGTGCCTCTGTCCGATATTATTTTCTTTGGGACTCCATGTAAGCAGACGATACGGAAAGATAAAGCCTAGCAAGCTTCTGAGTGGTGTGGGTTGTCTTCACGGGGATGAAGTGTGCTACTTTAGTCAGTCTAGCAGTGATGACCCAAATGGCATTATTTCCGTGCCGTGACCGAGGTAGCCCAACAATAAAATCCATCCCAATCTCGTCTCATTTCCACTCAGGTATTTTATTTGGCTGTAAAAGTCCGGCGGGGTTCTGGTGCTCGGCTTTGATGCGTTGACAAGAGTCACAACATGCGATGAACGTGGCTATGTCCCTTTTTAGACCGTGCCACCAATATTTTTCCTGAATATCCTTGTACATTTTTTGTCCCTCCGGATGTATCGAATCTGAGGCGGTGTGGCCTTCAGCTAAGATCTGCTGTTTAAGATCCTTGATATTTGATGCATAAAGTCTATCTCCGTACCACAATATTCCCTCGCTTATCGATAATCTAATGCAGGGCCTTGCCCAAACTCACTTTCCGTTTAATGCCTTCAATGCTGGGGTGTCCAAGCTGAGCCTCTTTAATCGTTTCCATCAGGGTCGGCTGCATTTTCTAAATTTGATATGCTGCCTTTGGTGACTACCAGCAAGTTGAGTTTAGCAAACTCCTGCCGAAATTCAGGTCTTAGGTTTGGCAGGCCGTCGTCGTTTGGGCTAGGGTTCCGACTTAGAGCATCTGCCACTACATTTGCTTTTCCTGGGTGGTAGTGGATTTCAACGTCATAATCCTTCACTAGTTCCAACCAGCGTCGTTGCCTTAAATTCAGTTCTGGCTGTGTGAAAATATACTTGAGGCTCTTATGGTCCGTGTATATCTCACAACGATTTCCAAGTAAAAAGTGTCTCCATTCTTTGAGTGCATGAATAATCGCTGCTAACTCTAGGTCATGAGTAGGATAATTTTCCTCATGCTTGCGAAGTTGTCCGGAGACATATCGACTACCTTGCCTTCTTGCATTAACACGCATCCAAGGCCTTTCCGGGATGCGTCTGTCTACCTCAAAATTCTTGTGTATGTCCGGCACAATTAATCTGGTCTTGTCGTTAATTTCCTTTTTTAATTCTTGGAAACTTTTCTCGCAAGCTTCCGTCCATTCAAACTTCTTGTCTTTCTTGAGTAGCTGCGTCATTGGCTTTGCTATGGTGGAGAATCCTTCAATAAATCTTCGGTAGTATCCTGCCATTCCCAAGAAACTTCGTACGTCCGTTACGCTGGCTGGTGGCTTCCAGCCAAGTACGGCCTTGACTTTTTTCGGGTCTACGGCAATACCTTCTTGGGTCAGTACGTGGCCCAGAAAACCTACTTGCCTTAGCCAAAATTCACACTTGCTGAATTTAGCGTATAATTGATGTTTCCTGAGTTCCCCTAGTACAATTCGGAGATGTTCAGCGTGCTCTTCTGGTGTCTTGGAGTATACCAGAATATCATCGATAAATACCACAACAAACTTGTCCATAAACTTCATAAATACTTTGTTCATGAGGTGAACAAAATATGCGGGGGCGTTTGTTAGTCCAAATGGCATTACGGTGAACTCATACAATCCGTATCTGGAGGTGAAAGCCGTCTTGGGAATATCTTCGGTTCGCAGTTTTAATTGATGGTATCCCGACCTTAAGTCAATTTTTGAGAATACCTTGGCCTGAGCGAGCTGATCAAATAAATCATTTATCCGTGGCATCAGATATTTGTTCTTGATTGTGACCATGTTAAGCGCTCGATAGTCTATGCACAATCTCAGTGTTCCATCCTTCTTTTTGGCAAATAAAATTGGTGAACCCCAGGGTGAGGAGTTGGCTCGTATATAACCTTTTTCCAGTAGTTCTTTTATTTGCTTCTTCAGTTCTACCAATTGGATGGTGCCATTCTGTATGGTTTCTTGTATATGGGGGCGGTTCCGGGTGCTAGCTCAATGCTGAATTCTATCTCTCGGTCTTGTGGCATGCCTGGTAGTTCTTCGGGAAATACGTCTGGAAATTCACACACTACTGGAACCTCTCTTAATTCAGAAGTATCCACCTTGTTCAATCTTGGTTGCCGGGATATTTTTGTTTCTTTGCTTGAAACTTTTATTGTCTTCCCATGGTGGTGGGTGAGAATCACGGTCCGGTTGAAGCAGTCAATAAAACCTTTGTTGGTGGTTAACCAATCCAACCTTAGGATGACATCCATCCCTTTATTTTCCAACACGATAAGATTTGCGTGAAACTTCAACCCTTCAAACTCAATAATCACTCACTGGCAATAACTCTGGGTAACTTGCTTAATCCCAGGGGACTTGACGATCATAGATTTTTCCAAAGGAAGCATCAAAAAATTATTTTGCAAGGCAAAACTTTTCGAAATGAATGAGTGAGAAGCTCCAGAATCAAACAAAACCATGGCAGGTATTGTGTTGACAGGAAACGTACCGAGTACGATATCTGGGGCATTCTGTGCTTCCTCTTTGGTCATGTGGTTCAGATGACCCTTCCTGTGGTTGTTATTTGGGTTGAAATTGCTGCGCTTTGGCGCTGAATTATTGCCTCCATTGTTCGGCTTTGGGGTCGTGTTCCTTGGCTTGGGGCACTGCTTGGCATAGTGCCCTTCTTCTCCACAAGCGTAACAGGTAACGCCTGAGCGATATGTGAACTCCTTGTCCCTTGCATGGAAATTCTTGATTGGACGTGAGACGCTTGTCGTGGGTTTGGGTGCCCAACTTTTCTGAACATCGGTCTTGCTGCGGTGGTCGCGGGCATGATTAGTCTGGTCCCTTTTTCGCTTGCGGAAATCTTCTAAGCTGCGCCTCTCATTTTCCAAGGTAATGGCCTTATCCACCAGCGTCTTAAAATCTAGAAAGGTGTGCATGACCAGTTGGCATTTAAGCGTGGGTGTCAGACCGTCTAGGAATTTTTACATCTTCTTGCTTTCCGACATACGCTCCTCGTTGGCGTAGCGGGACAACAGAGTAAACTAACTATTGTATTCTGACACCGTCATTGTCCTTTGCTTGAGGTCATCAAATTCTCTCTTTTTGATCTTCATAAGACTCTTAGGAATGTGTGCCCCACGAAAACCTTCTTTAAACTCCTCCCAGGTTATATTATTTTCGTTGGGGTGCATGTGTAGGAAATTTTCCCACCACGATGCTGCTGCTCCAGTGAGATAGTGCGGTGCATAAAGTACTTTCTCAAGATCTGAACACTGGGCAATAATTAACTTTCTTTCCATGTCTTGAAGCCAGTCCTCGGCTTCAAGAGGTTTGTCAGTGTGAGAAAATGTTTAGGGACGCGTCTTTTGTAGCTCGGATAACTTTGATTGCTGCTGAAATTGCCCACAGTGATTTCCCATATTGATGACTTGGTTCATCATTTCCTGATGTTGTTGCTGACTTTGTTCATAAAGACGGTACATTTGGGTAAGTGCTGTTTCACTGTCCTGTTGACTTGACTGCCCCTGTGTGAAATTGTTGCTGGGTTGTGTGTCATAATTTTGCTCTGGCGGAGTTGGCATGGAGCGCGTCCAAGGACGAGACATTGTTCACTCTGGGGACATATTTTGTGAAACTCATAAGAAAAGAAAATGAGTCGCAAAAGTCAATAAATTCATGAAGACGGAAGAAGTCTCAAATGCTCCAAGATTTATTTCAAGAGAATAAACGTTTGCGCACGGAGAAAGACTGCTCATTACATATCTTACAGGCAAGCAGTAATTATACAATACATCACTCAGGATATGCGTACATATTCCTGACATGCTATTTAGGCTAGTGCACTCCTCCAGTTCCTATATGATGCGCAAACAAGCTACTTCTCACAGCCTATGTACATATAAACATATCGCACAAGTCGGTACATCGCATGGCGCTAAGCGCATTTCGATCGGAGATGGTAAGGATTTCCCTTGGCCTGCCAAGGGTGAGCCTTGATGAGGCTGGGGACTCAACCTCCTCTTCGGTGATAGGCTCCAGACGTGAAGTGCTGCGCAGAGTTGGTGGAGTAGGTGCCCTATGCGCGGACAACACGAACATGAGCGGGCGCAAGGGGTGGTGCTTGAGCAGGCTGGAGAAGGCGCAATGACATGGTTGAACTCCTCCGTGGTAGGCAGGCTGACGCAGTAGTGGCGAGAGAAGTAGGAGCAAAAGATGTTGATGACGAGACGAAAGTCGGTGGCGGTGCGGTCTTGAGAGCTCCCTCCTGTTGGTGGCACAGCCATGGATCGAGTCCATGCGGGCAGCTACAAAGTCGCCCACCAGGTTGTCGAAGGCTGCCTCCAAAGCCCGGAGATACTCGATAAGCATCTCAAAAGCCTCGCCTCGTTCTCCTCTCGGGGCAAGAGAACGCAGCGTGAGTGGCAGGTGTATGGCACGTGACATGGAAGCTAGCGGTAACGCAAGTCTTCATCGAAGGAAGGATATCCACGACGAGCTATCGCCTCACGGGCTGCCATCTGCAGTGCATGCTTCTCCGTAGGCATGGCTCTCCCAAGAGCCGGAAACACTCAACTCGCCCTCCTTGAATTGCACCACGGCCTGGTGCATGGTTAGACGGTCATTGACCTTGTCTTTGAGAGAGTGAGAAGATTGGGCGCCTGAGATGGCCCCATCGCAACTTGGACGATGAAGGAGAGAAGCTTGACGAACCCATCGGGCATGTTGGCGAACATCTGTGACTCGCAGTCGTTGCCAGCCATCTACAAAAGTAGGCAAAAATTCTGAGTGGTCAAATCATAAATTTATGCTGACTGTCAGAAATTGACTACATTTGTAAAATTAAAAATTAGCTCTATATGCTAATAACCGATTAGCAATCACACCTAGTGGCTTCCTACAGTCAGCCTGGCTCTGTTACCAAGCTTGTCACGACCGGTTTTCCAATAAAAAAAATATTTATTGAGAAACCGATCTCTTAATTCCAGTGTGAGGAAAATCCTCCATACTGGTAGACAACACCTTGATACAATAAGCCAGTTGCATTTAATATATTACAGGGTCGAGCTGAGCTTGCTCAACAAATTATTACAAGCACACCAATAATTATACATAGTGGCGGATATGAAGCAGTGGAGTGGTGGCATACTACTGACTCGAGGTAAAGTAGTGGAATAACACAGTGGAGTGGATGATATTACTCCTACCTTTGGCGGCTCATCGGCGTCGAGGTGAGGCTCGGTGAATTTATTTGGGTAGCGGAAGCGGATATAACACGATGACTAATCCAGGGGGGTCGCACGAGACTGATCGATTCCTCTAGGCGTCGGACTCGCTATCGAACTCTTCATCCATGAGATCGCTTTCACAAGATCTCGCCAAATCAACAAGCCAGGTGAGTACTTTGAAAGTACTCGCAAGACAGTTCGGACAAAAGATATAACAAATGTATGCGTGAATGCGTCATGAGTAATTTAACAATGAGCAATCAAATAAGTATAACAAGGTAAGTAAAAAGGGAATCGGCGGTAGTCCGCTCGAAAACCCAAAGAAGATAAACTGAAAACCGATCGGGTGTCTGAAGCGACACCTCGAAGGGCGAACAAATTAGTAAAGCATGCCACAGTCTGGCGTCCAAGCAACACCTCATAAAGGGCTTATGCTGAAAGATAAGACATGCGGGCCACAGTCGGACGTCGGAGCGACATCACAAAAAGGGCTTATATCAAAAATAAGTAAATAACAATGCCACAGTCGGACGTCTGAGCGACATCGCAGAAAGGGCTTATATCTAAAATAAGTAAATAACAATGCCACAGTCGGACGTCTGAGCGACATCGCAGAAAGGGCTTATATCAAAAATAAGAAAATAACAATGCCACAGTCGAACGTCTGTGCGACATCGCAGAAAGGGCTTATATCAAGAATAAGTAAATAACAATGCCACGCGATCGTCAGGCGACATCGCAGAAAGGGCTTATATCAAGAATAAGTAAATAACAATGTTACGATCGGATGTCCGAGCGACATCGCAGAAAAGGGCTTATACTTCATTATTCATAACTTACAAGAATTGGTGCTCACGGAATTTTTTCATCACCAGACAGTAAACGGGTTAGTCCATCCACAGGAAATAAACATTTAACACTCATGTGGTTCTCAAGAGTTTCTGTCACCGGGACTGACATTTGACAAGGTAAGATGAACACAACACTTGGACCTGAATGAGATGATTTCAAGTATTTGGGACTCTGCAGAGTTTGTACTAAATTATCCACAACCAACGGATTTCCGTAGTCACGAGGGACTAGTTCCGTTTACGGTATTTCGGAGGAAACACAGCTAACCAGTACACACCCATCCTACCTCACGTTGCCAGGAATCACCCTAGACAGCGTTCAAGAAAAACTTTGAGACGGGGAGATCACAATCTCGAATAGCATGGGATCAAACTTATATACGCGCGCTCTAAGGGGTGCCCCCCTCTCGGTCCCAACCGGAAACACCCATGCCCCCTAGCCGGTTCATAGGCTTTAATCCAGGGCCATGGAACCCTCATCCCGGCCTCTCGATTTGGTGTGTACCAGAAAGTGGTTTGCAACTTACTAAGCCGTATCCCTTGCGGAAAACATGTGGTAGTACGAAAGGGGAGACGGACGGGGACTGGACTGATTTATGTTGACACTGGGTCAACGGTCTGGCATAAGACTGGCATGCTACAACATTGCCATCTTACCCATTTTCATGCCAACTCATGGCCATGCAACTCGTTTCCAACAACTTATGGATTTCCGAAACTCACTTGCCTCAACTTTTTACGTGACATGACTCTCATCGAGATGCTCATGAACATGCCATGAGACTAATTAATGCAAACATGCCCAAACACTCATCATATCAAAAGTTCAAACATGCTCGCCTGGTTCTGAGTAGTCGGGGCCTAGCTCGGTGAAGTTCGCAGTTCCGTCACCTCCTTCGGTATCTACGGTATACAAAAATACACGTACTAATGTAAATACCAAGGGGTGCTCAAAAATATTCCAAATATTTTTCAAATAAATCTGATAAAAAACTAGACAAAATTTTGAAGAGGATAGAAAAAGAATCACTCAAAAATCCTTTTCTGTTTAAAAGTTATAAGAGTTTTGGTCCAAGGACCTTTCTGTAATGAAACAGAAAACTCTCAGGGGTCTAAGCAGAAAAGTCCAGAAAACGATTCAGATTAGAAAGCGCCTTTGCCAGAATACGCTTTCAGAAAACGGTTCGAAAAAAAGAGAGGAGAGGCTGATGGGCGGGTCCCACCCGTCAGGTTTGAATATTCAAAAGGAGGCGGCAGAGCTTGTCGGCGCCCGAGAGCTGCGGTGGTCACCGGCGGCGATCCTCGGCGAGGCAGGGGGATCAGGGGGTACCTCTGTGATCAGCACACCCTTCCACGTCGGTGGGTGGTGGTGGTGGTCGCCGGCGAGCACCACGTCGACGGTGGCCCTTGCTCCGGCGGACGGTGGTTCGGGAAGTCGTGGGTCTCGTCGGAGAGAGCTGCTGGGGTCAAATTGGAAGGGGGGTTAGTCTCCTAGAGGTGCCATGAGGCTACGGGCAAGTCTAGGGCGGTGGAGGAGCTCCCACTAGTGAGAACGCTGCCGGAGCCCGAAGCGGACGGAGGTGGCCGGAGTTGAGGAAGAAGGGCCCCTCGAGGCTCTTCCAGTGGCTGGGCGTGGTCTGGTGAGGTGGTGGAGGTGTGCGGGGCCGCGAGCGAGCTCGGAGGCGCTATATATAGCCGGCCCGAGGTGGTTGCCGAGAACGGGATAAGTCCGGCGAGCGATTACGGCGGTGCTGTGGCTGGACGATAGGTTTAGGAGCTTGAGCATCGACTAGACGGAGCACTGAGTCCATCCCGGTGCCTAACTCAGCGAGGTAGGGGCGGTTACGGCCTGTCCCCAACGGAACGGCCGTCCGGCACGTCCGCGGCAGAGGGCGTGCCCCGTGCGTGCCAGACCATGGCTACATGCTGCATGCGTGCGCTGGCAAGGGATACGGCCACACGGAGCTCCCAGGTGGCGTGAGCGGTGCCGAACGGCGTTGTGCCGCAGGGTGCCCCCCGTTGGCCGCCACGGGAGGTCCCGACGCCGCGGAAGACGCCGGCGCGGACGGGCCATGGTGCCACCGATGCCAGGAACCAGCCAAGTGCCCGTGCGGCGCTACGGACAGGAGAAGGAGCCATGCGCCAGCGCCAAGTGCACCTGATTGACAAGTGACCAGCCTCTGACGAAACTGAATTTCTGAAAGTCTGCATTTTTCTGAAAGTGCAAAGTGACAGTGTATGCTAGGTGTTCAACAGAATGTTTTTGGCATGTGGGGATTTTTCCTTGAGCTGATTTTTGGTGGAGTGGCTTCTCATTGCAACTGGAGGTTGCCTGAATTTTGGTGAAATTTTTGGAGAAGAGGAGATATGAATTTCACCAAATTTGACAAATCTGGTCCAAACTTGCACAATTTGAAACTTGAAAATTTTGAGCAGAAGAAGAGTAGATCTTGATGGTTCTAGGTTGTGGGTGCTAGGGACTATCGGAGGAATTGATTTGAGATCAAAGTTCAAAGGCATTAAGGTACTTGCTTTGCAATACACCTAGGCTCAAAAATATGGACAAAATTGTTTTGGGCAAAGAAATAAATGAAATAAAAATCGAAAAGTGAGTTGGACTGGTTGGGTCAGAATATTTGGATTGTCCCAAAGTGGAAGGAGGGATTTTGGGAAGATTTACCACAAGAGGCAAGATAAAACCATGGGTAGCTTTAAAATAATAGAAGAACCAAAACTCCTAGGGTTTTCTTCTAAAAGAAAAATAAATCCCAAAAATAATTTTGAGAAGGAGAGAATCAGAAGAAAGGTTTTTAAATAACCAACACCATAGTTGAAGAAGATGCCAAAGTAAAATCCTTTGTCAAAGGGGGACCTCCTTCAAAACCAACCAAGTTTTTGTTAAAAGCCAAAACAAAAATTTTGGAGTGCCACACTACGGTCGAAATGGGGGTCCTGTTGATCGGGAGGGGTGTGGAGTACCGCAAAACGGACAAAACAGACTTGTGTTGGAGCACGATGGTCGAAAAGGGGGTCCTGTTCATCGGGAGGGGTGTGGCGTACCGCAAAACGAGACTCCACGGAATATTGTTCATCTCCATCGTCGACCTCCGCCCGCCTCCACGGGCTATCGTCGACCTCCTCCAGCCTCCATGGGCTCCTGTTAATACAGCCTGCACCGCGCGCTACTCCACCGGCTATTGTTCAATCACCCCTCCACGGGCACCCCTCCACCGTCTACTGTTCATCCAGCCCTCCACGGGGTCGTCCTGTTCATCCAGCCCTCCACGGGGTCCTGTTCCTCTAGCCCCAACTGGCTCGATCGATCGGGGTCCTGTTCATCCAGAGGAAACGCCACGGGGTCCTGTTCATCCACCCCCACCGCCCACTACCCACCCCCCCCCCCCCCCCCCCCCGCAACGCTCTATCCAGAGGCAACATCGATCGGCTTCAGTTAGCAGCAGTAGCGAAGGAATAGCTCGATCGGGTTCAGTTAACAGCCATCGATCGATCGCTCGGGTCCAGTAACGCGTAGCCTACAGTGCAATCGCTCGGGTTCAGTTATAGCCCCACGCCTAGCTTGGGTTCAGTTAGAGCCAACTCCACACACACACGCGCGTACGTGTACGAGAGAAACGCGCATCGCTCGGCCCCCGACCACCCACCGTCACCGGGAACTCCCCGAAATTTTCCTCGCCCTCGCTTCTACCACGGTTTTTTCCGTCATGGACGGCCCAAAGAATGTCATGCAGTTGCGTCTCCGGTCCGCCCAGGATGAAAAGCCCATTTTTTGTCATGATTTTTTGTCATAGAAGTAGGAGCCCACCACATTTATGATGATGCCGGGTTTTGTCACAATTATTGTCATAGAAGTGTCATAAGTATGACGGAAAAAAGTTTCGTTCGGCCCAAATTTTCACGGATGTGTCTTTTTTGTAGTGAATATGATGAAAACCCCATCTTTTTGTCCTCGATGGCAACAATACAATACATGCCTTACTGCCCCTACTGTCACTGGGAAAGCACGCCGCAAGATTGAACCCAAAGCTAAGCACTTCCCCCATTGCAAGAAAAACCAATCTAGTTGGCCAAACTAAATCGATAGTTCGAAGAGGCTTGCAAAGATATCAAATCATGCATATAAGAATTCAGAGAAGATTCAAATAATATTCAAAGATAATTTGATCATAAATCCACAATTCATCGGATCTCGGCAAACACACCACAAAATAGTATTGCATCGAATAGATCTCCAAGAACATCGAGGAGAACTTTGTATTTAGAATCAAAGAGAGAGAAGAAGCATTCTAGCTACTAGCTATGGACCCGTAGGTCTTTGGTAAACTACCCACGCTTCATCGGAGAAGCAATGGTGTTTATGTAGAAGCCCTCCGTGATCGAATCCCCCTCCGGCAGGACACCGGAAAAGGCCCTAAGATGGAGTCTCGCGAGTACAGAAGGTTGTGGCGGTGGAAAAGTAGTTTCGTGGCTCCCCTCGATGTTTTTGGGGTATATGAGTATATATAGGAGGAAGATCTAGGTCAGGGGGTCACCTTGGGGCCCACAATGTCGTGGGGCACGCCCTACCCCCTGGGCGCGCCCTCCACCCTTGTGACCGCCTCGTAGCTCTTCTGACTTGCAGTCCAAGTCTCCTGGATGTCTTCTGGTCCAAGAAAAATCATCACGAAAGTTTTATTCCGTTTGGACTCGTTTGGTATTCCCTTTATGCGAAACTAAAAAACAAGGAAAAAACAGGAACTGGCACTGGGCTCTAGGTTAATGGGTTAGTCCCAAAAATCATATAAAATAGCATATTAATGCATATAAAACATCCAAAATAGATAATATAATAGCATGGAACTATCAAAAATGGACTGTGCTAACCACCAGTCGACTGGTGGTTAGCAACAGATCCGCATGACCTTCGATCGTTCCTTCCGCTCGTCCCGCTGCGTCGTTCCTCCCGCTTCCACTGATTTTTTTCCTTCTCTCAAAAACCGTAGTAAATTGCTAGTGGTTTTTTCTGGTTTTTCTCTGCATAATATGAAAAGAAAATAAAAGTGCTTGAAAGAGGATTCGAACCTAGGTCTATGTAATACCTATCGAGCCTAATAATCAACTAAGCCACCTTTTGTTGTTGTCTATTGTAGAATGACAATGTTATTTGAACCTTTCTTATTTCTGCCATATCAAAAGAAAAAATAAAGTTTGGCTTGGTAACCTTGGCAATGACTAGCGTGATAACAATGGTCTGAGTAACATGATAACTATACCATGATAAGGCTGGTAACTACTGATGACGAGAAGGTTAAAAGCATGGGAAAGTATGGTAATTTAACATAGAAATTACGGTGAAATGTTTCAAAAACTTTTTTCCTTGGATGAAAGACACCATGGTGTTTAAACGTAAAATAAGTTATCAAGTCACCAAAATTAATAGCACCGAGGTACATCAGTTATCGTGTCACGATGTGTGAGTTCTTAGTGCCACTAACATTACAGTTATCGTGTGTATATTTCATCACCCTCCCCTCCCTCGCAAAGTTATCAGGACTGGGGACATAAGTTATCAGATCTGTGATGTGTGAGTTATCATGCTATTCACACAACAGTTACGGGGATACTTCTCACCCCGCTTGTGAAAATTTATCAAGACCGAGGTACATAAGTTCTCGAGTGTCTCAAACGACCTATTTTCCAATCGAGCGCCAATTTTTTTCTGGGTAGAAGTTATGCTGATTTTTATACAAGTTATCAGTGTCATGGTGCCTATATTATCGACCTATTTACACATAATTATCAGGAGTATTTTTCAACATTTTTTCTGGGTAAAAGTTATCGTGATTTTGTATCTAAATTATCAGGTCTACGTTGCCTATATTATCGACCGGTTTACACATAATTATCAGGAGCATTTTCAATAAAAAATCCTGGGTAATTTTTTTCATGATTTTTGTATAAGTTATCATGTCCGTGCTGTCTATATTATCGACCTATTTACACATAATCATCGGTAGTATTTTTCAACAATTTTTCTGCGTGAAAGTTATCGTGATTTTTGTATCTAAGTTATCGTGCGCCGTGCATAAAATACCGTGTTATTCGTGATAGTCGTTACAAGAGGGATATTTCAACACTTTTTTTCCTTGAATCAGTACATGTAGATTCAAAGTATAGATTATGAAAATGATAAAAGAACCACTGTTTTTTTTCTTTGGTTGTCGAAATACTTTACTCACATTGTTTATCAACTTTGTTTTGTCTATCTCGCAAAAAGAAGACTTTGTTTTGTCTATCTCACAAAAAAAGACTTTGTTTTGTCTATCTCGCAAAAAAAAGATTTTGTTTTGTCTAGTTTCCATGCTATTTTGTACAAAAGGAGATTTTACCTACCAATCTCTCACAAGAACTACTTGTGCTGAGTTGGTTACGGCGGTACACCTCCAATTATTTGGTCTTGGGATCGAATACCCACACCTTTTTTTAGCGAAATTTAGAACTCATTGTGGGATTATACGGGAGGAAAAAACTGTCTGAGCGAGAAAGATCAGGAGAACGGAACGAGAGAGCGATGCGATGCGGATGGAACGGAGATCGAATCATACGTGCCTATCGCTAAAATCCTGTCTACTGGATTTTAGCTTTGTCGATCAAAAATTATAGATACGTTGGAGATGTATCAACGACATGGTCGCATCTGGGTCTCCGGCAGGAAGCTCCGTAATGGGAAAGAGTCCGGCGGGTTTTATCCTCCCGTCTTTGGATGAAGCGGTCCACCTCGGATCTAAGGCTGGGGCAAGCGTGGGCCTCCCGACCCTTGAGCGGAATCTGAAGGTGGATCCGAAGGGCCTCCTTCATGTGGATGGGGAGCAACGGCCGAGGTCGAGAACCCCTCGAAGATAAATTCTCCCCGGATATCGGCAATGTAGTTTAAGCTTCCAAACCTGATCTGGTGACCAGGGGCATAGTTGTCAATCTGCTCAAGGTGACCGATCGAGTCGGCCCGTAGCACGAAACCGCCAAACACAAAGAGTTGGCCATGGAGAAAGGTCTCCCCGAAAACAGTGTTGTCATTGAGATGAGCCATCGATCCTTCTACCGACAACACAATGGAACTCTCAATGAAAGCACCAATGTCGGTGTCAAAACCGGCGGATCTCGGGTAGGGGGTTCCGAACTGTGTGTCTGAGGATCGATACTAACAAGGGACGATGGGGACATGATGTTTACCAAGGTTCGGGCCCTCTTAAAGGAGGTAAAACCCTACGTCCTGATTGATTGTATACAATGAGTATAGGGGTTACATAGTTGATCTACCTCGAGATCGTAATGGCTAAACCCTAGCTGTCTAGCCTATGAATGTTCTGATGGCCTCCATGGACTAAACCCTCCGGTTTATATACACAGCGGAGGGGCCTAGGGTTGTACAAAGCCGGTTTTCAGAGGAAGAAAATAATACATCTGGACACCAAAACTTGCCGTTCACACATATGGGAGTCCTACCCGGACACGGGGGAAGTCCTGTTGCTTTTATCTTCATGGCCCATCAGTCCGGACTATATCAAATAGACCGGACACCCGAGGACCCCCTAATCCAGGACTCCCTCAATCATTATTTGCTTCTCTGCTGCCATATCCTCCTTGAGCTCCTGGCTATACTGCGTGCACCATATCTTAGGGCAGCGCTTATTTGGGGGAGGGTTCAGTGATTTGGGTGGAAGGTGTCGCACCGGTGGTTGGGGCATTGCTTCTTCTAGATCTTCGTTGGTTTTTTCCTCTAAGAGGAAAGGGTGATGCAGAAAAATAGAGATAATTATTTCCCTCAGTTTGAGAACCAATGTATCAATCCAGTAGGAGAAAACGCACAAATCACCTAATACCTGCACAAACAATCGAACAACTTGCACCCAACGTGATAAAGTGGTTGTCAGTCCCTTCTTGGTCACTTGTAAAAGTGAGATCTAATAGAGATAGATGAAACTAAACAAAAGATAAAGTAAATATTGTTGCGCTTTTTGGTTTATAGATCGGAAATTAAAAGATTGCGAAATAGTAGATCGGAAACTTATATGATGGAAAAGAGACCCGGGGCCATAGGTTTCAATGGAGGCTTCTCTCAAGATAGCAAATAATACGGTGGGTGAACAAATTACTATCGAGCAATTGATAGAAAAGCGTAAAGTTATGACGATATCTAAGGCAATGATTATGAAATATAGGCATCATGTCCGTGTCAAGTAGACCGAAATGATTCTGCATCTACTATTATTACTCCACACATCGACCGACTCCTGCCTGCATCTAGAGTATTAAGTTGATGAAGAACAGAGTAACACATTAAGTAAGATGACATGATTTAGAGGAATAAACTCAAGCAATATGATGTAAACCCCATCTTTTTATCCTTGATGGCAATAATAAAATACATGCCTTGCTACCCCTACTATTGCTGGGAAAGGACACCGCAAGATTGGACCCAAAGCTGAGCACTTCTCCCATTACAAGAAAAACCAATCTAGTTAGCCAAACTAAACCGTTAGTTAGAAGAGAATTACAAAGATACCAAATCATGCATAAAATAATTCAGAGAATATTCAAATAATATTCATAGATAAGCTGATCATAATTCCACAATTCATCGGATCTCGACAAACACTGCAAAAGAATATTACATCGAATATATCTCCAAGAACATCGAGGAGAACATGGTATTAAGAATCAAAGAGAGAGAAGAATCCATCTAGCTACTATCTATGGACCCGCAGGGCTGAGATAAGCTACTCATGCTTCATCGGAAGGTCAATAGGTTTGATGTAGAAGCCCGCTGTGATTGAATCCCCCTCCGGCGGGATGCCGGAAAAGGCCCCAAGATGGGAACTCAAGGGAACAGAAGGGTGCGGCGGTGGAAAAGATTTTTCGTGGATGCTTCTGTTGGTTTGGGTATATATGGGAATATATAGGACAAAGAATTAGGCCAGGGGAGTCACGAGGGGCCCAGAAGGAAGGGGGCACATCCTACCCCCTAGGCGTGCCCTCCACCCTAGTGGCCACCTCGTGGCTCTTCTGACTTGATCTCCAAGTCTCCTGGGTGTCTTCTGGTCCAAGAAAAATCATCGCGAAGGTTTTATTCCATTTGGTATTCCTTTTCTGCGTAACTCAAAAACAAGGAAAAAAACAGAAACTAGCACTGGGCTCTAGGTTACTAGGTTAGTCCCAAAAATAATATAAAATAGCATATTAATGCATATAAAACATCCAAAACAGATAATATAATAGCATGGAACAATAAAAAATTATAAATACATTGGAGACATATCAAGCATCCCCAAGCTTAATTCCTGCTCGTCCTCGAGTAGGTAAATGATAAAAACAGAATTTTTGATGTGGAATGCTACCAAACATATTTATCCATGTAATTCTTCTTTATTGTGGCATGAATGTTCAGATCCATAAGATTCAAAACAAAAGTTTAATATTGACATAAAAACAATAATACTTCAAGCATACTAACAAAGCAATTATGTCTTCTCAAAATAACATGGCCAAAGAAAGCTTATCCGTAGAAAATTATATAGTCTGACTATGCTCCATCTTCATCACACAAAATATTCAAATCATGCACAATCCAGATGACAAGCCAAGCAATTGTTTCATACTTCTGATGTTCTCAAACTTTTTCAACTCTAGGTGGTCATAGCACTATAGGTGGAATAGAATATGGTGGTTGTGGAGAAGACAAAAAGAAGGAGATAGTTTCACATCAACTAGGCATATTAACGGGCTATGGAGATGCTCATCAATAGATATCAATGTGAGTGAGTAGGGATTGCCATGCAACGGATGCACTAGAGCTATAAGTGTATTTAAGCTCAAAAGTAAACTAAGTGGGTGTGCATCCGACTTGCTTGCTCATGAAGACCTAGGGCAATTTTGAGGAAGCCCATCATTGGAATATACAAGCCAATTTCTATAATGAAAAAATCCCACTAGTATATGAAAGTGACAACATAGGAGACTCTCTATCATGAAGATCATGGTGCTACTTTGAAGCACAAGCGTGGTAAAAGGATAGTATTATTGCCCCTTCTCTCATTTCTCTCATGTTTTCTCTTTTTTGGGGCTTCTTGGCCTATTTCTTTATTTGGGCTTCTTTCACCTCTTTTATTTTTCATAAAGTCTGGAGACTCATCCCGACTTGTGGGGGAATCATATTTTCCATCATCCTTTCCTCACATGGGACAATGCTCTAATAATGAAGATCATCACACTTTTATTTACATAAAAACTAAATAATTACAACGGTATGGTGGAAAGTTGCATGGCAATATATCTCGGAATGGCTATGGAAATGCCATAATAGGTAGGTATGGTGGCTGTTTTGAGGAAGGTATATGGTGGGTGTATGGCACCGGCGAAAGTTGTGCGGTACTAGAGAGGCTAGCAATGGTGGAAGGGTGAGAGTGCGTATAATCCATGGACTCAACATTAGTCATAAAGAACTCACATACTTATTGCAAAAATCTATTAGTTATCAAAACGAAGTACTACATGCATGCTCCTAGGGGATAGATTGGTAGGAAAAGACGATCGCTCGTCCCCGACCACCACTCATATGGAAGACAATCAATAAATAAATCATGCTCTGACTTCATCACATAACGGTTCACCATACGTGCATGCTACGGGAATCACAAATTTTAACACAAGTATTTCTACTATCCACAATTACTCACTAGCATGACTCTAATATCACCATCTTTATATCTCAAAACAATCATAAGGAATCAAACTTCTCAAAGTATTCAATGCACTTTATATGAAAGTTTTTATTATATCCCTCTGGGATGTCTATCATATTAGGACTAATTTTATAACCAAAGAAAATTACCCTGCTGTTTAGAAACTCTCAAAATAATATAAGTGAAGCATGAGAGTTCAATATTTTTATAAAATAAAACCACTGATGTGCTCTAACAAGATATAAAGCACTAGACCAAAATTGCCTAACTCAAAAGATATAAGTGCAGCACAAAGAGTATTCTAATAAATCACGATTCATGTGTGTCCCTCTCAAAAGGTGTGTATAGCAAGGATGATTGTGGAAAAATAAAAAGAAAAGAGTCATATCATACAAGACGCTCCAATAAAAACACATATCATGTGGTGAATAAAAATATAGCCTCAAGTAAAGTTTTCGATAGACGAAGACGAAAGAGGGGATGCCTTCCGGGGCATCCCCAAGCTTAGGCTCTTGGTTGTCCTTGAATATTTCCTTGGGGTGCCATGGGAATCCCCAAGCTTAGGCTCTTTCCACTCCTTATTCCATAGTCCATCAAATCCTTACCCAAAACTTGAAAACTTCATTACACAAAACTCAACAGAAAATCTGATAAGCTCTGTTAGTACAAGAAAATAAATCACCACTTTATGGTACTGTTGTGAACTCATTCTTTATTTATATTGGTGTAATATCTACTGTATTCCAACTTTTCCATGGCTCATACCCCCCGATACTACCTATAGATTCATCAAAATAATCAAACAACACAAAGAAAACAGAATCTATCAAAAACAGAACAGTCTGTAGTAATCTGTAACTCTAGAATACTTCTGTAACTCCAAAAATTCTGAACAATTAGGAAAACCTGGGAAATTTGTAAGCAATCATGTGAAATAAGAATGAGATCAAAATAACTCTTATGTGAATTATGAAAATTATTTTCCCTGGCGCAAAAGTTCCTGTTTCTCAGCAAGATCAAAACAAATATTACAGTAAGCCATCCTATAGGTTTTACTTGGCACAAACACTAACTAAAACACAAAACCACATCTAACCAGAGGCTATATGAATTATTTATTTCAAAAAAGAACCAAAAATCAAAGACCAAAAAAAAACGGGGTTGCCTCCCAACAAGCGCTATTGTTTAACGCCCTTAGCTAGGCATAAGAACACGAATAGATCTAGGTATAATCATCTTTCGTGTGCAATCCATAAGTACCTCTCATAATGTATTCATATGGCAATTTCATTTTCTTTCCTGGAAAGTGTTCCATGCCCTTCTTTAATGGAAATTGAAATCTAATGTTTCCTTCTTTCATAGCAATAATTGCACCAATCGTTCTAAGATAAGGTCTACCAAGAATAATAGGACATGTAGGATTGAAATCTATATCAAGAACAATGAAATTTATGGGCATATAATTCTTATTTGTAACAATAAGAACATCATTAATACTTCCCATAGGTTTCTTAATAGTGGAATCTGCAAGATGCAAATTTACAGAACAATCATCGAATTCACGGAAACCTAACACATCACATAAAGTTTTTGAAATCGTGGAAACGCTAGCATCCAAATCACACAAAGCATGGCACACATAATCATTAATCTTAATATTAATAGTAGGTTCCCACTCATCATAAAGTTTTCTAGGGATAGAAACTTCCAATTCAAGCTTTTCTTCAAAAGATTGCACGAAGCATTGATACGTCTCCGTCATATCTATAATTTATCATTGTTCCATGCCAATATTCTACAACTTTTACATACTTTTGGCAACTTTTTATACTATTTTTGGGACTAGCATATTGATACAGTACCCAGTGCCAGTTCCTGTTTGTTGCATGTTTTTTGTTTCGCAGAAAATCCATATCAAACGGAGTCCAAACACGATAAAAACTTACGGAGATTTTTTTGGAATATATGTGATTTTTGGGAAAAAGAATCAACGCGAGACAATGCCTGAGGAGTCCACGAGGCAGGGGGCGCGCCCTAGGGGGTAGGGCGCGTCCTGGGCACTCATGGCCACTCCGTAAGGCAGTTGGTGACCTTCTTTTGCCGCAAGAAAGCCAATATCTAGATAAAAATCGTGTCCAAATTTCAGCCCAATCGGAGTTACGGATCTCTGAGAATTTAAGAAACGGTGAAAGGGCATAATTAGGGAGCGCAAAAACAGAAGGAAACAGAGAGAGAGATCCAATATCGGAGGGACTCTCACCCCTCCGCCACCATGGAGGCCATGGACCAGAGGGTAAACCCTTCTCCTACCTAGGGGGAAGGCCAAGGAAGAAGAATAAGAAGGTGGGCTCTCTCCCCTCTCTCCTGGTGGCGCCGGAATGCCGCCGAGGCCATCATCATGACGGAGATCTACACCAACAACTTCACCGCCGTCAACACCAACTCTCTCCCCGTCTATGCAGCGGTGTACACCTCTTCTCCCCGCTGTAATATCTACTTGAACATGGTGTTCAATGCTATATATTATTTCCCAATGATGTATGGCTATCCTATGATGTCTGGGTAGATCCGTTTTGTCCTATGGGTTGATTGATGATTCTGATTGGTTTGAGTTGCATGTTTTATTATTGGTGTTGTCCTATGGTGATCACCGTGTCGCGCAAGCTTGAGGGATCGTTGTTATAGGGTTTGCAATATGTTCATGATTTGCTTATGGTGGGTGGGTATGAGTGACAGAAGCACATACCCGAGTAAGTAGGTTGTTTGCGTATGGGAATAAAGAGTACTTGATACTTTAATTCTATGGTTGGGTTTTAACTTAATGATATTAAGTAGTTGCGGATGCTTGCTAGAGTTCCAATCATAAGTGCATATGATCCAAGGAGAGAAAGTATGTTAGCTTATGCCTCTCCCTCATTTAAAACTGCAATAATGATTACCGGTCTAGTTATCGATTGCCTAGGGACAAATAACTTTCTCATGACAAAAAGCTCTCTACTAAAACTAATTTAGTTGTGTCTTTATCTAAAAAGCCCCTACTTTTTATTTACGTGCTCCTTATTATCTTGCAAACCTATACAACAACACCTACAAAGTACTTCTGGTTCCATACTTGTTCTAGGTAAAGCGAACGTTAAGCATGCGTAGAGTTGCATTAGTGGCCGATAGAACTTGAGGGAATATTTGTTCTACCTTTAGCTCCTCGTTGGGTTCGACACTCTTACTTATCGAAAGAGGCTACAACTGATCCCCTATACTTGTGGGGTATGAAGACCTTTTTCTGGCACCGTTGCCGGGGAACAATAGTGTGGGGTGAATATTCTCGTGTGTGCTTGTTTGCTTTATCACTAAGTAATTTTTATTTTCTGTTCTAAGTTGTTCTCTATCTTTAGTTCTAGATATGGAACACGAAATACCAAAAAAATAGGTGTACTTGCTACTCATGGAGATGGGCAACCCCCTAAAATCCTCGATGCTCATTATGTGAAAGATATTATGCACTACTTTAATAATCCTGAGAAAACCCCATTCAATTATATAATGGGAGACACGTTGGATCGACGTGAATACTTTAGGCATTATTGATTGACCCAAAAAGGGAAACTATTATGGGATCAAATTCATATGTTGCATTGGTATGCTCGGGAACTATGCTTGAGATATGATTATACTTGTTGCTCTAGTATGAAGGCTCCACACCTTCCCTTTTCATGTAAATTTAATGATAATGAAACCTTGGCTTCTTATGCTAATGGTATATATGATTATTATGATGTGGAACTAATAGAAGAATTCGTTGCTTTTAAGGGTGCTTATGAAATTGAATATTTGTTTGAAAAGTATGAAGCTTTTGATGATGATTTTAAAGGCCTTAAAATTTTGCTATACTTAAATATTGCTAAGAGAATTTTGAAAACAATGCCGATATTGATGCATTTATTGAGAAAGTCTTCGCTGTCCAAGAAGAGACTAATATTTTGCAGGAATCTATGGAAGAAGAAATTACCGAAACTGTGAGCTCATTGGATGAAAAGGATGATGAGGAGAGCGAAGAACAAAAGGAGGAACAGCGGATTAGGTACCCGTGCCCACCTTCTAATTAGAGTAACCCTCCAACTCATACATTGTTTAATGTCCCTTCGTTCTTACCGAAGGATGAGTTCTATGATAATTGCTATGATCCCATTGATTCATTTGAAATAACCCTTTTTGATGAAATTGATGCTTGCTATGCTTGTGGCCGTGATGCCAATATGAATGATGCTTACGGAGATGAACTTGCCATAGTTCCTTATGTTAAGAATGAAATTGCTGCTATTGCACCCACACATGATAGTCCTTTTATCTTTTTGAATTCTCCCAACTACACTATATCGGAGAAGGTTGTGCTTATTAAGGATTTTATTAATGGGCTGCGTTCTACTATTGCACATAATGATTTTGATAAATATAATATGCATGTGCTTGCTGCTCCTACTTGCAATTATTTTAAGAGAGGAACTACATCTCCGCCTCTCTATGTTTTGAATACGATAAAATTGCAAGAAACTGTTTATACTATGCATTGGCCTTTACTTTGTGTGCATGAATTGTTCTTTTATGACACTAGCAAAGTGGCCCACTCGATGCGCATGCTAGAATATTATAATGTTTCATAATGTGAACATATTGTCTGATTTGACTATAGAAAAATTGGAATCAAAGGTGACGACATTTGCAAATATAAGATTTCATGAATACCCTCTTCCAATGTTGGACCAAGCTTAAACTTCTTTTAGTAATCCACATTGATATTAATATATGAAAAAAGGCTCTTTCTTGGAGTAGCCAAAAATATTCAATTAATACAAACACGACATTTTGTATGCCCTTTTGAAATAAAAAAGAAAACTACTCCATTTTATCTTAAAAAATGATGAACATAATTAGTTCAAAACATTTATGGGGCAAAGTCTTAAAGATGGGACCAACACTTACTAAATATTATTATTTTGTGAAGTTAAAGGAGTACGAATGTCAGTGCAATATCTGAGGATAGCTTATTAGACCACCTAATTATTATATGATTTTTTTCTTTCACATAAATAGCTGGTATTTCTTTTGGATTATTGATAGTTTTAATTATGTGTTCTGATTACCTTTCTATAAAATTGTAAGTATGTGCATTTGCTGTAGTTCACTGGGTTGGAATTCAAGGGTGTTCCTAGAGGAAGATGGTGATGATCAAGGGCAAGAAGTTAACCAGGGCATACCTAGTATGTGGTGCTTTGCTAGTCATTCGGATGGTTCTACACTCCTTATTTTTCGCGAATACACGACACTACTATTTGTATAATAAAGTGCATCAATTGACGTTTTGATACATATTAATTTTATTTTTTGCGTATTATGATAAATTATAAATTATTATTGGAAGCCTCTTCATCTGTAATATATTTATAAATAGAAATAAAATAAAAATTAATATGTAGAAATGAAACCATGTTTGCATCTTCCGGACGTAGCCTATAATGTGATGCCCCAAGCAAGTTTGCATGGAGAAAGGAACAACCCGTGCAAGATTGACGGGAAGTGAGATGGAAAGATAGACTCGAGGACCAAGTTGTTTAGGCTTATACGTACATTTGTATATGTACCTTTATTTTATTTTTCTTTCACAGATTAAGGATGTGAGACGTCTCGTCGTATACCATGTTTGCATCTGCAGGACGTAACCTGTAATGTGATGCCCCAAGCATGTTTGCATGGAGAAAGGAAAGACCCGTGCAAGATTGATGAGAAGTGAGATGGAAAATTGGGTCGAGGACCAAGTTGTTTAGTGTTATACGTACATTTGCACGTGCACATGTTTTTTTTTTGGCATCAGTACAGACACAAGCGCTCATATACACGCGCATACACTCATGCCTATGAACGCACACACGCACACCCTACTCCTATGAGCACCTCCGAGAGACTGAGCCGGCATATCATCTTGAGATTTACGAAGTCACCGTAGGCGCCTCGTCATCGACGGGAACGTCTCCTCCCACTGAAAGCGCATCGCCGGAAATCCTGAAATAAATCCAGGAATAATGCGAGCACCAGGATTTGAATCCTGGTGGGTTAGAAATACCACTGTCCATCTAACCAACTCAACCACAGGTTGATTCGCACGTGCGCATGTTTGATGGATTGTGAGGGGTCGTTCATTTTTTTTGTGTTCGAGAAGTGGGATGTGTACGCATATGTTTTTTTAGATGTCTACGTACCTGATGTATATGTGACGTTGTGCTTTTTTCTGTTTTTACATGGGACGTGGGATGTACACGTGGTTGTTATTTAAGATGTGTACGTGCAAATGAATACATGATGTCGTTCATTTTTCTTTTCTTTCGTGGATCAAGGGCGTGGGACGTGGGATGTGTATGTAGTTGGTGTTTTTCTTTTTTTTAAAGGATGTGTACATGCCTGATGGATATGTGAGCGGTACATTATTTTCTCAGGGTCCACCAGTCCTAAGAAAATGACTTTTACGTAATGTCAATGGTGGGTAATTTTTTATCTTTGAAGTTGATCTAACGGTTATAGTTTTCTTTGTTTAAAAATTAATGGTTAGATGTTTCTGATTTTTGTGGTAATTTCTAGCCTAATTCTCTTTTTTGTGGTTACCCCGTAAAGTACTTTTTATATATAATAGATGCCCATGCATAGGAAGAGAGTTAGACTTCGTCATTACATGATATATGTTACTTTGTGCTCACTACTAAATTAAAAATTATTGTTAATTAAAATTGGCTTTAATATACTTTGGGATCCTGGTGGATCTATTACTTGAGCACTATATGCCTAGCTTAATGGCTTTAAAGAAAGCGCTGCCAGGGAGACAACCCGGAAGTTTTAGAGAGTCATTTATTTCTATTGAGTGCTTTCATAAAGTTTAAAAACAAAAACAAATAGGGGAACCTAAAACTTTTTCAAAAAGAAAAGTGAAAGTGAGCGGGACGAGCATTGTGAAAGTGGGAGCTAGCTTTGAACTTTGTTCATTCCCATGGAAACTTTGTGAATTCTAATTACAGAAACTTTTCAACAAAAATAATTATCCCCCTGTATAAATCCATTGTATTATAAAAATAATGTGCCAAGATTTTCCTTTAGGATAATTAGATTGCTTGTTTGGTTTGTGCGGTGCAAAAAAGAAACTTTGGTTGTAGTGCGTGATTTTACATTTTTTACTGGAAAGTCAAATGGTTCTGAAACTTTTGCACAGTACTTATATGCAAATTGTTTATTTTGCTCTATTTTATTTAGAATCTTTGGAGTTACAAAACTATGGTAGATGTTCTTATTGCTATAGACTGTCCTGTTTAAGAAAGCTTCTGTTTTTGATGCATTGTTTTGCTTGTTTTGATGAAACTATCGATTTTATCGGTGGTATAAGACATGGTGAAGTTATAATACAGTAGCTACAATGCAAAAGCAAAATATGAATGAGTTTGCAACAGTACTTAAAGTGGTAATTTGTTTTATTATACTAACGGATCTCACGGGGGTTTTGTTAAGTTTTGTGTGATTGAAGTTTTCATGTTTTGGGTGATATCACAATGGATGAAGGAACAAGGAGTGGCAAGAGCCTAAGCATGGGGATTCCTGAGGCACCCCAAGGTAATATTCAAGGACTCCCAATCAACTAATCTTGGGGATGCCCCGGAAGGCGTCCCCTCTTTCTTCTAACGATCATCAGTTATTTTACTTGGAGCTATATTTTTATACGTCACATGATATGCGTAAACCTTGGAGCATCATGTGCTTTTTCTTTTTCGTTTAGTAATGCACCATGCTGGTATGAGATAGTCCTTGGTTGATTTATATAATGCTCTTTGCACTTCACTTATATCTTTTGAGTATGCTTTATAGAATGATTCATCTGCTTCACTTATATCATTTGAAGTTTGGATTGCCTGTTTCACCTACACATAGAAAACCGCCATTTGTAGAATGCTTTTTTGCTTCACTTATATTTGTTAGAGCGTGGGCATATCTTTTGTAGAAAGAATTAAACTCTCTTTCTTCACTTATATCTATTTAGAGAGATGACAGGAATTGGTCATTCACATTGTTAGTCATAAAATCCTACATAAAACTTGTAGATCACTGAATATGATATGTTTGATTCCTTGCAATAGTTTTGCGATATAAAGATGGTTATATTAGAGTCATGCTAGTGAGTAATTGTGGATTGGTAGAAATACTTGTGTTGAGGTTTGTGATTCCCAAAGCATGCACGTATGGTGAACCATTATGTGATGAATTCAGAGCATCATTTATTTTTTTGATTGTCATCCTTTGTGTGGAGGTCGCGATTGTGTGATGGTTAACTCCTACCAACCCTTCCCCTAGGAGCATGCGTGTAGTACTTTGTTTCGATGGCTAATAATTTTTTGCAATAAGTATGTGAGTTCTTTATTACTAATGTTGAGTCCATGGATTATACGCACTCTCACCCTTCCACCATTGCTAGCCTCTTCGGTACCGTGCATAGCCCTTTCTCACCTCGAGAGTTGGTGCAAACTTCGCCAGTGCATCCAAACCCCGTGATACGATACACTCTATCACCCATAAGCCTCCTTATATCTTCCTCAAAACAGCCACCATACCTACCTATCATGGCATTTCCATAGCCATTCCGAGATATATTGCCATGCAAATTCCATCGTTATCATATACATGACTTGAGCATTCATTGTCATATTGCTTTGCATGATCGTAAGATAGCAAGCATGATATTTTCATGGCTTGTCCATTGTTTGATATCTTTGCTATGCTAGATCACCGCACATCCTGATACACTACCAGAGGCATTCATATAGAGTCATATTGTTCTAGATATCGAGTTTTAATATTGAGTTGTATGTAAATAAAAGTGTGATGATCATCGTTATTAGAGCGTTTCCCTAGTGAGGAAAGGATGATGGACACTATGATTCCCCCACAAGCTGGGATGAGACTCCGGACTTAAAAAAATAAAAGAGGCCAAAGAAGCCCAAATTAAAAAAAGAGGCCAAAGAAGCCCACTAAAAAACAAAAAGAGAAACATAGAAAACAAAAAAATGAGAGAAGGGGCAATGTTAGTATCCTTTTACCACACTTGTGCTTCAAAGTAGCACCATGTTATTCATATAAAGAGTCTCTTGAGTTATCACTTTCATATACTAGTGGGAATTTTCATTATAGAACTTGGCTTGTATATTCCGATGATGGGCTTCCTAAAATGCCCGAGGTCTTCATGAGCAAGCGAGTTGGATGCACACCCACTTAGTTTTCAGTTTGAGCTTTCATACACTTATAGCTCTAGTGCATCCGTTGCATGGCAATCCCTACTCACTTGCATCGATATCGATTGATGGGCATCTCCATAGCCCATTAATTTGCCTAGTTGATGTGATACTTTCTCCCCTTTTTGTCTTCTCCTCACAACCACCTTCTATTCCACCTATAGTGCTACATCCATGGCTCACGCTCATATATTGCATGAAAGTTGAAAAAGTTTGAGAATACTAAAGTATGAAACAATTGCTTGGCTAAAACCGGGGTTATGCACGATTTAAATACTTTGTGTGGTCAAGATGGAGCATAGCCGGACCATCTGATTTTGCAGGGATAACTTTCTTTGGGCATGTTATTTTGAAAAGATATGATTGCTTTATTAGTATGCTTGAAGTATTATTGTCTCAATGTCAAATGATAGACTATTGCTTTGAATCACTCGTGTCTTAATATTCATGCCATGATTAGATTACATGATCAAGATTGTGCTAGGTAGCATTCAACATAAAAAATTATGTTTTTGATCATTTACCTACTCGAGGACGAGCAGGAATTAAGCTTGGAGATGCTGAAACGTCTCCATCGTATCTATAATTTTGATTGTTCCATGCCAATATTCTACAAATTTTACATACTTTTGACAACTTGTTATACTATTTTTGGGACTAACATATTGATCTAGTGCCCAGTGCCAGTTCCTGTTTGTTGCATGTTTTTTGTTTTGCAGAAAATCCATATCAAACGGAGTCCAAATGCGATAAAAGTTTACGGAGATTTTTTGGAATATATGTGATTTTTGGGAAAAAAAATCAACACGAGACGATGCCCGAGGAGTCCACGAGGCAGGGGGCGCACCCAGGGGGTAGGCCGTGTCCTGGGCCCTCGTGGCCACTCTGTAAGGCAGTTGGTGCCCTTCTTTTGCAGCAAGAAAGCCAATATCCAGATAAAGTCGTGTCCAAATTTCAGCCCAATCAGGGTTACAGATCTTTGGGAATTTAAGAAACGGTGAAAGGGCAGAATCAGGGAGCACAGAAACAGAAGGAAGCACAGAGAGAGAGATCCAATCTCGGAGGGGCTATCGACCCTCCGCCATCATGGAGGTCATGGACCAGAGGGGAAACCCTTTTCTCATCTAGGGGGAAGGTCAAGGAAGAACAAGAAGAAGGGGGGCTCTCTCCCCATCTCTCCCGCTGGCGCCGGAATGCCGCCGGGGCCATCATCGTGACGAGATCTACACCAACAAATTCACCGCCGTCATCACCAACTCTCTCCCCCTCTATGCAGTGGTGTAACACCTCTTCTCCCCGTTGAAATCTCTACTTGAACATGGTGCTCAACACTATATATTACTAGTCATCAACTCGTGCCACTGCACGGGCTAGTTATTTCAGAAACCACATCAAAATAGAAGTACTATAGGGGAGCAGCGATTCGGTGCTCGAGCTCAGCTGCTCCCGAAATCGCTGGCGTCCTTTCCTGCCTCGGGATTCCAAGAATTCGTCCTGGGCTCAGTATTGGATATCCCTATTGATAGCATTTATGCAATGTTAAATTTCTTATGGATTTTAAACAGGAAAAAAAAACAAATCCACCTATGAAGACACAACATATTATTTCAGCAAGGAAAATATATTTAAATTTTGTCACGAACACTATTACCATGACAAATAGATTGGTTGCGTCCATGCCAGAATGCTCGTAGTGGAATTTTTTATGCAGAACCAATCTTTGTGAAAATAGGTTAATAATTCCATAACGAAGTGACATATATTCTTGTCATTGAACTGTAGATATAATAACTACATAGGTGCACTAAATCACCAGTTTGGAGTCCTCTAGTGAAACTGAAAACAAAATACGTATTTGTATCTCGCCAATATACTAATGAGTCAATTTTCTTGCCAACTTTCCCTCTTGGCTGTATGGGTGAGTCGCATGAAGTTGTCAATTGGCAAGTTTGTTGATAACATGAAGGTGGAGCACCATAAAACTTAGTCGACCATACTATGAATTCAGAGGAACACTCAATTTACTTTAGATAAGAAAGCAAAGCAAAATTTTGAAAACATTATATGACATTTTTTTATATAGCACACACGCACGCGCGCGCGCACACACACACACGCGTATATTATATTTTTTGTCTACATAAATGTACATCAATACTGAAAATCTCGAGAGAAAAAAGGTAGACTTCAAGACCGGCCTGCAATTTTTAGATATAGCTATGCATATATGTCATCCTCCATGTATAAAAATATTAAGATCGGCCTGATAACAACCTTTGAATCTCAGTTGTCAAATGGTAGGGGAACCACAAATGCAGTCAAGCTCTTCTATTTTGTACGTAGTTTACATCTTCAATTTCCAACATGCCTTTTGTTACTAAGACTGCAATACAATAAAAAAATGACTAATGAGAGGTGTTAAGGAAGATTTTGCAAGTCATGGGATTTAGTCAAAGAGCTTCAAGGTGATGACCAAATCTACATTTACTTTAGCATTTTGAATTTTGAGGGATGACGACAAACAATAAGTTTCTAAAAGTCCCTTGATGTATGGAGATTTACATTCTTATGATGTGTCGTTCCCCTTTGGTTGGAGTACATTCAGGTACAGCAGGTTACGCTATTTTGCATATATATGACCTGAGGTCAAAAAAAATAATATGACCTGAGGTAGCAAGTGTTCAGATACATAAACAATTAATCTCAGCTACAAAATATTTATTTGAAATACGATTCAGAAGTTGGAGCGTACACAATATGTGATTCACTTGTAATCATTTAATGCCTTTAAATTGATCTATTTGTCATGCAATAAACAACATAAAGTATCACGGGAAGAAAGAAAACATCTGATGGATGTTGCAACTAACTTTAAAAAGTAGTACTCTAACAAACCATTGATACATAAAGATTAGACGTGGAGCGGCCTCACCATGCACGTGAACACTGATCCCAGGTGCACTGTCATCATAGCACAAACCGGTTATGATCATGTAATAAATTAAGTATCATTATGCATATCAGATGATTGCATACCTCAACATCTATGCATAGAAATTCCGATTTGTCGGGCCTATTGAACTGGAGCATCAGCCCCAGGTTTACTTACGGCATCCTATCATCGCCACATGATAAGCACTGTTTTCTCAAACTTCTGGCGGGACATTGTACCATGGATTAATTCATGCTATGTGACAACAACGTTGCATGCAGACTTGACATGCTTCCATTAAAGACGGCAGCTTCCCACTCAAACGTTATTGCATCCCATACTGTCAACTAAACTCACTCAGGTCTGCTAAATCCTAAAAGAACTCTGTTGCGAAAGAAACACTGAAATAAGCAACCTCATGAAGATAAGTCCAGTTAACAATTTGATGTGTAAAACAGCGGTCCAAAGTGCAGTATTTTAAGAAAGTAGTACTCTAGCAAACCATCGATACATAAAGATTAGGCATAGAGCGGCGTCACCATGCACTCTAGTATAAACTCACCTGACACTACGAAAAATAGAGGAAAGGAACTAAGAATCTGGGAAAGAATTGCAGGACCTTTGGATGCTATATTTCAAGTCAGACTATTCTTGTGAAAACAATTTGAAAAAAAATAACATCACATGAAAAACTGCAGAGAAGAAAATTGAACCAAATTAGCGATTCCTATCAAACAAACATATGAAGAGTAGAGATTACTTGGTACAGTTTTTACCTCTTACATGCTGTTGTGAGAAAACCAATTGGGCTACAAAACAGAATATATGTGACAGCCAAATTAATTAGGAAGAGATAAAACAATACTCCATGCTGCTTTGTCCCAGCGGCATGCTAGCATAGATCGACATCTGATCATAGATCAAAGTAGCATGCTAGCATCTAGCAGTACCTGCCGCACCTTCTGATCACCATGCCGCTTTTGTGCGCCGATCGCAGAGGCCATGCACACCCATCTGACCATAGAAGCACCCCACAATAGGACGTGGAGCATGATATTTCCAACAGACTCCCAGCAGATGAGTAGTTAACCTGGTAAGCATCTAGTAGATAACCGTCTGACCTCTGGTGCTCTGGGACGTGGAACGGTATAACTGATGATCTGACGGATCCGTCTTTGTCAGTATTGTCAATGGTATTGACAATTCTGTACCCGTGCTCCCAGCCTCAGTATAATCTCTGTTGCTGCTACAATGGCGTTCAGCTACAGATGGATAACCCTGATATCGGGGCATGATGTGGTTGGATAATAGAAGGAATAAGAGAGAGCACTCATGCACAAATATTCAAAATATCAATAATTTGGATGGCAGTCCCACGTCCCGGTAACTCGTCTATTGTTGCCGAACGGATGAAGGCAGCTGATTAGGCAATCAGTCGATGTTTTGTTCTTCTTAGTCTGGTTTTTCTCATATATAAATTCAACGCACCTGGGAGAAGCCAACCATATAGCAGGAAGAAATTGGAGAGGGATCCGGGAGGCGCCATTTGCCGCCGATCGAAATCACCGCCACCAGATTGCTAGGGAGGAAGAAATTGGAGGGGGATCCAGGAGGCGCCATTTGCCGCCGATCGAAATCGCCGCCACCAGATTGCTAGGGATCGGGGTAGGGAGGATAGGAGCGAGGCGAGCTATGCGTGAGATATAACAGAATAGGGATCGTAGACTTTTTTTTTGCTGGGCGCAGTGTTTTTTTTCAGGGTCCAGTTCTTCTTTAGAGGTTGGGATCTGGAGGAAGGATAAATTGTGAGGACTCTTGAAGCAGATGTGGGATAGTTTTTTTTTTTGGTTGAGGGGTGCACGTGGGGCAGATTATGAGGACTGTTTTAGGCACTTCATCCGATGGTTGTAGATTGATAATTCGCAGATCTAACGGACACTATGATATGTTTTTCTAGAATTAATGTGGAGGCTTGATTAGTGCTTCCAATTAGTAAATATAAGATTTCCCAATAATGTATAGCTATCCTATGATGTTTCAGTAGATCCATTTTGTCCTATGGGTTGATTGATGATCGTGATTGGTTTGAGCTACATGTTTTATTATTGGTGCTATCCTATGGTGCTCTCCGTGTCACGCAAGCGTGGGGGATCCCCACTATAGGGTTTGCAATATGTTCATGATTTGCTTATGGTGGGTGGCGTGAGTGACAGAAGCACAGACCCGAGTAAGTAGGTTGTTTGCGTATGGGAATAATGAGGACTTGATACTTTAATGCTATGGTTGGGTTTTACCTTAATGATCTTTAGTAGTTGCGGATGCTTGCTAGAGTTCCAATCATAAGTGCATTTGATCCAAGTAGAGAAAATATGATAGCTTATGCCTCTCCCCAAATAAAATTGCAATAATGATTACGATTACCTAGGGAAAAATAACTTTCTCATGACAAAAAGCTATCTACTAAAACTAATTTAGTTGTGTCTTTATCTAAACAGCCCCTACTTTTTATTTACGTGCTCTTTATTGTATAACAAACCTATCCAACAAAACCTACAAAGTACTTCTAGTTTCATACTTGTTCTAGGTAAAGGGAACGTTAAGCATGCGTAGAGTTGTATCGGTGGTCGATAGAACTTGAGGGAATATTTGTTCTACCTTTAGCTCCACGTTGGGTTCGACACTCCTACTTATCGAAAGAGGCTACAACTGATCCCCTATACTTGTGGGTTATCAAGCATCAACGATATGTTTAGTAAAAGCTTTGTTTTGATTATAAGCAGGAGGAGAATTCAACATGGATTGCAACAATAAATACAATATAATAATTAAATTCCATGAAATCCTAAAGAATGGGTTCATTACTACTTAAAGTTTTGACCTCTCCAATCCCACTTTTATCAATTTTTGCATCAAGATCTACAAACTCTGAATCATTGGGACGCCTTTTAACTAAAGTTTACTCATCTCCAGTCCCATCTTTATCAAGATTTTTATTGGAAAACAAAGATTCAATAGGAGTCACATCAATCACTTTAATATCTTCAACATTATTTTCAAGGAAACTAGAAGAACATGTTTTTACAAACCAATCTCGCTTAGCACGCATCTTAGCGGTTCTTTCTTTGCACTTATCAATGGAGATTCTCATAGCCTTTAGAGATTCATTGATATCATGCTTGGGTGGAATAGATCTAATTTTCAAAAAATCAACATCAAGAGAAATTCTATCCACGTTCCTAGCCAAATCATCAATCTTAAGAAATTTTTCTTTAACCAACGCATTGAAATTCTTTTGCGAACTCATAAATTCTTTATCACTATTCTCAAAATCAGAGGACATATTATTATAATTTCCATAATAATTGTTGTAGGAATTACATAATTATTAGAGGAATTACTAGGAAACAACCTAGGATTAAAATTACCTCTACACGCGCTATTACCAAAATTGTTCCTACCAACAAAACTCAGATCCATAGATTCATTATTATTTTCAATAAAGTAGACAAAGGCATATCATTGGGATCAATAGAAGCACTCTTGCTAGAAAATAATTTCATAAGTTCATCCATCTTTCCACTCAAAACATTAATCTCTTCAACCGCATGCACTTTTTTTACTAGTGGAAGATCTTTTGGTATGCCATTGAGAATAATTAACCATAATATTATCTAGAAGTTTAGTAGCTTGATACGTCTCCAAGGTATCTATAATTTTTGATTGTTCCATGCTGTTATATTTGTTGGAAAAATGCCCTAGAGGCAATAATAAAATGGTTATTATTATATTTCCTTGTTTGTGATAATTGTCTATTGTTCATGCTATAATTGTATTAACGGAAATCATAATACATGTGTGAGTACATAGACCACAATATGTCCCTAGTGAGCCTCTAGTTGACTAACTCGTTGATCAATAGATGGTTATGGTTTCCTGAGCATGGGCATTGGATGTCATTGATAACGGGATCACATCATTAGGAGAATGATGTGATGGACAAGACCCAATCCTGAGCATAGCACAAGATCGAGTAGTTCGTTTGCTAGAGCTTTTCTAATGTCAAGTATCTTTTCCTTAGACCATGAGATTGTGCAACTCCCGGATGCCGTAGGAATGCTTTGGGTGTATCAAACGTCACAATGTAATTGGGTGCCCATAAAGGTGCACTACAGGTATCCCGCTATTGGTTATTGGCCGGAGAGATGTCTCGGTCATGTCTGCATGGTTGCCGAACCCGTAGGGTCTACACCTTAAGGTTCGCTGACGCTTGAGTTCTTATGGGAAATTGTATGTGGTTACCGAAGGTTGTTCGGAGTCCCAGATGAGATCCCGGACATCACGAGGTGTTCTGGAATGGTCCGAAGGTGAAGATTTTACATATGGGAAGTCCAGTTTCAGTTGTCGGAAAGTTTCAGGGGTTATCGGCATTGTACCGGGACCACCGAATGGTGTCCGGGGGTCCACCAGCTGGGCCCACCTATCCCGGGAGACCTAATGGGCTGAATATAGGTGGGAACCAGCCCCCTAGTGGGCTGGTGCGCCCCCAAGGGGCCCAAAGCGCCTAGGGTTAAAACCCTAGGGGTGGAGGCGCGCCCGCCCCCACCAACTTGGGGGGCAAGCACACCCCTTGCCCCCCCCTCTAGATGGATCTAGGGGGGCTCCCCCCTCTCTCCTTCAGCCTATAAATAGGGGTGGGGGTGGGAGGGCAGCCGCAACCCTTCCCCTGGCACAATGTTTCCCCCTCCAACTCATCCTCCTCCTCTGTTGAGCTTGGCGAAGCCCGGCCGGAGAACCATGAGCTCCTCCACCACCACACCGTCGTGCTGCCGGAGTTCTCCCTCAACTTCTCCTCTCCCCTTGCTGGATCAAGAAGGAGGAGACATCCCCTGGTTGTACATGTGTTGAACACAGAGGCGCCGTCCGTTCGACGCTAGACCGGATCTTCCGTGATTTGAATCGTCGTAAGTACGACTCCATCAACCACGTTCCTTGCAACGCTTCCACTTAAGGGTATGAAGATGCACTCTTCTCTCTTGTTGCTAGCATCTCCTAGATTAATCTTGGTGACAGGTAGGATTTTTTAATTATTACTATGTTGCCCAACAATATTATCATTCTTGGATTTTTTAGAATCATTTTATAGCAACTTTATATCATTTTTGGGGACTAACCTACTGACATAGTGCCTAGTACCAGTTGCTGTTTTCTGCTTGTTTTTTACATCGCAGGAAATCAATACCAAACGGAGTCCATATGCAGCAAAACTTTTTGTGGATTTTTTGGACCAGACGACACAAGTAGGGCCAGAGAAGGACCTGAGGGGTGCTCCGAGGGGAGCACAACCCACCAGGGACCGCCTGGGGGCCCATGCGCGCCCAGGTGGGTTGTGCCCACCTCGGGTGCCTCCCACACTGCTTCTTTGCTCAATAAATACTCCAATATTCCAGAAACCCTAGGGGAGTCGAGGAAAATCAATTCCAGTCGCCGAAAGTTCCAGAAACCACAGATCCAATCTAGACACCATCACGGAGGAATTCATCATCCTCATTGGTGCCTCTCCGATGATGCGTGAGTAGTTCATTGTAGACCTACGGGTCCATAGTTAGTAGCTAGATGGCTTCCTCTTTCTCTTTTGATTCTCAATACAACGGTCTCTTGGAGATCTATTTGATGTAACTCTTTTTGCGGTGTGTTTGTTGGGACCTGATGAACTTTGAGTTTATGATCAGACCTTTGTTTTTATCCATGAAAGTTATTTGAGTCTCTTTGATCTCTTATATGCATGATTGCTGATAGCCTCGTATTTCTTCTTTGAATCTTTGGTTTTTCTAGGCCAACTAGATCGATTTTTCTTGCCATGGGAATAGGTGCTTTGTGATGGGTTTGGTCGTGCGGTGTTCTTTCCCAGTGACAGAAGGGGCAGCAAGACACGTATCAATCTTTGCTATTAAGGATAACAAGATGGGGTCTATTTCTACATAAATAGATCTTGTCTACATCATGTCATCGTTCTTATTGCATTACTCTGTTTATCCATGAACTTAACACACTAGATTCATGCTGGATAGCGGTCGATGTCTGGAGTAATAGTAGTAGATGCACGCAGGAGTCGGTCTACTAATCTAGGACGTGATGCCTATATAATTATCATTGCTTGGATATCTCCATGATTATTTGAAGTTCTATCAATTTGCCAACAGTAATTTGTTTACCCACCGTATGCTATTTTTCTCGAGAGAAGCAACTAGTGAAACCTATGGCTCCAGGGTCTCTTCTTTATTATATTTGCCTTTGCGATCTATTTTCATTTTCTTTTATTTTCAAATCTATATTTCCAAAGACCCCAAAAATATCTTGCTGCACTTTATTTTATTTTGCATTTATTCGAGATCTATCCATCAATCTACAACAATTAATCTCCCGTCAACTCGCCAATTTCTGGCGCCGTTACCCGAAAGGGATTGACAACCCCTTTAACACGTCGGGTTGCAAGTATTTGTTCTTTATGTGCAGCTGCTATTTACATGGGGTTGCTTGGTTCTCCTACTAGTTCGATAACCTTGGTCTCGTCACTAAGGGAAATACCAACCGTTGATGTGCTGCATCATTTCTTCCTCTTTGGGGAAATACCGATGTAGTTCAAGCAAACATCAAAAGGAATTTCTAGCGCCGTTGCCGGTGAGACATCATCAAGATCTACAAGGTTCCTAATCACAAATCTCATCTCCTTTCAGTTTGCATTATTTGCCATTTGCCTCTCGTTTTCATCTCCCCCACTTCACAAAAAATTGCCGTTTTATTCTCCCTCTTTTTGATTCGTCGTCTTCTCGTCAGATCTCTTCTTTGCTTGTGTGCCATGTGTCTTCTATTTGCTTGCATCTTCGCTTGGAAAATATCTCTTGCTATGGATCATCATTCACTTGCTAATCTTTTCAAAAGATCCAATTATGATGAACCAATCGATAGTGAACTGAGTTCACCGGATTATCTTTATGAAGTTTTGCTTGAGATTTATGAATCTGAAAATTGTGATGAGGTGCTAAACAAAGAAATTTACAAAGTGATTCATGATAGCTCCTTGAATGAAAGGCATGATTGCAATCATGTTATTATAAATTCTGATAATGTCAATTGTGCTAGTGATATGCAAAACCCCAAGCTTGGGGATGCTTGTTTTGTTATGTCTGCTACTTATTGCAATGATCATGATTGGCGTGATGATGATTCTTATGATCTTGATAGTTTATTTAAGCCTCAAGATGAATATGTTTGCAATAATATTAAAAGTGCGTTCTGAAGAGTGTCAACTCTAGGTACAATTTATCCCACATATTTGGAGAGTGTTCAATTGTGACACTCCAAAAAAATTTATTTATTTTTCAACAAAAACCTTGCTTGATTTGAAGGTCATTTAAATCCTTCCTAAAACCTCTCTCTCTCAAAACTTTTCCCCATGGCAAGGATTTAATTTTTCTTGTATCTTCTTCAACCCTGGTGTTTGCTTAAACCTTTATTATGAGTTTCACATCTCAAAAATATTTTTGGAATTTATTTTCTTTAAAAAAGAAACCCTAAGGGTTTTGGAGCTACTCTTTTGTTTTGAACCATCCTTGGTTTTACCATGCCTCATGTGGTAAATTCTCCCAAAACCCCTCCCTCCACTTTGGGGCAACCCAAACATTCTGTCCCAACAAGTTCAATCCATTTTTGGATTTTAATTCATTTATTTTACTCCCCAAGACAATTCTGTCATTTATTCTAAGCCTAGATGATTTACAAAGGAAGTACCTATTTTCCTTTGAGTTTTGATCTCAAACCAACTCCTCTGGATAGTCCTTAGCACCCCCAATCTAGATCCATCAGGATCCACTCTTCCTCTTTTCAAAATTTTCAAGTTTCAACCTCTGCAAGTTTGGACCAGATTCATCATTTTTGGTGAAATTCATATTTTACCTTCTCCAAAAAATTCACAAAATTCAGGCAGTCCCCAGGTGCATTGAGAGACCACCACATCGAAGATCAGCCCCAGATAAATTTTTCTCATGCTTGAATCATTTCATCAAACACTTGGCCGGCACTGTTCCTGTACACTTTCAGTAAAATTCAGAGTTTCAGAGTTATCTTCAGTGTCGTTTTTAAATGGGTGGCTTGTCACCGATCACCCGTGCACCCTGGCACGTTGCGCACGACCCCTTCTCCCTGACCAGAGCACCGCACGCCCCCTTGGACGGACGCAGGTGTCGGTGGCGGCGAGCATCGCCGATGCCGGCAAAGATCTGCGGTGGCGGAAACCACCGTGGCGGCCAGCGAACGGAGCTGGCTCGCTACGCCGTTCTGCGCCGCCCAACGCTCCCTAGCCCTCCGCGTGGCCTCATGCATGCCAGCACACACCGCAGCACCGTCACCGTGGCCCGGCAAGGACAGGGCGCGCCCTCTGCCACCGACGGGCCCGCGTCGCCCCGTTCTGTCGAAACCACCCTTGCGCGCCAAATCCAACCTGGGTTAGCCTCTAAACGGAGCCCGTGGACCTCCACGTTGATGCCCCACCCCCTAAACACCCCGACCAAGCACTGTGCCGCCGTAACTATCGCCGGAGATCCCCGTTCTCGGCCACCGCCTCGGATCGCCTATAAAATGGAGTCCCGAGCTCGTCCTCGAGCACGCACCACCACTGCACCCCACCAGAACCCCGCCAAGCCACTAGGAGGACCTCGAGGAGGTCTCCTCCCCCAACTCCGGCCGCCCCGATCCGCCTCGGCCACCAGCTCGATCCACTCCGGTGAGGCCATCCCGCCGCCCAAATCTCGTCGATGGTCTCCTCAGGAACCCGGTGATCTAACCCGGCTTCAATTTGACCTCCGCAGCCCTCCCGACGAGATCCAACTCCACCCGAGCCGCCGTTCACGGAGCAAGGACCGCCGTCGACGTGGTGCTCGCCGACGACCACCACCACCACCCACCGACGCGGAAGGACACACTGAGCACGTAGGTACTCTCCGATCCTCCCAACTCGTCGTGGATCGCCGCCGGCGACCACCGCAGCTCTCGGACGCCGACGAGCTCTGTTCCTCCCTGTTTGAAATTTCAAACCTGACGGGTGGGACCCCTTGTCAGTATTTTCTTTTTATTCGAATCATTTTCTGAAAACGCCTTCGGGCAGAGTACGTTTTCCTTTGCAGTTGACGGCTTTTTAGCCGAAGTGTTTTCTGTTTTTATAAGTTGGCCCCTGGAAACTTCCTGTTTCATTACAGATGAGTCCCTGGATTAAAACCTTTATAACTTTTAAAAAGAAACTGATTTTTGATTGATTCTTTTTCTGTCATCTTCATTTTTCTGTCTAGTTTGTTTTCATGTTTATTTGAAAAATATTTGGAACAATTTTCTGTGCACTCACAGTATTTACGTTAAGTACGTATTTTCTTATACCGTAGATACCAGAGGAGGTGACGGAATCGCGAACTTCGCCAAGCTAGACTCCGACTACTCCGAACCATGCAAGCATGTTTGAACTTTTGATATGATGAGTGTCCGTTGCATGTTCGCATTAAGTAGTTACATGGCATGTTTATGAGCATTTCGATAAGTGTTCTAATACATGCAAAGTTGAGGCAAGTGAGTTCGAAAATCCATATGTTGTTGGATATGAGTTGCATGGCCATGTGTTGGCATGAGAATGGGTAAGATGGAAGTGTTGTAGCATGCCAGTCTTATGCCAGACTATTTGACTCCAGTGTCAACGTGAATCAAGTCATGTTTTCATCTGTTTTTCCTTCCTGTACTACCACATGTTTTCCGCAAGGGATACGGCTTAGTAAGTTGAAAACCGCTTTCCTGGTACACACCAAATAGAGAGGCTGTGATGAGGGTTCCATGGCCCTGGATTAAAGCCGATCATCCGGTCGAGGGCATGGGTGTTTCCGGTTGGGACCGAGAGGGGGCACCCTTAGAGCCACAGATATAAATTTGATCCCATGCTATTCGTGGTTGTGATCTCCCCGTCTCAAAGTTTTTCTTGTACGTTGTCTAGGGTGATTCCTGGCATCGTGAGGTGGGATGGGTGTGTACTGGTTAGATGTGTTTCTAGCGAAATACCATAAACAGAACTAGTCCTCGTGACTACGGAAATCCGTTGGCTGTGGATAATTAGTACAAACTCTGCAGAGTCAAGATCCTTTGAATCATCTTATCCATGTCCAAGTACTGTGTTCAACTTATCTTGTCAGGTGTCAGTCTCAGTGACAAAAACTCCGGTGAAACACTTGAGTGTTAAGTGCTTATTCCTGTGGATGGACTAACCCATTTATTATTATGTGTTGAATATTTTCTATGAGTATTATATCCTTGTGAATTTATCAGATATGAATAATAAAATTTAAGCCCTTTCCGCGATGTCGCTCAGACGTCCGACTGTGGCACGCTTGTTATTTACTTTCGATATAAGTCGTTTCTGCGATGTCGCTCAGACGTCCAACTGTGGCACGCTTGTTATTTACTTTCGATATAAGCCCTTTCTGCGATGTCGCTCATACGTCCGACTGTGGCACGCTTGTTATTTACTTTCGATATAATCCCTTTCCGCGATGTCGCTCAGACGTCCGACTGTGGCACGCATGTCATTTACTTTCAATGTAAGCCCTTTCTGCGATGTCGCTCCGACGTCCGACTGTGGCATGTATGTCATTTACTTTTCAATATAAGCCCTTTATGTGGTGTCGCTTAGACGCCCGACTATGGTATGATTTTTTTTGTTTTCCCTTCGAGGCGTCGCTCCAGACACCCGATTGGTTTTCTGTTATTTTGTTGGGAATTCGGGAGGACTACCGCCCGACTTCCTTTTTACATATCATGTTGTGCAATATTTATTATTTGAATGCGAATGGTTATTTTGCTCATGACGCATTCATGCATGCATTTGTTATATCTTATGCCCGAACTGTCTTGCGAGTACTTTCAAAGTACTCACCTGGCTTGTTGATTTGGCCAGATGTTGATGAAGGCGATCTCATGGATGAAGAGTTTGATAGCGAGTCCGACGCCTAGAGGAGTCGATCAGTCTCGTGCGATCCTGGATTTGGTCATCGTATTATATTCGCTTCCGCTACCCAAATAAAATCATCGAGCCTCACCTCGACGCTCGATGAGCTGCCAGTTCAGGAGTCATGTTATCCACTCCACTGTGATATATCCACCACCACTTTTATCTCGAGTCAGTAGTATGCCACCACACCCCTGTATCTTAACCGCCCTTATGTACAATATTGGCATGTTTGTAATAATTGTTGAGCAGCCTCAGCTCAACCCTGTAATATATTTAATGCTACTGGCCTTCTGTATCAAGTATTTGTCTACCAGTAAGGATAATTCTTCTTATACTGGGACCTAAAGATCGGTTTCTCAATAAGTATTTTGTTGAAAATCCGGTCGTGACATCAATATTATGAAATCTTTGATAAAAGTTGGTTTGGAGAGGTCATGACTTTATTTGATGATAATCCCACTATTTTGGAAGAGTGTCAACTTTGCACGCATGTGGATCATGAAGAGAAAATCTTATGTGATAGTTATATTGTTGAATTGTATTATGATCCTACATGTAATTATGATGAGAGAGGAAAATATGATTGTAGAAATTTTCATGTTACTAAATTGCCTCTCGTTATGTTGAGATCTTCAATGTTTTATTCCTCTTTTTCGCATATGTTAGATGTTTGTTGTCTTGATAATTTGGTTGCCTATAAAATTCCTATGCATAGGAAGTATGTTAGACTAAAAGAGTTCTGTCACAAGTTTTATGATGCTCTCTTTATGCTTCAATTCTTCTCTTTCATGTGAGCATCAATAAAATTTATGCCTAGCTAGGGGCGTAAAACTATAACGCTTGTTGGGAGGCAACCCAATGAATAAAATTTATTTTTGTCTTTCTCTTTCTGTTCTTGAGTGTTTGCACAATTATGCTACTGTTATGATTGTGTTTTTTGTGTTTTAGTTAGTGTTTGTGCCAAGCAAAGCCTTTGGGATCATGTTGGGTGATAGTAGATTTGATCTTGATGAAAAACAGAAACTTTTGCGCTCATGAAAATAATTCTCATTTATAACAGGGCGTGATAAAATACCAATTATTTTTGCAGAATAGTAATATGAAAATTTATCACATGTTCCTAATTTTTTAGAATTTTTTGAGTTCCATAAGTATTCAAAATATCCAGTTTGCTACAGACTGTTCTATTTCTGACAGATTACGTTTTCTTTGCGTTGTGTGCTTGTTTTGATGATTCTATGATTTTCTTTGAAGAGTTTTTGCCATAGGATAGTTGTAATACAGTAGATATAATGCAAAAATAAAATATGAATGGGTTTTCAATAGTACTTATAGTAGTGATTTTCTTTCTTATACTAACATATCTCACAAAGGTTTTGTTGAGTTTTGTGTGATTGAAGTTTTCAAGTTTTGGGTGACATTACGATTGATGAACGAATAAGGAGTAAAAAGAGCCTAAGCTTGGGTATGCCCATGGCACCCCAAGTTATTATCCAAAGAGAAGCAAGCAAATAAGCTTGGGGATGCCCTGAGTGGCATCCCCTCTTTCTTCTAACGACCATCGGTATTTTACTTGAAGCTATATTTTTATTTGTCACATATCATGAGTTTTGCTTGGAGTGTCTTGTATGATATGAGTCTTTGCATGCTTTTCTTCTTTGTTTTGTGTCATGAATCCTTGATGGACACACCTATTTGAGAGAGCTAAAATTATGCTACGACTTGTTAGAATTGCGCTCTATGCTTCACTTAAATCTTTATGAGCTATGGAATTGCTCTAGTGCTTCACTTATATCTTTTTGAGCACGGTGTGCTTTATTATTTTTGAAGAAAATTCTCTCATGCTTCACTTAGAATTATTTGGGAGTTAGTAAATTTTTGAAGAAATACTCTCTTGCTTCACTTAAATTAATTTGAGAGAAAGAAAATTTTATGCTCATGTTCTTCACTTAGATTTGTTCGAGCTATCAAAAGCAACATATGAAACTAGTCCCAAACTGATAGATATCCTAGGAGTATATAATAAAAACTTCCATGAAGATCCTTGGACCAAATAAACTTGATTCTTTGTAATAGTTTTGAGATATGATGATATGATATGTGAGTCATGTTGATGAGTAATTATGCTTTAGTAAGAATATTGGTGTTAAGGTTTGTGATTCCCTATGCAAGCACTAAAGTCAATATTTATGCAATGAAATTACATCCTACTTGTGGTGCATTATTCGGTGTTAGTTACGCTTAATCCTTGCTTATGAGATTTTTTGTTTCTTGGTTGGATGTTTCTCAATCTTTTGCAAGCCTTACTTTGCACTAAGTATGATCACTACTTGTGCTTCCAAAATCCTTAAACCCAGTTTTGCCAATGAGTCCACTATACCTACCTATATGCGGTATTTCCGTGCCGCTCTAAGCAAATTTTTATGTGCCATATATAATTTTCAAAATAACTTATCTTTTGTGTGCTCGTACCGCTCATGAAACGGTAGGGGTGGCTGATATATTTCCATTCTTTATTCACTTGTCATTGCATGAGAGTACGCCAAAGGTATTAGGGATGCCCAGTCCTGAAATGAAGAAAATGAATTTACTTTATGTTGTCACATAATAAATTTCTTGGAAAGTGTTGTTACGGAAGTCACCCATGGATACGGTTAGCCATGGAAAGTGAAAGTATGGTGGAAAAAGGAATAAACTTTATTTTATATTTGGGAACCGCCTATGATATATCTAGCATGTAAAGTATTTGGAACTACTCAATCGTTCTCGTTGGCAGGAAAAGCATGCCACCCAAAATGTTTTTATCTCTATCTTTTTCGCTTTGAGCTCTGGTACCTCTACAAGTCCCTACTTCCCTCCTAGAAGGGCCTTTCTTTACTTTATGCAATTTTTATTTTTACTTGAGTCTCCATCTTCTCTTACAAGAACCAACTAAGGGGCACTATGATCGTACTTGAGCATTGGGTATAGCTAATATGCAAGTGCGTTTCATGAATGGATCAATGATTGAGCATAAGGGGGTAGGGATAACTTGCTTTAGTGTTGATATTTTGAAAGACATGGGTGCTTGTTGATATGCTTGAGTATTAAAGTCCTCATGTCAAAACTAGACTATTGCTTTGATCCATATAGAAGTCCAAATGTCCATGCTACAACGAAAAGAATATGCGATGAACATGTTAGGCAGCATTCCACATCAAACATTCTGTTTTTATCATTTACCTACTCGAGGACGAGCAGAAATTAACCTTGGGGATGCTGATACGTCTCAAACATATCTATAATTTTTGATTGTTCCATGCTGTTATATTATCATTCTTGGATGTTCTACAATCATTTTATAGCAACTTTATATCATTTTTTGGGACTAACCTATTGACATAGTGCCCAATGCTAGTTGTTGTTTTCTGCTTGTTTTTTACATCACAGGAAATCAATTACAAACGGAGTACAAACGCAGCGAATTTTTTGTGGATTTTTTGGACCAGAAGACACCATATGGGCCAAAGAAGGACCTGGGGGTGCTTCGAGGGTAGCACAACCCACCAGGGCGTGCCTGGGGGCCCTGGCATGCCCAGGTGGGTTGTGCCCACCTCGGGGGCCTCCTGCACCGCCTCTTTGCTCTATAAACACCCCCAATATTCCAGAAACCCTAGGGGAGTTGATGAAAATCAATTCCAGCCACCGCAAGTTCCAGAACCACAGATCCAATCTAGACACCATCACGAAGGGGTTCATCATCCTCATTGGTGCCTCTCTGATGATGCATGAGTAGTTCATTGTAGACCTACGGGTCCATAGTTAGTAGCTAGATGGCTTCCTCTCTCTCTTTTGATTCTCAATACAACGGTCTCTTAGAGATCTATTTGATGTAACTCTTTTTGTGGTGTGTTTGTTGGGATCCAATGAACTTTGAGTTTATGATCAGATCTTTGTTTTTATCTATGAAAGTTATTCGAGTCTCTTTGATCTCTCATATGCATGATTACTTATAGCCTCATATTTCTTCTTTGAATCTTTGGTTTAGTTAGGACAACTATATCAATTTTTCTTGCCATGGCAGGAGGTGCTTTGTGATGGGCTCGGTCGTGCGGTGTTCTTTCCCAGTGATAGAAGGGGCAACAAGACACATATCGATTGTTGCTATTAAGGATAACAAGATGGGGTCTATTTCTACATAAATTATCTTGTCTACATCATGTCATCATTCTTATTGCATTACTCCTTTTCTCCATGAACTTAATACACTAGATGCTTGCTGGATAGCGGTCGATGTGTGGAGTAATAGTAGTAGATGCACGCAGGAGTCGGTCCACTAATCTTGGACGTGATGCCTATATAATGGTCATTCCCTGGATATCGTCATGATTATTTGAAGTTCTATCAATTTCCCAACAGCAATTTGTGTACCCACTATCTGCTATTTTTCTCGAGAGAAGCCACTAGTGAAACCTACGGCCCCCGGGTCTCTTCTTTATTATATTTGCTTTTGCAATGTATTTTCATTTACTTTTATTTTCAGATCTATATTTCCCAAAACCCAAACATACCTTGCTGCACTTTATTTTATTTTGCATTTATTCAAGATATATCTATCAATCTACTATAATTAATCTTCCTTCAACTGATCACCAATTTCTGGCACCGCTACCTGAAAGGGATTGACAACCCCTTTAACACGTTGGGTTGCAAGTAGTTGTTCTTTGTGTGCAGGTGCTGTTTACGTCGTGTTGCTAGGTTCTCCTACTAGTTCGATAACCTTGATCTCATCACTGAGGAAGATACCTACCATTGTTGTGCTGCATCATCCCTTCCTCTTTGGGGAAATACCAACATAGTTTAAGCAAACATCATAGATTCTCCTAGACTAATTTCCATAAAAGTACCTCCCGCAGCCAAATCTAAAAGATTTCTAGAAGCAAAATTCAATCCGGCATAATTTTTTTGTATAATCATCCACAAATTCAAGCCATGAGTAGGGCAATTTCGTATCATCAATTACATCCTCTCCCAAGATTGTGCAACATGTTCATGATCAAGTTGCTTAAAATTCATAATATCGTTCCTAAGGAAGATAATCTTAGCAGGAGGAAAATACTTGGAAATAAAAGCATCTTTACGCTTATTCCATGAATCAATACTATTTTAAGGCAAAGATGAAGACCAAGTTTTAGCACGATCTCGAAGTGAGAACGGAAATAGATTTAATTTAACAATATCATTATCAACACCTTTTTTATTTTGCAGATCACTCAACTCAACGAAATTATTCAGATGTGATGCGACATCTTCACTAGGAAGGCCAGAAAATTGATCTTTCAATACAAGATTCAGCAAAGCGGCATTAATTTCATAAGATTCCGCACTAGTGGCGTGGGAGCAATCGGAGTACTAATAAAATCACCATTATTTGTGTTGGAAAAATCACACAATTTGGTATTCTCTTGAGCCATCGTGACAAAGCAAGCAATACAACACACGAGCACACAAAAAGCAAACAAAGAAGGCGAACGGAAGAGGGGCGAAGAAAAAGGCAAAAAAATCGAAAATCATTTTAGAAGTGAGGGAGAGGAAAACAAGAGGCGAATGGCGAATAATGTAATGCACGAGATGAGTTTGTGATGGGTACTTGGTATGTCTTGACTTGGCATAGATCTCCTCGGCAACGGCGCTAGAAATTCTTCCTACTACTTCTTGAGCTTGCATTGGTTTTTCCCTTGAATAGGAAAGGTTGTTGTAGCAAAGTAAATATAAGTATTTCCCTCAGTTTGAGAACGAAGGTATCAATCCAGTAGGAGACAACACACAAATCACCTAATACCTGCATAAACAATCAAACAACTTGCACCCAACGCAATAAAGGGGTTGTCAATCCCTTCACGGTCACTTGCAAAAGTGAGATCTAATACAGATAGATGAAACTAAACAAAAGATAAAGTAAATATTTTTGGGTTTTTTGGTTTATAGATTAGAAAGTAAAATATTGCAAAATAGTAGATCGGAAACTTATATGATGGAAAAGAGACCCGGGGGCCATTGGTTTCACTAGAGGCTTCTCTCAAGATAGCAAATAATACGGTGGGTGAACAAATTAATGTCGAGCAATTGATAGAAATGCGCAAAGTTATGACGATATCTAAGGCACTGATTATGAAATATATGCATCACGTCCGTGTCAAGTAGACCGAAACGATTAGGCATCTACTACTATTACTCCCGACTCCTGCGTTCATCTAGAGTATTAAGTTCATGAAGAACAAAGTAGCACATTAAGTAAGATCACATGATGTAGATGAATAAACTCAAGCAATAAATTAAAAAAATACACTTCCGTGATGATACGTGTTTGTCACAGTAGGTCGCGTTTTTTGTCATGCATGTACATCCATGACGATTTCATGACAGAATCAAGATAGTCATACCCGTGCTGTCGTAGAAGTGTTCCGTGACATAACCAAAATTATCATCACGGAAGTGTCCACTTCCATGATGATAAATCACGCGTCATAGAAGTGCTTTCGTCAAGGGTGACTGACACGTGGCATCCATCGTAATGGAACTCCGTTAAGCTATAGGGTCGGGTTTTGGATCCGATAAGCCATTAACAGCACAGACCAATGGGAAATTTCCATGTGTAAAATTCTTATTGGCCGGACAAAACACGTGTCAGCTCGTCAGTGGATCAGATAGGCGCCTATGATATGTCGACACATGCCACGGCCCACCACTGGCCCATTTAGCTTACAAAGCCGGCCCGTTTGACTTGGACAAAAGTTAACGGGCTGGCCCATGAAAAGCCTGTTAACGGACTCTTTGCAAATAGCCCATCTTACGGCCCGGTAACTCACGGCCCGTTAGGCCCTAAAGGAAATCGGCCAACAACGTCATATGGGTCGTCGAATATAACACTAGCCCATTTCACTTTCGGCCCATGTATGGCCCACGACGTATTTCGGCCCATATGAGGCCTTCATATCTTTAGGCCCTTTAGAGGCCCACGGTGACTCTAGGCCATAATGAACAATAATATTCTTTGTACCCGTTAACGGCCCGTGATTCACATGGGCTGTTTCCAGCCCGTGTTAGCTTTCGGCCTATTGACGGACCATACGTTCTTGGGCTCCTTTCTGGCCCTCGATTACTTTCGGCCCGTTACTGGCATGTTCCCCTAATGGGCCAAATTCGGCCCATGGAAAGAGTCGGCCCATTTCTGGCATGTTAACCCGTTGCACGGTTTCCAGCCCGTCGTATATTCTGGCCCATTAAAAACCCGTTATGCCTGTGACAGAATTAAGCCTTTGCTGTCCTCCGGCCTGTTAACATCCCGTTACCATGCTGGGCCGATACCAATTACGCCTGTTTACCGGCCATGTAGACCCATTTATCCGACGGCCCGAGGCCCACCGATTCTACGACCCTGTTGGAGGCCCAATTATCGACGGCCCGTAGGAGACCCATGGATCCTACGATATGTCCCAAGGTTGTTGCGTCCACTAGCAAACCAGGGAAACAGAAGACTAGGAAATAAATAAGTCTGAAACTAATGCTAGCCTATTAAGGCGATTGCACAGATTACATCCACTCGGCATCAAAGATCGCCACCAGTGCAAATATAGGGAACACCCTAGACTATACAAAAATGGCTTGCTGTTTTCTTGACCGGTGGCTGCGTTAAGAATAAATTTTGTATCGCACCAAAAAAAATTACAACTATATAACAAAAGGAAGGTTGGCATAAAACTTAATAGTCTAGCAGATAAATGCACCACCAGAAGTTCAGAAGCTCAGTTCATTTGAGCTGACTGTTACGTTTTCATGTTGTATTGTCCGATGGAGCACCATAACCCTCGCCTTCATTTCTCCTAGGCTCCTGAACAACATAGCAAATGTCTGATAGTCTGGTTTCAAAACCATGCATATCTTCACGACATCGAACAATGTCTCTCCTTGTTTCACAAAGGGTCTATGTTAGGGAATGGACTTGTATCTGGAGCGCAGATACAACATTGCTTTGATCTTGCATATCTTGATCATGAGGCAGTTTGGATGAGATTGCCTTAACAACCAACCCAGTATTACACAGGTACGTGCTTTTGGCACTGTTAGTGGACAGGTACTGACCCACTGCAGCAAGAGCTGGCATTGCGGTTGTAGTTGCCTCACCACCTTCAGAAGGTGGCGGTTCCACCATTTATTTCATAGCTCGCTGAAAGGTTGAGTTTTTTACATTAGTAGTACCAGAACATAAGATATTAAGGAGGCAGCAAAACCAAACAAAATAGCTTCGGTCTATATACAGAACTTATTCTGGTGAACCCATTAAAATATTAGTTGTATTTTATTGCAAAGTACATAATAAAACCAGGTTCCAAACATATGACATTTACCATCGCTAATGTATTGTCTATTTCTTCACATTGTATTGAGGGCTAAGGATAAAGAGACGAAGTTTATAATACGGTAAGCATAGTATGACATCATTCATATCACCAAACAACTGAGAACAGTCAAATAGGAAATTGTAACGTTGTGTGGGCAAGTCCAGCACGGAACTAGATTACGGGTCAAGATCAAAGGAACATCACTCCTCTCTTTTAAACCTTGTAAGGTGCAATGATACGCTAAGACAATTGTGTATAAAATTGAAAAGAGTAATAGACATTGGCTGCAAACCATGCAGTTCAAGGCACAAGTCAGAGTAAGTAGTAGTTAAAAGGCATGAGGATTAAGGACTTACAAGAGCGGCTTTGACTGGTGTAGTCATGCCCTTGTAACATCCCAAATTTTGGAATGTTAATATAATTAATTGAATTGTTTGTTTGTTTGCTTGAGTGAATTAAACTTGAGTGAAATTTGAAACTTTTGAAAGTTGAATGAGTGGGAATGAAATGACTTTCCCAAAACTTTCTCCTTTGCCTTTTGGATCTCAATGAATTCAAATTCATTCCAACACCAAAACCTAGAGTGAAGATGACATGACTTCTTCCATTTGGAACGAGAAGGGTTTTGAAAAGATTTGAATTTCATTTGAGAATATTTCAAATTCAAAGCTTTATGCAACTCAATGATTTTCATGAGGGAAGATAAAATGACTTCTTCAATTATATGAAATATGAGTTGGAAGTTGAGTAGTATCAAGTTGAAAGTCATTTGAAAGTGCTTTGAAACCCTCTTCCAAATTTTGAGCTTTGAATTTGAATTCAAACTTTGGCAAGTGGGAAACATTTCAAAAAAAAACTATGCCTGATAAATACTTGATCAAAAGTATGAGAGGAGTAGACATGACACTCCAAAAATATCAGAGGAAAACATTGCCAAAAGATTTGGATTCAAATCTGAATTTTATTTGAATTTGAAAAAAATGGATTTTTATAAAGTTTGGATTTTGCCTTTGGAAAAATGTTCAAATGAAAGGGAATTTTCCCCTGATCATTTTGGTATATATATACCCTATATAAAATATTTATAGATATTGTTTATTTCTGTTTTTGTTTTATTTAAAAAAATAAAATTCAAAAAAAAAAACCCCAGGCGCCATTAGGCCACCCAGGCCCGGCCAGCACCCGCCTTTGGCCCAGCCAGCCGGCAAGCCCGGCCAGGCCGAGCCGGCCCAGCTCACCCCTTTTGAACCCGTTGGCCTCGGCCACCCGCCTCGCCCTCTCTCTCTCTCAGGCCCACGCCCATCTTCTTCCCCGCCGCCACACCGTCGCCGGAGATCACCGGATCCCGGCGATCCGGATCCCCGATCGCCCGATCCCCAAGCGAGGACGACCCCGGCTATAAAAGCCGCCGCCCCGCACCCCATCCCCGAGACCTCGCGGACCCCTCGCCCTTCCGTTCGAGCACGCCGGAGACCCGAGCTCCCTCCGCCGCCGCCGTCGCCGCCGTCGACGCCCTACCCCTCCCCGCCCACCCCCGACCCCTCCGAACCATTCCCCGACCTCGTCCGACGCAGCGACTCGAAGCTCCCGACGCCGGAACCCCGCGACTTCCCGCCCGTCATGCCGGACTCGGTAAGCCACCGGAGAAACTCCCTTCGTCCGATCTCCAACGGACGGCCCACGATTAGAACCCTCAAGGGGAAATATCTTTTATAAAAGAACCGCCGGTTCGTCCGGTTTATTAGTTAGGGTTTTAGTCAATTAGCCGCCGTTTTAGTTTTAACCGAGGCCCATTTAGACTAAATTACGCTCGAGGCATGATATAGGCCCATTAGGCCTTTTCTTTTATATTGATTTTCTGTTTTAGCAGAATAGTTTCTGATTTGAAAAATTGATATCTTTTATTCTGTTTATTATTTTTAGATGATTCTTTTTTTTGTTGGATTGCAAATTTTATGTAGTTTCTGTAGAATATATATTTAGCTATGTTAAAATTAATTAAAAACGCTTTAATTTTGTTTTAGTCAGAATAGTAAATCTGCTATAACTTGAGTTAGAAAAATTATTTTAGCATGATTCTTTTTGTCCCAACTTTATTTTTTCATTGCCAAACCATAGGAATTAATTTGGGTATTTTAGGATTATTAAAAAAATTAGTTTGAGCAGAATCCTATTAATCCTACTTTATTAGCTAGATGTTGTTTTCTTATTAATTTAAATAGTAAATAAATTTATTTTTAACATGTGATTAATTATTATAGGATAGTTTCTGTCACTCCATTAGATGAAATTTTATTTATAATTAATAAAAGTTTTAATTTATTTTTCTTAATAGAAATTGAATTAGGCCTATTAGGAGTTTTATAATAGCTTTTAAATTAATTCTTTTTGCTCCTAGTTGCTTAGTGAATTCTTTTCCGTTTAGTTAACTTAAAACCATGATTAGGTTATGTTAGAAAAATTTTATTATGTAAAACTAGTCCTAGTTGATTGTTTGAAGTAGGAAACTTGAGTTGATTTTCTTTGAGTTTTCCATTTGGGTTTTGCTTTGTTGGTTTTGGTGTGTTACTTCGTTATGTTATGGTGTTAAGTGATGTTATGCTATGTGCTTATTATAGTTATTGTTTGCCTCGGTAGAATTTCCGGAGTGCGAAGATTGCTACTACGAAACCCTAGTTTTCGAAGATCGTCAACAAGGCAAGTTCACTTTGACCATGCTTTCTTACCTATGTTTTATTGCATTTAGTGGCACCTTTGCAACCACCCCTCAGTAGTGTTATTGAAATTTTTGTAGTTGAGTAGTATGCATGAGGTAGGAACCCATCACCCTGTTACCAAGCCCGGGACGTTATTTTATTCTAATGCTACGCTGTAGTAGACGGGGTTTGGTATGAGTGATCGAGAGTGGTGTGAAGATGGAGGACTCTACGTCAATAACGACAAATCCATGATGGCATCTGCAAGGACTGCATCTTCAAGGCCACAAGATTTCAAGACTCAAGACAAGAATTCAATACACACTACTGGGTGAAGGACGGTTGACGGGCACCCTGGAGAAACCAGTGGTTGGCCGGGATGCATGGAGAAGCGCCATGACATCTTGCGGAAAGCTTCACCCAGACTCAAAGAGACGGAAGAATACTTCACGCCCGGAAGCTTACCTGTGCAACCGCAAGTCATTATGGGCTCTGGCTTGGTTGACCTTAGTTGTGACTCTGGCTGGGACGGTGCTAGCAGATGTAGAACTACGGTAGGATTGAATGAGCACCGGACAGTGGTCAGGGGAACTCTTCGGAAAACCATGTTTCGGTCATCTTGTTCTCAAACACCCTGAAGTGCGAGAACGTAAAGAGAGGGATCGAATCTTGCGGGTAAAGTGTACAAACCTCTGCAGAGGGTTAAAACCTAATCGATTAGCCGTGTCCCCGTTCACGGACAATTTGAGCATCTGGACTTGGATCTATCTCGGAACTCTCAACACCGGATTGATAACTTAATTGTGGGCAACTTATGATGATTTGGGCTATGAGACATCGGTTGGCGGAACCATGTCATGACAGAAAAACTCCATAGTACAGACTTCATTTATTCCTTTGATGTAGGTAAAATAAAACTAGCTTTTACGCAAACAAAACTCGAATCTGAGCCACAAAGCCATACCGCATATAGTATAGTTTATCATCTGTTTTCTCTTATTGTGATCTTGCGGTACATTCAATGTCTTGACCTACGGCTGCAACGTATCATGTTGCAGATATTTACTCGACGAGTAAGAGTTACGATACAGGTTACGGTCTACACTCAACCTGCCGATGGCGTTGATGGGACTCCACACCCGTTTGATTGTTTCCATTGAGTATTATGAGGTATATATCATTTTACGTTATTTATACATGTGATTGCACTTTGATATATACATTGATGTCTTGTGTGTGCTAGCATATTGATCCGGGGATGGCACGGTAACACGTAGGCTTGACCATCTCGAGGTCGGGTCGCTCTGAGAGATGGTATCGAGCACATGTTGTTGTAGAACGTGACCCTAGAAAATGACTTAGTAATATGAAGACCCCAATAGGAATGACCTTTGTTTTGTACTACTCTCGTAACACCTGATTCCTTTTCTTGAACCCTCTTTATTTGAAATATAGATGGAGAGCTACATTACGAACAAAAGAGAACACTACGAGAAGGTTCTTGGAGGTCCCTTCCTTGTGGAGCTAGTCAGGCTGCTGAAGTTACCGATACCTGAGATCAAGGCAACTAAGAGGACGTCCAGATCGTGGGGAGTCAAGACCCAAGTTTTTGGTCGTAAAGAAGCCCCCAAGATCGCAGACATCATCTTGAACTATAAATGGTGATCGTGATATGGGCATCAACACTGCCGTCCATGATGCTATTGCACGTTTATGCTATCGTCATCGTGCTGCACTAAACCCACACTTCTTTGGAAGGATGGGATGGCAGAAGTTTGATGGAGCAACTATTGCCTTGACGGAAGCGCAGAAGATGAAGTTTTCCCCACTTTTAGTGTACAATCAGGATCTGGAACAATACGTCAAGAATCTTCGATGGACCTCTGGGAAGCCCTGTTTGACAATGAAGCACTACGAGAAGAGGTCAAGACTCGTAGATCAAGGTAAACAGTGGAGGAGGAGAACCTCGAGATCTCGAGAATGCGTCGAGAACTCAAGAACAGCAGGACCATGTCTCATGCAAAGGACGTTGAAATCCGAAGCTCAAGGAACAACTTCAGAACATACAGGTCGTCACAAGAAACTCCGAGTCGACAGGGAAAATCTAGCGTAAGAAGCTGGAAGAGATCAAGTCCATGTAAGAATCCCCAAAGAACTTTAGTAGTATTCCACCATGAGAGAAATAAAGATGAACGCCACCTCGATTTAAGTATCTGACCATACCAAATTATGTGGGTGGCGATATTGTAGTATTGATTGAATAAATGAATGCTTGGTTGCTATTATTTTTGTGTGTTTATTGAAATGGTTGGATAGATGCGATATTCGTAGGTTTGTATTTATTTCAACCATGAGAGACGTAAGTTACGGAAGAATGGTAGCAGGCCTTCTTATGGGAACAGCATCAGGAATTGGAAACTCCCGAGCATTGAAGACCAAGAAATGAGGACTTAGAAAGCGAAACCATAGTAGAACGGCCCATTACAAACGATAATTTTGTTGATGAGTGGGTAATTGCCTTCTCTTTCTATCTCAACCAGACCCGAAATCTTGAACCCATGGACAAGCTGAACACCAAACCTTTACGGAGACAATTGCAACTTCCCATGGAGATACATCCCTTGTTACGAGCACTCCTCTTATCCTACACATGCAGATGACAACCCTTTATGAGTCTTTCCTTAAGGGCCTGAAGCGATCATGACCACGACAAGTGATCATGATTACCCAAGATCTTGAAGGACATGATGAAGCATATTCACCTTGAAGGAGATGCAGTCTACAAAGGCTACCCTTTCATGCAAAAGGGAGTGGAACTTTGGTATGTGGAGGTACACCTCCACCATTTGAAAGGAGTTTGCCCAAAGATGGAGGGGCATTAATTTTTCATCTCACGTGTGCCACAAGCAACTTTCTTCGATGCTGTTCGTGAAGCAGCCATGGAAGCCATACGCCAGATCGGAGAAATACTTGAAGCAAGACTCCGTTATACTCAGGAATACCTAAGCGAAGTGCATCTTGAGATGATGGAGGTGAAGCTCAAGGCCACCACAATGAAACAGAAGATTGAAGAATTCAAGGCACATGTCGCACAATTCGATTGGGATGAAGAATCCTCAAGGAGGAAAAATGAATAAAGTTGGAAGTAATGTAGACCATACCGAACCATGTGGGTGGCAGCATTTGTAATAAACTTTTGGAATTTGGATTCACGAAAAATGATTAAGGATGTAATGAAAGATTGATATGAGAATAATGAGATGTTATGGATAAACTTGTGCATTTATTTTGGTCATAGTACTCTGTAAAACCACAGGATCAATGAAGAAAGAAATGTGTTATCCATGACGGTCCATAGAAGGAAGCTGGACAAAATAAGTTGGAATTTTGCTTTTGCTATGATGGTATGAAGAAATAGAGTACTACTGGATTTAAAGGAGGTGTAATATGGAACAAGAGAGTTACTCCAAGGATGAGTTAAAACTGCACTAGTGTTGAAGTGGGCCATAACCCACAGGCCCAGGATTTTGAAAGGAAACTGATATAACCTTGATAAAGGAATAAATTGGAGGAATCAACAGTCCAATCAGCATACGTTTCGTAGGAGATTACGCAAAAACCTAAGAGTTGTGAAGTAACGATAGATGTTTTGTTTGGCTTGCAGAAACCATGGATTTACTCGAACCCAATTCGAGGACAAGAGAAATTCTGCAATGCTTGTGAGTATGCCCAAGTGTTAAAATACGTGATTCGATATTTACGTATGTGGTAATGATTCAAGTACGGGATGGATTGGCCCCCATACCGGAGACTTCTATCATGAACTATCATATGTTGATGGAAAATCAGAGCCTTGAAAAACTTAGAAGAGTGTCGACGCGATAAGCCATAAAACCATAGAATGGCGGTGACGATGGAACCCCTTTACAGGCAACCGTTGCCAATCGTAGGTTATACGGTGAAGTTCAACCCAGACCCGTTTTCTGCAGGAGAAACCATTAATGGTAGACCACCATGAGTATTTTGATAGTTGTCTAGAATGGACACAGACCTATCAGCTAAGAAGATCCAGTCTCGGACGAACTTCAACTTTGACGAACCGACCCAAGCTTTTGAGGAAAACTCTATGCTTCTGACATAAGAGCTTTAATGAAGGAGCTATTGTAAGATATGTGAAGAGACATACATTGTCAGCCCTCCAGAAGAAATATCTGAGTTTATTGGAACCATGACCTTGTTTTTTTTAAGTGTGGTAGCACACCTGACCTTTCTGACCAAGACATTTGCTAGAAGACCCCAACCCCTAACCTTTTCTTGCTAGCCTCTTCGAATCTCGAGGACGAGATTCATTTTAAGTGTGGTAGGTTTGTAACATCCCAAATTTTGGAATGTTAATATAATTAATTGAATTGTTTGTTTGTTTGCTTGAGTGAATTAAACTTGAGTGAAATTTGAAACTTTTGAAAGTTGAATGAGTGGGAATGAAATGACTTTCCCAAAACTTTCTCCTTTGCCTTTTGGATCTCAATGAATTCAAATTCATTCCAACACCAAAACCTAGAGTGAAGATGACATGACTTCTTCCATTTCGAATGAGAAGGGTTTTGAAAAGATTTGAATTTCATTTGAGAATATTTCAAATTCAAAGCTTTATGCAACTCAACGATTTTCATCAGGGAAGATAAAATGACTTCTTCAATTATATGAAATATGAGTTGGAAGTTGAGTAGTATCAAGTTGAAAGTCATTTGAAAGTGCTTTGAAACCCTCTTCCAAATTTTGAACTTTGAATTTGAATTCAAACTTTGGCAAGTGGGAAACATTTCAAAAAAAAAAACTATGCGATAAATACTTGTTCTAATGTATGAGAGGAGTAGACATGACACTCCAAAAATATCAGATGAAAACATTGCCAAAAGATTTGGATTCAAATCTGAATTTTATTTGAATTTGAAAAAAAAAGAATTTTTATAAAGTTTGGATTTTGCCTTTGGAAAAATGTTCAAATGAAAGGGAATTTTCCCCTGATAATTTTGGTATATATATACCCTATATAAAATATTTATAGATATTGTTTATTTCTGTTTTTGTTTTATTTAAAAAAATAAAATTCAAAAAAAAAAGAAAAACCCCCCGGGGCGCCAGCTAGGCCACCCTGTGCCCAGCCACCACCGCAAGCCCAGCCCGGCCTAGCCAAGCCAGTGAGCCGAGCCGAGCCCAGCTCACCCCCGCACTGAACCCGTTGGCCTCGGCCACCCGCTCGCCTCGCCCCTCCCTCTCTCTCTCTGACCGCGGGGCCCACGCCCATCTTCTTCCCCCGCCCCACGCCACGCCGTCGCCGCCGGAGATCACCGGATCCCGAAGGATCCGGGATCCCCGATCGCCCCCGATCCCCCCCCGAAGCGAGGACGACCCCCTGGCTATAAACGCCGCCGCCCCCGCACCCCATTCCCCGAGACCTCGCGGACCCTCGCCCTTCCGTTCGAAAGCACGCTGAGACCCGAGCTCACTCCGCCAAAGTCGCCGCCGCCGACGCCCTACCCTCCCCGCCCACCCCGACCCTCCGAACCATTCCCGACCTCGTCCGCACCATGCAGCGACTCCCCGAGCTCCCGACGCCGGAACCCCCGACGACTTCCGCCGCCGCCCAGCCGGACTCCGGTAAGCCACCGAGAAACTCCCCGTCCGATCTCCCACGGACGGCCACGATTAGAACCCCCGAAGGGGTATCTTTTTATAAAAAGAACCGGCCGGTTCGTCCGGTTTATTAGTTAGGGTTTTAGTCAATTAGCCGGCCCGTTTTTAGTTTTAACCCGAGGCCCATTTAGACTAAATTACGCTCGAGAAGCGATATAGGCCCATTAGGCCTTTTTCTTTTATTTTGATTTTCTGTTTTAGCAGAATAGTTTCTGTTTTGAAAAATTGATATCTTTTATTCTATTTATTATTTTTAGATGATTCTTTTTTTGTTGGATTGCAAATTGTATTTAGTTTCTGTAGAATATATATTTAGCTATGTTAAAATTAATTAAAAACGCTTTAATTTAGTTTTAGTCAGAATAGTAAATCTGCTATAACTTGAGTTAGAAAAATTATTTTAGCATGATTCTTTTTGTCCTAACTTTATTTTGTCATTGCCAAACCATAGGAATTAATTTGGGTATTTTAGGATTATTAAAAAAATTAGTTTGAGCAGAATCCTATTAATCCTAATTAATTAGCTAGATGTTGTTTTCTTATTAATTTAAATAGTAAATAAATTTATTTTTAACATGTGATTAATTATTCTAGGATAGTTTCTGTCACTCCATTAGATGAACTTTTATTTATAATTAATAAAAGTTTTAATTTATTTTTCTTAATAGAAATTGAATTAGGCCTATTAGGAGTTTTATAATAGCTTTTAAATTAATTGTTTTTGCTCCTAGTTGCTTAGTGAATTCTTTTCCGTTTAGTTAACTTAAAACCATGATTAGGTTATGTTAGAAAAATTTTATTATATAAAACTAGTCCTAGTTGATTGTTTGAAGTAGGAAACTTGAGTTGATTTTCTTTGAGTTTTCCATTTGGGTTTTGCTTTGTTGGTTTTGGTGTGTTACTTTGTTATGTTATGGTGTTAAGTGATGTTATGCTATGTGCTTATTATAGTTATTGTTTGCCTCGGTAGAATTTCCGGAGTGCGAAGATTGCTACTACGAAACCCTAGTTTTCGAAGATCGTCAACAAGGCAAGTTCACTTTGACCATGCTTTCTTACCTATGTTTTATTGCATTTAGTGGCACCTTTGCAACCACCCCTCAGTAGTGTTATTGAAATTCTTGTAGTTGAGTAGTATGCATGAGGTAGGAACCCATCACCCTGTTACCACGCCCGGACGTTATTTTATTCTAATGCTACGCTGTAGTAGACGGGTTTGGTATGAGTGATCGAGTGGTGTGAAGATGGAGGACTCTCGTCAATGACGACAAATCCATGATGGCATCTGCAAGGACTGCATCTTCAAGGCCACAAGATTTCAAGACTCAAGACAAGAATTCAATACACACTCTTTGGGTGAAGGGCCGGTTGTGGGCATCCTGGAGAAACCGGTGGTTGGCGGGATGCATGGAGAAGCGCCATGACATCTTGCGGAAAGCTTCACCCAGACTCAAAGAGACGGAAGAATACTTCACGCCGGAAGCTTACTTGTGCAACCGCAAGTCATTATGGGCTCTGGCTTGGTTGACCTTAGTTGTGACTGCTGGCTGGGGCGGTGCTAGCAGATGTAGAACTACGGTAGAGATTGAATGAGCACCGGACGGGTCGGGGAACTCTTCGAAAACCATGTTTCGTCATCTTGTTCTCAAACACCCGAAGTGCGAGAACGTAAAGAGAGGGATCGAATCTTGCGGGTAAAGTGTACAAACCTCTGCAGAGGGTTAAAACCTAATCGATTAGCCGTGTCCCCGGTTACGGACAATTTGAGCATCTGGACTTGGATCTATCTCGGAACTCTCAACACCGGATTGATAACTTAATTTTGGGCAACTTATGATGATTTGGGCTATGAGACATCGGTTAGCGGAACCATGTCATGACAGAAAAACTCCATAGTACAGACTTCATTTATTCCTTTTATGTAGGTAAAATAAAACTAGCTTTTACGCAAACAAAACTCAGATACAGAGCCACAAATCCATACTGCATATAGTATAGTTTATCATCTGTTTTCTCTTATTGTGATCTTGCCGGTACATTCAATGTACTGACCTACACGGCTGCAACGTATCATGTTGCGTATATTTACTCGACGAGTAAGAGTTACGATCTGAGGTTACGGTCTACACTCAACCCGCCGATGGCGTTGATGGGACTCCACACCCGCTTGATTGTTTCATTGAGTATTATGAGGTATATATCATTTTATGTTATTTATACATGTGGTTGCACTTTGATATATACATTGATGTACTGTGTGTGCCAGCATATTGATCCAGGGATGGCACAGTAACACAGAGGCTTGACCGTCTGAGGTCGGGTCGCTACAGCCCTTCTTCTTGCTAGTGTGACAGTCCTTGAAGATTTCCACAACATTTGGTTCAGGTACTTTTTGGTCCTTGTGGGCTTTCCTCTGCATTTGGAACAAGTCAATATAGATCTGATAATATGGTACAATAAAAAAAGTGAAACAGCAGCTAATTACAAGGGCCTCGTAGTGTGCAATATAGCTACGAGATCCTGTCATCTGTTGGAATTTCACTTTCATACGGTTGGCCTTGTTCTTTGAACAGTTCACCTACAAGAAGATAGATTTGTGTGGCACATGCATAAATAGGACTTCAACACGTGATCTGATCACATATATATGATGTACTGATACTTGGATCAGACCAGTGTTTAACGAGGCCCCTCCAATCTTCATCCGATATATTTTCCACTGGAGATGTTTGGGAAAGTTCATTGTTAGCCTTGCCTTCAAAGTGAGTTTTCCTCAAGTTATACCGATAATGTCACAGAGCAGACTTGAAAACATGGGTGCAAGCTTGTCTGGTTGCATCATCTTGGCTATCCAACTTGAACCTCATCTGTTGAAAATTATGGGAGACTCATTATCAAGAACCTAGAAAGTATGGGACAGAGCAAGACGATATTACTAGTTTCCATACATAACCATACTTATAGATAAATGGTCGAGGAAGGTGTTGAACTGCTTTTCGTCTTTATCATTTCTGTACTGAATCCATGTTGGGAGGATACGTACATGACACCTAACGGCAACCGTAGCCTCTGATACTAACTTGGCTGACTCTGTAGCATCATGTGGCCTTTTTAAACCTGCCTCAAAACGGATCTCCATTCTTCCTCCTCTAGATTTAGTTAACCTATCGAGCATTATCCCTGATGTTTGTTTCCTCTTGCGCCTAGGCAACAATGAACATAGGAAGTGTTAGTGTACATTAAACTATGAGACTACATATAAAGAAGCATGCAACTGTAACTTGACTCCAGCAACTACCTTCTTGCTGTTGAAGCTCACAAGGTTCATCTGATATTGCCAACTCGTCTTGTGTCAAGAGTGCTTGGGAAGCAGTGTCAGGTGGCAAGGGAGCTTGGGAACATGCTGCTAGCTCAGTTGACGCACGAGTAACTCGTGCAACTGGTAATACTATGGTAAGTGTTGCAAGAACTAGGGCTGTCTCTGCTTGTTTGGTGGCAGCTATTTGTTTCTGTTTGGCTTTTTTGTAGCTCGTGTAGCACGGGATGCCCTGTTTGTAGAATTTTCCGCTGGACTTTGACCTTCTATTGCACCATCAGTACCAGCAGAATCTATAGGATTCATCCGCTTCTCACTCCCTACCATTCTGTGTTTCTTCCTCTTTCTCTATGCCATGTTAAGTCAAGCCGACAAGAAAAACGAATAACAATTTAGTTCTTCAGAACAAATTGATGCGTGATGCGCATTTAACTGAACTTTGATGTTAGACAACCACATGATAGGAGGACGTAATATGTACGAAAAACAGGACGGAAGAAATAACCAGAACTATGATGTGTAAACTAAGCAGAAGACATTTCACCAAATTAAAAGCAATGCAATGGAATGTAGACACCATATGAAAGATGCTACAAATATCGCTCTGCCAAGTTAACAGTGTCTCATCATAAATGACGTTTAAAAATATGTGAAGCACTACAAGAAATAAATCATATGCAAGATGCAAACAACATCACACTACCATGTTAGAGGTATCTCGTCATTAGTGCCATTGCATATTCACAGCTTATGATGTGTAAACTAAGGAGAAGGCATTTCAACAAATTAGAAGCAATGAAAGCTAGACACCATATGAAAGATGCAACGAATATCACTTTACCAAGTTAAAACTGTCTCGTCATAAGTGCCATTTCAACAAATTAGTAGTACAAGCTAGAAAAGAATGCGAGATGTAACCTATATCACACTCTGAAGTCAAACGTGTCTTATGATAAGTGATTGTTGCAGGTTACACAACAATAGTAATTTGATGTAAGAACATGGTGTGATAGACAGATATTGTATGTTCTAGAAACAGGAACACGTGTCTTATTCAAGTATAATGTGTAAAGTAAGCAGATGTAATTCAACAAAATTAGAAGCAATACAAGCTAGACATCACACATAACATGCAACCACATATAACAGTGCCAAGTTAGAGGGAGCACCGGTGATGGTGCACTACAGGAGACGTGCTCATCATAAAAATAGCTTTGTTGAGTGTCTATTGATGTGTTGTCTTGGAAATCATCTTGGGGGTGTGGAGGAGTAGAAACTGTAGAGGCCCTCCATTCGGAAGGAGAACCTTTATCCGCTGCGTTGCTAACTTCCTTCCGCTTTATTGATTTTGAATTGTCAAGTAAAACCAAAAAGAAAAAGCAATAAAATTCTCTCTTCAGAACTCATTCATGCATGATACTAACAATCACTACTTTGATGTAAGGCAAACACATCATACCAGGATGGAATATGTATGAAAAACAGGACGGCATGGCATGTTCACAACTGTTTGTGTAATCTAAGCAGAAACCATTCCAACAAATAAGAAGCAATGCAAGCTAGACACCACATGAAAGATGCAACCAATATGACTCTGCCAAGTTAAAAGCATCCCATCATAAATGGAATTTCATCAAATTAGAAGCAGTGCATGCTATAAATCATATGAGATATGCAACTAATATCGCACTGCATATACTAAAGGTGTCTCGTCATATTGATTGATACGGGATACAAAAAAAAACAATAGTTTTATGTAAGGACATGCTTAATAGACAGATGTACTATGTACTAAATACAGGAAGTCATGTCACATTAACAGGTATAAGGTATAAGCTAAGCAGACTAGCACATGCAGTTTAACCAGATTGGAAGAATTACAATTTAGACACCATATGCAACATGCAACCACATATCACGCCGCCAAGTTAGAGCAAGCACCTGCGATGCTAGTGTATGGGAAATCCTGTAATCAACTACACAGCTACATTCACTATCTTCATCTAGCCTTGCTATTTCTTGAGAATCATGTCGGGAGGCTGACGCTGCATTCTTTAAATGAGGAGTAGTCCACTTGCCTGCCTGCCTCATCATAAGTGATCGATGAGGGATACACAATAACATTAGTTTGATGTAAGAACATGGTTAATACACAGATGTACTAGTATGTACCAAAAACAGAAAGGCATGTCATATTCAAAGGTATAATGTGTAAGCTAAGCAGATGCAATTTAACCAAATTGGAAGCAATACAAGCTAGACATCCTTTGGAGAAGTGAGCATGATCATCTAGGACCCGAGAGCACGGTGGGAGGCGGGCTTCGCCACCATAGCGGCTTTTTAGTTGGCTTCGGTGATGCCTGTCTTTCTTTGGGCTTGTCATTGGCTCGGCCAGGTTCTCGACTAGCTATTTGTCTTCTGGTGCTCACTGGATGGTGGTTCATGTAAAAAATATATTTGCTTATCTTAATAAAGACCGACTTCGGCCTTTCGAATGCAAGCTAGACACCATATGGAACATGAAACCACATATGACACCGCGAAGTTAAAGCAAGCACCTGTGATGGTGGTTCATTGCGAGCGAGGTCATCAACTCTAGAGCTATGTTTACCGTCTCCATCTGCTGACACTGCACCCTTTATAGCGCTGTGACGTGCCGTGCCTACCCGCATAGAAAGCGGGCACGACTTATCTCTTTTCTTTTCTACTTCTCTCGAGGAAGACTCTGAAATACCCTTGCATAAAAACACAATAGTGAGAGTATGGGTGAAGTGTGTGCAGAACTAGTGCACTGTAAAAGTAGCAGATAGGAGGTGGCCGAAAAATAAATGACAGGGGACATATGATAGCTCTAAAACATTGCATGGCAAACAAAATTAGATTCTACTCCATTTGATTTTGTAATATATGAGCACTGGAAATGCAGGTACTCCTCCAGCACACCACCACATGTGGTCATATCTAAGATAACAATGATCGAAAATAAATAGGTCGATCGATTTTTTAATGAACCGTCCGATCTATAAGGAACGGGCAGATGGCCTTCGTCTACCTCACCTGCCGCCACCTTGTTGACGATCTTTCTTGAACCGCCAGCGACCACCGGCCCAGACCCCTGCCTCCGCCGCCCCGCCCTCCCCTCGACCTCACACCATCGCCGTGCTTGGCAGCGTCCCCAGGCCATCCCTTTAATCCCGGCCGACCTCCAGATCAGGCGCCAGTAGCTCTAGGCCCCACATGCCCCTAAGATAAACACCAAGGCGCTGCTTCCCCAGCGTAATAGGCGTACTAGCGCCTGTTACGCCGGAGAATGCTTCCATTAATTGGGAATCAACTGACCAGAAATTGAAATTCAGGAGGGCGACGGACCTCTAGCTAAGGTGAAATAGTATATGAGGAGAAAACTTGTGCATCGCGAGTTACTAGGAACATCTAGTATGAAGAAGAAGCGGTCAACTAGTGTCTTCTGTTGGATGAATACCATGCAAGCAGACATGTAAGATTTGCATGAATAAGGGAAGAGGAGTACCCTTATAGGTTGCCAGTGTGGTGTTGATATGTCGCGGCGATCTTCTTGTTTTTCCCGGGGGAACCGATGTTTTGGAGAGCCGTGGATACTTGGACAAACCCATGGCCAAATTGTTGACTATGTTGCCATGGCCGTATATCGGCGGAGGGGAAGCAGATCCGAGGCGGCGAAGGACGGCGTAGCAGGAATAGCTCCGGTGCGGTGGACGGTGGCAAAGTTGGAGCGGCAGCGGTGAGGCACAGGACAACGTGGTTGAACTGGCTCGGGTACGGACGGCTTGGCCTCGGCTTCAACTACTAGTCGTGGAGGGCGTTGCGGTTGAGGTTGCGGTGGACGACGACGTCGGGGTATCGGCTCCGGCGTGATGGAGGAGGGCGGCGGTTGATGGGTGGGATGGGGTGGCGGACGGAGGACGCCGGGGTTTCGCAACTGGTGGAGAGGTAGTTTTTGCGCCCATGGAGTACGAATGGGGTATCAGACGGGTGGGCGGGGGGGGGGGGGGGACCCTGTTTTGGTCTGGGATGCGCTTGGTTTGGCTTTTTTGAATAGAAGATGGGACACACTTGTTTGAAATTTGGGGAAAGTACAAACTTTGCCCCCCTCTTAAATTTCGGACCTACTATGGGTCGGGGGTAGGATGGTAATCCCAGGTGTCCCAAATAGTGGGTGGGAGAGATTTCGGCCGCGCGCATGTGTGCTTAGGCGGCCATTGGAATGTTTTTCGGAGGCGGTTGCGTGGTGTCTAGATGAAGCTACAAACCTCCCCCAGTTTAGACCTTTGGACGTCGGGCCGGTAGGTTTCATTGGTCGGAGTTATTAGAAAAGTAATTTCCTTGTACTACCAAACATTGGTCTCACATGGTTTCGGGCGAGTAGAGGCTCTTTTGGCGCTTCGTTCAAAATTTTGAAACACAAGCATTCACGTTTAGAGTACTCTTGAACTATCAGGATTGACCTAAATAGACAATGTTATATTTGACCTTCTATGTTTGAATACCTCATTAAATTATCCGCTTCTTTTTGAAATTTTGACACTTGAAAATCCTATAACTATGATAATTTTGGAATGGAGGAGCTAAATTTGAATCTATTTTGTACACGACTACATATGCTATTGTGTACAAAATCATAGCAAAGATTGGTGCCCCCAAAATTTACGCATATGCTATTGTGTACAAAATCATAGCAAAGATTGGTGCCCCCAAAATTTAGGTATGATTTACAAATGCCATGATATCAAATTCAAATAATTGAATGGACTTCATGTTGAATTCAATTTTTTAAACCACCTTAAGTTGAATTCAAATGTATGCTAGTTCATAGGTAGCTATTTATAATGTTCATTGTGTAACTTTCGTATGTATAATGTGCTTTACACACACAACATGAACTATACTCATGTTTATATTCGATTGCTAAAGAGATGCATTGTCTGGAGTTCAAAATACTAACTATGTGGATCAATTGTGTCAAATAATAACATAGACATGCTCAAATTCGATAGAATCTAGATGTCTGATGGATCAAGGATCGTTGCTTACGCAAATTGCAAATATCATGATCCCATCCTAATATTTGGATACAATTTATATCTTTAATCAATGTGCACAACAGTCTTTTACGTGTAGTTTCACTCTCCATCGGTGGTCTCTCACACATGCTCACACACTCTCTCCCGAGGTGTCTTTCTCGAACACATGCTCTAGATATATCCCTCCCTCCCTCTCGTAACCATTTACAACTGTTTTCACTAACCTTTATCACAAGCATTCTTCCTCTCACAAGCATACACACACACAATCCCCATCGACCCTTTCTATATACATGGACCTGCCTACATGTCTCCTGCATGCACATTATCTTTAGGCCTGTCTCTCACACATTGTCTCACACCTCTCTTCCTAATCGACGAGTATGATTCTAGCAGAGCATTCTGTAGGATGCCCCTTAAAGTTAGGTTGGATGAATAGTAATATCAGAGATAAAGGGGTTACCTTAGTCCGAGAACCTAGGGTTACAAATCCTAGCCGGCTTTGTCAGTGGACACAGAGTCCTTCACAATTCTGCTATCTTTGTCTTGTATGACTAGTCAACCATGGGTCTTCCTAAATGCGTCACGGGCTGACAATTTGGCGCAGCACGGAACCGAACGAAGGGCCTCACCTTGACCCACCGGACCTCACGCGGTGACACACCCTCTGCCCCCACATCTCGTTATCTTCTCACACTCACACATATCAACACAAACACCACACACACAAAAAATTCTCCTGGTGCCTCTATCCCCTCCCCCCTTGCATATACACACTCAAGGGAATCTCTCGTCATGATGTCATATTTGTCTCTCTCTCTAGACCATTCTCATTTCTCGTGCTATCTCTCCCACGCCCGCCCCTCTATCCACGCCTCTCTCGAATACGTAATACACACATACCTCTCTAGGCCCCGCCAAATGCATCAACTACACATTCACACATGTTACATCACATACCCCATTGATCTAAAAAGCCCTCTCTTCACGTTTATTTCTCATACAACATTCCTTTTGAATAAAGTGTGGACAAAAAATTATTTTAGAATTTCTACATATATACAACATTACAAAGTTATATGGAGGAGTACGAATGCTAATTTTCATTGCATGGTGCCCACAATGATATTTATTCCACACTGTGAATTTGTATATTTTTATACTATATACAAAGTTGGTCATAATAAAGAGAAACGAAGAGCATCTCTCTCTCCATCGCATACCCCCCTCTATGCCCCTTTCACGTATGCACACAAACTATCTCCAGGTCCTCTAAAAGTAAGCCCCCAACACATTCACGCATGTTTCATCTTTCTCTCGCGATATATACAACTAGCAGGGTTACCCGCGCATTTGCGCGGCTAGATTTATTGTTATGTCATTTTTATTCTAAATATACATAGTACTTCAATACATGATCTTGTTATTTAGAGAAAATCAATTCATGTTTCACTTTAAGGCCAAAAAATGAATTTTTTTTTATGAGTATATGCTAGAATTAAGTTTAAATTTTTAATGGCTTAGTGGATTATTATGGATTAGGGTTGCCAATTTCCCTCGGATATGAGTAATGCTCTGTGTTGTACCATTACCTAATATTTATCGGTTCTTAGTTGTGCAAATTTTGTTTGCTTAGTGGTGATTGCCTTTAGATGAAACAGTGATTTCTTTATTTGTATTTCATATATCGTTAACACTTATCACTGCCTTGAACAATTGGTTCTTCTGATTTTTTTTTCAATCATTTATATTCCTAATAGTAATCTCATCCTCCCCGTGTATCCTTCTGTTATGTTTCTCTATTGACCAGAGACACAATATATTTTTCATTTCATTATAGAAAATTCATTATTCTCACATAAAATCTCATGTGTTTCTTTCTCTTTGTAGCATCTTGGTTCCTTATCCACCCGATATTGTCTTGAATCAAACAAAATTTATAGAATTTGATTGCATATTATTTTTCTCAATGATTGTGTCAACCTGCGAGCTTATGGCTGGATGGGCTGCTTATGAGGTTTCGTGACCTATATATTTTGACCATGATGGTAGATTTAGCCACAGTCAATAGTGTCCAATGATGGCACCTTAACTTACCTAAGGGAAATAAAAAATTGAATATTTTCCATTTTGCGGTTTATTTATTTGTTGTATTGTTGTGTTTGGGCCATGTGTTCTCTCCTAGCACTTAAAGTATCTCATACTTCCGCATTATTATCTGTGAGGTCGCCCACACATTTGGATACTTCTATTTTTCTTTCTTACAAAAATGAACAGTCGTGGCTTGATATAATATGAAATCATGAGTAATATTTATTGATAATTATATCTGATATTATAATAGTAAATGTTTTATAGTGCGAGCCATTCGTAGTTGCACCATAATGTTTGAGTATATAATATTATTTCTCTGTTTTGATGCCAATGTTGACCTGCATGTCGGTTTCAGTTAATGGTTTCTCGTGTCCATTGAGAAAGCATCTAGTCCGTCGCATAGAAATATGCATCCTCATACTGGCCTCTAGATTGCAATCATTATAATATGGCCCTTGTTTAAACAAAAATACTAAGTAAATTTATCCTGCAAATATTCTTTAAAATTCTTTTAATTATAGTGTGGTTTGTAAATTAGTTCAAGTTCCTTCGTCTATTTATTTCTTGCTATATCTAGCAAAAGCAAATTGCAATTTTTATATGCTTGCTTGCATCATTTAACAACTGATTTGTTCTTGTCCAAAATCCGGATTGTTTGGTTTGGTGGTATTTTTCGCAAGCGCCCAGGGTTTTAGCTTAACCTTGAGCTAAATTATGGAGAGCACAAAAAATCACACTTAATTCAGACGGATCCTAAAAGAGAAATCAGTAAAGTTGAACACATATTGTTTTCTGGGGAATGACACGTTTATAGATTTCACACACCTTAGCGAATAGCATTGAAATGTTTCTGGGTGATCTACTCTCTAGCATGATTAAGAGGTGCAGCAGCGCACTCAAAATTCTGACCCAAAGATGATGGTCTCAGGTGTACAAATGTGAGTCTGGCCTGTGATCAGATAATCTAATTTTTTCTCTCTCACCTGTGCATTCTTTCATGGCCTTGTTAGCATTTTTTTCTTTGAGGAAATGGCCTAGTTAGCATTAGTAACAACTATCGTTCTGCGTAGCCGGACAGCCAATGTGCGCTTTGCTCCTAGTCTCCGCGGGCCAATATTCATTTCTTTATTTATTAATTAGTTATTAATTTCCTATACGCAACTCTCTAGTCTAATTTTTTTTCAAATTCATAATGAATTTTTTTCCTATAAGGAGATACACCCGAAAATATTTGTTTCCTTTTAATTTCCGAATCATATTAGAAAACTCTATAGCTGTTTTTTTCTTTCTTTCCAACCGTTTCACAGTCAATCTATTTCTCCTTACAATAAAGAGATAAATCCTAGTCGTACGTGGAGACTTTTTTAGAGAAAGAGTCGTGAAGAGATTAGGAAACCTCTAGCCGATTTTTTCTTTCCAATTTTGTAGTCAATCTCTTTTAGCCTAAAGAGATAAATCCAAGTGATGGAGATATTTTTAAGAAAAATAATAGTGGAGACATGATTTCTTGCCTTCTTTTCGTTGGTAGACGTGTGCAGGTTCCTTACCAATGAATATCCTTCACGCATGTTTTCTTCTGCAATACATGTACGTGTCCAAGTTGAAGTCTGCCTCCACGTCCTATGTTCGTATGATTTTTTCCCTGCAGAATAGATTTTTTTTTGAAACATTCCTTCTGAATAGATCTACCTCCCCTGGGTTTCCGTTTCTAATTCATACGTGATCCTACTTTCCTTTTTTTTCCTAGAGCTTTTATTCATGTACATGTGTGTACGTCATGTCTTTTTAAGGTATGTGTGTACGTCATGATTTTTTGCAGCCTCCTGTGTACATCTCTTTTACGTGATGATCAGGACACATGTAACGTGACATACCAATATGTTTTTTTTCGAGAATCCATGTATATCTCCTACTTTTTTAAAGCTTGTACATGCATATAACGTGACAACATGACAGTTCAATACTACTGGCACATATATTATGATGTAACATAAGAACCTTTAAATCTCAACCGTTATTATTCTAATCAAACGTGTGTAAAATATTATCATATGTGGACGAACGTGATGGCTTGTTTGCCTCTTGTCTTAAGTATATAATAGATGACAATCATTGTATTTGAAGCGAAAGCACGATACGTACATTAGACTTCAGTATCCACTCATTATGGTCACCATTTATGTTTAGTGGTTATTATACAGCCACGGGCTCACCGTACAACTCTGTATTTGCTCAAGACATGACTAGTTGACCAGTTAAACGCTCCACGTGGCACCTCTAGTGTTGCATCACATTATCTCACTACCATCGTGCCCACATGTCGGCTTGTATCTACTCTACATCTAGACTCTTATAAAATACACTCTTATAAAAAAAAGAGTTGGTGATGCTGTTGTGCCTGCCATCCTGCAATATAGGCCGTCCGATTTATATCTGACGGATAGGAAAGAAACTGGCAATTTTGCAAAAAGGCACCCACACACCTCTCCACATTTGCAAATAAGGCCTTCCCTCGTTCATCCTTTTCTCTCACAAGATAAACTAGTCATACAAATGCATCTTTATGTTACATGCAACGCACGGGCATCTTGCTAGTAAGAATGAAAACAAACGACAAAAAAATATTTGGACGATGGTTCAAAGTCATGACAGCGGGCAGAGCAGACAAGGTGGCCTTGTATTGGTATATTGAGCCATCTGTTTTAACACACAGGAGCTGGTGTGGTGATTATACACACATGCACGCATGCACACGTATTGCATGAATGCAACACTCACACAAACACATGCACACACGCATGCACACAACACTCACACGTACACACGCAGCCACGCACGCACGCAACATTCTCACACACACACGCACACATGCATGGACACACCAGTACACGACACGACCAACACACACTCTCACGCTCAGGTGCTCAACCTACTCGTGCATGCGCACACATCAGGCCCTGACGGACACATACACAACCAGGTGATTCCCATGCACGGGTTGGAGTCTTATCGTGCCTTCGTAAATTTGTGTTTATCTGACCTTTTCCCTATGCGAACTGACAGATGGGACCCACAATGAACTAGTCAATTTAACTAGTCAACATGGCGCCATGCAGACTATTTGGTCGGTCAACAGAGTGCAATCCGATGTTGAACCGTTAGCAAGTGACCGTATAATCACCGCAAAACGTATATAGTGATCGTAATCAGCTTATTCTGAAGTTCGGTGACCGTATTACGCTTTTCTCTCTGTGGGCCCTCCAAAACTACATCTCTACACATTCTCGCATGTTACATCTAACAACTATGCGATACAGCACTACTACTACACTCTAACACAATAAATCATATGTGTTTTTAGTTTTACTAGATATCACATTGTTACTTAATTATTCAGTTTGCATACATTAAAATTGCTTTTGAAATGTATGGCCAGTATCATCTACCGCGCGGGAAAAATTCCACCCTTTACTGTTTAATCGCGTTTGTATTGATGGATCGTGCGAAACATCAAAACTATAGTACTATACAGTACAAGTGACAGTTCACTGGGCCGTCGTGTCGTGTACTCCTCCGTCCTAAGAGTGGAGAGCTCGCTTTGATAAATCTTCTAGTCCCTTTCACTGACATGTGGGACATCAAGCTACCGGGTCCACGTGCCATACCGGAATACAGTGCAGAGCAGCCGGGGTGAAGCACCCAGTCATGGCGCCGGCGTAGTAATGAGCAATGAGGCATCAAATCACAAAGCTGCACCTTTCCCGCAGTTAAGTTGGAGGGACGAAGTAATAATGCTAAAAAAAGAAGTTGGAGGGACGAAGCAACCATCATTTCACTTGTTGCTGAATCCGCTTCTCCCTCGTCTTCTTCAACTTAACCACGTGTTGCTTCTGCCATTGTTCTGCCTCATGTGGGACACGGATCGGCTTGGTAAAGCACTGACACGTGGGACCGCATATTAGCAAACTGCCAGGACAACGCCCTCTAAAAATAAGAAACCTCCCCCGCCATCCGCATGGCAGAATCACCTCCTTTTTACTAATCTTGATTCTATAATTTTTTAGATCAATATAATTGAGATTTGTATAGATAGCACACAGGAGAAAAAACAAGTGGAACGGTTAGAGCATCCACAATGTGTAGCCAAATGTGAGAATAGCTTTTGGCATCGTGGGAACCATTGTGGACGGTGTTGCCAAAGCCAAAAAGATGGAACCGAAGCTCCCTGATTGATTGATTGAAGGAATAGAAAAATGCAATGTCTCTCCCCTTTCTCCCATGCTTGGACGCATGTAGTATAGTATAGAGCACAGAGTCTACTCCCCTGTCCCTTCTATCACAAATCACAAAGTAGTGAGGCGTCAAATCACAAAAGCATGGACGAAGCAACCATCATTTCACTCTTCGCCGACTCCTCTTCTCCATCGTCTTCTTTGAGAAACCATCTCAACGCACTAAGCTGGACGGACGTCGCTATTGTGTACTAGTAGTACTAGTACGTTTATGCGTCCTTTGGTTCAACGGACTTCCTGGATGCAAATAAGGCGGTTGTCTCGGCTTGCAGGCGGCACTCGCGAACGACTTACCGTGGTCTCCCTCAATGGTGTTCTCCGTCGAACGCACTTCGCCAAACCACACCGTTCGTGATATCATCGACGTCACTGAAATGGGGAAGGAAGTCAAATATAGTTACTACCTCCATTTTTTTGTACACAAGGCCAGTATATCAAAATTACAATTTGCAAAAGGCCACTAACACTAATCTAGGCAAAATTGATGGGGTTTCCCTCGTACTAGCAACCAAGGACATTAATATCCCCTGCATGCATGCGGAAGTGAGAAGGTTGGTTTGCATGGCGCTGCATTAATCAAGCGATGAGGAGTGAGATGGTTAGCTCTTTGGTCTTTGGAGAAAAAATACGCATTAATTGACACATGAAACGAGGATTTGTATCTATTAAATCCCGCGAAGGAAAACCCCGCCTTTCTTTTTTAACACTAGTACTCCTAGTACGTACATACTTATCTTGTTTGGGTCTAAGCCTTGCATTGCCATACTTCGCCACACATTTTTTCCAAGCTTGCCTAAAGTTTTCAAAATGAGAAGGAGGTACACTTGTGCACGGCTGTCGCGGTCGCACCGCACCCTCACACGGTCGCTCCTGCACGCCGCGGTCGCACCGCACCCTCACACAGTCGCTCATGCACGCCGCAAACCCAACCAAGGGAACGCACCCTCACTGACACGTGTTGTTGCATGTGAACAAACCAAACTCAGCCATCCTACCACTGACACATAATTTTCGTTCATAAAGTATGTTTATCCAGCCGTAAGTTGGGGAGTATCAGTACGGCCCGTGCGGTGGCCTGTTGGGGAAGAAGAAGAGGTGATGAAGAAGGGTTAGGAGACGTAGGATATTCATCCAACTGCCTGAAATGGTAGACTGACCCAAGTCAGGCGACTTGCAGAACAATATATGGTTTTATGCAGCAAAAGATCCATAAAAACAACAACATAAAGAAAAACTATCACTGCTCGCGGAACGAGACGGCCTCGTCGTCTTTGGCTGCCGGCGCGAACCAGCCGTAGCTGCCGACGTGTGTCTCCGCACCGTGGTTGTCCTCGGCCTCCAGCTACTCGTTCACGCGGAGCGTGCGGGCGCTCTGCACGGACGAGAGCACAGCCCGGTTCAAGTCGAGGACGTCCGGTTCCGCCTGCAGGAGGGCCTCGATGGCAGCGGCATCCGCACGCTCCGCGTCGAGTCGAGCCTCCGCCGCCCGGTTCAAGTCCAGGACGTCCGGTTCCGCCTGCAGGAGGGCGTCGATGAGAGCGGCATCCGCGCGCTCCGCGTCAATTTGAGCCTCTGCCGCCCGGTTCAAGTCCAGGACGTCTGGTTCCGCCTGCAGGAGGCCCTTGATGGCAGCGGGATCCGCGCGCTCCGCCTCAAGTTGAGCCTCCGTCGCCCGGTTCACATCCACGACATCCGGTTCCGCTTGCAGGAGAGCCTCGATGGCAGTGGCATGCGCGCGCTCCGTGTCTAGTTGAGCCTCTGCCTCCCGGTCCTCCTTTAGTATCGCCATGTTTAACCACTGGTCCGCCTGCACCGTGGGGGACTCAGACGCAGGCACCAAGTCGACGTCCATCGTCTCATATCCATCGGGGGCCTTCTGCGCCGCGACCTCCGCCATGAACATTGGATCGGCTTCCTCCTCCTCGTAGCTTGGCTCCAGAGAACTCGGGGATTGGCCCGCCGCAAAGAGAGCTTGGGAATGGAGGCCTGTGGCACCGACCGCCCCCGCGATTTCTGCGCAGCGCTCCGGCGTCAGCATCTTGTAATAAGTGATCTAGCGGCGCACCATGGCTTTCCGGTGAACTAGGGGACGCTTGACGCGGGCTAGGGGATCAAGAGGTCGGGGAATGGGCTGGAGATTAGGTGTGGTTTTAGGCCAGTGGCTGGCGTAGGCCGAGCAGCCTGACACGCTGGACCCTCCACGTAGCTCACCGAATGGAACACGCTTCGTGATACGTCTCCAACGTATCTATAATTTTTGATTGTTCCATGCTATCATGTTACGCCTTTTGGATGTTTATGGGCTTTATTTTACACATTTATACCATTTTTGGGACTAACCTACTAACCGGAGGCCCAACCCGTATTGCTGTTTTTTTTGCCTATTTCAGTATTTCGAAGAAAAGGAATATGAAACGGAGTCCAAACGGAATGAAACCTTCGGGAGCGTGATTTTTGGAACGAACGTGATCCAGAGGACTTGTAGTGCAAGTCAAGAAGCAGCCGAGGTGGCCACAAGAGGGCAGGGTGCGCCCCCCCGTACAGGGCGCGCCCCTGTCTCGTGGGCCCCTCGGGCGGCCACCGACGTACTTCTTACTTCTATATAAGCCTACGTACCCTGAAAACATCCAGGGAGCCAATGAAACACAATTTCCACCCTTCTAACCTTCTGTATCCGCGAGATCCCATCTTGGAGCCTTCACCAGCGCTCCGCCGGAGAGGGAATCGACCACGGAGGGCTTCTACATCAACACCATAGCCCCTCCGATGAGTTGTGAGTAGTTTACCACAGACCTTCAGGTCCATAGTTATTAGCTACATGGCTTCTTCTCTCTTTTTGGATCTCAATACAATGTTCTCCCCCTCTCTTGTGGAGATCTATTCGATGTAAACTCTTTTTGCGGTGTGTTTGTCGAGATCCAATGTATTATGGGTTTATGATCAAGTTTATCTATGACAAATATTTGAATCTCCTCTGAATTCTTTTATGTATGATTGAGTTATCTTTGCAAGTCTCTTTGAATTATCAGTTTGGTTTGGCCTACTAGATTGATCTTTCTTGCCATGGGAGAAGTGCTTAGCTTTGGGTTCAATCTTGCGGTGTCCTTACCTAGTGACAGAAAGGTTTGCAAGGCACGTATTGTATTGTTGCCATCGAGGATAAAAATATGGGTTTTGTATCATATTGCATGAATTTATCCCTTACATCATGTCACCTTGCTTAAGATGTTACTCTGTTCTTACGAACTTAATACTCTAGATGCAAGCAGGAGTCGGTCGATGTGTGGGGTAATAGTAGTAGATGCAGGCAGGAGTCGGTCTACTTTTCACGGATGTGATGCCTATATACATGATCATGCCTAGATAATCTCATAATTATTCGTTTTTCTATCAATTGGTCGAAAGTAATTTGTTCACCCACCGTAATACTTATGCTATCTTGAGAGAAGCCTCTAGTGAAACCTATGGCCCCCGGGTCTAACTCTTATCATATTTGCTTCCAATCTACTTTTATTTGCATCTTTACTTTTTGCATCTATATTATAAAATACCAAAAATATATTTATCTTATCATAATATCTCTATTAGATCTCACTTTCGCAAGTGGTCGTGAAGGGATTGACAACCCCTATATTGCGTTGGTTGCGAGTTCTTTGTTTGTTTGTGTAGGTGCATGGGACTTTTGAGGAGCCTCCTACTGGCTTGATACCTTGGTTCTCAAAAACTGAGGGAAATACTTACGCTACTATTGCTGCATCACCCTTTCCTCTTCAAGGAAAACCAACGCAAGCTCAAGACGTAGCAAGAAGGATTTCTGGCGCCGTTGCCGGGGAGGCTTCCACCAAGTCAAGTCAAGATTCGACCTCCCGCCAATGTGCGATTTCTGGCTGCGTTGCCGGGAGGTCTTCACTCAAGTCAAGACATACCAAGTACCCATCACAAACCCATCTCCCTCGCATTTACATTATCTGCCATTTGCCTCTCGTTTTCCTCTCCCCCACTTCAACCTTGCCGTTTTATTTGCCCTCTCTTTCCCAATCTCCTCCTCTCTTTCGCTTGCCTTTTTCTGTTTGCTTGTGTGTTGGATTACTTGTTGCCATGGCGCAAGATAATACCAAATTGTGTGATTTCTCGAATACCAATAATAATGATTTCCTTAGTACTCGATTGCTTCTCTTAATGATGTTGAGTCTTGTGAAATCAATACTACTTTGCTGAATCTTGTTATGAAAGATCAATTCGCCGGACTTCCTAGTGAAGATGCCGTTACTCATCTAAACAACTTTTTTGATTTGTGTGATATGCAAAAGAAGAAAGATACGGATAACAATATTGTTAAATTTAAGTTATTTCCATTTTCACTTAGAGATCGTGCTAAAGTTTGCTTTTCGTCTTTGCCTAAAAATAGTATTGATTTTTGGAACAAGTGCAAAGATGCTTTTATCTCTAAGTATTTTCCTCCCGCTAAGATCATCACTCTTAGGAACGATATTATGAATTTTAAACAACTTGATCATGAGCATGTTGCCCAATCTTGGGAAAGAATGAAATTGATGATTCACAATTGCCCTACTCATGGTTTGAATTTATGGATGATCATACAAAATTTTTATGCCGGTTTGAACTTTTCTTCTAGAAATCTCTTAGATTCGGCCGCGGGAGGCACGTTTATGGAAATCACGTTAGGAGATGCTACAAAACTTCTTGATAATATTATGGCTAATTATTTTCAATGGCACACCAAAAGATCTTCTAGTAAAAAACTGCATTCTATAGAAGAAATCGATGTTTTGAGTGGAAAGATGGATGAACTTATGAAATTGTTTGCTACTAAAAATACTCCTCTTGATCCCAATGATATGCCTTTGTCTACTTTGATTGAGAATAATAATGAATCTATGGATGTGAATTTTGTTGGTAGGAATAGTTTTGGAAACAATGCTTATAGAGGAAACTTTAATTCTAGACCGTTCCCTAGTAATTCCTCTAATAATTATGGAAATTCCTACAATAATTCTTATGGTAATTTTAATAAGATGCCCTATGATTATGAGAATAGTGTGAAAGAATTTATGAATTCTCAAAAGAATTTTAATGCCTTGCTTGAAGAAAAATTGCTTAAAGTTGATGATTTGGCTAGGAACATTGATAGACTTTTGCTTGATGTTCATTTTCTTAAACTTAGAACTTCTTCCCCTAAGCATGATATCAATGAGTCTCTCAAAGAAATGAGAATTTCCATTGACGAGTGCAAGGAAAGAACCGCTAGATTGCGTGCTAAGAAAGATTGCTTTATAAAGGCATGTTCTTCTAGTTTCCATGAAAATAATGATGAAGATATTAAAGTTATTGATGTGTCTCCTATTAGATCTTTGTTTTGCAATATGAATCTTGATAATTATGGGACTGAAGATGAGTCAACTTTACCTAGAAGGCGTCCCAAGAATTTGGAGTTTTTAGATCTTGATGCTAAATTTGGTAAAAGTGGGATTGGAGAGGTCATGACTTTAAATAGTATTGAACCCACTATCTCGGATTTCAAGGAATTTGATTATGATAATTGTTCTTTAGAAGGTTGTATTTCCTTGTTGCAATCCGTTGTTAATTCTCCTCATGCTTATAGTCAAAACAAAGCTTTTACCAAACATATCGTTGATGCCTTGATGCAATCTTATGATGAAAAACTTAATTTGGAAGTTTCTATACCTAGAAAACTTAATGATGAGTGGGAACCTACTATAAAGATTAGAATTAATGATCATGAGTGTTTTCCTTTGTGTGATTTGGGTGCTAGTGTTTCCACGATTCCGAAAACTTTATGTGATATTCTAGGTTTCCATGATCTTGATGATTGCTCTTTAAATTTGCACCTTGTGTATTCCACCATTAAAAAGCCAATGGGAAGAATAAATGATGTTCTCATTGTTGCAAATAGAAATTTGGTGCCCGTTGATTTTATCGTTCTTGATATAGATTGCAATCTTTCTTGCCCTATTATTCTAGGTAGACCTTTACTTAGAACGATTGGCGCGATTATGGATATGAAGGAAGGGAATATTATATTCCAATTTCCATTAAAGAAGGGCATGGAGCATTTTCCAAGAAAGAAAGTCAAATTACCTTATGAATCTATCATGTGAGCTACTTATGAATTGAGTGCCAAAGATGGCACTACTTAGATCTATCTTCGCTTTTATGCCTAGCTAGGGGCGTTAAACGATAGCGCTAGTTGGGAGGAAACCCAATTTTCTTGGTATTTTTTGTTTTTGTTCCTGTTTAGTAATAAATCTTGTATCTACCTTCTGTTTAGATGTGTTTTTATATTTTAATTAGTGTTTGTGCCAAGTAGAACCTATAGGATAACCAATGATGATAGTTGATTTGATTCTGCTGAAAGACATAAACTTTGCGCGCACGAATTTAGTTTTGTTAAATCACATAAACGTGCTTTTGCATTGATTCTTTTTGCTGATGATCAATAGACAAATTCTCCAGGACTCCTATTTTGGTACGATTTTTAAAGTTCCATAAGTTTGCGTTAGTTACAGATTGCTACAGACTGTTCTGTTTTTGACAGATTCTATTTTTCGTGTGTTGTTTGCTTATTTTGATGCATCTATGGCTAGTAAAATAGTTTATAAACCATAGAGAAGTTGGAATACAGTAGGTTTAACACCAAAATAAATAAAGAATGAGTTCATTACAGTACCTTATGTGGGGGTTTTTTTTTCTTTCACTAACGGAGCTTATAAGATTTCCTGTTGAGTCTTGTGTTGTGAAGTTTTCAAGTTTTGGGTAAAGCTTTTATGGACTATGGAATAAGGAGTGGCAAGAGCCTAAGCTTGGGGATGCCCATGGCACTCCGAGATATTCAAGGATAGCCAAAAGCCTAAGCTTGGTGATGCCCCGGGAAGGCATCCCCTCTTTCGTCTTCATTCATTGGTAACTTTACTTGGAGCTATATTTTTATTCGCCACATGATATGTGTTTTGCTTGGAGCGTCGTGTATTATATTAGTCTTTGCTTTTTAGTTTATCACAATTAACCTTGCTGTACACACCTTTTGGGAGAAGCCTACTTGTTTATAATTTGCTAGAATACTCTATGTGCTTCACTTATATCTTTTGAGCTTGATAGTTTTTGCTCTAGTGCTTCACTTATATCTTTCAGAGCACGGCGGTGGCTTAATTTTGAAGGAATTGCTAGTCTCTCATGCTTCACTTATATCTTTTTGAGAGTCTTTTAGAACAGCATGGTATTTGCTATGGTTACAAATTTGGTCCTAGAATGATGAGCATCCAAGTTGGGTATAATAAAAACTATCATAAAAAGTGAATTGGATGCTATGATCAATTTGATGCTTGATAATTGTTTTGAGATATGGAGGTAGTGATATTAAAGTCATGCTAGTTGAGGTGATTATGAAAAATACTTATGTTGAGGGTTGTGATTCCCGTAGCATGCACGTATGGTGAACCACTTTGTGATGAAGTTGGAGCACAATTTTAATTATTGATTGTCTTATGAGTGGCGGTCGGGGACGAGCGATGGTCTTTTCCTACCAATCTATCCCCCTAGGTGCATGCGCGTAGTACTTTTTTTGATGACTTCTAGATTTTTGCAACAAGTACATGAGTTCTTTTGACTAATGTTGAGTCCATGGATTATACGCACCCTTTCACCCTTCCACCATTGCTAGCCTCTCTTGTGTCGCGCAACTTTCACCGGTACCATACACCCACCATATAACTTCCCCAAAACAGCCACCATACCTACCTATTATGGCATTTCCATAGCCATTCGAGATATACTGCCATGCAACTTTCCACCGTTCTGTTCATATGACACGCATTAATTTTGTCATATTGCTCTTTGCATGACCATGTAGTTGACATCGTATTTGTGGCAAGGCCACCTTCATAATTTTCATACATGTCACTCTTGATTCATTGCATATCCCGGAGATCACGGAGGCATTCATATAGAGTCATATCTTGTTCTAGCTTTGAGTTGTAATTCTTGAGTTGTAAATCCATAAAAGTGTGATGATCTTCATTATTAGAGCATTGTCCTAGTGAGGAAAGGATGATGGAGACTATGATTCCCCCACAAGTCGGGATGAGACTTCGGACTTTACAAAAAAGAAAAAAAAGAAAGGCCAAAAAGAAAAGAAAAAAAGGCCAAAGAAAAAGAAAAAAAGGCAAAAAAGAGGAAAAAAGAAAAGAAGAAAAAAAAGAAAAAGAAAAAAATGAGAGAAAAAGAGAGAAGGGACAATGCTACTATCTCTTTTTCCATACTTGTGCTTCAAAGTAGCACCATGATCTTCATGATAGAGAGTCTCCTATGTTGTCACTTTCATATACTAGTGGGAATTTTTCATTATAGAACTTGGCTTGTATATTCCAATGATGGGCTTCCTCAAAATGCCCTAGGTCTTCGTGAGCAAGCAAGTTGGATGCACACCCACTTAGTTTCTTTTGTTGAGCTTTCATATATTTATAGCTCTAGTGCATCCGTTTCATGGCAATCCCTACTCACTCACATTGATATCTATTAATGGGCATCTCCATAGCCCGTTGATACGCCTAGTTGATGTGAGACTATCTTCTCCTTTTTTGTCTTCTCCACAACCACCATTCTATTCCACATATAGTGTTATGTCCATGGCTCACGCTCATGTATTACGTGAAAGTTGAAAAAGTTTGAGATTATTAAATTATGAAACAATTTCTTGGCTTGCCATCGGGGTTGTGCATGAATAAATACTTTGTGTGATGAAGATAGAGCAACAGCCAGACTATATGATTTTGTAGGGATAACTTTCTTTGGCCATGTTATTTTGAGAAGACATGATTACTTTGATTAGTATGCTTGAAGTATCACCATTTTTATGTCAATATGAACTTTTATTTTGAATCATTTGGATCTGAACATTCATGCCACAATAAAGAAAATTACATTGAGAATTATGCTAGGTAGCATTCCACATCAAAAATTCTGTTTTTATCATTTACATACTCGAGGAAGAGCAGGAATTAAGTGATACGTCTCCAACGTATCTATAATTTTTTATTGTTCCATGCTATTATATTACCCCTTTTGGATGTTTATGGGATTTATTTTACACATTTATATCATTTTTTGGACTAACCTACTAACCGGAGGCCCAGCCCGTATTGCTGTTTTTTTGCCTATTTCAGTATTTCAAAGAAAAGGAATATCAAACAGAGTCCAAACGGAATGAAATCCTCGGGAGCGTGATTTTTGGAACGAACGTGATCCAGAGGACTTGGAGTGCAAGTCAAGAAGCAGCCGAGGCTGCCACGAGAGGGTAGGGCGTCCCCCCCTTACAGGGCGCCCCCCCTGTCTCGTGGGCCCCTCGGGCGGTCACCGACGTACTTCTTCCTCCTATATAAGTTTCACGTGCCCGAAAACATCCAGGAGCCAACGAAACACAATTTCCACCGCCGTAACCTTCTATATCCGCGAGATCCCATCTTGGAGCCTTCACGGCGCTCACGAGGGGGAATCGATCATGGAGGGCTTCTCGCATCAACACCATAGCCCCTCCGATGAGTTGTGAGTAGTTTACCACAGACCTTCGGGTCCATAGTTATTAGCTAGATGGCGTCTTCTCTCTTTTTGGATCTCAATACAATGTTCTCCCCCTCTCTTGTGGAGATCTATTCGATGTAAACTGTTTTTGTGGTGTGTTTGTCGAGATCCGTTGAATTGTGGGTTTTTGATCAAGTTTATCTATGACAAATATTTGAATCTCCTCTTAATTCTTTTATGTATGATTGAGTTATCTGTGCAAGTCTCTTTGAATTATCAGTTTGGTTTGGCCTACTAGATTGATCTTTCTTGCCATGGGAGAAGTGCTTAGCTTTGGGTTCAATCTTGTGGTGTCCTTACCCACTGACAGAAAGGGTTGCAAGGCACTTATTGTATTGTTGCCATCGAGGATAAAAAGATGAGGTTTATATCATATTGCATGAATTTATCACTCTACATAATGTCACCTTGCTTAAGGCGTGACTCTGTTCTTATGAACTTAATACTCTAGATGCAGGCAGGAGTCGGTCGATGTGTGGAGTAATAGTAGTAGATGCAGGCAGGAGTCGGTCTACTTTTCACGGACGTGATGCCTGTATACATGATCATGCCTAGATAATCTCATAATTATTCGCTTTTCTATCAATTGCTCGAAATTAATTTGTTCACCCACCGTAATACTTATGCTATATTGAGAGAAGCCTCTAGTGAAACCTATGGCCCCTGGGTCTAACTCTTATCATATTTGCTTCCAATCTACTTTTATTTGCATCTTTACTTTTTGCATCTATATTATAAAATATCAAAAATATATTTCTCTTATCATAATATCTCTATTAGATCTCACTTTCGCAAGTGGCCGTGAAGGGATTGACAACCCCTTTATTGCGTTGGTTGCGAGTTCTTTGTTTGTTTGTGTAGGTGCGTGGGACTTTTGAGGAGCCTCCTACTGGATTGATACCTTGGTTCTCAAAAACTGAGGGAAATACTTACGCTACTATTGCTACATCACCCTTTCCTCTTCAAGGAAAACCAACACAAGCTCAAGACGTATCACTTCGTCTTGTGTTTTCGCTCGCTTGTGGGACCGCAGTTGAGAGCAAACCAACGTCCCTCCCCCCCCCTCGATTGCGTGATTTATTATACTACCACTCCCTCTGTTTTATGCAGAGTAAATAAAAACAGAGGGAGTATACTACGGATGAGGATCCCCTGACGTGGCCGAACCCATTGAGTAACTGACATGCGGGGCCTAGCAAGCATGGGTCCGCCAGTATGTGACCGAAAGGGTGGGTAAGGCAGGGATACCTACGTCAGAGGATCCACTTCCACTACTACTCCCTCCTTCCGTTTACTATACAGAGCCTAATGCGTTTTTCGATGCTAACTTTGACCAAATGTTAGAGTAATAATATATGACATGCAACTTACACAAAGCATATGGTCAAATTCGTATGTGAAAGGAGTTTCCAATGATATAATTTTCACATTATACATCTCATGTACTATTAATCTTGTCAATAGTCAAATGCGGTTTTAAAAAGGCATTAGAGCATGGTTAATAATATAGGTAGTCGATGGCTATGAGGGACTGCCATGTCATATATAGCCATGATATATTATATGCACTCATATAGTAGTGTGGGCTATAAGGTTGGCTATTTCCTGCAAAAAAATATAAGGTTGGCTATTGTATTAGTACTTTTTTCCATCTCCTCTCTATCTCTTTCTTCATATTTATTGTAGTTAACTAGGAAAGCGTATATAGCTAGGCTCTTGCATGATTAGGGCATGGGAGGCGGCAGGGCATGGCGTGCCAACTGGCCGGTCTGTATCTCGTGTTCTACTCTTCCTCGCCGGAGACAGCACCTTCACTTCACGGGTGAGGGAATCCTGGATTAGGGGGTATCCGGACAGCCGGACTATATACTTTGTCCGGACTATTGGAGCGTGAAGATACAAGACACAAGACTCCGTCCCGTGTTCGGATGGGACTCTCCTTTGCGTGGAAGATAAGCTTGGCGATTCGGATATTATATTTCCTTCTTTTTAACCGACTCCATGTAAACCCTAGCCCTCTCCGGTGTCTATATAAACCAGAGAGTTTAGTCCTTAGAGACAGAATCATAATCATCATAGGCTAGCTTCTAGGGTTTAGCCTCTACGATCTCGTGGTAGATCAACTCTTGTACTACTCATATCATCAATATCAATCAAGCAGGAAGTAGGGTTTTACCTCCATCGAGAGGGCCCGAACCTGGGTAAAACATTGTGTCCCTTGCCTCCTATTACCATCAGCCCTAGATGCACAGATCGGGACCCCCTACCCGAGATCCGCCAGTTTTTGACACTGACATTGGTGCTTTCATTGAGAGTTCGTCTATGTCGTCACTGCAAGGCTTGATGGCTCCTCCAATCATCAACAACAACAAGGTCCAGGGTGAGACTTTCCTCCCCAGACAGATCTTCGAGTTCGGCGGCTTCGCACTGCGGGCCAATTCACTTAGCCATCTGGAGCAGATCGACAGCTACGCCCCTGGCCACCAGGTCAGGTTCAGAAACTTGAACTACATGGCCGATATCCGCGGAGACTTGATCTTCAACGGGTTCGGGCCTGCGCCAGGAGCGCCGGACAGTCACGATGAGCACGGCTTAGACCTGCTGTCAGACAATGCTCGGGATATCGCCCCTGCAGAAGCCCCGGACCTAAATCTGGAGCAGATTGCGTCGCCCGAGGACGGATGGATGGACCCCGCCCCGGAGGCCGCACACTCATCGGCGGTAGAGCCGAACACAGGCCTCACCCCCAAGGAAGCCTGTAACACTGGACCCCCGGACTCGTATCCGGCTGTAGGTTCCAATCCGCGCACCCCTGAGCCCGCCGAGTCTGGTTGGGCTCCGACAATGGAGTTTACCGCCATGGATATCTTCCAGTACTCGCCCTTTGGCGACATGCTGAACTCATTAAAGTCTCTCTCTTTGTCAGGAGACTCTTGGTCGAACTATGTCCGGCTCAGAGGGGAAGAAGGCAACGAAGAAATCCGTTGCCCACCCACCACCCACTTTATAGCCACTGTCGACGATGTATCAGACATGCTTGACTTCGACTCCGATGATACCGACGGTATGGACATTGGCGCAGGAGATGACTCAGAACCAATGGGGCGCTGGACTGCCACCTCGTCATATGATGTATACATGGTGGATACGCCTAAAGAAGACGACGGCGACAAACCGGAGGATAAAACTCACGGACAAAAGCCAAAACGACGGCGCAGACGCCGCTCCAAGTCCAGCAACAGTAAAAATAGCGATAACAGCGCTAGAAAGATCGGCACCCCAGTCAAGTCCGAAGGCAACAACGACCATACGGACCCAGCAATGGAGCAGGATGAGCCAGGTCACGCCGAACACAGTTCAGATCAGACGCCCGATCACAATGATCCCGAGGGACGAACTCAGCAAACCGCCCCGGGACAAGAGCACAGTCTGAATGACGATGCATTCATCATCCTGGAAACACGCTTGGAATGAGATAACCTCCACAGAAGGCTTATGGCCACCGCGAGAAGTCTAAAGAAGCTGAAGCAAAGGCTTAAGGCCGCACAGGAAACGCTCAACCGCAGATGGAATAAAGTGCTAGACACTGAAGAAAAGTACGGCGACGATTGCCACACAAAGAGCTACCCAAAACGCAAGCTGCTGCCAGAATTCGATGATGAGGCCGTTCCGCCAAAGAACAATACGCCCAGGAGGCCGGACAAACCACTTCGCAACCGCAATAGAGCAGCTACCGATGCCGCACACGATTTGTGTGAGCTCCTGGATAAAAATGCCGGCGCGGCCAGGTCCGTCTACGGATCTAAAGGACAAGCCCCGGCGCAGGACTATGGTCACCAAAACGATCAGACCGACCAGATACCAGTTCGGAATCAGTACCGGATGCAAAAGGCATACCACAACACGTACAGATACAGAGGGGCTGCTCACCCCCTGTGCTTCACCGAAGAGGTGCTGGACCACGAATTTCCATAGATTGTTAAACCTATGAACATAGAGGCATACGATGGAACGACAGACCCCGGTGTCTGGATCGAGGATTTTATCCTGCATATCCACATGGCTCGTGGGGACGACCTCCACGCCATCAAATATCTTCCCCTCAAGTTGAAGGGACCAGCTCGACACTTGGTGAAAAGCCTCCCTGAAAATTCAATCGGAAGTTGGAATGAACTCGAGGATGCTTTCAGGGCCAATTTTCAAGGGACCTACGTCCGGCCTCCGGATGCGGACGATTTAAGTCACATAATTCAACAGCCCGGAGAGTCCGCCCGCAAGCTTTGGAACAGATTCCTCACTAAGAAGAATCAAATTGTCAATTGTCCGGATGCCGAAGCCTTAGTGGCCTTCAAACACATCATCCGGGACGAGTGGCTCGCCAGACACCTCGGCCAAGAAAAGCCGAGGACAATAGCAGCCCTAACAAGCCTTATGACCCGCTTTTGCGCAGGTGAAGATAGCTGGTTGGCCCGTAAAGGCACCAGCGACCCAAGTACATCCGAAATCAGGGATGGCAATGGGAAGCCACGACGCAATAAAAACAAACGACAAAACAAGGAAGAGAGTCCGGACAACACAACGGTCAACGCCGGATTCAGGGGCTCTCGACCCGGTCAACAAAAGAAGCCATTTAAAGGCAGCAAAGAGGGACCGTCCGGCCTGAACAAAGTCCTGGACAGACTATGCCAAATTCATGGCACCCCGGACAAAGCTGCGAACCACACTCACAGAGAATGCTTGGTCTTCAAGCAGGCCGGCAAATTAAATGCCGAACACAAGGGAAGGGAAACACCAAGTGAAGACGAGGATGAACCTCGCCAGCCGAACACTGGGGGACAGAGACAATTCCCACCAGAGGTAAAAACAGTAAACATGATCCACGCGACTCACACCCACGAGAAGGCGCGAACGCGCTCTCAGAGACGCATACGCTGTCAAGCCCGTCACCCCCAAACTTAACCACTGGTCGACCTGCTCGATCACATTCAATCACAGGGACTACCCGACTAGTATGCGGCACAGAGGATCAGATGCCTTGGTGCTCGACCCAATAATCGACGGATACCATCTCACTCGCATCCTCATGGACGGCGGCAGTAGTCTTAATTTAATAAACCAGGACACTGTGAGCAGGATGGGGATAGACCCATCCAGAATCAGCCAAAGTAACACCACCTTTGAAGGGGTGATTCCAGGCGTCGAAGCCTACGGCAGGGGCTCCATCGTACTGGAGGTAACATTCCGTTCCCCAGGAAACTACAGAAGCGAAGAACTACTCTTCACCATCGCCCCCCTCCAAAGCGGCTATCATGCATTGCGTGGGATAACGGCCTTCGCCTACTTCAACGCAGTACCGCATTACGCCTACTGAGGGAGTTCCAGACTAGGGGGTGTCCGGATAGCCGAACTATCATCATCGCCCAGACTCCAAGACTATGAAGATACAAGATTGAAGACTTTGTCCCGTGTCTGGATGGGACTTTCCTTGGCGTGGAAGGCAAGCTTGGCGATACGGATATGTAGATCTCCTACCATTGTAACAACCTCTGTGTAACCCTAACCCTATCCGGTGTCTATATAAACCGGAGGGTTTTAGTCCGTAGGATGAACAACAATCATACTATAGGCTAGCTTCTAGGGTTTAGCCTCTTTGATCTCGTGGTAGATCCACTCTTGTAACACACATCATCAATATTAATCTAGCAGGACGTAGGGTTTTACCTCCATCAAGAGGGCCCGAACACAGGTAAAACATCGTGTCCATTGTCTCCTGTTACCATCCGCCTAGACGCACAGTTCGGGACCCCCTACCCGAGATCCGCCGGTTTTGACACCGACATTGGTGCTTTCATTGAGAGCTCCTCTGTGTCGTCGCTGATAGGCCCGATGGCTCCTCCGATCATCAACAACGACGCGGTCCAGGGTGAGACTTTTCTCCCCGGACAGATCTTTGTGTTCGGCGGCTTTGCACTGCGGGCCAATTCGCTTGGCCATCTGGAGTAGATCGAAAGCTACGCCCCTGGCCATCAGGTCAGATTTGGAAGTTTAAACTATACGGCCGATATTCGTGGAGACTTGATCTTCGATGGATTCGAGCCGCAGCCAAGCGTGCGCCGACTGCCTCGATGGGCATGATCTAGCTCGCAGCCGAACAAAGGCCCTCGAGGCCGCACCAAGATCCGCCCGCCCTTAATCCGGAGCCGGATTCCCGACCGAGGACGCAGTGGTTGGACACCGCCTCGGGGCTACAATCTTCTGGCGATCGAGCCGAACTCCATCCCTGTCCTTTGCAAAGACTCCAGGGCGCCGGACTCCTCTCCGGACTCCGAGCCCTCCGCGCCCTTGCCGATCGAATCCGATTGGGCGCCCGTTATGGAGTTCACGCCCACGGACATCTTTCAGCACTCACCCTTTGGCGACATCCTGAATTCACTAAAGTCTCTCTCTTTATCCGGAGAGCCCTGGCCGGATTACGGTCAGGAAGGTTGGGATGCGGACGACGAAGAAATTCAACGCCCACCCACCACCCACTTGGTAGCCACTGTCGACGATCTAACTGACATGCTAGACTACGACTCCGAAGACGTCAACGGTATGTACGACGATGCCGGAGACGACCAAGACCCAGCGCCTACAGGGCACTGGAAGGCCACCTCGTCATATGACATATATATGATGGACATCCCAAAAGATGGGAACGACGATGTAACAACGGAGGATGACCCCTCCAAGAAGCAGCCCAAGCGTCGGCGTCAGCGGCGCCGCTCTAAATCCCGCCACAGCAAGAATGAAGATTCCGGCACCGGAGATAACAATACACCGGACAACGCCGAAGACAATCCACTCCAGCAAGATCCATCGCAGGAGGATGAAGATGCCAGCCCTCAAGAGAGAGCGGCAGAAGAAGAGGTAGAGGATTATATGCCTCCCTCCGAAGAAGAAGCATGCCTCGACGACTATGAATTCGTCGTGCCTGAGAATCCCGTCGAACAAGAGCATTTTAGACGCAGGCTTATGGCCACGGCGAACAGCCTAAAGAAAAAGCAGCAACAGCTTAGAGCTGATCAGGATACGCTGGCCGGATGGACCGAAGTCCTCGCGGCCGAAGAGCACGAGCTTGAACGCCCCTCCAAAAGCTACCCTAAACGCAAGCTGCTCCGCCGATTATAGGAGGAGGCTTACGAACCCGCATCACCAGGAGACAATACGGCTGACCGACCACCCCGTGGCCGCGACAGTGAGGCCTCTAGGCCCTTCACTAGAACCATACCCCGGCATCGCTCAAAAAGCACACGGCCAAAGGGGAACGCTCCGGACCTGCGAGATATATTGGAGGACAAGGCAAGACAATCAAGATCGATCTATGGATCACGTGGGCGCCCCACGATACGTGATGACAACCGTCGCGCCGGACTCAGTAAGTCCGGCCGGGCCGAACAAAACAGACCAAGCTCTTCTGAGCTCCGTCGTGATATCGCCAAAGATCAGTAGGCGCCGCACACCCACTATGCTTCACGAGACAAAGTAAAGGATCATCAAATCCCGAAGGGTTTAAACCCGTCAATATTGAATCCTATGATGGCACAACAGACCCCGGTTTGGATCAAGACTATCTCCTTCACATCCACATGGCCCGCGGTGACGATCTTCACGCCATCAAATACCTACCCTCAAGCTTAAAGGACCAGCCCGGCATTGGCTCAACAGCTTGCCGCCAGAGTCAATTGGGAGCTGGGAGGACCTCGAAGCCGCATTCCTCGATAACTTCCGTGGCACTTATGTGCGACCACCAGACGCCGATGACCTAAGCCACATAATTCAGCAGCAGACGAACCGCCAGACAATTACGGACACGGTTCTTAACCAAGAAAACCAAATCGCCGATCGTCCGGATGCGGAGGCCCTCGCGGCCTTCAAGCATAACATCCATGACGAGTGGCTTGCCCAGCACCTAGGACATGAAAAGCCGAAATCCATGGCAGCCCTCACATCACTCATGACCCGCTTCTTCGCGGGTGAGGACAGCTGGCTAGCACGCAGCAACAACCTCAGGAAAAATTCCGCAGTCCGGACTTCAAGGACCAAAATGGCAGGCCGCGTCGTAACAAAAACAAACGCCACACTAACGGCGACAATATTGAGGACAGTCAATGCCGGATTCAAAGGCTCTAAACCCGGTCAGCGGAAAAAGCCATTCAAACGAACTACTCCGGGTCCGTCCAATTTGGACCGAATACTCAACCGCTTGTGCCAGATACATGGCACTTCGAAAAGCCAGCTTAACCACACCAAGGGGACTGTTGGGTATTCAAGGTGCAGGCAAGTTAATTGCCGAAAACAATGACAAGGGGCTGCATAGCGATGACGAGGACGAGACCCAACCGCCGAACAATAGAGGACAAAAGGGTTTCCCCCCATAGGTGCGGACGGTGAACATGATATACGCAACCCACATAACCAAAAGGGAGCGGAAGCGTGCACTCAGGGATGTCTACGCGATGGAGCCAGTTGCCCCGAAGTTCAATCCATGGTCCTCCTGCCCGATCACTTTTGACCAAAGGGACCACCCCAACAGCACCCGCCACGGCGGATTCGCCGCACGGTCCTAGACCCAATCGTCGATGGATTTCACCTAACCAGAGTCCTGATGGACGGCGGCAAAGAGCTGAACCTGCTTTACCAGATACAAAGGCGGAAGATGGGCATAGATCCCTCAAGGATTAAACCTACCAAAACGACCTTTAAAGGCGTCATACCAGGTGTAGAAGCCAATTGTACAGGCTCAATTACACTGGAAGTGGTCTTCGGATCCCCGGATAACTTCCGAAGCAAGGAGTTAATCTTTGACATAGTCCTGTTCCGCAGCGGCTATCATGCCTTGCTCGGACGTACCGCGTTTGCAAAGTTCCACGCGGTGCCGCACTACGCATACCTCAAGCTCAAGATGCCAGGCCCTCGAGGAGTCATTACGGTCAAAGGAAGCACTGAACGTTCTCTCCGCACGGAGGAACATACAGCGGCTCTCGCGGCAGAAGTGCAATGCAGCCTCTTAAGGCAATTATCGAATCCGGCCGTTAAACGGCCGGACACAGCCAAGCGCGCCCGGAGTAACTTACAACAAGACCACCTGGCACATTCCGAGCACGCGTAGCAGTGCGGCCCCAACCCCAGCTCCTGCGAAACATCAAAGCAGGTCCTTCGCGTACACCATTACGCTCTGAAGATACCATGGGCATGGGGAGAGGGGCACGACCACGATAAACCCAGACTGCGGCTCAACCACACCAGGGGCTCTCAAGTGTGTCGTTCCTTTTTCTTTTCTTTTTACCTTCTACTTTTTACCCACAGGACTCCGTTTGTCAGAAGCCTTGTCCGGCAGCAGGCCTGACGAACTCACGATGCAACAGCCAGGGAAGGATAAAGGCTACAACGAATATACAGGTGGTCTCCATTACGAGCATTTTCATACACCAATCTGCAGCCTACCCCTGGAAGGGGGACATGTTTAACAGTCTCCTACCTTGCTTATCGCACTATTTGTATCGTTCTGCATTCGTAGCAGCACTTATTGAATAAAACAATGCAGCACCTTTTTGCTTATAATTGCATTTCTTTTTCATACATATGTTCATTCACGACATGTTGCATCCGTACACTTTGGTACAGCTAATATACACCAGGGGCTTATGTTTCCCGCGTTATGGTGTGTTGAGTCCGCACACTTTCACAAGTGCGGCACCCCGAACTTATAGCACTATATGCATCGGCTCCGAATCATGTCTTGGGTCAATAGTTGGGTTTGCCTGGCTCCCGTGTTTTGGTACCTTACGTTCCGTTATATCGGCTAAGGTAGCACCGGGAGAACCATCGCGATTCCGCCTGATTCGGCTGGGTTAACGCCTTTAGTGGAGAAAGCTAAAATTGACCGTCATGATGAGGCGAGAGACCGGTCGCTGTTCGAGAGGTTTTTCGCAGTCCTTAAAGACTTATGCCGCTTAGAGCGAGGAGCCGGATACTGTCCGGCCAAGGCGTGGATAGCGCCCCAAATTCTGCCTTCCGAAGACTAGGGGCTTCGCCGAAATTTAAAATTATAGAATTCTATGGCTAAGTGAGAGTGTTCAAGCGTTATAAGTCCGGTTGCCTTGTTCGCTGTGTTGAGCGCCTCCCTAGATGGACCCGAAAATGGGAACAATAGCGCTCAAGTTTATCCCGAACACCCCAAAGACTCGTGGCATGGGGGCTGAAGTGACGACTTGCCATCTCTCAGATTTGATAAACAGCCGCATGAAGGTAATATTTTAAATTAACAAGCGTTGCTTAGCACATATGAACTAAGTTTTCAAATAAGACAGGATAACAAAATGCGAGTCTACTCAAATATTACATCTTTGGAGCACTCACCCGCAATAGTGCGGGCGCCTTCAGCACACTCTTATAATACATCTCGGGCGTGCAATGCTCCTTGCCCTCTGGTGGCGGGTCCGTCACGAGCTTCTGGGCATCCATCTTGCCCCAGTGCACCTTTGCGCGGGCAAGGGCCCGACGGGCACCCTCGATACAAGCGGAATGCTTGATAACTTCAACCCACGGGCACACATCCACCAGCCGCCGCACCAGGCCGAAGTAGCTCCTGTGCATGGCCTCCTTAGGCCACACCGAACTATGAGGCCCTTCATGGCCTGTTCGGCCGCCTTGTGGAGCTCGACCAGCTGCTTGACTAATCGCTATAAGGGGCACTGGATGTCCGCCTCAAAGATACTGAGACCAGAAGACCTTCTCCGTCGAGCTCCCCTCCTCGGCCCGGTAGAATGCGGAAGCATCAGACACACTGCGAGGAAGATCTGCGAACGCCCCTGGAGAGCTCCGAATTCGGGTAAGCAATAGGTAATTAACACTCACATGCTTACTCTGCTTGAAAAATGCCTTACCCGCTGCTATTTTCTTCACCGCCTCAATCTCCTGGAGGGCCTTGTAGGCTTCGGCCTTAGCGACTTTGGCACTCTCAAGAGCCGTTGCAAGCTCAGACTCTCGAGTCTTCGAGTCACGCTCCAAGTTCTCATGTTTTTTCACGAGATCCTGGAGCTCTTGTTGTACCTCCGCCACCCGCGCCTCCTGCTTCTCTCGCTCGGTGCGTTCCGCGGCCTCATTACGTTCGGCTGCCACCGCCTCTCTGTGGTCGCCACCTCGTTAGTGGCCCCTACAATACCCACATTATCCTTGTCTTTTTCTTGCAACCAAATCCTTTTCTCAGAAGGTACAATTGTTCTAAGGTATTACTCACCTTGTTGTTCCTCGAGCTGCTTCTTGGCATGGCCGAGCTCGTTCTCGGACCGCTCGAGGTTTTTCTTCAAAGTATTGACCTCCGCAGTCAGTACGGCGGAGGTCAGCAGCACAGCCTGCAATCCCATATTGACATATTTTTATGACTCCTGCGTTTATCTTTCTAAAGATCCTCAGTCCGACTTTTCTTTCCGAACACCGAACTGAGCATCAGGGGCTATTGTCTATGCGGTACAATTTTACATATATTGAAATTCTTACCTCAAAGCCTGTTAGAAGGCTATTGCAGCCTTCGGTCAGCCCGCTCTTGGCGAGCTGAACCTTCTGAATCACCGCACTCATAACAGTGTGGTGTTCCTCTTCGATGGAGGCGCCATTGAGCGCCTCCAGCAAATTATCCAGCACCTCCGATTGGACGGAGGCAGCCGGTGTCTCGGTCTTGCCCTTCTTACGAAGGGGTCGCCCGCCGGACTCCGAAGCCACTGCGGCCTCCGGGGCAGAGTCCGGTGCACAGTTCGAGAGGGTGTCATGCGACACCTCCGGGGCCTCCCCCTCCTGGTGGGTCCTTTTCTGGGATCCCACCTCAGCGTCGTCCGCGGCACGGGGGGAGGAGGCAGTCGGAAGGGAATCCATATCCGACACACCCAAGGACCCGCTCGACGAAATGGGAAGATCATCCTTGGGCGGACTGCATGGTTGTATGCGGCATTAGAAAGACGTTATGTGGCGAAAACAAAAACCTTGAGGTTATTCGGGAGTCCGGATACTTATGATCTCGCCAGGGGCTTGGCCCTTGGATGCCAGTCCTCGTCGTAAATCCTTTGGCGCCAAGTGAGCAGTCCGGAGGAAGAGTTTTTCCCTTCTTGGACCCTTCGGCCTCCCTTGTTGGGGAGGCATCCCTTTTCTTTCCTCCCCCCGTTGGGGGAGAGGCTTTCTTATTCTCCCCCTCACCTCGGTGGGAGGAGTCGGCCTCGGATTCATCATCCGATAGCACCTGAAAACGGGAACTCTTCCGAGTCCCCGTGGCCGTCTTCTTGGCCTTCTTCTCCGGCACCACGTGGGGTGCCGGAGCCAGCAGCTTCCGTTAGGCGGGCGTCCGCTGGGTCCTCTCGGCAATGGGGCGGATAGGTAATCCGCTCGGCCTTCGCCAGCCATTCCTATCAAAGGCAAGGGAGTTTAGATCCCGCATAGAGCCAAACTATGGAAAACAAGTGGTGAAATCACTTACCTCGTCAGCTGGACACTGCGAGCAGAATCCGCGATCTTCGGTAGCGGATGCGGGAGCTTCGACGCCCTTGAACAGCACCTTCCAGACATCTTCGTACGTAGTGTCGAAGAGCCTGCTCAGGGTCTGGTGCTGCGCCGGATCAAACTCCCACATATTAAAGCCTCGTTGCTGGCACGGGAGAATCCGGCGGATGAGCATGACCTGGACTACGTTGACAAGCTTGAGCTTCTTGTCCACCAGCTTCTGGATACAGGCTTGGAGTCCGGTCAGCTCCTCCGAATCCCCCCAAATTCAGCCACTCTCTTTCCAGGAGGAGAGCCGTGTGGGAATACCAGATCTAAATTCGGGGGTCGCTGCCCAATCAGGGTCACGCGGCTCGGTGATGTAGAACCACCCCGATTGCCACCCCTTGATGGTTTCCACGAAAGTACCCTCCAGCCACGTAACGTGGGACATCCACGCCCACCATGGCGTCTCCGCACTCCGCTTGGCTGCCCTTCACAACCTTCGCTTGACACTTTGAAGGTCTTGAGCCACAAGCGAAGTGGGGCTGGATGCGAAGGAATGCCTCGCACCTGACGATAAACGCCGAGATGTTGAGGATGAAATTCGGGGCCAGATCATGGAAATCTAGGTCATAGTAGAACATGAGCCCCCGGACAAAGGGATGAAGCGGGAAGCCCAGTCCGCGGAGGAAATGGGGAAGAAATACTACCCTCTCATGGGGCCTGGTGTTGGGGACGAGCTCTCCCTCGTCGGGGAGCCGATGCGCGATGTTGCTGGACAGATATCCGGCGTCGCGCAACTTCTGGATCTGCCCCTCCGTGACGGAGGAGGCCATCCACTTGCCTCCCACTCCAGAAATAGTTGGAGAAGGTTGAGGTGAGGAGTGCGGACTTGGGCGCTGGAGCTCGAGTTCGCGGAGATGGATAAGCCAAGCAGGAGGAAGGCGCAGGTAAAAGGGTGGATCCTTATCCCCTTATATGGGCGGACAAAAACATGTGTCCCCACCGGCCTGGTAAAACTCGCTTATCTCCCAAGCACCACAATCAATGGCGCGGTTGGGTTACCCACGTCCGTATTGATGGGAATCCCGGAATAAGGGGAACACGATCTCTGCCTCGACAAGACGTGCCAAGGAAACCACTTCGCTAAACGCGCTGAGGTGGAACAGTAAAAACAATTTGAATAAAAGCTTGGTAGTGGTGCGACGTCATGCCACAAGATACGTTAGCAGATTGATCTTGTGTAATATTATTCTCTCTACGGTGGTATGTGGAATTTATTTTTTAAGAGCCGGACACTATCCTGGTATTCACAATCTTCTATGAATTATTCGGAGGAAGAACCCGCCTTGCAATGCCGAAGACAACATGCGCCGGATTAAATGCGTCTTTGAAGCCTGGTCGGGGCTACTAAGGGAGTTCGGACTAGGGGTTGTCCGGATAGCCGAACTATCATCCGCCGGACTCCAAGACTATGAAGATACAAGATTGAAGACTTCGTCCCGTGTCCGGATGGGACTTTCCTTAGCGTGGAAGGCAAGCTTGGCGATACGGATATGTAGATCTCCTACCAATGTAACCGACTCTGTGTAACCCTAACCCTATCCGGTGTCTATATAAACCGGAGGGTTTTAGTCCGTAGGACGAACAACAATCATACCATGGGCTAGCTTCTAGGGTTTAGCCTCTTTGATCTCGTGGTAGATCCACTCTTGTAACAGACATCATCAATATTAATCTAGCAGGACGTAGGGTTTTACCTCCATCAAGAGGGCCTGAACCTGGGTAAAACATCCTGTCCCTTGTCTCCTGTTACCATCCGCCTAGACGCACAGTTCGGGACCCCCTACCCGAGATCCGCCGGTTTTGACACCGACACCTACCTTAAACTCAAGATGCCCGGTCCACGTGGCGTCATCACCGTTAACGGAAACACAGAGCGCTCCTCACGCGAGGAGGAATACGCGACGGCTCCAGCAGCCGGACTCTAAGCGGCCTCCAATACCAGAAGGCATGACTGGTCATTAATACCACGGACACGGTTAGACGAGTCCGGAAGCCCGGATAAACCCGAGCTGGGGTGACATACATGTAATCCCATAGAGGACACCAGGGGCTATAGATATTTAATAAAGCCCCACCGTTGGCCTTACCTTATTAACAGGCCAATGTCTTACACTTTTACTATCCATCGCACGCTTACGTTATACTCTTCTACATGATTTTTTCTTTTTACAAACACCATCCGTGCGATACCCTTCCAGGACACAGCACAACGGAAACAAAGGCGCAGACATTCAGCAGGGCCCCGCTCAAAGGTTTCTCTTTAGGTTAAGCCCCTGTGTAAACCTTTTTATTGTCTCTTGTTGTTTACAAATCGCATGGGTACTATATCCATAGAGGGTACTGCCGCTATTGGCATTTCGCCACGACAGACTAATGCACGTAACTAGAAATACAAGGTTTATAATGAAAGGGCATTCTTCTGCCCATTTTATGTTACAAAGTCCGAATACCTTCAGGAGTGTTCGGCGTCACGGGTTTGGCCTTATATGCATCAGCTCTGAATCATGTCTTTGGTCAAATGTTGGGTTTGCCCGGCTCCTGGGTTTGCCGCCTTACGTTCCGTTCTTATCGGCTAAGGCGGCCAAAGGAGAACTACTGCGATTGTGCCCTGGTTATTCCGGATGAGCACCTCAGTAGAGAAAGCCGAAAACTGACTGTCATGATACAGCGAGAGACTGTTCAACCACTCGAAGACTTATCGGAATCTTTAGGATTCCTCCGCATTAACGAAGGACCGTTTCCCGGTCATGTACAAACGCGCCCGTATTCGGATGCACGCGAAGGTACCAGGGGCTACATAGTAGCCCCACTGTCAAACTCCTATGGCTAAGTGAAAGTGTTAAAGCTATATAGTCCGGTTGCCTAGTTCGACGTGTGATCACCTCCTTAATGGACCAAGAAGTTGGATCAAGTGTGATTATGCATATTTTCGCGAACACCCCCGCATTGTATGCGTGGGGGCTGAAGCCAACGACTGCTAACTTTCAGATTAAATTTATACATAAAAGGCCGCACAGGAGGCACCATAACACTTTCGGGCAAAAAGTACAAAAAGCCTTCATAATTAAATATAGCATTGTTTTTACAATGAAACTATTCGTCACTTGAACATGACATTCTTCGAGCACTGAGCCTCTATTAAGCAAGCACCTTCTATTACCTGCTCCAAGTAGTGCTCGGCCGGATCCTGGCCTCCCGCCGGATTCTGGGTCGCAATGATGGTGGCCTCTATATCCGTCCAATATGCTTTAACGCGGGCAAGTGCCATCCGTGCACCCTCTATACACGCTGACCTCCTCATGGCATCGATCCGTGATACGGCACCGAGGAATTGTTGCACCAAACCAAAATAACTGTCCGGCTTAGGCCCCTTCGGCCAAAGATGGTCTACTACAGACCGCATTGCAAGACCAGACAGCCTATGAAGCTCAGCCACAACAGCCATCTTCTCACTCAACGGCAATGGGCGCGCGGGAGCATTGAATTGCGACCAGAACAACTTCTACACTTCTTTATCACCTTGATCCTCGAAAAACTTGGCCGCATCAGCCGTACTCTTCGCCAAGTCCGCATACACGTCCGCAAGGCTCCAGCGTCGATCCAGGGGAGCATACTTCAGATCTAAAAAATTCATCCGCAATAAGTAGGGGTTTCCAGCCGTGATTTCTCCGGCCTGACGAACCTCCTCCCGCGCATCCCTTCTTTCAGACCATGTCTCCTTGGCCGCATCAAGTGCCTTCTTCAAGTCAACCAAGTTCACCTAATTCTCCTTCTCAAGGAGCTCATACCGATTGGCGACATTTTTCAGCTCCACAGCCATCTCGGCTATTTTGTCTTTGCTTCAGCGATGAGCAGCCTGTTCGGCTCTCAACTCTTCGGCCGCCTTTAGGGCAGCCGCATTGCTTGCCCGAGCTTGTTCCTTTGCCTGGGCAAGTTCCGCCCTCAGGGCTTCCACGACAGCAACGCCATCTGCAGTCCAAGCATATCAGATCAATATTACACTCCTTTCAGTTTTTCCTATAAATAATAAGGAAAGCAGAGCACATACCTTGTGACTCGTTAAGACGCTCGTTCACAAGCGTGATGTCGGAATAAATAACTCCAATCTGCCTCCTCAATTTGGAAACTTCAACAGACTAGTCAGCTGTTGGATCCCTAGACACCTGCACATAAGTACAACGCGATCATTACTTAACAATGTGATCCTCCGTTTGCCGCCTAGAGCTGGCAACCAAAGTCTCAGGGGCTACTATCCATATGGAGCACACCTAGCGCGCGTCTCAGTCAAAAATTATGCATTTTCATTACATACTTCAAAGCCTCTGAGCAGGCTCGTAAAAGCTTCATTCAACCCGCTGGTGTCGGATGAAATCTTCTCAAGCACCATGTTCATTAAAGAATGATGCCCCTCCGGGAGAGCAGCTCGCTCCAGAAGGCCCGCCAGTGTGTCCGGCCGGACAACGAACTGTGCCGGACCCTTCTTATCCCCCCCCCTCGTGGGAGCCGAACGCTCCGAGCTCAGGGCGGCCGAAGTATTAGCTTCTGGCTTTGGCAAATCGGGACTCCTCCGTGACGACACCTCGGGGTCGCCCACCTCATGAGGTGGAGAGGTTGGTGGGGTCTCACTCTCCATCATCTCCGGAAGAAGATCCCCCGACGACGAACTCTGTCGAGAAGAGCTGCTAGCCGGACTGCAAAGAATGGATCCGGTTATTGTTCTTGGAAAAGGAGGTAGTACCTTCGTATTTACGACTAACTTACAGCTCGGCTGAGGGCTGGCCCGTTGGCGGGCATGGCGCGGTGAGGAAGCCCTTCGGGGCAGGACCCCATGGTGAAGCTTTCTTCCCTTGTATGGGCACATCCGCCTCCAAGTCTCTAGAGGCGGCCCTCTTCTTCCCACGAGGGGAGGAGGCCTTAGATTACCCTCCCCGACTATCCTCCTTCGGGGAGGTAGCAATTCCCCCGGTTTGGATGCGCATTGTATGAAGTTCTGCTTCTCTATTCTTCCCTTCATCTTTCCCTGAGGGCATTTTTCTTAGCACACGACCAAGCATCTTGGCTATGGTAGGACAAGGCGAGCCTTCGGGAAGTGGCGCCGGACACCTGATTCTCTCCGCCTTGCTAAGCCATTCCTGGCCACGGAGGATTTTTCAGATTAATGATTATGATACATATAAACGAGGTGTTCGGTTTCGAGGTTACTTACTTGGGTATCTGGGCGATTGCAGCTCAGGCCCGCATCCTCGGTGATGTCCGGACACTTTACTTGTGGTCCAAAGAATAATTTACACATCCGTTGGAGCGTCGGGCCGAAGAAGCGCAAAATAGTCCGCAGACCTTCCGGATTGAACTCCCACATCCGGTGAGGCCGGCGTTTGCACGGCAACATCCGTCGGATTAGCATTACCTGAATTATGGTGACGAGGCTAATGTCCCGCTCAAGAAGCTCCCGGATACGGCTCTGCAGTGTTGGTACATCGCTAGCAGACCCCCAATCTCGTCCTATATTGGTCCATGACGCCAATTGAGAAGGAGAGCCCGAACGGAAGTCAGGGGCAGCCACCCACTTCGTGCCTCTGGGAGCCGTGACGTAAAACCACCTCCAGTGCCATAGATCGGACACCTCTGGGAAGGAGCCCTCTAGCCATGGGGCGTCGGCATTCATGCTTATTACAGCGCTTCCGCACTCCGCGTGTCGCCCCTCGATCATCTTCGACTTCACATTGAAGGTCTTGAGCCATAAGCCGAAGTGTGGAGTGACGTGGAGAAAAGCTGCGCACACAACGATGAACGAAGAGATATGGAGGATAGCGTCCGGAGCTAGATCGTGAAAATATAACCCGTAATAGAACATGAGTCCTCTCACAAAGGGATCAAGGGTGAGGCCCAAGCCGCGGAGGAAGTGAGAAACAAATGCGACGCTCTCATTGGGCTCGGGAGTAGGGATGACCTGCCCTGGAGCAGGAAGCATGTGCTGGATGTCGGCAGTCAGATACCCAACCTCCCTAAGCTTCACAATGTCCTCCTCTGTGACCAAGGAGGCCACCCACCGGCCTTGAGGGTTGGATCCGGACATAGTGGAGGATCCGGGGTGTTTGAGCTTGGGTCTCGGGTGTTTGAACTCGAGATGCGAAAAGGCGCAAGGGTTGTGGAAAAGAGGTATAGGCCTCGGCCCCTTTATAAAGGGGGTGAATATCAAGCGTCCTCAGCGTGACCGCTTGGGACTTATCTAAAAACACGGAGTCATACCAACAGTCGTCGTGGGGTTGCGCACACCCATATTGATGGAAGATCCCGCGATAAGGGGAACACGATCTCCGCTTTGGCAGGGTGTGCCGATAATACCGCCTCGCAACATGTATCGAAGCGGGCTAAGAAAAGCTGGTTCGTGTTGGGCCGGGCCACGATGTAGGGACACGATGCACAAAAATTGCCAGCAGATCAGATTTATGAAGTGCTATGCTCTCTACGGTGGTATGTGAAGATCATCTTGCAGATCCGGACACGGTGTAAGCGTTCGATAATTACTTTGGAGTATTCGGAGATGGAATCCGCCTTGCAATGCCGAAGACGAACTGCGCGCCGGACTCATTCGCATTGAAGCCTGGTTCAAGGGCTACTGAGGGAATCCTGGATTAGGGGGTATCCGGACAGCTGGACTATATACTTTGTCCGGACTATTAGAGCGTAAAGATACAGGACTCAAGACTCCGTCCCGTGTCCGGATGGGACTCTCCTTTGCGTGGAAGACAAGCTTGGCGATCCGGATAATATATTTCCTTCTTTGTAACCAACTCCATGTAAACCCTAGCCCTCTTCGGTGTCTATATAAACCGGAGAGTTTAGTCCTTAGAGACAGAATCATAATCATCATAGGCTAGCTTCTATGGTTTAGCCTCTACGATCTCATGGTAGATCAACTCTTGTACTACTCATATCATCAATATCAATCAAGCAGGAAGTAGGGTTTTACCTCCATCGAAAGAGCCCAAACCTGGGTAAAACATTGTGTCCCTTGCCTCCTGTTACCATCAGCCCTAGATGCACAGATCGGGACCCCCTACCCGAGATCCGCCGGTTTTGACACCGACAACGGGTCTTGAACCCCGCCCCCGTACATAGAGATCGCGGATGGAGGACATCGGTCGCCGCCGTAGAATAGGTTTAGGGTCGGGTTTCTTTTATTTTTCTGTCCTATAAAAGTTTGAAATGTAATGAAAATCTGCCGTGTTTGCATTAATCTGGGCCGGTGTATACAAACTTTCACAATAATATAGTACATTGTAGGAGTACTAGCAAGATCCCCGTGCATTGCACGGAAGATCAAGATCTTGTGGGAGAAAATGATGAACGAGGGAAATCCTTATCTGCAAATGTGGAGAGGAGTGCGGGTAAATTGTCATAGTTTCCTTCCTATCCGTTAGATATAGATCAGACGACCTATATTGCAGGATGACAGGCACACCATCAACACCAACTCTGCTTTTTATTGTACCGAGACAAATCTAACATGCGAAGTAAAATAAACACACAGGGTCTATACATACACAATTTATCTTAGGCACTCCAATAGTATGTCCACTACACATTCACGCATTTCACATCTTTCTACATCTACGGGAACCTACGAAAGGGTTAACGTAAATTGCCTCTCTCTCTCCTCCCCTGATTTTCAAGGTGGTGAGCCCCTCCCTCCCCCAATCTACAATCAACAGCTCACACATTTCACATTACTCGTCCTAAAAAACCCAACTAAGCCAACCTCCCAGCATATCGCGTGGGAAAAGACCCGGCTGCGCCGTTTTAGTCGGGATTACCGGATTACTAGTAGTAGTATCGATGGATCGCGCGAAGAAACAAGTTTTTTTGAGGGGGCAAAGCACCTAGTTTAAAAGGAAAAAAGGCGGTACACTCACAGCACTCCTGTCGCGGTCACAAGGGACCCCACACACGTTCGGTCCTGCACACGGCTCATGCAAACGGAACGCGCTTCGGCTTGCCTCTTCACTGACACGTGGGACTGCACTTGGAGAAACCGACCATGCACCAAACTCCCCCCGCCGACCATGTGAAAATTCTGCCACCCCCACCAAAAAATTCCCCCCAAATCCTATTCCACCGCCCTTCGGCCAAGTAGCCAATAATATTCCCCCACCCCGGTCCCCCACCAGTCCATTCGCTCTGCCAAAGCCGCCCTCCCTGCCGTGCCGATACGTCGGCGCCGCAGTTCGTCGAGGGGACGCACAGCGATCCTCTCGCTCCCATAGTAGACTCTCGTAGACTGCCGTCCTCTAGCCGCGCCGCCACCGCTGGCTACGTTCTTGTGGAGGCGCACAGAAGTCAGCTCCGCCACCACTAGCGACGTTCGTGTGGAGACACAGGGCGGTCAGCTTCTCCCACGGTACGCGCATTCTAGACTGAGGGCCCGTTCATGTCGGTGTAGCACTGAATGTTAGCTGATAGACGATGTTAATCTCACTGTTTGCCGAAGTAGTTTACAGTCAATTTGCTCTGCTTAAGAAGCTTCCTTGCCCTATTCTGCACTCAATCTGCTTAGCTGAGATGGCATGCCAAGGCCGATGAGTTGCTAAAATATCCTTTAATATATTTATTGTGACGTAGATTGCCATGGTCTAGTAGCCAATCTGTTAGGTGAAATAGCTGTACACCGTTTTATACTCGATCTTTGTTGCTGGGATGGCCTTCGATAATTTGATGGCTGTGTGCTCGGCCTCATTGACTGCTGAAACAGCCTGCCATAGTTTAGCACTCAAATCTGTTTGTTGAATTAGCTTTACATATATTTCGTTACTTAGATCTGCTCGTCCTAATATCTTGCCATAGCTTTAAACATCGACCAAGGTATTTTTTCTGGACTTCATAAAAAAACATATATGTTTTTCCTATAATATCTAGTAGAAGAACTAATTTGTATGTCTAACAGATGGACGTGACTTGGATAACTTCTGCTAGAAGATTCTCCGCTGCATATGTCGAGGGGGTTGAAAACTTCATGAACTTTATCAGAGCTAAGTACGGTGGTCTAAAATCAGTTGTGCTCTGCCCGTGTAGAAGTTGTATGAATTCAGATACAAGAACCCAGTCAACTGTGCAAAATTATCTACACTTGTATGGGATGTTGGTCACATATACTAGGTGGGTTCATCATGGTGAAACTGTGAACGTCAATGTTATTGAGTACGTGGAAGCAGCAGATCACCATCTTGATCTGCCTGATGCTCAGGTGGAAGAGGAGGAGGAGGTGGTGGTGGCAGAGTCAGTGAGTTTGACCAACATTGAAACAATGCTACGAAATGCTCGTGCATTCTATGATCTTTCACCTGCAGAAGAAAAATGGTGGGCCCTCATGTTGGAAAAATGCAACATGCTTGTCACCCCAGGAAATAAGCTGTCAGTATTCTCAGCTATGGTCACCTTTCTTCAGGTGAAGACATCTGGGCGGATGACCAACAAATCATTCGATGCGATGTTGGCTGCTCTCCGCAAATCTTTACCAGATGCGTCTGAACTGCCACACACCTACAATAAAATGAATAATTTCCTTCATGCAGTTGGAATTGGATATGATATGATCCATGTTTGTAAGAATAATTGTGTTCTGTTCCGGAAGGATTATGCCAACTTAAGTGAATGCCCGAAAGGCAAATCATCAAGATGGAAAGATGGCGATGCTATGAAGAGGATTCCTCATAATGTTCTGAGACATTTTCCAATTATACCAAGATTGCAGAGGTTGTTTCAGGATGCTGAAAGAAGAGAGGATGTACTGTGGCATTCTAGGAACCAGGAGTACAAATATCAGAATGTAATGAGCCATCCATCTCATGGTAGTGAGTGGAAAAGCTTCAATCATAAACACAAAATTTTTGCTGTTGACCCGAGAAATATTAGACTTGGCTTAGCTTCAGATGGATTTAACCCATTTGGCCACCAGAGCGCCACATATAGCATGTGGCCAGTGCTTGTTATCCCTTACAACATGCCTCCAAATGTCTGCACCAAAGAATCAAACTACATGATGGACTTGCTCAGCCCAGGTCCAAAAAGTCCTGGAAAGGATTTTGATTTGTTCATGGAGCCCCTTGTGGAGGAACTTGAACATCTATGGAGGGTTGTTCTCACTCAAGACCTATATAGCAGCCCACCAGCTGATTTCTTTCTGCGGGCTGTTATAATTTGGTGCATCCATGATTATCCGGCTTTGGGCACTATGTCAGGGCGAACGACACATGGTTACAATGCATGAATTCGCTGTGACAGAAATCTGCTGTCTTACGCAATACTTGCAAGATCTGTTACATTTGACACCGCCGTTTCCTTGCCAAGGACAAGCCGCATCCTAGAAAATACCGAAGACATGTGTTCAATGCAAAGCATGAAAACCATGATGCGCCAAAGAGGCTCACCGCCGGTGAATTGCAAGTGGAATTAGAGGAGGTCAGGCATATTACACCAGGAAACCATCCTGGTATTGGTAGCGAGAAAAGGAAGCGTGGCAGGGCAGAAGAGAGATTATTGTTTACCCGCTGGTCCACTTTGTGGGACTTGGAGTATTGGAAAGATTTGGATCTGCGGCATAATCTTGATGTGATACACATCGAGAAAAATATATGTGACAGCATTATCGGCACACTTCTTAATATTGAAGGCAAGATGAAAGATACCTTAAAATCTAGGGTTGATTTGACACACCTGGGTATCAGACAGGATTTGCAGGTGCAAGATGAAGGTAGACCACGGGATATGGCACCAGCTGCGTATGTCTTGGACAAGGTAAAAAGAAAAGAATTCTGCGAGGTCCTGTCACGTGTGAGATTCCCACATGGATTTGCTTCCAACCCTGAAAGGAGAGTCAATGTAGATGGAAACAAGGTTCAAGGGTTGAAAACTCATGACTACCACATCCTACTTAAAAGGGTTTTACCTGTTATCCTTAGAGGATTGGCCCAGCCTGACTTATACAGAGCAGTTGCAGAGTTGGGACAATTCTTCAGGGAACTCTGCAGTAGAAATATTAGGATAGATGCTTTGGAGCGTCTTAGAGACAAGATACCAACTATCCTATGCGACCTTGAGAAGATATATCCTCTAGCCTTCTTTGATGTGATGGTGCATTTGGCTGTTCATCTACTTGATGAGGCACTACTTAGAGGTCCAGTACAGTATGGCTGGATGTACCCTATTGAAAGGCGGCTAGGCACTTTCAAGGGCTATGTTAGGAACAGAGCTAGCCCGAGGATTGCATTGCAATGGCCTACATTGCTACAGAAGCATTGACATTCTGCTCAAAATACATTGAAACAGCTGATCAACTTAGCAAAGAGGTGGGTGAAGACAATCCCGAGCTCAATGTTTTCGATTATTCTGTTCGAGTTACAGGGAAGAGTCGACAAGAGGACAAACCTAACGAGTTGGACAAAATGGTTTGGTATGTGTTGAATAACTGTCCTGAGATACTACCTTATACAAAGTAAGTGCTAAGTACTGCAGCTTATACATCGTAATCTACTAAACTTGCAGCATATTCTTATATATTTAGATGTTTGACGCGATCACTATGTTGTGCATCATCTACAAAAAGGAGTTACTGCTGCAAAATCCAAGAAACATTGACAAACTGGTTATGGCAGGATTTGCGAAATGGTTCAAGAGCCATGTAAGCTTTTGAATTGCACTGTCAATTTTTTAATATTGAGTACATAAGATGATCAGCTTGTCTATTTTCTAACCATAGGTTAATAAGATGCGGGAGGATGTGCAGGAAGTTGATGATGCCCTTTACTCACTAGCAATGGGTCCTGATACTCGGGTAAGACATTACGAATCTTGCATTGTTGGAGATGTGCGCTATAACACCCTTGCACGAGACGAAGGCAGGAAGACACAAAACAGTGCCATCATGAGCATGGATAGTATGATAAAGAGACAAGTGAAATGTATGCCAACATAACATACATTGTTCACTTGCAGTATATCTCCACTTTCGAGGATCATCGGTGTGTGGTTCTGTTGTGCTGTTGTTGGTATAACCTGTTTTCCAGGATCGCAAAACCCAGAGTTGATGATTATTTCAAATCCATCAATGTCAAGGCGACGTACCAGACTAACGAGCCTTTTATTTTGGCAAATCAAGCAACACAGATATTTTTCTTGGAAGAAACATTTGCACATAGCGATGACTGGAGAGTATTGCAAAGGTTTGAGTAGAGGAATTCGTTTAATGAAGTTGCACAACAAGATGATGCTTACACTGCTCTTGTTGTACAAGACAACACATATCTGCCTAATATCTTTGAGAACCATCACGTCAATGACGCCGGTGAAAAGATTGCTGACCTGCTGAGGACATACAAGGGTTGATCAAGAAGAAGCCAACGTTCGAGGACGTTGAGGACGAAGAAGAAGAAGACACCATGGGGAATTATGATTCAGACTGATACACATGGCGAAGATGTTGATGCTGCTGCTGTGGATGATGATTACATTGCTTTTGTCGTATTTGCCTGTCAGAAGAAGTTTTTTTATCTACTATGTGAAATTGCGTTTGCTATGACAACTGAAACCTGATGAACATGTTGTTTAGTATTTTGCTATGAGAACATCACTTGTTATGTATGCTGATTTGTGTATGGTGATTGTATGATGACTAAAACATGATGACATTGTTGTTTAGATGTACTCATATTTGGCTGTGAAACTTGAATTTGATGACATAGTTTGCTGTTGGACAACAATTTCCTCCACATCTTCTAATGAGAACAAAGCTGACCCGACAGGGCCTATGCTATTTATTTATTTATGAGCAAAAGGGGATACCCCCTGATTTCCGTTAATATAAATCATTAGATGTTCACAACACTACGCCCAGCCTGCTACACAGGTTTCATTCATTACTAGTTTTAGCAAAGTGCTCATGTCATAGCCACTGAATACATCACGAGTGCTACATACACTGCAAATAAAGAGACAATCATCCTACAGAGCACATCGATTTTGCCCATTATCTTCACAAGCTCTTTCATCTCCTCATTGTTGTTAAGGCCATTCAGAACTTGTTGCTTGGCCATGATCAGAGGAACTGCATCTTTAACCTTCTGCTCTGCATCCTCCTCTTCTGCCATTCCTTCAGTTACTTGTCCAACACCCGAACTTGCTGGTATTGGGATTCCTCAGCTAACCAAATAATCAGCGTAGTTGCATTCCTCCACATCAGCAACTTCCCAGAAATACAAATCACATGAATCTTCCCTTTTCTGCATGAATCAAATTGGAAGATCATCAACCAAACTATTAAAAAATTCAGCAACTGAAAGCAGCAGAACAACACTTAAACATATTATTACCCCATGATTCGGGCATTTGTAGAAGACTCGACCAGGGTTGAGGATTGTGGTTGAGACACGACGGATGACTCTGCGTGATTTGCAACAGTGGCACCACACCAACGGTAGCGGGTTGCGATGAGCAATGGGCTGCGATGCGCGTGCCGGCGGGGGTGTAATGAGACCCGCAGGCGATGGTACGGGTGGCGACTTGGCGCATATGTGGTTGTTGCCTGCTGAAGAGCAGGTGGACGAGCAGCTAGTGGACATGGTTGCTGCGGCCAGAGCTTCTGATGCCAGGAAGAGTAAGTAGAGAAGAGGAGAATCAAACGTTGGATATGTCAGTTTCATTACTTGCAGAGTAGCATAGCACCATATATAGTCATAGTCTAGGTTTGGATTCGAACCAGCTACAGGAGCACGTCTCTCTTTTTTCTAAAACTCAGCAACGCGTCTCTTTCTTGGTACACTAGCTTGTTCTCAGACGCCTTCCCAAGTCTTTGATTTTCTTTCCCTTTTTTGCGAGGAAGGAAGGAGGACAAAATTGAGAGTTCATGGGACTCGAACCCAAGACCTCTCGGTTGAAAACCAAGGGTGCTAGTCACTTATGTGGAGAACGTTCCCTGGGAGGAGGACGGCAGACGAACGCATTTTCCTCGCAGTTTTAGTTGCGACACAAGATCGACGGTCGCAGTTTTGGGAATGTTATCAGGCCAACGAGCCCAGTTTTTTTTTTCTTCCTATATATAAAAAAGTATGCTACTTGGTGTCGGCTTAGTCAACAAACGATTGTGCCAACCTTGACAGTTGGATTGACATTCAACATATGTCGTGTTTCTTCAGTCTCTTATTCCTCGCCGCCAAAGCTAAACCATCGCCGGCGGGACCGCCTGCTCCCGCCTCCCACGGGTGGCTGTGCTGCCGCGCACGCATCGTGGCCACATCGCACCCTAAAACTCTACGCATCTTCCCTGGCTCCTGTTCATTCCCGTCCGAGGCCTCACCATCGTAATCTGACTTGGTTCGCTCGCTGCAGCGCCGCCCTCCGGTGTTGTCAACATGGTCAACAACCGAGAGGAATAAGGAGATGATTGTACATGGTGAGGATGACAGTAGGGACCCAGCAGCCGCGCGCAGTAATTTTGTTTTTTCAGGACGGAGAAGGGTATCAACTGGGTTGTGCGGAACCTGTGGCCCGTCTAGCCCAGGCTTTTATTTCAGATGTTAGCACATGACCAGCCTACTTTGTTTTTTTCCTTTCTAAAAATGGATAATCAGCTATTTTGTTTTTTGCAGAATAACCAATGTAGGCCTACTTGCTTTTCTACGCCCTGCTGGGCCGAAAATCTTTCAAGACGAGGAGGGATGCATTTTTCCTAGAAAATGGGATATAAGTAATAAGAAATGAGCTATAAGTAATAATGAATGGGCTGTAAAATGAAAAAAACAGCAAACAGGCAATTAGTTCCAAATAATGTTTGCTTTCGGATTTTGATATTTTAAATTTCATTGTTTTTGTGCGGGTAAAATTTCATTGAATTTAAATTAAGGTATATTTAGATTTAAAATTAATTTGAATCTGGCTAGAAATTTTGGGCTGTATGCTGTTTGGGACAGATTTGGAGGCTGACTTGTGGGTCTACTAGGTTGACGTGTATTTTGGCTTTGTCAACTTAGTCCACAAACGATTCTAGCAGTAGTGACCATTGGATGTTAATCCAACGGCCGTGCTGCTTCTTCAATATCTGATCTTCTAGCTCCAGCCGCCCAAACCAGCGCCGGTGGGACTGCCTGTTCCCGCCTCCCGTGTCCGGCTGTGCTGCCGCACAAGCCGCACCGCCCCACCCTACTTCATTGCTGGCCAGACCATTCCTCAACTGACTCACACCTCCAATTATTTTCTGGCGAAGGCAGCCGGACCAGTAAACCCTCGTACTCCCCATCGCATGGGCAACCATTGCCGAGTCTTCCCCGACTCCGTGTTGTTCCTTTCATAGGCTTCGCTGTCGTCCACCGCCATGGTGCTCTCGGCGCGGCCTGGTCAACATGGTCAACCAACGACATCCATCGGACGTGGACCGTATGTGGAGAGGCTGACAGCTGGGTCCACGGCGCACACAAGGAAATGCCTCCTTATTACACGCAAAATAATGATTCCTCCACCTGACAGCTGGGACCCACTGGAAGGGCCTTTGTATTTCGTGAAAAAATCGTTCCCCCTGCTGACAGGTCGGACCCACCAGCTATATCTTCGCACGCAAGGAAGTGCCTCCTTATTACGCACAAAAAAACGAATACCCCCTGCTAGCTGGGACCCACCATAGTGGGAGGATGACTTGTGGGCCAACTAAGTTGACGGGGACGGAGGGCTTTGTCAACTTAGTCAATATGAACGATTCTAACTCCAGTGACCATACGATGTCCATCCAACGGTCGTAGTGCTTCTTCAACCTCTGGTATTCTTACTCCAGCCTCCCAAACCAGCGCCGGTCGTGCCACGTGCTCCTCCCTCTCGTGGCCGGCTGAGATGTCGCGGAGGCCTCACCACCCCCTACTAGTCCCACCGCTGGCCAGGCCATCCCTCTACTCACCCACACCCCATGTACTTCTGCGGTTACGGCAGCCTCACACCGCAGCCGAACCAGTGAACCCTTGTACTCCTCTCTGCATGGGCTTCTACTGCCGCATCGTCCCCTTCCTAGGCCTCGCCGTCGTCCACCGCCCTGGTGCTCTCAGCGCGGTGTGGTCAACATGGTCAATGAACGACTTCCATCGGGAGAGTACTGTACGTGGAGAGACTGACAGCTGGGTCCACATCGGCCGCAAGGAAGTGCCTCCTTATTACGCGCAAAATAATTATTTCTCCACCTGACAGCAGGGACCCAGCGGACGGGCCACTGTATTTCGCGAAAAAAATGTTTCCCCCCTGACTAGTGGGACCCACCAGCTACATCTTCGCACGCAAGGAAGTGCGTCCGGGAAAAAATGATTCGCCCCCTGACTGCTGGGACCCACTAGCTACATCTCCGCACGTAAGGAAGTGCCTGACAGTCAGGACCCACCTGGTCGAAGCGTACGTAGCGTTGTTTAAAGTGCGTTATATCGACTAGAGGGGAGTGAATACTCGATTTTTATGAATTCTTCAATGAGGAATTTGTCACTGAGGAAATTCCTAAGTGAAGAACTACTTGTAGCGGAATAAGTACTCAGAAGTAAGCATAAGAGAATGCGGGCATGATCATCATGATGAAATGAAGACAATCAAAGAGTACAGAAATCGTAAACGCAGGATAGCACAAGATGAAGACAAACAGACTGAAGAATTGAACTGAGGAAATTGAGAAAGTCTTCAGTCAAAGTCTTCAAACACAGATATGAACAAACACTCAACACAGTAATGAGGAAATGAAAGAGTTGAGGAAATAGAACCAGTTAGGTTGGTGAAGACAATGATTTGGTAGACCAGTTCCAACTTCATCTCGGTTATGCGTCTGGTTGGAGCGGTTGAGTATTTAAACTCGAGGACACACAGTCCCGGACACCCAGTCGCTGAGCACGCAGCTCAGGACACCAAGTCCTCACCGTATTCTCCTTGAAGTAAGGTCACACAGACCTCGTCCAATCACTCGTGGTAATTCTTCAGGCGACTTCCAAACCTTCACAGACTTGGTCACTCGGTGATCCAAAATTCCTCTTGGATGCTCTAGACCATGACGCCTAACCGTCTGGAAGAAGCACAGTCTTCAAAGGTAACAAGCATCGGATCCACGCAGGATCAATCTCTTTAGTGATGCTCAATCACTTTGGGTTTGTAGGGGTTTGGTTTTGGGTTTTTCCTCACCCGATGATTTTCGCTCAAAGTCCTCGGAGGATGGGTTGCTCTCAAATGAAAAGTGTCAAGTTCTCTCGGAGCAGCCAACCCGCTTAGTGGTTGTAGGGGCAGCTATTTATAGCCTAGGGAGCAGCCCGACATGATAAGACATAAATGCCCTTCAATGATATGACCGTTAGGTGGATAAGATATTTTGGGACAGGTGGCGCTTGACAACAACGGTCGGAAATTTGACTCTCAAATTCCTCGGGGCTATCATGTTCCTCACCGTGTAGGCAATCCGCCTTTGGCGAATTCCTAACTCCTCGGTCGAGAACAAATTCCTAAGCGACCGGAAGAACTTCGTCTCACATCGAAGAAATTGACTGAGCTGTATGAGATTTCCAAAGGCTTCACTCGAAGGGATTGGTAGGTCTAGGATTTTGAGTTGAGCATCACATGGAAATTTTTCCTTAGTATTTCCTCTAACCCCTTTAACAGTACGGTGTTTCCTATGACTCAAGAAAGAGAAAAAAAAACTAGAAAAACAAAAGTCTTCATGCTTCATGTTCCTCAAATGACTACCAAGTCTTCAAGGTCACACCAATTTCTTCACTTTCAAAGTCTTCAGAATATCAAAGTCTTCAGTCGAAGAACTTCATTTTTAGGGGTCGACTTTCTCTGTAAATATAAAAGTCCTCATAGACTTATAGACCTGTGTACACTCAGAAACACATTAGTCCCTTAACCTATAAGTCTTCAATACACCAAAATCACTAAGGGGCACTAGATGCACTTACAGTTGTCATTCTGGTCGCGAACGTGTACATACATACTAGTGGATGTAGAGGCACGCACGTGTCATAGTAGAGGCGCGCACGTAGCATGGACATGTACGTACAGCGGCCAGTGTGCAAGAAAGAAAATACGACCACGTACGTACATACGGGCGGGGTCTCGAACGCCTACTTGCGCATACGTACAGCTAGGGCTCGTGTACATGGCTGGGTCGGAATCCATAAACAGCGTCGTCGTCGTGTTCATGGGGAGCCAACCGGTTGGGTCGGAATGGAATGCCTCGTAGTGTTCATCGGGAGGGCTTGGATGAAATAGGCGATGGAAACGAGGCCTGGCGTACCACAGAACGGAGGAAACTGCCTTGTGTTCGACCGGCCACGTTTGAAACAGGATCCTCTTCATCGGGAGGGGTCTAGCGCACCACAAAACCGAGGAAACGGACGTGTGCTGGACCTCCTACGGTTGAAACGTGGTCCTATTGATCGGGAGGGGTGTGGCATACCGCAAAACGGACAAAACGGACTTGTGTTGGAGTGCTACGGTCGAAACGGGGTCCTGTTCATCGGGACGGGTGTGGTGTACCGCAAAACGGGACTCCACTTGATGTTGTTCATCTCAACCGTCGACCTCCTCCAGCCTCCACGGGCCACTATTCATCCACTGTCGACCTCCTCCAGCCTCCACATGCTCCTTTTCATCCACGGGCTCCTGTTCATCCAGCCTCCACCGCGCGCTACTCCACCGGCTACTGTTCAACCACCCCTCTCCACGGGCTACTGTTCTTCCACCCCTCCACAGGCTACTGTTCATCAACCCCTCCACCGCCTACTGTTCATCCAGCCCTCCACGGGGTCATCCTGTTCATCCAGCCCTCCACGGGGTCATCCTGTTCATCCACCCCCACTGCTCACTGTTCATCCAAACCCCCCCGCAACGCTCATTGTTCATCCAAACCCCCCTGCAACGCTCACTATTCATCCAGAGGCAGCATCGATCGGCTTCAGTTAGCAGCAGCAGCGAAGGAATCGCTCGATCGCTCGGGTTTAGTAATGCGTAGCTTGAAATGCAACCGCTCGGGTACAGTTAGGCGACGCCTCTCTCGGGTTCAGTTAGAGCCAACGCCACGCACACACGCACGTACATGTATGAGAGAAACGCGCATCGCTCGGCCACCGACCACCCACCTTAACCAGGAACTCGCCCAAATTTTCCTCGCCCTTGCTTCTACCATGGTTTTTTTCGTCATGTACGGCCCAAAGAATGTCATGCAGCTGCGTCTCCGGCCCGCCCAGGATGAAAAGCCCATTTTCTGTCATGTTTTTTTGTCATAGAAGTAGGAGCCCACCACATCTCTGATGATACTTGGTTTTGTCACAATTATCGTCATAGAAGTGTCATAAGTATGACAAAAAAAATTCATTCGTCCCAAAATGTCACGGATGTGTCTTTTTTTGTAGTGATATGATGTAAAACACATCTTTTTATCCTTAATAGCAACAATACAATACGTGCCTTGCTGCCCCTACTGTCTTTGGGAAAGGAGACCACAAGATTGAACCCAAAGCGAACCACTTCTCCCATTGCAAGAAAAACCAATCTAGTTGGCCAGACTAGAACGATATTTCGAAGAGAATTACAAAGATACCAAATCATGCATAATATAATTAAGAGAAGATCCAAATAATATTCATAGATAAGCTGATCATAAATCCACAATTCATCGGATCTCGACAAACACACCGCAAAAGAAGATTACATCGGATTGATCTCCAAGAACATCGAGGAGAACATAGTATTGAGTACCAAAGAGAGAGAAGAAGCCATCTAGCTACTAGCTATGGACCCATAAATCTCAGGTAAACTACTCACGCTTAATTGGAAGGGCAATAGGGTTGATGTAGAAGCCCTCCGTGATCAAATCCCCCTCCGGCAGGATGCCGGAAAAGGCCCCAAGAGGGATCTCACGGGAACAGAAGGTTGCGATGGTGGAAAAGTGTTTTGTTGATTCTTCTGTTGGTTTGGGGATATATGGGAATATATCGGATGAAGATTTAGGTCAGGAGAGTCATGAGGGCCCACAAGGGAAGGGGCGCCTTCCACCCTTGGGGCTGCCTCGTGGCTCTTCCGACCTGATCCCCAAGTCTCCTGGGTGCCTTCTGGTCCAAGAAAAATATTTGTGAAGATTTTACTCCATTTGCACTCTTTTTGGTATTCCTTTTCTGCGAAACACAAAAAACAAGTAAAAAACAGAAACTGGAACTAGGCTCTAGGTTAATAGGTTAGTCCCAAAAATAATATAAAATATCATATTAATGTATACGAAACATCCAAAATAGATAATATAATAGCATGGAACAATAAAAAATTATAGATACCTTGGAGACGTATCAGCCATGTGGGATGTGGAAGGAGGAGGGGGATGGGGGCGGGGTGTGGATTACCTGCCTGGACCGACGAGGCCAACCAGCGTGAAGGAGGGTCGCCGGCGAGGAGGCGGTATTGCAAGCAAGGAGTGAAGGTTTCAACTTGGAATGGAAGGCGGAAATAGGGGAAATGTGGCTTTTGGCAAGGGGGAGGGGGCGGGGAGGTATTTATTTCTACGGAGTTCAAAAATTTTGGATCTGTGCAGCGAAAAAACTGCCGCACAAAGTGTCATCAGACACGGTCCCTTATTCAGCACTTTGTACGATATGTGAACATCACAAACGATTCATATAGCTTACCCCATGTTTGATGAGTTTGAACGTGCAAATTTTGGTCAATATTTTCCTGGTTATAGTGGTCATCCACATCATTGCATAATTTCCGTACACAAAGGAGACTACAACACACCCACACTTCTTAATTGAGAAAGTTCAGGAATTAAACAAAGGTAGATGACCTAAACATTACTCTAACAAATTAAAGATCGGTGCTCTTAATTAAACAAAACAAAAAGTACAACTCCGGCTGGTGGTCGTCTATCTCCGCCGACTCCTCCATGTCCAGCTCGCGCCCAACGATCTCCTGGGGAAGGGGCTCCATGGCATCCATCCCACCATACTCGGCAAGCATCTCGCGATCCGCATCCGCCATCTCTTTGGAAACGGCCGCCAAGAGCTGGGCGTGTGCGGCCTTGATCCGAGCTTGGACGGGCTCCGTCATGGCAAGGTATGCCACGGGGGAATGGACGGCTCCTTGAATGCTCTCGGTGATTGCCAACTCTTCGTCCGTGGTTTGCAGACCATTGTGAGAGAAGCTTCATTCGATTTGTCTGGTGACCACCAGGAGCTAGACATGGGCGGCCTTGAGATGGTTGTGTGCGACCTCCATCAGGGCTAAGGCCGCCGCTGCGGAACGGACAACTTCTATGCCGCTCTCGCCAGTTGCTATCCTCGAGGCAGATGTTGCTGCTGCCTCCTGAGAAGCAACCGCGGCCGTTTGGGCTGCCTTGGCCGCACGGTCGCAGATTGTGGTCACGCTAACGCAACTTGTTAGCATGCGCATGGCCGCTGCGGCCACGCTGTCACTGGAGTGGGCCATCGAAGTTGCCCTCATGATGCGGGTCCACGTCCCCATCTTTCACCGGTGACGGTTGAACTGTGAAATGATATTTGGGGAGCGAGCTCGTGTGCTTGACACGCCAGCGGTGGACTGTAGCCGACGCACCTTCTCGCGTAAGCCATATGCGTACTATACTCCAACTGTGCTCCAAGATATTTTGTACTGCATCTCATAGGGTTGGTGATAATAAACCGTGTGTGATCTACTTTATTTTTCGTCTTGATTTAAATTACATAATGGGGTCACAGAGGCAAAGGAGGGTGTTTGAAATGCTAGAACTTTTATCTGCAGTGAACATGCAACTACAGGTGTGTCGTCAAAAAATTGGAATTATTCAGGGTCCGTTTGAACATTTTTGTACATTAACTTGGTTTTCTAGGCATTTCAGGTGCACAATTCAAAATTAAACTACATGCACATGCTTTGGTGCACCAAAATGGGTTGTAAAATCATATATGTGTCCATGGGTTGATGCTTATGTCCTGAGGTAATTAATGTTATTAACATTATAAAAAATAAAAAGGTATAAACAATATTTTTTTTCATGAATAAAAATTACAAGCAAATGTAGGTGATGTTTTCTGAACATCCTGATATCTTATTTGCATTTTTCTGAGTTCATATCAACTTGTTATGAAGTTTCCAAATAATGGTCAAAGTCGTTAGAACATTCTTAACAAGATGATACGAACTCATAAAAATGCAAATAAGATATCTGGATGTTCAGAAAACATCACCTACATTAGCATGTAATTTTTATTCATGAAAAAAATATTGTTTATACCTTTTTATTTTTAATAATGTTAATAAAATTAATTACCTCAGGTAGTTTAAAGGGTGCTTTTGTCCTTAATGCAAATGATATGCACATAGAGGTAATGTTTATGTGAACATTTTGATATCTTATTTTCATTTTTCTGAGTTCATATGAATTAGTTATGAATTTTCAATATTTTGGTCAAACGGTCAAAGGGAATTCGAGGGACCATGACGGAAAAAGTAAGGGCAAAACTGAGCAAGCTCGAAAAGTAAGGGAAAAACCCATGGGTAGGTACCAACTAGGGGTAATAACGCAATTGTCCCTACAAGAAATGGGGATGAATTTCAAACACCACGGCACCGTCGCTCTCCGGCAAACGTTGAGGTACTTGCTTTTGTAATTCTAGTAAATCCAAAACTAGTTTGAAATTCATGAACCATGGCATGCTATCATGGAATAGCATCAACATGATGGGGTAATAAATAATGTAAACGATAGGGAACCTTGGCATCACCATAACCTACCCCTAATATTGTAAATGATAGGTACCTGCACACAAAGAACAAATACTTGCAACCTGACATGTAAGAGGGGTTGTCAATCCCTCCCGGGTAAAAAGATAGATAAATTTGTAGTAAATTGGATAAATTGATATTGCGGAAATGCGAAATAAAATAAATAATAAAAAATAGATCTCGAAGGCAAATATGATAAGGAACAGACCCGGGGGCCGTAGATTTTACTAGTGGCTTCCCTAAAAAATATTAGCATACGATGAGTAAACAAATTACTGTTGGGCCATCGATAGAACTTGAAATAATTATGATGATATCTAGGCAATGATCATTATATAGGCATCACATCCAAGATTAGTAGACCGACTCCTGCTTGCATCTTCTACTATTACTCCACACATCGACCGCTATCCAGCATGCATCTAGTGTATTAAATTCATGGAAAAATGAAGTAATGCAATAAGAATGATGACATGATGTAGACAAGAATTATTCATCTAGGAATAGACCCCATCTTGTTATCCTTAATAGCAACGATACATACGTGTCATGTCCCCTTCTATCAGTGGGATTGAGCACCGTAAGTTCAAACCCATCACAAAGCACCTCTTCCCATGGCAAAAAAATCATTCTAGTCGGCCTAACTAAACAAAATATTCGAAGAAGAAATAAGAGGCTATAAGAAATGATGCATATACGATATCAAAACTCAAATAACTTTCATGGATAAAATAGATCTGATCATAAACTCAAAGTTTGTCTGATCCCAAGAAACACACCGCAAAAAGAGTCACATCAAATAGATCTCCAAGAGACCATTGTATTGAGAATCAAAAGAGAGAGAGGAAGCCATCTGGCTACTAACTACGGACCTGTAGGTCTACAATGAACTACTCACGCATCATCGGAGAGGCACCAATGAGGATGATGAACCCCTATGTGATGGTGTCTAGATTGGATCAGTGCTTTCTGGAACTTGCGGCGGCTGCAATTGTGTTTCATCGACTCCCTAGGGTTTTTGGATTTTTTGGGGTATTTATAGAGCAAAGAGGCGGTGCGGGAGGTGGCCGAGGTGGGAACAACCCACCAGGTACTTCTTTGGCCCAACAGGCGTCTTCTGATCCAGAAAATATGAACAAAAAGATTTGCTGCCTTTGGACTCAGTTTGGTATTGATTTTCTGTGAAGTTAAAAACAAGCAAAAAAACAGTAACTGCCACAGGGCACTGTGTCAATAGGTTAGTCCCAAGAAATGATATAAAGTTGCTATAGAATGATTGTAAAACATCGAAGAATGATAATATAACAGCATGGAACAATAAAAAATTATAGATACATTGGAGACATATCAGCATCCCCAGCTTAATTCCTGCTCGTCCTCGAGTAGGTAAATGATAAAAACGGAATTTTTGATGTGGAATGTAGCCTATCATGTTCATCACATATTCTTTTGTTTTGTAGCATGGACATTTGTACTTTGTTATGATTCAAATCAATAGTCTAGTTTTGACATGAAGATTTCAATACTCAAGCATATCAACAAGCAACCATGTCTTTCAAAATATCAACACTAAAGCAAGTTATCCTCGCCCATTATGCTCAATCATTGATCCATTCATGAAACACACTCGCATATTAGCTACACCCAATGCTCAAGTACGATCATAGTGCCCCTTAGTTGGTGCTTTATAAGAGAAGATGGAGACTCAAATAAAAATAAAAATTGCATAAAGTAAATTGAAAGGCCCTTCGCTAAGGGAAGTAGGGATTTGTAGAGGTGCCAGAGCTCAAAGCGGAAAAAGATGGAGATAAAACATTTTGTGTGGCATGCCTTTCGTGTCAACGAAAATGATCGAGTAGTTCACAATACTTTCCATGCTAGATATATCATAGGCGGTTCCCAAATAGAAAATAAAGTTTATTCCTTTTTCCACCATACTTTCACATTCTATGGCTAACCGAATCCACGGGTACCGTCCATACCAACACTTTCCAAGGAATTTATTATTTGACAACATAAAGTAAATTCATTTTTCATTTCAGGACTCGGCATCCCTAATACCTTTGTCGTACTCTCGTGCAATGACAAGTGAATAAACACTCATTTTGAGAATAACACATCTAGCATGGAAAAATATCAGCCACCCCCTACTGTTTCATGATCGGTACGAGCATGCAAAAAGGAAATTTATTTTGAAGATCAGAGATGGCACATACAAATTTTCTTAGAACGGCGTGAAAATACTGCATATAGGTAGGTATAGTGGACTCATATAGCAAAAAATGGGTTTAAGGATTTTGGATGCACAAGTAGTAATCCCACTTAGTACAAGTGAAGGTTAGCAAAAGATTTAGAAGCATCCAACCAAGAAAACAAAAATGTCGTAAATGAGCATTAAGCATAACTAACACCGAATAATGCAACACATGTAGGGTGTAATTTCATTGCATAACTATTGTCGTTCCTTCTTGCGTTGGGAATCACAAACCTTAACATCAATATTCTTACTAAAGCATAATTACTCATCAACATGACTCACATATTATATCATCATACCGCCAAACTATTACAAAGAATCAAGTTCATTTTGTCCAATGATCTTGATGAAAGTTTTTATTATATCGCTCTTGAATATCTATCACTTTGGGAATAATTTCATATGTTGCTTTTGATAGCTCAAACAAATCTAAGTGAAGAACATGAGCCTAAAATTTTATTCTCTCAAAATAATTTAAGTGAAGCATGAGAGAATTTCTTAATTTTTTTACTAACTCTCAAATAAACTAAGTGAAGCATGAGAGCATTTCTTCAAAATAATAAATCACACCATGCTCAAAAAGATATAAGTGAAGCACTAGAGCAATTCCATAGCTCAAAAGGTTTAAGTGAAGCATAAAGAGAATTCTAACAAATCATAGCATAATTTTGGCTCTCTCAAATAGGTGTATCCAGCAAGGATAGATGACACAAAATAAAAAACAAAGCAAGCAAAGACTCATATAGTACAAGACGCTCCAACCAAAACTCATGATATGTGACGAATAAAAATATAGCTCCAAGTAAAATAATGATGGTCGTTAGAAGAAAGAGGGGATGACACTCGAGGGCATCCCCAAGCTTAGTTGCTTGTTCCTCTTTGGATAATAACTTGCAGTGCCATGGGTATCCGCAAGATTAGGCTCTTATTACTCCTTATTCCTTCATCCATCGTGACCTAACCCAAAACTTGAAAACTTCAATCACACAAAACTCAACAAAACCTTTGTGAGATCCGTTAGTATAATGAAGCAAATCAGTACTCTAAGTACTGTTGATAACCCATCCATATTTTATTTTTGCATTATAGCTACTGTATTCCAACTTTACTCTAGGTTATACCCTCCAATACAAACCATAAATTCATTAAAATAAGCACATAATGCAAAGAAAACAGAATCTGTCAAAAACAGAACAGTCTGTAGCAACATGAAAACTTCGTATACTTATGTAACTCCAAAAATTCTGAAAACTTAGGACTATGTAGGCAATTTCTATATAAATCTTGTGTAAAAAATTCAGAAGCTTTCGTCAATTCTATCATTTTTGAAAATTATTTTACTGGACGCAAAAGTTTCTGTTTTCCAACAAGGTCAAATCAACTATCACCCAACACGATCCCAAAGGCTTTGCTTGGCACAAACACTGACTAATACACAAAAAACACAATCACAACAGTAGCATAATTGTGCAAAAACTCAAGAACCGAAAGGAAAAGACAAGAATAAATTTTATTCATTGGGTTTCCTCCCAACAAGCACTGTCGTTTTATGCGCCTAGCTAGGCATAATGCATAGATCTAAGTGTTGTCATCTTTATTTCTAGGTCCATAGGATGCCCCCATGATTGATTCATATATATGGTGGCTTAATTCTTGTTCTAGGGAAGTGTTCCATACCCTTCCTTAGTGGAAATTTAAATTTAATATTTCCTTCTTTCATATCAATCACGGCACCAATAGTACATAAAAACGGTCTACCAAGTATAGTAGGACAAGATGGATTACAATCAATATCGGGAACAATAAAATCTATGGGCACATAATTCCTATTTGCAAGAATAAGAACATCATTAATTCTTCCCATAGGCTTTTTAATAGTAGAATCTGCCAAGTGCAAGTTTAAATAACACTCTTCAATATTGGTAAGACCAAGCACATCACATAAAGTTTTCGGAATTGTAGAAACACTAGCACCCAAGTGACATAAAGCACAACAATCATAATTTTTAATCTTGAATTTGATAGTAGGTTCCCATTAATCATGTAATATTCTAGCGATTGAAATCTCTAATTCCAACTTTTCTTTCAAAGCTTTCATCATAGCATCAATGATATGTTTAGTAAAAGCTTTATTTTGTTCATAAGCATCGGGTGAATTTATGATGGATTGCAACAAAGAAATACAATCAATCAAAGAAAAATTATCATAATTAAAGTCTTTGTAATCCAATAGAGTGGGAACATCACTAGTTAAAGTTTTGACCTCTCCAAACCCACTTTTATCAATTTTTTCAACAAGATTTTCACCCTACGAGTTATCAGGACGCCTTCTAGCTAAAGTTAACTCTTCTCCAGTCCCTTTATCATCAATTTTAATTTTACTAAACAAGGAATCAATAGAAGAAACACCAATCACTTTAAGATCTTCATCATTTTTTATGAAAGCAATCGTTAGAAAATGCTCTTTCTAAAAATTCTCTTTAAGCTCTAAGCATAGCAGTTCTTTTCTTACTTTTATCCGTAGAAACATATAAAGCTTTAACTTATTCTTCAACCTTAGGCACAAAAAAATTCATCTAGATATTTTCCACATCATGATAAATTCTATCAATGGTTCTAGACATATCATTAGTCTTATTCAACTTTTCTTATATCGTATTGTTGAAAACTTTTTGTGCATTTATTAATTCTTTAATATTATTCTCAAGATCAGAGGTGTTCCTATTATATTAAAAGAAGGATTACCATAGGAATTTCCATAATTATTAGAGGAATTTCCCGGAAAAGGTCTAGGATCAAAATTACCTCTATAAGCATTGTGATTAAAATTGCTTCGCGAGAAAAAATTCACATCTACGACATCACTATTTTGCTCAATCAAAGTAGACAAACGCACATCATATAGATCAATATGAGCACTTTTATTAGAAACCAACTTCATAAGAGCATCAACTTTTTCACTCAAAGAATTTATTTCCTCATCCGAATTAACCTTTTTACTAGTAAGAGCTCTTTCGGTATGCCATTGTGAATAATTTTCCATAATATGATCAAGAAATTTAGTAGCTTCACCCAGAGTAATTTCCATAAAAGTACCACCCGCGGAGGAATCTAAAAGATTTCTAGAAACAAAATTCAATCTCGCATAAAGTAAGTGTCTGATCATCCAAGGATTTAAACCATGAGTAGGATAATTTCTTAGCATCAATTTCATTCTTTCCCAAGATTGCGCAACATGTTCATGCTAAAGTTGCTTAAAGTTCATGATTTGTGTCCTAAGGGAAATAATTTTTGTGGGCAGAAAATACTTGGTAATAAAAGCATCCTTGCACTTATCCCAAGAATCAATACTATTGCGAGGCAGAGAAGAAAACCAAAATTTGCACGATCTCGCAAAGAAAATGGGAATAATTCAACTTCACAATATCACTGTCCACCTCTTTTTTATTTTGCATATCACATAATTCCATGAATGCGTTAAGATGGGACGCGTCATCCTCATTAGGTGTACCGAAAAATTGATCTTTCATAACAAGATCCAACAAAGCAGCATTATTATCACAAGACTCTATGCTAGTGGCGGGAGGAGCAATCGGAGTGCTAATAAAATCATTATTATTGGTATTGGAAAAATCACACAACTTGGTGTTCTCTTGATTCATCGTGACTACGCAAACAAGATTGCACAAAAAAATAGATCTGACGAGAAAACAGCGAACGAAAAAGAGGTCGAATAAAACGACAAATTTTTGTGAAGTGGGGGAGATGAAAACGAGAGGCAAATGGAAAATAATGTACTCTCTCCGTCCGGAAATACTTGTCGGAGAAATGCATAAAAATGGATGTATCTAGAACTAAAATACATCTAGATACATCCATTCCTGCTACAAGTATTTCCGGACGGAGGGAGTAGATTGCAAGGAGATGATATTTGTGATTAGCAACCTGATAGATGTCTATGATGTCTCTCCCGCAACAGCGCCAGAAATTCCTTTTGACGCGGCTAGAACTACATTAGTATTTCCCCAAAGAGGAAGGGATGATGCAACACAACTATGGTAGGTATTTCCATCAGTGATGAGATCAAGATAATCAAACCAGTAGGAGAACCACGCAACACTATGTGAATGATACGTTCACACAAAGAACAAATACTTGCAACCTCATGTGTAAGAGGGGTTGTCAATCCCTCCCGGGTAAAAAGATAGATAAATTTGTTGTAGATTGGATAAATAGATCTCGCGGAAACGTGAAATAAAATAAATAATAAAAAATTGCAGCAAGGTATTTTTGGGTTTTTTGATTAATAGAACTGAAAATAAAAGCAAATAAAAATAGATCTCGAAGGCAAATAAGATAAGGAAGAGATCGGGGGCCATATATTTGACTAGTGGTTTCTCTCGAGAAAAATAGCATACAACGGGTAAACAAATTACTGTTGGGCAATTGATAGAACTTAAAATAATTATGATGATATCCAGGCAATGATCATTATATAGGCATCACGTCCAAAATTATTAGACCGACTCCTGCCTGCATCTACTACTATTACTCCACACATCGACCGCTATCCAGCATGCATCTTGTGTATTAAGTTCATGGAAAAATGGAGTAATGCAATAAGAATGATGACATGATGTACACAAGACCTATTCTGGTAGGAATAGACCCCATCTTGTTATCCTTGATAGCAACGATACATACGTGTCATGTCCCCTTCTATCACTGGGATTGAGCACCGTAAGATCGAACCCATCACGAAGCACCTCTTCCCACTGTAAGAAAAATCGATCTAGTCGGCCTAACTAAACCAAAGATTCATAGAATAAATACTAGGCTATAAGCAATCATGCATATAAGAGATCAAAACTCAAATAACTTTCATGGATAAAATAGATCTGATCATAAACTCAAAGTTCATCGGATCCCAACAAACACACCGCAAAAAGAGCTACATCAAGTAGATGTCCAAGAGACCATAGTATTGAGAATCAAAAGAGAGAGAGAGAGAGAGAGAGAGAGAGAGAGAGAGAGAGAGAGAGAGAGAGAGGAAGCCATCTAGATACTAACTATGGACCTGTAGGTCCACAATGAACTACTCACGCATCATCGCAGAGGCACCAATGAGGATGATGAACCCCTCTGTTGGGGATATAACTACTGGGTATGAACCGCCCAGGAGGGGCCGGGTCATACCACTAGCGATAACCCATGAAGGGGTCGGGTCATAACAAGACCGCTGATGACCCAAGACCCAAAGGCGACTTAGGGCCCAGAAGGATGAACCGTCATGAAGATAAACTTGTATTTTAAGGAGGTTTAGTTAGTCACCGAGCCGGACACGTTGTCTATGAGCCGACCGGGACTCTGTAAGCCGCCGGGTGTTAATCTGTGTATATAAAGGGACGACCCGACGGCGAGTTATGGTGGGAAAGAAAGATATCGAGAACTAGGTGAAGCGTAATCGCTCCCTGGTAATCGAAGCCCAAGCAATAACCACCCTACACTGGACTAGGTTGTTACCTCCACCGCAAGGGGCCGAACCAGTATAACCTCTCCATGTCCCTTGTCCCTTTTGACCCCTTCAAGCTAACTACGTTGCGATGGCTCCACACCTAAGTCCTTATGCTAGGACATCTGACGTGATAATTCCACGACAGTTGGCTCCCTCCATGGGGGATCGATAACCCGTGGCTGAACCGGTTCTCCTGCCGCTGGTGCCTCAGCGGTCCAATTCACACCGGGCGGGTTACTGGGTCCTGCCCCAGGTGTGTTGAAAAGATTCCTTGCATCATAAGTCTGGGGCAGCCGGTTCACATGCCTTTTGTTGAAAATAGTATTTGATGCATCTATGTCCAAGCTTATGCGGAAGTTCTGTGCCTGAAGCCGTTGCGCCCGCCTCTGGAAGGCGGCTCGCTCCGTTGTCATCCGGGTATTCTCCACATTCAACTCCTCCTTGGCTTGTGCTATCTTTTCACGCAATTTTGTAACCTCTACGTTATGTTGAGCTTGATTCGCTGGGTTAACCTCCGCTGTTAACAATGTTGTCAGAGCATCCGATAAACCAGACAAAACTTGCGCCGGCAGGTGCACATGGCCTCCTGCCCAGAAGCCGTCGCTGTTCCTGACCCGGAGATCATTGTCGCTGCAGTCATAGAGTCCTACGCTGGCTGTGTACCGGCCATGAAGACTGTGACTTGGTGTAGCGGCTTGTAGGGGTCCGGAATACTGTCACCATTGAAACAGCCCCCAAGCCCGCCATCCTGAACCTGGTAGATGAAGTTGGTCTCACCAGCAGAAGACTCGTCGCCTGAGTAAATAACCGTCTCACCACTGGATTCAGATCCTTCTTCTAGCTCCCCCATGTTTGAACGTAACCCCTCCTCAGCATGTTCCAACACCTCCGGGGCATTTTTCTAACCCCTTGGATAACATGATAGCTGCGGCAACACGGCCGGCGGCTCTCCCGGCCCAGGATGAGTCACCAGCGGCAATGGAAATACGGAGAGACGGAGAGCTTCTTCAGATGGTTGTGGCACCAGCTTATTTGTACAGTCGTGATCGTATCCACTAAACACCTCATCCAAGAAAGAGTTACAGTAGGCACATTGACGAACCGGCCATATCAAGCAGTGAGCGGCACCGCAATCAGCCTCGCAGGCATAACCTGCTGCGTGTCAGCAATGATGCTCAGATTTTGGTAGACCAGGGGAAAGCATGGTGTGAGGCGGATCTGGCGGCTCAGTTGGCGGCTCAACAGCAATCGCCGGTTTATCCTTCAACGTCCGTGGAGGCAGGAGCGACCTCTAGAACCTTGGGTGTGTCGTGTTTAGTGCCAGCTCTATTCAATGAGTGCTTGCCCTTGGAATTCAAGGGCCCCGAAAGGTGCCCAATTACACGGCGGATTATCCCCCAGAGGCTTGGATCGAGAGTTATGAGATGGCCATGGAGATGATGGATGTCGGCGATGCTGCATGTGCTAAATATTTCACCATGATGTTGGATGGGCCGACTCGTACATGGTTAATAACCCTGCCCGCTAATTCTATTGGGTCATGGGCAGAGTCAAAGAGGCGTTCTATTAAAAATTTCAAGGATACATGCAAGCAGCCCATGTCAATTCTGGATTTAGATTCTTGCATTCAAGATGAAGTGGAGTCAACAACCCATTGGGTGCGCCGGATCTCGTCAATCATACATTCCTTAGATAGTATCAATGCCAGTTCTGTAGTCTTGATGTTAGAGAAGAATTGCCGTTTCCTCCCTGTTAAGAAGAAGCTGGGGCGGCTTAAGCGCCACTGCAACGATATGGGGGAGCTCATGGCGGCTCTCATCAAATACGCCGACTCTGACAGTAACAAGGATCCCGAGTCTAATGATGATAAGCCGGGGAAGGAAAAGAAGGGCGGCAATACAAAAGGGCAGCAGCATAACTCGGCAGTTCAAACTGGTAATGGTAAGCGTAAGGCTGATGGTAGTTTTGATTTTGTGGCTAACACGAATGTGCAGAATAATAATCAGCGCCGCAAGGGAAATCAGCCCCAAGAATCAAAACTCAACCTTGAAGCAATGATGAATCAACCTTGTCCAAAGCACGGCACGCATGATAAGCCGTCTGGTCATATGTGGAGGGATTGTTACATCATGAAGGAGTTTAGGAATGCCAATTTTTTCAATCATGGTCCACATGGCGGCTGAGGATCCGGTTCTCACAGACCTGGCTTTGGTGGTGGCGGTTCAATCTTCGGCTCTCAGGGTCAAGGCAATCAAGGTGGTTTTCATTAACAGTCTAGCCAAGGGAACCAGCAGCAGTCTGGTTATCAAAGTAATCCGAAGCAGCTGAATGGTGGTCAGTATCACGTGTTCACTACGAGTTTGTTGTCACAGCCCCAGATCAGCCCTTGTTTGACTTTGCTTGCATCATGTCTAATTTATTTGAAAGTTGAAATGGGGATTGCTCAAACCCTAGGACCAGATCAAATCAACTAGGTTCAAATAAAAATATTCTCAGTAAACCCAAAATGCCTTCAGAAAAGTTCATCATTCTTGGATTGGTCTAGAACCTCACCCTAAAATGGTGCACATTTTTCTAGGCCATTCTGGATTTTTGAATTAAATCATATGGTATTTGCATTTGGGCATTTAATTGCTAAATAATATTTTAAGTGCTCAAAAAATCACAAACTGAATTGTTTGTTGTTGGAAATATTCCAAACAGTGACATTGACCAGTTTCATGATTTTTGGAAATGCCCTGGCATTTTTATTAAAGCCAAACACAATTACAGAAAATAGAAAAGGGAAATAAAAGGAGAGGGAGTTTACCTGGCAGCCCACTTACCTGGCCAAACCCCTGGCTGGGCCGGCCCACCTGGCCGTGCCAGTCACCCTCCTCCATGCGCCAGAAGGATGTCGGCGTGTCGACGCGCGCGCGCCCGAGCTCCACCTCCTGCTTCCACCTCCTCCTGCCTCCCTGCTTGCTCCCGCGACCCCTGGAGGCGCCACGCAACCTTCCCGACCGCCTCGCACTCTCTCTCGAGCTCTTCCCCCTTCTCTGCTCTCTCTCCCTCTCATGCCCGAGCGCAGCCGTCGCCGCCGCTCGTCGTTGGCGCGACCACCGCCGTCCCCTCGTCCCATGACCATGTTCAGCAGCTCCTAAATCGAGCACCCCATCCCCACGCCGAAGGAAATGAGCCGGAGGGCTGTGTTTTGTCGCCATCGACCCGTCTTCAACCTCGGGACACCGGAGATCGTCATCGTCGTTCCGTCGCCTCTGAGCCATCCCCGAGCGCGCTGAGCCTCCCTACGACATCACCGTGAGCCCCTGAGCTTTTCCCCTCACCTCCCCCTCTCGCTAGCTTCCTCTAGCCACCGCCCCCACGAGCCCCCGAGGCCGCTGCCCGCCATGGCTGACCTCCTGCTCACCGCTGAGCTTACCACGCCCAGCTGTGCTGTCCACCGTGCTCCTAGGGCCCCCTAGATGCGGCCTAGCTACCTGGTTCCCTCGAGGGCGAGCCGTAGCCCTGCGCTCGTGCACCACCGAGCTCCGGCCACCACACTTGTCGCCGTTGTCGTTGCTACAGGCCGCCCTAGCCCTTGCTGCTTACCTTTGCTCGTCTTGAGACGAGCACGAACGGCAGCGTAGATGCCCTCCTTGGCGCTTTTGGTGGCTGGAGGAGCGATCCCAAAGCCTCCGCCATCCTCGGCCTCACGGCGGCAAGTCATGGTCAACTCCGGCGGGGTTGAGCCCATTTGACTGGGGTTTGACTTTTCCCTGACCCACTGACGTGTGGGCCCAGCCCCCTGTTTAAATTAGTACCAAGTTAAGTTAGTGTTAACTAACTTAGTTAAGTAGATAGGACACTGACATGTGGGCCCAGGCTCTAATAAAAATTAGGTTAGTTAACTGTGTCACTGACGTGTGGACCCCACACGTCAGATTTAACCTGGATCGAGTCATTGACCTGCTAACAGCACTGTGAGGTCATGCTGACGCATTAATTCCTTTCTGGAATTTAAATAAATCTTAAATGATTTATTATTTTCAGAAAATACCCTAAACTTCTAAAAATCATAGAAATTAAACCGTAACTCCAAATGAATGAAGTTATATATGTAAAATGATCAGAAAAAATCCAATCTTTCCATCTGTACTAGTTTCATGCATGTCAGAACAATTTAACCTTGCTGTTTAGGTGAAACAAGCTAATGCACTTATATCACCTATTATTTGGGTGATCATTTGAATCCTTGGTTCAAATGGACTCAAACCTTTCTGTCCCAAGTTGCATTAGACCTATCACACATCATATTGCCATGTCATAGCATGCATCATATTGTCGCATTGCATTGATTGTGTCCTTTTGTGTTTGCCGGTAATCGTCCCCTCTCAGTAGACGATGTTCCGACGACGAGATCGATGACACTGATGAAGACTCAATGTTATCTTCAGAAGTGCCAGGCAAGCAAAACCCCCTTGTTCATTCCGATATAATCCCACTCTCTCGCTCCTGCTCTATTTTACTGCATTAGGACAACAATGACTCATGTGTTACTTGCTGCGGTAGCTGAACCCCTTTATCCTCTGCATGACCTGTCATTCCACAGTAATTAGATGAAACCCACTAGCATGAGTAGGAGTTGTTTGAGCCCTGTTGTGCCTACTCATTCATGCTTGTATGTCATGCCTGCTACTGCTTAGAGTTGAGTCAGGCCTGATTCATCGGGAATGAATTGGAATGGTCTGTGAAAATGTCCTACTGTGTGTGAACACGATTTGGTAAAGGTAGCGGTGAGAGGCCATGTAGGAGTACATGGTGGGTTGTCTCATTGCAGCCAGCCCTCGTGAACCGAAGTTCTGTGTTTGTGATCCATGAACAGTTACTACCACACATTGGGTTCCGTAACTCGGCCCCTCTCGGCTTATTAATCAACTCGATCTCTGTCCGGGAGTTGCAACTAGTTTCGGTGTTTGTAGGTAGTGTTAGTAGTCTACCAAGTGGCACCCTGCATGTGGGCTTGGGATGACTAGGCACAGTGGCACGGTGTACCAAGTGGCACCCGGTTGGTGGGCTTGGGAACCCTGCTCACATCGTTTGGGGCCGTGAGCGACACCCCGGCCGGATCTCATTGCGGATGGAACCCGAATAGGCGATAAACCTGGACGAGAGACTTGTGTGGTTAGTCAGGTCGTGGCTGACTCCCTCGCCCGGCTTCCGCTTGAAGGTTGCCGAGGTACATGACGTGTACAGGGCGATAAGTGGCGAGAGCGTGTGTGAAGAAGTACACCCCTGCAGGGTTATCATTATCTATTCGAATAGCCGGATTCCTCGGATATGGAAACTTGGACCCTTGCATAGTTCATAGACAAGTGAAAGTGGATACTCTAAAATGCGCAAGATAAGCGTGAGTGCTATGGATGGCGTTCTCGTAGGGAGACGGAGGCGGATCCATAGTGGAGTATTGATATGGTGAATATGTGGACTCGCAGCGCCACCTCAAAAGAGTTACTTGCAAATGTAGTTCAGGATAGCCACCGAGTCAAAGCTGGCTTGCTGCAGTCAAACTCCACCACCTCCTTTGTTGATCTTGATGCATATGTAGTTAGTTACGATGTAAGTCTTGCTGAGTACATTTGTACTCACGTTTGCTTATTTTATGTTTTGCAGAGAGACGTCAGTCTCGCTAGTAGTTCCGTGTGGACTTCGACGTTTAGCTTGATACCTCAGCTACGATCTTGTGCCCTCGGCAGGATCTGGTAGATAGTCAGGCTTCTCAGCCTTTTTCATTTATAGTTGTCTGTACTCAGACATGTTTAGCTTCCGTTTGTGTTTTGACTTGTATGCTCTGAGTGTTGGGTCATGAGACCCATGTTTCTAATAACTCGCTCCTCGGAGCCTAATGAATAAATACTTGAGTCGTAGAGTTATGTTGTGATGCCATGTTGTATGTACTCATATCGGGCATATTGTGTGTATGATTGAAATGCTTGGTATGAGTGGGATCCGACAATCTAGTTGTTTATCCTTGGCAGCCTCTCTTATGGGGAAATGTAGTCTAGTGCTTCTGAGCGATAGTAGTCCGCTGCAGCCGGTTCACCGGAGTCTCGCTAGCCCAAAGACTACTCTTCTGGACACTTGATCGGGCGGCATGTGTTTCACTTCGTTCTGTATACATCCCTTCGGGAAATGTCACGCGGTGACATCCGAGTCCTGCTTAGCTCACAGCCGGGTTACCGGAGTCCTGTTAGCCCAGTGCTACAGCCCGGATTCACACACTGCTGACGGACATGCTATTTGTGATTCATGTATGCCTGTCCCCATGGGTTAGTGCCGCTTTGGGTTCACGACTAGCCATGTCGGCCCGGGTTCTCTGTCATATGGATGCTAGCGACACGATCATATACGTGAGCCAAAAGGCACAAACGGTCCCCGGCCAAGGTAAGGCGACACCTGGGAATACCGTGCGTGAGGCCGCAAAGTGATATGAGGTTTCTTGGCTAGATCGATGTGACTTGGAATCGGGGTCTGACAGCTTTGGTATCGAGCCCGATCATCAGAGGATTACCAAGCCAAACCGTTCAAAGTTGTGTCAAGAAATGCTTTAGTTATGTAAGGGAATTGATTGTGGAAGGGAACGTAAGGCTCTTTTTACTCCTTATACCTCATGGCTTTCTGATCTGAGTCATCCTCTTCTCTTCTACGGGGATTAAGAACTAGGCTTTCTCATCTATCTATCTATCAGGATGACGTGTTACTAATCCATAGACATTTAAGATTGTTGGTTTCAAGCCTCAGTTCAGTTCCTACTATTTCTATATGTTAACTGTTGATTTCGGAACCTTGATATGATGTTGTTGAGTGGCTATGCCACCATTTTGCATGATGTCTCAAATCTTTTTGAGCATTTACAGCCGTTATGCTGTCCGAGTCATCCCAGGTCTCTAAATAGTCTGATGCATTTGCAAAATCCCTTCCTCCCATTTTGATGTTTCTTTGGGCCAGATTAACCACACTAACCGGTGCGTTGAGGTAATTTATTGCCTTGACATATATGTTGGAGCTATTATTATGACCCTAGGTGTTTAGGGAATCACTTAGTAATCCAGCCATGCTTTGTGTCCCCAGTGTGATGATTCTGGCCATTATTCTTGAAAGCGTCCCGTGATGTTATTAGTTAGTAGGCATTCTATTCCTGGGTTCTTGAACCCGAGATTCACCCTACTTACTTCATGTTGATAGTAATTGCTAGCTCCTTTAGGATATTAGTAACCTTGCAATAGTCCTCGAGGTCCGTGGTATTTCCTTCTTCCAAATACCATGAACCGCTTATGGCAGAAGTTCCTCGCTGAACCGAAGGATCACAGTCAGAGTTCTCTTGAGGAGCTCTCCATTCATAATTGTGAATCTGCCAGTTCTACCCTTTTCCGCATGGGTTATCCGGAAGAAATGTTGAGCTTCGCTCGACATACTAATCTATGCATCCGCAACTCAGAAAGTTATATGTTCCTCGAGTTGTTCCTCCTTAGTTGTATTCCGACCCCCGTCTGTCAATTGATAGTCAAGGGTATGCGTGCATTCGTTTATCGATGCCTATTATTCTTGTGGTCCGTTAAGCCATTCTATTCCAGAATGACTAGGAGAAACAAACTCCAGTACCTCATCCATATCCAGGATTGGGTCAAAGCAGTTGTATTCCGCAGATCAAAATGCCAATTCAGCTTTTGTTCTGTTCTACCCTGAAGTATTACCCACTTTATATCAGGAACGTCATGAGGATTGCACCTTCTTTTATGAATTCTTGACGTAGTGATACTTCTCGCTATCATTATTCATTCCTCGGTTCCGTGTTGATGCAACCAGAATGCCGACAAGTGAATTGTGATGTGTGAAATCGATACTCCTAGCAACCTCGTTGCTTGGTAGTTAATGGACAATATTCTCATTCTTAGCGTGTTGGTTATTAAATAATCATACTAAGATTGATCGTGCTACCTAGTCCTTATTTCTGGTGCACCCTTCGATCAATGAGTTAGGATTATTCAATCCCTTGCTTATTTGATCATATCGTCTTGCCCTGAAAAGCAAGATTGTTCTTGAGCTTAATAACGTATCGGTGGTTTGTGATTTTCCGAATATCTTCTCGGAAGTATTACCAGGTTGACCCCTGACTGCTATGTTGAGCTCGTGAACAAGTTGGTTTCTTGTGAACCACCCTTTCTCCAGGAATCTGTGTTGGATACCCTGAGCTAGTTGGTTGAGCTAAACAACAACTTGGAGAGTTGGAAGATAAAAGCTTAATCCACTTAGTTCGTCACTATGGGATATCCTTGTGTGTGTGTGTCGAAGAAAGATGATATCTTTGTTGATTGATCCCCGTGATCAGTTGTTGAACCTATTGTCTTATCAAACTTTGACTTGAGTATGGGCTATTATTAAGTCAAATCAGAACCAACGATATTCGTAATGTTTTCTTACTCGTGGTTGATCCCTCGAGCATACACCATTACATCTTTTGGTCTGACCAATACTATCACCGTGTTCACATGATGGCGGAAGTCCAGTGATATGGAAATTTCGATGAGTTGTTGTTGAGCCCATCAGCAGCATTTTTGTCTCCCCCATGATTCATGTTGAACATCAACCTAGTGTTGAAAACATTGTAAGCAATGCCTTCTTCATCCGTTCATGAAGCCTATGCTTGGATGGAAGAAGTGACTTCCTCGAATTCATGTGCTTTAGGTGTAAGTTGCCGCCATGAATTTGAGAAAGGTTTGTTTTGTTTCCTCTGGAATCATCCCAAGTCAGTCATACCTGTGCAAAGTATTCTATGGTCTGATAGACTGATCATCTTCATTCCATATGCAATTCCTAGCACCCCAAGCCACTGATTGATTTGTTCAAGGAGAAGGAGTTCCTTCATAAGAGCTAATCATGACTTATGTTAAGACTTCGATATCCTCGATGATGGTTCCCCCACCTGAACTTGGTAGTGTTTAATATAAGACTACTACGTGGCCATGCTTATCTGGGACAACGAGTTCACCTGTTTGTAGCAGAACCTGCTCATGTTTTGGAGCTTACTACCAGAGTCCATCTCCCGAGAATCTTGCAACATCATCTCGTCGATTTGTGTTGCAACCTTTCCTTTTCAGACATGCTGAGTCTAAAGTATCCTATCACCAATCGGATCTGAATCTCAGGCAGATATGATGGTTGGAACATTCCAACAGTTGCTCTTCGTTCCCAGCTTGCACCGTCCTTGTGCCATTTCACTATGGGCTGCCTTCTTAGTAATTCTTGTTCAGGATCATCCTCAAAAGTGGTCCTACCATGGGTCCCCTCCACCTCCGATGATAAGCAAAAATCATCCATTTCGTTGTCTTCAACAAGGTAGTCCACATCATCCTTTCTAGTCCGGGTGTACCATTCCTTTGCACTTCGGCAAACGATCGTTGTGAATTGCCTTAGGCTGGTATGAACAGTTTCAATGATCTCTGAATCAAAAGTAATTCTTTTTGCCACTTAAGGGAATAGTTCCTCGCGTCACCTCCCCTGAGGTGCCCCGTTATTGAATCATGGCAATTATTCCCTCGCCACCTTGACACCATCCACCATCTCTCTAAGCGTGGAATTGTTGCCCACTAATCAAACCTCGTTGTTTGTTCTTCCATCCCTCTCGATGTGTTTTGTGCCTCAACTCGAGATGTTTCAACATCTCATTCCACGAGTTGATCTTGAGTGCTCGATCTTTGAGGAGATCGTCTCCTATAGAGTCTCTTTCTGTCGCCATCATGTTGGATGAAGATCCCGAAAGCAAGGACGTCAAGATCAATTGGAACATTGAACCAACATCTTCGGGAAGGGAAATTGGATCGACAAGATCGTGTTAGCTAGTGTCCCCTCTGCCTTCTTACCTAACGTCTTGAATCTCGGGACGAGATTCTTGTTTAGTGGGGTGAGCTGTCTGACCCAGATCAGCCCTTTTTTGACGTTGCTTGCATCATGTCTAATTTATTTGAAAGTTGAAATGGGGATTGCTCAAACCCTAGCACCAGATCAAATCAACTAGGTTCAAATAAAAATATTCTCAATAAACCCAAAATGCCTTCAGAAAAGTTCATCATTCTTGGATTGGTCTAGAACCTCACCCTAAAATGGTGCACATTTTCTAGGCCATTCTGGATTTTTGAATTAAATCATATGGTATTTGCATTTGGGCATTTAATTGCTAAATAATATTTTAAGTGCTAAAATAATCACAAACTGAAATGTTTGTTGTTGGAAATATTCCAAACAGTGACATTGACCAGTTTCAGGATTTTTGGAAATGCCCTGGCATTTTTATTAAAGCCAAACACAATTACAGAAAATAGAAAAGGGAAATAAAAGGAGAGGGAGATTACCTGGCAGCCCACTTACCCGGCCAAACCCCTGGCTGGGCCGGAACACCTGGCCGTGCCAGTCACCCTCCTCCTTGCGCCAGAAGGATCGCCGGCAGGTCGACGCCGCCTCGGAAGCTCCACCTCCTGCTTCCACCTCCTCCTGCCTCCCTGCTTGCTCCCGCGACCCCTGGAGGCGCCACGCAACCTTCCCTACCGCCTCGCACTCTCTCTCGAGCTCTTCCCCCTTCTCTGCTCTCTCTCCCTCTCATGCCCAGGCGCCTTGTCCACCGCCTTCTGTCGTTGGCGCGACGACCGCCGTCCCCTCGTCCCATGACCATATCCAGCAGCTCCTAAATCGAGCACCCCATCCCCACGCCGAAGGAAATGAGCCGGAGGGCTCTGTTTCGTCGCCATCGACCCGTCTTCAACCTCGGGACACCGGAGATCATCATCACCGTTCCGTCGCCTCTGAGCCGTCCCCGAGTGCGCTGAGCCTCCCTACGACATCACCGTGAGCCCCTGAGCTTTTCCCCTCACCTCCCCCTCTCGCTAGCATCCTCTAGCCACCGCCCCCACGAGCTCCCGAGGCCGCCGTCCGCCATGGCCGACCTCCTGCTCACCGCAGTGCTTACCACGCCTAGTTGTGCTGTCCACCGTGCTCCTAGGGCCCCCTAGATGCGGCCTAGCTACCTGGTTCCCTCGAGGGCGAGTCGTAGCCCTGTGCTCGTGCACCACCGAGCTCCGGCCACCACACTTGTCGCCGTTGCCGTCGCTACGGGCCGCCCTAGCCACTGCTGCTTGCACTGCTCGATGCGGACGAGCACGGGCAACGCGTAGATGCCCTCCGCCGCGCTTTTGGTGGCCGGAGGAGCGATCCCGAAGCCTCCGCCATCCCTGGCCTCGCCGGCGGCAAGCCGCGGGTCAACTCCGGCGGGGTTGAGCCCGTTTGACCGGGGTTTGACTTTTCCCTGACCCACTGACGTGTGGGCCCAGGCCCCCTGTTTAAATTAGTACCAAGTTAAGTTAGTGTTAACTAACTTAGTTAAGTAGATAGGACACTGACATGCGGGGCCAGGCTCTAATTAAAATTAGGTTAGTTAACTGTGTCACTGACGTGTGGACCCCACACGTCAAATTTGACCTGGACCGAGTCATTGACCTGCTGACAGCACTGTGAGGTCATGCTGACACATTAATTCCTTTCTGGAATTTAAATAAATCTTAAATGATTTATTATTTTCAGAAAATACCCTGAACTTCTAAAAATCATAGAAATTAAACCGTAACTCCAAATGAATTAAGTTATATATGAAAAATGATCAGAAAAATCCAATCTTTCCATCTGTACTAGTTTCATGCATGTCAGGACACTTTAACATTGCTGTTTAGGTGAAACAAGATAATGCACTTATATCACCTATTATTTGGGTGATCATTTGAATCCTTGGTTCAAATGGACTCAAACCTTTCTGTCCCAAGTTGCATTAGACCTATCACACATCATATTGCCATGTCATAGCATGCATCATATTGTCGCATTGCATTGATTGTGTCCTTCGTGTTTGCCGGTAATCGCCCCTCTCAAGAGCGATGTTATGTTCCGACGACGAGATCGATGACACTGATGAAGACTCAATGTTATCTTCAGAAGTGCCAGGCAAGAAAAACCCCCTTGTTCATTCCGATATTCTCCCACTCTCTCGCTCCTGCTCTATTTTACTGCATTAGGACAACAACGACTCATGTGTTACTTGATGCGGTAGCTGAACCCCTTTATCCTCCTCGTGATGACCTGGCCATTCCACAAGAATTAGATGAAACCCACTAGCATGAGTAGGAGTTGTTTGAGCCCTGCTGTGCCTACTCATTCATGCTTGTTTGTCATGCCTGCTACTGCTTAGAGTTGAGTCAGGTCTGATTCATCGGGAATGAATTGGAATGGTGTGTGAACATGTCCTACTGTGTGTGAACACGATTTGGTAAAGGTAGCGGTGAGAGGCCATGTAGGTGTACATGGTCGGTTGTCTCATTGCAGCCGTCCTCAGGAACTGAGTTCTGTGTTTGTGATCCATGAACAGTTACTACCACACATTGGGTTCCGGTAACTCGGCCCCTCTCGGCTTATTAATCAACTCGATCTCTATCCAGGAGTTGCAACTAGTTTATGTACTTTGTAGGTAGTGTTAGTAGTATACCAAGTTGCACCGATGCATGTGGGCTTGGGACAGACTAGGCGCGATGTACGGTTTACCAAGTGGCACCCGGTTGGTGGGCTTGGGAACCTTGCTCACATCGTTTGGGGCCGTGAGCGACACCCCGGCCGGATCTCCTTGCGGATGTAACCCGAATAGGCGATAAACCTAGACGAGAGACTTGTGTGGTTAGTAAGGTCGTGGCCGACTCCCTCGCCCGGCTTCCGCTTGAAGGTTGCCGAGGTACATGACGTGTACAGGGCGATAAGTGGCGAGAGCGTGTGTGAAGAAGTACACCCCTGCAGGGTTATCATTATCTATTCGAATAGCCGGATTCCTCGGATATGGAAACTTGGACCCCTTACATAGTTCATAGACAAGTGAAAGTGGATAATCTAAAATGCGCAAGATAAGTGTGAGTGCTATGGATGGCGTTCTCGTAGGGAGACGGGAGCGGATCCATAGTGGAGTATTGATATGGTGAATATGTGGACTCGTGTGCGCCACCTCAAAAGAGTTACTTGCAGTCGTAGTTCAGGATAGCCACTGAGTCAAAGCTGGCTTGCTGCAGTCAAACTCCACCACCCCTTTGTTGATAATGATGCATATGTAGTTAGTTCTGATGTAAGTCTTGCTGAGTACATTTGTACTCACGTTTGCTTATTTTATGTTTTGCAGACGTCAGTCTCGCTAGTAGTTCCGTGTGGACTTCGACGTTTAGCTTGATACCTCAGCTACGATCTTGTGCCCTCGGCAGGATCTGGTAGATAGTCAGGCTTCTCAGCCTTTTTCATTTATAGTTGTCCGTACTTTCGGACATGTTTAGCTTCCGTTTGTGTTTTGACTTGTATGCTCGAGTGTTGGGTCATGAGACCAATGTTTGTAATAACTCGCTCCTGAGCCTAATGAATAAATACTTGAGTCGAGAGTTATGTTGTGATGCCATGTTGTGTGTACTCATATCGGGCATATTGTGTGTATGATTGAAATGCTTGGTATGAGTGGGATCCGACAATCTAGTTGTTTATCCTTGGCAGCCTCTCTTATGGGGAAATGTAGTCTAGTGCTTCCTGAGCGATATTAGTCCGCTACAGCCCGGTTCACCGGAGTCCTGCTAGCCCAGCACTACTGCTCTGGACACTTGACTGACCGGCATGTGTTTCACTTCGTTCCTGTCACTACTAGAAAAAGGGCTATAGATGGGATTGACACTAATGGCGCACCATGCAAAGGGTGCGCCATTAGTATCAATTTTTTTTAACTAGTGCGCCTGTCCAAACATACTAATGGCGCATCCTGCCCAAGTGCGCCATTAGTAGTTGTAACTACTAATGGCGCACTGTGCAGTGGGTGCGCCATTAGTATAGAATTTTTTTGAACCAGCGCGCCTATCCAATCACACTAAGGCCGAATCCTTCTTAAGTGCGCCATTAGTAGTTGTAACTACTAATGGCGCACCATGCAAGAGGTGCGCCATTAGTAAGTGGGCAGCAACAAGATATTTGGGACAGCCTCTCCTACCCACACACTCACTTTCTCCCCACTTCATTCTCTCCACCTCCTCCTTGTCTCGGGTGCCCCTCTTTTCACCTCATTTCCACCATAGATTCATTCAAATTAAGTGGTTAAATTACCTTGTTTTAATAGGTAAGTAAGGGGAAGCTATATTTAGGTTGTTCTCCCTACAACAATGTGCACATGCACTTTTTACGGCCTAGCTAGATCTATGTATGTTCGTGGTGTTGCATATGTTTGTGGTGTTGCATATGTGTTTGTGTTTGGAGGTGTACCGGCATTTGAAATGCGATAGTTGCCAATATTTTGTCGGAATGTTGATTCATTTCCGTTTCGGCGAGAATTTTGGCATTAAGCATTCTTTTGGTCCTATTTTTAGGGAAAGTCATGCCAAATTTTTGTTTGGTTCTAAAATATCGTTTTGCTCTACCCTTGCAGCGACCATGGTCCGCACGATGACCGAAGGCATCGTGGAATAGGTTTTTGAGGTCCGCGAAGGCCTAGATGCTTCAAAAGAACGAGACGGAGATAAGATGTCCGTGGTCGAAGATGCAAGTGAAGAGCCTTATTGCGGACCCGGATTCCGGCAGGTGGGACCACCTGCATTGCGTGGTTTCATGGATGGCTATCGGTGGCAAGGTGATGAAGATGACTACGAAGTCGTCCATGCGGGCGGGCAAGAAATGAGGAAGGGCAGCAAGACAACCACCACGGCTCGGGCGGGCGAGAAGACGAAGAATCCCGGGAGATGATCACGGCGGGATGTCGCATACGATCATCATGTAGAAGATGGAGGACATGATGATGAGGAAGATGCCGGAGCAGTGACGGGCATGATCATGAAGATAATGATGTCAAGCGAGCAGACGGCTGGACCATCGATGGGCTGGGTGCAGGATCCTCATATTCAAGAGCTGCTTCTCAAGCTGCACGGATAACGCAGAGCTGCCGCCCGAGAGAAAGCCAAGATGGATCAACTTGAGTTAGACGCGTTACTCCATTGTATGAAGGATGCAGGCCGAGGATACCCGCCTGAAAGTAATGCTCACGGCTCGGAGATGAAGGTAAAACACAAAATGACCGACGATGCTTCGGCGAGAACATGTCATTCTAGCACTAACGTCTTCCCAAAGGGGAACAAGTGCCCGACCAGTTTGAGGAGGCGAAGAAAATCGTGTGTCCTCTCGATTTACCGACGTGAAATACCATGTGTGCATGAACAATTGCATCATTTATCGGGACGAGCACGCGGAGTCTACCATATGTCCGGTGTGCGGCGTCACTCGATACAAGAAGAGGAAGAAAGCTCCTCGAAAAGTGGTGTGGTACTTTCCGATCACTCCGCGTCTGCAGCGCTATTTCGCGGACCCTAGGGTAGCAAAGCTCCTGCGTTGGCACGCGGATAGGGAGGAGAAGAAGCGAGAAGATGACGCAAATGATCCGGAGATAGATAAAAAAGACAAGATGCTGAGTCACCCTAAGGATGCGAGCGGTGGCAAGCGTTGAACTTCAAGACTCGGAATTTGGGAACGATCCAAGGAACATCGTCTTGGGCGCGAGCACCGATGGAGTCAATCCGTTTGGCAGCGGAGAAGCACACATAGCACCTGGCCTGTGTTTGTGTGGATGTACAACCTTCCCCTCGTTGTGCATGAAGAGGAAGTACATTCACATGAGTATGCTAATTGAAGGGCGAAACAACCAGGAACGACATCAATCATATCTGGGGCTGCTGAAAGAGGAGCTTGACACGCTGTGGAAAACGCCAGCCATTACGTGGGACGCCGTGAGAGAAAGAATATTTCCCTATGAGAGCCGTGACCGCTCACTACGATTGCACGACTATCTCGATTACGGATATCTCATGGGCAGGTAGTCCACGGATTTTCCGGATGCGTAAGGTGCATGGCTGACACAACGTATCGCCCGACTAGATAGAGATCCCGGTCTTTGAAAACCGTGTTCCTGGGACATCGAAGGTGGCTTCTGACGATGACCCGTGGAGGAAACGCAAGGATCTGTTCGATGGTGAAACCGAACCCCGAAAACGCCCGTGTACGAGGAGCGGCGAGGAAATAGACAAGCTGTTGAAAAATTGGAAAGACTGCCCACTGCTGGGAAAGAAGCAAAAGGCGCCAGAGCTGGGAAAGAAGCGAAAGGCGCCAGAGCCGCTGCTGAAGGTATGGAAAACGAGGTCTGTTTTCTGGGACTTTCCGTACTGGAAGATCCACCGTGTGCCTCACAGTCTTGATGTCATGCATATCACGAAGAACGTGTGCGAGAGTCTGCTTGGTACCATGCTCAACATGCCAGAGAGGACCAAAGATGGGCCGAAAGCAAGGGCAGACTTGAAATCAATTGGCATCAGGCAGGATCTTCACGCTATATATGATGATGATGATGATGATGATGATGATGATGATGATGAGGCGAAGCAGGACACAGAAAGTCGTCGCAAAGGCAAAAAGGAAAAGAAGACCGGAAATGACTACCATCCCGCATGCTTCACTCTAAGTCAGGAGGAGATCGAGCAGTTTTTCACCTGCCTCCTAGGAGTAAAACTTCCTTCTGATTACGCTGGGAAGATAAGCAGATACCTAGACCCAGTGAAGCGAAGTTCAGCGGGATGAAGTCTCACGGTATCACGCGTCGATGACGCAGATACTTCCGGTTGCAATCCAGGGATCATGGACGCGCACGTCCGTGAAACGCTATTTGGCCTATGCAACTTCTTCGACGTCATCTCTCGGAAGTCGATTGGCGTGAGGCAACTTAGAAGGCTACAGGAAGAGATCGTGGTTATACTATGCGAGCTTGAGATGTACTTCCCGCCCGCATTCTTCGATGTTATGATGCATCTGCTGGTCCATATAGTGGAGGATATCATCCAACTCGGGCCGAAGTTCCTGCACAGCATGATGCCGTTCCAAAGGATGAATGGTGTCATCAAAGGATACGTTCGCAACATGTCACGTCCAGAAGGAAGCATAGCCAGGGGGCTTCGATCAAGAGTGCATCTCCTACTGCATGAATTATCTAGGCATCGAGAACCCCGTTGGTCTGCCCATCAACAGGCACCTCGGCAGGCTCGCTGGATGGGGTCACCGTGAGGGTCGCTGCGAAATGCATGTCGACTTCGAGGGTCGACTCGCCGACTTTGAAAGAGCAAACCTAGTCGCGCTACAACACATAGACGTGGTCGATCCTTGGGTGGTAGAGCACAAAACCTTTATTAAAAAGACGTACAATGACCGAGGCCAACAGAGGACGGATGGAGATACACTCAAAGAGCACAACTCATGTTTCACGCGTTGGTTCAAGCGAAGCTTACATCGTACCCTTTACATGAGGATTCTTCCGGCGGAAGAACAACTCATATTCGCCTTGTCACGAGCGCCGAGCACAACCTCGATGACCTATGAGGCGTCACGATATCAACGACTACACATTCTACACCGAGGCCAAGGACATGAAGAGCGATGGTTATCGAACTCCGGGGTAACGATGGAATCCTACACCGTAACGACAAGGACAGATACTACGGAAGGATCGAGGAGATCTGGGAGCTGAGCTTCTGTTGGAGAGAAGGTCCGATGTTCCGTGTCCGATGGGCCAAGAACGTCATAAAAGAAGACCGGTATTTCACCACCATGGTTATACCCGAAGCCAAATCCAAGATATGGTATAAGCGTCACCGCGAAAAATGAGCCATGGGTACCGGCTTCCCAAGTGGACCAATGCTTCTTCATTCTTGACCATAAAGCCCGGTCGTGTTGTCGTGAGGAGAGGCAAAGGAAGATCATCGGAATGGATGGAGTAGCCAATGAGCAAGACTTCGACAAGTACGGCGACCCGAGGATCGAACATGACGACGATGATGAAGTAGCAGCATACACCACAAGAAGAAGCAGGACCACCCTACCTAAAGGACGTCCGTTCCACAGAAGAACTCCATTTGCGAAAAAGACGGGCAAGAAGATTGTGAACAGATAGCTAGCTAAGATCGATTGTATTTAAATCGTAGCCTTCATTTCTCGATTGTATTTCATGGGTACATTTTGAACTATCATGAATATTTTTAAATTTCATGGACACTCGATCTCGATCCCCCTCCATCTCGATCGCTATCCCACCTCGCCAGATCCGGTCCCCCTACTTGAGCACCCCCAGTCCACCGGCCGTCGCCGCCGACCCCCGCACCCTCGATTCCCCTACTCAACCGCCGCGCTGACCCCGCACCCAGCACTGCGTCTTATAAAAAAAATAAGTATCAAACAGCTTTTTAAATGCTACTGTCTTAGAAAAAAATATTACTGTTATTATTTAAACAAGTTTGAACATATTTAAACAGAAATAAGTATCAAACAGCTTTGTAAATGCTAAAAAATAATTTGTGGAGCACAGGAGTGAATCCAGGACCTCTGGTGTGAGAACTGGCTCTTGACGATCGAGCTAGTAGAGGCGACTTGATGTGGATCAGTTCTGGTGGTACATAACCTGTTGGCTCGAGTTGAAATAAAAAAAATACTAATGGCGCACCACGGCGAGGTGCGCCATTAGTATGGATGTACTTATGGCGCACCGAGGGGTGGTGCGCCATTAGTACTATGCCCGATCCCCCCTTCCCTCTCCCCCTTCGCCCGATCCCCCTTCCCTCTCCCCTGATTCCCTCTCCCTCGATCCACCGCCCGCGCCTTGCCTTGCCTGACCCCTTTGCGCGCCGCAGCCCACGTGCCCCCGCCACCTCCCTCTCCCCTTCCTCCCCCTCGAGCTCGCGCCGTCCGCCCAAACCTAACCCGACGCCGTCCGCCCGCGCCCGCTCCACCGCCGCCGCCCTGCCTCTCTGCCCTCTCCTCGCCCTCGCCCTCTCCCTCCCTCGCCCTCTCCTCGCCTTCCCTCTCCCTCGCCCTCTCCCCGCCTTCCCTCGCCCTCGCCCTCTCCCTCCCTCGCCCTCTCCTCTCCCCCAGAGCCCAGAAAGCCTCGCCGCCGTCGCACCGTCCCGACACCGTCCGTCGCCTCGCCTCCCTCGACGCCACCGTCCCCACCACCTCGACGCTGCCCCGCCACCTCGACATGACCCCGTCATTGGGGCCGCCCGCCTCGGCCTTGCCTCGGCGCTGCCCGCGCCAGCCCGCCTCGACCCGCCGCTTGCCCCACCTCGGCCTGCCCGCCGCCTCGTCGACCCGCCGCCCAGACGCCGCCACGTCGACACCACCGTCGCCGGAGCACCACCACCCCGTGAGCTCCCCTCCTCCTCTCCCCTCTCCCCTCTCTGGTGTGCTTTTCTTGTGCATTTTTTAACACACAAGCTACAGGTAGGCCGTATAGGTATATGCACAACTTGTCATGAGCGTGTTTGTTTTTAGTAATTGTTTTATAGCTGTTGCATTATTATTGATGCAACCTAGTGACTTTGCCTCGCATGGTACATTTGCTTCGCAATTATTTTGAGAAATCATGTCCTTTGCAAATAATTTTTTTTATTGTTTGCGATGCATTGACAGATTATTTAGTATATAATGCCACCAAGTTGCAGTTTGTCCTAGCCAATCCAATCATGATAGGTTCATCTGTTCCAAGACTAGTCAATGGCAAATATTCTCTCTGGTGAGAGCACGTGGTACGATCCAGTTCAAGTCTCTTGACCAGAAATCTAGCGTAAATCTTTGAATTGTGTTTTTGTAATTAGTGGTCGAAGATAGAAAAAATTTGACCATACATGACCAGGGATGAATGAAGCCTTGGCTTTGGAATGCAATCTCTGGACGATGTCACCACTTGTTTTGGTTTTTCTTCTTTGGCAAGTAGCAATGTGCATATGGTTAACTATCTGAAATAGAGACCGGCCCAAGACCCGTGACTGTGAAAGTGATATTGTCGAGTGAACTGTTGGTTTCATTCGATCTGGATTTTTTAATATGGAGATTGAGTCGCACAATACCGCATACGGATCACCATTGGTAGTAGTTATCGATCTGAGATAATTAGAGGAGAAGAAGAGTAGCAGGCACTAGTTGGACAAGTGGCACATAGAGATTGAGTTTATTGGTTGGCGGGATACGACCACTAGCTTTTAGTTTCAAGTACTATGAATTACGTGGAGTTTGTGGTAAACATGTTTGTACCCATAATGTGGTCACAAGCTTCACAAGTGTGTCCTTGTAAATTTTTTCAAGGCATCTTGAAAGTTGTAGCAAAGATTGAGTAAAATGGAATTCTAAACATGTATTCGTGCTTGACAAGAATTCTAAATCTGATGCATTTACTAGCAAGAATTGTGAATTGTCATCTTTGTATTGCAGAAGCTTTTAAATTCTTTAGCATGAGTTTCTTCAAGTTTGGTTGTTCCTGCTGCATATGCCCAGCTAATAGCATGATTTAGCTCTTTGAAACTCGCCATGCGTGTGTGCACGCACCGCTGTAAGGTTGCAAAGCTTTGGTCCGGATGCTGCTCCGGGACAGATCACCTGAAGCAAAACAATGCACCATATTGCTCAAAGATCAATGTGGAAATGGAATCATAATTCTGAGCTATTTTTGTAGATACAACGATAAGATGATTCAAACTGCAATGCCTTGATACTGAAAATAGTTAGAACATCTCTGTTTTGTGCCAAAAATAACCCCTTTCTCCTGAAAGCGTTGATTAATTTACATTTCGGTTGAGAAATGGGGCACTCCTAGGTCAAGAAAATTAGCAAAGGTCATGCCCAATTTTCTTGACCTAGAAGGTGCCCGATTCTCAACGAAATAAAAATAATTTGCTTTAGTGGTTGGATTAGTTTAGTATTTTATTCACACACCCACATAAGTATTCAACACAATGAAAAATAGTACAAATCCTGGTATAGTAAAAAGTAATTACAGATACACTATCACGGTGTAGCAATGTTACGTGTCGATTACAACCTTTGCTCTAGCAATTTGACATGGTTAGCTAGTGCGCCTTCAGATTTCTTTGGGTGCGAACTTTACACCTTTTACTGAGAATAAATACAGCAAGTTTACATTGAGGAAACCATAGAGCAAACAACATCATCCAGCTCTTGGTGACAAAACACTGCAGCTATTCCAGAGAATTGTAATGTAGAAGTGTTGAGTTTTGAAACTCAATAGTTGCTAGGGCGCAAGACTATCGACCGCATGTGGTGCTATTTTCATATGCAAACACAGTATCACCATCTATGGTGTAATATGTTTCAGCTATAGATTGAAAAAGCAATAACAGGGTACACTCGAGGATTAGTTCTGCGGTGTAGTAAAAAGTAATTACAGATACACTCACCCACATAAGTATTCAGCACAATGAAAAAATAGTACAAATTAAGGAAAGGCAATACCATTTAGGACGCTTGTCTTCTAAAAAGAAGAGTGAACTTTCTAGACACACCCCTCAAGAACTAGGTTACCACGAGCGTGGACTTGGACCTTAGCAACAACACACTAACAGGTTCTATCCCAAAACACCTAGGCAATATCACAAACATCTCTCAATTGTTCCTTGACAATAACCATCTTTTTGGCGACATTCCTCGAGAATTAGGTTATTTGGTCAACTTAGAGATCTTGTTCCTTGACAATAACCAACTTTTTGACCAAACTTTGTTTCTATTTAGAGAGAAACATGGCCAACAACGATGAGGCCGGGGGTTCGGCGGCAAGGCATTACAGGAGCTGTCCCGGAGATGGAGGAACAACCTCACTTGTATGAGGCCGCCGCCTTCCCCACCGATCCTGAGACCACGGATGGTGCCGCAGAGGATGACCACTGATGCCACCTGATGGTGCCGCCGAGGATGCCACCAGCGATGATGGCGGCGCACGCCTGAGATGGCAGCCAACCGAAGAGGCAGCGAAAGGACCGGCGCCCGATCGTGTTCCGCACCCTCAAGGAGGAAGTTCTTGAAATGGACTCCAGCAGGAATCCAGCGGCGCCCGAGCGAATAGTCAAGGGGTACTCGCTTCAGCTCGGGTGCATTGTCCGGAGCACCATCTCGATCAACACCGAGAACACGAGGCATCTGACCGAGGGAATTTGCGCAACCTCCTCTTCACGAAGCTGCCTGAGCGATACAAGTTCCCGCTGAATTTGAAAACACAAGCCTCAAAGGGAATAAAGTGAACAATGCTGCCCTCACGAAGATGAGCAAGGCCACATCTACTTGGAAAAGCAATGTGAAGAGAATGATCGAGAAAGGTGAGAGTTATCGGAAGATCAAGGAGAAAAATCCTTCGATCACCGAAGATGACTTCTAGCGACTTCAAGATCAATTGCTCGAAAATCGCAAGATCCCAATCAAGTGAGTGGAAACAAATGCGGGAGCTGAACATAGGGGAACACACACTCGGTCCCGGCGGTTCTGAGTGGCGGAGCCTATATGGGACAAGCGGGAGGCGGACCGTGCCGAGCAAGGCCTACCGCCCCTCTTGATACATCTGGTGACAAGCAGACCAGGAACTTTGTGGGGCCGGTACAAGAAGGACCGAAAACAAAGGAGCTTACCACGGATCCGAAGACCAGGCAGCTTGATCTTGTTACAGTAAGGAATACACCCAGCGTAATTAGCTCCATATGGTTGCATTCTAATTAATGAAGCGAATTTCTAAATGGTTCACATTCCTTCATTGGTATTGAAAGCGATGGCGGGGTCGACTAAGAGCAACCCTTGGGACACCACTCTAAATAGGGGGTTGAATGTCTTTGAAGAACAAGGATAAGCTTCGATGGCCCGGCGTCGGCTGGTCGTGTGGCGGCAAAGGCTTGTCGACAAAATGGGGTCATACTATACCGCTGGTGTGCGGAAGGAGAAAAAGACCAGCTCGGAAAGCGGTAGCGAGAGGTTCAAGAACTCAAGGCACAGGTGGCACGGATTCGGAGATTGTCCAACGACAAGTGGAACAACGACTCGGGCGGCGATCACCGCCCTTGTGCCTACCTTGATCTCGGGGTTGAGTGCGTGGATTGCGAGCTGACCAGCGGGGCCGCCCGATTCCTAGCTTCACGGCCAGCAACTTCGCATAATGCGATGGCGGGGCCATTAGTGCCTCCGGCGGGCGGCATTAATGTCTCCGGCGCGGCACGGAGCTTAATGCACCGGGTGTCGCCGGCGGCACCTCTTGACAAGCGGCCCCTCCGTCAGCTGCCGCCCGCCGTTGGCGGTGCGTCGACGATAGCCGAGCTCGGCGCCATCATCCGGTAACTAATTAAGCCTCTCTCGCCGAGGACTTCATCTCCTTGCCTTTGGTAGGCATCCACGGCGCCCTACATGTTTCGCGGGCGCCGCCGATGTTCCCTGCACTCTCCTCCGCCGTGAACAACGAGGTTGGTCGATGTCGCCAAGGGCAAAATCGTTCAACGGGCAACCCCTTGTTCCACGGTACCCGGATGCCACCCAACTTGTTTAGGGTTCAAGCTGGTTGGTCTTTGCCGAGCTGCGGCAATTGTTACCTCGAATCGACCCGTCGGGGCCGGCGATGATAGCGTGATGACCCTCGGCGCTGCTGAGCTAGCCCTGCTTTGGCGAAGAGCAGATTCGTTTGGGGCGGGGACACCACCCAAAGACAACACCGCCCGGTCGTCTGCGGCACCAAGTCGGCCCCATGGCAAGACCGCCATAACGGTGCGGACATCCCTATGCCACTGGATCCAAACATGCATATGGCACGGGATCGAGCGGCGGCGGCGGCGACTATGATACATTTGGCAGCGTCGATCGGTACTTTGCCGAGCATGGAGTGCGATGGCGACTTCATGGGGCCTCCTTCTCAAGAACCAAACCCAACAAAAGGCGTGTGCGATCTAGCTCGTGCAGCGGAGAAACCAAGTTACCTTGGTAGCCGTCTGGCGTTCAGCTCTCGGAGATGCCTCCACTGCCGACTTCACCGAGCCTCAAATAGGCGAGGTGCGAAATAATATCAGCCCCAACACACTCAAGAAGGCGGTGTGAGAAAAACTCAGTCCCATTACAGGGGAGAAGAAGAAGGCACGCAAAAGAAAGACTAAGAAGGGTGCGAGCCAGCCCGGCGCAAAATGCGATCCGTGCTCGGGATGGGCCACCTTCACCGCCAAGATATCTCGAGGAGGGTGCATGTGGCGGGTAGAGGCGATGCTACCGACAAATATGCTCAATGCTGCAACGGTGCTATCGGAGTCTGCATGACAGTGTTCTTTCTTTGGAGAAGCGGCGTCTCGGGGAGAAGGATGTGGCATACCGGTTTCGCGGCCAAGGTGCGAGAGGGCAAGGGCTTTGTGGATAACTCCATCGAGGCGTCACGATCGTCCTGCGTTTTGATGACATCCACACTATGTTGAACCTTCATCCGCTGCACTACACCTTCGTTCGGCTATTTTATTTGAGTATGGAGATGTGGATCATTAGCGACAAGACCGGACATCGTGATAGTTGACCCCTTCTACATGCGTGCCAAGATCTTGGGCAGCGGCGGGGACCCGACAAATCGCGAGTTCTTACCTCGAAGGCGTCATTACGGCAAACCAAGATAAGGATAACTTCCTCGTGCCTTACTTTCCGAGTAAGTCCTCCCCTCAACCGACCCGTAACATATGAATTCTTACATTTCGATCGTTTTTCTTTTAACATTCCATGTTTTTCTGTGATGACACACGTTGCACGCTCATCCTCCTAAGCCCCAAATATTCCATGGCCATGTATTTAGGCCGGACCGTCGATTGAGCGTAGACTACACAAATGTCAAGAAGGTTCTTGATGATGTTCTCCCAGCTCGCCAAATCTGGAACACCTTCACCAGGCCTATTAAATGAAATCACGACAAGCACGTGTTCTCCCCTGTCTGACGTTCTGCTGCGTCAAGCAGCCGCTTTGTGATCGAGAAGGGTGCCTACTCGCCATCCATCACATGCGGGCGATAAATGCGGGACCATCATCAACTTCTGCTACGAGTAAACTCCAAGATTGGGCTGCGGCGTGTCGGCAATCCAGGACGCGGACCTCCGACAAGAATTCTTCGCATCGATCGGAGTTTGCGAAAATCATCCATCAAGATGTCGCCGTGCCTCGGGGTAGTTCTACCTCAGAAATCAACCGTCCAACGGTGACATCGACACAATGCTACAAATGCAGGATGACAACGCCCGTTCTTTCGCAGCTCCCACGATAGACGGCGGCTTCATCCACGCTCCGGTCCCTTGAGTCGAGTTGTCTAGTTCTGAAACATCGATTGGCTCATGTTGTAATTAAACGTTAATGAACTTGTAGTATGTCTCTTTGGTTTCAAGAGTCGTGCAACTTAGATGTAATCGATGCTATTAATGTCTTGCTTTTCTCTTCCGATCGTTACATTGCATACTTATATATTGCTTATGTATTATGCGTGAATTGGTACTAACGTTTACGTTTGGCTAGTGCATAGCGATGCCGGCGTATATCGTGTACAAAGTAAGGTTCTCGGAGTCTCACGATGACTGGGAGGAGTGTAGGAGACAGGTTCACCGATTCAGCGATATGATTACAAAGGGTACACCACTAGGGCCAAGGCGAATCTAGATCGCCCGCTATCTAGCGAAAGGGAGGGAAGCGTTGGAGGAACCGGATGAAGGCGAGTTTCATCGTGATGATGCTCATCGTGATGACAGCAGCTCTCTTTTATGTGATGGTAGTTTAGATGATCGATATCGACTTGTAATGTGAAGACAAACTTCGCTACTCGCGGTCTCGAGACTTGTAATATAATGTTCTATCTTTGTTCGGTCTTTTCAATTCGGAGACTAATATGATGAATTGTATTAGGAGACTAATATGATGGTGTATTCAAAGACTAATCTTCTATTGTATTTGATGAATCTATTGTTGATGTGTGCTGTCTATATTTTGTCCAAATTATACATTTTGTAACCTGTGCAAAAAACAGAAAATAATAAAAAAACCTAATATTCATACTAATAGGCGCATCACATGACAGTGCGCCATTAGAATAACGATGCATACTAATGGCGCATCACTGGGTAGTGCGCCATTAGTATCTGTGATTACTAATAAGGCGCATCCGGTGGTGCGCCATTAGTATCTCGCACACAGGTATACATACTTACAGGAGGTATACTAATGGCGCACCTGGCCTATACTAATGGCGCACCAGAGTGCGCCATTAATCTCTGAACTACTAATGGCGCACCGGTGGTGCGCCATTAGTAAAAATACTAATGGCGTGCTATTAATGGCGCTGGTGATGCGCCATTAATGGCCAAGTAAATCGCGCCATTAGTAGTGGTTTTTCTAGTAGTGTGTGTATACATCATACGGGAAATGTCGCGCGGTGACATCCGAGTCTGCCTAACCTGCTACAGCCGGGTTGCGAGTCCTGTTAGCCCGGTGCTACAGCCGGATTCTGCGCTGGCGACCGACATGCTCGATGTGATTCATGTATGGCTGTCCCCCATAGGTTAGTGCCGCTTTGGGTTCACGACTAGCCATATCGGCCCGGGTTCTCTGTCATATGGATGCTAGCGACACGATCATATCGTGAGCCAAAAGCGCATAAGCGGTCCCGGGCCATGGTAAAGAGCAACACCCGGTAGGAATACCGTGCGTGACACTACTAGAAAAACCACTACTAATGGCGCACCTAATTAATAACCGTGTCGCATCGTATCTGCGCCGTAATTACTAATAGCGCTCCAAACCGATATCGATCATGCTGGCATCTAATGGCACCACCGATTAGTAACGCGGCATACTGGCCGCTACCGATTGCATTTGGCATACATCTGGCGCACCACCACAGCATGTGATCGCCATTAACTGAACCGGCATAACTTTACATGTTTATTATCGAACTCCTGGCCGATACTAATAAACAAAATGACGTTATTGAATACAATATTGACGTACAATGGGCAGCGTCGACGAAAGTCGATTGCGAATGCGATATTACTGGTGCGAGGGCGTAGTTTCGACATGTCACGAGAAGCATCGCGAGATGCCGGATATCAATGGCGCCATGCGTACTCGGTGTTTAGCGGTGCAGTGCAGGCGAAAAACTGCGATCAACAGCCGTTCGTCAGCAGTGACAGCCATGTGAACCGTGGCGATTGAATAATTGTAACATCTGAGCTTCAAGGCATCGAATATGCGTCGAATATCATGTACAGTGATGCCAAAAGAAACACCAGCGAATGGTGTGAATAAAGTCCTATCCCGTAAAACGCTAAACTGTAGTGGGCATTATGCCAGCAATAAACTCAATCAGCGCACTTGCCGCAGTGCACTGCTACTCTTCTTCTCCTCTAATTATCTCAGATCAGATAACTACTAACAATGGTGATCCGTGTCTGGAATTGTGCGACTCAATCTCCATATTAAAAAATCCAGATCGAATGAAACCAACAGTTCACTCGACAATATCACTTTCACAGTCACGGGTCTCGGGCCGGTCTCTATTTCAGATAGTTAACCATATGCACATTGCTACTTGCCAAAGAAGAAAAACCAAAGCAGTGGTGACATCGTCCGAGAGATTGCATTCCAAAGCCAAGGCTTCATTCATCCCTGGTCATGTATGGTCAAATTTTTCTATCTTCGACCACTAATTACAAAAACACAATTCAAAGATTTACGATTAGATTTCTGGTCAAGAGACTTGAACTGGATCGTACCGATGCTCTCACCGGAGAGAATATTTCCCATTGATCGGTCTTGGAACAGATGAACCTATCATGATTGGATTGGCTAGGACAAACTGCAACTTGGTGGCATTATATACTAAATAATCTGTCAATGCATCGCAAACAATAAAAAAATTATTTGCAAAGGACATGATTGCTCAAAATAATTGCGGCTAAATGTACCATGCGAGGCAAAGTCACTAGTTTGCATCAATAATAATGCAACAGCTATAAAATAATTACTAAAACAAACACGCTCATGACAAGTTGTGCATATACCTATACGGCCTACCTGTAGCTTGTGTGTTAAAAATGCACAGAAAAAAAGCACCTCAGTAGAGGGGAGAGGGGAGAGGAGGCGGGGGAGCTCACGAGGGTGGTGGTGCTTCGGCGACGGTGGTGTGGACGGGGCAGCGTCCGGGCGACGGGGTCGCGTCGAGGCGGCGGGGCAGCGTCGAGGTGGGCAGCAAGGCCGGGCGGGTCGAGGCGGCGTGGGCGGCGGGCAGCGTCGAGGCGGCGTCTGGGCGGCGGGCAGCGTCGAGGAGGCGTTGGGCGGCGCCTGGGCGGCGGGTCGCCGAGGCGGCGGGCAGCGCCGAGGTGGCAGGGACGATGGCTGAGGAGGCGGGGCGACGGACGGTGTCGGAACAGTGTAACGGCGGCGAGGCTTTCTGGCCTGGGGAGGAGAGGCGAGGGAGGGAGAGGGCGAGGGCGAGGGAAGGCGGGAGAGGGCGAGGAGAGGGAAGGCGAGGAGAGGGCGAGGGAGGGAGAGGGCGAGGGCGAGGAGAGGCGGAGAGGCGGGCGGCAGCTGTGAGCCAGCGCGGGCGGGCGGGTTAGGTTTGGGCGGACGGTCTGAGCTCGAGGGGAGGAAGGGGAGAGGGAGGCGGCGGGCGCGTGCTGCGGCGCGAAGGGTCAGGGCAGCCAGTGGTGGATCGAGGGAGAGGGAAGGGCGAGGGGAGATGGAAGGGGGATCGGGGCGAAGGGGGGAGGGAAGGGGGATCGGACACAGTACTAATGGCGCACCACCCTCGGTGCGCCATAAGTACATCCATACTAATGGCGCACCTCACCGTGGTGCGCCATTAGTATTTTTTTTTTTATTTCAACTCGAGCCAACAGTTATGTACCACCGTAACTGATCCACATCAAGTCCCCTCTACTAGCTCGATCGGTCGTGAGCAGTTCTCACACCAGGAGGTCCTGGTTTCGACTCCAGTGCTCCACAAATTTTTTTAGCATTTAAAAGCTGTTTGATACTTATTTGTGTTTAAATATGTTCAAACTTGTTTAAATAATAACAGTAATATTTTTTATAAGACAGTAGCATTTAAAAGCTGTTTGATACTTAATTTTTTATAAGGCAGGCGCTGGGTGCGGGGTGTGGCGGTTGAGTAGGGAATCGAGGTGCGGGGTCGTGGCGGCGGCCGGTGGACTGGGGGGTGCTCGGCGGCGAGGGGGACCGGATCTGGCGAGGTGGGATAGCGATCGAGATGGAGGGGGATCGAGATCGAGTGTCCATGAAATTTAAAAATATTCATGATAGTTCAAAAAGTACCCATGAAATACAATCGAGAAATGAAGGCTACGATTTAAATACAATCGATCTTAGCTAGCTATCTGTTCACAATCTTCTTGCCCTTCTTTTTCGCATATGGAGTTCTTTTGTGGATCGGACGTCCTTTAGGTAGGGTGGTCCTGCTTCTTCTTGTGGTGTATGCTGCTACTTCATCATCGTCGTCATGTTCGATCCTCGGGTCGCCGTACTTGTCGAAGTCTTGCTCATTGGCTACTCCATCCATTCCGATGATCTTCCTTTTGCCTCTCCTCACGACAACACTGTTGGGCTTTGGCGGGTCGGTAATGAAGAAGCATTGGTCCACTTGGGAAGCCAGTACCCATGGCTCATTTTTTCGCGGCGACGTTTGCGCGGTCTTGATTTAACCGGGTATAACCATGGTGGTGAAATACCGGTCTACTTTTATAGCGTTCTTGGCCCATCGGACGCGGAACATCGGGACCTTCTCTCGGCGTAGCTCAGCTCCCAGATCTCCTCGATCCTTCCGTAGTATCTTTCCTTGTCGTTACGGTGTAGGATTCCATCGTTACCCGGAGTTACGATAACCATCGCTCTTCATGTCCTTGGCCTCGGTGTAGAATGTGTAGCCGTTGATATAAATGCGCCTCATAGGTCATCGAGGTTGTGCTCGGGCCTGTGACAAAGGCGAATATGAGTTGTTCTTCCGGAAGAATCCTCATGTAAAGGGTATGACGAAGCTTCTGCTTGAACCAACGCGTGAAACATGAGTTGTGCTCTTTGAGTGTATCTCCGTCCGTCCTCTGTTGGCCTCGGTCATTGTGCGTCTTTTTAATAAAGGTTTTGTGCTCTACCACCCAAGGATCAACCACGTCTATGTGTTGTAGCGCGACTAGGTTTGCTCTTTCAAAGTCGTGAGTCGACCCTCGAAGTCGACATGCATTTCGTGGCGACCCTCACGGTGACCCCATCCAGCGAGCCTGCCGAGGTGCTGTTGACGGGCAGACCAGCGGGGTTCTCGATGCCTAGATAATTCGTGCGATGGGAGATGCACTCTTGGTCGAAAGCCCCGGCTATGCTTCCTTCTGGGCGTGACATGTTGCGAACGTATCCTTTGATGTCACCATTCATCCTTCCGAGCGGCATCATCTTTGTGCAGGAGCGTCGGCCCGAGTTGGATGATATCCTCCACTATATGGACCAGCAGATGCACCATAACGTCGGCGAATGCGGGCGGAAGTACATCTCAAGCTCGCATAGTATCACCACGATCTCTTCATGTAGCCTTCGAGTTGCCTCACGCCAATCGACTTCCGAGAGATGACGTCGAAGAAGTTGCATAGGCCAAATAGCGTTTCCACGGACGTGCACGTCCATGATCCCACGGATTACAAGCTGGAAGTATCTGCGTCATCGGCCGCGTGACGGTCGTGAGACTTCATCCCGCTGAACTTCGCCCGCTGGGTCTAGGTATCTGCTTCTCTTCCCAGCGTAACCGTAAGGAAGTTTTACTCCTAGGAGGCAGGTGAAACGGCTCGATCTCCTCGACTTAGAGTGAAGCACGCGGGAGGGTAGTTATTTCCGGTCTTCTTGGCCTTTTGCCTTTGCGACGACTTTACGTGTCTGCTTCGCCTCATCATCATCATCATCATCATCATCATCATATATATCGTTAAGCTACTGCCTGATGCCCATTGATTTCAAGTCTGCCCTTGATTACGGCCCATATTTGTTCCACTATGTCATGTTGAGCAGGGTACAAAGCAGACTCTCGCACACGTTCTTCGTGATATGCATGACATCAAGGCTGTGAGGCACACGGTGGATCTTCGATCTGGCAAGTCCCGGAAAACAGACCTCGTTTTCCATACCTTCAGCGGCTCTGGCGCCTTTCGCTTCTTTCCGGCTCTGGCGCCTTTTGCTTCTTTCGGCGGTGGGCAGTCTTTCCAATTTTTCAACAGCTTGTCTATTTCCTCGCCGCTCCTCGTACACGCGGGCGTTTTGGGTTCGGTTTCACCATCGAACAGATCCTTGCGTTTCCTCCACGGGTCATCGTCGAAGCCACCTTGATGTCCCATGAACACGGTTTTCGAAGACCGGGATCTCTATCTAGCTGGCGATACGTTGTGTCATCCATGCACCTTACGCATCCGGAAAATCCGTGGACTACCTGCCTTTGAGATATCCGTGAATCGAGATAGTCGTGCACCGTCGTGAGCGGTCACGGCTCTCATAGGGAAATATTCTTTCTCTGCGGCGTCCCACGTATTGGCTGGCGTTTTCCACAGCGTGTCAAGCTCCTCTTTCAGCAGCCCGGTCTGATTGATGTCGTTCCACGGTTGTTTCGGCCCTTCAATTAGCATACTCATGTGAATGTACTTCCTCTTCATGCACAACCAGGGGGAAGGTTGTACATCCACACAAACACAGGCCAGGTGCTATGTGTGCTTCTCTGGCTGCCAAAGCGGATTGACTCCATCGGTGCTCGCGCCCGAGACGATGCTCCTTGGATCGTTCCCAAATTCCGAGTCTTCGAAGTTCAACGCTTGCCACTGGCTCGCATCCTTAGGGTGACTCAGCATCTTGTCTTTTTTATCTATCTCCGGATCATTTGCGTCATCTTCTCGCTTTTTCTCCTCCCTATCACGTGCCAACGCAGGAGCTTTGCTACCTTAGGGTCCGTGAAATAGCGCTGACGCAGGAGTGATCGGAAAGTACCACACCACTTTTCGAGGAGCTTTCTTCCTCTTCTTGTATCGAGTGACGCACACCGGACATATGGTAGACTCCGCGTGCTCGTCCCGATAAATGATGCAATTGTTCATGCACACATGGTATTTCACGTGCGGTAAATCGAGAGGACACACGATTTTCTTCGCCTCCTCCAAACTGGTGGGGCACTTGTTCCCCTTGGGAAGACGTTAGTGCGAATGACATGTTCTCGTCGAAGCATCGTCGGTCATTTTGTGTTTTACCTTCATCTCCAGAGCCATGAGCGTTACTTTCAGGCGGGTATCCTCGGGCCTGCATCCTTCATACAATGGAGTAACCGCGTCTAACTCAAGTTGATCCATCTTGGCTTTCTCTCGGGCGGCAGCTCTTGTGTTATCCGGCCGCTTGAAGCAGCTCTTGAATATGAGGGTCCTGCACCCAGCCCATCGATGGTCCAGCGTAAATGCGCTCCGCCCGGCATCATCATCTTCATGATCATGCCCGTCGCCTGCTCCGGCATCTTCCTCATCATCATGTCCTGCATCTTCTACATGATGACTGTATGCAACATCACGGTCGTGATCATCTCACAGGATTCTTCGTCTTCTCGCCCGCCCGAGCCGCGGTGGTTGTCTTGCTGCCCTTCCTCATTTCTTGCCCGGCCCGCATGGGCGACTTCGTAGTCATCTTCATCACCTTGCCACCGATAGCCATCCATGAAACCACGCAACAGCCAGGTGGTCCCGCACCTGCCGGAATCCGGGTCATAATAAGGCTCTTGAGCTTGCATCTTGAGGCGGACATCTTATCTCCGTCTCGTTCTTTTGAAGCATCTCGGCCTTCGCGGACCTCAAAACCTATTCATGATGCCTTCGGTCATCGTATGCGGACCATGGTTACGCTGCGGTAGAGCAAAAGCGATATTTTAGAACCAAACAAAAATTTGGCATGACTTTCCTAAAAATAGGACCAAAAAGAATGCTTAATGCCAAAATTCTCCGAAACGGAAATGAATCAACATTCCAGCAAAATATTGGCAACTATCGCATTTCAAATACGGTACACCTCCAAACACAAACACATATGCAACACCACAAACATATGCAACACCACGAACATACATAGATCTAGCTAGGCCGTAAAAAGTGCATGTGCACATTGTTGTAGGGAGAACAACCTAAATATAGCTTCCCCCCTTACTTACCTATTAAAACAAGGTAATTTAACCACTTAATTTGAATGAATGTATGGTGGAAATGAGGTGAAAAAGAGGAGGCACCCGAGACAAGGAGGAGGTGGAGAGAATGAAGTGGGGAGAAAGTGAGTGTGTGGGTAGGAGAGGTTGTCCCAAATATCTTGTTGCTGCCCACTTACTAATGGCGCACCTCTTGCATGGTGCGCCATTAGTAGTTACAACTACTAATGGCGCACTTAGCAGGATGCGCCATTAGTATGTTTGAATAAGCGCACTAGTTCAAAAAAAATTCTATACTAATGGCGCACCTTTGCACAGTGCGCCATTAGTAGTTACAACTACTTATGGCGCACTTGGGCAGGATGCGCCATTAGTATGTTTGGACAGGCGCACTAGTTAAAAAAAATTATACTAATGGCGCACCCTTTGCATGGTGCGCCATTAGTAGTTTAAATTCTAATGGCGCATCAGAAGGTGGTGCGCCATTAGTATATACTAATGGCGCACCATCTTTCTGGTGCGCCATTAGTGTCAATCCCATCTATAGCCCTTTTTCTAGTAGTGTGAGGCCGCAAAGTGATATGAGGTGTTACTGGCTAGATCGATGTGACTTGGAATCGGGGTCCTGACATCTGTGCAAGAGAGATCAAAAATTCCATAAGCGGGCGGTGAACTATGTTGAACCGATGGTGCCCCGATACTTAAGGTGGTCTGAGCAGTCTATTACGTGGAGCAGAGAAGACCACCCGCCCCGGGTCGATAATCCGGGTCAGCTGGCATTGGTGGTTGCTCCACAAGTAGGAGGACATAAACTTACAAAGGTGCTCATGGATGGAGGCAGCAGTATCAACATCCTTTATTATGAGACCTTTTGTCGTATAAATTTGACTGACAAGGATCTTAGGCCGTCCTCTACTGTCTTTCATGGGGTGGTGCCTGGTAAGTCGGCATACCCTGTGGGTAGGATAACACTGGAAGTGGCTTTTGGAGATGACAATGATTCCGGACCTGAGAAATTAACCTTCGAGGTGGTGAAAATTAAGAGGCCATACCATGCTTTGTTTGGGCGGCCGGCTTACGCCAAGTTTATGGCGCGGTCGTGTTATGTTTATTTGAAGCTTAAGATGCCGGGTCACAAGGGCACCATCATGGTGCATGGCAATAGAAAAATCACTCTGGATTGCGAAGAGGGTGATGCTGCTTATGCTGAGTCGGCTTGCGCCACTGAAGAGTTGAAGTTTTATAAAGACAATGTTGACCCGACGGATATGTCACCTTTGAAGAAGCCAACGACAAAGAATGATCCCTCGATGAAGTTTAAGTTGGCAGATGATACTAAGCTGGTTGACTTTGTCCCTGGCGATTCTTCAAAGCAATTCAGCATCAGTGCGAATATCGATCCGAAATAGGAAAGCGCGCTCATCAAGTTCATCCATGAGAACCGGGACATCTTTGCATGGAAACCTTCTAATATGCCAGGTGTACCGAGGGAACTCGCTGAGCACAATCTTAATGTGGATTCTAAGTTTAAACCGGTCAAGCAGTTTCTTCGCCGATTCAATGAGGAAAGGTGCAAGGCAATCGGTGAAGAAGTGGCCCGGCTCTTGGCAGCAGGGTTCATTGTTGAAGTTTTTTTATCCTGAATGGCTGGCTAACCCGGTGCTAGTACTTAAGAAAAATGGCACTTGGTGTATGTGTGTGGATTATGTATACCTTACAAGGCATGTCCAGCTGATGCCTTTGCTCTCCCTCGTATTGATCAGATTATTGATACTACGGCGGGTTGTGAGCGCTTGAGTTTTTTGGATGCCTACTCTAGTTATCATCAGATCAAAATGGCAGTTAAGGACCAGGAGAAGACATCCATCATCACTCCCTTTGGAGCCTTCTGCTATGTGTCTATGCCTTTTGGGCTCAAGAGTGCCCAGGCGACTTACCAGCGGTGTGTCCAGACTTGCCTTCATGGCCAGATTGGGCGTAATGTTCATGCTTATGTGGATGATATTGTTGTAAAATCCAGAAAGAACGAGACATTGATTGAGGATCTGAAGGAAACCTTTGACAACCTCCGGGTCTATAAGATGATGCTTAACCCGGCCAAGTGTATATTTGGTGTGCCAGCAGGCAAGTTATTGGGTTTGTTGGTATCTGAGAGAGGCATTGAAGCTAACCTGGAGAAGGTTAAGGCTATGACCTCTTTGGCGAAGCCGGCGTGTATCAATGATGTCCAGTGTCTAGCGGGTCGTATCGTGACTTTGAGCCGGTTTATAAGTCGTCTGGGAGAGAAGGCCATCCCTCTGTATCAGATGATGAAGAAGATAGATGATTTTGTCTAGAGTGATGCTGCTGATGAGGCGTTCGAGGCATTTAAGAAGCAACTGGTTGAGCCACCAGTTCTTGCAGCTCCCATTAAGAAGGAGCCTTTGATGTTATATGTGGCTGCAAACAACCGGGCTGTCAGTGTAGCAATTGTGGTTGAAAGGAAGGAGTCAGGTAAGGAGCACCAAGTTCAAAAGCCGGTTTATTATGTCATTGAGTCTAAGCAGAGATACCCACATTGGCAGAAGCTGGTTTATGGTGTGTTCATGGCTAGTCGTAAATTGAAACAATATTTCCTTGGTCATCCCATCACTATGGTTAGCTCTGCCCCTTTGGGAGATTTTTTTCAAAAGAGGGAAGCCATAGGTCGGGTAGCTAAGTGGGCCGTTGAGCTTGGACCCCATGGTCTAAAGTACGGGCCTCGGAGGGCTATAAAATCTCAAGCACTTGTGGATTTCATCAATGATTGGACGGAGTTGCAGATGCCTGAGGATAAGCCGGATCATACGTACATATTGGACTATTCATTTTGATGGATCCAGGCAGTTGGAAGGCTCGGGGGATGGAGTTATATTGACTTCCCCACGAGGTGATAAATTTTGTTATGTTTTAAGGTTGATGTTCCCTTGTACTAACAATGCAGCTGAATATTAAGCCTTACTCCATAATATTTGGATCTCTAAAGAGATGAATTTAAGCCAGGTAAGGTGCTTTGGCGACTCAGACCTGGTGGCTCAGCAAGTATCAGGGACCTGGGAATCCAAGGATCCACTCATGGAGGCTTATCGTCGAGAAGTAGATACTATTGCTGGTCACTTCAAAGGATATCAGGTGGAGCATGTTGACTAAAGGAAAAATGAAGCAGCTGATGCATTAAGCCGGCTAGGATCTCAGTGTAAGCCGGTCCCCCCCTAATGTTTTCCTTGATATTTTACATAACCCATCAATGAAGTTGCCTACGGAGGAAGACATAGAAGTTCCTGACCCGGAGGCACAATTGGTGGCGGTTCTTCGTGCTATCCCTCATTGGACTGTTCCATATTTGGCTTACATGACCTAGGGTGAATTAGCTAAGGATGAAACTTTGGCCAGGCAGGTAACCCGAGGGTCTAAGTCAATGACTATTGTCAATGGTGAACTTCACAGATGCAGTGTTACAGGGGTGTTTCAACGATGCATTTCTCCTTAGGAGGGCTGTGAAATTCTAAGGGAGATTCATGAAGGAGTGTGGCCATCATGCCGGCTCTAAGTATCTTGTTGCTAAAGCTTTTCATCACGGGTTTTATTGGTTGATGGCTCATGGTGATGCAGAAGATCTGGTCAGTAAATGTGATGGTTGTCAGAAATTCTCAAGACGTGCTCATGTGTCGGCTCAAGAATTGAGGATGATTCCAATTACTTTGCCGTTTGCATTCTGGGGGCTGGATATGGTAGGGCCTTTCAAAAGGTCCAAGGATAAAAAGACCCACCTCTTGGTGGTGGTTGACAAGTTTACAAAGTGGATTGAGGCTGAGCCGGTCAGCAAATGTGATGCATCCACGACGGTCCAATTCATTAAAAAGGTGATCTTCCATTTTGGGTACCCTCATAGTATCATCACTAACAATGGTACTAATCTGTCTAAAGGGGCAATGAAAGAATTCTATGAACAAGAGCATATCCGGCTTGATGTGGCCTCAGTAGCTCACCCCCAGTCTAATGGCCAAGCTGAACGAGCAAATCAGGAAATCTTGAGAGGTATTAAGCCCTGGCTTATGGTTCCTTTGTAGAGGACACCGGGTTGTTGGGTGGAAGAGTTGTCATCAGTACTTTGGAGTATCAATACCACCCCCAACAGATCTACGGGTTACACGCCTTTCTTCATATATGGTTTATGGAGCTGAGGCAGTTCTCCCCAGTGACATACGTCACGATTCGCCTCGTGTGGCGGCTTATGTTGAAGCTGACAATGAGAAGGCACGTCAGGATGCTATTGATATGTTAGATGATGAGCGTGACCTTGCGGCGGCTTGTTCAGTGATTTACCAGCAAGATCAGCAACGTTACCACAACCGTCTGGTTAAAACCAGAACCTTTCAAGAAGGCGACTTAGTGCTCCGGCTCATCCAGCATCAAACTGACATGCACAAGCTATCCCCACCTTGGGAAGGGCCCTTTGTGGTCATCAAGAATCTGAACAACGGATCATACTACCTTATCAATGTTCGAGACCATAAGGACTCAGGCACGTCGGAGGAGGAGACACGTCGGCGTGGAATATTTCTCATCTTCGGCCTTATTACACGTAAGCCACCGGCTCTTGTGATACATTATCGATGAATATATTGTCATGGATATAATAAAGCCGGCATCCCTGATAATGCAGGGCCTCTATCGTTTCACTTCCAAGATTATGAGTCTTTATTGTCACTTCATATGATCACTTGGGGGCTTCCTGCTCATTGGACATAACTAAAGATTACCCTCTTGATCCGGCTTATACATCATGATTGAAAGATACTTGGGGGATTCCTCTTGGAGCATAGCTCTGATTCCGGTTTATAGACCTGAAATAAAACTTGGGGGCTCACTAGCATAACTATGACCCTTTAGTCTCGGACGCCCAGGTGTATTCACCAAAAAATCAAAATCCGGGTTAGCCTGCCTTTGTAAGTTGGCCACTCCGCCCAGGTAATTCTGGAATGACCCACTGTACTCTTGAGAATTATTCTTATAAAGACACTAAACTTGTCAAAGTTAAAATGGTGATTGGTCATGTGAGGCCCGACTTACAAGGTTTTGAATTAAGGTTTAACTCAGCGGCTGTGCGGCCCATGAAAGCACTTGGGTTTTAGGCTTGGCGGCCTATGAAAGCCTGATTTTCTGGTTTTTTGGAGTTTTGTTTCTTGTCACATATCAATACATGGTTGCAAAACCGATTACGGCCATGTTGCCTTTTGGTTCATGTATATCCTTATCCGGAGTTTTATTAACCCGGCCTGGCTTTGGACTATAAGTCGCCAGGATACAATGATCATATGCTTAGAGATTTCCGCTCATGTTTTGGGATACTACCCCTTGCTGCATGCGGTGTTATAAACCGGCAGTGTAAATATATTGAACAGGGCATTATGCTTCTGTCTATGGGCTATTGCCTTTACACATGACTTATGATAAGTCGGCAGGATGAGCAAATATCACACGTATGATATTTATTTCATTGTATATGGTTTTTTATAAACCGACCCTGATTAGGGGTGATCAGTCCTCAGTGGTTTTTTATATATGGGGTATCATGACCCGCCCTGGGGTAAACCGCCAGGGCACTTGTTGTCTGTTCATATACAGGGAAAAATGACAAACCAGATATGTATAATTCATCATACCACAAAGTATAAGGGAAGAATTTCCCAATGATGGATCAGTAGTGTTATGCAAAGCCAAACGTGCATGATGGCACGACAGATCAGTACCTATCGAGCCTGTTACACGGCTCCGGGATCCCAAATGGGTAAAAATATTTATCAGTTCCTGGTGGTGTAAATCAAGAACCGCCCAGCGGATCAGTTCTCCTGGACTTGGCGGTTTGAAGCTTCCGAGTCATCCTCCGCCGGTTCTTCTTCTTCCTCCATGGTCTGGAAGTCAGGCGATGACCAATTGATACCAGTCAAGGCTTGAAATTCAGCATCGTCATCGATAGGTTCGTACGGATCAATGTCCGGGGCAAAAGTATGCGGCGATTATGCGTTGAGCTCCGATATACAGTTGCACTACAAAGGTATAAACCGCCTTGAGATTTATCAGTGTTTCTTTCCCAAGGTTGCTACTTCTGGGCCCGCATGGGAGATTATGACAGAGTTAACAGGCGGTTTATAACAACAAGAAATAAAGTCCTTGAGATATACAATGATCTTACCGAAAATAGCAAAGGTCATCTGATTGATGTGATGCTGTAAGCTGGTAAAATTGGTAGTGACCTTTTGCAATGAGGCTTCAGCTTTCTCAGCCCTTTTGATTAAAGTGGCTCTTTATTCATCCCAGACGGCTTTTTCAGTGTTAAAGTCAGTTTTGAGCTTCTCATTTTCATCCAGGCTAAATTTGAACTTGGAGTCAGCCTTCCGGGTCTCAGTTTCTTGTGCTTCAAGCCGGGATTTCAAGTAAGTCAGCTGAGATTGAAATTGACTGGATGCTCCCTGAAAGAAGTCAAAGCAAATACGAAGAGTTATGAAACAACATATATTTATAAGTCCCAAGCCCTTTGCACACAATAGCACTTGGCACTTGGGGGCTAATGGGTGTAGAAAGATTCTTTATAGAGTTTTATATATTTATAAGTCCCAAGTCCTTTGCAAGCAATAGCACTTGGGGGCTAATGGATGCAAAGTTCATTTTATGAAGCAGTGACAGGAGACCCCGGTTCATTATTTATCCAAGTTTACCCGATCGGCAAGGATGATTAACAGAGATTTCTTATCAATTGATAAGTCCCGGCTTAACTTAATAGTGTAAGACAGCCCTTGGGGGCTACACATATCAACTTGATTTATATGAAGTGAAGAACCAGCTTAACTTAATAGTTTAAGTCGGCCCTTGGGGGCTACAGGATTTTACTCATTGTACAAAAGGATATCTAACAAGTCTACAGTATATTCTATCCTATCATATTCAGTAACCTTGGGGGCTAAAGTAATGTATCTCATACGAGAGCAAGAGTTAATACCTGATGTTTCTGACGCATGTGCTTGACCATGTCAATTTCCAGATCACGGTTGTTGTGTACTTGGTTCAAATAGCCAGAGAAGCTTTCACTGATACTCAGATGTGAGTAATTGGCCATGTCAAATTTGACCTTGCACCTCTCAACCAGCTCTTCATTGGCAGAATGTTTAGCCAGAGCTACAGGGTTTCCCGGTTCTTGAAAACCAGTGCCAGTGATCGCAACTTCCTCAGTATCCGGCTTGAGAGTTTTAGTTGGGCTTGGCGGTTTAGCAATCTCCGGCTCAACAACCATAGGATCAGCAAAGGTGCCACGATTTTCTGGTGGCGGGTCATCGGCAGGATTATCCGGTTGTTGCACGGAGGTCTCTGAAATCGGTACTTGTTTTTCTGGCTCACGAGCTTCGGGATCTTCTGGGGGTTTGGTGGTTCTGGCCTTTTTCCTAGCCTTTGCTTTCCCACTAAAAGAAGATTCAGAAAGTCAGTATGAATTTAGAAATGTTAAACACAGGTTTAAGGTGGTACCCAGGGGCAGTCTTGAAAGGAGGAAGCTGAGTCTGAGAAGAGTCGCCGGACGAAGAGTGAGAGGTCCCCTGATAATTCAAATCAGAACTATAAAGTACTGGATGACTAATATCTTGTCGGTGTACTAAAGTAGGGGTACCTTAGTACCCCGAACCTATGCACGGGCAGTCGCAGCGTCCCCGTGGCAAGCCTTGCCGGGCGTCTGCCAAGACCCTCTGCGACCCTTCGGAAAGCAAGACCCCGGCAAGAGGAGAACTCAAGATGAAGAGACAAGGCCCCGACAAGAGGAGCTTGCCGGGAAGGCTTGGTGTGCGCCGAGCCCCCAAGCGCGACAAGGTTCCTGCCGCGGCAAGGCGCTTGCCGGGGCGGGCAACCTCTTCATCTCCGCTCCAGCTCACCTGCCAACGTGTCACCACGGAGCTCTCCCAAGCACGCGTGTCGACGGGCTGTGCAGCCAGCGGGGAGTAGCGATAAGCGGAGCTGACTAGATAACATCGTGGAAAACGGAGGAGCACTTGACGGTCCTGTTACCTTTCAAGGCGGCGAGGCGGGCATTGATGACTCTTGTCCCTTGCCGTCAGAGTTAGGTATAGATTACTGTACACTGTACAAAGCGGTGTACCAACCTATGTTTTTACCATCTTACCCTTGCCTACTTGCCACATGTGGTGACCCCTTGTGCCTATAAAAGGAGGCCCAAGTGCAACGTAGAAAGGGTTCGGGCCAGCTCTGGCTTAGTTCATTGTAGCTCCCATTGCTCCCTAGCAAGAACACAAGATAATCCACAAAGCAGCAGTAGGAGTATTATCTCTCCGGAGAGCTCCGAAGCTGGGTAAATCTGCTCGTGTGCATTGCCTCGATCCGCTCTTTGTGCAATCTCCGCCCCCCTCCGAACCACAAGGGACCCAGGTCCCATAGGTGCTCGTGGGACACGACCAGTTCTCCCCGACATCTCTGGCGCGCCAGGTAGGGGGCGTCGAGGCTGTGTGAACCCGATCCGGCGGTCGCACGAGCAATTTCATCAACATCTTCGTCAACATGGCGCCGAAGAAGAAGTCTTCGGCAGCAGCAGAGCCGTCCGCGTCGAACCCACCACCACCGGAGCTGTCAGATGGTGGGGGAAACGCTGGCGGAGGAACCGGCGTCGACGAGAGAGCCCACAACGCCGCCAGGTCCAAAGACAAGGCGGCGCAGGCGTCGGCGTCCGAATCCTCACCGCCTCCTTCTCAGGAGGCGCGGGACCAACAGCGTCGTGATGCTCGCGGCACCATACGCTCGTTGGATCAAGGCCAAGCTGGAAGATCCCGAGGCCTTCGAGACCCGCATGCACATCAGCATGCTTTGATGCGGCGAATCTGATCGCTTAGGCGGGATGCTGCTCCTCCTAACTTGGTTAGGAGTCCGAGCACATCCCGTTCTTCGCTCCGTACGCCGTTGCCGCCAACCACACCAGCGGAAGCCTTAGCAAGAGCTCAGTTACTCCTAGATTACCCTCCAACGGCCAATAAGGTCGACGAATGGAGGGCCACAATTCAGAGTCTCATCGGCTTCGCCAACAGCGACGTCCCGCGGCAACCGAGCGCTTCGCAGCCGCGGCAAGGCGACAAGGCTCGAGCTGATGGCGACGAGACTTACTGGGGAGCAGCCACCGTGCACTCCCCTTCCTGAAGGCCAAGATCGCCGACTCGCCGGATCCACCTCGACAGCGACTCCACAGCATCGTCGGATCCGCGAACTCGTCGCGACCAGCGCCAAGTTCTTCGAGAACGGCAAGAAGAAGACGCTCGAACCCGTATCGAGCGCCGAAGAGAAGCGCGTCGTCAGTCCGACCAGCGCGCCGGGCCCACTGTTGATATGCATGCGCCAGGGGAACCGGGCGACTTGCCGTACGCGGTAGGTTGCCCTGCGTTCACCCGTGAGCTGCGGCAAGTCCGGTGGCCCGACAAGAAAAACTTCAAACCAGATGTGCCTGAGAAGTATGATGGCAGGACACACCCATCGGAGTTCCTGAGCATCTACACCATCGCGGTGCAGGCTGCGGGGGGACGAGACGACAAGATCCTCGCCAACTACTTTCCCCTGGTGCTCAAGCCAAACGTCAGATCTTGGCTCATGCACTTGCCGGACAGCTCTATTTCTTCTTGGGCAGATTTGTGCCACCAGTTTGGTGGCGCCTTCACAGGTGGCCACAAGCCTCATGGCCAGGAGAGTGATCTCCACCTGCTTGCCAGAAGGAGGGGGAGTCCCTGCGCAAGTTCATCCAGAGATTCAGTCGAGTGCATTACAACATCCCGGACGTCCACCCTGCTGCAGTGATCAGCGCATTCCATCAGAATGTGCGAAACCGCAGGATGAGGGAGGAGATGGCGATGTGCAAAGTGAAAGACGTCAGCGAGCTCTACGCCCTGGCCGACAAGTGTGCACGCGCTGAAGAAGGAAGAAGACTCCCAGGAGAGAATGTGGGGGCAGAATCTGACAGTGAGGAGATCGCCCCGGCAAGGAAGAGCCGGCGGCGAAACAACAGAAGGAAGAAAAACCAAGAAGTACTAGTTGTCGAGCAGTCCGGCAAGGATGGTGCCGCCAACAAAACCAAGGCTAGTGGCTCCGGCAAGGAGGTTGCCGTTGAAGCCGACCGCCAAGCTGTGGCGGCCGCCGACAAGCCTGACAGCTCCAACAAATAGTACTGTAAAATCCACCGCACCAAGGGCCACGATCTCCAGAGCTGCAAGAAAGTCGAGCAGCTTGTTGAGCTACAGAGAGCTGAATCTGACGGCGAGACAAGGAGAAAGCCCAAGAAGGTGCAGGTGCAGCAGGTAAGAAGAGACCCGGTCAGGGGGGACGCCGCGGCAAGGCCAAGCAGCGGCAAGGAGACAGACCTCCCCGCGGCCGCGACAAGGAAGAAGATGAAGATGAAGATGACGAAGACATGGAAGACGATGAAGCAGACGAGCAAGAGTTTCAAAAGGCGACAGAGGTCCTTTGCGTTGACGGTGGTGCTTCTCTGCATACCTCGCACCGCCAACTCAAGCAATGGATGCGTGAGGTGAATGCAGCAGAACCCTCCATAGAGTCGCGCAAACCTCTGAAGTGGTCCAACACGCCCATCATCTTTGACATTGAGGACCACACAGATCGCATCACTGCGGTCGGGTGCTTGCCGATGTTGGTCTCACCAACCATCCGCAACCTCAAAGTCACAAAGATGTTGGTTGACGGCGGGGCCGGCCTGAATTTGATCTCCTCTGCAGTGCTCCAAAAGCTTCAAATCCCTGACAGCGAGCTCGAAGAAACTGGTACTTTCCAAGGAATCAACCCAGGAAGGAGCAAGCCCAAAGGGAAGATCATGTTGCCGGTAACATTCGACAACGAGCTCAACTTCAGAACTGAGAGGGTTACGTTTGACGTCGCCGATTTCCCATTGCCCTACAATGGCATACTTGGCCGTCCCGCACTCGCCAAGTTCATGGCCGCCTCTCATTATGCTTACAACTTACTCAAGATGCCCGGCCCGATAAGCGTCATTTCTGTCCATGGCGACAAGAAGGATGCACTTATCTGCGCCGACAAGATTTACCGGGATGCAACATTCACCACAGATAGCAAACCACTTGCCGCTGAAGCTCCCGGGGGGAAGAAGAAAACCACCAAGTCCGGCAAGAGCTCTGTTGCCCACTCCGGCAAGAGCACCTCTTCAGAGTGCTGCGCTACCGTCGAGGACGCACCATCGAGCTCCACCGGCAAGTGCAACAAGACGATGGCGGCTCCGCCGAAGACCAAGAAGGTGCCCGCCAAGGAGGACGGCACTGGTGGTACCTTCACCATCGATTGCACGCTTGATTATAAATAGGAAGGCTAGCTCGTTGCTTTCCTGGCGGGCGAATGTCGATGTGTTTGCATGGCAACCATCCGACATCCCGGTGTTCCTGTGAAAGTAATTGAGCACCACCTAGCTGTCTGTCCTCACGCGGCCCGTCAAGCAAAAAGTTAGGAAGCAGGCGTTGGGCGCCAAGAGCTCATAGCAGAAGAAATCAAGAAGTTAGAAGCAGCGGGGCTTGTCGAGGAGTCCTCCATCCCGGCGTGGTTGGCCAATCCGGTAGTTATGCATAAGGCTAATGGGAAATGGAGACTCTGTATTGACTTCACTGACGTTAATAAAGCTTGTCCCAAAGACCCATTTCCCTTGCCGCGTATCGACCAGATTGTTGACTCCACGGCTGGATGTGATCTGCTTTCATTTCTTGATGCATATTCAAGATATCATCAGATCTTCATGGCAGAAGAGGATGAAGAGAAAACCGCATTCATTACACCATGTGGCACGTACTGCTTCATACGAATGCCTTTCGGTTTGAAGAATGCTGTTTCAACCTTTGCAAGGGTAGTTGTAACACCCCGGAAGTAACTTTCCACATTTGTAACTCCAACTCTTACCATTTTCGGCATTGTGATATGATATTCCCTCCGTGGTTGGGTTTTTTCTTCATTTTGCATTTTGTCCGTGTCATGCATTTTTTATCATGTCATCATGTGCATCGCATTTGCATACGTGTTCGTCTCATGATTCCGAGTATTTTTCCCGTTGTCCGTTTTGCAATCCGGCACTCCTATCTCCCCCGGCGGTCCCTTTTATGTTTTTCCGTGTGCGGGTATTAAACCTTCTCGAAATGGACCGAGGTTTGTCTAGTGGCCTTGGTATACCACCCGTAGACCACCGGTCAAGTTTCGGGTCATTTGGAGCTCGTTTGGTACCCCAACGGTTAACCGCACTCTCGCAAAGGCCTCTTTTAAGTTGCAGCCCAACACCCCTTCAAAACAGCCCAATAACCCATCTAAGTCACTTCCATGCTCTCCGTCGTTCGATCACGATCGTGTGGGCGAAAACTACACCTCATTTGGACTCTCCTAGCTCCCTCTATGCCTATTTAAACACCTCCCCCGAAAATCCCGGATCAATTCCACCCCGAAACCCCAGCCTTTCTTCCTCCGCGCGCCGGACACGTCCGCCCGGCGCCGGACGCGTCCAGCCGCCACCTCGCAGCCAATCCCGTTGTGCCACGTCGCCCGCCGCCTCTCTCCTCCAACCCGGTCGCGCCCGTCGCCCGCGCCGTCTCCCGCCGCCGCCAGCCCGCGCAGCCAGCGAGCCAGCAGGCCAGATCTCGCTTGCCGCTTTGGCCCGCGCGGCCGGCAGCGCCGCCGCGCCGCCCGCCCTCCGCCCGCCTCGCCGCAAACCCGCCGCCTCTCGCCGGCGCTCACTTAACCTCCGCCCTTACCGCCTCCCTCGGGTCGCGCGCCGCCCGCCTCCGCCCGGCCAGCGCCGCCCGGCGAGCCGCCTCCTCGCCTCATCTCCGGCCGCCGTCACTTGCGCTCGCCGCCCGCCTTGAGCCAGCCCTCACCGGCTGGCGCCGCCTCACCGGCCCGGCCCGTCTCGCCGGCGCCCGAACCCGCGGCGACCGCCTCCCTCCTCGCCGGGCTCAGGAGCCCGCGCCGCCGAGATCCCGCGCCCGATCCGGCCTCGGGAGGCGTGCCTCGGTTGACCTTTTTTTTCCCTCTCCAAATTTCATCTAAGTCTTGAGATCTTTGATATTTTGTGCAATTTTCAACGTGCTATATCTTTGCATCATAACTCCATTTTTCGCGTATAATATGTCAAAATGTTCGCCCCGAAGAGTAGATCATTTCATTCCATTGCATCATTTTCATTTGAGCTCATCTTGATTTCCGAAATGCTGTTGGAAGAGTGCTATGTGCTGTTAGTTTCTGATTTTTATCAGAACTTGCACTTTTGTTATTTCAGCCCTGTTTTAGCTGATTTTGATGCCATGTTTACTTGATGATACCGAGAGATCTATGCATATTTTGAGATACTTCAGTAAGGGTGTTTTGTAAAGCATGTCTTTCTCTATCCATCCATGCCCTTGTTTGCAATTATGGAGTTCCATATCTTGAGTCAATCGAGCTCTACTTTTGCTATCAAATGTTCCCTGGCAGATTGTTTACATGTTATTCAATTTTGCCAAGCTTGTTGTGGTTGATCCATTTACGCTATGGTATTGTTCTTGCCATGTATGTCTTCTATGTCATGTCTTCTTGATGTATGTATTTTTAGTTTATCATTTAAGGCTCTGTAGTGAGTGCATTGAGCTTGTAAACATGCCTACTCGTTATCAGTTTTTGACATGTCATGTTGCTGAATCTGTTAACGAGACTTTCAATATTGACATGGGTGTTACTATATTTTCTAGTCCTTTTTGGCTTATTGTCAGTAAGGGACTTTTGATATATGCTTTGAGTAGATTCATGCCATGCCATGTTTTGCTATTTTAAGGTCCTGTAGCATGTAGTTTTGCTGCTCTGAACATTGCAACCTGACGCTGTTTTGACATGTCCAGCCTGATATTTTGTGCACTTTTGCCATGCTTGTTTGAACATCTTATGATGTGAACTAGCCGTAGCTCACTGCTCATCTTTTGTTGAGCATCATGTGTAGATCACTTCCATGTGCTTTGTTGATACGTTTGGGTGCAGTAGCTTAATTAATTGTTGCTTGCTATGTGGCATCATGCTGTTAATGGCAGATTTGCGCCATTCTTGTTTTGCTTGTCATTTGCAAACCGTGCATCCGATTCCGGTGATCTTTATATCGATTTCAACCGAAATCATCTCATCTTTCCAGTGGAATGCTTGGTTTGCCAAGTTGATGCCTGGTTCATCATTTACCTTCCGGAGTGCACATACGCATTGCATATCACATCCCGCATATCATGTCATGTTTTGCATCATGTTGATTGTGCATTGCACCGTGATTTATTGTGGTTCCTTTGTTTGTGTTGTTGCTTTGGGTAGAGCCGGAGGCGAGTACGTGAACGAGGAATCTGTTGAGAACGTTTTCGAGGATCAAGCTTTCGACAACTCTGAGAACATTGCAGGCAAGATGATCATACCCTCGAAATCACTTCTATCTTTGCTATGCTAGTTGCTCGCTCTTTTGCTATGCCTATGCTGCGATGCCTACCACTTACTATATCATGCCACCCATATTGCCATGTCAGCCCCTAACCATCCTTTTCCTAGCAAATCGTTGATTGGCTATGTTACCGCTTTGCTCAGCCCCTCTTATAGCGTTGTTAGTTGCAGGTGAAGCTGAAGTTTGTTCCTTGTTGGAACATGGAGTTGTTGTTCCTTGTTGGAACATGTTTACTTGTTGGGGATATCACAATATATATATCTGCTATGTTTTAACACATCTATATACTTGGTAAAGGGTGGAAGGCTCGGCCTTATGCCTGGTGTTTTGTTCCACTCTTGCCACCCTAGTTTCCGTCATACCGGTGTTATGTTCCTTGATTTCGCGTTCCTTACGGTTGGGTGATTTATGGGACCCCCTTGACAGTTCGCTTTGAATAAGACTCGTCAAGCAAGACCCAACATTGGTTTTATCATTTGCCACCTAAGCCTTTTCCCCGGGTTTTCATGAGCCCGAGGGTCATCTTATTTTAAACCCCGGGCCAGTGCTCCTTGACGTTGGTCCAAACTAGAGCACCGTGCGGGACCATTCCTTGGCAACTTGGATTACGTCGGTTCCTGTACGCTTAGCTTATCCGGTGTGCCCTGAGAACGAGATATGTGCAGCTCCTATCGGGATTTGTCGGCACAGTCGGGTGGTCTTGCTGGTCTTGTTTTATTGCTGTCGAAATGTCTTGTAGTCCGGGATTCGAGATTGATCGGGTCTTCCGGTAGAAGGAATAATCCTTCGTTGACCGTGAGAGCTTATAATGGGCTAAGTTGGGACACCCTGCAGGGTAATATCTTTCGAAAGCCGTGCCCGCGGTTATGAGGCAGATGGGAATTTGTTAATGTCCGGTTGTAGAAAACCCGAAGTTGACCTCAAATAAAATACACATCAACGCGTGTGTAACCGTGATGGTCTCTTCTCGTGGAGTCCGGGAAGTGAACACGGTGTTGGAGTTATGTCGGCGTAAGTAGTTCAGGATCACTTCTTGATCACTACTAGTTTCACGACCGTGCTTTGCTTCTCTCCTCGCCTCTTTTGCGATGTAGCCACCATATATGCTAGTCGCTTGCTGCAGCTCCACTTTACTACTCTGTCCTTCCTATAAGCTTAAATAGTCTTGATCTCATGGTGTGAGATTGCTTTGAGTCCCGTGACTCACGAGATACTTCCAAAAGCGATTGCGAGGTTCCGAAGCGATGCGGTGCAGGTGACTCAACCGAGCTCAAGTGGGAGTTCGACGAGGAACGTGGTCGTTACTATGTGTCTTTTCCTGATGATCAGTAGTGGTGCCCAGTTGGGACGATTCGGTTATCTGTGTAGCATTTGGGGTATCTTCTTTTATTTTGGTTCCGTAGTCGGACCTTGAGTGTACTCTGAATGATGGATGTTTAATTATGTACTTTGTGTGAAGTGGCATTTGTAAGCCAACTATGTATCTCTTTCCTTATTTATTACATGGGTTGTGTGAAGATTACCTCACTTGCGACATTGCTTTCATGCGGTTATGCCTCTAAGTCGTGCCTCGACACGTGGGAGATATAGCCGCATCGGGCGTTACAAGTTGGTAATCGAGCCTTCCCCGACTTAGGAGCCCCCTGCTTGATTGTTTGCTGGCGTTGTTGAGTCTAGAATGGAAAATGTTTTGAGTCTTAGAATTATATATATCGGAGAGTAGGATTTTTTTACTCCCCAGTCCCTTCGTCGCTCTGGTGAGGTATCCTGACGTAGAGTTTTGACTCTTCTCTTCTCAAATTTCACTAAAAAAATTTTAGGATCACGTGGGTAACTTGGAATCGTTCCGATGGTTTTGTGACGAGAACATTGTTCTTGGTGCCTCGACATTTAGGGGTTGTGGCGGTGTCCGGGGAGTTGAGCTCCGAGGTGTTGTCGTCACAATTTTATCGTTGCGATTACGGAATACCTGAGTTTTGCCGACATCGAAATCTCTTTTGTGCAGTTGTTGGTGAGATAACCCCGATAGCCCGATCGAGGCGAAAAGGGAGTATTGCCATGACTTGCATAACGGATGTTTTTGAAGGTCGAGGTACACGATTTCCGAGGATTTCTTGGTTATGTGTTGACGGATGGATACAGTGGATCTAGGTATTGTTAGTTTGGGTGATATATTTTGTGTCCCTGTATCCCCAACACCAGATTGCATAGCCGAGAAAGTTTCGGGAGTTTATAGGTGGGAATTCTAGTAGCTTACGGGATATTCTTCTGACGGATGTATGATTTGAGATTGGGGTTCAAAGTTTAGTGGTCCGCCCATTCACGGTCGATTCTGATGGTCGCGAGGCGTCTTAAAGAATCCTTGGCTATGCTGATTCGGGACGTCTTGTTAGTCATTCGTGACGTCCGCTATACGTCGTGCCCGTGTGGGCCCCACCACGAACACTTTGGGCGAAATCTCTATCATGTGTTTGTTCCGGCTCATTCTAGAAGCCAATCATTTGTTTTCAGTTGTGATATTCGAATTGTTTCTAAGACATATGTTGTTTCCATATCTTTATCTAAGTGGCTTCTCACCTTATTGGACGTGTGATGATTATCTTTGGAATTCATTCGTTCATTTTTGTTCGAATGTTTATTGTGAAGACTATATGTTGCAATTTCTATCCGTTGATTCTACTTATCAATTTGTCTATCAAAGGACTAACGGATGTCACCCTCTTCAGGATGGCTCCGCCAACACGTCTGAATCCGGATCGCAATGATGGGGATCAGTCGAACCCTCCACCTCCACCTCCACCTCCGCCTCCAGAGGCCTGGCAAGCTATCATGGCAGCCACCAATGCCAATGCTCAGATGATTTTGCAGCTCTTGCAAGAACGTACTCAGGGGCAAGGCACTCAAGGCAATCAAGGTTAAGGCAACAATCAGCCACATTTTGCTACTCTCAGTCAGTTCCTCGCTAATCAGCCGAAGTCTTTCAGTTTCTGTGTCGAGGCCACAGATGCTGACGATTGGTTAGTGGATATCTGCAAGCACTTTGACTGTAGCAATGTCAGACCTGAGGACTTTGTGAAGTTTGCATCGTTTCAACTCAAGGACCAAGCTGCTGAGTGGTACCAGCAATACAAAGATTCCAGAGGAGGTCGTGTCATTACCTGGGATGAGTTCCGCCGTGATTTCCGAGCTCATCACATTTCGAAAAGTGTTGTTGAGAGCAAGCGTGAGGAGTTCCGCAATCTCAAGCAGGGCAACATGTCTGTCTATCAATACAATATCCAGTTCCAGCTTCGCTTCGTTTTGCTAAGCAAGGCGTGCACTGATGAAAAGAGTATGATCTATCAATTCAGAGGTGGTGCGAGAGAAGATCTGCAATTAGCTCTTGTGCTTTGTTTGAGCCAGATAAGTATGATGATTTCTACAACATGGCACTTTGAAGCAAGAAGCTGCCCAGCTCAAATGTGAGGCTTCTAAGAAGAGAATCGGGGATGCGATTCAGTCTTCTTCTTCCTCTCAAGTGGCAGCTAAGCAGCAGAAGTTTTACCTTCCTCCTCCTCATTCGTCGGCCTTATCGTGAGAAGAATTCAGGTGGCCGTGGATCTTCCCACCCACCCAACCCAAGCTATCGAACAAGTCTAATTCTCAAGCTCCAAGGTCAAGTGCTCCTTACCACCGTCCGCTCTACGAGGTGACTTGCAACAAATGTCGCAGAGAAAGGTCACTATGCGAACAAGTGCTTCAACCAGAGGCGCCTTCCGCCTCCTCCTCCTGTGAAATCTTCCAGCAATGCAGTGGTCAAGCATAATCTCAAGTTTGCAAAGGTGAACATGATGAATGCAGCTCAAGCAGAGGAGTCTTCTGATGTGATAATGGGTAATCTCTCAGTTAATGATATTCCTGCTAAAGTCTTATTTGATACCGGTGCATCGCATTGTTTCATGTCTAGATCATTTGTTGCAAAGCATGATTTCATTTCGAAATGTTGGAAAAACCCTTGGGAGTTGTTTCTCCAGCCTCTTCTATGAGGGCTACCACAAGGATTCCGGATGTTTCTATCAAGATGGGCGATTATAGATTTCTTTCCAAACCATTTGTTCTCGGTGATTCGGATATTGATCTTATTCTCGGAATGGACTGGCTTTATCAGCACAAAGCTCAAATTGATTGTGCTGCCAGGGAAATTCAATTGACTCACTCTTCTAATGATGTGATCGTCTATGCCGCTCGTGATGAAACCATTCGGTTGTTTTCTCTCAATGAGAAGGGTGAACTGAATGCCATCTCTCAGATTCCAGTCGTTTGTGAGTACCAAGATGTCTTTCCAGAAGAGCTTCCGGGTATGCCTCCTCATCGGCCAGTTGAGTTCGTTATCGATCTTGAGCCTGACACTGAACCCGTTTGCAAGCGTCCATACAAGCTTGGACCTAATGAGCTGAGGGAATTGAAGAAGCAGCTCGATGAACAAGAGCGTCTGGGTTTGATCAGACCGAGTTCATCTCCTTGGGGTTGTGGTGTTCTTTTGTCCAGAAGAAGGATGGCACGGACCGACTTTGCGTCGATTACCGTCCATTGAATAAGAAGACAATCAAGAACAAGTATCCACTTCCCAACATCAATGAGCTTTTCGAGCAACTCAAAGGTGCTACTGATGTTCTCCAAGCTTGACCTTCATTATGGGGTATCATCAGATTCGCATTCGTGAACAAGATATTCCCAAGACAACATTCGAGAACAAGCTTTGGTTCTTATGAATATCTTGTCATGTCTTTCGGCCTTGTCAATGCTCCTCCAACATTCTCTCGGATGATGAATTTCATCTTCAATCCTTACACCAATGAATTCGTCTTGGTCTATCTTGATGATATTTTGGTCTTCTCCAAGAATAAGAAGGATCATGCCAAACATTTGCGATTGGTGCTAGACAAGCTCGAGAGTATCAATTCTATGCTAAGTTCTCCAAATGTGAATTTTGGCTTGATGAAGTGCTTTATCTTAGTCATATCATCTCCGCCAAGGGCATCATTGTTGATCCTTAGAAGGTGTCCGCAATTGTGAATTGGGAACCTCCTCGGAATGTCAAGCGACTCCATGATTTTCTTGGTCTTGCAAGTTATTGCCGAAGATTCGTTGAGAACTTCTCCAAGATTGCAAAGCCTCTTTCCAACCTCCTTCAGAAGCATGTGAAGTATGTCTGGTCTCCCGAGTGTGACGTTGCTTTCAATACCCTCAAAGAGAAACTCGTCACATGACTCTGTCTTGACTCCTCTGATGAATCCAAGCCATTTGAAGTTTTCTGTTATGCTTCTCTACAAGGTCTCGGTGCAATGTAAATGCAATAGAAGAGAGTTGTGTCATATAGCTCTCGCAAGTAGAAGCCAAACGAGAAGAACTACCCCACTCACGATCTTGAGTTGTCGGCAGTTGTCCATGCATTGATTACTTGGAGACATCTCTTGCTGGGAAGGAAAGTGGACATTTTCACCGATCACAAGAGTCTCGAGTACATCTTCACTCCACCCAACCTCAACCTCAGGCAGACTCGATGGATCGAAATGATTCAAGAGTACAACCCAAGTATTGAATATACTCCGGGCAAAGCCAATGTCATTGCAGATGCTTTGAGCGGGAAGGCTTCGCAATGATCTAATCCTCAAGCCCTTTCAGCCGGATCTCTGTGAATCTTTCCGCAAGCTGAATCTTCAAGTTGTTCCTCAAGGCTTTCTTGCCAACCTCATAGTCTCTCCTACTTTGGAAGATCAGATCCGTGAGGCTCAATTTCTGGATGCCATGGTGAAAAAGGTGAAACGTGGTATCGATAAGGGCATTTCCAAGTACAAGTGCTTCCACGTTGATGACAAAGACACTCTGTTCTTTGAGGACCGGATTGTGGTTCCTAAGGGTGATCTGCAAAAAGTCATTATGAACGAGGCTCACAATTCGCTTCTATCCATTCATCCTGGAAGTATGAAGATGTACCATGACATCAAGCAGTCATATTGGTGGACTCGAATGAAGCGAGAAATTGCTCAATTCGTGAATGAGTGTGATGTCTGCAGAAGAGTGAAAGCAGAACACCAAAGACCAGCTGGTCTCCTCCAACCTCTTGCTATTCCTGAATGGAAGTTTGACCATATTGAAATGGACTTCGTGACTGGCTTTCCAAAGTCCAAGCGTGGAAATGATGCTATCTTCGTTGTCATTGACAAGCTTACTAAAGTGGCTCATTTTCTTCCTATAAAAGAATCCATCACAGCAGCTCAGTTGGCAGAGCTATACACCTCCAGGATTGTCTACTTGCACGACATTCCTCAAGTGATCTCTTAAGACCGTGTCAGCATCTTTAAATCCAAGTTTTTGGATTCTTTTGAGGAAGGCCATGGGCACCAACATTCGGTTCAGCACAGCTTTCCATCCTCAAACAAGTGGCCAAGTCGAGCGAGTTAATCAAATCCTTGAAGATATGCTCAGGGCTTGTGTCATTTCTTTCGGTATGAAGTGGGAAGATTGTCTTCCATATGCCGAGTTCTCCTACAACAACAGCTTCCAAGCGAGTTCGGGCAAGGCCCCATTCGAAATTCTCTATGGCGAAAGTGCCGTACTCCTCTCAATTGGTGCGAGACAGGTGAACGCCAACTTCTTGGCAATGACTTGATCACAGAAGCAGAAGAAATGTGCCAAGTCATTCGTGAGAATCTCAAAGCCGCGCAATCGCGTCAGAAGAGCTATTATGATGATAAGCACCGTGATGTCGATTTTGAAATCGGAGACCATGTCTACCTCCGCGTCTCTCCAATGAAAGGCACTCGTCAACCCGGTATCAAAGGGAAGCTTGCCCCTAGATACGTGGGTCCTTTCAAGATCATTGGGAAAAGAGGCGATCTCGCCATCAACTTGAGCTTCCATCCAACTTTGCAAATGTGCACGATGTGTTCCACGTGTCACAGCTTCGCAAGTGCTTCAAGACTCTGAACGCACTATCAACTTCGAAGAGATTGACCTTCAAGAAGATCTCTCTTATCATGAGCACCCCGTTGCTATTCTTGAAGAAACCGAGCGCAAGACTCGCAACAAGTCAATCAAATTCCTAAAAGTGAAGTGGTCACACCATTCCGACCGAGAAGCTACCTGGGAGCGCGAGGATCACCTTCTTTCCGAATATCCGGAGTTCTTTCAGTCCTAGATCTCGGGACGAGATCCTCTTGTAGTGGTGGAGTGTTGTAACACCCCGGAAGTAACTTTCCACATTTGTAACTCCAACTCTTGACATTTTCGGCATTGTGATATGATATTCCCTCCGTGGTTGGGTTTTTTCTTCATTTTGCATTTTGTCCGTGTCATGCATTTTTTATCATGTCATCATGTGCATCGCATTTGCATACGTGTTCGTCTCATGATTCCGAGCATTTTTCCCGTTGTCCGTTTTGCAATCCGGCACTCCTATCTCCCTCGGCGGTCCCTTTTACGTTTTTCCGTGTGCGGGTATTAAACCTTGTAGAAATGGACCGAGGTTTGTCTAGTGGCCTTGGTATACCACCCGTAGACCACCGGTCAAGTTTCGGGTCATTTGGAGCTCGTTTGGTACCCCAACGGTTAACCGCACTCTCGCAAAGGCCTCTTTTAAGTTGCAGCCCAACACCCCTTCAAAACAGCCCAATAACCCATCTAAGTCACTTCCATGCTCTCCATCGTTCGATCACGATCGTGTGGGCGAAAACTACACCTCATTTGGACTCCCCTAGCTCCCTCTATGCCTATTTAAACACCTCCCCCGAAAATCCCGGATCAATTCCACCCCGAAACCCTGGCCCTTCTTCCTCCGCGCGCCGGACACGTCCGCCCGGCGCCGGACGCGTCCAGCCGCCACCTCGCCCCGGCCAATCCCGTTGTGCCACGTCGCCCGCCGCCTCTCTCCTCCAACCGGTCGCGCCACGTCGCCGCGCCGTCTACGCCGCCGGCCCGCCGCAGCCCGCAGCGAGCCAGCGAACCCAGATCCCCGCCGCTGGCCGCGCCCGGCCCGGCAGCGCCGCCAGCGCCCGCCCGGCCCAGCGCGTCGCCCTCCGCCGCCTCGCCGCCCAAACCCGCCGCCTCTCGCCCGGCGCTCGCCATGACCTCCGCCCTCGCCGCCTCCCTCGGGCGCGCGCCCGCCGCCGCCTCCGCCCGGCCAGCGCCGCCCGGCCGGGCCGCCTCCGCCGCCTCACCTCGGCGCCGTCCGCCCGGCTCCGCCGCCATTGTGAGCCCAGGCCCCCTCACCGTGGCGCCGCTCCTCATCGGCCCGGCCCGTCTCGCGGCACCCGAACCCCGCCGGCGACCGCCTCCCTCCTCGTCGGGCTCCGGGAGCCCGCGCGCCGCCGAGATCCCGCGCCCGATCCGGCCTCGGGAGGCGTGCCTCGGTTGACCTTTTTTTTCCCTCTCCAAATTTCATCTAAGTCTTGAGATCTTTGATATTTTGTGCAATTTTCAACGTGCTATATCTTCGCATCGTAGCTCCATTTTTCGCGTATAATATGTCAAATTGTTCGACTCGAAGAGTAGATCATTTCATTCCATTGCATCATTTTCATTTGAGCTCATCTTGATGCCCGAAATGCTGTTGGAAGAGTGCTATGTGCTGTTAGTTTCTGATTTTTGTCAGAACTTGCACTTTTGTTATTTTTGCCATGATTAATGTGTGCACTCTATGATTTTAAGTCCTTCATGTGTTTTGTAAAATGCCATGTCATCTTTCCATGGGTGTATGCCATGTATTTTTGTGATCTATGTGCTGACTAGCACAAGCATGCAAAGTAGGTGTCCTGATGTTGCTGATTTCAGCCCTGTTTTAGCTGATTTTGATGCCATGTTTACTTGATGATACCGAGAGATCTATGCATATTTTGAGATACTTCAGTAAGGGTGTTTTGTAAAGCATGTCTTGCTCTATCTATCCATGCCCTTGTTTGCAATTATGGAGTTCCATATCTTGAGTCAATCGAGTTCTACTTTTGCTATCAAATGTTTCCTGGCAGATTGTTTACATGTTATTCAATTTTGCCAAGCTTGTTGTGGTTGATCCATTTATGCTATGGTATTGTTCTTGCCATGTATGTCTTCTATGTCATGTCTTCTTGATGAATGTATGCTTAGTTTATCATTTAAGGCTCTGTAGTGAATGCATTGAGCTTGTAAACATGCTTACTCGTTATCAGTTTGACATGTCATGTTGCTGAATCTGTTAACGAGACTTTCAATATTGACATGGGTGTTACTATATTTTCTAGTCCTTTTTGGCTTATCGTCAGTAAGGGACTTTTGATCTATGCTTTGTGTAGATTCATGCCATGCCATGTTTTGTTATTTTGAGGTCCTGTAGCATGTAGTTTTGCTGCTCTGAACATTGCAACCTGACGCTGTTTTGACATGTCCAGCCTGATATTTTGTGCACTTTTGCCATGCTTGTTTGAACCTGTTATGATGTGAACTAGCCGTAGCTCAGTGCTCATCTTTTGTCGAGCATCATGTGTAGATCTCTGCCATGTGCTTTGTTGATACGTTTGGGTGCAGTAGCTTAATTAATTGTTGCTTGCTATGTGGCATCATGCTGTTAATGGCAGATTTGCGCCATTCTTGTTTTGCTTGTCATTTGCAAACCGTGCATCCGATTCCGGTGATCTTTATATCGATTTCAACCGAAATCATCTCATCTTTCTAGTGGCATGCTTGGTTTGCCAAGTTGATGCCTGGTTCATCATTTACCTTCCGGATCGCACATACGCATTGCATATCACATCCCGCATATCATGTCATGTTTTGCATCATGTTGATTGTGCATTGCACCGTGATTTATTGTGGTTCCTTTGTTTGTGTTGTTGCTTTGGGTAGAGCCGGAGGCGAGTACGTGAACGAGGAACCTGTTGAGAACGTTTTCGAGGATCAAGCTTTCGACAACTCTGAGAACATTGCAGGCAAGATGATCATACCCTCGAAATCACTTCTATCTTTGCTATGCTAGTTGCTCGCTCTTTTGCTATGCCTATGCTGCGATGCCTACCACTTACTATATCATGCCACCCATATTGCCATGTCAGCCCTAACCATCCTTTTCCTAGCAAACCGTTGATTGGCTATGTTACCGCTTTGCTCAGCCCCTCTTATAGCGTTGTTAGTTGCAGGTGAAGCTGAAGTTTGTTCCTTGTTGGAACATGGAGTTGTTGTTCCTTGTTGGAACATGTTTACTTGTTGGGGATATCACAATATATATATCTGCTATGTTTTAACACATCTACATACTTGGTAAAGGGTGGAAGGCTCGGGCTTATGCCTGGTGTTTTGTTCCACTCTTGCCACCCTAGTTTCCGTCATACCGGTGTTATGTTCCTTGATTTCGCGTTCCTTACACGGTTGGGTGATTTATGGGACCCCCTTGACAGTTCGCTTTGAATAAGACTCGTCCGGCAAGACCCAACATTGGTTTTATCATTTGCCACCTAAGCCTTTTCCCCCGGGTTTTCGCGAGCCCGAGGGTCATCTTATTTTAAACCCCCGGGCCAGTGCTCCTTCGAGCGTTGGTCCAAACTAGAGCACCGTAGGGACCATTCCTTGGCAACTTGGATTACGTCGGTTCTGACGCTTAGCTTATCCGGTGTGCCACGAGAACGAGATATGTGCAGCTCCTATCGGGATTTGTCGGCACGGTCGGGTGGTCTTGCTGGTCTTGTTTTATTGCTTTGTCGAAATGTCTTGTAGTCCGGGATTCCGAGATTGATCGGGTCTTCGGTAGAAGGAATAATCCTTCGTTGACCGTGAGAGCTTATAATGGGCTAAGTTGGGACACCCTGCAGGGTAATATCTTTCAAAGCCGTGCTCATGATTTATGAGGCAGATGGGAATTTGTTAATGTCTGGTTGTAGAAAACCCGAAGTTGACCTCAAATAAAATACACATCAACCGCGTGTGTAACCGTGATGGTCTCTTCTCGGCGGAGTCCGGGAAGTGAACACGGTGTTGGAGTTATGTCTGACGTAAGTAGTTCAGGATCACTTCTTGATCACTACTAGTTTCACGACCGTGCTTTGCTTCTCTCCTCGCCCTCTTTTGCGATGTAGCCACCATATATGCTAGTCGCTTGCTGCAGCTCCACTTTACTACTCTGTCCTTCCTATAAGCTTAAATAGTCTTGATCTCGCGGGTGTGAGATTGCTGAGTCCCCGTGACTCACAGATACTTCCAAAACAGTTGCAGGTTCCGACGATGCCAGTGCAGGTGACTCAACCGAGCTCAAGTGGGAGTTCGACGAGGAACGTGGTCTTTACTATGTGTCTTTTCCTGATGATCAGTAGTGGTGCCCAGTTGGGACGATTCGGGGATCTGTGTAGCATTTGGGGTATCTTCTTTTATTTTGGTTCCGTGGTCGGACCTTGAGTGTACTACGAATGATGGATGTTTATTTATGTCTTGTGTGAAGTGGCATTGTAAGCCAACTATGTATCTCTTTCCCTTATTTATTACATGGGTTGTGTGAAGATTACCTCACTTGCGACATTGCTTTCAATGCGGTTATGCCTCTAAGTCGTGCCTCGACACGTGGGAGATATAGCCGCATCGGGGGCGTTACAGTAGTCCATGATGCCTTTGAACCACAGATACACAGAAATGTAGAAGCATACATGGATGACATAGTGGTCAAAAGCAAGGACAAAGAAACTCTGATTCAGGATTTGGATGAGACGTTCGCAAATCTGCGCAAGATCAACCTCAAGCTCAACCCCGAGAAGTGCGTGTTTGGAGTCCCTTCCGGCAATCTTCTCGGGTTCTTTGTGTCTCAGCGGGGAACTGAAGCCAATCCCGACAAGATCAAGGCCATTGAGCAGATTGAAGCACCAAAGCGCGTCAAGGATGTCAGAAGGCTTGCCGGTTGCGTGGCTGCTCTCAGCAGAATCATCTCTAAGTCTGCTGAACGTGCCCTGCCGTTTTTCAAGATTTTGAAAAAGGCAGGTCCAATGAAATGGACTCCCGAAGCGGGGGCTGCGCTGCAGGATTTGAAGAGATACCTGTCCTCCGCTCCAATACTTGTCGCACCTAGGCCACAAGAGAAGTTGCTGCTTTATATAGCGGCAACCAATCAAGTGGTTAGTGCTGCGTTAGTAGCAGAGAGAGAGACAGATGATGAGCCGGCAACCGAGGCAGGCGCATCCAGCGACAAGCAGGGGGCTTCGCCGTCAAGCTCTGGTCCCGACAAGAACAGATCAGCGCAGGGTTGCGACGAGGTACAGAAAAAGATGGTGCAGCGCCTAGTCTACTTTGTCAGTTCCCTTATGCATGGGGCTAGATCAAGGTACTCTGGTGTGCAAAATCTGCTTTTCGGCCTCCTCATGGCCTCGAGAAAGCTGCGCCATTACTTTCAAGCACACGAGATAACAGTCGTCACTCGCTTTCCGCTGAAGAGGATATTGCAAAATCCAGAAGCAACAGGCAGGATTGTCGAGTGGGCACTGGAACTGTCAAGCTTTGATCTCAAGTTTGAAAGCACGTCAACTATCCAGAGCAGAGCATTGGAGGAATTCATAGCAGAGTGGACGCCAACGCAAGACGAAGAAATTCCAGAGACAAGCATCCCCGTCAAGGAGGCAAATAAAGAGTGGCTGATGTACTTTGATGGAGCTTTCTCGCTGCAAGGCGCCGGTGCCGGCGATGCTTATCGCACCTCGGAGAGCACCTCAAGTACATAGTCCGGATGCACTTTCCCAAGGAACAAGCAACAAATAATACTGCAGTATGAAGGCTTGCTTGCCGGTCTCAGGATTGCGGTGGACCTTGGGATCAAGAAGCTCATTGTCAGGGGGGGCTCGCAACTTGTCGTCCGCCAAGTAAATAAAGATTATCAGAGTCCGTTGATGGAAGCTTACGTCGATGAAGTGAGGAAGCTAGAAGAGCACTTTGAAGGCCTGCAAATGGAGCATGTTCCAAGAGCTCAGAATGATATAGCTGATAGCCTCTCCAAATGTGCCGCACTTAAGTTACCTGTGGAACCAGGGATTTTTGTGCTCAAGCTAACTCAGCCAACCGTAACTCCATCAACAGGACAGAGCAAGAAAAGAAAATTGGTTTCCGGCGACTACTTTCCGACAGAGCTCCCTGAAGCCGCCGCCAAGAAAGTCCCTAAAACCAGCGCAAATATCACTAAGGAGTAGTCTGCTCCGACAAACCATGCGGTTTGTATCGTTGAAGCAAACGCTCCCGACAAGTTTCGCTCCGGCAAGCTTGCCGGGGATCATCAAGCTCCGGCGGACCCACAGGTTCTTGCCGTAGAAGCTGATGTTCCCGCAGTGATAGAAGAGCCTTTAGTCCATGTTGTCGAGCCACAGGCTCCAGCATGGGCGCAGCAAATCGTCCATTTCCTTCAGACAGGAGAACTTCCCGAAGAGCAAGAAGAAGCGGAAAAAGTAACCCGGCAGTCAAGTATGTACCAGTTTGTTGACAACATCCTGTACAGAAGAAGACTCAACGGTGTGAAATTGAAGTGCATTTGCCGGGAAGATGGACGGAAGCTGTTGGCGGAGATACATGGAGGCATACGTGGACACCACATTGGCGCAAGAGCACTTGCCGGCAAAGCTTTCCGGCAAGGTTTCTTCTAGCCAGAAGCCCTCCAGGATGCAACTGCACAAGTAACCAAGTGTGAAGCGTGCCAGTTCCATTCAAAACAGATACAGCAGCCAGCTCAAGCTCTCCAGACGATCCCTTTATCCTGGCCCTTCTCGGTCTGGGGGCTCGACATCCTCGGCCCTTTCCCCCGAGCTGTCGGGGGCTTTGAGTACTTGTATGTTGCAATCGACAAGTTCACAAAGTGGCCAGAAGTGGAACCAGTGAGGAAGGTGACAGCACAGTCAGCAGTCAAGTTATTCAGGTCAATTGTTTGCCGTTTTGGGATTCCTAACAGAATCATCACCGACAACGGCACATAGTTCACGAGCGGCACCTTCATGCAGTACGCCCAAGATCTTGGCGCCAAGATCTGCTTTGCTTCTGTTGCTCATTCGAGAAGCAACGGTCAAGAAGAGAGAGCAAACACTGAAGTGCTGCGAGGACTCAAGACCAGAACTTTCGACAGGCTGCGCAAGTGCGGAAGGAACTGGATCGAGGAGCTGCCGGCGGTTCTTTGGTCGATCAGGACGACGGCAAATCGAGCCACTTGCCAGACACCTTTTGCTCTAGTCTACGGAGCAGAGGAAGTTCTCCCCACGGAACTCGTGTACGGGTCACCTCGAGTGCTCGCTTACGATGAGCTTGAGCAAGAGCAGCTGCGACAAGATGACGCGCTGCTCCTCGAGGAAGATCGTCTTCAGGCTACTGTACGAGCTGCTCGTTACCAGCAAGCTTTGCGTCGCTACCATAGCCGCAAAGTAAATGCCAGAAGCTTCGAGGAAGGCGACCTTGTTCTTCGGCGCGTTCAATCCGCCAAGAATTCAAACAAGTTTTACCCGTGAGCAATTCCTGGAATGTAGAGCATCTTCGCAAGTGTTACCCGTGAGGCGCGGTTGCCGGGACCCGTTCCGGCAACCACCCTTTTGTACAAGTCTTGCCGCTGTTGCATGTAATCCTTTGTACAAAGCCGGGCGCAGACCCCGTGCATCAGTAAAGCCTATGTGTTGCGCACAACTTGTCAATACATGCCCTCATAATCATATATGCATGTGTTTACTAACATTTTGTGCAGCATCCGCACCCGGTAAGCGATGACGAGCCACTAGGCTCCATAACTTTATTTTCTCTTCTTCCTTCTCAAACAAGAAGAAGGTTCATCCACCCACAAGTTAACCGGGGGGGGGGGGGGAAGGAGAAGATAATGGTGTGGGCCGCCAAGCGTCGCTCGAGGAACTGTCGCCTTGCCGGAAAGCGAACAACAGAAAAGCTAAGTTGCCAAAGTTTGAGCATTCGATTTTTTAAAGTTATTTTCCTTGAACGACCGCGCTTTGTATGGAAAACCTGTGTGCGAAGGAACCAAATCGTGGATCGGTCGCCCTTACTTTGTTTCGAGTCCGCTCAACAATTTAAGTGAGTTGCGGCTAGTCTGCGACAAGGTTGCTTGTCGGTAGCGACCCTTGCCAAAGCTGCTGAAGTTCACTTTTCGGCGCCATGACAAGGGTGCCTGCACCGGCAAGTTTCCCTGCAAAGCGTAGGGCAGTAACATACAAAGCCAAGAGTTGAGTAAAGGAAGTAACATAGCAAATATTGCCCAGAATAAAGTTATATTACAAAAATAACTTATTGCAGCACTGGCTAAATTGTTCTCAGAACTGAAATAACAGCGAAGAGGAGAAGAAGGGCGGCACCAAGCCCGGCAAGCCAGAGTTGCGAGGGCTGCGGCAAGCCAGAGTTGCCGGGGGCTGCGGTATCAGATAAGCCTTTCGTCCCTTTTCAAGCACCCCTTTTTCATTAAAAACATCCTACTCGGATACAGTCCGTCGAGAATGAAAAACATGAAAGAGAGGATTACAAGTTTTAAATGTGGATAAAGCCCGAAGGCTTACCAATTAAAAAGATAAGATGCCCGTAATCCTTTTCCTGTCCCTCTCTTCAGGAGGTAGGTCACGGAGGCGAGAAGGGCCAAAGGAGCGCCTAGGCAAGCTACAGGTGCCAGAAGGCACCAAGGGAACATCCCGGGGGCTCTCCGAGGGCTTGACGGAGACGGCGGCGCTAGAAGCGGGGCTCGAAGACGGGGCGGCAGGACGTCAGCACGCTGTCGATGGCACTACGCCCTCGTACTACGACTTGACGGCCTTGTCGCCATCCCTCTTCCCCTTCTGCAGCCTCCCTATGCCAGTCACCCAAGGAGACGACCCCGGGGAGTTCAAGGAGCCGGCGACGCGGATGATGGGGTCGCCGGTGACGCACGAAGCAGCGCCCGACAACTAATCGGGCCCGCTACCCTCGTCGTCGCTGTCGCTCTCCTCCTCGTCACTCTCGCTCGAGGAAGAATCTTCGCTGTCGGAGGAGCTATCCACGCAGCACTTCGCCCGAGTGCCGAGATCCCCGAAGACCTTGACGGAGAGGAGATCACCCTCCATTAACTTAAAATGGAGGGTAAACCCCGCCATCAGGCTGTGGATGCGGGTGAACGTCTTCCACCCACGATCAAGATACATCACATTAGGGGCTGGGAATACAACGCGGACTCGCGTGCCGCTGATCCCACAACCCCTCATGTGCAGTCTCAGTGTCTCGGGCGGATTCGACTCCATCGCGCTCGCGAACGGAGCTGGAAGCCGGAGGCGACGACGAGGCGCCCGGCGCAGCTGACGAAGAACTTCGCAAGGGTCGTCCCCTCGTATGGACCGCCCGCGGGGAGGAACCGCCCGGCGGAGGCGGAGACGGCGCGCCGCCCCGTCCGCTTCTTCCCCGAGCGCCTCGACCTCGTCCACGACCTCGTCCACGACCTCGCCCCCTCCCTCTTCCCCTTGTGGCTGGCTCTGCCACCCCGGGCGTGGGGTTGGGAGGGGTGCGCTGTCTAGCGGCGACCCTCGCCGACACCGATGAAGAACCAAGGTTCCCTTTCTCCATGACGAATGAGGGAAAGGGGAGCAGAAGCTGAGGAAAGGAGGAGATGGGAGAGTGCGGGCTTCTGCGCTCCCCTTCCGCTCTTCTTAAAAGAAGCAAGGTGGGGGCTCGGCCGCCCAGCTCAGCGAATCAAGGCATAGGAAGAGCAGGGGAATCGGGGCCGACCTGCTGCCTCCGCTCGCAACGGCCCAGTTTCGCACTTCCACCGTCCGCGACCCCAAGAGCATGGGAACAACGTGGCGGGGATGCAGAACCGAGGCGACGGATGAGGCGACCTTGCACGCCGCCCACTTCCCCCACGACACCGCAATTGACGCGTGCCGTTACGGGAGAACGCGGCGGATACGGAGTGGATTTGGTTTGGACCCAGGCCGCGCGTGCCCGTGCCCTGTTTTGGGCCAGGCCCAACAGCGCTCGGCACCGTGTATGGCCCAGACCCGGGGGCTCCTGTCGGTGTACTAAAGTAGGGGTACCTTAGTACCCCGAACCTATGCATGGGCAGTCGCAGCGTCCCCGTGGCAAGCCTTGCCGGGCGTCTGCCAAGACCCTCCGCGACCCTTCGGAAAGCAAGACCCCGGCAAGAGGAGAACTCAAGATGAAGAGACAAGGCCCCGGCAAGAGGAGCTTGCCGGGAAGGGGATCTTGCCGGGAAGGATTGGTGGGCGCCGAGCCCCCAAGCGCGACAAGGTTCCTGCCGCGGCAAGGCGCTTGCCGGGGCGGGCAACCTCTTCATCTCCGCTCCAGCTCACCTGCCAACGTGTCACCACGGAGCTCTCCCAAGCACGCGTGTCGACGGGCTGTGCAGCCAGCGGGGAGTAGCGATAAGCGGCGCTGACAAGCTACCATCGTGGAAAACGGAGGCGCACTTGACGGTCCCTGTTACCTTTGTTGAGGCGGCGAGGCGGGCATTGATGACTCTTGTCCCTTGCCGTCAAAGTTAGGTATAGATTACTGTACACTGTACAAAGCGGTGTACCAACCTATGCTTTTACCATCTTACCCTTGCCTACTTGCCACATGTGGTGACCCCTTGTGCCTATAAAAGGAGGCCCAAGTGCAACGTAGAAAGGGTTCGGGCCAGCTCCGGCTTAGTTCATTGTAGCTCCCATTGCTCCCTAGCAAGAACACAAGATAATCCACAAAGCAGCAGTAGGAGTATTATCTCTCCGGAGAGCTCCGAAGCTGGGTAAATCTGCTCGTGTGCATCACCTCGATCCGCTCTTTGTGCAATCTCCGCCCCCCTCCGAACCACAAGGGACCCAGGTCCCATAGGAGCTCGTGGGACACGACCAGTTCTCCCCGACATATCTGGGTTAAAACAAATAAGAGCCGGATTTTTTAATACCTCATTCCGGCGTTTGCGTGGAGCTGGCGTGTTAGGCAAACCGGAAAAAGTTCTCTGCCTTCACTTTTCCGTGTTCTGCGCCAGTTGTCATGCTGTTGTTGCTTCAAAATTAAGTTGGGATCCATGTGAGCTAAAGGGTTAGAAAACCTTACGTTCTGGATCACGCGTCGAACTTTCTATCATGGCAAGGGCTCTGAGTCGGAGAAAATAATGGTTACCTTGTCATCAACCGCCTGGCTGCACTCCGCGTCGTCCTGATGGTAATCAGTGTCAATAAGGTGGATGAAAAAGGAGCCAATAGAATCAAGGTCTACCTCCGACTCTTCAGACTCATCCACGTTGAACGTGTCAGAAGTGGTGGATGTCTTTTTACTTCTCTTCATTGCTTTGGTCTTGGCTCTGGCCTTCTTGGCGGCTTTTTCATCGTATCTCTTATCCCAAAAAGCGGATCCAGCCTGAGAAAGTTTACAACAAAGTCAGGATTTCCACATTCTATGAGCGGTGAGGTAAGGAAGTATGTAAACCGGACAAGTATACCTCTGGTGCCGGGTTAAGTACGTAGAAAGGATTTAGACCAACTTTGCTGGAGCTTTCCAATGTCTCATTGAGAAGAGTCTTGGTCATGTCATTGATAGCCTTATCAGTCAAATGCTTTGAAATGTAACACAGTGGGTCCTTGGTATCACCAGTATATGTGCACATTCAACCGGGCCGATGACTTAAGGGTATTATTCTCCAAGCTACCCAGCATAGAACCAGGTCAATTCCGGTTAAACCGTTGCCCAGCAATGCCCTCGCCTTTGAAAAAGTAGGTGCAAGATTTGCCCGTTCAGAAGTGGTAAGATGGCCGGGAAGATGATGCTTTGGGTTGACCAATTGAACATGATAGACTGTTAAGGGATTTTCATCAGCAGGACAAGTGTCTTTGCAACAAAACCAGGTTTGATTCCAGTCTTTGGGATGGCTTGGAAGAGAATCATAAGGGAAAATGGCGTCTCTGCAACGCTGAATTGAGATCCCTCCGAGTTCTTGGCTGGTACCGTCAGTAAATTTGTTCTGGCGGTTCAAATAGAAGTATTCTCTGAAGAGGTCAACACTAGGTTCTTCTTGAAGATATACTTCACAAAAGACTTGGAAATTGCAAATGTTGGAAATAGAGTTGGTTCCGATATCTTGAGGGTGAAGTTGCATAAAATGCAGAACGTAATGGAAGAACTTTGACCCGGGCGGCGAAAAACCCCGGTTCATATGATCAGTAAAGACAATAACTTCGCCAACCTGTGGCTGAGGTTTGACCTCACCCGGATTAGGAGAACGCCAATGAATGACGTCTTTGGTTGGTAAGAAACCAATCTTTACATAGTCTTCAAGCATTGACTCAGTAACAATGGATGGAACCCAGTCGCACGAGGTGATTGTCTTGTTCATGATTGGGTGCATGGCTTACAATAAAGTAATTCAGGATGCCATTAAACCGGCAGATGTGTGGCGAGTTACAAATTGTCGTTTCAACTGCTTTACAAAGATAAAACTATAGAGATTCAATTCAGAACAAGCCAGCTTGGTTAAACCGGAGATGGCCGGGTTATGGATTTAAGTGGATGATGGAGGCTTAAGCGGGGCCTAATGTAATATGGAGGGTCACGGTTTATGTCATAAGCCACCATGGCAGTTTTGGGGATTTAATTCTATCAATTGAAATTTTTTGCTAAGGGGCAGACAAACAGATTTTGCAAACTAGTGCTATAAATTTGGATATGTGACAGTTCAGAAAAAGCAGTGAAAATAAACCTCGGCAGTGAAAAAACCTGGGTATGTTGATGTAGTTTTTTACAAAGAGATGCTACTTTAATGGCAAAAATGGTGACTAAATTACTTCCGCACAAGATCTATGGCCTATCCAGCTGATTGAAAGATGTAGGAGCTGAAGAGGATAAGGAGGAACAACAACAACACCGATGAACATCGCAAACCCTAAAAGTAGGTCTGAGATGAAAGAGGGAGGTGCGCTTACAGGTGATGAGGATCCGCGGCGGCGCATTGGAGCTCTCTGGTCTTGTCAGGTTGAGGCGGCGGCCTGAGTAGTGCAGCGGCTGGAGGTTGCGATAGCAGAGTACCAGCGCTCGTGCGGCTGAGAGGAAGAGGAAGACGAAGATGGAAGAAGGGGGGAAATGAGAGAGACCCCCGTCCCTATTCATAGGGGGGTGAATACAAGGCATGCATGGGAATCAAGGAGGCCAAAATCATCCCATGGCTATAGAGAGGCCTCGATTTTCGGAATGTTCATTAAGATAAGGATCAGTTAAGATGCTCTGGGCCTAGTGCAGAGTTAAGGCGAAATGATGTCATGGTGGTTTAAGAGGATTCCAAGAGCTGACGTCACGTCGGGTTACAACAAGTGGTGCAGGTTTTACAAATCAGGTGTTGAAGATTGATATGAACAAGTTCAAATCAACATGGGGCCTAATGTTGGGGATATAACTACTGGGTATGAACTGCCCAAGAGGGGTCAGGTCATACCAATAGCGATAGCCCATGAAGGGGGCGAGTCATAACAAGCCTGCTGACGACCCAAGACCCAGAGGCGACTTAGGGCCCAGAAGGATGAACCGCCATGAGGACAAACTTGTATTGTAAGGCAGGCTTAGTTAGTCAACGAGCCGGACACGTTGTCTGTGAGCCAGATGGGACTCTGTAAGCCGCCGGGTGTTAACCTGTGTATATAAAGGGACGACCCGCGGCGAGTTAGGGCGGGAAAGAAATAGATCGATAAGTAGGTCAAGCATATTCGCTCCCTGATAATCGAAGCCCAAGCAATAACCACCCTACACTGGTACCTCCACCGCGAGGGGCCGAACCAGTATAAACTCTTCATGTCCCTTGTCCCGTTTAACCCCTTCAAGCTAACTACATTGCGATGGCTCCACACCTAAGTCCTTATGCTAGGACATCTGACGTGATAATTCCACGACACCCTCCGCGATGGTGTCTAGATTGGATCTGTGGTTTCTGGAACTGGCGGCTGGAATTGTGTTTCATCGTTTCCCCAAGGGTTTTTGGATTTTTGGGGTATTTATAGAGCAAAGAGGCAGTGCCGGAGGCGGACGAGGTGGGAACTACCCACAAGGGCACGCCTGGGCCTCCAATCGCGCCCAGGTGGGTTGTGCTCCCCTCGGAGCCCCCTCTGGTACTTCTTTGGCCCAACAGGTGTCTTCTGGTCCAGAAAAAATCTCCAAAAGGTTTCGCTGCGTTTGGACTCCGTTTGATATTGATTTTCTACGAAGTAAAAAACAAGCAAAAAAAACATCAATTGACATTGGGCATTATGTCAATAGGTTAGTCCCAAAAAATGATATAAAGTTGCCTAAAATGATTGTAAAACATCTAAGAATGATAATATAACAGCATGGACCAATAAAAAATTATAGATACGTTGGAGACGTATTAGTTAGTCCCTCAAAAAGATTTTAAAACATAAAACATTGCATAACTAAAGGATAATATTCAGAAACATACTCATTTATAGATAAATTGGTGATGTACCGTTACAATGCACGAGATGTTTGGATATTTTAAAAAGTAGTATTGCATGGGTTGGTAAAAGCTAATCTTAAATTATGTTTTATGTTGCATCTCACTATTAATAGAATTACAAACATTTGGACATTCTTTCTTACCTAATAATTATAAAGAGTGTGCTCTCAAAAGCTTGTTAATCTGTGTGTAATCAAGAACATGTAATTAAGCTAGTTCAATGTTGAAAATGTGTACATACTTTTCTCCATGATTAATTTCAAGTGACATTATCCAATGATCTATGTTTAGCAAATAATTATGACCTTCATTGTCGTGTAGCATATTTTTAGCCAAAAATTGAAATGCTCTAAATGTGGACATAAGTTCCTCTATGATTAATTGGAGGTGTCCTTATCCATCGTCCTATGTTTGGGAAATAGTTATAATTGTCGTTGTTGCGTAGCATATTTTTCTTTAGAGGACATTGATAGACAATTTTAGTTTGGACCCCGCATCCATCTATATAAAGGGTCACCATCCCGTCATTCAAAACACAACCCATATCTTTCCCGAGAGAAATATCTCGAGAAAGATACTTCTTGTCATCCAGTCAAAAATCACTTTAGATCATCTCCACTTTGAATATGCCAAAGAGAGGGAGGTGGTCTGTTGTGGGGAAGGTTGAGTATGAGGCGAAGAAGGTAAGGATTGCATGGTTGAAAGAAGAGGTAGCCCGGTTAGAGAGAGTGGTTGCAGCAGAGAAAGAGAGAGCAAAAGAGACCAACCAACGCTTTGAGAAGGCCAAGGAAGAGAGCTCTGGAACTGTGGCCAGGTATCTCTTCATGAATGAAGAGGATCTTAGCCTTGAGGAGTGCAAGGAGTACTGCCAAGAGCTCATGCGAATCAACCAAGAAATTGCAAATAGATTGTCTTTAGAGTCCATGGGCTCAAATGTGCCACCACCACAGCCGCATTTGTCTTCAGTCGAATCACAAACTAAGGAAGAAAAGTAGTGAAACTCATACCTAGTCCATATGTGGGTCATGTCCCGTTGTTTGAGATATATTACTTATGTTGCTGTGAGGAAATAATGGACATCCTCTTATTTAGCAATGAATAAACTTGTTTGAAGTAATACTTGTCGCAAATTGAAATTATCCAAGGAAAGAGTTGTAGCTGAACAAAGAAGGAAAAGATTAAAAAAAAGGGGATTTCTATTTTTGTGCCCTTGGTTCCTTAGTCGTTCTTAGTTTTTCCCAAGGCCTCTAAATTTTCTCACTTTTCCCCTCAACCACTTGCCCCATTCTCACAAAAGCCCAAACGGAGCCTTGCTCTCGTGTCCAAGCAGTTGACTGTTACCTACTCGGTTACTGACGCATCGGGCCGGAGATCTTAAGACAGGTGGCCAGGACATCCCTCCACTCACCCGCACCTCATGTTATTCTTCGGCGTCGTCACCCTCACACCGCAGCCGAACCAGTGAACCCTCGTACTTCTCTCCGCGCGGGCTTCCACTGCCGAGTCTTCCCCAGCTCCGCGTCGTCCCCTTCCTAGGCGTCGCCGTCGTCCACCGCCCAGGTGCTCTCGGCGCGGCGTGGTCAACGTGGTCAAGGAACGACTTCCATCGGAAGAGTACTTTACGTGGAGAGACTGACAGCTGGGTCCACGGCAGCCGCAAGGAAGTGCCTCCTTATTACATGCAAAATAACTATTCCTCCACCTGACAACAGGGACCCACTGAATGGGCCACCGTATTTCGCAAAAAAAAACGTTTCCCCCCTGACTGGTGGGACCCACCAGCTACATCTTCGCATGCAAGGAAGTGTGTCCGAAAAAAACGATTCGCCCCCTGACTGCTGGGACCCACCAGCTACATCTTCGCACGCAAGGAAGTGCCTGACAGTCGGGACCCACCTGGTCGAAGCGTACGTAGCGTTGTCATTCTGGTCGTGACGGTATGCGTACATCTTGGTGGATGTAGAGGCGCGCACGTGTCATAGTAGAGGCGCGCACGTAGCATGTACACGTACGTACAACGGCCAGTGTGCAAGAAAGAAAATATGACCATGTACGTACATACAGGCGGGGTCTCGAACGTCTACTCGCGCATACGTATAGCTAGGGCTCGTGTACATGGCTGGGTCAGAACTGAGAAACGGCGTCGTCGTCGTGTTCATGGGGAGCCAACCGGCTGGCTTGGAATGGAATGCGTCTTCGTGTTCATCAGGAGGGCTTGGACGGAATAGGTGATGGAAACGAGGCCTGGCGTATCGCAGAACGGAGGAAACTGCCTTGTGTTCGACCGGCCACGCTTGAAGTGGGATCCTGTTCATCGGGAGGGGTCTGGCGTACCGAAAAACGCAGGAAACAGACTTGTGTTGGACCTCCTACGGTCGAAACGAGGTCCTATTAATCGGGAGGTGTGTGGCGTACCGCAATACGGATGAAACGGACTTGTGTTGGAGTGCTATGGTCGAAACGAGGTCCTGTTCATCGGGAGGGGTGTAGCGTACCGCAAAACGGGACTCCACGGGATACTGTTTATCTCAACCGTCGACCTCCTCCAGCCTCCACGAGCCACTATTCATCCACTGTCGACCTCCTCCAGCCTCCACATGCACCTGTTCGTCCACGGGCTCCTGTTCATCCAGCCTCCACCTCGCGCTACTCCACCGGCTACTGTTCAACCACCCCTCTCCACGGGCTCCTGTTCAACCACCCCTCTACGGGCTACTGTTCATCCACCCCTCCACCGTCTACTGTTCATCTAGCCCTCCACGGGGTCGTCCTGTTCATCCAGCCCGCCACGGTGTCCTGTTCATCCAGCCCCAACCGGATCGATCGATTGGGGTCCTGTTCATCCAGAGGAAACACCACGGGGTCCTATTCATCCACCGCCACTGCTCACTGTTCATCCAAACCCCCCGCAACGCTTATTGTTCATCCAAACCCCCCTGCAATGCTCACTGTTCATCCAGAGGCAGCATCGATCGGCTTCAATTAGCAGCAGTAGCGAAGGAATCGCTCGATCGCTCGGGTTCAGTAATGTGTACCCTGTAGTGCAATCGCTCGGCTACAGTTAGGCGATGCCTCGCTCGGATTCAGTTAGAGCCAACGCCTCGCACACACGTGCGTACGTGTATCAGAGAAACGTGCATCGCTCGGCCCCCGACCACCCACCTTAACCGGGAACTCGCTGAAATTTTCCTAGCCCTCGCTTCTACCACGGTTTTTTTCCCTCATGGATGGCCCAAAGAATGTCATGCAGCTGCGTCTCCGGCCTGCCCAGGACGAAAAGCCCATTTTCTGTCATGATTTTTTGTCATAGAAGTAGGAGCCCACCACATCTATGATGATACCGGGTTTTGTCACAATTATCATCACAGAAGTGTCATAAGTTTGACAGAAAATATTTCGTTCAACCCAAAATTTCACGGATGTGTCTTTTTTTGTAGTGATATGATGTAAAACCCATCTTTTTATCCTCGATAGCAACAATACAATACGTGCCTTGCTGCCCCTATCGTCTTTGGGAAAGGAGACCACAATGTTGAACCCAAAGCGAAGCACTTCTCCCATTTGCAAGAAAACCCAATCTAGTTGGCCAAACTAAAATGATATTTTGAAGATAATTACAAAGATACCAAATCATGCATAAAAGAATTAAGAGAAGGTTCAAATAATATTCATAGATAAGCTGATCATAAATCCAGAATTCATCGGATATGGACAAACACACCGCAGAAGAAGATTACATCGGATAGATCTCCAAGAACATCGAGGATAACATGGTATTGATTATCAAAGAGAGAAAAGAAGCCATCTAGCTACTAGCTATGGACCCGTAAATCTCAGGTAAACACTCACGCTTCATTGGAAGGGCAATAGGGTATATGTAGAAGCTCTCCATGATCAAATGCCCCTCCGGCAGGATGCCGGAAAAGGCCCCAAGAGGGATCTCACGGGAACATAAGGTTGCGATGGTGGAAAAGTGTTTTGTTGATTCTTCTGGTGGTTTGGGGATATATGGGAATATATAGGACGAAGATTTAGGTGAGGAGAGTCACGAGGGCCCACAAGGCAGGGGGCGCGCCCTCCACCCTTGTGGCCGCCTCGTGGCTCTTCCAACTTGATCTCCAAGTCTTCTCGGTGTCTTCTGGTCCAAGAAAAATCATCGTGAAGGTTTTACTCCATTTGCACTATTTTTGGTATTCCTTTTCCGCGAAACTCAAAAACAAGTAAAAAACAGAAACTGGCACTGGGCTCTAGGTTAATAGGTTATTACCAAAAATAATATAAAATATCATATTAATGTATACAAAACATCCAAAAGAGATAATATAATAGCATGGAACAATCAAAAATTATAGATACATTGGAGACGTATCAGGTATGTGGGATGTGGAAGGAGGAGGGGGATGGGGGCCGGGTGTGGATTACTACCTGGACCGACGAGGCCAACTAGCATAAAGGAGGGTCGCCGGCGAGGAGGCGGCATTGCAAGCAAGGAGTGAAGGTTTCAACTTGGAAAGCAAGGCGGAAATAGGGGAAATGTGGCTTTTGGTAAGGGGGAGGGGGCGGGGAGGTATTTATTTCCGCGGAATTCGAAAATTTTGGATCGGTGCAGCGAAAAAACTGCTGCACAAAGTGTCATCAGAGACGGTCCCTTATTCAGCACTATGTACAATATGTGAACATAAAAAACGATTCATACAACTTACCTGTGTATGATGAGTTTGAATGTGCAAATTTTTGTCCGGATTTTCCTGGTTATAGTGGTCATCCACGTCATTGCATAATTTGGGTACACAAAGGAGACTACAACACACCCACACTTTTTAATCGAGCAAGTTCAGCAATTAAACAATGCTAGATGACCTAAACATTACTCTAACAAATTAAAGCTCAGTGCTCTTAATTAAACAAAACAAAAATTACAACTCCGGCTGGTGGTCGTCGATCTCCGCCGCCTCCTCCATGTCCAGCTCGCGCCCAACAATCTCGAGGGGAAGGGGCTCCATGGCATCCATCCCACCATACTCAGCAAGCATCTCGTGATCTGCATCCGCCATCTCTTTGGAAAAGGCCGCCAAGAGCTGGGCGTGTGCGGCCTTGATTATGCCGCTCTCGCCAGTTGCTATCCTCGAGGCAGATGTTGCTGCCACCTCCTGAAAAGCAACCGCGGCCGTTTGGGCTGCCTTGGCCGCACGATCCCAGATTGTGGTCGCGCTCACGCAACTTGTTAGCACGCACATGGCGGCTGCAGCCATGCTGTCACTGGAGTGGGCCGTCGAAGTTGCCCTCATGACGCGGGTCCACGTCCCCATCTTTCGCCGGCGACGACGGAACAGTGAAATGATATTTGGGGAGCGAGCTTGTGTGCTTGACACGCCAGCTGTGGAATGTAGCCGACGCACCTTCTCGCGTAATTCATATGCGTACTATACTCCTACGGTGGTCCAAGATATTTTGTACTACATCTCACAGGGTTGGTGATAATAAACCGTGTGTGATCTACTTTATTTTTCGTCTTGATTTGAATTACATAATGGGGTCACAGAGGCAAAGGAGGGTGTTTGAAATGCTAGAACTTTTATCTGCAGTGAACATGCAACTACAGGTGTGTCGTCAAAAAAATTGGAATTATTCAGGGTTCGTTTGAACATTTTTGTACATTCAGGTGCAAAATTCAAAATTAAACAACATGCACATGCTTCCGTGCACCAAAATGGGTTGTAAAATCATATATGTGTCCATGGGTTAATGCTTATGTCCCATACAAGAAATGGGGATGAATTTCAAAAACCACGGCACCATGGCTCTCCGGCAAACGTTGAGGTACTTGCTTTTGTAATTCTAGTAAATCCAAAACTAGTTTGAAATTCATGAACCTTGGCATGCTATCATGGAATGGCTTCAACATGCTGGGGTAAAAAATAATGTAAACGATAGGGAACCTTGGCATCATCATAACCTACCCCTAATATTGTAAATGATAGGTACCTGCACACAAAGAACAAATACTTGCAACCTGACATGTAAGAGGGGTTGTCAATCCCTCCCGGGTAAAAGGATAGATAAATTTGTAATAGATTGGATAAATTGATATTGCGGAAATGCGATATAAAATAAATAATAAAAAATTGCAGCAAGGTATTTTTGGGTTTTGATAGATCTAAAAATAAAAGCAAATAAAAATAGATCTCGAAGGAAAATATGATAAAGAACAGACCCGGGGGCCGTAGATTTTACTAGTGGCTTCCCTTGAAAAAATAGCATACGACGGGTAAACAAACTACTGTTGGGCAATTGATAGAACTTCAAATAATTATGATGATATCCAGGCAATGTTCATTATATGGGCATCACGTCCAAGATTAGTAGAGCGACTCCTGCTTGCATCTACTACTATTACTCCACACATCGACCGCTATCCAGCTTGCATCTAGTGTATTAAGTTCATGGAAAAATGGAGTAATGCAATAAGAATGATGAAATGATGTAGACAAGATCTATTCGTCTAGGAATAGACCCCATCTTGTTATCCTTAATAGCAACGATACATACATGTCATGCCCCTTCTATCAGTGGGATTGAGCATCGTAAGATCAAACCCATCACAAAGCACCTCTTCCCATGGCAAAAAAATCGTTCTAGTCGGCCTAACTAAACCAAAGATTCGAAGAAGAAATAAGAGTCTATAAGAAATCATGCATATAAGATATCAAAACTCAAATAACTTTCATGGATAAAATAGATCTGCTCATAAACTCAAAGTTCATCGGATCCCAAGAAACACACCGCAAAAAGATTTACATCAAATAGATCTCCAAGAGACCATTGTATTGAGAATCAAAAGAGAAAGAGGAAGCCATCAAGCTACTAACTACGGACCTGTAGGTCTACAATGAACTACTCACGCATCATCGGAGAGGCACCAATGAGGATGATGAACCCCTATATGATGGTGTCTAGATTGGATCTATGGTTTCTGGAACTTGCGGCGGCTGGAATTATGTTTCATCGACTCCCTAGGGTTTTTGGATTTTTTGGGAAATTTATAGAGCAAAGAGGCGGTGTGGGAGGTGTCCGAGGTGGGCACAACCCACCAGGTACTTCTTTGGCCCAACAGGCATCTTCTGGTCCAGAAAATATCAACAAAAAGTTTTGCTGCCTTTGGACTCCGTTTGGTATTGATTTTTTGTGAAGTAAAAAACAAGCAAAAAAACAGTAACTGCCACCGGGCACTGTGTCAATAGGTTAGTCCCAAGAAATGATATAAAGTTGCTATAGAATGATTGTAAAACATCCAAGAATGATAATATAACAGCATGGAACAATAAAAAATTATAGATACATTGGAGACGTATCAGCATCCCCAAGCTTAATTCCTGCTCGTCCTCGAGTAGGTAAATGATAAAAACAGAATTTTTGATGTGGAATGTAGCCTATCATGTTCATCACATATTCTTTTGTTTTTTAGCATGGACATTTGTAATTTTATATGATTCAAATCAATAGTCTAGTTTTGACATGAAGATTTCAATACTCAAGCATATCAACAAGCACCCATGTCTTTCAAAATATCAACACTAAAGCAAGTTATCCCTCGCCCATTATGCTCTATCATTGATCCATTCATGAAACATACTCGCATATTAGCTACACCCAATGCTCAAGTATGATCATAGTGTCCCTTAGTTGGTGCTTTATAGGAGAAGATGGAGACTCAAATAAAAATAAAAATTGCATAAAGTAAATTGAAAGGCCCTTCGCAGAGGGAAGTAGGGATTTGTAGAGGTGCCAGAGCTCAAAGCAAAAAAAGATAGAGATAAAACATTTTGGGTGGCATGCCTTTCGTGTCAACGAAAATGATCGAGTAGTTCCCAATACTTTCCATGCTAGATATATCATAGGCGGTTCCCAAATAGAAAATAAAGTTCATTCCTTTTTCCACCATACTTTCACATTCTATGGCTAACCGAATCCACGGATATCGTCCATACCAACACTTTCCAAGGAATTTATTATTTGACAGCATAAAGTAAATTCATTTTTCATTTCAGGACTCGGCATCCCTAATACCTTTGCCGTACTCTCGTGCAATGACAAGTGAATACACACTCATCTTGAGAATAACACATCTAGCATGGAAAAATATCAGCCACCCCCTACCGTTTCATGAGCGGTACGAGCACACAAAAGGAAATTTATTTTGAAGATTAGAGATGGCACATACAAATTTGCTTAGAACGGCACGAAAATACTGCATATAGGTAGGTATAGTGGATTCATATGGAAAAAACTGGTTTAAAGGATTTTCGATGCACAAGTAGTAATCCCACTTAGTACAAGTGAAGGTTAGCAAAAGATTTAGAATCATCCAACCAAGAAAAGAAAAATGTCATAAATGAGCATTAAGCATAACTAATACCGAATAATGCAACACATGTAGGATGTAATTTCGTTGCATAACTATTGACGTTCCTGCTTGCGTTGGGAATCACAAACCTTAACATCAATATTCTTACTAAAGCATAATTACTCATCAACATGACTCACATATTATATCATCATACCGCAAAACTATTACAAAGAATCAAGTTTATTTTGTCCAATGATCTTCATGAAATTTTTTATTATGTCGCTCTTGAATATCTATCACTTTGGGACTAATTTCATATGTTGCTTTTGATAGATCAAACAAATCTAAGTGAAGAACATGAGCATAAAAATTTCTTCTCTCAAAATAATTTAAGTGAAGCATGAGAGAATTTCTTAAATTTTTTTACCAACTCTCAAATAAACTAAGTGAAGCATGAGAGCATTTCTTCAAAATAATAAATCACACCATGCTCAAAAAGATATAAGTGAAGCACTAGAGCAAATCCATAGCTCAAAAAGATTTAAGTGAAGCATAAAGAGCAATTCTAATAAATCATAGCATAATTTTGGCTCTCTCAAATAGGTGTGTCCAGCAAGGATATATGACACAAAATAAAAAACAAAACAAGCAAAGACTCATATACTACAAGACGCTCCAACCGGAACTCATGATATGTGACGAAGAAAAATATTGCTCCAAGTAAAATAACGATGGTCGTTAGCAGAAAGAGGGGATGACACTCGGGGGCATCCCCAAGCTTAGTTGCTTGTTCCTCTTTGGATAATAAATTGCGGTGCCATGGGCATCCCCAATATTAGGCTCTTATTACTCCTTATTCCTTCATCCATCATGACCTAACCCAAAACTTGAAAACCTCAATCACACAAAACTCAACAAAACCCTTGTGAGATTAATTAGTATAACGAAGCAAATCAGTACTCTAAACACTGTTGATAACCCATTCATATTTTATTTTTGCATTATAGCTACTGTATTCCAACTTTACTATAGCTTATACCCTCGAATACAAACCATAGATTCATTAAAATAAGCACATAATGCAAAGAAAACAGAACAGTCTGTAGCAAGATGAAAACTGCGTATACTTATGTAACTCCAATTTTTTTGAAAACTTAGGACTATGTAGGAAATTTCTATATAAATCTTGTGTAAAAAATTCAGAAGCTTTCGTCAATTCTATGATTTTTGAAAATTATTTTACTGGACGCAAAAGTTTCTGTTTTCAACAAGGTCAAATCAACTATCACCCAACATGATCCCAAAGGCTTTGCTTGGCCCAAACACTAACTAATACACAAAAAACACAATCACAACAGTATCATAATTGTGCAAAAACTCAAGAACCGAAAGGAAAAGACAAGAATAAATTTTATTCATTGGGTTTCCTCCCAACAAGCACTGTCGTTTTATGCCCCTAGCTAGGCATAATGCATAGATCTAAGTGTTGTCATATTTAGTTCTAGGTTCGTAGGATTCCCCCGTGATTGATTCATATGGTGGCTTAATTCTTGTTCTGGGGAAGTGTTCCATACCCTTGCTTAGTGAAAATTGAAATTTAATATTGCCTTCTTTCATATCAATCACGGCACCAATAGTACGTAAAAACGGTCTACCAAGTATAGTAGGATAAGATGGATTACAATCAATATCAGGAACAATAAAATCTATGGTTACATATTTCCTATTTTAAAGAATAATAAAATCATTAAATCTTACCGTAGGCTTTTTAATGGTAGAATCTGCCAAGTGCAAGTTTAAATAACACTCTTCAATATTGGTAAGACCAAGCACACACTACTAGGAAAAGGCCTACTAATGGCGCACCTAGTTTGGCCATTAATGGCGCATTAGTGGTGCGCCATTAGTGCCACGCCATTAGTATATTTTACTAATGGCGTTAGTATCTGGTGTACTAATGGCGCACCACTGGATGCGCCATTAGTATATACTCTGAGGCGCCATTAGTATGCCTCGAGGGCCATGTATACCAGATGCTACGGCATACTAATGGCGCTAACGGCAAGATGCGCCATTAGTAACTTCATCATACTAATGGCGCCTGTTTAATGATGCGCCATTAGTATCCTTTGGCATACTAATGGCGCCTTTATGATGTGATGCGCCATTAGTATGAATATTAGGTTTTTTGTTTTTTATTTTCTGTTTTTTGCACAGGTTACAAAATGTATAATTGGACAAAATATAGACAGCACACAACAACAACAGATTCATCGAATACAATAGAAGATTAGTCTCTAAATACAATTTATCATATTAGTCTCTGAATACAATTCATCATATTAGTCTCCGAATTGAAAAGACCGAACAAAGATAGAACATTATATTACAAGTCTCGAGACCGCGAGTAGTGAGTTTGTCTTCACATGACAAGTCGATATCGATCATCTAAACTACCATCACATAGAAGAGAGCTGCGGTCAACACGATGAGCATCATCACGATGAAACTCGTCTTCATCCGGTTCCTCCAACGCTCCCTCCCTCTCCCGCTAGATAGCGGGCGTATCTAGATTCGGCCTCGGCCCTAGTGGTGTACCCTTTGTAACTGTTACCGCTGAATCGGTGAACCTGTCTCCGACACTCCTCCCGATCGTCGTAGACTCCGGAACCTTACCCTTGTACACAACATACTGACGGCATCGCTATGCACTAGCCAAAGCGAAACATTAGTACCAGTTCACGGACAATACATAAGCAATATATAAGTATGCAGCAGAACGATCGGAAGAGAAAAGCAAGACATTAATAGCATCGATTACATCTAAGTTGAACGACTCTCGAAACCAAAGAGACATACTACAAGTTCATTAAAGTTTAATTACAACATGAGCCAATCGATGTTTCAGAACTAGACACAGCATCACTGCTTTCGACTCGACTCAAGGCACCGGAGCGTGGATGATTGCCGACACGCTCGCGGCCCAATCTTTGAGTTTACTCGGTAGCAGAAGTTGATGATGGTCCCGTACGATAGCCCGCATGTGATGGATGGCGTAGTAGGCACCCTTCGACCGCCCGGTGACTGCTTGACGCAGCGAGCGTCGTATTGTGGGAGAACACGTGCTTGCCGTGCTTACGAATAGGCCTGGTGAAGGTTCCTCCAGATTAGGCGTGGCAGGAGAACATCATCAAGAACCTTCTTGACATTTGTGTAGTCTATGTTCGACTGATGGTCGGGGTCGAAATACGTGGCCATGGAATATTTGGGGCTTAGGAGGATGAGCGTGCAATGTGTGTCACTGCAGAAAACATGGAATGTTAAAAGAAAAACGATCGAAATCTAAGAATTCATATGTTACGGGCGGTTGAGGAGGACTTACTCGGGAAAGTAAGGCACGAGGAAGTTATCCTTATCTTGGTTTGCGAATGGCGCCTTCGAGGTAAGAACTCGCGACTTGCGGTCCCAGCGCTGCCCAAGATCTTGGCACGCATGTAGAAGGGGTCGACTATCACGATGTCCGGGTCTTGTCGCGAATGATCCGCATCTCCATACTCTGCGAAAATAGCCGAGCGAAGGTGTAGTGCAGCGGATGAAGGTTCAACATAAGCGTGGATGTCATCAAACCGCAGGGGCGATAAATCGCCCGATGGAGTTATCCACAAAGCCCTTGCCCTCTGGCACCTTGGCCACGAAAACCGGGTATGCCACATCCTTCTCTCTGAGACGCCGCTTCTCCAAAGAAAGAACAATGTCATGCAGACTCCGCATAGCACCGGTTGCAGCATTGAGCATATTTGTCGGTAGCATCGCCCTACCCGCCACATGCACCCTCCTCGAGATATCCTCAGGTCAAGGTGGCCCGTCCACGAGCACGGATCGTACTCGGTGCGGCTGGCCCGCACCCTTGTTAGTCTTTCTTTGCGTGCCTTCTTCTTCTCCTGTAATGGGACCGAGTTCTGCTCACAGACCGCCTTCTTGAGTGTGTTGCGGCTGATAATATTTCGCACCTCGCCTATCGAGGCTCGGTGAAGTCGGCAGGCTGGAGGCGTCTCCACGAGAGCTGAACGACGGGCGACGCCTGTTGCAACTTGGCTTCTCCGCGGTACCAGCTAGATCGCGCACGTCTTTTGTTGGGTTGGGTTCTTGAGAAGGAGGCCCCATGAAGTCGCCACCGTACCCATGATCGGCAAAGTACTGATCGATGTTGGCAAATGTATCGTCATCGTCGTTGTTCTGATCCTGTGCCATATGCATGTTTGGATCCAGTGGCATAGGGATGTCCGGCACCGTTGCGGCGTTCTTGCCATGGGGCCGACTTGGCGACGGCACGACTGGTGGTGTTGTCTTTGGGGTGGTGTCCCCGCCCCAAACGAATCGCTCTTCGCCAGCAGGGCCAGCTTCGGGAAAGGCGGCGAGGGTCATCACGTCATCATCGTCGGCCCCGACGGGTTGAATCAGAGGTAACAACACGTCGCAGCCTGGCAGCACCCTTACCAGTTCAACCCTAAACAAGTTGGGTGGCATCTGGGTACCGTGGAACAAGGGGTTGCCCGGTTGAACGATTTTGCCCTTTGCGACATCGACCAACTCATTGTTCACGAAGTGCAGGAGGGTGCACGGAACGTCGGCGGCGCCCTGCGAAAACATGTAGGGCGTCAGGGATGCCCAGTCAAAGGCAAGGAGATGAAGTCCTCGACCGAGAGAGGCTTAATTAGTTACCGTGATGATGGCGTCGAGCTCGGCTAATGTCGAGGCACCGCCAACGGCGAAGCGTGCGATTGACGGAGGGCCCGCTTGCTGCAGGTGCGGCGGCGTACACCGGGTGCATTAAGCTCCCGTGCTGGCGTCGGAGACACCAATGCCGCCTCCGCCGGAGACACCAATGGCCCGCCATCGCATTCTGCGAGTTCTTGGCCGTGAAGCTAGGAATCGGGCGGCCTGTTGGCGCCCGCAATCCACACTCAACCCCTGGATCAAGGTAGGCACAATGGCGGTGATCGTTGCTCGAGTTGTTGTTGCACTTGCTCTTGGACAATCTCCGGAATCCGCGCCACCTGTGCCTTGAGTTCTTGAACCTCGCGCTTTGTCTTTCCGAGCTGGTCTTTTCTCCTTCCGCACACCAGCGGTATAGTATGACCCCATTTCGTGGACAAGCCTTTGCGGCCACACGACCAGGTGACGTCGACTATCGAGCTTATCCTTGTTCTTCATTACATTCAACGCCCTATTTAGAGTGTTGTCCCAAGGGTTGCTCTTAGTCGACCCAGCGCACGCTTTCGATCGCTGCGGAAGGAATGTGAACCATTTAGAAATTTGGCTTCATTAATTAGAATGCAACCATATGGAGCTAATTACCCCGGGGTGGTATTCCTTACCAGAACAACCTCAACCGCCCTGGTCTTCGGATCCGTGGTAAGCTCCTTTGTTTTCGGGTCCTTCTTGTACCGGGCCCTGACAAAGTTCCTGGTCTCCTTGTCACCGTATTTATCGAAGAGGGGCGATAGGCCTTGCTCGGCACGCTCCGCGTCCTCCTTGTCCCATATAGGCTCCGCCACTCTGTAACCGCCGGGACCGAGTGTGTGTTCCCCTAAGTTCAGCTCCCGCATTTCTTTCCCCCACTAACTTGATTGGGAGTTTGCGGTGCTCGAGCAATTGATCTTGAAGTCGTTGTAGTCATCTTCGGTGATCGAAGGATTTTTCTCCTTGATCTTCTCATAACTCTCACCTTTCTCGATCATTCTCTTCCCATTGGTTTTCCAAGTAGACAGGGCCTTGCTCATCTTCGTGAGGGGAGCATTGTTCACTTTATTCCCTTTGAGGCTTGTGTTTTCAAAAGCAGCGGGGAACTTGTATCGTTCGTGCAGCTTCGTGAATAGGAGGTTGCGCAAATTCCCTCGGTCGGGATGCCTCGGGTTCTCGGTGTTGATCGAGGCGGTGCTCCGGAGAATGCACCCGAGCTGAAGCGAGTAACCCTTGACTATTCGTTGGCGCCGTTGGATTCGGTGAGTCCACTTGATAACTTCCTCCTTGAGGGTGCGGAGCACGGTCGGGTGCAGTCCTACATTTGCCTCGTCATTGGCTGCCATACGTAAATGCGCCACCATCATCGATGGTGGCATCCTCGGCGGCATCGGTGGGGTCATCCTCGGCGGTACCATCGGTGGTCTCGGGATCGGTGGGGAAAGCGGCGTCCTCATACAAGTGAGGTTGTTCCTCCATCTCTGGGACAGCTCCCAGAATGCCTTGCCGCCCGAACCCCGGCCTCCTCGGTGTGGGCCATGTTTCTCTCTAAATAGAAACAAAGTTTGGTCAAAAAGTTGGTTATTGTCAAGGAACAAGATCATGGTCTCATCATTTAGGGTTTGTCGACACCGAGGCATCCTAAAATCTAAGCTTTTATCATTGAGGGTTTTTCGACGCCGAGGCACCCTAAAAGCCTAAGCTTTCATCATTTCGGTTTTATCGACACCGAGGCACCCTAAAAGCCATGCATTAGTGACAAGTGCGGGGCACTTGATCCTACTTAATTAACTACTAAGATACTCCGGCCCATGCATTAGTCACAAGTACCCCATATGTCCTATTTTAGCAAAGTCATGCTAAAATTCACGGAAAATTTCAGCATGACCTTTGCTGAAAATAGGACATATGGAGTACCAATTTGCCGAGCGGAAGTTAATCGACATTCCGCAAACTCAAGGGCCTCTCGGGTACTGCAATATCATTATCCCCGCGTAATGAAGTCGCCAATGGGTCATTTCAGAAGATTACAAGTAGCATCATCACAAGTACAACATCATCTATAGCCTTATGTTAACAAAGCATCAGCACATATACAAAAGACCACTTATGCCAACCGTGTAGTTTATATCAGATTCAGAGTTAGAAACAGGAAAAAACCGGTGCTTCAAAGCCTACTGGACACAATTTACATCTATCAGTACGGGATGTCCTGACTAATTTCAAGTGTTCACAGGTGAACTTGTACCATGGATGAGCCTAGTGCTTCATTAGTCAACTGAACAAAGATAACAGGGCATAACACCATACATAAAGTGATGAGCATACATACTATTGTCCAAGCAAATTAACTGAATAGTATTGTGTCAAGTTTAGTTTGAAAATTCAATTCTTGCTTGAGTGATTTGACACCAAAAATTACTCCCAAAAATTACAATGACTGTATATTGACTGCATATATTCACTGTACAGGACTGAATTCAGTCAAGAAAACATGTCAATTTCTATTCACGCATATATTCACTTGACAGGCTGTCAAGTTCTATTTCAGATCAAGTTTCATTACAACACAAACACTATAATTCATCTGCTCACAGAAAAATTAATAATCAAAATCAAATTACAATAGGGGTCCCAGGTTTGACCCCATGATACATGCTATCCTGGGATTATTCCTCTTCTGAACAAACCATCATGCATCATTTTCTAACCAAGGCATAGCTCAGAAAACCACTTGCTCGACTCGAACTAGCTGATTACCCCAAATCTCATGGTAAAATTAGCAACGCAGAGCATTTCTCTTACATGCCCATAGCAAGAATGACACACTCAACTTCATTGCTTCAACCACATGGGCAACAGAGCAAATGTTGGAAGTTGACAATATACTTTAGATTCACACATGCTCCCCTAATTATTTTATGCGTATCTTTAGATTATCTACTTTAGGCACAATCATACACAATTCGACTAATTTATCCTTTGTAGGCCAGCATGAAACACACTCCTCCAAAAGAGCCTAAAATTCCACTATCATTGCCTGTAAAAAAGCCTAATATCCACTAGTATTGCCTCTAAGAAAGCCTTAAAAGTCCACTATTGTTGACAATCAAAATATGATCTGAACTGTAAGGAGTTAACTGAAAAATGAGTGGTTGTTGGCACAAAAATATTGGTTCTGCAAACATGGAAACAGTCACAGAAATAATGCACTTGGTTTGTGTTGAGTTTTTGCTTTCAGGGATTGGTTTGTGTTGAGTTGTTAACCTAAAGGTTCGGCATTTTGAATCTCCTTTAGCTAGTTTGAATCCATGGACTACCCTGTTAGATTGGGATGAAGATAGGTACCTGCTTATCTTTCTATTCCATCACCAACAGTGGCTTTTCCAAGAATAATATCCTGCATGAACATAGGTGAGAGGTTAACTAACTGCCTCAAAGGCATAATCAATGGTTGTACATGGAACAAATTGCACGAACATAGATAGGTTAACGGACTGCTCATGGCGCACTCACTAATCAAATGATGATTATAAATACAACAAGTGGCCCAAGCTGCCGGCCTAAGCTATAGTTAATATGAAGCAAGACTCTACTGTAACAAAATGTTGAAAACGAATGTACAACCCTGACTACAAACTGTTTGATGGTTGAAGAAAAATGTGAATATGGTATTACTCTAGAAATTACACACACAGAAATTTCAATGGCAGTTTGTACCGCATTGAAAATGATTAAAATGCCTAAATTGTGATCAGTTTTTATGCCATTTTCCAGTTGCTCTTGGATGTCAAATTTCTATGTGATAATGTCAACATCTTGATGGAATGAACCAATATATTCTAATGATCATGCATCCAGATCTAGTATCCACAATTTTACATGCATTTGGTGAATCTGCATTGTAGGACTACACCGGAAAGGAGGTTAATGCTAAGAACTTGTTTGCTGTCCTGCTCGGTAATAAAACCGCTGTGAGTGGTCGGAGCGGCAAGGTCTTGGACAGTGGCACTAATGATCTCATTTTTGTGTTTCTGATGACCATGGGGGTCCACAGGGTCATTGGTCGATTTGAACCTGCCATTCTTTTATTGTCTTCTTTTGAGAATTTTAATATCTAAAACCAGTCCGAACAGATATTTTATATGCATGCATACATACATACAAATCTAGACATGCACAATTAACTTATTAGTGCCATGGTTTTTCTGTTCTGGTAAAACTTTCAGGGATGCCTACCAATCCATATGTCTACGGTGACGATCTTGTAGATGTCCTGAAGAAAAAGCACGCTACTGGAACCTACAAAAGCCTGGTACCCAATCGTCCTTTGTTTCTTTTTGCTTGTAATAGTTTGCTGCACGAAGCAATGGCGTGGAAGGCGCGGGCTTTGGAGGGGTAGCGCGGCGGGTGGCGGCGAGGCGGATGGTGGGGAGGCAGGGAGCTTCGGACTTGGGGGCGGGGCTGACGGCGGGAGGAGGCGGAGGGATGTGGAGGGCGCGGCAGAAGGGGAGGGAGGAGGGAGGAATGGGGAGGAAGGGTGGAGAGGGAGGAAGGCGGACGGAGGCGAGGTACCGGGGCGGGTGCGGCCGGTCGCCGGAGGGCTGGTGACGGTGGTGTGGACGGGGCGGCGCTGGTGTCGGGGCGGCGTCGAGGGCGGCGGGGCGACGGTGGTGTCGGGCGCTGGCGACGGTGGTGTGGACAGGGCGGTGCTGGTGTCGGGCGGCCGAGGCGGGCGGGGCAAGGCCAGGAGAGGAGAGGGGAAGGGATCACGCAGGCGAGGGAGGAGAGAGGGATCGTCTGAAGTAGGGCGGCACAATACTAATGGCGCACCACCCCTCGGTAAGTACATACATGCTAATGGCGCACCTCACCCAGGTGCGCCATTAGTATTTTTTTACTTCTGCCCGAGCCAACAGGTTATCTACCACCAGACCTGATACACATCAAGTCTTCTCTACTAGCTCGACCGGTCACAGCTAGTTCTCACACCAGGAGGTCCCGGTTCGATTCCCAGGCTCCACGATTTTTTTATGCATTTAAAATGCTGTTTGATACTTATTTGTGTTTAAATATGTTCAAACTTGTTTAAATCATAACAGTAATATTTTTTTTATAAGACATTAATCATTTTTTAAAAAATATCATCAAACAGTAATGCATGCCGTTGGAGCGGGGAGGGTGCGGAAGTGCGGGGGTCGTGGCGGTTGAGTAGGGAAGGGTGCGGGGGTCAGCGGCGGTTGAGTAGGGGAATCGAGGTGCAGGCGGTCGGCGGTGGCGGCAGTGGACGGATCTGGCGAGGTGGGATAGCGATCGAGATGGAGGGATCGAGATCGAGTGTCCATGAAATAAAAAATATTCATGATAGTTCAAAAAGTGCCCATGAAATACAATCGAGAAATGAAGTCTACAATTTAAATACAATCGATCTTAGCTAGCTATCTCTTCACAATCTTCTTGCCCTTCTTTTTCGCAAATGGAGTTCTTCTATGGAACAGACGTCCTTTAGGTAGGGTGGTCCTGCTTCTTCTTGTGGTGTATGCTGCTACTTCATCATCGTCGTCATGTTCGATCCTCGGGTTGCCGTACTTGTCGAAGTCTTGCTCATTGGCTACTCCATCCATTTCGGTGATCTTCCTTTTGCCTCTCCTCACGACAACACGACTGGGCTTTGGCGGGTCGGTAATGAAGAAGCATTGGTCCACTTGGGAAGCCAGTACCCATGGCTCATTTTTTGCGGTGACGTTTGCGCCCATGATCTTGGATTTGGCCGGGTATAACCATGGTGGTGAAATACGGTCTTCTTTTATGACGTTCTTGGCCCATTTGACACGGAACATCGAGACCTTCTCTCCGGTAGCTCAGCTCCTAGATCTCCTCGATCCTTCCGTAGTATCTGTCCTTGTCGTTACGGTGTAGGATTCCATCGTTACCGGAGTTCGATAACCATCGCTCTTCATGTCCTTGGCCTCGGTGTAGAATTTGTAGCCGTTGATATCGTGACGCCTCATAGGTCATCAGGTTGTGCTCGGCATACTGTGACAAGGCGAATATGAGTTGTTCTTCCGCGGAAGAATCCTCATGTAAAGGGTACGACGAAGCTTACGCTTGAACCAACGCGTGAAACATGAGTTGTGCTTTTTGAGTATATCTCCGTCAGTCCTCTGTTGGCCTCGGTCATTGTCGTCTTCTTAATAAAGGTTTTGTGCTCTACCACCCAAGGATAGACCACGTCTATGTGTTGTAAGCGCGACTAGGTTTGCTCTTTCAAAGTCGGCGAGTCAACCCTCGAAGTCGACATGCATTTCGGCGACCCTCACGGTAACCCCATCCAGCGAGCCTGCCGAGGTGCTGTTGATGGGCAGACCAACGGGGTTCTCGATGCCTAGATAATTCGTGCAGTAGGAGATGCACTATTGGTCGAAAAGCCCTGGCTATGCTTCCTTACGGGCGTGACATGTTGCGAACGTATCCTTTGATGACACCCTTCATCCTTTCGAGCGGCATCATCTGTGCAGGAGCGTCGGCCGAGTTGGATGATATCCTCCACTATATGGACCAGCAGATGCACCATAACATCGAAGAATGCGGGCGGAAGTACATCTCAAGCTTGCATAGTATCACCACGATCTCTTCCTGTAGCCTTCTGAGTTGCCTCACGCCAATCGACTTCCGAGAGATGACGTCGAAGAAGTTGCATAGGCCAAATAGCGTTTCACGGACGTGCATGTCCATGATCCCACGGATTGCAACTGGAAGTATCTGCGTCATCAGCACGTGACAGTCGTGAGACTTCATCCCGCTGAACTTCTGCTTCATTTGGGTCTAGGTATCTGCTTATCTTCCCAGCAGAACCGTAAGGAAGTTTTACTCCTAGGAGGCAGGTGAAAAACTACTCGATCTCCTCCTGACTTAGAGTGAAGCACGCGGGAGGGTAGTCATTTCCGGTCTTCTTGGCCTTTTTGCCTTTGCGACGACTTTCTGTGTCCTGCTTCGCCTCATCATCATCATCATCATCATCATCATCATCATCATCATTAGCGTGAAGCTCCTGCCTGATGCCCATTGATTTCAAGTCTGCCCTTGCTTTCGGCCCATCTTTGGTCCTCTCTGGCATGTTGAGCAGGGTACCAAGCAGACTCTCGCACACGTTCTTCGTGATATGCATGACATCAAGGCTGTGAGGCACACGGTGGATCTTCCAATACGGCAAGTCCCGGAAAAACAGACCTCGTTTTCCATACCTTCAGCAGCGGCTCTGGCGCCTTTCGCTTCTTTCCCGGCTCTGGCGCCTTTTGCTTCTTTTCCTGCGGTGGGCAGTCTTTCCAATTTTTCAACAGCTTGTCTATTTCCTCGCCGCTCCTCGTACACGGGCGTTTTCGGGGTTCGGTTTCACCATCGAACAGATCCTTGCGTTTCCTCCATGGGTCATCGTCGCGAAGCCACCTTGATGTCCCATGAACACGGATTTTCGAAGACCGGGATCTCTATCTAGCTGGCGTCGTTGTGTCATCCATGCACCTTACGCATCCAGAAAATCCGTTGATTACCTGCCTCATGAGATATCCGTAATCGAGATAGTCGTGCACCGTCATGAGCGGTCACGGCTCTCATAGGGAAATATTCTTTCTCTGCGCAGCGTCCCACGTATTGGCTGGTGTTTTCCACAGCATGTCAAGCTCCTCTTTCAGCAGCCCGGATCTGATTGATGTCGTTCCTGGTTGTTTCGCCCTTCAATTAGCATACTCATGTGAATGTACTTCCTCTTCATGCACAAACTGTGGGGAAGGTTGTACATCCACACAAACACAGGCCAGGTGCTATGTGTGCTTCTCACGGCTGCCAAGCGGATTGACTCCATCGGTGCTCGCGCCAAAGACGATGTTCCTTGGATCGTTCCCAAATTCTGAGTCTTCGAAGTTCAACGCTTGCCACTGGCTCGCATCCTTAGGGTGACTCAGCATCTTGTCTTTTTTATCTATCTGCGGATCATTTGCGTCATCTTCTCGCTTCTTCTCCTCCCTATCAGCGTGCCAACGCAGGAGCTTTGCTACCTTAGGGTCCGCGAAATACCGCTGCAGACGAGGAGTGATCGGAAAGTACCACACCACTTTTCGAGGAGCTTTCTTCCTCTTCTTGTATCGAGTGACACCGCACACCGGACATATGGTAGACTCAGCGTGCTCGTCCCGATAAATGATGCAATTGTTCATGCACACATGGTATTTCACGCGTGCGGTAAATCGAGAGGACACACGATTTTCTTCGCCTCCTCAAACTGGTCGGGCACTTGTTCCCCTTGGGAAGACGTTCGTGCGAGAATGACATGTTCTCGTCGAAGCATCGTCCGGTCATTTTGTGTTTTACCTTCATCTCGAGCCATGAGCGTTACTTTCGGCGGTATCCTCGGGCCTGCATCCTTCATACAATGGAGTAACCGCATCTAACTCAAGTTGATCCATCTTGGCTTTATCTCGGGCGGCAGCTCCGGCGTTATCCGTCTGCTTGAGAAGCAGCTCTTGAATATGAGGGTCCTGCACCCAGCCCATCGATGGTTCAGCGTCTCTGCTCCGCCGGCATCATCATCTTCATGATCATGCCCATGTTCTGCTCCGGCATCTTCCTCATCATCATGTCCTGCATCTTCTACATGATGACTGTGTACAGCATCACCGTCGTGATCATCTCCCGGGGATTCTTCGTCTTCTCGCCCGCCCGAGCCGCGGTGGTTGTCTTGCTGCCCTTCCTCATTTCTTTTGGCCCCCATGGACGACTTCGTAGTCATCTTCATCACCTTGCCACCAATAGCCATCCATGAAACCACGCAAGAGCAGGTGGTCCCGCACCTGCCCGGAATCCGGGTCCGCAATAAGGCTCTTCAGCTTGCATCTTCGACACGGTCATCTTATCTCCGTCTCGTTCTTTTGAAGCATCTCGGCCTTCGCGGACATCAAAAACCTATTCACGATGCCTTCGGTCATCGTGCGGACCATGGTCGCCTGCGGGGTAGAGCAAAACGATATTTTAGAACCAAACAAAAATTTGGCAGGACTTTCCCTAAAATTAGGACCAAAAGAATGCTTAATGCCAAAATTCTCGCCGAAACATAAATGAATCAACATTCCGGCAAAATATTGGCAACTATCGCATTTCAAATACCGGTACACCTCCAAACACAAACACATATGCAACACCACAAACATATGCAACACCACGAAAATACATAGATCTAGCTAGGCCATAAAAAGTGCATGTGCACATTGTTGTAGGGAGAACAACATAAATATATCTTCCCCTTACTTACCTATTAAAACAAGGTAATTTAACCACTTAATTTGAATGAATCTATGGTGGAAATGAGGTGAAAAGAGGAGGCACCGAGACAAGGAGGAGGTGGAGAGAATGAAGTGGGGAGAAAGTGAGTGTGGGTAGGAGAGGCTGTCCAAAATATCTTGTTGCTGCCCACTTACTAATGGCGCACCAGCACTAAATGCGCCATTAGTAATCCAGGTGACTAATGGCGCACCTCCTCGCGGTGCTCCATTAGTATTTTTGCAAAAAAAACAATACTAATGGCGCACTGATCAGCAGTGCGCCATTACTAGTTTAAACTACTAATGGCGCACGGTTGACAAAGTGCGCCATTAGTAGTATTGCAAAAAAAGGAATAAAAATATAATAAAAAAACAACATTAGTGGCGCACTTTCGGACGGGTGCGCCATTAGTAGTTACAACTACTAATGGCGCACTTTATATGGATGCGCCATTAGTATGTTTGGACAGGCGCACTAGTTCAAAAATTTTTTTTTATACTAATGGCGCACCCTTTGCCTTGTGCGCCATTAGTAGTTTCAACTCTAATGGCGTATCAGTAGCTGGTGTGCCATTAGTATATACTAATGGCGCACCACCTCTCCGGTGCGCCATTAGTGTAAATCCCATCTATAGCCCTTTTTCTAGTAGTGACATCACATAAAGATTTCGTAATTGTAGAAACACTAGCACCCAAGTTACATAAAAGCACAACACTCATAATTTTTAATCTTTACTATCATAGTAGGCTCCCATTCATCATGTAATCTTCTAGGGATTGAAACTCTAATTCCAACTTTTCTTCCAACGCTTTCATAATAGCATCAATGATATGTTTAGTAAAAGCTTTATTTTGTTCATAAGCATCGGGTGAATTTATCATGGATTGCAACAAAGAAATACAATCAATCAAATAACAATTATCATCAATGAAGTCTTTGTAATCCAAAAGAGTGGGAATATCACTAGTTAAAGTTTTGACCTCTCCAAACCCACTTTTATCAAATTTTTCAACAAGATTTTCACCCTCCGAGTTATCAGGAAGCCTTGTGGCTAAAGTTAACTCTTCTCCAGTCCCTTTATCATAAATTTTAATTTTACTAAACAAGGAATCAATAGAAGAAACACCAATCACTTTAAGATCTTCATCATTTTTATGAAAGCAATCGCTAGAAAACGCTCTTTCTAAAAATTCTCTTTAAGCTCTAAGCATAGCAGTTCTTTTCTAACTTTCATCCATAGAAACATGTAAAGCTTTAACTTATTTTTCAACCTTAGGCACAAAAATTTTCATCTAGATATTTTCCACATCATGAGAAATTCTATCAATGCTTCTAGACATATCATTAGTCTTATTCAACTTTTCTTATATTGTATTGTTCAAAACTTTTTGAGCATTGATTAATTCTTTAATATTATTCTCAAGATCAGAGGTGTTCCTATTATTATTAAAAGAAGATTACCATAGGAATTGCCATAATTATTAGAGGAATTTCCCGAAAAAGTTCTAGGATTAAAATTACCTTTATAAGCATTGTGATTAAAATTGTTTCGCGAGAAAAAAATTCACATCTACGACATCACTATTTTGCTCAATCAAAGTAGACAAACGCACATCATATAGATCAATATGAGCATTTTTATTAGAAACCAACTTCCTAAGAGCATCAACTTTTTCACTCAAAGAATTTATTTCCTCAATCGAATTAACGTTTTTACTAGTAAGAGCTCTTTCGGTATGCCATTGTGAATAATTTTCCATAATATTATCAAGCAATTTAGTAACTTCACCTAGAGTAATTTCCATAAAAGTACCACCCTTGGCGCAATCTAAAAGATTTCTAGAAACAAAATTCAATCTCGCATAAAATTTGTGTATGATCATCCAAGGATTTAAACCATGAGTAGGATAATTTCTTAGCATCAATTTAATTCTTTCCCAAGATTGCGCAACATGTTCATGCTCAAGTTGCTTAAAGTTCATGATTTGTGTCCTAAGGGAAATAATTTTCGTGGCCTTAAAAAAAATAAATAATTTTCATGGGCAGAAAATACTTGGTAATAAAAGAATCCTTGCACTTATCCCAAGAATCGATACTATTGCAAGGCAAAGAAGAAAACCAAAATTTGCACGATCTCGCAAAGAAACCGGGAATAATTAAACTTCAAAATATCATTGTCCACATCTTTTTTGTTTTGCATATCACATAATTCCATGAATGTGTTAAGATGGGACGCGTCATCCTCATTAGGTGTACCGAAAAATTGATCTTTCGTAACAAGATCCAACAAAGCAGAATTAATATCACAAGACTCTGTGCTAGTGGCGGGAGGAGCAATCGGAGTGCTAATAAAATCATTATTATTGGTATTGGAAAAATCACACAACTTGGTGTTCTCTTGAGTCATCGTGACTACGCAAACAAGATTGCACACAAAAACAGATCTGACGAGAAAACAGCGAACGGAAAAGAGGTCGAATAAAACGACAAATTTTTGTGAAGTGGGGGAGATGAAAACGCGAGGCAAATGGCAAATAATGTAGATTGCAAGGAGATGAGATTTGTGATTAGGAACCTGATAGATGTTGATGATGTCTCTCCCGCAACGGCGCCAGAAATTCCTTTTGACACGGCTTGAACTATGTTTGTATTTCCCCAAAGAGGAAGGGATGATGCAACACAGCTACGGTAGATATTTCCCTTTGTGATGAGACCAAGATAATCAAACGAGTAGGATAACCACGCAACACTATGTAAATGATACCTGCACACAAAGAACAAATACTTGCAACCTCACATGTAAGAGGGGTTGTCAATCCCTCCCGGGTAAAAAGATAGATAAATTTGTAGTAGATTGGATATATAGATCTTGCGGAAACGCGAAATAAAATAAATAATAAAAAATTGCAGCAAGGTTTTTTTGGGTTTTTTGATTAATAGAACTTAAAATAAAAGCAAATAAAAAAAGATCTCGAAGGCAAATATGATAAGGAAGAGACCGGGGGCCGTATATTTGACTAGTGGCTTCTCTCGAGAAAAATAGCATATGACAGGTAAACAAATTACTGTTGGGCAATTGATAGAACTTAAAATAATTATGATGTTATCCAGGCAATGATCATTATATAGGCATCACGTCCAAGATTAGTAGACCGACTCCTGCCTACATCTACTACTATTACTCCACACATCGACCGCTATCCAGCATGCATCTAGTGTATTAAGTTCATGGAAAAATGGAGTAATGCAATAAGAATGATGACATGATGTACACAAGACCTATTCTGGTAGGAATAGACCCCATCTTGTTATCCTTAATAGCAACGATAAATACGTGTCATGTCCCCTGCTATCACTGGGATTGAGTACCATAAGATCGAACCCATCACAAAGCACCTCTTCCCATGGCAAGAAAAATCGATCTAGTCGGCCTAACTAAACCAAAGATTCATAGAAGAAATACAAGGCTATAAGCAATCATGCATATAAGAGATCAAAACTCAAATAACTTTCATGGATAAAATAGATCTAATCATAAACTCAAAGTTCATCGGATCCCAACAAACACACCGCAAAAAGATTTACATCAAATAGATGTCCAAGAGACCATTGTATTGAGAATCGAGAGAGAGAGAGAGAGAGAGAGAGAGAGAGAGAGAGAGAGAGAGAGAGAGAGATAGGAAGCCATCTAGATACTAACTATGGACATGTAGGTCTACAATGAACTACGCACGCATCATCGGAGAGGCACCAATGAGGATGATAAACCCCTGTGTTGGGGATATAACTACTTGGTATGAACCGCCCAGGAGGGGCCGGGTCATACCACTAGCGATAACCCATGAAGGGGGCGGGTCATAACAAGCCTGTTGATGGCCCATGAACCAGAGGCAACTTAGGGCCCAGAAGGATGAACCGCCATGAGGATAAACTTGTATTGTAAGGAGGCTTAGTTAGTCACCGAGCCGGACACGTTGTCTATGAGCCGATCGGGACTCTATAAGCCGTCGGGCGTTAACCCGTGTATATAAAGGGACGACCCGACGGCGAGTTAGGAAGGGAAAGAGAGATATCGAGAACTAGGTCAAGCGTAATCGCTCTCTGGTAATCGAAGCCCAAGCAATAACCACCCTACACTGGATTAGGTGGTTACCTCCACCGCGAGGGGCCAAACCAGTATAAACTCTCTGTGTCCCTTGTCCCATTTAACCCCTTCAAGCTAACTACATTGCGATGGCTCCACACCTAAGTCCTTATTCTAGGACATCTGACGTGATAATTCCACGACAGTTGGCGCCCACCGTGGGGGATCGGTAACCCGTGGCTGAACCGGTTCTCTTGCCGCTGGCGCCTCAGTGGTCCGATTCACACCAGGCGGGTTACTGGGTCCTGCCCCAGGTGCGTTGAAAAGATTCCTCGCATCATAAGTCAGGGGCAACCGGTTCACATGCCTTTTGTTGAAAACAGTGTTTGATGCATCCATGTCCAAGCTTAAGCGGAAGCTCTCCGCCTGAAGCCGTTGCGCCTCCCTCTGGAAGGTGGCTCGCTCCGTTATCATCTGGGTGTTCTCCACATTCAACTCCTCCTTGGCTTGTGCTATCTCGTCTCGCAATTTTGTAACCTCCGCGTTATGTTGAGCTTGATTCGCCGGGTTAACCTCCGCTGTTAACAATGTTGTCAGACCATCCAATAAATCAGACAAAAGTTGCGCCGGCAGGCGCATTGGGCCTCCTGCCCCGAAAGCCGTCGATGTTGCTGACCCGGAGATCATTGTCGCTGTAGTCATAGAGTCCTACGCTGGCTGTGCACCGGCCATGAAGACTGTTACCTGGTGTGGCGGCTCATAGGGGTCAGGAATGTTGTCACCATCGAAACAGCCCCCAAGCCCGCCATCCTGAACCTGGTAGATGGAATGGTATCACCAGCGGAAGAATCGTCGCCTGAGTAAATAACCGTCTCACCACCAGATTCAGATCCTTCTTCTAGCTCCCCCACATTTGAACGTAACCCCTCCTCAGCACGTTCCAACACCTCCGGGGCATTTTTCTAACCCCTTGGATAACATGATAGCTGCGTCAACACGGCTGGCGGCTCCCCCGGCCCAGGATGAGTCACCAGCGGCAATGGAAATACGGAGAGATGGAGAGCTTCTTCAGACAGTTGTGGCACCAGCTTATTCGTAAAGTCGTGATCGCATCCAGTCAACACCTCGTACAAGAAAGAGTTACAGCATGCCGCAGTGAGCAGCACCGCAATCAGCCTCGCAGGCATGACCTGCCGCATGTCAGCAATGATGCTCAGATTTTGGTAGACCAGGGCAAAGCATGGTGTGAGGCGGATCTGGCGGCTCAGTTGGCAGCTCAACAGCAATCGCCTGTTTATCCTTCAACGCCCGTGGAGGCAGGAGCGACCTCTAGAACCTTTGGTGTGTCGTGTTTAGTGCCGGCTCTACGCAATGAGCGCTTGCCCTAGGATTTCAAGGGCCCGAAAGGTGCCCAATTACACGGCGGATTACCCCCCAGAGGCTTGGATCAAGAGTTATGAGATGGCCATGGAGATGATGGATGTCGGCGATGCTGGATGTCCTAAATATTTCACCATGATGTTGGATTGGCCGGCTTGTACATGGTTAAAAACCCTGCCCGCTAATTCTATTGGGTCATGGGCAGAGTTAAAGAGGCATTCTATTCAAAATTTCAAGGATACATGCAAGCAACCCATGTCAATTCTGGATTTATATTCTTGCATTCAAGATGAAGTGGAGTCAACAACCCATTGGGTGCACCGGATCTCGTCAATCATACATTCCTCAGATAGTATCAATGCCGGTTCTGCAGTTTTGATGTTAGAGAAGAATTGTCGTTTCCTCCCTCTTAAGCAGAATTTGGGCGGTCTAAGCGACACTGCAACGATATGGGGGAGCTCATGGCAGCTCTCGTCAAATACGCCGACTCTGACAGTACCAAGGATCCCGAGTCTAATGATGATAAGCCGGGGAATGAAAAGAAGGGCGGCAATACAAAAGGGCAGCAGCATAACTCGGTAGTTCAAACTGGTAATGGTAAGCGTAAGGCTGATGGTAGTTTTGATTTTGTGGCTAGCACCAATGCGCAGAATAATAATCAGCATCGCAAGGGAAAGCCGCCCCATGGATCAAAACTCAACCTTGAAGCAATGCTGAATCAACCTTGTCCAAAGCACGACATGCGTGATAAGCCATCTGGTCATATGTGGAGGGATTTTTACATCATGAAGGAGTTCCGGAATGCCAATTTTTTCAATCATGATCCACATGGAGGCTCAGGATCCGGTTCTCGCAGACCTGGCTTCGGTGGTGGCGGTTCAAGCTTCGGCTTTCAGGGTCAAGGAAATCAAGGTGGTTTTCATCAACAGTCTAACCAAGGTAACCAGCAGCAGTCTGGTTATCAAAGTAATCCGAAGCAGCTGAACGGTGGTCAGTATCACGTGTTCACTACGAGTCTGTGCAAGAGAGATCAAAAATTCCATAAGCGGGCGGTGAACTCTGTTGAACCGGTGGTGCCCCAATACTTAAGGTGGTCTAAGCAGTCTATTATGTGGAGCAGAGAAGACCACCCGCCCCGGGTCGATAATCCTGGTCAGCTGGCATTGGTGGTTGAGGGAGTCCTGGATTAGGTGGTATCCGGACAGCCGGACTATACATTTAGTCCGGACTATTGGAGCGTGAAGATACAAGACTCAATACTTCGTCCCGTGTCCGGATGGGACTCTCCTTTGCATGGAAGGCAAGCTTGGCGATCCAGATAATAGATTTCCTTCTTTGTAACCGACTCCGTGTAAACCCTAGCCACCTCCGGTGTCTATATAAACCGCAGGGTTTAGTCCTTAGAGACACAATCATAATCATCATAGGCTAGCTTCTAGGGTTTAGCCTCAACGATCTCGTGGTGGATCAACTCTTGTAATACTCATATCATCAAGATCAATCAAGCAGGAAGTAGGGTTTTACCTCCATTGAGAGGGCCCGGACCTGGGTAAAACATCGTGTCCCTTGCCTCCTGTTACCATTAGCCTTAGACGCACAGATCGGGACCCCCTACCCGAGATCCGCCGGTTTTGACATCGACATTGGTGCTTTCATTGAGAGTTCCTCTATGTCATTGCTGCAAGGCTCGATGGATCCTTCAATCATGAACAACAACACTATCCAGGGTAAGAATTTTATCCCCCGATAGATCTTCGTGTTCGGCGGCTTTGCACCGCGGGCTAATTCGCTTGGCCGTCTGGAGCAGATCGACAGCTACGCCCCTGGCCATCAGGTCAAGTTTGAAAACTTGAACTACACGGCCGATGTTCGCGGAGACTTGATCTTCGACGGATTCGGGCCTATGCCAGGAGCGCCGGACAGTCACGATGAGTACGGCTTAGACTTGTCGTCTGACAATACCCGGGATATCGCACCTGCAGGAGCTCCGGACCTAAATCCGGGGCAGATCGCGTCGTCGAAGGACGGGTGGATGGTCTCCGCCCTGGAGGATGCACACTCATCGGTGGTAGAGCCGAACACTGGCTTTACTTCCAAGGAAGCCTGTGGCATCGGACCCCCGGACTCGTGTCCGTCTGCAGGTTCCAGTCTGCGCATCCCCGAGCCCACCGAATTTGGTTGGGCTCCGGTAATGGAGTTCATAGCTGCGGATTTTTCCAGCACTCGCCCTTTGGCGACACGCTAAACTTGTTAAAGTGTCTTTCTTTGTCAGGAGACTCTTGGCTGAACTATGTCCGGCTCGAGTGGGAAGCAGGCGACGAGGGAATTCGTTGCCCACCCACCAACCACTTCATTGCCACGGTCGACGATTTGACTGACGTGCTTGATTACGACTCCGAAGACATCAACGGTGTGGACGATGATGTAGGAGAAAAACAGGAACCACCACCCACGGGGCAGTGGACAGCCACCGCCTCATATGATATATATATGGTGGACACTCCGAAAGAAACCAATGGCGATCAGGCTATGGAGGATAACCCCTCAAGGAAGAAAGCAAAACATGGGCGTCATCGGTGCCGCTCCAAGCCCCGCCACAGAAATACCGGTCCAGGAGACGGAAATAGTCCGAATGGTGCCGAAGATGAATACAACCCCGATCAGCCTGCCTTCGAGCAGGCCGAACGGGAAGACGGGCAGGTCAGCCCAGACGAACAAGCGAGGGATGGATACCCGGAGGAGGACAACTACATCCCCCCCTGTGAAGACGAGATTAGCCTCGGCGACGACGAGTTCGGCGTGCCTGAGGACCCTGTAGAGCAGGAACGCTTCAAGCGCCGAATCATGGCCACTGCGAGGAGCCTGAAAAAGAAGTAGCGGTAGCTCCAAGCTGATCAAGACCTGCTCACAGACAGATGGACTGAAGCCCTGGCAGCCGAGGAATATGGACTCGAGCGCCACGTGGCTGACCGGCCACAGATAAAAACGGCATATCAGCCCGCACCCCTACGCCAATACACTACGGCCCGGGGCAATAGGCAGGACTGCAAGATACACTGAACGCAGGACAGCCAAGATCGATCTACGGATCGCGGGGGCGCGCCCCAACAAGTGACGTTGATCATCACGTCGGACACACTATTGACAAGTCCGGCCGGGCCGAACATAGCCAACCAGACTCATTCGAACTGCGTAGCCACATAGCCCGGCATAGAGGCGCCACACACCCTCTCTGCTTCACTGACGAAGTACTGGACCATGAATTTCCAGAAGGGTTTAAACCCGTCAACATCGACTCATACGATGGCACCAAAGACCCCGCAGTATGGATCGAAGATTTCCTTCTCCACATTCACATGGCCAGTGGCAACGATCCGCACACCATCAAGTATTTTCCCCTTAAGCTCAAAGGACCAGCCTGAGACTGGCTCAATAGCCTACCGGCAAATTCAATCGGCTGTTGGGAAAACCTTGAGGGTGCATTCCTCAACAACTTTCAAGGCACGTACGTGCGACCACCGGATGCTGATGACTTGAGTCACATTACCCAACAGCCCGGAGAGTCGGCCAGGAAATTCCGGACTCGGTTCCTAACTAAAAAGAACCAAATTGTCGACTGTCCGGACGCTGAAGCCCTGGCGGCCTTTAAGCATTATATCCACGACGAGTGGCTCGCTCGACACCTCCGCCAGGACAAACCAAAGTCCATGGCGGCCCTCACGACACTCATGACCCGCTTTTGCGCGGGCGAGGATAGTTGGTTGGCTCGCAGTAGCACCACACCAATGAACTCCGGCACTTCAGACGTCCGCGACAATAACAACAAGCCACGGCGCAACAGATATAAGTGATGGAACAATGGCGACAACACTGAGGACACGACAGTTAACGCCGGATTCAGTGGCTCAAAATCCGGTCAGCTGAAAAGGCCGTTCAAAAGGAACAATCAGGGACCGTACAATCTGGACCGCATACTTGATCGCTCATGCCAAATTCACGGCACCCCGGATAAGGCATCAAACCATACTAACAGATATTGCTGGGTATTCAAACAGGCCTGTAAAATAAATGCTGAAAACAAGGACAAGGGGCTGCACAACGACGATGACGAGGAGCCCCGTCGTCCGAATACGGGGGGACAGAAGAAATTTCCTCCCCAGGTGAAAACGGTCAATATGATCTACGCCACCCACATCCCCGAACGAGAACGGAAGCGAGCACTATGGGACGTCTATGCGATGGAGCCAGTCGCCCCAAAATTCTACCCATGGTCAGCCTGTCCGATCACCTTTGATCGTAGGATCACCCTACCAGTATCCGTCACGGCCGCATTGGTCCTAGACCCAATCATCGACGGATTCAATCTCACGCGAGTCCATATGGATGGCGGCAGCCTGGACCTGCTTTATTAGGACACAGTGTGCAAAATGGGCATCGACCCTTCAAGGATCAAGCCCACCAAAACCACCTTCAAAGGTGTAATTCCAGGAGTAGAGGCCTGCTGCACGGGATCCATAACACTGGAAGTGGTCTTCGGATCTCCGGATAACTTCCGAAGCGAGGAGTTAATCTTCGATATCGTCCCTTTCTATAGTGGCTATCATGCACTACTCGGACGAACCGCATTGGCTCGGTTCAATGCGGTACCACACTATGCATACCTCAAGCTCAAGATGCCAGGACCTCGCGGGGTCATAACAATAAACGGAAACATGGACCGCTCTCTCCGTACATAAGAGCATATTGCAGCCCTCGCGGAAGAAGTCCAAAGCAGCCTTTTCGGGCAAACCTCCAATCTGGCGACAACAACCCCAAACACCGTCAAGCGAGTCCGGAGTACCCCGCAACAGGATCGCCAGGCACGTCAAAACCGTGACTAGCAGTCCGGCCTCCGCTCCAGCCCCATCAAGGCAGCTTTCGTGCCGCGCGTACATAATTACGCACTCAAAATACCATGGGCATAGGCGGAGGCGCAATAATGGCTCAGTCAACAGTGCGGTACAGCCGCAACGTACTTTAATAACCCCCTTTATCTTTCAGGACCCTGCCTTCGGGCAGCCCCTTCAGAAGAGCCGGCTTTTCGGACTTTCACAGGAGAGAAAACCAAGGAGGCAAATGGCTCTGCACACAAAGGGAATACCCAGGTCGAATCTATTCACAATCGTTATACCTGTTTCATATACCTACATGCGGCCCACCCTTGGATAGGACATGTCAAATAGTCCTATTTGTTTCTGCTTCAACGCATTCATTGTAAACATACGCTTAGACGTATTATTTATCAATGGGAGATAATATATAGCGTCAGCTTATTATTCCTATCTACACATTTTTCCTATAAATGTTTATTTCATATTGCATCCGTACACCTTGGTACTTTCAGTTTGCTAGGGGCTTCTTATGGCGCCCCTTAATACGGCAAGTTAAGTCCGAACACTTTTGACAGTGCAGCACCCCGAACTTATAGCATTATATGCATCAGCTCTGAATCATGTCTTGGGTCAATAGTTGGGTTAGCCCGGCTCCCTTGTTTTGGTACCTTACGTTCTGTTATATCGGCTAAGGTAGCGCAGGGAGAACTACTGCGATTGTGTCCCGGTTCTTTCGGACGAGCACCTCAGTAGAGAAAGCCGAAAACTGACTGTCATGATGCGGAGAGAGTTGATCGCTGTTCGAGAGGTCTTGAAATATTTAAATATTTTTTCTGCTTTAGGCGAGGAGTCGGCCTCGTCCGATTTAGGCATGTATAGCGCCCCAATTCGGCCTTCCTAGTTTGTAACATCCCAAATTTTCAATTTGGAATGTTATACATAGGTCATCCATGCATATCATATTTTATTGCATCTTCGTTCCGCAATCCTCGAAATCCTAAGCAACTCAAGTACCCTCGGAGAGAGTTGGGGACTTTCCGGTTTTCATATTTGATTTTTATCAAATAGCGAAAACGAGGATTTTTTATTTTAATTATTTTTCCCTCTGAAAAATATTTCATAATAAAATAAATGAAGTGAGATAATATGAATTCGTCAAACAATTGAAATATTGGAGGAAAAATGTTAAAATCATTTGTTGGATTTTATTTGATTTTATTTGGATTTTGTTTGCGTTAGAAAAATTGCACGTTTTCAAAATTGCATTTTAGGGCCAAGAAAATGTTCATCCCGTCCTAAATATTTCATTTAGACGATGATTTTTTTTGGTATTTTTAGATTTTTATTTTGTTTTATAGGATTTATTTTCCGTCGGCGGAACTATTTAAAAAAAAGAGGTTTCCCCGCGCCTGACTGGGCCTAAGGCCCAGCTGAGCAGGCTGGCCCAGCCGCCACTGCCTCCCGCGCGCGAGCGCCGCCGCCTTGCCCCCTCCTCCAAGTCGACGCCCCCTCTCTTAAATACCCCGCCACCCCGCCGCCACACCACCACCCGCCAACGCCGCCCCGAGCCCGAGCCGAGCCGCCTGAAAGCACGCACTCCGCTCAAGGCCCCGCTGCCAGCCGCCGCCGCTGCTGCCACCTCGCCACCCCACGCCTCATTGCCGTGCTGAATCTCGGAGCCCCGCCGGAGACGAGGTAGCCGCCCCGCCGCCCCAGTTTTCTAAAGAAAACTGTTCGGTTTTTTAGAAAACCCTAGTTTTCGTTTTTTATAATAGATCGGTTTTTCTCCTGTTTATTTATTTAGAGAGCGTTCGCTCGTTCGTTCGTTTTAACGAACGCGTTCTTCATTTAGATCCAGATAACGAACGTTCGTTCGTTAGTCTGCTCGTCAGTTTTTCTTTTCTCGAATTTATTCCGCGATTTTTCAGATCGTGATTTCTGATCCGATCTTAGTTTTTGTTTATCTTTTCGCTCGTTAGTCGGAATCAGGCGATTCAAGCGCCTAGATCTTCGTATCGAGACCCTCTTTCTGTCTAAACAACTTAAACAAGATTTTGATACTGTAAAATTTGACCCTAGTTCAGATTAGTAAACGGATCTTGTTTCTTTCGCCGTTTGAGTTTCGTTGCTCCGTTTGGTTTGATTCTTTTGCGAACCGGAGTTTTTAAGTTGAACTTTCTGGTCAACCACTTTTAGTTTAAGTTTTTCTTGTGCATATTTGCTTTTTGCTTATGTATGTTATTGTTTGCTTGCGATAGAATTCCCGGAGTGCGAAGCGTGTTACTACGAGTCTCTAAGATTCGCGGACCGTCAGCAAGGCAAGTAACACTTTGATCATACTCTTTTCATACCCAGTTTTATGCATTAGCTTAATCCTGAAACATTGCATGGTTAGGATGTCATTAACTTGTGGGTTGGGAAGTAGTAGTTGAGGTAGAACCTATGCCCTGTTAATATCAAACCCTTGGGAGTTACTAGTACATGTTGCTTATATTGTTATGCTATGCTCGTAGACGTGGTTGGGTTTGAGTGAATCCATGACAGATGTGAGATTGTTAATTAATGGTTTAATTTAAGGTGGTAACTTTAATACACATCTGGGTGGATTGAGGCACCCGGGGAACCCAGTGTTGTCTGTTTTACTTTTGGAAATCCCGGGGTACACGTGTGATCTTCCTATGGACCGCCACCCAGGCTCAAAGGGAACTGAGATTATTCATGGTAGAAACTTCCGTGTGCAGCCACAAGCTACTATGGGCTCTAGCATAGTTGAGTAAGTTATGTGAAGCTCTTGAAGAGGTAGATCAGCAGGTAGTGGGTTTTGTAGGTTTGGTATGGTCTACCCGGAGTATAGAGTTAATGTTTCTGAAAGACTATGTCTCGGTCATCCCTTTCGCAAACACCATGTAGTGCGAGAAATCAACGGAGGCAATCGAGTCTTGTGGGGAAAAGTGCGCCAACCTCTGCAAAGTGTACAATCTAATCATGGTTAGCCGTGTCCCCGGTTATGGACAATTTTGAGTATCTAGTACTTGAGTTATCACATGTATCTCGTCACCCTTAATTAATATCGTTGGGTTGTTAACCACTTTAATTGGGATTGAGTGGGGGTTATACCTTCTAAATGTTTCAACCACCATGATAGTTAAATTAAAATCTATTCCTTTGTTGTAGGGAAAAATTGGCTTTTCGCAAAACTATAACCATAGAGCTTTGGAGCAGCCAAATATGCATGTAGTGATAGCATTATTCTGTTCTGATCTATTGTGTTATATTGCCAGCATATTCCATGTGCTGACCCGTTTTCGAGCTGCAACGTATTATGTTGCAGACTTTTCAGACGAGGAGTAAGGTTCGTTAGGTCGTTGCTGTGCAGCTCAGCTATGCCGTTGGAGTTAATGGACTCACTTTATCTTCCAAGCCTTCCGCTATTATCGCATTAGATGGCCTTAAGCCACATTATTCTAATAAGTTCTCTTTTGAGACATTCGATGTAATAAGTGTGTGATTGCTACTCTGTTATAAATCCTTCGAGTACTGTGTGTGTCAGCATTACTAATCCAGGGATGACACTGGAACACACAGACTTGACCATCTGAGGTCGGGTCGCTACAAGATGGTATCAGAGCACACGCTGAGTGTAGGACACAACCACTAAGATAAAACATAGGTCACTCTTCTCTACTCATTTCTAACTCCTCTCCATTTTTCCACCCTTTAGGATGACGGAGATGAAGAACAAGTTTGCACAACCGGATGAAGACACACCTTTTGGACGCTACTTGAAGGAAGTCACTAGGTACTTGAACATTGGAATACCAAGCTTCACCGGGACGTACAATGCCACCTTACCAGAAGAGGAGCACTGGATGATTCAAGTACAAGTTCCAGGAAGGACGTTCTCGCCAACTTCTAAACCTATAGAATTTTCTTTCGAAGCACCCACCTGGAGTCTAGGCAAGAGCATGGCAGCCCACATTACCATGGGACACATTGGAGAAGTCTACAACAGGGAGCTTAAGGACACCATCTATCAAATATGTGGGCGCTGAGACAAGCAATGGGAAGTAATCAGCACCAAGAAGGATAGATCCATTGCAGCTTTCATTCAGGAGCTAAACCAGCACATTCAACGTTAGGAGAACCAGATGTGCGCAGACATGATGGAGTTGTAGAAGGCGAAGACCAGGATCATCGAGCTGGAGGAAGAACTCAAGTTTACACGCGATGGATATGAGGAGGAAATCAAGACACACTGGAGAAGAACGACGACCTAGTTAAGAAGATCAGAGTGTTCATGGGAGGACCAGCACCGGAAGAAGAAGACGATGGTCCCACTTGCCCGGACAACTACATCATCACCGATGACACCTATTCTGATCCAAGTGATGATGACTACGAAGACGAAGCTGGAGCAGACATCATGGAGTCTTCCACCGATCAAAATTTCTAAATGGCCACCATATATTAGTAGTATTTCCCCCATGTATCTAATAGTAGTTGAGCACTTTTGTGATAGTCCTAGACTGTTTGTATGCCCTTGCTTGATTGATTGAGTGAAATGTTTGTGTTTGCCTCATGTGCATATGGGTAGTGTTTTCTCATCAGACTTTTTTTCTATTCTAATCTCTTCCATCTAAACCCATCAGATGCCTCCGAGACATGACACCGGTTTTGTTTTTCCACCGGAGCTCACCCAATTGATCCAGCAGCAGAATGCTTTGATGCAATTGCTAGTTCCGAACCAGGGCAACAACAACAACAACAATAACCCGCCGCCAGTGGACAATTTAGCCCGTTTCCTAAAGTTACAGCCGCCGGTGTTTTCCAGTAACACCGAGCCAATAGTTGCTGATGATTGGCTACGCCGTATTGGAAGGGAGTTAACCACCGCATGATGCAGAGATGCTGAGAAGGTGTGCTTTGCCGCACATCAATTGGATGGACCAGCAGCTGCATGTTGGGAGAATTACACGACTACTTTTCCTATAGCCAACGTCACTTGGGACCAGTTTCAGCAAGCTTTTCGCACAGCCCATGTCTCAACTGGAGCCATGCAGATGAAGAAGCGCGAGTTTTGAAACTTACGCCAGGGGAACCGTACTGTAGCTCGGTACGTGGATGATTTTAGCAAGTTATCACGCTATGCCCCTGATGATGTGGCCACAGATGCCGCCAAGGTGAGAAGTTTATGGAAGGGCTGAATGATGAGATGAGCATGCAGTTGATGGTGGCAACTTTCAACAACTACCAGGAGTTGGTAGATAAGGCCCTTATGATTGAAGGGAAGCAGCAGCAGATTGAGAGCCGTGAGAGGAAGTATGGACAAGGGAAGTATAATTCAGGAGCTCAACAGAAACCCCGCTTAACCCCGAACTCGGAGGACTTGTTCATAATCATGGAGGTCACAACCACACCGGAGGAGGATCGCATAACCACAATGGTGCTAAGAATGGAAATGGGAACGGAGTTAATAACAATCAGAACCGCTCCAACCCAGCTACACCCGCCAAAAGGGACCTAAGTCAAGTTACTTGCTTTAAGTGCGGGAAGAAAGGGCACAATGCCAATGATTGCCCTGAAGGAAGGAATGGAAACGGAAATGGGAGCGCTCGGAAGAAGCCCAATCCATTCAACAAAGGACAAGTGAACCACGTTAACGTGGAGGAAGTTGAAGAGCAGCGGACGCGGTGATAGGTAAGTTTTGGTTAAGTCATTTACCGCTCTTGTTCTTTTCGACATCTTGGTGCATCGCATTCATACATATCAAGGGGATTTGTGGATAAGTTTAAGCTACCAACCCAAACCCTTAGGACCCCTCTTTTAGTGAGCTACTTCGAGCAGAGTACATGGCTAGCCGATGGTGCAACCAGATACCCCTAACCATTGGCACACATGTTTTTCCATCTAACCTAATTATCTTGGAGTCGCAAGGATTGGATGTGATATTAGGTATGGACTGGATCTCAAAGTATGGAGGAAGTATTGACTCTGCTAGCAAATCAATTTATCTTACCACCCCGGAGGGAAAAAGGATTAAGTATGTATCTAGGCATGTGCCTAGGAGGAGCCAAGTAAATGCCCTCACGGAAGTTGTTCAGGGGGAAGTACTGGTACTAAAGGATTTTTCGGATGTTTTCCCAGAGGAGTTACCAGGCATGCGATCGGATCGAGACATCGAGTTTTTGATAGAGATATTGCCCGGTATAGGGCCAATATCCAAGAGACCCTATCGGATGCCCGCAAATGATCTGGAGGGAAATTAAGAAACAGATCAAGGAGTTGTTGGAGAAAGTTTACATTCGAAGAAGTTCATCACCTTGGGGAGCCCTAGTGCTTTTGGTTGAGAAGAAGGATAAATCCCTAAGGATGGTTGTTGATTACCGAGCCTTGAATGAAGTAACGATTAAGAACAAGTACCCACTGCCGATGATCAGTGATCTGTTTGATCAGCTTCAAGGAGCCAAGGTGTTTTCGAAGATCGATCTACGATCAGGATACCATCAGTTGAAGATCCGAGAGAAGGATATACCAAAGACAGCATTCACCATGCGGTATGGATTATACGAGCATACGGTCATGTCGTTTGGACTGACTAACGCCCCTGCCTATTTCATGAGTATGATGAACAAGGTGTTCATGGAGTATTTTGACAAGTTTGTTGTTGGGTTTATTGATGACATTATGGTATACTTGAAGAACGAAGAGGAGCACAAGGAGCACTTGCATTTAGTTCTCGAGAAACTTAGGGAACACCAGTTATATGCCAAATTCAGCAAGTGCGAGTTTTGGTTGAAGGATGTTGGATTTCTTGGGCATGTTATATCAGGAGAAGGTATAGCAGTGGACCCCAGCAAGGCTCAGTCAGTCACTAAATGGTTGGCACCCACTTCAGTTGGCGAGATCCGCAGTTTCCTTGGACTCACAGGATATTATCAGAGATTCATTGAGAATTTTTCCAAGATTGCTAAGCCAATGAAGAAGGGTACTAGGTTTAAATGGACAGAAGATTGCGAGGAAAGTTTTCAGAAGTTGAAGAAATATTTGACTACAGCCCCAGTGCTAACATTGCCAGATATACATAAGGAGTTTCAACTGTATTGTGACGCCTCACGCTTGGGACTTGGATGTGTGCTTATGCAGGATGGAAAGGTTGTTTCGTATGCTTCACAACAACTGAAGCCCCATGAGTTGAATTATGCCACGCATGATTTGGAGCTAGCAGCCGTAGTGCATGCATTGAAGACCCGGAGACATTATATTATTGGGAAACGTTGTGATGTGTACACGGATCATAAGAGTTTGAAGTACATTTTCACACAGGAGGAGTTGAACCTTAGACAGAGGAGATGGTTGGAGCTTATAAAGGATTACGATATGAAGCTACACTATCATCCCGGAAAGGCCAATGTCGTAGCAGACGCTTTGAGACGGAAGAGTTATGCCAATATCCTTGAAAGTAAAGAATTGCTGTAGGAGTTAGCTGAGGATATCATGGAACTTCGTTTGGTGATTGTTCCAAGAGGTTTCATTGCAACAATGGAAGTTCTGTCAACATTGTTGGATAAGATTAGAGAAGCTCAGAAGGAGGAAAAAGAGATTGCTGAGATAAAGGAGAAGATGAGCAAAGGAAAGGCCAAAGGTTTTCATGAGGATGAGCACGATACCTTATGCTTTGAGGATCAATTTTATGTGCCTAATAACCCAGAGATCAGGAAGTTAATACTTCAGGAGACTCATGACTCACCATACTCGATACACCCCGGAAACACCAAGATGTATTTGGATTTGAAAGAACGTTTCTGGTGGACCGGTATGAAGAAGGATATTGCCGAGAATGTAGCCGTATGTGATGTATGTCAGAGAGTGAAGGCAGCCAGCAGGACTGTTACAGCCTATGCCAATACCCGAATGGAAGTGGGATAAACTTGGCATGGACTTTATCACTGGACTACCTAGGACCAAGGCAGGATATGACTCAATATGGGTAGTAGTGGATGGCTTGACCAAAGTGGCTCACTTCATCCCAGTGAAAACAACTTATACAAGTGCAAAGTTGGCCAAGATATATATGTCCAGGATCGTATGTTTGCATGGAGTTCCGAGGACCATCGTATCAGATAGAGGAACACAGTTTACTTCAAAGTTTTGGCATCAGTTACACGGACCTTGGAGTGCAGATTGGAGTTCAAGATGCGAATTTCACCCGCAGACAGATGGGCAGACACAGAGAGTCAACCAGAATCTGCAGGACATGTTGAGAGCCTGTGCGCTAGATTATGGATCTAGTTGGGATGACAATTTGCCTTACGCATAGTTCTCATACAACAATAGCTACCAGGCCAGTTTGAAGATGGCACCATTCGAAGCTCTGTATGGACGCAGATGCAGAACACCAATGATGTGGGATGAGGTAGGAGACTGACAGCTATTTGGACCAGACTTGATCAAGGAGTCTGAAGAGAAAGTTAAGCTCATTCGAGATAGACTAAAGATTGCTCGGTCCAGGTAGAAGAGTTATGCAGACACAAAACGCAAGGAGGTAACCTATGAAATTGGAGATAGAGCATATCTGCATGTATCACCCTTGCGAGGAGTAAAACGTTTTGGAGTTAACGGAAAATTAGCCCCGAGATTTGTAGGACCATACCGTGTTTTGGAACGGATGGGAGAAGTTGCCTACAAGCTGGAGTTACCAGAGGTATTGTCGGGAGTTCACGATGTGTTCCACGTCTCACAGCTAAAGAAGTGTCATGCTGAGATGGCCGATATACCTTTAAAAGATACAGTGCCCTTGGAGGCAATTCAGCTGGACAGTTATTTGACTTATGAGGAGAAGCCAGTAAAGATTCTTGACTTTGCCAGCCGAGTCACCCGTAGCAAGGTTATTAAGTTTTGCAAAGTTCAGTCGAGCCACCATACCGAGGAGGAAGCCACCTGGGAACGAGACGATGATCTTCGCAAGGACCACCCGCACCTATTTTCTAGCCAACCCGAATCTCGAGGACGAGATTCATCTTAAGGGGGGTATGTTTGTAACATCCCAAATTTTCAATTTGGAATGTTATACATAGGTCATCCATGCATATCATATTTTATTGCATCTTCGTTCCGCAATCCTCGAAATCCTAAGCAACTCAAGGACCCTCGGAGAGAGTTGGAGATTTTCCGGTTTTCATATTTGATTTTTATCAAACAGCGAAAACGAGGATCTTTTATTTTAATTATTTTTCCCTCCGAAAAATATTTCATAATAAAATAAATGAGGGGAGATAATATGACTCCTTCAAACAATTGAAATATTGGAGGAAAAATGTTAAAATCATTTGTTGGATTTAATTTATTTTATTTGGATTTTGTTTGCGTTAGAAAAATTGCACGTTTTCAAAATTGCATTTTAGGGCCAAGAAAATGTTCATCCCATTCTAAATATTTTATTTCGACGGTGAAAATTTGTTTTGGTATTTTTAGATTTTTATTTTATTTTATAGGATTTATTTTCCGTCGGCGGAACAATTTAAAAAAAGAGGTTTCCCCGCGCCCGACTGGGCCTAAGGCCCAGCCGAGCAGGCCGGCCGATCCGCCGCCGCCTCCAGCCTTGAAGCCGCTTGCCGCCGACTCGGACCGGAGTCCGAGCCGGACTCCGCCTCGCCGCCGCCTTGCCCCCTCCTCCAAGTCGCCACCCCCCTCTCTTAAATACCTCGCCACCCCGCCGCCACACCAAGACCACCACCCGCTACCGCCGCCCCGAACCCGAGCCCGAGCCACCGCCCGCGCCTCCTGCCGCCGCCGCCTCCCATCACGGCCACCCGCCCACCCGCCACGCCGCCATCGCGCCGAACCCACCGAGCCGAGCCGAGGTAGCCCCGCCGATTTTGAAAAGAAAACCATTCGGTTTTAGAAAACCCTAGTTTTGTTTTTAATAGATCGGTTTTCTCCGGTTTATTTATTTAGCGAGCGTTCGCTAGTTCGTTCGTTTTAACGAACGCGTTCTTCGTTTAGATCCAGATAACGAACGTTCGTTCGTTAGTCTGTTCGTTAGTTTTTCTTTTCTCGGATTTATTCTGCGATTTTTCTGATCGCGATTTCTGATCTGATCTTAGTTTCTGTTTATCTTTTCGCTCGTTTGTCGGAATCAGGCGATTCAAGCGCCTAGATCTTCGTCTCGAGACCCTCTTTCTGTCTAAACAACTTAAACAAGATTTTGAAACTGTAAAATTTGACCCTAGTTCAGATTAGTAAACTGTAGCGACCCGAGCCGAATGGGTCAAGTCTCTGTGCTTAAGTGTCATCCCTGGATCGGTATGCTGACACACACAGTACTCGAGGATTTATAACCGAGGTAAATCACATGTATAAATAACGTAAATACTATTACCTCAATCCAAAATATAGCGGAAGCAACAAGGTTGTGGATTCCCATCAACACCAACGGCAAAGTTGAGTGTAGAAATCGTAACCCTAACGTATCACTTACTCGTCGTTTGAAAAGTCTGCAACATGAAACGTTGCAGCCCGAAAACGGGTCAGCACATGGAATATGCTGGCAATGTAACACATAGAGAGTAATGAAAGAATAAGCTATACTACATGCATATATGGCTGGTGGAAAGCTCTATGGTTACAGTTTTTGCGAAAAGCCAATTTTTCCCTACAACAAAGGAATAAGTTTTACTTTAACTATCATGGTGGTTGAAACATCATTGAGAAGGTATAACCCCAACTCAATCCCAATTAAGGTACTTAACAACCCAATAATATTAATTTAGAGTGTTGAGATACATGTGAATACTCAAGTACTAGATACTCAGAATTGTACATAACCGGGGACACGGCTAACCATGATTAGATCGAACACTCTGCAGAGTTTTGCGCACTTTTCCCCACAAGACTCGATCGCCTCTGTTGATTTCTCGCACTACATGGTGTTTGAGAAACGGATGACCGAGACACAGTCTTTCAGAAACATTAACTCTCTACTCAGGGTAGAACATACCAAACCTACAAAACCCACTACCTGCTGATCTACCTCTTCAAGAGCTTCACGTAACTTACTCAACTCTTCTAGAGCCCATAATAGCTTGTGGCTGCACACGGAAGTTTCTAGCATGAATAATCTCAGTTCCCTTTGAGCCTCGGTGGCGGTCCATAGGAAGATCACACTGCAGGTACCCAGGATTTCAAAAAATGCAGACAACCTTTGGGTTCCCCAGGTGCCTCAATCCACCCAGATGTGTATTAAAGTTGCCACCTTAAAGTAAACCATTAATTAACAATCTCACATCTGTCATGAATAACTCGCAAACCCAACCACGTCTGTGAGCATAGCATAGCAATTTAAGCAACACGTAGAAGTAACTCCCAAGGGTTTGATAGTAACAGGGCAATAGGTTCCTACTTCATCATCTACTTCCCAACCCAGAAATTAATGACATCCTAACCATGCAATGTTTGAGGGTTGAACTAATGCATAAAAACTGGGTATGAAAAGAAATATGATCAAGTGTTAGTTGCCTGCAAAGTTGATGAAGATGATTCGCACTAAAAACTCTTGATAGGTCTACTCGTCACACTCCGGTCAATCTATCGTAATCAAGCAATACCAACCACACATAAGCAATCACTCAAAAGATCGGAGAGAACGAAGAAAACAAATTGAACAACATCAAAACCAAGCAAATAACTCTTGCAACATACAACAATTTCTAACAGTACCAAAATTATGTGAATTTGGCCTTATCAAAAAGTTTAGGTCAAGAGCTTCGATTTGCAAAAAAGAATCATCTAAATCGGAGTTACGAAACTCAAGTTATGATCAAACGAAGTTTAAATACAAATCTGTTTGAATTCAAATTTTAAAACTTTCAAAAACATGTTTAAGTTGGATTACTGGATAGAGGGGATCATAACGAAGACGTGAGCATTGGTTTCGTTGGATTTGGATAAACGGGCAAGAAGTTGTGATAATTTGAAGATTAGGGTCTAATCTGTAAAAATAACACTACGGATAGGTCCCTGGCAGTAAATCTAAAATAAAAAGAAAAATCCTAATGAACGAACGTTCACTACTAAAACCTAACGAACGGATTCGTTCGTTGTGAATACCTAACCGGCGAACGTTCACTAAATAACTAGATTAAAAGAGAAGACCGGTTTTTTTAAGAACGAAACTGAAAAAAAATAAACCGGATCGGACCGGGTGGTTTTTACCGGTCCACGGCGGGTCAACGGCAACGGTGATGGTGGCGGTGTTCTCCGGCGAGACGGCGGCTATGGCGCGACAGGGGGCGACGGCTGCGGGCTCTGGCGGCGTCAAGGCGGGCTTGCAAGGCGAGGCAAGACGGGAGGCGAGGAGACGGCTGCGCTGGGGGCGAGGAGACGGCGGTGGCGACGGATCTCGCCGGGCGGCGATTTATTCGACAACGGGCGGCGGCGGCATGGCTCTGGCGGCTCGGGCTCCGAGGGAAAGCGGGACCGGGGCGCGCCCTTTTATAGGAGGAAGAGGGAGGCGATGGCGTGGGCGAGGGGTAAGGCGGCGGTGGACTCGGGCGGCCACAGACGTCGAGGCGCGGCGGGCAAGAAGCAGTGCTAGGGACTCTGTCCGAGCTTAGAAGCGATCTTGGCCTTGGCTGGGCTGAGCATGACTGTTGGGCGGCCAGATTCGGCCGGAGGAAGCTCTTTTTTAAAACAAAATCAAACAAAAACAAAAAAAAATAGAAATATTATATAGGCATATAATATATAAAAAATTTAAGAAAAAGATTTTCTACAACAAGAACATTATTCTATCTTCAAATAAAATACACAAAAATTCAAATAAAGCAAAGAGTGATTCTTCTCTAATAAAATCCACTGAAAATCATTTTAAAAAAAATACCAAAATGACTTCAAATTAATTTCTCTCCAATTTTCTGATGTAGGGAATCATGTTACCCTATTTTCCATATAGTTTATTTTTGGAGGAAAATAATTTGAATAAAACCCAAATAACTTTGAATTTAATTCTTTGAAACTCCCAACTCATATTTCATATGTTTTGAAGAAGTCATTTTATCTTCTCTTGTGAAAATCATTGAGTTGCATAAAGTTTCAGAATTGGAAATATTCTCAAATGAAATTCAAATATTTTCAACACCCCTTGTCATTTAAATAAATGGAAGAAGTCATGCCATCTTCTCTCCGTGGTTTTGTGATGAAAAGAATTTGAATTCCCGAAGATCATAAAAGCAAAATGAAAGTTTGGGAAAGTCCTTTTATTCCCTCTCATTTAACTTTCAAAAAGGTTTCGAATTCCACTCACTTACAGTCAATCAATCACACAACAATCAAACAAACAATAAAATCTTTCTATTTATTATAACATTCCAAAATTTAGAATTTTGGGATGTTACAAACTACCACCCTTAAAATGAATCTCGTCCTCGAGATTCGGAGAGGCTAGCAAGAAATAGGTTAGGGTTTGGGGTCTTCTCAAAAATCCATCGATCATCACGAAGTGCAGGTGCTACCACCCTTAGAAGCATTGTTACGGTTACATCAAAACTCATATACTCCATCCTAATTACTGACAGTGTCGGTCTTCTCAGATCGTAAGGACAATTCCTTCTCTGGGCTCTTTCGGTAGTGGCATAACCTTTTCATCAAATTTTTTTGTCCTTTCATCTTGGTAAGGTTATTCCGAGATTGGGTCTTCATAGCTGACAGGTCTGGCGCCAATACTAAACAACTATCGATATCTCATGGTGGTCATCAATTTATGGTTTGTCCTACATGAAATGGGTCAGGGTTGAATCTCACCAGATATCCTACGATTGGCAAGAACTACCGTGTACAAGGGAAAATACTTATACCATTCTAAGGTTTAAACAAGGTTTTGATCGTCGTCTCTCTACTATAGGTAAGTCACTCAGATTTACCATCCCATATAGCAAAGTTTAATAATAAGAGTAAGTCGGTATGGTGATCAATCCATCCCGCACCCAAATCATTACCTTGTACATGGTTTAGCGAATCTCGCATTCTAACACTCGGTCATCGTCACAAGCATTCCAGAATTTTCTCTTTTGGACGAACCAAGTTCGGATAAATCCATTGATTCTACAAGCCAAACAAACATCTATCGTTCCTTAACAACTCTCAGGTTTTGCGTAAACTCCTATAGAATCGTCGGTCGATAAAATCGTAACTTCTTCCAGGGTTTTTCCTTCAGCAAGAGTGTGCTTGCTTCTTGGCAGGTCCTGGGGCCTGTGGGTTATGGCCCATCTCATCACTTGTAAACCTTGAACTCATCCTCTGGGCAACTGATCTTTAATCCAACATCCAACTTCATAGCATACTTAAATCCATCCAATTGTACTGTCTTACTTCCTTCTATTGGCACCAAACTAAGATATGATTACTCAGACTCATCATGGAATTTACATTGATCCATATTTCCAACATCTTACCTCCTTTATATGCAATAGTAATTCATCTTCTTCATACTCGTGGGATATCACACATACCGAGATAAAACTTATACTTATGAAGTCCATACTCCACTTCATGGAACATCATTATCCTTTCCAGGGTCAAGCGTCCTTACAAGGAAATATTGGCCATCTCTGCATGGCACTTCTTCAACTGGGAAACGTGGAACACATCATGAACTCCTGACAGTCCTTCGGGTGACTCCAACTTGTTGGTAGCTTCTCCCATACGCTCCAAAACTCAGTATGGTCCTACAAATCTCGGGGCTAACTTTACATTAACTCCAAATCGTTTAACTCCTCGCAGAGGTGGTACACAAAGGTATGCTCTGTCTCCGATTTCATAGACTACCTCCTTGACTTTTTTTTTGAGTCTGCATAACTCTTCTACCTGGACTGAGCTACCTTCAGTCTATCTCGAATCAACGTAACATTCTCTTCTGACTCCTTGATCACATTTGGTCCAAACAACCGACGGTCTCCAACTTCATCCCACATCAACGGTGTCCTGCACCTTCTCCCATACAAAGCTTAAAAAGGGGCCATCTTCAAACTGACTTGGTGGTTGTTGTTGAATGAGAACTCCGCGTAAGGTAGATCATCACCACTACTAGATCCATAATCTAGTGCACACGCTCTCAACATGTTCTCCAAAATCTGATTGACTCTCTTGATTTATCCATCTGTCTGCGGATGAAAGGATGTACTGAACTCTAGCCTAGTACCCAAAGTCTGGTGCAGCTGATTCCAAAACTTTGAGGTAAAACTGTGTTCCTCTATGATGGTCCTCGGAACTCCATGCAGACATACGATCCTTGTCAAATATATCTTGGCAAACTTCGCACTTGTATAGGTGGTTTTCACTGGGATAAAGTGAGCCACTTTGGTCAAGCGAGTCAACTACTACCCAGATAGAATCATATCCCGATCAGGTTCTGGGAAATCTGGTAATGAAATCCATGCCAAGCTTATCCCACTTCCATTCAAGTATCGGCATAGACTATAGTAATCCTGCTGGCTTCTGATGCTCTACTCTTACTCTCTCTGGCATACATCACCTACGACTACATACTCCGCAATGTCCTACTTCATACCAGTCCACCAGAAACGCTCCTTCAAATCCAAATACGTCTTGGTTTTTCCAGGGTGAATCGAGTATGGTGAGTCATGAGCCTCCTGAAGTATTAACTTCCTGATCTCTGCATTATTGGGTACATGTACACTATCCTCAAACCATAAGGTGTCGTGCTCATCCTTACGAAAACCTTTGGCCTTTACTTTGCTCATCCTCTCTTTTACCTCAGCAATCTCTTTGTCATCTTTCTGAGCTTCACACATCTTTCACAACAATGTAGGCTGAACTTCCATTGCTGCAACAAAACCTTTTGGAACAATCTCCAATCGAAGTTCCCTGAAAATCCTCGGCTAACTCCTTTGATAATCCTCCGATTATGAGGGTATTTGTCCTTGTTTTCTTTATGGTTATATCCTATTTATCCACAAAGCTTGTATGCACAAGGTTTCTTCGTATCCTTTCCATAAGGCCTCAATTTTTGGGACACAAATCGAGACTTTAGCAAAGTCAACTTTAATTCTTTCCAAGTGGTTACTCCTTGCAATCCATTGATGGTTTGGTACATCTCCACCAAATAGCAGCACCTCTTTCAAAGCACTCAAGAGCATGTTGGGTCATATCCTTTTCGACTATAGTGTTATTCTCCATGCGATCCTCCATGTTCTGAATCCATCGGACTGTCTCCAATTGACTCATCGGTCCAGAAAATACAAGCTCATCTCCATTCATCCTCAAATGGGGTCCATGGGTTTTTTGGGTGGGATAGGAGAGATAGAGAGGGATACAAACAATACAAACAATGGTTTTGAAAAGACAGATTTTATTGTGGCTGTCTGAAAAACATCAAACAAATGACAGCTCACAATCGTCGCATCTAACGCAGGTATAAACAGGGTTTTGGTCTTCTAAAGGTCTATAGATCTCAACGTCATCAAACTCTTCAAGTCTAGGTCATGTCTCTGATGGCTCCTTCTGATCATGCTTGTCCTTCTCAAGTTCTTTTGCCAAATCAGCTCTGTTGACGCGAAGTCTCTCGCGACGTCCTTTAATATTTCTGGTGTTGTATTCCAAACTTCTAGGTTTCAACATCCTTGACATGGACCATGATCCTACTGTCCTTCAGTTCCTGACAAATCTCCGGTATCTCGAGGTTTTGCTCCTCCAGCTTGGCTACTTTCAATTTTTGGATCCTGAGTTCTTCACGAAACACTCCCTTATCAAATACTGCTTCTTGTAGGTTCAGCTTAACTTCTTGATGTAACACTCCAGATCCTGGTGATACACCGGCTGTCGGTGTCAAAACCGGCGGATCTCGGGTAGGGGGTCCCGAACTGTGCATCCTGCTCGAACAGGAGACAAGGGACACGATGTTTTACCCAGGTTCGGGCCCTCTTGATGGAGGTAAAACCCTACGTCCTGCTCGATTGATATTGATATTGTGGATGTTTACAAGAGTGGATCTACCACGAGATCAAGGAGGCTAAACCCTAGAAGCTAGCCTATGGTATGATTGTTGTATATGAGATTGTCTATCGACTAGCCTGGCCTCGGTTTATATAATGCACCAGAGGCCTAGGATAACAAGAGTCCTAGTTGAATACGCCGGTGGGGAGGAGTCCTTGTCTTGATCGCCAAGTCTTGTGGAATCTTCCTTGTATGCGGCAATTGTCCGGACTGGCCCATGAGTATCTGACCATGGGGATCCTCGGCCCAATCCAACTGATCGGGAGGCAGCGTGGTGAGTAGCCCCTAGTCCGGGACACCGTCAAGAGCCCTGAACCGGTCTTCAAGTTGGGGACGCTCCTCGATTCTTCCGAACTGTTCTTCATCTTCGGTCGTCAGTCTTGAAAACTGGTTCAACAAATCTTCTCATCTTCGATCTTGAGGATCGCCAAAATGCATTCGACGAGTTTACACGTCGGGTATCCGAGGAGCCCCTTTAAGTTTACGGCCTTTATCAATGCCTTGTTATTTTTATGCCACACCTCGGGTTTGAAGTTATTCCCGGGAGGCAGTGTCCCCTTGCGTCCGAGCTCTAACGCCGGACTGCATTCGAGGTATCTTTTGCAGCCGAGTACCAACGCCGGGCTGCTTCCCAGCTCTATCGCCGGACTATGTATCCGAGCTCCAACGCCGGACGGTATCCGAGCTCCAACGCCGGACTGTATCCGAGCTCCAACGCCGGACTGTGTCCGAGGTGTCGTAAATCACCTTGGTTAAAGAAGTTTGAAGGAGTTTAGCCGAGCTTAATGCCGGAAATGCCCTCTATGGAGCCAGCCACTAGCGCCCGAGCTTTATGCCGGACTGCTTCCGAGGTGGTGCACCACCCCGAATGTGGGCCGATTTTTGTCAATATTTTTATTGGTGCAATTTAATATCTGCCGAGATACATAGCGGTAGCCCTCAAGGTGGGTATCGGTCTAAAACCCGAGATGCACATGAAGGATGACATAAGACCGCTGATCCCCATAGCTCTGAGACTCGGGTTGATTTGCAAAATCGGTCCGAGGATAAAGTCCTAGCTCGGCGAGAATACTTGGGACACAAAAGCGGGCGTGCTCAGTCCTCAAGACTCGGGTTGGGTGCGGCGAGACCAACCCGAGGATCAAAATCTCCTCGGAAACTGTATTGCACTTAAAATTTTACGCATAGAACAGGCAATGCAGTAGCCCCGAGACACCGGTCGGGTGGCAACACCGGATCGTGGGATTGATGTGCCCCTTTAATATTTGTAAATAATAAGCCCGAAGCCCAGTAGCCCCCGAGCCTGAATACGGGCACGGGTGGCCGAATTAAGGATCGATATCCATAGTAAAATTACAAATTATTAATGACTCTATGTATCCAAGTACTTTATGTCATTAATGCTCGGATCCGCATTGTACAAAACTTTGTTGACCGACCATCGGCTTCAACCTCCTCGGCCAGTAGCCGAGGAGTGCTTGTCCTACTTTATAAAGCCTTTATGAGGGCAAAGATTTACGACAAACAAGGCAATCTGGCCATACGGTTTTATAAACAAAGGTACGCAGAGAGATATGTTATATTACTGTTGAACAGAAGAAATGTCTTTCAAAGAAAATAGTCCCGCTATCGGTTCCTTTCTTTGGGTTGTCATGCTAAGCATGATCATGAAACCTCAGCTCCAATGTAAGAGCAAAAGATCAAGGATTTAGTTTGGGAGGCCAGTTAATAGCCCTTGATAGTGTTCGTGACGATCGAGGTCAAGCGAAACACTTGACCAATGAATGGCCCGTCATTTAATATAGTCATCGGATCGCTGACTAGTTTACACCTATTGTGACAGTCGGTTTCGGCTTTCTCCTTCGAGGTGCTTGACCATGCGAAATGGAAGCACAATCACACTGGTTCTCCCTTTGCACACCTAGCCGAACAAAGCGGGCGTAGGAGGCAAGCGCAGAGCCGGGCAACCCAACTATTGACCAAAGACACAATTCAAACTGATGCATATATAGCAATATCCGAGAATGTTTTGCCGAATCTCAAAAGGTGTCGGCGTTGCCTGCGAGACTTGTGCTGAAAACACACAAATAGTTTAAAAAGTGCGATGGGCTTGAAAAGCCAAAAACTTATTCAAAAGATTAATGTCGAACTAGATCAAGTGTTCGGTGCCAATCCGAAAATTGGACTTTAGAAAAAAAGGTGCTACATGCGTGCTTTAACATGACACATCCTATCTCAAAACTTCAAGTGGGTCAGCCTATGGCTTCTTTGAGAGAAATTAGGCTCCCGGCTAGTGACCGCACACTTGTGTCGAAGGAGTGATAAATAATAATAAAAACTTTGCAACGACTAAGAAGAAAAACACTTATCATAAAGCGGCTCATATAAATTTAAGAGCCCCCAAGTGACTTGGGTAAAAGTTGATAATGTAAGGTGACATGTAGAATGCCTTCTAGCGGATTGTAGATCGTTTGTCGAAGCGGACCTTTTCGCTTCAACCTCTGGACCCAATAGTCGGAGTGTGTCCGAATACCCTCGTGGTTATAAAAACCGGGCATGCATGGAGACCAGGCGTAGGGGTCATTAGTGCTTTATCGGACAAGTGCCCAACTAGTTATGTTATATTACATGGTTAGTAAGAAACATCTTCCGGGAGAATAGTTCCATTAGGGGTTCCTTTCCACAGGAGGCATGCCCTAAAGTGCATGTCGGACTGCGAAAAAGCGAGAAAAACATCTGGGGGCAGGTAAATAAATAGGTAAGAAATCATATTTTAGTTCACCGACCGAGTATTCCCTTAAGAACGCTTAGCTTTGGCTTCACCCAGTCTGAGGTACACATCCGGTGACCCGGCGATAATAATCGCAGAGGTGCTCCCTTTACCACCTAGCCGAACAATCGGGAGCGTAGGGGGTAAGCACAGGAGCCGCAACCCAGCTTGGCAAAAACTTAAGTCATATCGATGCATATAATGGTTAATAAAAGTTACATGATGAAGTGTGAAACATTTGTTGGTCATAAATCACGTATTAATAAGCTTCTATTAAAGAAGCCCCGGGTATAATGAGCGCTGGTAGCGCTATTAACTGTGTGCAAACAAAGTTTGGACAAGGAAAATTTTACAAGCAACTCTTTTCCAAAAAAGTATAATGCTTGGTCGAGCCGAACACAAGTTAAAAATTTAAAACTTTGAGCATAAAGGCAACTTAGCTAGTTAATGTGTTCGGTATTGACGACGTGGTCCGAGCTTGATGCGGGACAAGGTTCCATCCTAAGCCGATCCCGAGGTGGCGGAGCAAAAGAGCTCGGCACTCAAGTGGTGACATAGCACGGTCCATGTAGGACGGCAGAGTGATGCCGAAGTCCCCTGCATGGGGTAATGAAGTGTTGACGAAGCCCCCCGTCCAGCCGAGGTGACGCCAAAGGATATAGTCCGGCTGGATCATTTTCCAGTGCACAAAAAAAAGTGCAGACCGGGGATAATAGTAATAATAAGAATTAAACAAAATGTTGCATAATAAATAATTTATGCAAAGTGAGTAATAAAAGAAATATGGCCTGGCGCCGAAGTCAATGTCGATGCAGGTCATCGGCGTAATGCAATAAAGGCATGGCAAGGCCTGAATTCACAGGTCGGTCCGGGTTCAGGATGCGGCGTTCGGCGGACTATGTACGGAAACTGACCGAACCATCATGCGACCGTCAATAATGCGGCCACCATTTGATAGACCTGTGTTCATATGATGTACAAATCAGAGTAATAATTCCTTGGGAAAAATTAACCCAAACAAGCAAAAAGAAATACTAGGATTAATAGCACCTGGTTTATTCGTCGTAGCAATCCGAAGGAAGGTGATTCCCAAAATTGGGACTCGATCCTCGCACCCATTGCCTGGTCGGCTAGTGACGCCGAAGTGTCCGGAGTAGGTTGATGAAGAGATGGCGAAGCCCCCGGTCGAGCCGAGACGTCGAAGTAGGTCGGCGTGATGGACACCAGCTTGAAGAAGCAATAGTGCGGCCCTGCCGATGCAGGTCGTGACGTGGTCGATGTCGGCTTGATGAAGCGACCGTGCGTCGATGGCGGTATGCCCGCTCCGTGTAATCTGTGGGGCGGCGATGTTGGTGATGATTTATCCTTCGCGATGCTGGACTCTTGTTCGGCTTGCCGAGATGATGATCCGAAGAAGTTGAGCTCGACTCAACAAAGTGACGACGCGTCTAGCGTAGGTCGGCAGCCGTGGAGCAATATTGCCGAACTGGTTTGACACCAGCATGATGTTGATGATCATGTTCAAAACATCTTAAAGTTAGTGGGATGTGTTCGGAAACAAAACACTATACCCCATACAAAACTTCCTTCAAAAAGGATGTAAAATCCCGTTCATAAAAAGACGAACTCGGGTCAGATTCGTTTTCGCGCAGAAAACAGATCCGAAAAGTGATGCACTAATCGGAAGGTTCTCGGAGTTTGGACGGTCGGATCGAGCTGAAATTTGGAGGGGTGGTAGATATAGGAATTCCGCAGCCGATCAACGGTTGGATCTTCCAAAGGAAGTCCGAGCTAGAAGCTGGACACCACGCCCTAAACTCGTCCGGATTCTCGTCCAGATTCAATGCGGCTCCGGTATATCGGAGATTGCCAGAGATTCCTCCATCGGAACTCGACGAAAATTTCCAGGGTTGTTGTAGACTCATTTCCGCACAATTCCACCGGAGCAATCGTTAAAACGACGCTTGAGGAGGCGGTGGCGGCGGATACAAGTCCGCTGTCCAGAAAAACAGTACGGTCGCCCGAGGGCAATGTTGACTTTGAGCCCCCGGGCTCCCTAGATAATTCCTCCATGATCTTGATAGAGATCGGAGCTGATGTTGATGAAGGCCCGCATCCGAACATGATGATCGGAGGTAGGGCGCAGTCCTTGGTCGAACCAAGGTGACCAGTCGAGCTGGTGACGAAGATGCCGAAGTCGCAGTTGATCTGCAGGTGAGCCATCGACCTTTTGCCGAACACACAACGGAACTCTCAGTGAAAGCACCAATGTCGGTGTCAAAACCGGCGGATCTCGGGTAGGGGGTCCCGAACTGTGCGTATAGGTGGATGGTAACAGGAGACAAGGGACACGATGTTTTACCCAGGTTCGGGCCCTCTTGATGGAGGTAAAACCCTACGTCCTGCTCGATTGATATTGATATTGTGGATGTTTATAAGAGTGGATCTACCACGAGATCAAGGAGGCTAAACCCTAGAAGCTAGCCTATGGTATGATTGTTGTATATGAGATTGTTTATCGACTAGGCTGGCCTCGGTTTATATAATGCACCAGAGGCCTAGGATAACAAGAGTCCTAGAAGAATACGCCGGTGGGGGAGGAGTCCTTGTCTTGATCGCCAAGTCTTGTGGAATCTTCCTTGTATGCGGCAATTGTCCGGACTGGCCCATGAGTATACGGCCATGGGGATCCTCGGCCCAATCCAACTGATCGGGAGACGACGTGGTGAGTACCCCCTAGTCCAGGACACCGTCACCGGCTAAGGTTAAAACTGCATCCTTCGCTGACAGATGCTCCTTGCCTTCTACCATCCAATCCTTCCACGCATATGCATGCTTAACCCAGCACGGTGACAATAGCATAAACGGGTGATAACACCATGGATAGCCGTGTTTCTTCTCTTGTCATTTTCATGAGCTATCATTCCATAGTTGATATCTCATGTTTTAGGGTTTCTTGACAAAACTTTGAGTTCTATGCTCCATCTTCCGGTCTTTCTCCGATACATCATGATCTTGGGTATTGACAGCTTCCATGGTCTGTCAAGTTCCATAAGGGGTGCCTTCCTAGGTCGTACAAATCCGGAAATTCTTCAAAGCCTTCAAATTCTCCTAGTCTTTGGAGTCTTCACCGTCGTAGTTTGCGTCATTGAATGGACGGTAAAAAAATCCTCTTCATTCCAAATGGTCTTAGTTGTCCGATATCTTGTCTCCTTGGAGTGGTCTCATCGGTCGAATCTTTGAGTGGTCAGAAGGGAAAAAGGTGGTATGGTCTCACTAAAAGGGAATTTTTGAATAAGCTCAGAAGAGAAGAGAGGTAAAAGATTCTTTTGAAAAGAAAGTTGTAGAGAAAAATCTTTCCTATGGGCTTATGGGTTTCTAGGGTCACGTCCTGATCAACCTGGCTCTGATACCATCTTGTAGCGACCCGACCCGAATGGGTCAAGTCTCTGTGCTTAAGTGTCATCCCTGGATCGGTATGCTGACACACACAGTACTCGAGGTTTATAACAGAGGTAAATCACATGTATAAATAACGTAACTACTATTACCTCAATCCAAAATATAGCGGAAGCAACAAGGTTGTGGATTCCCATCAACACCAACGGCAAAGTTGAGTGTAGAAATCGTAACCCTAACGTATCACTTACTCGTCGTCTGAAAAGTCTGCAACATGAAACGTTGCAGCCCGAAAACGGGTCAGCACATGGAATATGCTGGCAATGTAACACATAGAGTGTAATGAAAGAATAAGCTATACTACATGCATATATGGCTCGTGGAAAGCTCTATGGTTAAAGTTTTTGCGAAAAGCCAATTTTTCCCTACAACAAAGGAATAAGTTTTACTTTAACTATCATGGTGGTTGAAACAACATTGAGAAGGTATAACCCCAACTCAATCCCAATTAAGGTACTTAACAACCCAACAATACTAATTTAGAGTGTTGAGATACATGTGAATACTCAAGTACTAGATACTCAGAACTGTACATAACCGGGGACACGGCTAACCATGATTAGATTGTACACTCTGCAGAGGTTTGCGCACTTTTCCCCACAAGACTCGATCGCCTCCGTTGATTTCTCGCACTACATGGTGTTTGAGAAACGGATGACCGAGACACGATCTTCGTAAACATTAACTCTCTACTCAGGGTAGACCATACCAAACCTACAAAACCCACTACCTGTTGATCTACCTCTTCAAGAGCTTCACGTAACTTACTCAACTATGCTAGAGCCCATAATAGCTTGTGGCTGCACACGGAAGTTTCTAGCATGAATAATCTCAGTTCCCTTTGAGCCTGGGTGGCGGTCCATAGGAAGATCACCACGGGTACCAGGATTTCAAAAAACAGACAACACTTTGGGTTCCCCAGGTGCCTCAATCCACCCAGGATGTGTATTAAAGTTGCCACCTTAAAGTAAACCATTAATTAACAATCTCACATACATCATGAATAACTCTCAAACCCAACCACGTCTGCGAGCATAGCATAGCAATATAAGCAACACGTAGAAGTAACTCCCAAGGGTTTGATAGTAACAGGGCAATAGGTTCCTACCTCATCATCTACTTCCCAACCCACAAGTTAATGACATCCTAACCATGCAATGTTTGAGGGTTGAACTAATGCATAAAAACTGGGTATGAAAAGAAATACGATCAAGTGTTACTTGCCTGCAAAGTTGATGAAGATGATTCGCACTCAAAACTCTTGATAGATCTACTCATCACACTCCGGTCAATCTATCGTAATCAAGCAATAGCAACCACACATAAGCAATCACTCAAAAGATCGGAGAGAACGAAGAAAACAAATTGGAAAACATCAAAACCAAGCAAATAACTCTTGCAACATAAAACAATTTCTAACAGTACCAAAATTATGTGAATTTGGCCTTATCAGAAAGCCTAGGTCAAGAGCTTCGATTTGCAAAAAGAATCAACTAAATCGGAGTTACGAAACTCAAGTTATGATCAAACGAAGTTTAAATACAAATCTGTTTGAATTCAAATTTTAAAACTTTCAAAAACATGTTTAAGTTGGATTACTGGATAGAGGGGATCATAACGAAGACGTGAGCATTGGTTTCGTTGGATTTGGATAAACGGGCAAGAAGTTGTGATAATTTGAAGATTAGGGTCTAATCTGTAAAAATAACACTACGGATAGGTCCCTGGCAGTAAATCTAAAATAAAAAGAAAAATCCTAATGAACGAACGTTCACTACTAAAACCTAACGAGCGGATTAGATTCGTTGTGAATACCTAACCGTGAACGTTCACTACATAACTAGATTAACAGAGAAGACCGGTTTTTTTAAGAACGAAACTGAAAAAAAATAAACCGGATCGGACCGGGTGGTTTTTACCGGTCCACGGCGGGTCAACGGCAACGGTGATGGTGGCGGTGTTCTCCGGCGAGACGGCGGCTATGGCGCGACAGGGGGCGACGGCGGCTGCGGGCTCTGGCGGCGTCGGGCGGGGCTTCGGGCAAGGCGAGGCGAGGAGACGGCGGTGGCGACGGATCTCGCCGGGGCAGCGACGATTTGACAACGGCGACGGCGGCTGCGGGCTCTGGCGGCTCGGGCTCCGAGGGAAAGCGTGACCGGGGCGCGCCCTTTTATAGGAGGGAGAGGGAGGCGATGGCGTGGGCGAGGGGTAAGGTGGCGGTGGACTCCGGGCGGCGCACGGACATCAAGGCGGCGGCGGCGCGGCAGTGCTCGGGACTCTGTCCCGAGCTTGGGGGCGGTGCGGCGTGGCTGGGCTGGGCTGCGGCCTATTGGGCCAGCCCGGTTCGGCGGAGGGAAGCTCTTTTTTAAAAAAAAATCAAACAAAAACAAAAAAACTAAATAGAAATATTATATAGGCATATAATATATCAAAATTTTCAGAAAAAGATTTTCTACAACAAGAACATTATTCTAGCTTTAAATAAAATACACAAAAATTCAAATAATGCAAAGAGTGCTTCTGCTCTAATAAAATCCACTGAAAATCATTTAAAAAAAATACCAAAATGACTTTAAATTAATTTCTCTCCAATTTTCTGATGTAGGGAATCATGTTACCCTATTTTCCATATAGTTTATTTTTGGAGGAAAATAATTTGAATAAAACCCAAATAACTCCACATTGGAAATAAATTCAAAAGAACTTTGAATTTAATTCTTTGAAACTCCCAACTCATATTTCATATGTTTTGAAGAAGTCATTTTATCTTCTCTCGTGAAAATCATTGAGTTGCATAAAGTTTCAGAATTGGAAATATTCTCAAATGAAATTCAAATATTTTCAACACCCCTTGTCATTTAAATAAATGGAAGAAGTCATGTCATCTTCTCTCCAGGGTTTTGTGATGAAAATAATTTGAATTTCCGAAGATCATAAAAGCAAAATGAAAGTTTGGGAAAGTCCTTTTATTCCCTCTCATTTAACTTACAAAAAGGTTTCGAATTCCACTCACTTTCAGTCAATCAATCACACAAAAATCAAACAAACAATCAAATCTATCTATTTATTATAACATTCCAAAATTTAGAATTTTGGGATGTTACATAAACAGATCTTGTTTCTTTCGCCGTTTGAGTTTCGTTGCTCCGTTTGGTTTGATTCTTTTGCGAACTGGAGTTCTTAAGTTGAACTTTCTGGTCAACCTCTTTTAGTTGAAGTTTTGCTTGTGCATCTTTTCTTGTTGCTTATGTATGTTATTGTTTGCTTGCGATAGAATTCCCGGAGTGCGAAGCGTGTTACTACGAGTCTCTAGGATTCGCGGATCGTCAGCAAGGCAAGTAACACTTTGATCATACTCTTTTCATACCCAGTTTTATGCATTAGCTTAATCCTCAAACATTGCATGGTTAGTATGTCATTAACTTGTGGGTTGGGAAGTAGTAATTGAGGTAGAACCTATTGCCCTGTTACTATCAAACCCTTGGGAGTTACTTCTACGTGTTGCTTATATTGCTATGCTATGCTCGTAGACGTCGTTGGGTTTGAGTGAATCCATGACAGATGTGAGATTGTTAATTAATGGTTTAATTTAAGGTGGTAAATTTAATACACATCTGGGTGGATTGAGGCACCTGGGGAACCCAGTGTTGTCTGTTTTACTATTGGAAATCCCGGGGTACCCGTGTGATCTTCCTATGGACCGCCACCCATGCTAGAAGGGAACTGAGATTAGTCATGCTAGAAACTTCCGTGTGCAGCCACAAGCTAGTATGGGCTCTAGCATAGTTGAGTAAGTTACGTGAAGCTCTTGAAGATGTAGATCAGCAGGTAGTGGGTTTTGTAGGTTTGGTATGGTCTACACGGAATAGAGAGTTAATGTTTCTGAAAGACTATGTCTCGGTCATCCGTTTCTCAAACACCATGTAGTGCGAGAAAGAAACGGAGGCGATCGAGTCTCGTGGGGAAAAGTGTGCAAACCTCTGCAAAGTGTATAATCTAATCCTGGTTAGCCGTGTCCCTGGTTATGGACAATTTTGAGTATCTAGTACTTGAGTTATCACATGTATCTCGTCACTCTTAATTAATATTGTTGGGTTGTTAACCACTTTAATTGGGATTGAGTTAGGGTTATACCTTCTCAATGTTTCAACCACCATGATAGTTAAATTAAAATCTATTCCTTTGTTGTAGGGAAAAATTGTCTTTTCGCAAAACTATAACCATAGAGCTTTCCACCAACCAAATATGCAGGTAGTGATAGCATTATTCTGTTCTGCTCTATTGTGTTATATTGCCGGCATATTCCATGTGCTGACCCGTTTTCGGGCTGAAACGTATTATGTTGCAGACTTTTCAGACGAGGAGTAAGGTTCGTTAGGTCGTTGCCGTGCAGCTCAGCTATGCCGCTGGAGTTGATGGACTCACTTTACCTTCCAAGCCTTCCGCTGTTATCGCATTAGATGGCCTTAAGCCATATTATTGTAATAAGTTCTCTTTTGAGACATTCAATGTAATAAGTGTGTGATTGCTACTCTGTTATAAATACTTCGAGTACTGTGTGTGTCAGCATTACTGATCCAGGGATGACACTAGAACATAGAGACTTGACCATCTGAGGTCGGGTCGCTACAGAATTCTAGGGGCTTCGCCGCAATTTAAAATTATAGACTTCTATGGCTAAGTGAGAGTTATAAAGCCGCATAGTCCGATTGCCTTGTTCGCTGCGCCAAACACCTCCTTCACGGACCAATAATTTGGATAAAAGAGTGTTTTGGGTTTTCGACGAACACCCAAGTACTAGTTACATGGGGGCGGAAGCCGACGACTGGCCTACTTTCAGAATTTTATAAACAGCCGTATAGAAGGTAATATTTTAATTCACCAAAGCGCTATATAGTGCAAAAAAATTCATTTTCATATTACAAAAACAACAGGAGTACATTTACTAAAAGATGGTGTCCTTGGTACATTCATCGACCACGAGATGAGCGCCTTTCATAATGCCATCATAAATTTTTTCGGGACAGCGATGCACCTTGCCCTCCGGTGGTCCATCCTTCGCCAACCTCTCCGCATCCAGCTTTCCCCAATGCACCTTCGTACGGGCAAAAGCCCGGCGGGCACCCTCAGTGCAAACGGATCGCTTGATCACTTCAAGCCGCGCACAAGCATTTACCATCTGCTTTATCAGGCCAAAGTAGCTGGCGGGCAGGGGCTCACCAGGCCACATCCGGACTATGAAATCCTTCATAGCCACTTCGACCGCCCTGTGGAGTTCCACCAATTTATTCAATTGGTTACTCAGAGGCATCGGGTGTTCGGCTCCAGCATACTGGGACCAGAACAACTTCTGCATTGAGCTCCCCTCTTCGTCACGGTAGAACTCGGCGGCATCTGATATGCTGCGTGGAAGATCTGCGAATGCCCCTGGAGAGCTCCGAATTCAGGTAAGTAAAAGAAATGTCTCCTCCACATGCTTGCTCTGCATAAAGAATGTCTTACCCGCAGCTATCTTCTTGGCCGCCTGGATTTCCTGCTGGGCCTTTTCGGCTTCGGCCTTGGCGTCTTTCATGCTCGAAAGGGCCTTCGCAAGCTCAGACTCTTTCGTCTTGAGATCACGCTCCAAGGACTCGAACTTCTTGCCGAACTCCTAGAGCTCTTGTTGTACCTCACCCACTCTAGCATCTTTCTTTTCACGCTCAATGCGCTTCGTGGCCGCCTTATCTTCGGCCTCGGATAGCGCTTTCTTCAGGGCCGCCACTTTGGTCGTGGCCCCTATTACCAAATCATGATGCTTTTTAGCGTCACCAATTTTTTCTTCTCTATATGATATGAGAACGGGGTATCACTCACCTTTGTTCTCTTCAAGCCGCCTCTTTGTGAGGCTGAGCTCCTCTTCGCCCTGCTCTAGGTCCCATTTGAGTCCGGCGACCTCGGTCGTGCTGGCGGTAGCGGCAAGCAGCACTGCCTTCTTATTCACGTAGACACCTATTATTAGACTCCTGCGGATTAAAATTGACCCTCCGTTTGGCTTTTCTTTCCGAACACCAAACAGAGTATCAGGGGCTACTGTCGATCGGGTGATAATTTCACACACTTTTTGCTTACCTCAAAGCCTGTCAGGAGGCTAGTGCAGGCTTCGGGCAATCCTCTCTTGGCGGACCGAACCTTCTGAATCACCGCACTCATAAGAGTACGGTGCTCTTCATCCATTGAAGCACCACGAAGCACTTCCAACAGACTATCCGGCGCTTCTGGCGCGACGGAAGTCATCGGCACGGCCGGCTTGCCCTCCTTAGCAGGGGCTGCCTGCCCAAATCCGGAACCCTCAGAGGTTCCAGCACAGTGTCCGGCTGAGAGCCCAACTTGATGCGGCTCTCGTCGGCATAATCCGTGGGGATCTTATGCCCCGTATGCCCGGCGTCTGGAATTTCGCCTTGGGACGTCTCCAAAGTCTCCTACCCCTGCTCGGGGACCCTTTGGGATAACACCTCCATGTCATCCGCAGGCCGATGGGAAGTGGCCGTCGGGAGCGAATTCATTTCTAAATCGCTCAAAGACCCATCCGAAGAAGATACCTCGGGATGGGCCCTGGCCGGACTGCACATACGTGTTCGGCGTTACAACAAACTATGAAGCTGAGCCGCATTAAAAGTATTGCAGAGTGCGGATACTTACGATCTTACTAGGGGCTTCCCCCTGGGCAGCCACTCCTCGCTGTAGGCGGTCGTGGCGGAGTAGTCCGGAAGGGACGCCTTTCCCTTCTTGGGCGTCCTAGCCTCCCCCTCTGGGGCGGCTTTCCTTTTCTTCTCCTCCCCAGTGCGGGGAGGCGAAATTTCCTCATGTTTCCCCCCGCCTCCACGGGAGGAGTCGGCCTCGTCATCTTCGGACGACGAGCTTATGACGGCCTTGCGCCGGGGACCCTTCCTGGTCCCCTGGGTCGCCCTCTTGGGCCCTTCGGCCTCCTCAGGAGGGGCGGCCCCTTCCTTTTCCTCCTCCCCTTCGGGAGAGGAGTGCGCCTCGTCATCTTCGGACGAGGCATCTGGTATGACTTTTACGCCAGAGAACCTTCCTGGTCCCCCGGGCCTTCTTTTCGGCCTTCTTTTCCGGCGCCTTGTAGGGCGCCGGAACTAGCATCTCCGTCAGGAGAGCATCAGCTGGATCTTCAGGCAGTGGAGCTGGACAGTCAATCCGCTCCGCCGTCACCACATACTCCTGATTAAATACACACGGTGACTTAAGATCCTCCTATGAGTATGCTGGAAAAACTACATTTGGTGATGAAGACTCACCAGACTGGGGAGCCGCGCGGCATGGAGTCTGCGGTCCTCGGATGTGGGAGGAGGTATTTCGGAGGCCTTGAACAGCACCTTCCATGCATCCTTGTGTGTCATGCCGTAGAGCTCTTGAAGTGTCCGGTGTTCGGCCGGAATGAACTCCCACAGAGTAAATGCCCGTCTTTGGCACGGAAGAATGCGGCGGACAAGCATGACCTGGCCCATGTTGACAGGCTTGATCTTCTTGTCACTCATACTCTTGATGCAGTTCTGAAGTCCTGTCACCTCCTCCAGTTCGCCCCAGGCCAGGCCCTTCTTTTCCCTGGAGATGAGCCGCATGGGAATCCCGGATCGGAATTCGGGGGCCGCCGCCCAGTTAGCGTTGCGTGGCTCGGTGATGTAGAACCACCCCGACTGCCACCCCTTTACGGTCTCCGTGAAGGAACCGTCGAGCAAGGTAACGTTGGGCATCATGCCCACCATGGCACCTCCGCACTCCGCTTGCTGGCCGCTCACGATCTTCGGCTTCATGCAGAAGATTTGTAGCCACAAGCCGAAGTGAGGCTTGATGCGGAGGAAGGCCTCGCACACGACGATAAACATCGAGATGTTGAGGACGAAATTTGGGTCTAGATCATGGAAATCTAGCCCGTAGTAAAACATGAGCCCGCGGACGAAGGGATGAAGTGGAAATCCTAGTCCACGGACGAAGTGGGCGAGGAACACGACCCTCTCGTGGCATCCCGGAGTTGGAATGATCTGCCCTACATCCGGTAGCCGGTGCGCGATATCTGCGGCCAAGTATTCGGCCGCCCGGAGCTTCGTAGTGTGCTCCTCCTTCACGGTGGAGGCCACCCACTTGCCTCCTGCTTCGGACATGTTTGGCTGTGCGGAGAAGGCGTGAACTAGGGTGCTGGAGCTCGAGGAGGTGAGAATGGATGAGCAAAGGAGGAAGAAGGCGTGGATAAAAATGAGGAATCTTTATCCCTTTATAGAGGCGACGAAAACGGTGCGCCTCCCCAATTTCCCGTTGAAAATCGCTTATTTCCCAAGCACCACGATTGATGGCGCAGTTGAGTTACCCGTACCCGTACTGATGACAATCCCGTAATAAGGTGACATGATCTCTGCTTCGACAAGACGTGCCGAGGAAACCGCCTCGATATGTGCGGTAGCTGGCTGTGGGAAGACGATTCAATAATGACTCGACCATTTTGTTGTGTCACGTCATCTAAAAGTTGTCAGCAGAGTATATTTGTAAAATATCATCCTCTCTACGGTGGTATGTGAAGATCGTCTTATAGATCCGGACATAATTGAAGTGTTCGATAATTACTTTGGAGTATTCGGAGATGGAACCCGCCTTGCAATGCCGAAGACAATCTGCGGGCCAGACTCATCGTCATTGAAGCCTGGTTCAGGGGCTACTGAGGGAGTCCTGGATTAGGGGGTATCTGGATAGCCGGACTATACACTTTGTCCGGATTATTCGAGCGTGAAGGTACAAGACTCAAGACTTTGTCCCGTGTCCGGATGGGATTCTCCTTTGCGTGGAAGACAAGCTTGGCGATCTGGATAATAGATTTCCTTCTTTGTAACCGACTCCGTGTAAACCCTAGTCCCCTCCGGTGTCTATATAGACCGGAGGGTTTAGTCCTTAGAGACACAATCATAATCATCATAGGCTAGCTTCTAGGGTTTAGCCTCTACGATCTCGTGGTGGATCAACTCTTGTAATACTCATATCATCAAGATCAATGAAGCAGGAAGTAGGGTTTTACCTCCATCGAGAGGGCCTGAACCTGGGTAAAACATCGTGCCCCTTGCCTCCTGTTACCATTAGCCTTGGACGCATAGATCGGGACCCCCTACCCGAGATCCGCCGGTTTTGACACTGACAGTGGTTGCTCCACAGGTAGGAGGACATAAACTTACAAAGGTGCTCATGGATGGAGGCAGCAGTATCAACATCCTTTATTATGAGACCTTTTGTCGTATGAGTTTGACTGACAAGGATCTTAGGCCGTCCTCTACTGTCTTTCATGGGGTGGTGCCTGGTAAGTCGGCATACCCTGTGGGTAGGATAACACTGCAAGTGGCTTTTGGAGATGACAATGATTCCAGAGCTGAGAAATTAACCTTCGAGGTGGTGAAAATTAAGAGGCCATACCATGCTTTGTTTGGGCGGCCGGCTTACGCCAAGTTTATGGCGCAGTCGTGTTATGTTTATTTGCAGCTTAAGATGCCGGGTCACAAGGGCACCATCTTGGTGCATGACAATAGAAAAATCACTCTGGATTGTGAAGAGGGTAATGCTGCTTATGCTGAGTCGGCTTGCGCCACTGAAGAGTTGAAGTTTTATGAAGACAATGTTGACCCGCACCTTTGAAGAAACCAACGACAAAGAATGAGCCCTTGATGAAGTTTAAGTTGGCAGGTGATACTAAGCTGGTTGACTTTGTCCCTGGCAATTCTTCAAAGCAATTCAGCATCAGTGCGAATATGGATCCGAAATAGGAAAGCACGCTCATCAAGTTCATCCATGAGAACCGGGACATCTTTGCATGGAAACCTTCTAATATGCCAGGTGTACCGAGGGAACTCGCTGAGCACACTCTTAATGTGGATCCTAAGTTTAAACCGGTCAAGCAGTTTCTTCGCGGGTTCAATGAGGAAAGGTGCAAGGCAATCGGTGAAGAAGTGGCCCGGTTCTTGGCAGCAGGGTTCATTGTTAAAGTTTTTTATCCTGAATGGCTGGCTAACCCGGTGCTAGTACATAAGAAAAATGGCACTTGGCGTATGTGTGTGGATTACGCATACCTTAACAAGGCCTATCCAGCTGATGCCTTTGCTCTCCCTCGTATTGATCAGATTATTGATGCTACGGCGGGTTGTGAGCGCTTGAGTTTTTTGGATGCCTACTCTGGTTATCATCAGATCAAAATGGCAGTTAAGGACCAGGAGAAGACATCCATCATCACTCCCTTTGGAGCCTTCTGCTATGTGTCTATGCCTTTTGGGCTCAAGAGTGCCCAGGCGACGTACCAGCGCTGTGTCTAAAATTGCCTTCATGGCCAGATTGGGCGTAATGTTCATGCTTATGTGGATGATATTGTTGTAAAATCCAGAAAGAAGGAGACATTGATTGAGGATCTGAAGGAAACCTTTGACAACCTCCGGGTCTATAAGATGATGCTTAACCCAGCCAAGTGTATAATTGGTGTGCTAGCAGGCAAGTTATTGGGTTTGTTGGTATCTGAGAGGGGCATTGAAGCTAACCCGGAGAAGGTTAAGGCTATGACCTCTTTGGCGAAGCCGGCATGTATCAATGATGTCCAGCGTCTAGCGGGTCGTATCACGGCTTTGAGCCGGTTTATAAGTCGTCTAGGAGAGAAGGCCATCCCTCTATATCAGATGATGAAGAAGATAGATGATTTTGTCTAGAGTGATGTTGCTGATGAGGCGTTCGAGGCATTTAAGAAACAATCGGCTGAGCCTTCGTTCTTGCAGCTCCCATTGAGAAGGAGCCTTTGATGTTATATGTGGCTGCAAACAACCGGGCTGTCAGTGTAGCAATTGTGGTTGAAAGGAAGGAGTCAGGTAAGGTGCATGTAACATCCCAAATTTTGGAATGTTAATATAATTAATTGAATTGTTTGTTTGTTTTCTTGAGTGAATTAAACTTGAGTGAAATTTGAACCTTTTCAAAAACTTTTGAATGAGAGGGAATAAAATGACTTTATCCTACACCGGTAAATACAAATTCAAACAATAAAAATCAATAAGATAAGATGACATGACTTCTAAAACTATAAAGAATTTGAACTGAGTTTTGCAATTAAATACTATCAAATATTTGCACTTGCTTCTCTATTTTTCTTCCTCGAGAAATACCCGAAAATAAATTCTTGCAAGCAAGAAAGAGCGGAGGAAAATGACCCTCCAAAATCAGGGGCATTTTGAAAATATTTGAGCCAAGAAAAACCAAAGTTTTTATTTAAAAATTATTTGCAAAAAGAAATAAAGCCTTTAGGGATTTTCTGAAAAACATTTTTTTAGTTTTTATTTTGGCCGTGGAATAATGCTCATCATCTACATTTTATTTTTCTGATAATTTTAGTATATAAAAACTCTTGATTCCGAATTGATTTGATTTCCTTTTTATTGTTTTAGTTTCCTAATTTTAAAAATAGGAATGGAATCGTTTTTATTAGGAAGAACCTGCTGGCCCATTAGGCACTTTCCTATTCTAGCCCAACAAGAGATCATCTCCTTCCTCTGTTTCCTCTCACGTTACAGAAGCTTTCCATATCCATGGAGACAGGAAACTCCACCTTCCCGATCTCCCTCGTCTTTCCATCCCAGGGCCTCCCGAGACCGCCTATAAAACCCCCTCCCTCTCCTCGTTCCATTTTTCCCATCACCACGCCCCCTCCCTGCCCGTAGCCTCCTCGCCACCGTCCTCCTTTTCCTGCCTAGAAACGCTCACCAGGAGCTCTCCTGGAACCTCCCCATCGCCCAGCGCCACCTCCCCAAGCGCCGACCCCCTCTGCCACCCCCACCCTCGCCGGCGACCTCGCCCCCTCGCCGGAGCAGCCCTCCACATCGCCGTCTCGTTCCTGCCATCCCTGCCTCACGTACAGGTAACTCCGTTTTCGTTTTCAGATTTATTTCCGTAACAGATTTAGTTCCGTTCTTGTTTAGCTTATAACTTTTGATCTAGAAGTCCAATGATGCTGATTCTTTTTGCGTTAGATCACAATTTTCTTGTAGTTTCCAAAAATATATAATTTGTCTATGTTTGGATTTATAAAAATTGAGTTAGATCAGATTTGAATTAAAGCTTGTTTTGCTTATTCCGGGAGTTTAAAAATAGATTTTTATTTGATTCTTTTTTCTACTGATCACTAGTGATCCTATTTACCAGTGGTAAAAATGTCAAATTTTTTTTTTTGTATTTTAGCTTATTATTTCATGTAAAACAAATTCTGTTTTAGTTCTATTCGAATTATAGCTACTTCTTTTTCTATAGTTGTTTTTAAATTATTTTCTATTTCAGAAAGTTTATGTTTGGTTTCTATTAGTTAAACAGTAGGTGTTCAACAAGTTTTTATATTTATTTTTATTTTGTTATCGTGAAATCAATTCAAGTTCGCTAATAACTTGCAATGGATTTCTCTACTGTTTTAACTCCCAATTGAAAATACTTTCAAAATAGCTTTATGAAAAAACTACTTTATTTTTTGTCTTAACTAAATTTATATTTTATTCTCTGTTATTTTAGTGTTTTATTTTCCGTTAGACAAAACTATTTCTGTGAATGTTGTAGAAGAAGACTCCCTAGTTTTATTTGAAGTTCCTTCGGATTCTTATTCGCTCTCTCTTTTGTTTTGATTGTTAGTGTGAGTGCTTATTGGAATGATATGTTTGTTATATAGATTTCATCAGAGAGTGACGAGTAGTCTATCAAGTTATTTCTTGAGAACGATAATTCTTCTTCGTCAACATCACCAGGCAATTTCACTTTGACCATGCTTTCATACCTATGTTTTATTGCATTTAGTGGCACCTTTGCAACCACCCCTCAGTAGTGTTATTGAATCGTTGTAGTTGAGTAGTATGCATGAGGTAGGAACCCATCACCCTGTTACCAAGCCCGGGACGTTATTTCGTTTAATGCTACGCTATAGTAGACGGGGTTTGGTATGAGTGCTCGGGAGTGGTGTGAGAATGGAGGCTCTACGTCAATGACGACAACTCCATGATGGAAAGCTGCAAGGACTGCATCTTCAAGGCCTCAAGACTTCAAGACTCAAGACAAGAATTCAATACACACTCTTTGGGTGAAGGGCGGTTGTGGGCACCTGGAGAAACCAGTGGTTGGCGGGATGCATGGAGAAGCGCCATGACATCTTGCGGAAAGCTTCACCCAGACTCAAAGAGACGGAAGAATACTTCACGCCCGGAAGCTTACCTGTGCAACCGCAAGTCATTATGGGCTCTGGCTTGGTTGACCTTAGTTGTGACTCTGGCTGGGACGGTACTAGCAGATGTAGAACTACGGTAGGATGGGTTGAGTACCGGACAGTGGTCAGAGGAACTCTTTGGAAGACCATGTTTCGGTCATCTTGTTCTCAAACACCATGAATTGCGAGGACGTAAAGAGAGGGATCGAATCTTGCGGGTAAAGTGTACAAACCTCTGCAGAGGGTTTAAACCTAATCGATTAGCCGTGTCCCCGATTACGGACAATTTGAACATCTGGACTTGGATCTATCTCGGAACTCTCAACCTTTGGACTGATAACTTAATTGTGGGCAACCTATGATGATTTTGGGCTATGAGACATCGGTTGGCGGAACCATGTCATCATAGAAAACTCCATAGTACATACTTCACTTTTGCCTTTGATGTAGGTAAAATAAAACCAGCTTTTACGCAAACAAAATTCAGATACAGAGCCACAAAGCCATAATGCATATAGTATAGTTTTATCATCTGTTCTTTTTTATTGTGATCTTGCCGGTACATTCAATGTACTGACCTACACGGCTGCAACGTATCATGTTGCAGATATTTCCTCGACGAGTAAGAATTACGATACAGGGTTACGGTCTACACTCAACCTGCCGATGGCGTTGATGGGACTCCACACCCGTTTGATTGTTTCCGCTGAGTATTATGAGGTATATATCATTTTACGTTATTTATACATGTGATTGCACTTTGATATATACATTGATGTCTTGTGTGTGCCGACATCTTGATCCGAGGGACCGCAGAACACGGAGGCTTGACCGTCGAGGTCGGGTCGCTAAAGAGATGGTATCGAGCACATGTTGGCTGAGAACGTGACCCTAGAAAATGACTTAGTAATATGAAGACCCCAATAGGAATGACCTTTGTTTTGTACTACTCTCGTAACACCTGATTCCTATTCTTGAACCTTCCTTATTCCAAACTATAGATGGAGAGCTACATTACGAACAAAAGAGAACACTACGAGAAGGTTCTTGGAGGCCCCTTCCTTGTGGAGCTAGTCAGGCTGCTGAAGTTACCGATACACGAGATCAAGGCAACTAAGAGGACGCCCAGATCATGGGGAGTCAAGACCCAAGTTTTGGTCGTAAAGAAGCCCCCAAGAGTGCGAGACATCATCTTGAACTATAAATGGTGATCGTGATATGGGCATCAACACTGCCGTCCATGATGCTATTACGCGTTTATGCTATCGTCATCGTGCTGCACTAAACTCACACTTCTTTGGAAGGATTGGATGGCAGAAGTCTGATGGAGCAACTATTACCTTGACGGAAGCGCAAAAGATGAAGTTCTCTCCACTTCTAGTGTACAATCAGGATCTGGAACAACACGTCAAGAATCTTCAGATGGACCTCCTGGAAGCCCTGTTTGACAATGAAGCACTACGAGAAGAGGTCAAGACTCGAGAGATCAAGGTAAACCAGCTGGAGGAGGAGAACCTCGAGATCTCGAGAATGCGTCGAGGCGAAGAACAGCAGGACCATGTCTCATGCCAAGGACGTTGAAATCCGTAAGCTCAAGGAACAACTTCAGGACATACAGTGGTCGTCACAAGAAACTCCGAGTCGACAGGAAAATCTAGCAGAAGAAGCTGGAAGAGATCAAGTCCACAGAAGAAACCCCAGTAAATTAGTAGTATTCCACCATGAGAGAAATAAAGGTGAACGCCATCCCGATTTAAGTATCTGACCATACCAAATTCTGTGGGTGGCGATACTGTAGAATTGATTGAATAAATGAATGCTTGGTTACTATTATTTTTGTATGTTTAGTGAATGGTTGGATAGATGCGATATCCGTAGGCTTGTACTTATTTCAACCATGAGAGACGTAAGTTACGGAAGAATGGTAGAAGGCCTTCATATGGGAACAACATCAGGAATTGGAAACTCCCGAGCATTGAAGACCTGAAGAAATGAGGACTTAGAAACGAAACCATAGTAGAACGGCCCATTACAAACGATAATTTTGTTGATGAGTGGGTAATTGCTTTCTCTTTCTATCTCAACCAAACCCCGGAATCTTGAACCCATGGACAACTGAACACCAAACTTTTCTGGAGACAATTACAATTTCCCCATGGAGATACATCCCTTGTTCTGAGCACCCTCTTACCCTACACATGCAGATGACAACCCTTTATGAGTCTTTCCTTAAGGGCCTGAAGCGATCATGACCACGACAAGTGATCATGATTACTCGAAGATCTGAAGGACATGATGAAGCATATTCACCTTGAAGGAGATGCAGTCTACAAAGGCTACCCCTTCATGCATAAGGGAGTGGAACTTTGGTATGTGGAGGTACACCTCCACCATTTGAAAGGAGTTTGCCCAAAGATGACGGGGCAGTACTTTTTCATTTCACGTGTGCCACAAGCAACTTTCTTCGATGCTGTTCGTGAAGCAGCCATGGAAGCCATACGCCAGATCGGAGAAATACTTGAAGCAAGACTCCGTTATACTCGTGGATTACCTAAGCGAAGTGCATGCAGAGATGATGAAGGTGAAGCTCAAGGCCACCACAATGAAACAGAAGATTGAAGATTTCAAGGCACATGTCGCACAATTCCAGTGGGACTGAAGAATCCTCAAGGAGGAAAAAGGAATAAAGTTGGAAGTAATGTCTGACCATACCGAACCATGTGGGTGGCAGCATTTGTAATAAACTTTTGGAATGGTTAAGGATGTAATAAAAGGTTGATATGATAATAATGAGATTTATGGATAAACTAGTGCATTTTCGTTGGTGTTGTAGTACTCTGTAAAGCCACAGGATAAATGAAGAAAGAAATGTGTTATTTATGACGGTCCATAGAAGGAAGCTGGACAAAATAAGTTGGAGTTTTGCTTTTGATATGATGGTATGAAGAAAGCAGTACTACTGGATTTAAAGGAGGTGTAATATGAGAGTTACTCCAAGGATGAGTTAAAGCTGCACTAGTGTTGAAGTGGGCCATAACCCACAGGCCCAGGATTTTGATAAGGAACAGATGTAACCTTGATGAAGGAACAAATTCGGAAGAAATCAGTGATCCAATCAGCATACGTTTCGTAGGAGATTACGCAAAAACCTAAGAGTGGTGAAGTAACGATAGATGTTTTGTTTGGCTTGCAGAAACCACGGATTTACTCGAAACCATTTCGAGAACAAGAGAAATTCTGCAATGCTTGTGAGTATGCCCAAGTGTTAGAATACGTGATTCAATATTTTACGTATGTGGTAATGATTCAAGTACGGGATGGATTGGCCACCATACCGAAGACTTCTATCATGAACTATAATATGTTGATGGAAAATCAGAGAGACTTGAAAACCTTTGAAGAGTGTCGACGCTACAAGCCCTAAAACCATAGAATGGTAGGACGATGGAACCCCTTTACAGGCAACTGATGCCAATCGTAGGTTATACGGTGAGGTTCAACCTAGACCATTTTCTGCAGGAGAAACCATAAATTTTAGACCACCATGAGTATTTCGAAAGTTGTCTAGAATGGACACGAGCCTATCAGCTAAGAAGATCCAGTCCCGGACAAATTTCAACTTTGACGAACCGACCCAAGATTCTGAGGAAAACTCTATGCTTCTGACAGAAGAGCTTTAATGAAGGAGCTATTGTAAGATATGTGAAGAGACATACATTGTCAGCCCTCCAGAGGAAGTATCTGAGTTTATTGGAACTGTAACCTTGTTTTGAGTGTGGTAGCCCACCTGACCTTTCTGACCTGAACATTTGCTAGAAGACCCCCAACCCCTAACCTTTCTGCTAGCCTCTTCGAATCTCGAGGACGAGATTCATTTTAAGTGTGGTAGGTTTGTAACATCCCAAATTTTGGAATGTTAATATAATTAATTGAATTGTTTGTTTGTTTGCTTGAGTGAATTAAACTTGAGTGAAATTTGAACCTTTTCAAAAACTTTTGAATGAGAGGGAATAAAATGACTTTCCCTTCTCGGTAAATTCAAATTCATCCTATTAAAATCAATGAGAGAAGATGACATGACTTCTTCAACTATAAAGAATTTGAACGGAGTTTTGCAATTTAATTCTTTCAAATATTTGCACTTGCTTCTCTATTTTTCTTCCTCGAAATACCCGAAAAATAAATTCTTGCAAGCAAGAAAGAGCGGAGGAAAATGACCCTCCAAAATCAGGGGCATTTTTGAAAATATTTGAGCCAAGAAAAACCAAAGTTTTTATTTAAAAATTATTTGCAAAAAGAAATAAAGCCTTTAGGGATTTTCTGAAAAATATTTTTTTTTAGTTTTTATTTTGGCCGTGGAATAATGCTCATCATCTACATTTTATTTTTCTGATAATTTTAGTATATAAAAACTCTTGATTCCGAATTGATTTGATTTCCTTTTTATTGTTTTAGTTTCCTAATTTTAAAAATAGGAATGGAATCGTTTTATTAGGAAAAACCTGCTGGCCCATTAAGCACTTTCCTATTCTAGCCCAACAAGAGATCATCTCCTTCCTCTGTTTCCTCTCACGTTACAGAAGCTTTCCATATCCATGGAGACAGGAATCTCCACCTTCCCGATCTCCCTCGTCTTTCCATCCCAGCGCCTCCCGAGACCGCCTATAAAACCCCCTCCCTGCCCGTAGCCTCCTCGCCACCGTCCTCCTTTTCCTGCCTAGAAACGCTCACCAGGAGCTCTCCTGGAACCTCCCCATCGCCCAGCGCCACCTCCCCAAGTGCCGACCCCCTCCGCCACCCCACCCTCGCCGGCGACCTCGCCCCCTCGCCGGAGCAGCCCTCCACATCGCCGTCTCCTTCATGCCATCCCTGCCTCACGTACAGGTAACTCCGTTTTCGTTTTCAGATTTATTTCCGTAACAGATTTAGTTCCGTTCTTATTTAGCTTATAACTTTTGATCTAGAAGTCCAATGATGCTGATTCTTTTTTGCGTTAGATCACAATTTTCTTGTAGTTTCCAAAAATATATAATTTGTCTATGTTTGGATTTATAAAAATTGAGTTAGATCAGATTTGAATTAAAGCTTGTTTTGCTTATTCCGGGAGTTTAAAAATAGAGTTTTATTTGATTCTTTTTTCTACTGATCACTAGTGATCCTATTTACCAGTGGTAAAAATGTCAAATTTTTTTTGTATTTTAGCTTATTATTTCATGTAAAACAAATTTTGTTTTAGTTCTATTTGAATTATAGCTACTTCTTTTTCTATAGTTGTTTTTAAATTATTTTCTATTTCAGAAAGTTTATGTTTGGTTTCTATTAGTTAAACAGTAGGTGTTCAACAAGTTTTTATATTTATTTTTATTTTGTTATCGTGAAATCAATTCAAGTTCGCTAATAACTTGCAATGGATTTCTCTACTGTTTTAACTCCCAATTGAAAATACTTTCAAAATAGCTTTATGAAAAAAATACTTTATTTTTTTGTCTTAACTAAATTTATATTTTATTCTCTGTTATTTTAGTGTTTTATTTTCTGTTAGACAAAACTATTTCTGTGAATGTTGTAGAAGAAGACTCCCTAGTTTTATTTGAAGTTCCTTCGGATTCTTATTCGCTCTCTCTTTTGTTTTGATTGTTAGTGTGAGTGCTTATGTGAATGATATGTTTGTTATGTAGATTTCATCAGAGAGTGACGAGTATTCTATCAAGTTATTTCTTGAGAACGATAATTCTTCTTCGTCAACATCACTGTGCAAGTTCACTTTGACCATGCTTTCATACCTATGTTTTGTTGCATTTAGTGGCACCTTTGCAACCACCCCTCAGTACTGTTATTGAATCCTTGTAGTTGAGTAGTATGCATGAGGTAGGAACCCATCACCCTGTTACCAAGCCCGGGACGTTATTTCTTTTAATGCTACGCTATAGTAGACGGGGTTTGGTATGAGTGCTCGGGAGTGGTGTGAGAATGGAGGCTCTACGTCAATGACGACAACTCCATGATGGAAAGCTGCAAGGACTGCATCTTCAAGGCCTCAAGACTTCAAGACTCAAGACAAGAATTCAATACACACTACTGGGTGAAGGACGGTTGACGGGCACCCTGGAGAAACCAGTGGTTGGCCGGGATGCATGGAGAAGCGCCATGACATCTTGCGGAAAGCTTCACCCAGACTCAAAGAGACGGAAGAATACTTCACGCCCGGAAGCTTACTGTGCAACCGCAAGTCATTATGGGCTCTGGCTTGGTTGACCTTAGTTGTGACTCTGGCTGGGACGGTACTAGCAGATGTAGAACTACGGTAGGATGGGTTGAGTACCGGACGGTGGTCGGAGGAACTCTTTGGAAGACCAAGTTTCGGTCATCTTGTTCTCAAACACCCTGAAGTGCGAGAACATAAAGAGAGGGATCGAATCTTGCGGGTAAAGTGTACAAACCTCTGCAGAGGGTTTAAACCTAATCGATTAGCCGTGTCCCCGGTTACGGACAATTTGAGCATCTGGACTTGGATCTATCTCAGAACTCTCAACACCGGACTGATAACTTAATTGTGGGCAACCTATGATGATTTTGGGCTATGAGACATCGGTTGGCGGAACCATGTCATGATAGAAAACTCCATAGTACAGACTTCACTTTTGCCTTTGATGTAGGTAAAATAAAACCAGCTTTTACGCAAACAAAATTCAGATACAGAGCCACAAAGCCATAATGCATATAGTATAGTTTTATCATCTGTTCTTTTTTATTGTGATCTTGCCGGTACATTCAATGTACTGACCTACACGGCTGCAACGTATCATGTTGGAGATATTTCCTCGACGAGTAAGAATTACAATACAGGGTTACGGTCTACACTCAACCTGCCGATGGCGTTGATGGGACTCCACACCCGTTTGATTGTTTCCGCTGAGTATTATGAGGTATATATCATTTTACGTTATTTATACATGTGATTGCACTTTGATATATACATTGATGTACTGTGTGTGCCAGCATACTGATCCAGGGATGGCACAGTAACACAGAGGCTTGACCGTCTGAGGTCGGGTCGCTAAAGTGCACCTAGTTCAAAAGCCGGTTTATTATGTCAGTGAGGTGCTCATTGAGTCTAAGCAGAGATACCCACATTGGCAGAAGCTAGTTTATGGTGTGTTCATGGCTAGTCGTAAATTGAAGCAATATTTCCTTGGTCATCCCATCACTATGGTTAGCTCTGCCCCTTTGGGGGATTTTTTCAAAACAGGGAAGCCAAAGGTCGGGTAGCTAAGTGGGCCGTTGAGCTTGGACCCCATGGTCTAAAGTACGTGCCTCGGACGGCTATAAAATCTCAAGCACTTGTGGATTTCATCAATGATTGGATGGAGTTGCAGATGCATGAGGATAAGCTGGATCATACGTACATATTGGACTGTTCATTTTGATGGATCCAGACAGTTGGAAGGCTCGGGGGCTGGAGCTATATTGACTTCCTCATGAGGTGATAAATTTTGTTATATTTTAAGGTTGATGTTCCCTTGTACTAACAATGCAGCTGAATATTAAGTCTTACTCCTTAATCTTTGGATGGCTAAAGATATGAATTTAAGCCAGGTAAGGTGTTTTGGCGACTCAGACCTGGTGGCTCAGCAAGTATCAGGGACCTGGGAATCCAAGGATCCACTCATCATGGCTTATCGTCGAGAACTAGATACTATTGCTGGTCACTTCAAAGGATATCAGGTGGAGCATGTCTACCGAAGAAAAATGAAGCAGCTGATGCGTTAAGCCGGCTGGGATCTCAGTGTAAGCTGGTCCCCCTAATGTTTTCCTCCATATTTTACATAACCCATCACTGAAGTTTCCTACGGAGGAAGACTTCAAAGTTCCTGACCCGGAGGCACAATTGGTGGTGGTTCTTCGTGCTATCCCTCATTGGACTGTTCCATATTTGGCTTACATGACCCAGGGTGAATTACCTAGGGATGAAACTTTGGCCAGGCAGGTAACCCGAAGGTCTAAGTCAATGACTATTGTCAATGGTGAACTTCACAGATGCAGTGTTACAGGGGTGTTTCAACGATGCATTTCCCCTGAGGAGGGCTGTGAAATTCTAAGGGAGATTCATGAAGGAGATTGCGGCCATCATGCCGGCTCTAAGTATCTTGTTGCTAAAGCTTTTCATCACGGGTTTTATTGGCTGATGGCTCATGCTGATGCAAAAGATCTGGTCAGTAAATGTGATGGTTGTCAGAAATTCTCAAGACATGCTCATGTGTCGGCTCATGAATTGAGGATGATTCCAATTACATGGCCGTTTGCAGTCTGGGGGCTCGATATGGTTGGGCCTTTCAAAAGGTCCAAGGATAAAAAGACCCACCTCTTAGTGGCGGTTGACAAGTTTACAAAGTGGATTGAGGCTGAGCCGGTCAGCAAATTTGATGCAGCCACGGCGGTCCAATTCATTAAAAAGGTGATCTTCCATTTTGGGTATCCTCATAGCTAGTATCATCACTGACAATGGTACTAATCTATCTAAGGGGGCAATGAAAGAATTCTGTGAACAAGAGCATATCCGGCTTTATGTGGCATCAGTAGCTCACCGCCAGTCTAATGGCCAAGCTGAACGAGTAAATCAGGAAATCTTGAGAGGTATTAAGACCCGGCTTATGGTACCTTTAAAGAGGACACCGGGTTGTTGGGTGGAAGAGTTGCCATCAGTACTTTGGAGTATCAATACCACCCCCAACAGATCTACGGGTTACACGCCTTTCTTCATATATGGTTTATGGAGCTGAGGCAGTTCTCCCCAATGACATATGTCACGATTCGCCTCGTGTGGCGGCTTATGTTGAAGCTGACAATGAGAAGGCACGCCAGGATGCTATTGATCTGTTAGATGACGAGCGTGACCTTGCGGCGGCTTGTTCGGCGATTTACCAGCAAGAACAGCAGCGTTATCACAGTCGTCGGGTTAAAACCAGAACCTTTCAAGAAGGCGACTTAGTGCTCCGGCTCATCCAGGATCAAACTGACATGCACAAGCTATCCCCACCTTGCGAAGGGCCCTTTGTGGTCAGCAAGAATCTGAACAACGGATCATAATACCTTATCAATGTTCGAGACCATAAGGACTAACGCACCTCGGAGGAGGAGACCCGTCGGCCGTGGAATATTGCTCATCTTCGGCCTTATTACACCTAAGCCACCGGCTCTTGTGATACGTTATCGATGTATATATTGTCATGAATATAATAAAGCCGGCATCCCTGATAATTTAGGGCCTCTGTCGTTTCATTTCCAAGATTATGAGTCTTTATTGTCACTTCATATGATCACTTGGGGGCTTCCTGCTCATTGGGCATAGCTAAAGATTACCCTCTTGATCCGGCTTATACGCCATGATTGAAAGATATTTGGGGGCTTCCTCATGGAGCATAGATCTGATTCTGGTTTATAGAACTCAAATAAAACTTGGGGGCTCACTAGCATAACTATGACCCTTTAGGCTTGGACGCCCAGGTGTATTCACCAAAAAATCAAAATCTGGGTTAGCCTGCCTTTGTAAGTTGGCCACTCTGCCCAGGTAATTCTGGAATGACCCACTGTACTCTTGAGAATTATTCTTATAAAGACACTAAACTTGTCAAAGTTAAAATGGTGATTGGTCATGTGAGGCCCGACTTACAAGGTTTTGAATTAAGGTTTAACTCAGCGGCTGTGCGGCCCATGAAAGCACTTGGGTTTTAGGCTTGGCGGCCTATGAAAGCCTCATTTCTGGTTTTTTGGAGTTTTGTTTCTTGTCACATATCAATACATGGTTGCAAAACCGATTACGGCCATGTTGCCTTTTGGTTCATGTATATCCTTATCCGGAGTATTATTAACCCGGCCTGTCTTTGGACTATAAGTCGCCAGGATACAATGATCATATGCTTAGAGATTTCCGCTCAAGTTTTGGATACTACCCCTTGCTGCATGTGGTGTTATAAACCGGCAGTGTAAATATATTGAACAGGGCATTATGCTTCTGTCTATGGGCTATTGCCTTTACACATGACTTATGATAAGTCGGCAGGATGAGCAAATACCACATGTATGATATTTATTTCATTGTATATGGTTTTATAAACTGGCCCCGATTAGGGGTGATCAGTCCTTAGTGGTTATATATATATGGGGTATCATGACCCGCCCTGTGGTAAACCGCCAGGGCACTTGTTGTCTGTTCATATACAGGGAAAAACGACAAACCAGATCTGTATAATTCATCATACAACAAAGTATAAGGGAAGAATTTCCCAATGATGGCTCAACAGTGTTATGCAAAGCCAAACGTGCATGATGGCACGACAGATCAGTACTTAACGAGCCTGTTACACGGCTCCGGGATCCCAAATGGATAAAAATATTTAACAGTTCCTGGTGGTGTAAATCAAGAACCGCCCAGCGGATCAGTTCTCTTGGACTTGGCGGTTTGAAGCTTCCGGGTCATCCTCCGCCGGTTTTTCTTATTCCTCCATGGTCTAGAAGTCAGGTGATGACCAATTGATACCGGTCAAGGCTTGAAATTCGGCATCGTCATCGATAAGCTCAGACGGATCAATGTCCGGGGCAAAAGTATGCGACGATTATGCGTTGAGCTCCGATATACAGTTGCTCTACCAAGGTATAAACCGCCTTGAGATTTATCAGTGTTTCTTTCCCAAGTTTGCTACTTCTGGGCCCGCATGGGAGATTATGACAGAGTTAACAGGCGGTTTATAACAACAAGAAATAAATTCCTTGTAATATAAAATGATCTTAATTGAAATAGCAAAGGTCATCTGATTGATGTGATGTTGTAAGCTGGTAAAATTGGTAGTGACCTTTTCCAATGAGGCTTCAACTTTCTCAGCCCTCTTGATTAAAGTGGCTCTTTCTTCATCCCAGACGGCTTTCTCAGTGTTAAAGTCACTTTTGAGCTTCTCATTTTCATCCAGGCTAAATTTGAACTTGGAGTCAGCCTTCCAGGTCTCAGTTTCTTGTGCTTCAAGCCGGGATTTCAAGTCAGCCAGCTGAGATTGAAATTGACTGGATGCTTCCTGAAAGAAGTCAAAGCAAATATGAAGAGTTATGAAACAACATATATTTATAAGTCCCAAGCCCTTTGCACGCAGTAGCACTTGGCACTTGGGGGCTAATGGGTGTAGAAAGATTCTTTATAGAGTTGTATATATTTATAAGTCCCAAGTCCTTTGCAAGCAATAACACTTGGCACTTGGGGGCTAATGGATGCAAAGTTCGTTTTATGAAGCAGTGACAGGAGACGCCGGTTCATTATTTATCCAAGTTTACCCGGTCGGCAAGGATGATTAACAAAGATTTCTTATCAATTGATAAGTCCCGGCTTAACTTAATAGTGTAAGTCGGCCCTTGCGGGCTACACATATCAACTTGATTTATATGAAGTGAAGAACCGTCTTAACTTAATAGTTTAAGTCGGCCCTTGGGGGCTACATGATTTTACTCATAGTACAAAAGGATATCTAACAAGTCTACAGTATATTCTATCCTATCATATTCAGTAGACTTGGGGGCTAAAGGAATGTATCTCATACGAGAGCAAGAGTTAATACCAGATGTTTCTGACGCATGTGCTTGACCATGTCAATTTCCAGATCACGGTTGTTGTGTACTTGGTTCAAATAGCCGGAGAAGATTTCACTGATACTCAGATGTGAGTAATTGGCCATGTCAAATTTGACCTTGCACTTCTCAACCAGCTCTTCCTTGGCAGAATGTTTAGCGAGAGCTACAGGGTTTCCCGGTTCTTGAAAACCAGCGCCAGTGATCACAACTTCCTCAGTATCCGGCTTGAGAGGTTTAGTTGGGCTTGGTGGTTCAGCAATCTCCGGCTCAACAACCACAAGATCGGCAAAGGTGCCACGATTTTCTGGTGGCGGGTCATCAGCAGGATTATTCGGTTGTTGCACGGAGGTCTCTAAAATCGGTGCTTGTTTTTCTGGCTCACGAGCTTTGGGATCTTCTAAGGGTTTGGTGGTTCTGGCCTTTTTCCTAGGCTTTGCTATCCCACTACAAGAAGATTCAGAAAGTCAGTATGAATTTAGAAATGTTAAACACAGGTTTAAGGTGGTACCCAAGGGCAGTCTTGAAAGGAGGAAGCTGAGTCTGAGAAGAGTCGCCGGATGAAGAGTGAGAGGTCCCCTGATAATTCAAATCAGAAATATAAAGTACTGGATGACTAGTATCTGGGTTAAAACAAATAAGAGCCAGATTTTTGAATACCTCATTCCGGGGTTTGCGTGGAGCTGGCATGTTAGGCAAACCGGAGGAAAGTTCTCCGTCTCCACTGTTCCGGGCTCTACGCCAGTTCTCATGCTGTTGTTGCTTCAAAATAAAGTTGGGATCCATGTGAGCTTGAGGGTTAGAAAACCTTACTTTTTGGATCACACGCTGAATTTTCTGTCTTGGCAAGGGCTCTGAGTCGGAGAAAATAGTGGTTACCTTGTCATCAACCGCCTGGCTGCTCTCCGCGTTGTCCTGATGGTAATCAGTGTCAATAAGGTGGATGAAAAAGGAGCCAATAGAATCAAGGTGTACCTCCGACTCTTCAGACTCATCCACGTTGAACGTGTCAGAAGTGGTGGATGTCTTTTTACTTCTCTTCATTGCTTTGGTATTGGCTCTGGCCTTCTTGGCGTCTTTTTCATCGTATCTCTTATCCCAATAAGCGGATCCAGCCTGAGAAAGTTTACAACAAAGTCAGGATTTCCACATTCTACGAGCGGTTAGGTAAGGAAGTATGTAAACCGGACAAGTATACCTCCGGTGCCGGGTTAAGTACGCAGAAAGGATTCAGACCAACTTTGCTGCAGCTTTCCAATGTCTCATTGAGAAGAGTCTTGGTCATGTTATTGATATCCTTATCAGTCAAACGCTTTGAAATGTAACACAGCGGGTCCTTGGTATCACCAGTATATGTGCACATCAAACCGGGCCGACGACTTAAGAGTATTATTCTCAATGCTACCCAGCATCGAACCAGGTCAATTCCAGTTAAACCATTGCCCAGCAATGCCCTCGCCTTTGAAAAAGTAGGTGCAAGATTTGCCCATTCAGAAGTGGTAAGATGGCCGGGAAGATGATGCTTTGGGTTGACCCATTGATGATGATAGCCTGTTAAGGGATTTTCACCAACAGGAGAAGTGTCTTTGCAACAAAACCAGGTTTGATTCCAGTCTTTGGGATAGCTTGGAAGAGAATCATAAGGGAAAATGGCGTCTCTGCAACGCTGAATTGAGATCCCTCCGAGTTCTTGGCTGGGACCGTCAGTAAATTCGTTCTGGCGGTTCAAATAGAAGTATTCTCTGAAGAGGTCAACACTAGGTTCTTCTTGAAGATATACTTCACAGAAGACTTGGAAATTGCAAATGTTGGAAATAGAGTTGGGCCCGATATCTTGAGGGTGAAGTTGCATAAAATGCAGAACGTAACGGAAGAACTTTGACCCGGGCGGCGAAAAACCCCGGTTCATATGATCAGTAAAGACAATAACTTCGCCGACTTGTGGCTTAGGTTTGACCTCACCCGGATTAGGAGCACGCCAATGAAAGACGTGTTTGGTTGGTAAGAAACCAATCTTTACATAGTCTTCAAGCATTGACTCAGTAACAATGGATGGAACCCAGTCGCACGAGGTGATTGTCTTGTTCATGATTGGGTGCATGGCTTACAATAAAGTAATTCAGGATGTCATTAAACCGACAGATGTGTGGCGAGTTACAAATTCTCGTTTTAACTGCTATACAAATATAAAACTATAGAGATTCAATTCAGAACAAGCCAGCTTGGTTAAACCGGAGATGGCCGGGTTATGGATTTAAGTGGATGATGGAGGCTTAAGCGGGGCCTAATGTAATATGGCGGGTCACGGTTTATGTCATAAGCCACCATGGCAATTTTGGGGATTTAAGTCTATCAATTGAATTTTTTTGCTAAGGGGCAGACAAACAGATTTCGCAAACTAGTGCTATAAATTTGGATATGTGACAATTCAGAAAAAGCAGTGAAAATAAAACCTCGGCAGTGAAAAAACCTGGGTAAGTTGATGTAGTTTTTTTACAAAGAGATGCTACTTTAATGGCAAAAATGGTGACTAAATTACTTCCGCACAAGATCAATGGCCTATCTTGATTGAAAGCTGTAGGAGCTGAAGAGGATAAGGAGAAACAACAAGAACACCGATGAACAACGCAAACCCTAAAAGTAGATCTAAGATGAAAGAGGGAGGTGTGCTTACAGGTGATGAGGATCCGCGGCGGCGCAATGGAGCTCTCTGGTCTTGTCAGGTTGAGGCGGCGACCTGAGTTAGTGCAGTGGCTGGAGGTTGCGACAATGATCTGGCCTTCGTGCGGTGAGAGGAAGAGGAAGACGAAGAAGGAAGAAGGGGGGAAATGAGAGACACCCCAGTCCCTATTTATAAGGGGGGTGAATACAAGGCATGCACGGGAATCAAGGAGGCTATAGGGACGCCTCGATTTTCGGGATGTTCATTAAGATAAGGATCAGTTAAGATGCTCTGGGCCTATTGCAGAGTTAAGGCGAAATGATGTCATGGCGGTTTAAGAGGATTCCAAGAGCTGACGTCACGGCGGGTTACAACAAGTGGTGCAGGTTTTACAAATCAGATGTCGAAGATTGATATGAACAAGTTCAAATCAACCTGGGGCCTAATGTTGGGGATATAACTACTGGGTATGAACCGCCCAAGAGGGGTCGGGTCATACCAATAGCTATAGCCCATGAAGGGGGCGAGTCATGACAAGCCCGCTGACGACCCAACACCCAGAGGCGACTTAGGGCCCAGAAGGATGAACCGCCATGAGGATAAACTTGTATTGTAAGGCAGACTTAGTTTGTCAACGAGCCGGACATGTTGTCTGTGAGCCGGCCGGGACTCTGTAAGCCGCCGGGTGTTAACCTGTGTATATAAAAGGATGACCCGCGGCTAGTTAGGGCGGGAAAGAAAGATATCGAGAACTAGATCAAGCATATTCGCTGCCTGGTAATCGAAGCCCAAGTAATAACCACCCTACACTGGATTAGGCTATTACCTCCACCACGAGGGGCCGAACCAGTATAAACTCTTCATGTCCCTTGTCCCGTTTAACCCCTTCAAGCTAACTACATTACGATGGCTCCACACCTAAGTCCTTATGCTAGGACATCTGACATGATAATTCCACGACACCCTCCGCGATGGTGTCTAGATTGGATATGTGGTTTCTGGAACTTGCGGCTAGAATTGTGTTTCATCGATTCCCCTAGGGTTTTTGGATTTTTGGGGTATTTATAGAGCAAAGAGGCAGTGCCGGAGGCGGACAAGGTGGGAACTACCCTCAAGGGCACGCGTGGGCGTCCAAGCGCGCCCAGGTGGGTTGTGCTCCCCTCGAAACCCCCTCTGGTACTTCTTTGGCCCAACAGGTGTCTTCTGGTCCAGAAAAAATCTCCAAAAGGTTTCGCTGCATTTGGACTCCGTTTGATATTGATTTTCTGCGAGGTAAAAAAGAAGAAAAAAAACATCAATTGACATTGGGCATTATGTCAACTAGATGATTCCCCGCGCGTTGCGGCGGAAATGTATGATAAAAAATAAACATGGATGATTATGTACAATGATAATTCTGATGATCAGGTACTCTTCAGGTCACGTGGAATAATGTTATTAGTTTGGAGGGGGGGGGCAGTTTTATTTTTAACTCGCATGTATTCGGTTCTACATGAAGGTGCATTTCAAAACAACCTGAATTCTTCATGAATCAAAGTTTGGAAGTAAATTATCAAAGATTTCGACCTTGCAGAAACATGAGTGGTATGACACAAAATCCTCTCATTTATCTTTGATATTTCAAATGAAAGTTGCAATATGGCCAAGTCCCTAGCCAACTTCAGGACAAAGAGAATAGATCTACAACTGCAGTGAAACAACCATAGAGGTATGCATCAGTAATTACAACTATCAGACTACACAAGTGCTTTTGATGTCAATATTGCAAGAGAGAACGCATGACTAATTGGGCGTGACCTGGCCAAGATGACATGGTTTGAGAGAAAAGGCACAAACACAACCTTGACATTGGAGACGATGAGAGCGATGTCGTTCCATTTTTTAAATATGAAATTTAGCAGGGGCAGGGGAAGTTGTCCAAGAGCTGGCGGCATCATCGCTTCAGGGCAGCAAGGTGGTGGTGGAGCTCTTCCTTGAGGAGGTGGAGTCATCACCCGTTGAGATTGCCGAGGTTGAGCACATCAAGCTGCAACGTAGCAGTGCGATGCCGATGCATGTGCTGCTCCTCTTGGCGATGGATCTGGCTCACGCTTGTGGATCCGTGGAGGGTAGGGGACTGCGTGCCTAGAGACAACAGCAACAACAGAGAAGATCAATCCTTGTTTCCCTGAGGCGGTCCTGAACGCCGGCGGCAGGCAGTGAGGATAACGTCACGCAGATGCATCAATCTTACCAGGCGATGGATGGTGAGCACAACCTTCATGGTGAATGAGATCAAACATAACTGAAAAGATGGAGCAGGCTGATCGGTTTTTCTTCTGTACTCTATTGAGGGGAATAAAGGAAGCGTGCTGTGGAAAAGAAATGAACATGTGATGTGGACCTTTGGGGGAAATTCTTTGCAATTAATATGACGACTACCTCATCGGTTACAGAAGATTGAAGAGCAAACGACCCGAGGATGGCTTCATCCTTTTTTCTATGACTAGTCAATGGGAGTAACTTTAGCAGTAACATCGAGTCCAACTCAGCAAATTTGCTTATGTGGCAATGATTTAATGAAGAGAGAGGTAGTTATAGTAACTTAGCTAGTTACTGTAACATCACATGTCCCAATGCAATATGAGTCTATAACCTAATAAATGAAGCTTTGCATGTTACCACACTTATGTTACTACCCACTATGAAGGTAGTAACATAATCTAGGAATATGTGTATGTTACTAGTGTATGTTACTCACCATTGTGGCTAGTCTATGGGGCTGCGTATATCAAATAAAATGTAGTGTCATACAATTTGTTGGATTTTTTTTTGAGGTGGCATATGTGGGGCATAGGTGATGAGGTGGATAGCTTGCATGTCAAGAGAAATGACATAGTGGGGATGAACTATTTAGGTATTATAGATAGGTTAGTCCCCAAAAATGATATAAAGTTGCCTAAAATGATTGTAAAACATCTAAGAATGATAATATAACAGCATTGAACAATAAAAATTATAGATACGTTGGAGACGTATTAGTTAGTCCCTCAAAAAGATTTTAAAACATAAAACATTGCATAACTAAAGGATAATATTCAGAAACATACTCATTTATAGATAAATTGGTGATGTACCATTACAATGCACAAGATGCTTGGAAATTTTAAAAAGTACTATTGCATGGGTTGGTAAAAGCTAATCTTAAATTATGTTTTATGTTGCATCTCACTGTTAATAGAATTACGAACATTTGGACATTCTTTCTTACCTAATAATTATAAAGAGTGTGCTCTCAAAAGCTTGTTAATCTGTGTAATCAAGAACATGTAATTAAGCTAGTTCAATATTCCAAATGTGTACATACTTTTCTCCATGATTAATTTCAAGTGACATTATCCAATGATCTATGTTTAGCAAATAATTATGACCTTCATTGTCGTGTAGCATATTTTTAGCCAAAAATTGAAATGCTCTAAATGTGGACATAAGTTTCTCTATGATTAATTGGAGGTGTCCTTATCCATCGTCCTATGTTTGGCAAATAGTTACAATTTTTGTTGTTGCGTAGCATATTTTTCTTTAGAGAACATTGATAGACGATTTTAGTTTGGACCCCGCTTCCATCTATATAAAGGGTCACCATCCTGTCATTCAAAACACAACCCATATCTTTCCCGAGGGAAATATCTCGAGAAAGATACTTCTTGTCATCCAGTCAAAAATCACTTTAGATCATCTCCACTTTGATTATGCCAAAGAGAGGGAGGTATTCTGTTGTGGGGAAGGTTGAGTATGAGGCGAAGAAGGTAAGGATTGCATGGTTGAAAGAAAAGGTAGCCCGGTTAGAGAGAGTGGTTGCAGCAGAGAAAGAGAGAGCAAAAGTGATCAACCAACGCTTTGAGAAGGCCAAGGAAGAGAGCTCTGGAACTGTGGCCAGGTATCTCTTCATGAATGAAGAGGATCTTAGCCTTGAGGAGTGCAAGGAGTACTGCCAAGAGCTCATGCGAGTCAACCAAGAAATTGCAAATCGATTGTCTTTAGAGTCCATGGGCTCAAATGTGTCACCACCGCAACCGCATTTGTCTTCAGTCAAATCACAAACTAAGGAAGAAAAGTAGTGAAACTCATACCTAGTCCATATGTGGGTCATGTCCCGTTGTTTGAGATATATTTCTTATGTTGCTGTGAGGAAATAATGGACATCCGCTTATTTAGCAATGAATAAACTTGTTTGAAGTAATACTTGTCGCAAATTGAACAAAGAAGGAAAAGATTAAAAAAGGGGATTTCTATTTCGGTGCCCTCGGTTCCTTAGTCGTGCTTAGTTTTTCCCAAGGCCTCTAAATTTTCTCACTTTTCCCCTCAACCACTTGCCCCATTCTCACAAAAGCCCAAACGGAGCCTTGCTCTCGTGTCCAAGCAGTTGACCGTTACCTACTCGGTTACTGACGCGTCGGGCCGGAGATCTTAAGACAGGTGGCCAGGACATCCCTCCACTCACACGCACCCCGTGTTATTATGCGGCGTCGTCACCCTCACACCGCAGCCGAACCAGTGAACCCTCGTACTTCTCTCCGCGCGGGCTTCCACTGCCGAGTCTTCCCCAGCTCCACGCTGTCCCCTTCCTAGGCCTCGCCGTCGTCCACCGCCCTGGTGCTCTCGGCGCGGCGTGGTCAACGCGGTCAAGGAACGACTTCCATCGGAAGAGTACTGTACATGGAGAGACTGACAGCTGGGTCCACAGCGGCCGCAAGGAAGTGCCTCCTTATTACACGCAAAATAATTATTCCTCCACCTGACAGCAGGGAACCACCGGATGGGCCACCGTATTTCGCAAAAAAAACGTTTCCCCCTGACTGGTGGGACCCACTAGCTACATATTCGCACGCAAGGAAGTGCGTCCAGAAAAAAAATGATTCGCCCCCTGACTGCTGGGACCCACCAGCTACATCTTCCCACGCAAGGAAGTGCCTGACAGTCGGGACCCACCTGGTCGAAGTGTACGTAGCGTTGTCATTACAGTCGTGAACGATATGCGTACATACTGGTGGATGTAGAGGCGCGCACGTGTCGTAGTAGAGGCGCGGACATAGCATGTACACGTACCTACAGTGGCCAGTGTGCAAGAAAGAAAATATGACCATGTACGTACATATGGGTGGGGTCTCGAACGCCTACTCGCGCATACGTACGGCCAGGGCTCGTGTACATGGCTGGGTCGGAACGGAGAAACAGCGTCGTCGTCGTGTTCATGGGGAGCCAACCGGTTGGGTCAGAATGGAATGCGTCGTAGTGTTCATCGGGAGGGCTTGGACGGAATAGGTGATGGAAACGAGGCCTGGCGTACCGCAGAAAGGAGGAAACTGCCTTGTGTTCGACCGGCCACGTTTGAAATGGGATCCTGTTCATCGGGAGGGGTCTGGCGTACCACAAAACGAAGGAAACGGACTTGTGTTGGACCTCCTACGGTCGAAACGGGGTCCTATTGATCGGGAGGGGTGTGGCGTACCACAAAACGGACGAAACGGACTTGTGTTGGAGTGCTACGGTCGAAACGGGGTCCTGTTCATCAGGAGAGGTGTGGCGTACCGCAAAACGGGACTCCACGAGATACTGTTCATCTCAACCGTCGACCTCCCCAGCCTCCACGGGCCACTATTCATCCACCGTCGACCTCCTCCAGCCTCCACATGCTCCTGTTCATCCACGGGCTCCTATTCATCCAGCCTCCACCGCGCGCTACTCCACCGGCTATTGTTCAACCACCTCTCTCCATGGGCTCCTGTTCAACCACCCCTCCACGGGCTACTGTTCATCCACCCCTCCACCGTCTACTGTTCATCTAGCCCTCCATGGGGCCATCCTATTCATCCAGCCCTCCACGGGGTCCTGTTCATCTAGCCCCAACCGACTCGATCAATCGGGGTCCTGTTCATCCAGAGGCAACACCACGGGTTCCTATTCATCCACCCCACTGCTCACTGTTCATCCAAACCCCCCTACAACACTTATTGTTCATCCAAACCCCCCTCCAACGCTCACTTTTCATCCAGAGGCAGCATCGATCGGCTTCAGTTGGCAGCAGTAGCGAAGGAATCGCTCGATCGCTTGGGTTCAGTAATGCGTAGCCTGTGGTACAATCGCTCGGCTACAGTTAGGTGACGCCTCGCTCGGGTTCAGTTAGAGCCAACGCCTCGCACACACGCGCATACGTGTATGAGAGAAACGTGCATCGCTCGGCCCCCGACCACCCACCTTAACCGGGAACTCGCCAAAATTTTCCTCGCCCTCACTTCTACCACGGTTTTTCCCGTCATGGACGGCCCAAAGAATGTCATGTAGCTGCGTCTCCGGCCTGCCCAGGAAAAAAAGCCCATTTTCTGTCATGATTTTTTGTCATAGAAGTAGGAGACCACCACATCTATGATGATACCGGGGTTTGTCACAATTATCGTCACAGAAGTGTCATAAGTATGACAGAAAATTTTTCGTTCGGCCCAAAATGTCACGGATCTGTCTTTTTTTCTAGTGATATGATGTAAAACCCATCTTTTTATCCTCGATAGCAACAATACAATACGTGCCTTGCTGCCCCTACTGTCTTTGGGAAAGGAGACCACAAGGTTGAACCCAAAGCGAAGCACTTCTCCCACTGCAAGAAAAACCAATCTAGTTGGCCAAACTAAAACGATATTTCGAAGAGAATTACAAAGATACCAAATCATGCATAAAAGAATTCAGAGAAGATTCAAATAATATTCATAGATAAGCTGATCATAAATCCACAATTCATGAGATCTCGACAAACACACCGCAGAAGAAGATTACATCGGATAGATCTCGAAGAACAACGAGGAGAACATGGTATTGAGTATCAAAGAGAGAAAATAAGCCATCTAGCTACTTGCTATGGACCCGTAAATCTCAGGTAAACTACTCACGCTTCATTGGAAAGGCAATAGGGTTGATGCAGAAGCCCTCCTTGATCAAATCCCCCTCCGGCAGGATGCCGAAAAAGGCCCCAAGAGGGATCTCACGGGAACAGAAGGTTGCAATGGTGGAAAAGTGTTTTGTTGATTCTTCTGGTGGTTTGGGGATATATGGGAATATATAGGACGAAGATTTAGGCCAGGAGAGTCACGAGGGCCAACAAGGCAGGGGGCGCGCCCTCCACCCTTGTGGCTGCCTCGTGGCTCTTCCAACTTGATCTCCAAGTCTCCTTGGTGTCTTCTGGTCCAAGAAAAATCATCGCGAAGGTTTTACTCCATTTGCAATATTTTTGGTATTCCTTTTCTTCGAAACTCAAAAACAAGTAAAATACAGAAACTGGCACTGGGCTCTAGGCTAATAGGTTAGTATCAAAAATAATATAAAATATCATATTAATGTATGCAAAACATCCAAAATAGATAATATAATAGCATGGAACAATCAAAAATTATAGATACATTGGAGACGTATCAGGTATGTGGGATGTGGAAGGAGAAGGGGGATGGTGGCCAGGTGTGGATTACCTGCCTAGACCGACGAGGCCAACCAGCATGAAGGAGGGTCGCCGGCGAGGAGGCAACATTGTCGGGGGTTGGGTGCGACATATGCCAAGGGATGGCTTATCATGGTGGGGGCGAGTAGAACGTCGCCGGTGCCTGGAAACGGGATGAGGCGAAGACATGCACGCCGGCGGATCTTACCCAGCTTCGGGGCTCTCCGTGGAGATAACACCTCATCGCTGCTCTGCGGGGTCTCCGCATGATCACTATGGCAAAGTGGGTACAAGGTTGCTCCTTGAGTTGTTCGGGGTGAGGAAGGAGAAGGGCACGGCTAGCTCTCCTCTTCCCTCTATGTGTGTCTAAAACTATCAGGGTCCCCCCTTTGCATGGGTTCCCCGGGGGGTTTATATAGGCCTACCCCCTGGGGGTACAATGGTAATCCGGCTGGGCGTGGGTCACAACCGTCTGTCTCTCAGGTCGCCGTCTTCTCCGCCGACTGCTGGGGCCCGCCGACTGGTGGGCCCCGCCGATGGGTCCGGTACGGAGCCGACAGGCCTTGTCCGCCGCGGGCGGGTCTTGCCGGCTGCGGATTACTGTTTCCGTGCTTGTAGTGATGCGGGCTTGGTCATGGGGTCATGGCAACAGTGCCGCCGCCTGTCGAGCGATCACTGTTGCCATTCCCCGTCTTGTCTTGTTAATGGCGTGCGGGGCCCGTGGGAGGGGCTAGCCGACTCCTGGGGGCCGACTCCCAATGGGTCCATCTTGTGGTGCTCTCACCGTCTTCTGTACCCCCGCTGACAGGTGGGTCCCGCCGTCTCTGGGTCGTACAGACAGGCCGTCGTGGGCACAGGGCACCGCCCACGGGGGCTGATGTCAGGGCCGGCATGGCTACAGTGCCGTGCCGGATGGAGATCTCCGTTGGTACGACGCACTGTGGCCATGCCTACCCTTCACGAACGGGGCAGGAAGGGGCCGCGCGGTGGCCTTACCCCGTCCCGTCCATTATTGCGAAGGCAGGAGGTGGCCGGAGTCGCGGGCCGACTCCCCATAGCCGGCTTCTCTGGAAGCCGCCAGTTAGGAGTTGGCTTATCTCGAAGTCATCCCTGGGACTCGGCCGTGCGGGGCAGTCGGCGGCCTTGCCGCCGACTCTCAGGAAGCGGCTCTTCGTCTTGGGGTCTTGAGGGGCGCAGCCTGCCCCGATGTCTTGAAAGGTTCGGGGGCTCGGGTTAGCCTACCCGTGGCCCATTACTCAACAGAGTCCCCGGCTGGTGAGGCGCCGAGGGTGACATGTTGAGGAGCCACAACAGTTTCATCCTCCTGGTGGTGGAATCTGGGCCTTGCTCGCCGTCTTCCTCTAGGCCGACTAGCTGGAGCCGGACTCGCAGAAGGCCGTCTTGCTCCTTAAAGAGTTTGAAAGTCGTAGCGGGATCCAGGCAACGTGCCTGATAAGCTTCCGGGCAGCTGCCCGTTGCGGACCCGTCGTGTGGTGCCACGCGGCAGGGTCAGTCTGCCCACCCACACGCGCGATGGGACAGGCCGTCAGGCGGGACCCGCCACTACCGTGCCTCGGCACGCGAACGGATCCGTTGCGGCCGTGCAGACGGTTGGGGTTCCCACGTCGTAACTGCCCGCAGTAACTTTGTGTGGTAAACCGTGGGGGGCATGGGGTCCTGGGCGTAGTTAATCCCACGTCCGCCCCATCGTCTTCTCAGCCCACGAGCCTATAAGTAGGCGGGAGGAGGGGGGCGGCGAAGCACGTGCGCCCATCTTCCCTACTCCCCCGCTTCCTCTTGCTTCTTCTTCCTCTCGCCACCGCCGCGCCGAACCACGCCGCGCCCGCAGCGATGAGCTCTTCCTCCGCCGCCGCTTTTATCTCCTGTCTGGCGCTCCGGCGTGTGGGGCGGCTCCGAGGTGGATGACGACCACATCGAAGTTCCTTCGCAAGAAGACGTCGTCTCCCCGGCAAGAACCTAGTGCGGGCCCGCGCCGCGCCGGCGAGGGAAATATCGCCGGTGCCGGAGGAGGGCGAGCGAGTCGTATTCCGCTCGCACCTCATGCGCGGCCTAGGGCTGCCGGCGAGCGGTTTCTTCCGCTCCTTCTTGGAGTTCCATGGGCTCCAGCCGCACCACCTTACTCCGAACACGGTGGTGCTGCTGGCTGCCTTTGCCACCTTGTGCGAAGGCTTCCTCGGCGTTCTCCCCACCATTGAGCTATGGGGGGAGTTCTTCCAGTCCAAGGTCGGCACACACGTCGCCGGCGTGCCAGCCCTGTGCGGTGCCTTCATCGCGATGCGGAGATCGGTGGCCGACAACCCGTTTCCCACCATCCCGCTGATCAAGTCGGTGAAGATGTGGCAGCGGTCTTATTTTTACGTGAAGAACGTCGCCCCAGAAGGCGACTGGGTCAATCTGCCGCCTTACGAAGCCGGCGCACTGGCGGGGAGGCTCCCCAGCTGGTCCCACCGGGCCAGGACGCTGACTCCCGCTGGTGCCTTGTTGTCAGCGACTCTGAGTCTTGGCCTTGATCGGAGGGTTTGACCGGGGCCGACTTGCTGGCCGCCTTCGTGGCGCGCCGAGTCCTCCCGCTCCAAGTCCGACCTCATCTGATCTGCCAGATGAGCGGCCACCGGGACCCAAGTCGGACGTGCTCCAAGGACATGGCCCACGCGGAGGTGGCGGACACGGTGAACTACATCGCGAACTGCAATCTCACGGCGGATTGGCAGTTCGGCAAGGAACCGTACTCACGCGCCAACCCCCCCACCTGTCATAAGTTGTCTCTCTTCTTCTTCTGTTTTCTTTTTCAGCCGAATCCGACTTCTAATCTATTTTGGTTTTTTTTTCGAGTCAGAATCCCCTCATCCAGCCTTCAGCCGGCACCACGGGACCGGCCCGTCAGTTCGTCCCCGACCGAGCGGAGAGTGATGTCGACGACCCTGACTTGGGGGCGGCAGCGATGGAGGCCGACGCCGAAGGAGGAGGAGGAGGAGGAGCAGGCGACTTCAGGCCCTCGGCCACCTTTGCCGACTGGCCTGATGACGACGCCGAGGGGGAAGTTGCCCCGCGCCACCAGTCAAAGGTCGGCCAGCCGAGCGCGAGTTCCTCCGCCGGCTTGGGTGGTCAAGGCAGCGCGAAGAAGCGCCGGGCCGGGCCGAGCTTGCTTGGCGGCCGGTCGAAGAACTTCAAGGGGGCGGCCGCCATGACCAAACGGGAAGAGGCGGTCGCACAGGCCAACCGCTTCCGCAAGGAAGTGAAAAAGCCGCCACTAGTCTCTGCATAAGTGCTTCCGCCTTTGTCTTGTTTTCTTCTAGTGAATCTTGTCCAAATCTTTTACATGCCTTCCTCGATTTAGGGCTCCCCTTACTTTAGAGAGGGTCACCGCCGCCTCCGTCATGGGGTCGGCAAAGACTTCCGCCACTACTCGGCGGATTGACCCCGCCGCCGACCTCCGGGAGGCGACGGAGCGGAACGTGCAGGAGAAGCGCGACGAGGAAGAAGCCGCCCGCCTGGAGAAGGCGGAGGCCGAGAAGGCGGCGGCCTCCACCCAGAAGAAGCTGGATGAGGCCGAAGCCGCCGTCGCGGCAAAGCGGCGAGCTGAGGAGGCCGCGCACCGCCAATCGGCGTTGCTCGTTATCCCGCTGAGCTCCACGCCGCCGCCCCCGGAGTTCACGGGGCAGACTGAGGGAGCCGGCGGCGAGTACCCCATCATGGAGAGGGAAGGCGGCAAGACCTCCATGTCGGGCACGGCCGTGCCGCCACCTCCGCCGTCCGGGAGCACGCAAGGTAAACAGCTGGCGGACCCGCCGGTGCCGCCGACTGAAGACGAGGCCGTGGCGAAGCTGCTCCTTCAAGTCGCCTCGCTAGTGCGCTACCGTCTTGAAAAGGCGATTTCGGCGCCACGCCCCTTGGAGACCAGCGCCGCCAGCTCGGCCATCCCAGACGCCGAGGCGACGAGTGCTGCGCCCGTTGGGTGGGTGCGAGGAGGCGGCACGGGCCCGCTGAACTAGGCGCTTCTGGATGTTCAGGCAAAGCTGCGAGCCGAGGGCAACGCCATTCAGAACTGCACCAAGGCGCATCTGGCATCGCGAGCAGCCGTCCGGGTATGCTTTCTTCTTTTGACTTTTTTTTCTTGTTCTTCTTCGTGAGGCGCGCCATCTCCTGCTGGGTGTAGTCCCGAGTTTCGGGCCGGCTGCCGGCGGTGACTCGGAACTCCATCTGGTGAGTTCCAAATATTTACCTTTGTCTGAAATACTTATCACACGAGTATGACAACCTCCGCTTCACTGCCTTCAACCGCATTGTTGAGGAGTTGGGAAAGTGGACTGCCGACTTGTCGGAGAGCCGGCGTGGGTCCTCTTTCTTCTTCGCGGGGGCGCGCTGGCGCACCCGCAGGCTGTAGTCCCCCAGATTCGGGCCAATTGCTGAGCAGTCGGGCCGGATCTTCCCGGCGACCTTCTTTGTTGACGACTTAGCGTCCTTTTTCTTTTTATTCTTCAGAGGCCAACACCACTCTTCAGCAGCAGCTGGGTTAAGCCAACACCGCCTTGCGTGCCAAGGGGGGAAGTGCAGGAAGCTCGCCGTGGAGCGCGACCTGCTGGCTGCGCGGCTGGCGGAGCAAAGGGAGCTGCTTATGAAGACGCAGGACGAGGCGGAGAGAAAAGAGACTGCTCTCCTGGCCGAGTTCGAAAGCGAGCGCTCCTCCTGGACCGACAAGGAGGCCCTGCTGACCTCCGGCTTCCATGAGATCGAGGACATCGTTGACGGTGAGTTTTTTTACTTTCTTTCTTTGAGCCGCTGACTATAGGTTGGGCTGACTCCTGATTTTTTGACTTGCTTATTTTTCGTCTTGGCAGACTTCTTCCCTGGCCACACGCAGGCGGCCACTCAAGCCATCGAGGCTGATCGCGAGGCGCGGAGGGCAAATGGTGTGGAGATTACGGCCAACGCCCCCCGGACCCTTGATGAGCAGCTTCTGAGCATCGAGGCTCGTCTGCGGCCGGCCCATCGGATGCTGCGCCGGCTTCAACGTGTCGGCGCCCAGGCGATTGCTGCCCTGTGGCCAGACATGTCGGTTCTGCGCACTCCCAGTCGGACTGCCGACTGGCTGGAGGTCGCGGCTAGCCGTCTTGAGGCCTGGAAGGGTTCCTCGGCCCGGGCTGGAGCACGCCGGGCCTTGGAATTCGTCAAAGCGTGGTATCCAGGGCTGGACCTGGACCGGTTGGCCGCGTTTCGGTCGGAGGCCCAGGCGGAGCTGATAGCTGTGGAACACACCCTCGTCGAGCGTGCGGCGGCGATCGCTGACTACACAGACACCAGCGTCTTCGTCCCTGAGAGGGCTGAAGACGGCGGAGAGGCGCCGCCGGAGTGGTTCGGGATGAAACCGGATTATGACGAGGACTCGGCGGAGGCGATCGGCTCCAGCGCCGAGGAGGAAGGCGAGGCGGAGGACGGAGGTGAGACGGGGGTGCCAGAAGATGGAGCGGGCGACCAGCCTCAGCTCGACCGCGCCTCCAGCAACGAGCCGTGCCCGGCGGGCAGCTGCCGCCGAGACGATCAAGCCGAGACTGCTTGACCCGGCCGCCCGGCGCCGACAACGCCATCTCTTCCGACCCTCCGAACCGTCTGCCGCTTCCTAGGCTGCCGTCTTGCCTTTATTTTATCTGCTTTAGTAGTCTTTGAAGAACTTGTTAATTCGCACAATTCCACCCGCAGGGTGTATTTTGAACTTCTGCTTGAAGATTCAGCCAAGGGCCTATGTTATGTAAATATTTATCTGAATTCTATCTTTCCTTGCTCATTGCTCCTTTTGCTTTTTCCTTTGTCGTCTTCCCTTAGTCGCCGCCTTGCTAGTCGAACAACCGTTCTGCGGACTGCCGCTGGATCAAATGCTTGGCTACTTTTGGGAAGGCAAGTACTTGGCCATTTTTAGAGTCTTTTTAACAAGTTGGATAGAAAGCGGCAAGCCGACTACTCAAGAGTCGGCTTTGCGAAGAGTAGCTGGAAGCCGGCTTAAGCTATGTTTATGCTTTGGGTCCTTAGCCATTTTTCATGTGGGCGCCCATTCTTCCTTACTCCTGCCCGCCAAACAGTCGCTCTGCGAGCTGCGGCTTCTGACAAGAGACGGCTTAGGCACCACACACTACTTTTCCGACTGCAGGAAGCATTCCATAGCGCGAGGCGGCGAGTCTCCGGGCCGACTAGTCTAACCCGGTGCCAAGCGGCATAACAAAAAGTAGCATACTCGAAGGCATAATTCTTATCATACAGATAACAAAAAGAACAATCCCCGAGCTCGTCTCGGGGGGCCCGAAGTCTTGGTACTTTAATACAAAGGGTAGCATGGTACATACTGCATCAACTGTAAAATCTTCGGAGAAGATTTGCATTCCATGGACGTTCCGTCTCTTTGCCGGAGTCGTCCCTATTGCGCGCTCGGGGCTTTTGAGCGTCGATCAGGTAGTAGGAGTCATTGCCCAGCACTTTGCTGATAATGAAGGGGCCTTCCCAAGGCGCCGACAGCTTGTGCTGGCTGGCTGTTCGCTGGATCAGCCGGAGCACAAGGTCAACCTCTTGGAAAGACCTCGACCTGACCTTCCTGTTGTAGTATCGGTGCAGGCTCTGTTGGTAGATGCTGGACCGGCTGAGTGCCAACAGCCGGCCCTCTTCCAGCAGATCGACGCCGTCTTGACATGCTTCTTCTGCTTCCTCTTCATTGTACATGGTGACTCGCGGGGAGTCGAATTCTATGACCGTTGGGATGACGGCTTCAGCACTGTAGACGAGGAAGAAAGGTGTGAAGCCGGTTGACTTGTTTGGAGTCGTGCGCAGACTCCAGAGGACGGCTGGCAATTCATCAAGCCAACAGCCGGCCGAACGCTCCAGTGGTTCGACCAGTCGAGGCTTGATGCCAGACAGGATGAGGCCGTTTGCTCGCTCCACCTGGCCGTTTGACTGCGGATGGGCAACGGACGCTAAGTCCAGTCGGATGCCCTGTGTCGCACAGAAACGGGCCATGCCTTTGGCAAAATTTGTGCCATTGTCGGTGATGATGCTGTGTGGTATACCGTACCGAGTCGTGATGTCGGCGATGAAAGTCACTGCAGTCGGACAATTAAAGTTCTTGATGGGCTTTACTTCTATCCACTTGGTGAACTTGTCCACCACGACAAGTAAGTGAGTTAGGCCACCTCGTGCTGCTTTGAATGGTCCCACCATGTCCAGGCCCCAAACCGCAAAGGGCCAGGCGATGGGGATAGTCTTGAGTGCGGAAGCCGGCTGATACGGCTTGGAGCGGAACATCTGGCACCCCTTGCATTTTTGGACTAATTCCTTGGCCTCTTCTAGGGCAGTTAGCCAGAAGAAACCGTGTCGAAAGGCTTTGGCGAATGGTGGCCGCACTCGCCTTGATGGATGTCTTCAAGAATCGCTTGGCCTTGCTCTGGCTCGACGCAATGCTAGTAGACACCAGTGACGCTGCGCCTGAACAGCTCTCTGTTGACTATGGTGTAGGCTGCCGCTCGGCGTTGTACTTGCCGAGCCAATATTTCATCGGTTGGCAGCTCTCTTCTCACTAGGAACTTGAGAATGGGCTGGGCCCATGAGGGTGCTGCTATTTGTTCAACTGCCAGCACTGCGACTTGGACGAGGGCGGCTGGGCTGGGAGGCGGCAGGCTGGAGTCCGCAGCCGCTTGCTGGATTGATGAAGTCCCCAGGCCGACTGGTGCAGTCCCCGAGCCAAGCTCTGGAGTCTTCGGACTGGTCGCCGCAGTCCCCGGGCCGGGTTCTGAAGTCCCCGGGCCAGCTTCGACTGCGGCGTTCTTGGAGCCGTCTGTAAGAACTCTCGTGCCGTCTGCTGGGGCTCTTGAGTCAGATCTGACTTCTTCGGGGGGAGCCAGCACAAAGATAGAGTCTGATTCTGGTGAAGGCTTGACAGACGGTTTGAGGAGGCGCTGAAGGGCGACGCCGGATGGTATTGCTTGGCGGGTGGAGCCGATTCATGCCAGGGTGTTTGCTTGGTCGTTGTCATTTCTTGGCACGTGAAGGAACTCGCACCCCTCGAAATATCCGCTGAGTTGCTGTACAAGGAAATGGTAGCTCGCCATGTTTGCATCTTTGGTGTCCCAATCGCCAGATGACTGATGGACCACTAAATCGGAGTCGCCATAACACAGGATCCGGTGAATGCCAAGTTCTTTTGCAAGCCGGAGCCCGTGAATGAGCGCCTCGTATTCGGCGACGTTGTTGGAGGCGGCGAAATGGATCTGCAGCGCATATTTGAGCTTGTCGCCTTTGGGTGAAGTGAGGACAACGTCGGCTCCCAAGCCGGTGCGCATCTTGGAGCCATCGAAATGCATCCGCCAAGGGGTGGAGTCGGGTCTTTGGCGGCAGTCTTGGGTCTCGGCCCGGTCGGCGAAATCGGCGGTGCTTGCAACTTGATGGCGGTGCAGGGCTGGTAGTAGATGGTGTAGGGGGCCAGCTCTATGGCCCATTTGGCCACTCGGCCAGAAGCATCTCGGCTTCCAATGATCTCGGCTAGTGGGGCTGTGCAAACCACAGTGATTGGATGCTCTTGAAAGTAAGGCTTCAGCTCCTTGGCGGCAAAGTGCATGCCGTAGCACATCTTCTGGTAGTGGGGGTAGTTCTGCTTGGAGGTCAATAGTACTTTGCTCAGGAAATATACCGGTCTCTGGACAGGTAGCGCCTTGCCTTCCTCCTTGCGTTCAACTACAATGACTATGCTCACTACCCGGCTGGTGGCGGCAATGTAAAGGAGCATGGGTTCTTTAGGAGTCGGGGCCGCCAGCACAAGGAGAGTAGTCAACATTTTCTACAACTGGAGAAAAGCTTCGTCCGCCTTGTGGTTCCATTCGAAAAAGGTGGTGTCGGTGTCAAAACCGGCGGATCTCGGGTAGGGGGTCCTGAACTGTGCATCTAGGCGGATGGTAACAGGAGACAAGGGAGGTAATACCCTACTCCTGCTTGGTTAATATTGATGATATGGGTAGTACAAGAGCAGATCTACCACGCGATCAAGGAGGCTAAACCCTAGAAGCTAGCCTATGGTATGATTGTTGTTCTGTCCTACAGACTAAAACCCTCCGGTTTGTATAGACACCAGATAGGTTAGGGTTACACAGAGTCGGTTACAATGGTAGGAGATCTACATGTCCGTATCGCCAAGCTTGCCTTCCACGCCAAGGAAAGTCCCATCCAGACACGGGACGAAGTCTTCAATCTTGTATCTTCATAGTCCAGGAGTCCGGCCAACGGTGAGAGTTCGGCTATCCGGACACCCCCTAATCCGGGACTCCCTCAGTAGCCCCCGAACCAGGCTTTAATGACGATGAGTCCGGCGCGTTGATTGTCTTCGACATTGCGAGGCGGGTTCTTCTCCAAATTCCATATTCTTGCCGAATAGTGTTCGGCTTCTGTTAAATGCTGCGCTCCTTGGCTTCTACGCCCAATAAAGGCCATATTCCACGTGTTTGAATGAATGCGAAAAGCCAGGGTATTTTTACAATTACCCCCCTAGCCGCGCAAATGAGCCGCCTATAAATGGGGCAAGGATCTAGATCTAAGTCACACCATCCCCCCTTTGCGAGCTTTCATCGGAGCGCCTCTGACCAAATCCCATTCCATCATGGACAGTCGACGCAGCTCCTCCTCTCGCGCTCCCAGCCCCCAGCCAGAAATTGGGAGAGATGCTCGATCCCGCATAGCGAGCTAGTTATACTCCAAGCCAAGGATTTCTCCCCGGCCTTCATGGTCCCGGTTCGAGCCGAACTTGCCACCTACAATGGCGGAAAGCAAGCGGAGAGCATCCCCGATCCCTCTAAAGGAGAGCGGGTATGCTTCATCTCTTATCTAGTAAGAGGACTCGGATTTCCAATCCATCCGTTTCTCCGGGGGCTCCTGAAGTTCTACGGCCTCCAGTCTCCATCTTGCACATCGCGGGCTTCGTGGCCCTTTGCGAACTGTTCTTGGGCGTCGAGGCTCATTTCGGGCTGTGGAAGAGAATATTCTGCCTAGTATCCCGTTCTCATGAGGGGTCAATATATCAAGTGGGCGGAGCCGAGCTATGGCGCATCGCCGGGACCGGATACCTATCCGGAACCCCGAAGAAGGCGTCCAAAGACTGGCCTTCGGAATGGTTTTACATGGAGGACGTCCCGCTGCCGGATCCTATTCGGATCGGCCTTGAGTTCAGCAATGCTCCTCTGAAGAAGCGCCTAAGCTGGCGCCCTCGAGCCCGGAGAAGATGACCGGGATGTCCTTTATTTGATGAGCCGAATAAGGTTCTTGGCTCATGCCGGATTGACCATGATAGGAGTCATGGCAATCTGCATTATGAGGAGTGCAGCCGCTCCAATCTGAGGCCACCCATGTGGGACTTCAACGGGGAGGACGATGCCACCCGCCATGGCCACAAAGGGCCAGGATCGGTCACCGAACTGGTGAAGATCTTGTGTGCCATGTATAAAGGGGAGGAGGAGGATTTCCTCTGTTTCAATCCACTAAAGGAGTTTTCTTCGAATAATCCTCGAAGCTGGGTAAGCAAACATCTTTGTGACCTGTCCGATCCATGTTCCCATGGTTAAATATCTCATTTCGTGGTTTCTACGCAGGAACTGCGTCGGACTATGGAGAAGATACACAGCCCGCCCCCACAACCCGAGGATTTGGAACGGTCCCTCGATCTAACCTCCGAAGAGGATCCGGATATAAAGGTGGAGTTGATGGACGGGGTATTCCACCAACTTAGCATCGACAATGCTTTGGTTGCCATTACGGCTGAATACCCCGGAATACTTCCAGCCTCATAGGTATCTGAGACCGAGATCCCAAAACCCTGATAATGACCCATCCATGCTTATTTTTTGATCACCGTATACCAATGGTGCTTCGCAGGGGGTACCTTCGAGGACGGAAGCCGAGCCCGCGGCGGCTGGCCAACAAAGGGCAGTGCGGCCCCGCAGGCTAAAGAGAAGTGCGGTCTGGATCGAAACTCCGCCGCAATGGTATGGCGTGCCACCATACTCCCAGGATTGATTCCTGGAAGGCGTACTGACGCTGGTGCCCTTTTCAGGAAAAAGAGCGCTCGCCGGACTGAGTCCGGAGAGGTTGCCAATCGAACCTTCACCGGCCAGGCTTCAATGCCGGGTCCGGAGGCTGAGGCGAGCACGAGACGTGCGTCGGATGCTCCTCCGACAGAGGATGCCGACAGGTTGTCCGCCACCAACTCCGAGGTGGAGAGCGCCTTGAATCACAGGCGCCGCGGACAGTTCTTCGTGGCGCATGTTTCTCCTAGGAGGCCTTGAATGCCTTCGATTCGGAGATGCGCACCTCCGTGCTGCTCAAGATGGTCTAGCGAGCCCGCGGGCAGTATGTAAAGGACATACGGGTAAGGAAAATTGACAGTTATACATGCCAGTAGCCCCCGAGACTTAAAATAGTTAGAATAACTGATTTAAGGATCATTTGTTATGCAGGATCTTACAGAGAAGAATACCCGATTGTCCCAGGAGCTTGAAGAGTGCAAGGCCCAACTTGAGGCCGCACTAGCCGCTACAGGGGGAGCCGCAGAGACCCCCACTCGTAATATACACTTGAAAGATAAATAATTTATGAAGTGCGGCGGGTGTATAAATCTGACAAAAACATTGCAGATGGCGCCGGACTGGATCCGGACAAGCAACAGCTCTTGCGCCAGCTAAAGGCCGGCGGGAGCGTGCTTACGAGGGTGTGGCAGGAGAAAAATAACCTCCAGGATGCCAACACCAAGCTGGGTGAGGAACTAAAAGATGTTCGTGCCCAGTTGTCTGACTCCGTAAAGGAGAATCGGCAGCTTCGTCGCGGCATTTTCAGTAAGTGCTTGAGCGAACTTTGAAAGAGTTCGGCGAGGAAGGCGACTAACATAAACATGTATGTAGGTATTCTCACAGGTCGTCTGAGGAGGAGATGCCCAATTCTTCGGGTGACCTTCTTCCTGAATTGCGTCAGCTGCACGAACGAGTCCGGCAGGTGATGAAAGGCATCGGCCAGGCCTTGTGGCCATCTATCTCCCTGCCCGAAAGCATTGGGGAGCTGGCAGAGCGGCTTCAAGGATCACGGCGGCGCTTCCGTCTATGGAAGATTTCGGCCTGCCGTCAAGGCTCCAGGGAGGCCTGGGCCATGGTAAAGACGCGGTACACGGTTGTGACCCAAACCACATGGCCGAGGTCGGACTGGGGGCCTGATGGGATGGAGATCCTGTAAGCTTAGTGTCTGGCCAAGTAGAATTGGCCGCCAAGTATTCCCAGCAAGATTGTAAAGTATATAACCTATTAGATGGCATTGAGGAGCAATACAATGAGTCGAGTTGACTATGTAAAAATATGACATGAAGAAAAATGTCTTCTAGCTAGATTGTAGATCATTTGTCATAGAGGACCTTTTCGCTTCGACCTCAGGACCCAATAGTCCGGAGTGTGTCCGAATACCTTCATGGTTATATAAAAACCGGGGTATGCATGGAGACCAGGCGTAGGGGTCATTATTGCTGTATCAGACAAGTGCCCAACTAGTTATGTTATATTACATCGGTAGTAAGAAACATCTTCCAGGGAGAATAGTTCCGTTAAGGGTTCCTTTATTTGGGATGCATGCCCTAAAGTGCATGTCAAAGCTGCTATGAAAGCAGAAAATCATCTGGGGCAGATGGGTAAATAGTTAAAAATCATCTTTCAGTCCACCGGCGAATATTCCCTTAAGAACGCTAGCTTCGGCTTCACCCAGTCTAAGGTACACATCCGGCTGACCAGCGGTAACAATCGCAGAGGTGCTCCCTTTACCACCTAGCCGAACAATCGGGAACGTAGGGGTAAGCCTGAGCGAGCAGCAACCCAGCTTGGCCAAAACTTAAGTCATATCAATGCATATAATGGTGAATAAAAGGTACATGCGGAAGTATAACGCATGTGTTGGGCATGAAGCCCGTATAAATAAGCTTCTGTTAAAGAAGCCCCGAGTATAATGAGCGCGGACAGCGCGTCAAGTGTGTGCGAAAAAAGCGCAAACGAGCCTCTAGAAGCTTCAAGAAGAAGAAGGAGGGAGGAGAGAAATAAAAGACAGCAAAAATCGAAAATGTGGTCGGAGGAAGGAGACGAACTTGGAGTCCGGCACTTAGGCGTAGAATCTTTGTAGACGGGCTGCGTTCCATGGGTTCGGCTCGAGTCGGTTATCCGATGCGTTTCGCAGTCGGTATGCTCCGCCGGTCAGGACCTGGTCGATGATGAAGGGACCTTCCCATTTGGGCTTGAGTTTGTCCTTTTTCTTGTCCTGCAGGCGTAGAACTAGTTCGCCAACGTTATAAGCTTTGGCCCATACTTCCCTGCTTTGATATCTTCGAGCCTGCTGTTGATAGAATGCGGAACGAGCTTTTGCCACGTCGTGCTCCTCCTCCAATGTGTCCAAACTGTCCTGTCGATCAAGCTCGGCTTCTCTTTCTTCATTCATGGGAACGCGAGGTGAGTCATGTTTTATGTCGCAGGGCAAGACTGCCTCTACGCCGTACACCATGAAGAATGGTGTGAATCCGGTAGTACGATTTGGCGTGGTCCGCAGCCCCCAGAGTACGGAGTCGAGCTCCTCAACCCAGTGCGTGTTAGATTCCTTGAGGGACCGCACTAGTCTGGGTTTAATGCCGCTCATGATTAGACCATTTGCCCTTTCGACTTGGCCGTTGGTTTGAGGGTGATAGACTGAGGCGTAATCGAGCTTGATGCCCATGTTTTTGCACCATAATTTGACCTCATCGGTCGTGAAGTTGGTGCCATTATCAGTGATGATACTGTGTGGGACACCATAACGGTGCACTACCCCTGATATGAAGTCTATCACTAGTCCGGATTCGGCCGTTTTAACAGGCTTGGCCTCTATCCATTTGGTGAATTTATCCACCATGACCAATAGGTATTTTTTCTTGTGGGTTCCTCTCTTGAGGGGTCCAACCATGTCAAGCCCCCAGACCGCGAAAGACCAGGTGATGGGTATAGTTTTAAGGGCGGTGGGTGGCATGTGGCTTTGGTTAGCAAAAAGCTGGCAACCGACGCATCGTTGGACTAAGTCCTGCGCATCTGCCCGGGCCGTCGGCCAATAAAATCCTGTACGGAAGGCCTTGTCCACCCAGTCCGGCATGAATTTCAGCCACGAGGTTTCACCCTTCCTCTTCGGAGATACACCTTTGAAGGACTCCGGTAGTGCTTTTCTTATAAAGCTCTCCCTCATGGACTTTATAGGCTTTAGAGCGCCATACTATGCAGCGAGCCTCATTTTGGTCTTCGGGGAGTTCCTGCATAGTTAGGTAGGCTAGGAATGGTTCCGTCCACGGGGCGATAACCGCCATTATTTCGTGAGCAGAGGGTGTTATCTCGGGGGCAGAGCCTCCTGTTGTGTCAGAGTGTTCGGTGTCATGCGGTGCGGTTGGGTCCGGATTGATATTGCCGGACTCCCCTTCCCATAGTACGGATGGCTTGAATAGCCGTACCAGAAAGATATTGGGTGGGACGGCATCGCGTTTTGCACCGATGCGTGCCAATATATCCGCCGCCTGGTTGTTATCCCGGGCTATATGATGAAATTCGAGCCCTTGAACTGCGGTTGACATTTTTAGGACCGCATTGCGGTATGCTGCCATTTTTGGATCTTTGGCATCAAAGTCTCCGTTTATTTGAGATATTGCAAGGTTCGAATCCCCGCGCACCTCTAGGCGTTGAATTCCCATGGAGACTGCCATCCGGAGGCCGTGCAGAAGGGCCTCGTATTCGGCTGCGTTGTTGGAGTCCGTATACATTATCTGAAGGACCTATTTGATTGTGTCCCTGGTTGGGGACGTCAGGACGACGCCAGCCCCCAGGCCGGCCAACATTTTGGAGCCGTCAAAGTGCATGATCCAATTGGAGTATGCGCCGTATTCTTTAGGGAGTTCGGCTTCGGTCCATTCGGCCACGAAGTCGGCCAAAACCTGCGACTTAATAGCTCGCCATGGCTTATAAGTTATATCGAATTGAAGGAGCTCTATGGCCTATTTAGCAATCCGGCCCGTCGCGTCGCGGTTGTTTATAATGTCGTTAAGAGGTAATTTGGAGGCTACCGTTATCGAACACTCTTGAAAGTAGTGTCGCAGCTTCCGAGATGCCATGAACACCGCGTATGCTATCTTTTGGTAGTGTGGGTACCGGGACTTGCATGGAGTTAGGACAGTGGACACATAATAAACCGGTTTTTGAACACGGAACCGGTGTCCGTCCGTTTCTAGTTCGACAACGAGCACCGCGCTGACAACTTGATGTGTTGCGGCGATATATAATAGCATTGGTTCGCCCGTTGGCTAGCCATGACCGGATTTTTTGCCAAAATGGCCTTTATTTCTTCGAGTCCGACCGTGGCGGCATCCGTCCACTCGAAGTGTTCGGTGCGGCGGAGGAGGCGGTAAAGGGGTAATGCCTTTTCCCCCAATCGGGAAATAAAGCGGCTTAGAGCCGCTACGCATCCGTCAATTTTTTATTTGTTTGAGGTCTTTTGGAATATCCAATTGTGATGAGCTCGGATCTTGGCTGGGTTTGCTTCAATTCCTCTACCGCATACAATGAAGCCCGAGGAGCTTTCCGGCTGGAACGCCAAGACGCATTTTTCGGATTGAGCTTGATGTCATATTTTGAAGATTGTCGAATGTGAGCCTCAAGTCGTCTACTAGAGTTTCGGCGTGCTTGGTTTTGTGACCACGTCATCTACATATGCTTCCACTGTTTTGCCGATCTGGTTTGCGGACATGTCCGAATTATGCGCTTGGTATGTTGCGCTGGCGTTTTTTGAGCCCAAAGGGCATTGTGTTGAAGCAGAACGGGCCGTATGGAGTGATGAATGCTGTTGCAGCTTGGTATGGCTCCGCCATCTTGATTTGGTGGTAGCCGGAGTACGCGTCGAGGAAGCACAATGAGTCGTGTCTTGTTGTAGCGTCAATGATTTGATCAATTCGAGGAGGGGGAAGGGATCCTTTGGGCAAGCCTTATTAAGGTCCTTGAAATCAACACATAGGCGCCAGGATTTATCCTTCTTTGGTACCATCACCAGGTTTGCTAGCCAGTCCGGATGTTTTATATCTCTGATGAATCCGGCTTCCAAAATTTTAGCTAGCTCCTCTCCCATGGCCTGTCTCTTGGGTTCGGAAAAGCGCCGAAGAGCCTCTTTGACTGGCTTGAATCCTTTTAGGATATTTAGGCTGTGCTCGGCCAGCTGACGTGGGATTCCTGGCATGTCTGAAGGGTGCCAGGCAAAGATGTCCCAGTTTTCTTGTAGAAATTCTCGTAGTGCAGCGTCTACATCATGGTTTAACTGTGCCCCAATGGAGGCCGTCTTTGCAGGGTCCGTTGAGTGGACTTGAAATTTGACTATTTCATCCGCTGGTTTAAAAGAGGTGGACTTGGATCTTTTATCAAGTATCACATCGTCCCTGTTCACCGTGGAGCGCATCGCGGTGAGTTCCCCGCCCGCTAGGGCTTCAGATAGTGCCTCGAGGGCTAGTGCGGCTGTCTTGTTTTCGGTAGCGAGTGCTATGTTTGGATCACTAGCGAGAGTGATGATTTCGTTAGGTCCGGGCATTTTAAGCTTCATGTACCCATAATGGGGTATAGCTTGAAAAATTGTGAATGCCTCTCGTCCTAATAAAGCATGATATCCGCTGTTGAACGGGGCCACTTGAAATGTGACCTCCTCGGACCTGTAATTGTCCGTGAGCGAACACTACGTCCAGCGTGATTTTTCCTGTGCAGCATGCTTCCCGGCTGGGGATTATTCCTCTAAAGGATGTGCTGCTTCGCTCAACGCGGTTCCAGTCTATTTCCATTTTTCGGAGGGTTTCCTCACAGATGAGGTTTAGTCCGCTGCCGCCATCCATGAGTACCTTAGTAAGGAGAAAGTCGTCCACTATCGGGCTGAGGACCAATGCGGCTAGTGCCCGAGCAGTTTGGAATTTAGGTTCGTCACTGGCATTAAAGGTAATAGCCGTGTTACTCCATGGATTTATTGTTTCTACTTGGTAGACTTCGGCAAGGTTGCAGAGTGTTCGTTTTCGCATGTTATTTGATGCGAAAGTCTCGAAGACTGTTAACACCTTACTGGTGTTGCTGGGCTGGGATTCTGAAGCTAGAAGCTCTTCGCCACTTTTGGCCACCTGCCGTAGTATCCAAAATGCTCGAAGGCTATGAGTTGGAGTGGCACCCTCTGTGCTATGAATTTTGCAGGGTCCGTTTAGCCAACCCTCCAGTACGTTTCCGTACCCTTTAGGGGGTTTGGTTTTTGGTATTTGACCCGGTGCTTGATAATGATGCACCCTTTTGTTTCGGACTAGGGATGTATTCGGGGCGGATTATCCCAAAATTTACTTTCGGTTTTCGAGCGCTCTCCATCGCATGATTACTTTTGTACTATGGTCACCAAGTCAACAAAGCGTGTAATTTCGTGACGACTTATGGCGTTTAGGATTCCCTTGTCCGTGCAATTATTGCGAAGATTGGGATTGTGTCCTCCCTCGGCAGTCCTTTATCCTGTTCATAACCGGGAGGAATCTGGCCCGATAATGATGTCTTGTTTGGCGGGCTCTTGCGAATTCGAGAGAGATCGCTAATGTTTGGGTGGGCGGGTGGCACTAAATCCGGAACCCGTCAATTTAGGACTCAGGGGCCGAGAAGTTTCTGAACTCGGAAGTTGGGATTTTTGAGTGCTATCCAATGAGTCCGACCCGCCGCCTGACTTTAGGTTCAGGGCTTGATCGACATCCGTCCCTCCGCGGGAATCCGGCATGGAGGGATCGGGAATCCAGACGTAGCTAGTCCTTAAGATAGAAAAGGAATCGCTGCATTGTTCCTCTATCACAGCAATATGATGGGTAGCCTGGGGAGAGTTGATCTCTCTCAGATCGCTTTTAGGCCCAATCCGGTCGTAGTCTGTGGCGACTCCCAGGGCGGCAATTCGATCCAGGAGCTCGTTTATGGAGGAGAGCTCGATCGGAACTAATTGTTCGGCAAGTTCCGAATTGACATGAAGATTGGTTTCGATGACTCGAGAGGTCATCGTCGGTATGATGGCGGATTTGGCGATCATAAGAAAACCGCCTAGCGAAGAGTCGGCTAATGACCAAGGCTCCTTTGGCGATAGTATCTTCTTTAAAGACGAGATGAGGCATCCTACCTGATAGCGACGACACAGAGGAACTCTCAATGAAAGCACCAATGTCGGTGTCAAGGGCCGCCAGCACAAGGGGAATAGTCAACATTTTCTACAACTGGAGAAAAGCTTCGTCCGCCTTGTGGTTCCATTCGAAAAAGGTGGTGTCGGTATCAAAACCGGCGGATCTCGGGTAGGGGGTCCCGAACTATGCGTCTAGGCGGATGGTAACAGGAGACAAGGGACACGATGTTTTTACCCAGGTTCGGGCCCTCTCGATGGAGGTAATACCCTACTCCTGCTTGATTAGCATTGATGATATGGTAGTACAAGAGTAGATCTACCATGAGATCAAGGAGGCTAAACCCTAGAAGCTAGCCTATGGTATGATTGTTGTTCTGTCCTACGGACTAAAACCCTCCGGTTTATATAGACACCGGATAGGTTAGGGTTACACAGAGTCGGTTACAATGGTAGGAGATCTACATGTCCGTATCGCCAAGCTTGCCTTCCACGCCAAGGAAAGTCCCATCCAGACACGGGACGACGTCTTCAATCTTGTATCTTCATAGTCCAGGAGTCCGGCCAATGGTGAGAGTTCGGCTATCCGGACACCCCCTAATCCGGGACTCCCTCAGGTGGTCTTCTTCATGAGCTGGTATAAGGGGAGAGCTTTCTCGCCCAGCCGACTGATGAATCGGCTGATGGACGCCAAGCAGCCGGTGAACTTTTGCACATCTAGCAGTCGGCGGTACCTCCATCCTCTCGATGGCCTTGATCTTCTGAGGTTGCACTCTATGCCGCGTTCGAGAGACCGGAAGCCAAGGAGTTGGCTGGTTGGTACTCGAGACGCACTTCTCGAGGTTGAGCTTGATGCGGAATCGGCGCGAGTTCTCAAAAGTTTCCTTGAGGTCTTCCAGCAGTGCTCCACGCTTTTCCGTCTTCACCACCACATCGTCCATGTAGACGTGGGCGTTTCTGCCGAGTTGCTTGAGGAGGCACTTCTGTATGCAACGCTGAAAGGTGGCGCCGACATTCCTCAAGCTGAACGTCATGGTCAGGTAGCAGAAGGCTGCAAACGGCGTGATGAAGGCGGTCTTCAGTCTGTCACCCGGGTTCAGCTTGATCTGGTGATATCCTGAATATTCATCTAAGAAGCTCAACAACTTGCATCCGGCTGTGGAGTCTATCACCTGATCAATTCTCGGCAGAGCGAATGGGTCCTTGGGGCAAGCTTTGTTGAGGCTTGTGTAGTCAATACACATCCGCCACTGCTTGTTCTTCTTCAGCACCAGGACCGGGTTTGCTAACCATTCTGGAAAAAACACTTCCATAATGAAGCCGGCTGCTAGGAGTCGGGCTATCTCTTCTCCAACAACTCTTCTCTTCTCTTCTGACAGGCGGCGCAAGGGCTGCCTGACAGGGTTCACATCAGATCGGACATGTAACTTGTGCTCGGTGAATTCCGTCGGTACACCTGGCATGTCTTTAGGGGACCATGCAAAAATGTCCTGATTCTCACATAGGAAATCGACGAGCCCGCCTTCCTATTTGGTGTCAAGGTTTGCACCTATGACAGCGTACCTCTCTGGGTGCTCCGGGTCCAAGGGTATCTTCTTTGTTTCTTTAGCCGGCTTGAACGAACCCTCAGCTTCCGAATCCTTGGGGTTGCGCGATATCTCGGGCTGGTTGCCGGCCATCGCCACAACCTGATCAAGAAGCCGCTTTTCAGCTGCGATCACCAGGGACTCGGCTAGCTGGCTGCTTTCAGCCGCGCAAGCGGACGAGGTTCTGTATTCGCCGGCTATGGTCAGAATCCCCTTGGAACTCGGCATCTTCATCTTGAGGTAGGCGAAGTGGGGGACCGCCATGAACTTGGCCAAAGCAGGTCGGCCAAGCAGCGCATGGTACGGACTTTCGAGGTCCACCACTTCAAACCAAACTGGCTCTTGGCGGAAATGATCTTTGTCCCCAAAGAGGACGTCTATCATGATCTTGCCGATCGATGAGCAGGAAAGGCCAGGAACAATGCCATGGAACACAGTCCGGCTGTTCTGAATTTGTCTTTGCTTGATTCCTAAATTCTCCATGGTATCCTTGTACAGGATGTTGATGCTACTGCCTCCGTCTATCAGCACTCGCGAGAAGCGAGCGGCCCGCCTATCTGTGGCAAAGGTGGCTCCCAAGACCAGGGCGTAGGAGCCCGGACTCGGCATCACCTCTGGGTGATCAGCTCTGCTCCAACTGATAGGCTTCTTGGACCAGTGCATGAATTCTGGAGTATCTGATGCTAATGCATTCACCTCTTGCTGCTGCATCAATCATCAGCCACACTGGTGAACACCACATAGGCTCCGTGCTCTTCTGGGTACTCATCTTGTACTGCGCCGACTGGCCTGACAGCCGGCTGCTGGGGCGGCGGTGGAGGCGGCGGCCCAGCAGGCGGGGGAGGCAAGAGGCCGTCTCCCTTGGCGATCTGGTTATCGGTGGCACTTCGGGTGGTGTGGTTTGGCAACCCGGCGGCTGTGGAACTTGCGGGGACCATCTAGAGTCTTCTCGTAGAGAAAGCGGCAACCCGTTGGACTTGCCGCCTTTACATTTGCCGTCGAGCTGCCCCTCGGCTGCTAGTCTTGTTGTCGCAACCTGCCGGCTCTTTGGAAGCGGCTGCGGGGCCCTTGCGCTTGTGATCGTTCTGTTGTTGTCGCCATTGGCGTCTCGGCCGGAGTTACGGGAGCTGAGGGGCCACTTTGCCGGTCGCACTAACTTGAATCTCCGCCTTCATGGAGGAGTCGGCTGTGGCGTACTTGTCTGCTATGATCAGCAGCTCATCGAGGGTCTCCGGCTCGTTGCGGAGGAGCTTGTGCTTGAGGAGGGTGCCTTCTCTGCAACCGGCAGTGAAGTACTCGATAGCTTGCACCTCGGCCACACCCTCGCAGGAGTTCCGAAGCTCGGCCCAGCGCGTGAGGTAGTCGCGAGTTGACTCGTTCGGGCCTTGCACGCACAAGGAAAGCTGGCGAGGTTTGGGAGGTCGCTTGTACGTGCTTGTGAAGTTGCGGACGAAGGCTTCGGTGAAGTCGACCCAGCTATTGATGCTGCGGGGCTTCAGGCTGTTCAACCATGTCCGGGCCGTGCCCTGGAGCACGAGTGGAACATACTTTACGGCAACACGCTTGTTGTCGTTCGCTATGTTGACGGCCGTGGAGTAGTCAAGCAGCCAGTCTTCCGGCTTTATGAAGCCGGTGTACTTGGGCTTATCTTGGTGGAGCGTGAACCCTTTGGGAAAGGGCTCGTCTCGGATGCGAGGTACGAAATAGGGCGGACCCAACTCGTCTTCTTCTTCCAGCGCCAGGGATCGGTGGAGTCGGTCGATCCGGTGGCGGGCGTCATTTTCTCCGACTCCCTCTCGGCGGCCACGGCGGTCGCCGAGTCGGATGCTCGGCAGTGGCGGGGAGACTCACCTTTCTTTGCGAGGAGGAGGAGGCAGATAGTCGTCCCGCCGTTCCACTGCTCTTGGGCGGCCGTCTTGGTCGCGCTCGATGGTGATGTGAGTCCGACCGTGGCTGACAGCCGGATCCTTGTTTCCTCTTCCGCGGACACCGCCAGTAGGTGTCCGATACGTCGCGCCTTGATCTCGGCTTGGAGGCAGGTCGTCGTTTTGTCGTATCGGCGCCTCTGTGCGGCATCCGGCTTCATTCTGTGCGGCAGTCGCGTCGAGGAGCTGCTGGACTCGCTCCGACATCAGGCGGCGCTCTTCACCCTCGAAGTTGTCTAGCTTCGTCGCGCCGCTGGCGGCGCGGATGTTCTCCGCAGGCGTGGTGTACACAGGGCGATTGGCCCCGAACAGGTTGGCGATGGCCACGCCGCGCTGCTGGACCGCGCCTAGGCGGCTAGGCCCAGTTGGGGCCGGCGAGCCGCCCACAGCGCGATCCATCTCACGCTGGTAGGCTTCTGACAAGCGTCTCATGCTTGCCAGCTTCTTCGCGCCTTCGACGAGCTGAAGGCGGTGCGCCTCCAGCGTCTCGGCGTCAGCGTCTTCCGGGATAGGCGCAGTAAGGTCTTGCAGAGCCGCGTCGAGTGGGTCATGAGCTCCTTCACCGGAATGCTCGCCATGACCGATGACGAGCACCTCCGTGACGGTGCTTCCGCCGCTCGCCGCGCGAGGGAGCGGCTCGTCGTAGACTACCACGTTGGTGGGGAACTGTCACATCCCTAGTTCTGGTAACGATTAGTGCTTGCATTAGAGTGTTGCATCATGTTTAAATTTTATTTAAATTGAAATGGGGATTGATCAAACCCTAGCATCGGAAAGAATTCAACTAGGTTTAAATAAAAATCATTTTCAAAGAACCCAAATTGGTTTGCAAAAATGTTCATGATTAATGGAAAAGGGTGAAACCCATATCCAGAGATGATGTATATTTTTCCAAGGCATTTTTTGGATTTTTGAATTAACACAAAATTATTTGAATTGGAGCCGTTTAAATGCTATATATATTTTAAATGGTCCAAATATTCTGAAGTTATTTGTGGAGCCTGAGATAATTCAGTTAACCACCAAAATAATTTCCAGAATTATCTAAAATGATTTAGTTCCTAAACTAAATCAGAACAAAGAAAAACAGAATAGAAAAAGAAAATGGAAAAGAGAGAGAGATCGTACCTGGCCACTTACCTGGCGCCCCAACCGGCCCACCTAGCAGCCCTTTGGCCGGCCCAAGACCTTTGTCTTTGGCCCGTGCCGACCACACACCTTTCCTCTGCTTGAGCAGAGAGGAGCGCCGGCGTCTTGGCGCCACGCCACCGAGGCTGCTTACTGCGTCGCACAGCCACCTTGAGGCCTCACGTCATCTCCTCGGCGCCGCCCGACCCCTGGACCCCTCGCTCTCTCCCTCCTCCTCGTTCCCCTCCTCTGTCCCACTTCCTCCATGACCGAGAACCGCCGTCGGCGCGATCGCCCGTGCCTTGACCCACAGCCACCCCTTGCCCCTCTGCCATCCCCAAGAGCTCCGCCCCGACCTCTTCTCCGTCTCCGCCGATCTAAGCGACCCCGGGAGGCCAGCAACGTCGCCATCGCCGCCGTCTTCCACCTCGGGCTCCGGCCACCATCGTCGTCGATTCGCTGCACTCCGGCCGCCCAGGCCTTGACCCTCAAGCGGACTCACGGTGAGCTTGCCGTCGTTTCCCCTCATCTCCCTCTCTCATGGCAGCCACAGCCGCCGCCCCTTGAGCACCCGGCCGCCGTCCGCCATGGCCGGCGAGCTCCGTCTTGAGCACCTCTGCCTCGCTTAGTAGCTCCGGCATGCTCCTGAGCACCTCCCCTCCTCGCTGCCCCGCTCAGCTCCCTCGCCCGCGAGCTCTAGCCTCGCGCACGACCAAACCCGAGCTCCGGCCGCCGCCAAACACGCTTGTGGCGTCGATTCCGACCACCCGACCACGGCCAGCCCCACCAAGAGCTTCGGCTCGTCCTTAGCTCCATTTAGATGCTTTCCCCGATCCATTTGGTGGCCGGAATGACAAAAGTCACTCTCGCCGCCGCGTCGGGCTCGCCGGCGGCTAAACGCCGGCGCCCGCTGACCCACTGCCCGGTTTGACCTCCCCCTCTCCCTCACTGACATGCGGGCCCCGCTCGGCTAATTAAGTTAGATTGGTTTAACTAAGTTAGGTTAGTTAGTTAGACACTGACCAGTGGGTCCCAGCGTCAGAGTTGACCTGGACAGCGACCCAGTTGACCCGCTGACGTCACATCGACGTCAGGCTGACGCAATAACTAGTTTTCTGGAATTATTTTAATTCAGGAATTTCAGAAAATACCCCAAACTTCTAAAAATCATAGAAATTCAACCGTAACTCGGATTGAAATAATTTATATATGAAAAATGATCAGAAAAATATGAAGAATCTGTTTATGCCATGATCATGCATGTTTGAACAAGTTAACCTCACTGAATAGGATGAATCATGATTAGGGTAATTTATGAAATAGCAATTGGAGTTGGAGTTCAACCTTGTTTGAATTCCACTTCAACTAACTTGGATTATTATTGCATTAGGTGAATTCAGTACCTTAATATGACATGTCATTCATGTGAATGTGCATTGCATTGATTGTGTTCTTTCTCGATTCTTGGTGTTTGTCCCCTCTCGGTGAGCGATGTTAAACGATTGTTCGATGACACCGATGAAGAACTATATTATCTTCGAAGTGCCGGGCAAGCAAAACCCCTTGTTCATTCGATATAATCCCACTCTCTCGCTCCTGCTCTATTTTACTGCATTAGGACAACAACGACTCATGTGTTACTTGCTGCGGTAGCTAAACCCCTTGATCCTTTGCATGACTGTCATTCCACGATAATTAGATGAAACCCACTAGCATGAGTAGGAATTGTTTGAGCCATGTTGTGCCTACTCATCTATGCTTGTTTGTCATGCACACTCTTGCTTAGAGTTGAGTCGGGTGCGATTCATCGGGAATGGATTGGAATTGTTATGAACATGCCCTATTGCGTGTAAGCTAAGTGTGTGAACACGATTTGGTAAAGGTAGCGGTGAGAGGCCATGTAGGAGTACATGGTGGGTTGTCTCATTGCAGCCGTCCTCGAGGAACTGAGTTCTGTGTTTGTGATCCATGAAACAGTTACTACCACGCATTGGGATCCTTAATTGACCCTCTCGGCTTCTTAACCACCCTTGTCCTCGGTCCGGGAGTTGCAAGTAGTTTACGGAGTTTGTAGCATCTTTGGGGGCCGCCGCATAGCGCTGACCTTAGGGGTGGGTTGTGTTGCGGTAGGCACCGTGGCCGGTGTGCAGTGCCGTTTGGTATCTCGGGAACCACACACATCGTTCGGGGCTGTATGGGAATCCTCGGCGGACTCCCTGCGGATGGAACCGAATAGGCGATAAACCTGGACTAGGGACTTGAGTGTTTAGGTAGGCCGTGGCCGACACCCACGTTGGGCTTCCGGCAGAAGGTTGCCGAGTACATGTCGTGTAAACGGCGGTAAGTGGTGGGAGCATGTGTGAAGAAGTACACCCTGCGGGGTTTAATATGATCTATTCGAATAGCCGTGTCCACGGAGAAGGACTTACGGGTTGCCTATATCGGTTCATAGACAAGTGAAAGTGGATACCCTAAAATGCGCAAGATAAGCGTGAGTGCTATGGATGGCGTTCTCGTAGGAAGGCGGGAGGCGGTCCATAGTGGTGTATTTATATGGTGAATATGTGGACTCGTGTGCGCCACCTCAAAAGAGTTACTTGCGATCGTAGATCGGGATAGCCACCGAGTCAAAGCTGGCTTGCTGCGGTCAAACTCCACCACCCCTTTTGATAATGATGCATATGTAGTTAGTTACGATGTAAGTCTTGCTTTGAGTACAATTGTACTCACGTTTGCTTATTTTATGTTTTGCGAGAGAGGCGTCGGTCTCGCTAGTAGTTCCACGTGGACTTGACGTTTAGCTTGTTACCTCGGCTACGATCTTGTGCCCTCGGCGGAGATCTGGTAGGCAGTCGGGCTTCTCGGCCTTTTTCATTTATAGTTATGCGTACTTTCGAGACATGATTAGCTTCCGCTTGTGCTTTGACTTGTATGCTCACGAGTGTTGGGTCATGAGACCCATGTTTGTAATATCTCGCTCCTCGGAGCCTATTGATAAATATTTGAGTTGTAGAGTTATGTTGTGATGCCATGTTGTATCTACGCATATCGAGCATAATGTGTGTATATACGAAATGCTTGGTATGTGTGGGATCCGACAAACTAGTTGTTTATCCTTGGCAGCCTTTCATATGGGGAAATGTAGTCTCGTGCTTACGGCGATAGTAGTCCGCTTCTGGCCGGTTCACCGGAGTCCTGCTATTGACACTACTTCTTGGACACTTGACTGGCGGCATGTGTTTCATTTCGTTCCTATGTCTGTCCCCTCGGGAAATGTCACCTTGGTGGTATTCGAGTCCTGCCTAGCCTGCTACAGCCGGGATACCGGAGTCCTGATTAGCCCAAAGGTGCTACAGCCCGAATATATCGTTGATGACCGACATGCTCGATGTGATTCATGTATGCCTGTCCCCATAGGTTAGCGCCCGCTTTGGGTTCACGACTAGCCATGTCGGCCCGGGTTCTTTGTCATATGGATGCTAGCGACACTATCATATACGTGAGCCAAAAGACGCATAAGCGGTCCCGGGCCATGGTAAGGCGACACCGTGGGAATACCGTGCGTGAGGCCGCAAAGTGATATGATGTGTTACATGCTTGGTCGGTGTGACTTAGGATCGGGGTCTGACAGGCGTTGGTATCGAGCTTTGTTGCTGTAGGATTACCAAGCCAAACTGGTGAAGTTGTGTCTAGAAATGCTTTAGTTATGTAAGGGAATTGATTGTGGAAGGAACGTAAGGCTCTTTTTACTCCTTATACCTCATGGCCTTCTAATCTGAGTCATCCTCTTCTCTTCTCTGAGGGGTTTAAGAACTAGGCTTCTCATCTATCTATCGGGATGACGTGTTACTAATCCATAGACCTATAAGATTGTTGGTTTTAATCCCCGATTCAGTTCCTACTACTTACGTATGATAGCTGTTGATCTCAGAATCTTGTTATGATGTTGTTGAGTGGTTATGCCACCATTCTTGCAGGATGTCTCAAATCATTTTGAGCATTTACAGCCGTTATGCTGTCCGAGTCATCCCAGGTCTCTAAATAGTCTGATGCATTTGCAAGTCCTTCCCTTCCGTTTCCGATGTCCTTTTTGGGCCAGATTAAGCACACCAACCAGTCAGTCGAGGTACCCCATTGCCTCGACATATATGTCAGAGTTATTATTATGACCCTAGGTGTTTAGGGAGTCACCTAGCAATTTAGCAATGCTTTTGTATCCCAGTGTGATGATTACGGCCATCATTTTGAAAGCATCCCGTGATGCCATTTAGTAGTAGGTATTCTACTCCTGGGTTGCTGAATCCGAGATTCATCCTACTTCATGTTGTTAGTATTTGCTAGTGCCTTTAGGATATTAGTAACCTTGCGATAGTCCTCAAGGTCCGTGGTATATCCTTCTTCCAAATACCATGAACCACTTATGGCAGAAGTTTGTTGAACCAAAAGATCACAACTAGAGTGCTCTTGAGGAGTTCTCCGTTCATAATTGTGACTCTGCCGGTTCTACTTTTACGCATGGATTATCCGGAAGAAATGTTGAGCTTCGTTCGACATACTAATCTGTGCATCCACAACTCGAGGAAGTTATATGTTCCTCTGAGTTGCTCTCTTGATTGCATTCGACCTTCATCTATCAATTGATAGCCAAGGGTATGTGTGCATTTGTGTTCATCGATGCATTTTGTCCTTGTGGTCCGTCAAGCCATTCTATTCCGGAATGACTAGGAGAAACAAACTCCAGTACCTCATCCATTTCTAGGATTGGGTCAAAGTAGTTGTATCCCGCAGATCAAAATGCCAATCCAGCTTTTGTTCTGTTCTACCTTGGAGTGTTACCATCTTTATGTCAAGAATGTCATGGGAATTGCATAACCTCTTAGGAATTCTTGGCCTTGATGATACTCTCGCTATCATTATTCATTCCTCGGTTCCGTGTTGTTGTAACCGGAATGCGGCAAGTGAATTGTGATGTACGAAATCAATACTCCGAGCCACTCGTTGCTTGGTAGTAAATGGACAATACTTTCATTCTTGGCGTGTTGGTTATTAAACCATCATCCTAAGATTGATCGTGCTACCTAGTCCTTACTTACGGTGCACTCTTGATCCATGAGTTAGGATCTTGCCAAGTCCTCACTCCCTTAATCATATCATCTTGCCTTGAAAAGCAAGATTGTTCTCGAGCTTAGTAACATACCGGTGGTTCGTGACTTTCCAAATATCTTCTTGGAAGTGTTACCGGGTTGTTCCCTGACTGTTATGTTGAGCCCGTGATCAAGTCGGTTTCTTGTGAACCACCCTTTCTCCAAGAATCTGTGTTGGATACACATGAGCTAGTTGGTTAAATACAAACAACAAATTGGAGAGTTGGAAGATAAAAGCTTGCCTAACTTAGTTCGATCCAAAGGGATATTCTTGTGAAGTGTGTGTTGAAGAAAGATGATATCTTCATCGATTGGTCCTCGTGATCAGTTGTTGGATCTATCGTCCTACCAATTCTTTGATTTGAGTATGGGCTATCGTCAAATCAAATCAGTACCAACGGTGCTCATAATGTTGTCTTACTGCGTGGTTGATCCCTCGAGCATACACCATTATATCTTTTGGTGCGACCAATGCTATCACCGTGTTCACATGATGGTGGAAGTCGATGATGTGGAAATTCCGATGAGTTCTGTTGGCGCATCGGTAGCATTCGTCTCCCCCATGAGTCGTGTTGAACATCAACCTAGTGTTGGAAAATTGTGTAAGCATTCCTTCGTGTGCCGTTCATGAAGCTTATGCTTGGATGGTTGAAGAGACTTCCTCGAATTTATGTGTTTAGGTGTAAGTTGCCGCCATGAATTTGAGAAAGGTTTGTTTTGCTTCCTCTGGAATCATTCCAAGTCAGTCATGCATGTGCGAAGTATTCTATGGTTTGATAGACTGATCATCTTCATTCCGTATGTATTCCTAGCACACCAAGCCACTAACTGATTTGTACAAGGAGAAGAAGTTTCTTCATAAGAGCTAATCATATGACTTATGTTAAACTTCAATATCCTCGATTATGGTTCCCCACCTGAACTCGATAGTGTTTTATTATAAGACTACCATGTGTCATGCTTGTCTAGGGCGGTGTGTTCACAGGTTTGTAGCAGAACCAGCTCATGTTTTGGAGCTTGCTATCATAGTTCATATCCGAGAACCTCGCATAGCGCCATCTCGTCAAATTGTGTTGCAACCTTTCCTTTCTCAGACGTGCCAAGTCTGGAATATCCTAACACCAACCAGATCTGAATCTCAGGCAGATATGATGGTTGGAACATTGAACAGTTGCATTTCGTTCCCAGCTTGCACCGTCCTTATGCCATTTCACTATGGGCTGCCTTCGTAGTAATTTCTGTTCAAGATCATCCTCAAAAGTGGACTTACCATGGGTCCCCTCCACCTTCGATGATAAGCGAAAATCATCCATTGCGTTGTCTTCAACAAGGTAGTCCACATCATCCATTCTAGTCCGGGTGTACCATTCCTTGCATTCCACCAGATAATCGCTTGTGATTGCCTTAGGCTGGTATAAAGAGTTCCAATGATCTATGGATCAAAAGTAATTCTTTTTGACACTTAAGGGAATAGTTCTTTGTGCCACCTTTCTCGAGGTGGCCCGTTATTGAATCATGGTAAATATTTTCTCGCCACCTTAACGCCATCCACCATCTTTTTAAGCGTGGAATTGTTGCCACCAATCGAACCCCATCGTTTGTTCCTCCATCCCTCTCGATGTGTTTTTGTCTCAACTCGAGATGTGTCACCGTCTCAGTCCATGAGTCGATCATGTTTACTTGATCTTCGTGAAGATCGAATCATGTAGGGTTTCCCCCTTCTTTCTGTTGTCGTGTCGGGTAAAGATCTCAAAAGCAAAGACGTCAAGACCAAGATGATGGAGTGAACCAACATCTTCGAGAAGGGCAATTGGATCATGAAGGTTGTGATAGTTTGTCACTCCCCTTTTCCTCTTACCTCACGTCTTGAATCTCGGGGCGAGATTCTTGTTTAGTGGGGGTGAGTTGTCACATCCCTAGTTCTGGTAACGATTAGTGCTTGCATTAGAGTGTTGCATCATGTTTAAATTTTATTTAAATTGAAATGGGGATTGATCAAACCCTAGCATCGGAAAGAATTCAACTAGGTTTAAATAAAAATCATTTTCAAAGAACCCAAATTGGTTTGCAAAAATGTTCATGATTAATGGAAAAGGGTGAAACCCATATCCAGAGATGATGTATATTTTTCCAAGGCATTTTTTGGATTTTTGAATTAACACAAAAGTATTTGAATTGGAGACGTTTAAATGCTATATATATTTTAAATGGTCCAAATATTCTGAAGTTATTTGTGGAGCCTGAGATAATTCAGTTAACCACCAAAATAATTTCCAGAATTATCTAAAATGATTTAGTTCCTAAACTAAATCAGAACAAAAAAAACAGAATAGAAAAGAAAATGGAAAAGAGAGAGAGATCGTGCACGGCCACTTACAGGCGCCCCAACCCGGCCCACCTAGCAGCCTTGGCCGGCCCAGCCTTGTGCTGGCCCGTGCCGACCACACCTTCCTCTCTTGAGGCGAGAGGAGGCCTTGGCGTCTTGTGGCGCCACGCCACCCGAGCTGCTTGCACTGTCGCCTGGCCACCGCGAGGCCTCACGTCATCTCCTCGGCGCCGCCCCGACCCCCTGGACCCCCTCGCTCTCTCCCTCCTCCTCGTTCCCCTCCTCTGTCCCACTTCCTCCCGCGACCGAGAACCGCCGTCGACGCCGATCGCCATCTGACCACAGCCACCCTTGCCCCTCTGCCATCCCCAAGAGCTCCTTGACCTCTTCTCCGTCTCACTTGATCTAAGCGACCAGGGGAGGCCAGCAACGTCGCCATCGCCGCCGTCTTCCACCTCGGGCTCCGGCCACCATCGTCGTCGATTCGCTGCACTCCGGCCGCCTTGAGCCTTGACCCTCAAGCGGACTCACGGTGAGCTTGCCGTCGTTTCCCCTCATCTCCCTCTCTCGCCTTGGCATGTAGCCCGCCGCCCATGAAGCACCAAGCCGCCCGTCCGCCATGGCGGCGAGCTCCGTGCCCAGAAACACCTCTGCCTCGCTTAGTAGCTCCGGCATGCTCCTGAGCACCTCCCCTCCTCGCTGCCCCGCTCAGCTCCCTCGCCCGCGAGCTCTAGCCTCGCGCACGACCAAACTCGAGCTCCGGCCGCCGCCAAACACGCCGCCGGCGTCGATTCCGACCACCCGACCACGGCCCGGCCCACCAAGAGCTTGGCTCGTCCTTAGCTCCATTTAGATGCTTTCCCGATCCATTTGGTGGCGGAATGACAAAGTCACTCTGGCCGCAGCGTCAGCTTCGCCCGGCTGACTAAGCGCCGGCGCCCGTGACCTTTGCCGGTTTGACCTCCCCTCTCCCTCAGCGACATGCGGGCCCGCTCGGCTAATTAAGTTAGATTGGTTTAACTAAGTTAGGTTAGTTAGTTAGACAACGACCAGTGGGTCCCAGCGTCGAGTTGACCTGGACAGCGACCCGATTGACCCGGACGTCACATCGACGTCGGTGGCCTTAATAACTAGTTTTACGGAATTATTTTAATTCAGGAATTTGAAAATACCCCAAACTTCTAAAAATCATAGAAATTCAACCGTAACTTCCGGATTGAAATAATTTATATATGAAAAATGATCAGAAAAATATGAAGAATCTGTTTATGCCATGATCATGCATGTTTGAACAAGTTAACCTCACTGAATAGGATGAATCATGATTAGGGTAATTTATGAAATAGCAATTGGAGTTGGAGTTCAACCTTGTTTGAATTCCACTTCAACTAACTTGGATTATTATTGCATTAGGTGAATTCAGTACCTTAATATGACATGTCATTCATGTGAATGTGCATTGCATTGATTGTGTTCTTTCTCAGTTATTGGTGTTTGTCCCCTCTCGGTAGACGATGTTCCGACGATTGTTCGATGACACCGATGAAGAACTATATTATCTTCAAAAGTGCCAGGCAAGCAAAACCCCCTTGTTCATTCCGATATAATCCCACTCTCTCGCTCCTGCTCTATTTTACTGCATTAGGACAACAACGACTCATGTGTTACTTGCTGCGGTAGCTAAACCCCTTGATCCTTTGCATGACCTGTCATTCCACGATAATTAGATGAAACCCACTAGCATGAGTAGGAATTGTTTGAGCCATGTTGTGCCTACTCATCTATGCTTGTTTGTCATGCCTGCTCTGCTTAGAGTTGAGTCGGGTGCGATTCATCGGGAATGGATTGGAATTGTTATGAACATGCCCTATTGCGTGTAAGCTAAGTGTGTGAACACGATTTGGTAAAGGTAGCGGTGAGAGGCCATGTAGGAGTACATGGTGGGTTGTCTCATTGCAGCCGTCCTCGTGAACTGAGTTCTGTGTTTGTGATCCATGAAACAGTTACTACCACGCATTGGGATCCTTAATTGACCCTCTCGGCTTCTTAACCACCCTTGTCCTCAGTCCGGGAGTTGCAAGTAGTTTTTGGTGTTTGTAGCATGCTGGGGGCCGCACGCAACGCTGACGTTAGGGGTGGGTTGTGTTGCGGTAGGCACCGTGGCCCGGTGTACCGAGTGCCCGTTTAGTATCTCGGGAACCCTGCACACATCGTTCGGGGCTGTATGGGAAACCTCGGAAGGACTCCCTGCGGATGGAACCCGAATAGGCGATAAACCTGGACTAGGGACTTGAGTGTGTAGTTAGGCCGTGGCCGACACACACGTTGGGCTTCCGCTTGAAGGTTGCCGAGAGTACATGTCGTGTAAGCGGGGGTAAGTGGTGGGAGCATGTGTGAAGAAGTACACCCCTGCGGGGTTTAATATGATCTATTCGAATAGCCGTGTCCACGGAGAAGGACTTCTGGGTTGCCTATATCAGTTCATAGACAAGTGAAAGTGGATACCCTAAAATGCGCAAGATAAGCGTGAGTGCTATGGATGGCGTTCTCGTAGGAAGACGGGAGCGGGTCCATAGTGGTGTATTTATATGGTGAATATGTGGACTCGTGTGCGCCACCTCAAAAGAGTTACTTGCAGTCGTAGATCAGGATAGCCACCGAGTCAAAGCTGGCTTGCTGCGGTCAAACTCCACCACCCCCTTTTGATAATGATGCATATGTAGTTAGTTCTGATGTAAGTCTTGCTGAGTACAATTGTACTCACGTTTGCTTATTTTATGTTTTGCGAGAGACGTCGGTCTCGCTTAGTAGTTCCACGTGGACTTGACGTTTAGCTTGTTACCTCAGCTACGATCTTGTGCCCTCGGCAGATCTGGTAGACAGTCGGGCTTCTCAGCCTTTTTCATTTATAGTTATGCGTACTCAGACATGATTAGCTTCCGCTTGTGCTTTGACTTGTATGCTCTGAGTGTTGGGTCATGAGACCCATGTTTGTAATATCTCGCTCCTCGGAGCCTATTGATAAATATTTGAGTCGTATAGTTATGTTGTGATGCCATGTTGTATCTACGCATATCGAGCATAATGTGTGTATGTCTGAAATGCTTGGTATGTGTGGGATCCGACAAACTAGTTGTTTATCCTTGGCAGCCTTTCATATGGGGAAATGTAGTCTCGTGCTTCTGAGTGATAGTAGTCCGCTACAGCCCGGTTCACCGGAGTCCTGCTAGCCCAGCACTACTGCTTGGACACTTGACTGGCCGGCATGTGTTTCATTTCGTTCCTATGTCTGTCCCCTCGGGGAAATGTCACGCGGTGGTATTCGGAGTCCTGCCTAGCCTGCTACAGCCCGGGATACCGGAGTCCTGTTAGCCCAGTGCTACAGCCCGAATATATACGTTGGTGACCGACATGCTCGATGTGATTCATGTATGCCTGTCCCCATAGGTTAGCGCCGCTTTGGGTTCACGACTAGCCATGTCGGCCCGGGTTCTTTGTCATATGGATGCTAGCGACACTATCATATACGTGAGCCAAAAGACGCAAACGGTCCCGGGCCATGGTAAGGCGACACCCGTGGGAATACCATGCGTGAGGCCGCAAAGTGATATGATGTGTTACATGCTAGGTCGGTGTGACTTAGGATCGGGGTCCTGACAGGAACGCGTCGAGCGACGCGGTGTCGGAGGCGACCAGCATTGGGTCAGTGGAGCCTACGGACTCCAAGTCTGCGGCAGGCTCGCCGGCGACGTGGAGTTGGTCAAGGAGGCCCGCGAGGAGGCTCTCGGGGCCGCCCGTGCCTGGTCGGATGCAGGCTCGTCGGAGAGGAGAACATCGCCGACAAGTTCGGCGAGGCAGCTGGTTGCGCAAGCGATCTCAGCGCCGTGCAGCGCGTCGGCGCAGACTCCGTCTGGCGTGCCGGGCTGGCTGCGCTCGTCAAGGAGGAAAAGGGTTCCCGTCCAGAGCAGGTCTCCGGACGACGGTGCACCTAGCCCCATGGTGGGCGCCAAATGTCGGGGGTTGGGTGCGACATATGCCAAGGGATGGCTTATCATGGTGGGGGCGAGTAGAATGTCGCCGGTGCCTGGAAACGGGATGAGGCGAAGACATGCACGCCGGCGGATCTTACCCAGCTTCAGGGCACTCCGTGGAGATAACACCCCTACTGCTGCTCTGCAGGGTCTCCGCATGATCGCTATGGCAAAGTGGGTACAAGGTTGCTCCTTGAGCTATTCGGGGTGAGGAAGGAGAAGGGCACGGCTAGCTCTCCTCTTCCCTCTATGTGTGTCTAAAACTATCAGGGTCCCTCCCTTTGCATGGGTGCCCCGGGGGGTTTATATAGGCCTACCCCCCGGGGGTACAATGGTAATTCGGCTGGGCGCAGGTCCCAGCCGTCTGTCTCTCAGGCCGTTGTCTTCTCCGCCGACTGGTGGGCCCCGCCGACGGGTCCGGTACGGAGCCGATAGGCCTTGTCCACCGCGGCGGGTCTTGCCGGCTGCTGATTACTGTTGTCGTGCTTCTAAGGACGCGGGCTTGGTCACGGGGTCATGGCAACAGTGCCGCCGCCTGTCGAGCGATCACTGTTGCCATTCCCAGTCTTGTCTGGTTAATGGCGTGCGGGGCCCGTGGGAGGGGCTAGCCGACTCCCAACGGGTCCGTCTTGTGGTGGTCCCGCCGTCTCTGGGTCGTACAGACAGGTCATCGTGGGCACAGGGCGCCGCCCACGGGGGCTGATGTCAGGGCCGGCATGGCTACAGTGCCGCGCCGGATGGAGATCTCCGTTGGTACAGCGCACTGTGGCCATGCCTGCCTTTCGCGAACGGGGCAGGAAGGGGCCGCGCGGGGGCCTTACCCCGTCCCGTCCATTATTGCGAAGGCAGGAGGTGGTCGGAGTCGCGGGCCGACTCCCCATAGCCGGCTTCTCTGGAAGCCGCCAGTTAGGAGTCGGCTTATCTCGAAGTCGTCCCTGGGACTCGGCCGTGAGGGGCAGTCGGCGGCCTTGCCGCCGACTCTCAGGAAGCGCTTCTTCATCTTGGGGTCTTGAGAGGCGCAGCCTGCCCCGATGTCTTGAAAGGTTCGAGGGCTCAGGTTAGCCTACCCGTGGCCCATTACTCCGACAGGCATTGCAAGAAAGGAGTGAAGGTTTCAACTTGGAAAGGAAGGAAGAAATACGAGAAATGTTGCTTTTGGTAAGGGGGAGGGGGCGGGGAGGTATTTATTTCCACAGAATTCGAAAATTTTGGATCGGTGCAGCAAAAAAACTGCCGCAAAAAGTGTCATCAGACACGGTCCCTTATTCAGTACTATGTACGATATGTGAACATCACAAATGATTCATATAGCTTACACCATGTGTGATGAGTTTGAACGTGCAAATTTTGGTCCGGATTTTCCTGGTTATAGTGGTCATCCACGTCATTGCATAATTTGGGTACACAAAGCAGACTACAACACACCCACACGTCTTAATCAAGCAAGTTCAACAATTAAACAAAGCTAGATGACCTAAACATTACTCTAGCAAATTAAAGATCAGTGTTCTTAATTAAACAAAACAAAAAGTACAACTCCGGCTGGTGGTCGTCGATCTCCGCCGCCTCCTCCATGTCCAGCTCGCGCCCAACGATCTCCTGGGGAAGGGGCTAAATGGCATCCATCCCACCATACTCGGCAAGCATCTCGCGATCCGCATCCGCCATCTCTTTGGAAAAGGCTACCAAGAGCTGGGCGTGTGCAGCCTTGATCCGGGCTTGGACGGGCTCCGTCATGGCAACGTATGCCGCGGAGGAACGGAAGGCTCCTCGAATGCTCTTGGCGATTGCCAACTCCTCGTCTGTGGTTTGCCGACCATTGTCAGAGAAGCTTCATTCGATTTGTGTGGTGACCACCAGGAGCTAGGCATGGGCGGCCTCGAGATTGTCATGGGCGACCTCCATCAGGGCTAAGGCCGTCGCTGCAGAACAGACAACTGCTACGCCGCTCTCTCCAGTTTCTCTCCTCGAGGCAGATGTTGTTGCCGCCTCCTGAAAAGCAACCGCGACCGTTTGGGCTGCCTTGGCCGCATGGTCGCAGATTGTGGTCGCGCTCACGCAACTTGTTAGCATGCGCATGGCGGTTGCAGCCATGCTGTCACTGGAGTGGGCCGTCGAAGTTGCCCTCACGACGCGGGTCCACGTCCCCATCTTTCACCGGTGATGATTGAACAGTGAAATGATATTTGGGGGGCGAGCTCGTGTGCTTGACACGCCAGCTATGGATTGTAGCCGATGCACCTTCTCGCGTAAGCCATATGCGTACTATACTCCGACGGTGCTCCAAGATATTTTGTACCGCATCTCACAGGGTTGGTGATAATAAACTGTGTATGATCTACTTTATTTTTTGTCTTGACTTAAATTACATAATGGGGTCACAGAAGCAAAGGAGGGTGTTTGAAATGCTAGAACTTTTATCTGCAGTGAACATGCAACTACAGGTGTGTCGTCAAAAAGTTGGAATTATTCAGGGTTCTTTTGAACATTTTTATGCATTCAGGTGCACAATTCAAAATTAAACTACATGCACATGCTTCGGTGCACCAAAATGGGTTGTAAAATCATATATGTGTCCATGGGTTGATGCTTATGTCCCATACAAGAAATGGGGATGAATTTCAAAAACCACGGCACCGTGGCTCTCCTGCAAACGTTGAGGTACTTGCTTTTGTAATCCTAGTAAATCCAAAACTAGTTTGAAATTCATGAACCTTGGCATGCTATCATGGAATGGCTTCAACATGCTGGGGTAAAAAATAATGTAAACGATAGGGAACCTTGGCATCACCATAACCTACCCCTAATATTGTAAATGATAGGTACCTGCACACAAAGAACAAATACTTGCAACCTGACATGTAAGAGGGGTTTTCAATCCCTCCCGGGTAAAAGGATAGATAAATTTTTAGTAGATTGGATAAATTGATATTGCGGAAATGCGAAATAAAATAAATAATAAAAAATTGAAGCAAGGTATTTTTGGGTTTTTGTATTAATAGATCTAAAAATAAAAGCAAATAAAACCAGATCTCGAAGGAAAATATGATAAAGAACAGACCAGGGGGCGTAGATTTTACTAGTGGCTTCCCTAAAAAAATAGCATAGTACGGGTAAACAAATTACTGTTGGGCAATGATAGAACTTCAAATAATTATGATGATATCCAGGCAATGATCATTATATAGGCATAACGTCCAAGATTAGTAGACCGACTCTTGCTTGCATCTACTACTATTACTCCACACATCGACCGCTATCCAGCATGCATCTAGTGTATTAAGTTCATGGAAAAATGGAGTAATGCAATAAGAATGATGACATGATGTAGACATGATCTACTCATCTAGGAATAGACCCCATCTTGTTATCCTTAATAGCAACGATACATACGTGTCATGTCCCCTTCTGTCAGTGGGATTGAGCACCGTAAGATCAAACCCATCACAAAGCACATCTTCCCATGGCAAAAAAATTGTTCTTGTTGGCCTAACTAAACCAAAGATTTGAAGAAGAAATAAGAGGCTATAAGAAATCATGCATATAAGATATCAAAACTCAAATAACTTTCATGGATAAAATAGATCTGATCATAAACTCAAAGTTCATCGGATCCCAAGAAACACACCGCAAAAAGAGTTACATCAAATAGATCTCCAAGAGACCATTGTATTGAGAATCAAAAGAGAGAGAGGAATCCATCTGGCTACTAACTACAGACCTGTAGGTCTACAATGAACTACTCACGCATCATCGGAGAGGCACCAACGAGGATGATGAACCCCTATGTGATGGTGTCTAGATTGGATTTGTGGTTTCTGGAACTTGCGGCGGCTGGAATTGTGTTTCATCGACTCCATAGGGTTTTTGGATTTTTTGGGGCATTTATAGAGCAAAGAGGCGGTGCGGGAGGTAGCCGAGGTGGGCACAACCCACCAGGTACTTCTTTGGCCCAACAGGCGTCTTCTGGTCCAGAAAATATCAACAAAAAGTTTTGCTGCCTTTGGACTCCGTTTGGTATTGTTTTTCTGTGAAGTACTAAACAAGCAAAAAACAGTAACTGCCACTAGGCACTGTGTCAATAGGTTAGTCCCAAGAAATGATATAAAGTTTCTATAGAATGATTGTAAAACATCCAAGAATGATAATATAACAGCATGGAACAATAAAAAATTATAGATTCATTGGAGACGTATCAGCATCCCCAAGCTTAATTCCAGCTCGTCCTCGAGTAGGTAAATGATAAAAACAGAATTTTTGATGTGGAATGTAGCCTATCATGTTCATCACATATTCTTTTCTTTTGTAGCATGGACATTTGTACTTTTATATGATTCAAATCAATAGTCTAGTTTTGACGTGAAGATTTCAGTACTCAAGCATATCAACAAGCAACCATTTCTTTCAAAATATCAACACTACAGCAAGTTATCCCTCGCCCATTATGCTCAATCATTGATCCATTCATGAAACACACTCGCATATTAGCTACACCCAATGCTCAAGTATGATCATAGTGCCCCTTAGTTGGTACTTCATAAGAGAAGATGGAGACTCAAATAAAAATAAAAATTGCATAAAGTAAATTGAAAGGCCCTTCGTAGAGGGAGTAGGGATTTTTAGAGGTGCCAGAGCTCAAAGCAAAAAAAGATAGAGATAAAACATTTTGGGTGGCATGCCTTTCGTGTCAACGAAAATGATCGAGTAGTTCCCAATACTTTCCATGCTAGATATGTCGTAGGTGGTTCCCAAATAGAAAATAAAGTTTATTCCTTTTTCCACCATACTTTCACATTCTATGGCTAACCAAATCCACGGGTACCGTCCATACCAACACTTTCCAAGGAATTTATTATTTGACAGCATAAAGTAAATTCATTTTTCATTTCAGGACTCGGCATCCCTAATACCTTTGTCGTACTCTCGTGTAATGACAAGTGAATAAACACTCATCTTGAGAATAACACATCTAGCATGGAAAAATATCAGCCACCCCTACCGTTTCATGAGCGGTACGAGCACGCAAAAGGAAATTTATTTTGAAGATTAGAGATGGCACATACAAATTTGCTTAGAACGGCACGAAAATACTGCATATACGTAGGTATAGTGGACTCATATGGCAAAAACTGGGTTTAAGGATTTTGGATGCACAAGTAGTAATCCCACTTAGTACAAGTGAAGGTTAGCAAAAGATTTAGAAGCATCCAACCAAGAAAATAAAAATGTCATAAATGAGCATTAAGCATAACTAACACCGAATAATGCAACACATGTAGGATGTAATTTCATTGCATAACTATTGACCTTTTCCTACTTGCATTGGGAATCACAAACCTTAACATCAATATTCTTACTAAAGCATAATTACATATCAACATGACTCACATATTATATCGTCATACCGCAAAACTATTACAAAGAATCAAGTTCATTTTGTCCAATGATCTTCATGATTTTTTTTATTATATCGCTCTTGAATATCTATCACTTTGGGACTAATTTCATATGTTGCTTTTGATAGCTCAAACAAATCTAAGTGAAGAACATGAGCATAAAAATTTCTTCTCTCAAAATAATTTAAGTGAAGCATGAGAGAATTTCTTAAAAAAATTTACTAACTCTCAAATAAACTAAGTGAAGCATGAGAGCATTTCTTCAAAATAATACATCACACCATGCTCAAAAAGATATAAGTGAAGCACTAGAGCAATTCCATAGATCAAAAAGGTTTAAGTGAAGCATAAAGAGCAATCTTAATAAATCATAGCATAATTTTGGCTCTCTCAAATAGGTGTGTCCAGCAAGGATAGATGACACAAAATAAAAAACAAAACAAGCAAAGACTCATATAGTACAAGACGCTCCAACCAAAACTCATGATATGTGACGAATAAAAATATAGCTCCAAGTAAAATAACGGTGGTCGTTAGAAGAAAGAGGGGATGACACTCGGGGGCATCCCCAAGCTTAGTTGCTTGTTCCTCTTTGGATAATAACTTGCGGTGCCATGGGCATCCCCAAGATTAGGCTCTTATTACTCCTTATTTCATCATCCATCGTGACCTAACCCAAAACATGAAAACTTCAATCACACAAAACTCAACAAAACCCTTGTGAGATTCGTTAGTATAACGAAGCAAATCAGTACTCTAAGTACTGTTGATAACCCATTCATATTTTATTTTTGCATTATAGCTACTGTATTCCAACTTTACTATAGCTTATACCCTCCAATACAAACCATAGATTCATTAAAATAAGCACATGACGCAAAGAAAATAGAACAGTCTATAGCAACATGAAAACTGCGTATACTTATGTAACTCCAAAAATTCTGAAAACTTAGGGCTATGTAGGCAATTTCTATATAAATATTGTGTAAAAAATTCAGAAGCTTTCGTCAATTCTATGATTTTTGAAAATTATTTTACTGGACGCAAAAGTTTCTGTTTTCCAACAAGGTCAAATCAACTATCACCCAACATGATTCCAAAGGCTTTGCTTGGCACAAACACTAACTAATGCACAAAAAACACAATCACAACAGTAGCATAACTGTGCAAAAACTCAAGAACCGAAAGGAAAAGACAAGAATAAATTTTATTCATTGGGTTTCCTCCCAACAAGCACTATCGTTTTATGCCCCTAGCTAGGCATAATGCATAGATCTAAGTGTTGTCATCTTTAGTTCTAGGTCCGTAGGATGCCCCCATGATTGATTCATATGGTGGCTTAATTCTTGTTCTGGGGAAGTGTTCCATACCCTTGCTTAGTGGAAATTAAATTTAATATTGCCTTCTTTCATATCAATCATGGCACCAATAGTACGTAAAAACGGTCTACCAAGTATAGTAGGACAAGATGGATTACAATCAATATCAGGAACAATAAAATCTATGGGCACATAATTCCTATATGCAAGAATAATAACATCATTAAATCTTCCCATAGGCTTTTTAATGGTAGAATCTGCCAAGTGCAAGTTTAAATAACACTCTTCAATATTGGTAAGAACAAGCACATCACATAAAGTTTTCGGATTTGTAGAAACACTAGCACCCAAGTCACATAAAGCACAACACTCATAATTTTTAATCTTGACTTTGATAGTAGGTTCCCATTCATCATGTAATCTTCTAGGGATTGAAATCTCTAATTCCAACTTTTCTTCCAAAGCATTCATCATAGCATCAACGATATGTTTAGTAAAAGCTTTATTTTGTTCATAAGCATCGGGTGAATTTATCATGGATTGCAACAAAGAAATACAATCAAGCAAATAAAAATTATCATAATTAAATTTTTTGTAATCCAAAAGAATGGGAATATCACTAGTTAAAGTTTTGACCTCTCCAAACCCACTTTCATCAATTTTTTCAACAAGATTTTCACCCTCCGAGTTATCAGGACGCCTTCTAGCTGAAGTTAACTCTTCTCCAGTCCCTTTATCATCAATTTTAATTTTACTAAACAAGGAATCAATAGAAGAAACACCAATCACTTTAAGATCTTCATCATTTTTATGAAAGCAATCGCTAGAAAACGCTCTTTCTAAAAATTCTCTTTAAGCTCTAATCATAGCAGTTCTTTTCTTACTTTCATCCATAGAAACATATAAAGCTTTAACTTATTCTTCAACCTTAGGCACAAAAATTTTCATCTATATATTTTCCACATCATGAGAAATTCTATCAATGCTTCTAGACATATCATTAGTCTTATTCAACTTTTCTTACTAGATGGAAAGTGCGGCTTGCCGCACCCCGCACCCCTACTGGGTGCGGTCATATCCAACCTGGTGACAGTCGAACACGGTAGGTCACGCTTCAAATTCGATAGGTTGACATCATGAAGAAAAAGTGTGCAGGTTTAGAACATTATATACCAAAAGCAAAGAAGAATCCATCACACAATAACTTATTTACAATGATGTGACATTATATCCAACTTGGTAGAACACAATTCATATTCGATTCAGGCTGTTACACGAAATAGCAAGGCACGATGGCAGCACCCACCAAGTCCACTATTGGTTACACAATATATATTCCACAAATTGAAGGGAATATAGACCATTGATTCCATCATTTGAATTTCTCAAACATATAGGAGGAACTAAGCACTAATAGCAGTAATGGTTTGCTTAATAACTATACTTTGAATCAACATAGGCATCAAGGTTTCTATTCCTTCTCCCGCCTCTTCCAAAAGCAATCCAACAAATTGTCTTATCAATCCTTGCGGACATCATGTAGAGCTGAAACACAAATGGGGATCAGTGAGCCTTCCTATGAAGGTGTACATAACCACATGCAAATATTAAATGTTTACATGACAAAATATCCCACTGAATGTTGGCATCAGCAAGAACAAATGATCTCATGAAACTGTACCAGAATACTCAAGAAACGGTATAATCATACTTATCTTCCTAAACAACCTTATAGAATTATTCTACTCATTATGATGATAAATAATCATAACGTGCATGTGCATGAGAGCGCATTATCATGTGAACTCCATCACCCAGGGTTTGTACATTTAGGTTTTATTGTTGTTCAGATTACTCATAGTAGGCCTGCTTAAGAATCACAGCCACCATTGACACTATCATGTGAAGTTACCAATTAGAGTGACACCACAGTACTCCATCGGCTCGATGCATGCCTATTGGCTAACGCCAATATTGGATTGATGGATAACAGTCTATAATTAAACGTCTTGCAATTTATCAGCAAGCGGGAGGACAGTTTTCAAATGATTCGATGGAAACTTTTGTTTATAGTTTTGAGATAAATAAGATGAAAGTGATATGCTCAATTCAAGTATATATCTTAATAGATGTAAGGTCAGCAAGCTTGAAATCTATGTAGCCTATATGTTGTGGACGTTTTGGCATTTGTAGAATAAAGATAAGGAGAATGCATATTAATGGATTCATGGCACCAGAATGACTGCAAGATATCAATAAACATGAAGGCATATCAATACAAAATTTGCGGAGGTTATTTAATTTGGGTCTAGAATTCCTTAGATTAAGAATGAGCAATTCATGACACTAAAAATATATGGAATAATATATGTACATAATAGTACAAAGAAACTAAAGAAGCACCATCTTCTATAGGTTGTGCACAACCCTACAAACTTGACAGGAAAACAACAACACCATCTTCTATGAAACTCCAACACTATAAACCCGCTAGTTCATAAGGGCAACTGACCAAACATGATAGCAAGGAGAAACAGTTGTAACAGACCAATCAAAGGCTACATTAGCACAGCAAGCTGAATTCAGCAACATCAAAGAGCTAATGGTTATGGTGATTGTCGGGGAAGCTGATCGGACCCACGAACACCTTTGGGACCGGCGGACCGAGCCCCTTTCGGTTCGGTGGGGGGTGGAGGTCGCACGAAGAGCAGATCGAGGCGAAGCACACGAGCAGTTTACCCAGCTTCGGAGCTCTCCGGAGAGATAATACTCCTACTGCTGCTTGTCTGATTGAATTGTGTTCTTGCTAGGGAGCGCTGAGAGCTACAAGACCTAGCTTGAGTGTTCTCTGGTTTCGAATGAACCCCAACCTCCTCTACGTTGCGCATGGGCCTCCTTTTTTATGCTAAAGGGGTCACCGACAGGTGGCAACGTAGACAAGGGCAAAAAGGGAAAATGAGTTGCGGTTGGTACAGCTACTTGTACAGTGCACCCTACCTAACCCTGACGGCAGGGGACAAAGGCATTAAATGCCTGTCTAAGTCGACTAAACAGTGCAGAAAAGGACCTTCAGAGGTGCCACCGCTCGCCACGATGGCATTCTTGTCAGCGCCGCTTACAACCGCGCTCCGCTGGTCGCACAGCCTCTTGCCACGCGCTCCTGGGAAGGTCCTATGGCGACACGTTGGATGATGAGCTGGAGCGGAGGAACGGAGTGATAGTATGTCATGACCGCCTTTGCCGTCATGTCGTTGTTTTGTCGCGCCCGGAAGCTTGTCGCTCACCGGGCCTTCCCGGCAAGCTCCTCTTGCCGGGGCCTTGTCTTCTAAATGCCTTGGTTGGTCTTCCCGGCAAACTCCTCTTGCCGGGGCCTTGTCTCTTTGGCTTAAATACTTTGTTTTTGAATGGCTCCAATGGAGCCGAGGAGGACCTTGGCGGTCACCAGGCAAGCCCTGTCGCGGGGTGCTGCGACTGCCCATGCACGAGTTCGGGATACTAGGGTACCCCTACTCTAGTACACCGACAGGAGCCCCCGGGCCTGGGCCACACACGGTGCCGAGCGCTGTTGGGCCAGGCCCAAAACAGTGCACAGGCACACGCGGCCTTGGTTACGCCGTAACTTGCTCCGGACCCACCACGTCCACCACGAACAGCACGCGTCGAACGCGGCGTCATGGGAGAGATCGTGGGGGGTTTCTTTATTCGGAAAAGCGGAACGTCCGCCCCCTCTCCCTCCTTATAAACAGGGGAAACAGGGGCAGCTTGCCCACCTCGCCATTTGCTGTCTAATCTCGAAAACCACCGCTGCTCCCCCCTTCTTCCCAAGTCTGAAGAGAGCAGCGCTCCGCCCCCCATCGCCACCAGCACCACCAACGCCGTCGGTCTCCCCAACCGCCTCCGCCATGGCTCCGAAAGCCGACAAGGGGAAGGGCGTGAAGTCAGCCGAGGCGCAGCGGCTCGCGGCGCTGCGAAAGGAGCGGGCCATCTTCCCCCCTCAGCTCGCCGCGAAGGAGCTGAGGGAGTACTACTACCTCTTCTGGTCGACGGAGACGCGAGCGCATCCGCGCACGAAGGTACTCTCAGCCGCCGCATCTGAACTGGCTCCGAGCGGGTATCCCTTCTTCGCGCTCTTTTTCTACTGCGGGCTCTGCCCGCCTTTCTCTGAATTCTTCTGCGACATCATGAACACCTACGGGTTCCGCCTCCTTGATTTCACCTCCAATGCTGTCCTGACCATGGCGGTTTTCGCACATCTCTGCGAAAACTTTGTCGGAGTCCACCCAAACATAGCCCTCTTCCGCCACTTCTTCATGCCTCGAGTTCAGAGAGGAGAGCCCCTTGCCGGAGGAATCGCTTGGATCTCAAGGATCGGCAAGAAAGAAGCCTATCTGGAAGGAGAGCTCCGCAGCAAGTGGGAAGAGTGGAGGGCAGATTGGTATTGGATTGTAGAGGAGAACCCGCAGCCCTTTACCGCCCAGCGCCAAACCCCAATAGTGCGCGGCAACGATTGGAGCAACTTGGCGCCGGAAGATGCTAGATTGAAGATTGCCGTCACTCGGATCCTGCGCCTCAGGCTTGCCGGACTAATCAGGCGCCAAGCATGAGATTTCTTCGCCGCCAAGACGCCCTTGCAGGACAGGAGGAGACCTGCTTGGGAGTTCCAGAATGCGGCGGATATCATGAGGCTGCGCCCGGGCCTCAACTTCAACTTCACCGTCTTGGAGTTGGATGCGATGCTCCTGGAGATGTTCAAGCACGACCCTGATCATCCCGAATGGTTCAGGTTGCCGAGGGGAGTCGTTCCATTGTGCAACAACTCCTCGCTCGACCCCATCCATGCAATGATGTCGTTGTGCGACTCGCATGGAATTGCTCCAACATGGAAAGAGCCTTCAGATCACGTCGTGCGGGTGTTCTTCGACAACTTGGAAGAAGTGTCGATCCGTCCCGACGAGCAGAAGGGCCTCGCCCGCAACACCACTGACGACGAGATGCAGCGCATCGCCACCAGGCTGGAAGAGGCGGCAGCAGCTGCTGCCGCAGGCAAGTTTGGATTCACCGTGGAGGAGGCAGAGGCAGCAGAGGCGGCAAGCCTTGTCGATCGAGAGGAGCTTGCCGGCGAGGAAGAGCATGCCGAGCCCGAAGTTGAGCTGAGCGGGCCTGCCGAGGGCGCCTCCTCCCCACCTTCAGACAGCTTGCCGCGAGCAGAGCCCCCAGCTCCAAGAAGGCATCTCCGCAAGGCCGGGGAAGTAGCGGGGCGGCAGACGGGCCAACAGCCGTCGCGCCGCACGACGCGCTGCACCGCGGCAAGCACCGTTGCCGCGGGAGCAACTCACGCCACTGCGGCAACCGGAGCGGGGCCTTCTGGGACCACAGCTCCTGCACCCGCCAAGCGGCCAAGGGGACCTACTCTTCCAGCTCGTCGCACCGCAGGCGAACCGGAATTTGATCTTTCCGCGCTCAGCTCCGAGGAAGAAGAAGAGTAAGATTCCTTGCTGTACTTGTAATTCTTCAATTTGTTGCTTTGTCTTGTCTCTGATTTGCTTCATTCTGAACTCTTTCCTTTTTAGGACGCTGGCCCAGAGAGCGTCGAAGAGAGCCAAGACTCCGGTGGTTGTAATCGAGGACGATCCCCCCAAGGCAGCAGGAGGCGCGTCCGAGACCACCTTGCCAGACGCGGCAACTCTTCCTCAAAGCAGCTCCCAGCACAGCCCCCAGCGTAAGTATACGGTTTACTTTTTGTTGTTGAGCGTACATGGGTGCTCTTTCTTTGCTGATGTCTGACTGTTGGTTTGTGTAGGAGCAGAGCAGCCATACCAAGAGTGCTCGGAAGCCACTCCGGACGTGCCATCTGCGTCGACTACACCGCCAAGGGAGGATCCCCCGGCAAGGGAGCGTTCTCCGGCAAGGGAGGCTTCTCCGGCAAGGGGCAGTTCTCCGGCAAGGGATAGCGCCAGCGACCCTCCGGTGGTTGAGACCGCGGCTGCAGATCCCATCGCAGGTAATCCTCTTGCCTGAAAATCTCCCTTGGGTTCTTTTTCTTCTTATTTTCTTTTTGAACATTTGCTTGACTGTTCTTTCTTTTTCTGGTCGTCAGATCCATCCGCCGCAGAGCCGATGGAGACTAAGGTCGCCGGCGAGGAGGACGTGCGTGGCAATACTGACGACGCCGCTGCCATTGAGGAAGGGGCTGGCGCCGATGAGTCCGCCGCCGAAGAGGCCGCCAGGGCTGCTGCCGCAGAGGCTGACGAGGGCTCTAGCGATCGCACTGACGGCCCTGAGGCCGCAGGAGCGCCAGGCGCTACACCGACCGCCGATTCCTCCGCCACCGCTGCAGCGTCAGACTCCGAAGAGCCCCAGCCCGGCGCCTATCTGAAGGCCGGTGATGGCGTCTTCATCAAGCTCCCCTGGGCGTCGAGCTCCAGGGCTCCAGTTGAAGGGGAGACCTTTGACGAAGAGCTGCTCGCCTCCGCTGGGCTGACGCTGGTCGACGCGCCAAGCAGCAATGGCGAAGTCGAGGAGGAGCTTGTTGAGGAAGCTGTTGTCGCTCTACCGCGCCCGAAAAGCCAAGCTGGAATCCCGGGAAGCGCTTGTCGCGAAGGCGGGAGCAGACATAGAGAAGCGCGCAGAGGAGCTCCGGGGCACCAACCAAGAAGCTCTCCGGTCCTTGGCAGAGGAGCGGGAGCGACTCGCTGAGGAGTGCACAGCCTTCATCCTCGAGAAGGCTGAGGTTTAGGAGCGGCATCGGCTTGCTGCCGAGAAGCTGTCTGCGCAGGAGGGCGAGCTGGCGCAGCAGAAGATCAATCTTGACAGCCATGAGGAGGAGCTTGCCCCGCGCGAGCAAACTTTTGGCGGGGCCCTCAAGGAAGCAAAGGACGCTGCCGCAGCTGCCGAGGCCGCCAAGAAGGAACTGGAGAGGAAAGTGACGCAGCTGGAGGCCAATCTCCAGAAGAGCGGCGAGGAGCTTGCTGCACTCAAGCACGAGCGCGAGAAGGACGCCTACACTCTTGGCGAGCTGCAGGGCCGTCTCGCCGAAAGGAGCAAGGAGCTCAGCGCCGCCAAGGACGCCAAAGCAGATCTTGAGCTGAAGCTGACCACCTTGATGCAGACGTTGGACTACGCCAAGGAGCGGGAGGGGGCCTTGTTGGAGAAGGTCAAGGCTGACGAGGAGCTGCTGGCGACTGCTACTACCGCCTAGAGCACCTTCAGGGAGAATGTGGAGCACTGGACCGAGGGTCTTGTGAATGTTGTCGCCGCCATCGACAGGGAGCTGGCGGAGCTGGGGATGGTGGATCTTGGATATTCCTCCGACGAGCACCTCCAACCCAGCGCCAAGCTCAGCTTGTTCTTCAAGGGCGTGGTGACGGCTCTCCAGCGACTCCGGGAAGAGATCCCAAAGCAGCTGGCCGAGGAGTCGCGCCAGATCTGCGCGGGAGCTCTCCAGAAGGTGCTGATGAAGGTAGCCTTCCGCAATCAAGGCCTCAACCTCACCGGCGTCCTCAAGTCCCTGCCGCCGGATGCTGATGTGGAGGCACTCAAGGCCCTTGTCGCACCCATTGTGGACAGGGTGAGCGGTATCAAGAGGGTTGATGGCGACCGCGTAGATTAGGCCGCCAATTTTATCTTTTCCTTGTCGCTGCTAGTCATGTTATGAAAACAATCTATTAGAGCTGCGACAAGCTATCTTGTAATATAACTCTATTTTGGGTAGTAATTGCTATGTTATTTCCTTTACTTGATTCCTTCCTTTGTATGTTTTTGCCCTACGCTTTTAGGGAACTTGTCGGCGCAGGCACCTTTGCCACGAGCGCTGAGTGCGGAACGTCAGCAGCCTGCTGGCGGTGCCGCTTCCGACAAGCAACCTTGTCGCAACTAGTTGCAGCTCACTTAAGTTGTTGAGCGGACTCGAAACAAAGTAAGGGCGCAACTAGCTACGAGTTGGTTCCTCCGCGCACAGGTTTTCCATACAAAGCACGGTCGTTCGAGGAAGATAACTTAAAAATTTAAAACTGATTGCTGAAACTTTGGCAACTTAGCTTTTCTGTCCTTTGCTTCCCGGTAAGGCGAAACTTCCTTGAGCGACGCTTGGTCCACACCATTATCTTCTCCTTCCCCCCGGCAAACTTGTGTGCGAGGGAGTCTTCCTTTCTTTGAGAAAGAGAGAGAAGAGAAAATAAAATTATGGAGCCTTGCGGCTCGTTATTGCTTACCGGGGTAGGTGTTGCACAAAGTGTCAGATAACACATGCAATAAAATGATGAAAGCATGAAATTGACAAGTTGTGCGGAACACATGAGCTTTACTTATGCACGGGATCTGCGCCCGGCTTTGTACAAAGGATTACATGCAACATCGGCAAGACTTGTACAAAGGTGGTTGCCGAACAGGTTCCGCAACCGCGCTTTACGGTAAAACTTATGAAGATGCTCGATGTTCCAGGAGTTGCTCACCGGAATGCCATCTTCGGTCTCAAGGCGGACAGCGCCAGGCCTAGTGACTCGTTTCACCCGATAAGGGCCTTCCCGCTTCGGCGTCAACTTGTTTGAATTCTTGGCGGACAGAACGCGCCGAAGAACAAGGTCGCCTTCCTCGAGACTCCTGGCATTAACTTTGCGACTATGGTAGCGGCGCAAAGCTTGCTGGTAACGAGCAGCTCGTACAACGGCCTGAAGACGGTCCTCCTCAAGGAGCAGCGCGTCATCTTGTCGCAGCTGCTCTTGCTCAAGCTCCTCATTAGCGAGCACTCGAGGTGACCCGAATACGAGTTCCGTGGAGAGAACTGCCTCTGCTCCATAGACTAGAGCGAAAGGTGTCTGGCCAGTCGCTCGATTTGGCGTCGTCCTGATCGACCAAAGAACCACCGGCAGCTCCTCTATCCAGTTTCTTCCACACTTGTGCAGCTTGTCGAAAGTTCTGGTCTTGAGCCCACGCAGCACTTCAGCATTTGCCCTCTCCGCTTGACCGTTGCTTCTCGGATGAGCAACAGAAGCAAAGCAGACCTTGGCGCCAAGATCTTGGACGTACTGCATGAAGGTGCGTCTCGTGAATTGTGTACCGTTGTCGGTGATGATCTTGTTAGGGATTTCGAAACGGCAAACAATCGACCTAAAGAACTTGACTGCTGACTGTGCTGTCACCTTCCTCACTGCTTCCACTTCCGGCCACTTTGTGAACTTGTCGATTGCAACGTACAAGTACTCAAAGCCCCCGACAGCTCGGGGAAGGGGCCGAGGATGTGGAGCCCCTGCACGAAAATGGCCGTGATAAAGGGATCGTCTGGAGAGCTTGAGCTAGCTGGTGTATCTGCTTGGAATGGAACTGGCACGCTTCACACTTGGTTACTTGTGCAGTTGCATCCTGGAGGGCTATTGGCCAAAAGAAACCTTGCCGGAAAGCTTTGCCGGCAAGTGCTCTTGCGCCAATATGGTGACCACATATGCCTCCGTGTATCTTTGCCAACAGCTTCTGTCCATCTTCCCGGTGAATACACTTCAATTTCACACCGTTGAGTCTTCTTACATGCGGTGTGTTGTCGACAAACCGGTACATACTTGACCGCCGGGCTACTCTTTCCGCTTCTTCTTGTTCTTCGGAAGTTCTCCGTCTCAAGGAAATGGACAATCTGCTGCGCCCATGCCGGAGCTTTCGCTCGACAACAAGGACTAAAGGCACATTTGCTGCAGCGGGAACATTCGCTTTCACGGCAAGAACTCGCGGCTCAGCCGAGTTTCATGTTCCCCGACAAGCTTGCCGGAGCAAAACTTGTCGGGAGCGCTCGCTTCAACGAAACAAACCCTAGGGCTTGTCGGAGCAGCATCGCCTCAAAGACTTTTGGTGTTGATCTTGGGGACCTTCTTGGCGGCGGCTTCGAAGCTCTGCCGGAAAATAGTCACCAGAAATCAACTTCCTCTTCTTGTTCTGTCCAGTTGATGGCGTTACAGTCGGTTGAGTCATCTTGAGCACAAAAATCCCTGGTTCCACAGGTAACTTGAGTGCGGCGCGCTTTGTGACAGCCATCGCAATATCGTTCGAGCTCTTGGAACATGTTCCATCTCAGAGGCCGTCAAAGTGCTCTTCTAGCTTTCTCACTTCATCAACATAGGCTTCCATCAACGGACTCTGATAATCCTTGTTCACTTGGCGGACGACAAGCTATGAGTCACCCCTGACAATGAGCTTCTTGATCCCAAGGTCTACCGCGATCCTGAGACCGGCAAGCAAACCTTCATACTCGGCAGTATTGTTTGTTGCTTGCTCCTTGGGAAAGTGCATCTGGACTATGTACTTGAGGTGCTCTCTGGTGGGTGCGACAAGCAGTACACCAGCACCGGCGCCATGCAGCGAGAAGGCACCATCAAAGTACATCAGCCACTCTTTGCTCGCCTCCTTGACGGGGATGCTCGTCTCTGGAATTTCTTCATCTTGCGTTGGGGTCCATTCCGCTATGAACTCTGCCAATGCTCTGCTTTGGATAGTTGAAGTGCTTTCAAACTTGAGGCCAAAGCTTGACAGTTCCAGTGCCCACTCGACAATCCTGCCTGTTGCCTCTGGATTTTGCAAAGATCCTCTTCAGCGGAAAGCGAGTGACGCATCGTGATCTCATGTGCTTGGAAGTAATGGCGCAGCTTTGTCGAGGCCATGAGAAGGCCGAAAAGCAATTTACGCACACAGTACCTTGATCTAGCCCCCCGCAGAAGGGAACCGACAAAGTAAACCGGGTGCTGCACCATCCTTTTCGTGATCTTCTCACACGCCTGCGCAGATCCATCTTTGTCGGGACCAGAGCTTGCCGGTGAAGTTCCTTGCTTGTCGCTGGATGTCCCTGCCGTGGTTGCCGGCTCATCATCCGCCGCCCTCTCCGCTACTAACGCAACACTAACCACTTGATTGGTTGCCGCTATATATAGCAGCAACATCTCTTGTGGCCTAGGTGCGACAAGTATTGGAGTGGAGGACAGGTATCCCTTTAAGTCCTGCAGCGCAGCCTCCGCTTCCGGAGTCCATTTCATTGGACCTGCCTTTTTCAATATTTTGAAAAATGGCAGGGCGCGCTCAGCAGACCTAGAGATAAACCTGCTGAGAGTAGCCACGCAACCGGCAAGTCTTCATACATCCTTGACGCGCTTTGGTGCTTCAATCTGCTCAATGGCCTTGATCTTGTCGGGATTGGCTTCAATTCCCCGCTGAGACACGAAGAAACCGAGAAGCTTGCCGGAAGGGACTCCAAACACACACTTCTCGGGGTTGAGCTTGAGGTTGATCTTGCGCAGATTGGAAAAGGTTTCATCTAAATCTTGAATCAGAGTTGCCTTGTCCTTGCTCTTGACCACTATGTCATCCATGTAGGCTTCTACATTTCTGTGCATTTGCGGTTCAAAAGCATCATGGACTACTCTTGCGAATGTTGAACCAGCATTCTTTAAACCGAAAGGCATCCGTACGAAACAGTATGTGCCACATGGGGTGATGAATGCGGTTTTTTCCTCATCCTCTTCTGCCATGAAGATCTGATGATATCCTGAGTATGCATCAAGAAATGAAAGCAAATCACATCCGGCCGTGGAGTCAACAATCTGATCGATGCGCGGCAAGGGAAATGGGTCTTTGGGACAAGCTTTATTAACATCGGTAAAGTCGATACAAAGCCTCCATTTTCCGTTTGCCTTACGCACGACTACAGGATTGGCCAACCACGTAGGATGGAGCACTCCTCTGACAAGGCATGCTGCTTCCAATTTCTTGATCTCTTCTGCAATGAACTCTTGGCGCTCTACTGCTTGCTTTCTGACTTTCTGTTTGACGGGCCGCGCGTGAGGACAGACGGCAAGATGGTGCTCAATCACTTTCCTGGGAACACCGGGGATGTCAGAAGGTTGCCACGCAAACACGTCAATGTTCGCCCGTAGGAAAGCAACGAGCGCGCCTTCCTATTTAGGGTCGAGAGTGGCACTGATAGTGAAGGTACCACCAGTGCCGTCCTCCTTGGCGGACACCTTCTTGGTCTTTGGTGGAGCTGCCATCGTCTTCTTGTACTTGCCGGTGGAGCTCGATGGTGCGTCCTCGACGGTAGCACAGCACTCCGAAGAGGTGCGTTTACCGGAGTGGGCATCAGAGCTCTTACCGGACTTGGTCTTCTTCTTCCCTCCGGGAGCTTCAGCGGCAAGTGACTTGTGATCTGCTGCGGCTGCTTCTTCCCGGTAGATTTTGTCAACGCAGATAAGAGCATCTTTCTTGTCGCCGGGGACAGAGATGACACTTATCGGGCCTGGCATCTTGAGCAAGTTGTATGCATAATGAGAGGCTGCCATAAACTTGGCGAGTGCTGGACAGCCAAGTATCCCATTATAAGGCAATGGGAAGTCAGCAACGTCAAAGGTGACCCTCTCAGTCCTGAATTTCGACTCCCTGCCAAATGTCACGGGCAACGTGATTTTTCCCTTCGGCTTGCTCCTTCCCGGTTTAATTCCTTGGAATGTGCCTGTCTCTTCGAGCTCGCCATCAGGGATCTGAAGCTTCTGGAGTACCGTGGAGGAGATCAGGTTTAAGCCGGCCCCGCCGTCAACTAGCATCTTGGTGACCTTGAGGTTGCGGATAGTTGGTGAAACCAACATCGGCAAGCACCCGACCGCAGTTATGCGATCAGGGTGGTCCTCAATATCAAAGATGATAGGCGTCTTGGACCATTTCGAGGCTTGCGTGACTCGACGGATGGTTCTGCTGCATTGACTTCCCGCATCCACTGCTTGAGTTGGCGGTGTGAAGTATGCAGAGAAGCACTGCCGTCAATGCACAAGACCTCTATGGCTTTCTGGAACTCCTGCTCATCGACCTCGTCATCATCCATGTATTCATCGTCGTCGTCATCTTCATCCTTGTCGCGGCCACGGGGAGGTCTGTCTCCTTGCCGCTGCTTGGCCTTGCCGCGGCGTCCTCCACGGCCGGGGCGTTTCTTGCTAGGTCCTCCAGCACCTTCCTGAGCCTTCTCCTTGTCGCGCCGCTCGTATTCAGCCTTCTGCTGTTCGATAAGCTGCTCGACCTTCTTGCAGCTCTGGAGGTCATGGCCCTTCGTGCGGTGGATCTTGCAGTACTGCTTGTTGGAGCCGTCCTGCTTGTCGGCCACCGCCACAGCCTGGCAGTTGGTGCCAGCGGCAACCTCCTTGCCAGAGCTGCCAACTTTGGCTTTCTTGGCGCCACCTCCGTTGCCGGACTGCTCGACAACTAGCACATCTTTGCCTTTCTTTTTTCTGTTGCTCCGCCGTCGGCTTTTCTTTGCCGGGGTGGATCCCTTACTATCAGATCCTGCAGCTTCTGTATTCTCTCCGGGAAGTCTCCTCCCTTCCTCAGCACGTGCACACTTCTCGGCCAGGGCATATAGCTCAGTGACATCTCTGATCTTGCACATTGCCATCTCCTCCCGCATCCTGCGGTTTCGCACGTTCTGATGGAACGCGCTGATCACCGTGGCAGGGTGGACATCTGGGATGTTGTGCTGTACACGGCTGAACCTCTGAATGTACTTGCGCAGGGGTTCTCCTTCCTTCTGGGCAAGCAGATGAAGATCGCTCTCCTTGCCATGGGGCTTGTGGCCGCCTGTGAAGGCGCCGACAAACTGATGGCACAGATCTGCCCAAGAGGATATGGAGTTGTCCGGCAAGTGCATGAGCCAAGATCTGACATTGGGCTTGAGTACCAGCGGGAAGTAGTTGGCCAGAATCTTGTCGTCTCGCCCCCCGGCAGCTTGCACCGCAATGGTGTAGATGCTGAGGAACTCCGACGGATGCGTCTTGCCGTCGTACTTCTCTGGCACGTCTGGCTTGAAATTCTTCTTGCTGGGCCACTGGACTTGCCGCAGCTCACGAGTGAACGCAGGGCAACCTACCGCGTACGGCAAGTCACCTGGTTCCCCTGGCGCATGCATGTCGACAGAGGGCCCAGCGCGCTGGTCGGATTGACGCCGCGCTTCTCTTCGGCGCTCGATGCGAGTTCGAGCGTCTTCTTGTTGTCGTTCGTGAAGAACTTGGCGCTGATCGCGACGAGCTCGTGGATCCGATGACGTGGTGGAGTCGCTGTCGAGGTGGATCCGGCGAGTCGGCGACCTTGGCCTTCGGGGTGGAGAGTGCATGGTGGTTGCACCTCCACAGGTTTCGTCGCCTCCGAGTCGTGCCTTGTCGTCCTGCCGCGGCAGCGATGTAGTAGGTTGCCGTGGAGTGTCGCCATTGGCAAAGCCGATGAGACTCTGGATGGTGGCTGTCGGTGTCAAAACCGGCGGATCTCGGGTAGGGGGTCCCGAACTGTGCGTCTAGGCGGATGGTAACAGGAGACAAGGGACACGATGTTTACCCAGGTTCGGGCCCTTTTGATGGAGGTAAAACCCTACGTCTTGCTTGATTGATATTGATATTGTGGATGTTTACAAGAGTGGATCTACCACGAGATCAAGGAGGCTAAACCCTAGAAGCTCGCCTATGGTATGATTGTAAGGGTTGTTGTGATTGTTGTCCTACGGACTAAAGCCATACGGTTTATATAGACACCGGAGAGGGCTAGGGTTACATAGAGTCGGTTACAATGGTAGGAGATCTACATATCCGTATCGCCAAGCTTGCCTTCCACGCCAAGGAAAGTCCCATCCGGACACGGGGTGAAGTCTTCAATCTTGTATCTTCATAGTCTTGGAATCCGGTCGATGATGATAGTACGACAAATGATAGTTCGGCTGATGATGGTAGTCCGGCTATCCGGACACCCCCTAATCCAGGACTCCCTCAGTGGCCCTCCATTCATCGACCTTGTCGGCCGTTGGAGGGTAATCTAGGTGTAGTTGAGCTCTCGCCCAAGCTTCTGCTGGAGTGGTGGGTGGCAGTGGCGAACAGTGCGAGGAGCGGGATATGCTCGGACTCCTAACTATGTTAGAATGAGCAGTATCCCGTCCAGGCGACCGTGCCTCGCTCGCGCCAGCATGTTGGCGTGCACGCTGGTTTTGAGGGCCTCGGGATCCACCAGCTCGATCTTGATCCAACGAGCGTATGGTACTGTGAATACCATGACGCTGTCGGTCCCGCGCCTCCTGAGATGGGCGTGGTGCGTGTACGGACGCCGAGGTCTGCGCAGCCTTGTCCTTGGACTTGGCAGCGTCGTGGGCTCCCTCGTCGATGCCCGTTCTTCCGCCGCGTCTACCCCACCACCCATTTGCTCCGGTGGTGGTGGGATCGACGTGGACGGCTCCGCTGCCGCCGAAGCCTTCTTCTCCGGTGGCATGTCGATGAAGATGATGAAGATGTTGCTCGTGTGAACGCCGGATCAGGTTCACACAGCCTCGACGCCCCCTACCTGGCGCGCCAAGGATGTCGGGGAAGCTGATCGGACCCACGAATACCTATGGTACCGGCGGACCGAGCCCCTTTCGGTTCGGTGGGGGGCGGAGGTCGCACGAAGAGCAGATCGAGGCGAAGCACACGAGCAGTTTACCCAGCTTCGGAGCTCTCCGGAGAGATAATACTCCTACTGCTGCTTGTCTGATTGAATTGTGTTCTTGCTAGGGAGCGCTGAGAGCTACAAGACCTAGCTTGAGTGTTCTCTGGTTTCGAATGAACCCCAACCTCCTCTACGTTGCGCATGGGCCTCCTTTTATATGCTAAAGGGGTCACCGACAGGTGGCAACGTAGACAAGGGCAAAAAGGGAAAATGAGTTGTGGTTGGTACAGCTACTTGTACAGTGCACCCTACCTAACCCTGACGGCAGGGGACAAAGGCATTAAATGCCCGTCTAAGTCGACTAAACAGTGCAGAAAAGGACCGTCAGGGGCGCCACCGCTCGCCACGATGGCGATCTTGTCAGCGCCGCTTACCACCACCGCGCTCGCTGGTCGCCTGACCTCTTGCCACGCGCGCCTGGAAAGGTCCCATGGCGACACGTTGGATGATGAGCTGGAGCGGAGGAACGGAGTGGTAGTCTGTCGCGGCAAGCGCCTTGCCGCGGTCGTTGCCTTGTCGCGCCCGAAAGCTTGTCGCTCACCGGGCCTTCCCGGCAAGCTCCTCTTGCCGGGGCCTTGTCTTCTAAATGCCTTGGTTGGCCTTCCCGGCAAACTCCTCTTGTCGGGGCCTTGTCTCTTTGGCTTAAATACTTTGTTTTTGAATGGCTCCAATGGAGCCGAGGAGGACCTTGGCGGTCACCAGGCAAGCCCTGCCGCGGGGTGCTGCGACTGCCCGTGCACGAGTTCGGGATACTAGGGTACCCCTACTCTACTCTAGTTCGGGATACTATGGAACAAAGCCGAGAGGAGAATGAGGCATACCGGTTTCTTCTTGATGCCATGTAGCTTGCTTATGCGGGCGGCAACACCACAACGCGAGGCCGACAGCTCAGCCACCCTCTAGAAGCCACGGCGAAGCGCCCAAATGTTGTGCCTCCCTGGGCGCCCATGGCAGATCACCTTGGGTTATCCTCTTCCAAGATGTGCACAAGTGCAAGGACTTCTCAATGCTCAGATCTAAATTGGAGAATCAAGGAAATACATTTGTATTAGGGCACAGATTATTGTACTGTACTTTGTATCCCTATACAAACTTGCTCCATAAAAGGGAAATTGACGATTGCACAACATATCATACAACAAATACCAGACCAAACCACATATGACCAGAATACCAAGTCATCTATCATTAAGGCCATACATGTAATTTTTTTTGATGATTCTAAATTCTAGCCATGCATGAGCTATAAAGAAGAAGCAACATACATAACCAAACAACACCCATCTGAAGTAGAGACAATGTGGTTTCCCACTACTGGTACTGAAATTTATACATATTCCGCCTCATCATCACATACCATATCAGGTAAAATAAAGCACCAACTAAATCTTGGATAGTAACTTAGACAATACTCCAGGCAACGAGGTGATCGATCATTACATGCCATATCTATCAGAAGAGAACACAAATTCAGGCTTGTACCACATCCTATATAAACAACAAGGTTTTCCATGGTGCGACCATTTGTTTTCTGGACGAAGTATTGGCCAATCAGATCAGATCCACAACCATCTATTTATATAGCAAAGCATAACCACGCAAACCATACATATGGAACAATCAAATTGACTGCTACCACCAACACGACATGCGTAAGAAATATAAACAAGCAGCACAGATACGCACTAAAGGCAAGGAAGCAGTAGAGTCCCCACCCCAGGAGGCCAGGACCAACGACAAACACCCTAGCAAGAAGTAGAAACACCAGATCCTAGCTATTAGAAGCATAAGACCAACACCACGAGGCGACGAAAGACCAAGAAACGAACGAATGGCAGCAAACCGTAAAACCAACCATACTCGTCAGACGGAAACAAATTCAGGTAAGAAAATAGAGCAAGTTACTCACTACATGAAAACCACATATAACTCTTTACCTTCAACAATTGCATCATCATCTATATCCTTAACAAGCTTCAAAATAATAAATCTTTGGTTGGCTGAATAGAAAAAGACTGCATAAAAGATAAGAAAGAAATAAGATCTATGTGGTACCAGTTAACCTGCCACCACTATGAATAAATACTTTTTTCCTAAGAATACAATAGTTCCATGGCAACATCCATGACAAATCTATACCCACTCATGATGTAAAATAAAATGGTATGGAAGATTTGTTCTACATGTTTTCACATCTCACCGATTATGAATAGAAAATGTAGCATCAAAGCTAAATCCATCATCCGATTACATACATATCATGCCAGTTTATACATACACAAGTATAAGTAGCTATAGCCTCACAATCATTGTCAGGATAGCCTGCAGAGGAAGCGTTGAGCCTGTCCACCCTGAGTAAATCAAATCAGAAGGTAACATTCAGTTATGTAATACTGCAATAAGCATCACTAAAAATTCGATAAAAAGGAATACATAAATATATACATGCATATGAACCTATTATAAATCAAACTGATGCTAGCATCGCAATCCGTTAACTTTACATCATTCAAGAGAACACATCAATATTACCAGTTTGAGAGAACATTAATTTTCTCGCCAATGCACTGTGTAATGTTTCTAATAAAGTTCATCGCTGATTGTCAAAGAACATGGACATTACTAATACTCTCCCAAGCAACCAAAGCTTCCTCATTTTTCCCCAATGCGCAGAGTGCCTTGTCTGATTAAAAATGATATTAATGTAAAATTTAATGTTGAAATTTGCTTCAAAACAATAGTATCCAAATTCAGGTGTTCTTTTGATCATTGGTGTACCTTAGACTCAGAGCAGGGGAGCATCCTCTTGCAAGGCGAGCTACCGGCCAGCACCGTCCGAGCCCAACACAATAGGTTCTCTCCTGCAATTCCACGATGCCACGTGTGGATCAGTGGTCAGAGAGAGAGGGGGGAGAGCGGACCTATAGTGGAACTGCAGAACTGCAGCCAAGACCCTGCTGACAATGGAGAAGGAGGAGCTATCAGAAAGCACCTGCAGCAGACGAAGGAGGAGTGATGGGGGAGAACCATATCAAGCGCCTATGGCTGACGCTCCATGACCGTGCACATCGTTTGGCCTCCGACTTGGCCGAGCCCCTTAAGCATGCCGGAGTCGCTCAGGGCACCCACGGTGGCAACGCCGTGCACCGCCTATCATGAATCCCTCTAAAGACTATCAAATGCAATTCAATATACCCTATCATGAATCCCTCTAATGATTTTTCTTTGACAAATTAATTTGTATATATCATAACAAGTTTCAGATGGAGATAGCTGAATCACCAGCAGAAGAAAAATTATACAAAATCATTTGAGCTTGCGTTTGCAACATTATACTAAGAATTTCAGAACCAATCTATACAGATCCAATAAACAGGAAAGCTTATCTTGCCGCCAACAAAATGATGCTACCTATTTTTCAGCAGGATAAAAGGGATGTCACATGTGGAAAAATAATTAAAGAAGAAAGTATTCACGATTTTCAAAACATCCATCCCCATGCTTCCATAATATAATCAGTCATCTAAGGAGGAGGGATGGGGTAAATCTATAACTATGCAGTCTTTCAAGAGAGAAGAAAGCGGTCAAGGAGGAGCTCACATGTAGTTTAGACCAGTCAATTTGAGCATACTCGATATTGTCGTTTTCCTCAAGGTGGACCATTTCAACAAGTTCATAGCACCCAGCTGCCGCCACCGCTTCCATGCTCCCTGATGTTGCAAAAGTCTTGCATTAATATCAGGAAAGTCCTCGTTAATATACCCCTAGGGCCTATTAAAAGAGTAGCTTCTGATAATCTACACGGAGTGTGGAAAACCTGACCAACATTACTAAGGCAACACATATGTTTATATGATGATTGAGATGGTTAGCTACACAAGTTTTTTATAGCTCACTGCCCATCTCCATGGTACGCAAGCACAGAGGAATTAATTCAGTTTGCAGGAGAACGCCGATAACCTCAGTATCATCAACATGCATGCATAATAAGAAGGTCAAAAGGCTTCTTCAAAAACCAAGAAGAGAACATTTGGTATTTGGAAACATATGCAGCTATTCCAAAAGCAATAGGAAAACATTAGATAGAAAAGCCAACACCGAAAGTTGAAGCAAGCACATGACAACATATATTCTAAAATTACAGAGAAGAATTGGGTAGAGAAGTAAGTCAGTCTCAGATGCATCAACAAAACAATCAAGAAATCAAGTTTTGCTCGAGTTGAGCCTTGAATTGGCAACTTCCACACCTACTTTGCTCTAAATTAATCAAAAGAAATAAGAATATGTGCAGCACATAATACTTTTGGGAAATCGGTGAACACAAACATGAGGAGATCAAGCCTCGAAGCATATGATCTCCAACTTGATTTCTCACATAATATGTATGAGTGCTTCAAGTGCATCTATTGTGCTCAGTTTTTAGAGGCAAAAAATTGGTATAACTTTCTGTTGAGTAAAAGGAACATCATGGAGCTTCCAAATTTTCATGGCCATGGAACACACTCAACACCTAAACTTCGTGATCCTGTCGTCATGCCATCACATGAAGTCAAGGAAGCTCCTAAATTCATAGTGGTATCTTGAAGCAAAGCCGACATCCTACTCTCTTGGTTTATTCACATCAAAACAAAAATAAATACATGAAAGTAAAAGGTTGAGACAGACATGCAACACAAAGATTGTAATAGCAGTAGAACCCAGATTGATGTATTGTAGCACCCAATCATTTTATAGGAAACAACAAAGATTGGTAACCAAAACAGCATCATAAACTATTTGTGTGAATAAAGACATTAGTTTAATAATAACATATCAAGGAAAAATATTAGTTATTTTTAGGCGCGACCACCAGTGGAACAATACATAGTAAGAAGATAAATAACAGAACCTAGGAAAAAAGGTATACTATAACTGGATGGGTGTCATTCCACACTGTACCTCATCAAGTTTCTCACAACTACCAAAACTACAAATGGCTAAGCATAGTAATAGTTGTCTCAATTTACTAACAGAAGCAAGATTATGAAGTGGTACTACATTAGAGCCACAACAGATGGTTTGCATCTTATATGATAAGCCAATGATTTTCAGTGATTAATAATGCACACATGGAATCATTAATGCAAGCAGCCATAGGCACAACAACTAATTAACTGACGGTCCGTTTCATCCAGCCAAAGCAAATGCAAAGGGTAAAAATGAAGGACATCTGATAATTGACCTCCTCATATATTCAGCCAGGGTCTATATTATATCCCTATTGACCACTTGATACATAACGCCACTTTGGCCCAATTGTGTAGGTTTAGTACGCAAAAGTGCAGTCAAAAGTCTCCCTGAAAATTGAGATGAGAGGGAGGAAGAGATAGAAACCACCAACCCAGGAACTATTTTGCAGGATGAGAGAGGCCTCATGGAATTGGAACGCGGCCTCCGATGTGCGTGTGTGGAACTGGAACCAACACAGTGCGACACAAAGATGCTGTTCAGGCCGAGGTCCTTGCCAAATTAGGGAGCTCACCAAGGCAGAAAACCGGGAAGAATGAAACACAATGACATCCTGTAAAAGTTGTAGTGAACACAACCAGCACCAAAAATGGTGCCCAACACCACTGGACCTATCAGAGAAAAGCAAAAAAAGACTAAATTAATAGCTTACCACATTCTCCCATAACAATAGATGTCATAATGTATCCCGGGATCAATAATAAGCTTTTATGGTTATTGTTGTCCCTTGACCCTCATAACCATGCCCTGATTCATTTGAATTGCTTTAAATGTGTAGTTCTTCGACCTCTATATACTTTTTGATCGCAGGCATCACTTTGTTTCAGAAAACAATGTGAAACGAACCTACACTAAGAATTAATCATATGGTTGTTATAAATTTTAAAATGCAGTATGCACTGATCTGTAGTCCTGCATAGGATCATCATACATGAAAAAACAAAAAATCAACGGATGGAAGCAATAGCACCAACTATCTCAAACATATATGATCAGCTTATTCCTGACTTGTCAAGAGAAGAAAAATGCTTTGCCATATAGAACCATAATCTTCACCAACATATGCAAGAAGGGTTTTTTTATCCCAAATGACGTGAAAAATTGAGACGTGCATAATTTAGTGTCCAAGGTCCTAAGCCACCTTGGAGAAAAGAAAAATCAATGATTCCAATTACTGAAATAAACCACAAAATTCACTAAAACTATTTTGCTTGTAGCATGACATCAAGGCATGATAGCTTTTTCTGTTCCCAAGCCAAAATATTGGGTTACCAATAGTTACACATTGACTTATCTTCAAGAAATCATCCATGTATAGTTGACTCACATGAAGTAAATATTTCTCTATATTCAGTTAAAACCTGAACATAAGGCGTTATTCTCTGGGAACTAAAACCACATGGATAAACAAATTGTATATCTTTGCTGCTGTACACTCAACTGAAAATTATTTGATGTCAATAAACATTTTTGAATGCAGAAGAACATTCAGCTATAAAACACTCGATTATGCATGTGTAGAAACATGATAGTAACAGCAGATAAGAATCCACCAAAGATAACCCTGAAACTTGGCTCACCTAATGTACACGCATCAGTTGCAATATTTATCCTTGCAAACATAAACACATGCCCCATCTTATTTCCTCCTATAGTAGAGAAAAACCCTGACACTAAAACATGCAACAAAAATTCAAATAAAGTTCAGCCATTAGTAGGTCAAAATGCACATGACATCATATGGTTAACTGTAACGTATGGAGCACGTCAAGTTGACCGAGATACAAATGAAATTCAAAGGATTTGAAGCAGGTATTTGCTATCATTCAATATTGACAGAGAGGAATCCCCATGGCAACTAATATTTCTATCTTTGAAAAGAACAACTACTCAAGAAGCTCATTCTACACCAACTGAACAGATTAACTTATGAATTGCACAAAAAGAAACAGGAGATGGTAGGGCAGATGAAATAGCTCACCAGTTCACTCCCAGATCCAAGCACCACCAAATTATTTGTGTTAAGCAGAAGCCCATCAGTTCCATTGGCAACCTGCAGTGAAGATGATGATACACACGAATTACATATTTCAACCTTGTTATCGATTGTACCCCAAAAGTAATGAAACGATTTTCCTAACAGAAAGCTTCGACCGAGCAATGGTATCTTCTCTCACATAGATAAGATACCCAAAATGCCTCGCTTGCTCACGAGCCTGCTACGAGGTGGCCGACGAATGGCAGAAGCAACGGGTGCGCTTAGATCTCAGACCAGCTGCAATACGGCAAACAGAATCAGTCCCACACGAACACACGTGGGCGCGCACATACGTGGGCAAACGGAATCAGTCCCACATTCACATGGTTCGTGGCGACGATCCGCACGCCATCAAGTATCTTCCCCTTAAGCTCAAAGGACCAGCCTGGCACTGGCTCAATAGCCTACCAGCAAATTCAATCGGCAGTTGGGAAAACCTGGAGGGTGCATTCCTCGACAAATTTAAGGGCACGTACGTGCGACCACCGGATGCTGATGACTTGAGTCACATTACCCAACAGCCCGGAGAGTTGGCTAGGAAATTCTGGACTTGGTTCCTAACTAAAAAGAACCAAATTGTCGACTATCCGGAAGTCGAAACCCTGGCAGCCTTTAAGCATAATATCCGTGATGAGTGGTTCGCCCGACACCTCGGCCAGGAAAAACAAAGTCAATGTCGGCCCACACGACACTCATGACCCGCTTTTGCGCGGGCGAGGACAGCTGGTTGGCTCGCAGTAGCACCACACCAATGAACTCCGGCACTTCAGAAGTCCGCGACAATAACGGCAAGCCACGGCGCAACAGACATGAGCGATGGAACAATGGCGACAACACTGAGGACACGGCAGTTAACGCCAGATTCAGTGGCTCAAAATCCGGTCAGCGGAAAAGGGCGTTCAAAAGGAACAATCAGGGAACGTACAGTCTGGACCGCATACTCGATCGCTCGTGCCAAATTCACGGCACCCCGCATAAGCCATCAAACCATACTACCAGAGATTGCTGGGTATTCAAACAGGCCGGTAAAATAAATGCCGAAAACAAAGACAAGGGGTTGCACAACGACGATGACGAGGAGCCCCGGTGTCCGAACACGGGGGGACAGAAGAAAATTCCTCCCCAGGTGAAAACGGTCAATATGATCTACGCCACCCACATCCCCAAACGGGAACGGAAGTGGGCCCTATGGGACGTCTATGCGATGGAGCCAGTCGCCCCAAAATTCAACCCATGGTCAGCCTGTCCGATCACCTTTGATCGAAGGGATCACCCTACCAGTATCCATCATGGCGGTTCAGCCGCATTGGTCCTAGCCCAATCATCAACGGATTCAATCTCACGCGAGTCCGTATGGATGGCGGCAGCAACCTGAACCTGCTTTATTAGGACACAGTGTGCAAAATGGGCATCGATCCTTCAAGGATCAAGCCCACCAAAACCACCTTCAAAGGTGTAATTCCAGGAGTAGAGGCCCGTTGCATGGGATCCATAACACTGGAAGTGGTCTTCGGATCTCCGGATAACTTCTGAAGCGAGGAGTTAATCTTCGATATTGTCCCTTTCCGTAGTGGCTATCATGCACTGCTCGGACGAACCGCGTTGGCTCGGTTCAATGCGGTACCACACTATGCATACCTCAAGCTCAAGATGCCAGGACCTCGCAGGGTCATAACAGTTAACGGAAACATGGACCGCTCTCTCCATACAGAAGAGCATACTGCAGCCCTCGCGGCAGAAGTGCAAAGCAACCTTTTCCGGCAAACCACCAATCCGGCGACAACAACCCCGAACACCATCAAGCGAGTCCGGAGTACCCCGCAACAGGATTGCCAGGCATGTCAAAAGCGTGACTAGCAGTCCGGCCTCCGCTCCAGCCCCATCAAGGCAGCATTCGTGCCGCGCATACATAATTACGCATTCAAAATATCATGGGCATAGGCAGAGGCGCAATAATGGCTCAGTCAACAGTGCTGTACTGCCGCAATGTACTTTAATAACCCCCTTTATCTTTCAGGACCCTGCTTTCGGGCAGCCCCTTCAGAAGAGCCGGATTTTCGGACTTTCACAGGAGAGAAAACCAAGGAGGCAAAAGGCTCTGCGCACAAAGGGAATACCCAGGTGGAATCTATTCACAATCTTTATACCTGTTTCATATACCTACATGCGGCCCGCCCTTGGATAGGACATGTCAAATAGTCCTATTTGTTTCTGCTTCAACGCATTCATTGTAAACATATGCTTAGACGTATTATTTATCAATGGGATAATATATAGCATCAGCTTATTATTCCTATCTGCACATTTTTCCTATAAATGTTTATTTGATATTGCATCCGTACACCTTGGTACATTCAGTTTGCCAGGGGCTTCCTATGGCGCCCCTTAATACGGCAAGTCAAGTCCGAACACTTTCGACAGTGCGGCACCCCGAACTTATAGCATTATATGCATCAGCTCCGAATCATGTCTTGGGTCAATAGTTGGGTTAGCCGGCTCCCTTGTTTTGGTACCTTACGTTCCGTTATATCGGCTAAGGTAGCGCGGGAGAATTACTGCGATTGTGTCCCGGTTCTTCCAGACGAGCACCTCAGTAGAGAAAGCCGAAAACTGACTGTCATGATGCGGCGAGAGTTGGTCGCTGTTCGAGAGGTCTTGAAATCTTTAAAGATTTTTTCTGATTTAGGCAAGGAGTCAGCCTCGTCCAATTTAGGCATGTATAGCGCCCCAATACGGGCTTCCGAATTCTAGGGGCTTCGCCGCAATTTAATATTATAGACTTCTATGGCTAAGTGAGAGTTATAAAGCCGCATAGTCCGATTGCCTTGTTCGCTGCACCAAACACCTCCTTCACGGACCAAAAATTTGGATAAAAGAGTGTTTTAGATTTAACACGAACACCCCAGTACTAGTTACGTGGGAGCGAAAGCTGACGACTGGCCTACTTTCAGAATTTTATAAACAGCCGCACAGAAGGTAATATTTTAAATCACCAAAGCGCTATATAGTGCAAACAAATTCGTTTTCATATTACAAAAACAACAAGAGTACATTTACTCAAATATGGTGTCCTTGGTACATTCATCGTCCACGAGACGAGCGCCTTTCATAACGCCATCATAATATTTTTCGGGACAGCGATGCGCCTTGCCCTCCGATGGTCCATCCTTCACCAACCTCTCCGCATCCAGCTTGCTCCAATGCACCTTCGCACGGGCAAAAGCCCGGCCGGCACCCTCAATGCAAACGGATCGCTTGATCACTTCAAGCCGCGGACAAGCATTTACCATCAGCTTTATCAAGCCAAAGTAGCTGGAGGGCAGGGGCTCACCAGGCCACATCCGGACTATGAAATCCTTCATAGCCACTTCGGCCGCCCTGTGGAGTTCCACCAATTGCTTCGGTCACTCAGAGGCATCGGGTGTTCGTCTCCAGCATACTGGGACCAAAACAGCTTCGCCGTTGAGCTCCCCTCTTCGGCACGGTAGAACTCGGCGGCATCTGATATGCTGCGTGGAAGATCTGCGGATGCCCCTCGAGAGCTCCGAATTTGGGTAAGTAAAAGAAATGTCTCCTCCACATGCGTGCTCTGCATAAAGAATGTCTTATCCGCCGCTATCTTCTTGGCCGCCTGGATTTCCTGCTGGGCCTTTTCGGCTTCGTCCTTGGCGTCTTTCATGCTCGAAAGGGCCTTCGCAAGCTCAGACTCTTTCGTCTTGAGATCACGCTCCAAGGACTCGAACTTCTTGCCGAACTCCTGGAGCTCTTGCTGTACCTCACCCACTCTAGCATCTTGCTTTCCACGCTCAATGCGCTCCATGGCCGCCTTATCTTCAGCCTCGGATAGCGCTTTCTTCAGGGCCGCCACTTCGGTCGTGGCCCCTATTACAAAATCATCATGCTTTTTAGCGTCACCAATTTTTTCTTCTCTATATGATATGAGAACGGGGTATCACTCACCTTTGTTCTCTTCGAGCCGCCTCTTTGTGAGGCTGAGCTCCTCTTCGGCCTGCTCTAGGTCCCATTTGAGTCCGGCGACCTCGGTCGTGCTGGCGGCAGCGGCAAGCAGCACTGCCTGCTTATTCACGTAGACACCTATTATTAGACTCCTGCGGATTAAAATTGACCCTCCGTTTGGCTTTTATTTCCGAACACCAAACATAGTATCAGGGGCTACTGTCTATTGGGTGATAATTTCACACACTTTTTACTTACCTCAAAGCCTGTCAGGAGGCTGGTGCAGGCTTCGGTCAATCTGCTCTTGGCGGACCGAACCTTCTAAATCACCGCAGTCATAAGAGTACGATGCTCTTCATCCATGGAAGCGCCGCGAAGCACTTCCAACAGACTATCCGACGCTTCTGGCACGACAGAAGTCATCGGCACGGCCGGCTTGCCCTCCTTAGCGAGGGGCTGCCTGCCCAAATCCGGAACCCTCAGAGGTTCCGGTATAGTGTCCGGCTGAGAGCCCAACTTGCTGCGGCTCTCGTCTGCATAACCTGTGGGGATCTTATGCCCCGTATGCCCGACATCTGTAATTTCACCTTGGGGCGTCTCCAGAGTCGCCTACCCCTTCTCGGGGACCCTTTGGGATAACACCTCCATGTCATCCGCAGGCCGATGGGAAGTGGCCGTCGGGAGCGAATTCATTTCTGAATCGCTCAAAGACCCATCGGAAGAAGATACCTCGGGATGGGCCCTGGCCGACTGCACATACGTGTTCGGCGTTACAACAAACTATGAAGCTAAGCTGCATTAAAAGTATTGCAGAGTGCGGATACTTACGATCTTACTAGGGGCTTCCCCCTAGGCAGCCACTCCTCCTCGCTGTAGTCCGGAAGGGACGCCTTTCCCTTCTTGGGCGTCCTAGCCTCCCCCTCTGGGGCGGCTTTCCTTATCTTCTCCTCCCCAGTGCGGGGAGGTGGAATTTCCTCATGTTTCCCCCACCTCCGTGGGAGGAGTCTGCCTCGTCGTCTTCGGACGACAAGCTTATGACGGCCTTGCGCCGGGGACCCTTAATGGTCCCCTGGGTCAGCCTCTTGGGCCCTTTGGCCTCCTCGGGAGGGGCAGCCCCTTCCTTTTCCTCCTCCCCTTCGAGAGAGGAGTGCGCCTCGTCGTCTTTGGACGAGGCGTCTGATACGACTTTTACGTCGGAGACCCTTCCTGGTCCCCGGGGCCTTCTTTTCCGGCGCCTTATAGGGCGCCGGAACTAACCTCTTGTCAGGACCCCGATTCCAAGTCACATCAATCCAGCCGGTAACACCTCATATCACTTTGCGGCCTCACACACGGTTTCCCACGGGTGTCGCCTTACCATGGCCCGGGACCGTTTGCGCCTTTTGGCTCACGTATATGAAAGCATCGCTAGCATCCATATGACAGAGAACCCGGGCCGACATGACTAGTGGTGAACCCAAAGTGGCACTAACTTATAGGGACAGGCATACATGAATCAACATACAACATGTCGATCAGCAGTGTGCGAATCCGGGCTGTAGCACTGGGCTAACAGGACTCCGGGAACCCAGGCTGTAGCAGGCTAGGCAGGACTCCGGATGTCACCACGTGACACTTCCCCGAAGGGACAGGCACAGGAACGAAGTGAATCACATGCCGGCTAGTCAACTGTTCCGAAGCAGTAGTGCTGGGCTAGTAGGACTCCGGTGAACCGGGCTGTAGCGGACTACTATGGCTCATGGAAGCACAAGACTACATTTCCCCATAAGAGAGGCTACCAAGGATAAACAACTAGGTTGTCGGATCCCACACATACCAAGCATTTCAATCATACACACAATATGCTCGATATGTGTAAATACAACATGGCATCACAACATAACTCTACGACTCAAGTATTTATTCATTAGGCTCCGAGGAGCGAGATATTATAAACAGGGGTCTCATGACCCAACTTTCAGAGCATACAAGTCAAAGCACAAGTGGAAGCTTAACATGTCTGAGTACAGACATCTACAAATGAAGAAGTCTTAGAAGCCTGACTATCTACCAGATCCTGCCGAGGGCACAAGATCGCAGCTGAGGTATCAAGCTAAACGTCGAAGTCCACATGGAACTACTAGTGAGACTGAAGTCTCTCTGCAAAAACATAAAATAGGCAAACGTGAGTACAAATGTACCCAGCAAGACTTACATCAGAACTAACTACATATGCATCGGTATCAACAAAGGGGGTGGTGGAGTTTAACTGCAGCAAGCCAGCTTTGACTCGGTGGCTATCCTAAACTACGACCGCAAGTAACTCTTTTGAGTTGGCGCACACGAGTCCACATATTCACCATATCAATACACCACTATGGATCCACTCCCGTCTCCCTACAAGAACGCCATCCATAGCACCCACGCTTATCTTGCGCATTTTAGAGTATACACTTTCACTTGTCTATCACTAGAAGAAATATGTCAACTTGTGACCTTGACTATTGGTCACTGAAAGATCATGGTTTTTCATTTGCGACCTTTTTGTGACCAAAAAGAGAAGGTCAAAAGCTGGCAGTCGTTAACTGACTATAGCGACCTTCTCCGTGAGAAGGTCGTAAACGTTTACGACCAAAACATAAGGTCGTTGAACCCATGATCTTTTGTTTTGGTCACTAGCTGACTGCCTAGGCCACGTCGGATCCGACGTGGCAATCTGACGTGGCAAAATTGTGACCAATTCATAAGGTCGTTACTTAGAATCAGCCCAGTCCATTTCGGTGCTTTAGATGGGCCGAGCCCATTAATTTTTATTTTTCTAATAATTTGTGTCAACTACATGGGCCGAGACCAAGAATTTGGCCCTTTTATTTTCTAGGACACGGCCTTCTATAGTTCATTTCTTTTTTGGGCCTCAAACTTTTTATAGTCCATTTCAATTTTGGGCCTCCATAACAAAATTGTTCCGGCGACAGTGAAATAGAGGGAATTCAAACAAGCATGTATCTTAAACAGCCACGAGTGACAAATTTCTTTCAACACAAAAAGATTCCTTAAACAGCCACGTGTACAATAGTAGGTACATTCAAGTACATGAAGTACTACCAAGGAGCTAAAACACGTACTAACAACAAACATGTACATTCAAGCATCCACGTAGCTACCAAGTAGCTACCATTTCTACCAAAGAAGCAACAGCCGCTGAAAGACAAGGAGGTGCTACCACCACCAGCGGCAACCATCCATCACCACCAGCGGCGACATTTCAGAGACACCCTCCCCTTGCTGTTGCTTGGCGTGCTGCATCACAAGTCCCCCTACACACACAAAATTTAGATGTTCAAAACATATCAACATATTGAGCAGTTAGGGAATCATGGAGAAAATGTTAGTGTGGTGCAAGGCGACAGATTACAGGATTAAATATTAATAGAAGAAGAATCGTTGAGCAAATCATGCGAAATGGCATGGTGGATTTGGAAAGTAACATTCAAGCAGCAGTTTGAATGCATGAGCAGACTATACAGATTCTAACAAGGCTACAAGGCTACACATTTGAACAACCAAATTGAGAATAGGAGTAGATCAACAATTGCATAGCAACTAAATTCTACTCCCTCCGTCCCCTAATATAAGAGCGCTTTTGACACTATATAGTGTCAAAAATGCTCTTATATTATGGGACGAAGGTAGTAAATATCACTGACCAACTGGGTCGAGCAATACCCAAATGACGCGGTGCAGCGACACAGAAACATGGAAACCAACACAAAGTCCGCCAAAATTTCATCGCATCACCGAGCAAACACTCAGATTAAGCGGAAGAGACCAACACTGAATAGAGAGGTAACTAAGAGGGGATAGGAGCGGGTAACTTACAACATCACAAAAGATACTTCCACTTCTCACCATCGACATTGCAACCTGCAATTCAAACACAAATCAGGACACGGGATTTGCAAGAAAAACTATCACAGCACGAGTTCGAATAAGAACAAGGAGATAGGGGCGGGAGCAAAGGGAACCGAGATGCTTACCATGGAGACCTGCTTGATGTTGGAGTCCTTCCTGAAGTTGTCCTCGCAAAAATGTAACCAAAATGGGCCTCGGTTGGGGCCACCACGCCTACGTAAACAACGTGAATCGAACCACAACAACAAATCAAATCTGGGGCTCACATGAGGACTAAGACGGTGCTTGGGCTTGTTGGAGTCTTTCTTGGCCTTGCTCTTCTTCACCACAAGTCTGCATCACCACCGAAACAATGGCAGCAAAGCGAATCAGAACCCAACGCGAATATGAAGTTACAATGGCAGATGCCAGGTGTGAAATGGATACGGAAAACAAATTATGCTCAGAACAGAGGATATGCAGATTGGGGGAAGCAGAGTTAGCCACATTCAAAAATGAAAAAATAGTAAATGGTCTACCTAGAGTATTATCCTTCCAGCATGAAGATGTGAGTACATACTAAGTAGCATCGGCACAAGATAAATAGAAACGAACAATCCAAACGATGCAGTATGAGTATGTACATTACAAGGAACAGTTTTTTGCATTGACAACAGAAGCTATGCTCACAAATTTGTATTGTAGGTACAGGAAATGTGCCAGAAATCATATAAGCATACACAATTACACACATGATACTTAGATCACACTTTCAATTCATACTACCCGAGTCACTCTTATGAGATAATGGCATGCAGCTGTATGCAGCTACTTGACCATGACAATTTATACTACACGAGTCACTCTTATATAATATAATTGAACAAAACACTAGCATGCGTTTACTGGACTATGACCAGGTGCAAGTTGATGAGAATCATCATGCTGAAACTGATACAACCACATCATATCCTTCTAACGTTCCTAGTTCACTCAGAAAACACTTCACCAAGAACACATAATTGCAGTCTAAAAACACAATTCACTCAAAAGGACACAAATCAGTATGCACAAGTGTTGGACCTTCAAATAAGTAAACTTGAATTCACTAGTAAGCATTAGCAGAACTAATATACTAGATGAACCTTCGGTTGTGGCAAAGAACTTGTAGCTGCCACTGGCGTCGAGTTCCGACAGTGCAAGCGCGCAGTACTCCATCTTCGCCGCCACGGAGACGCAGGCCATGGCAAGGAGCCGCGCCACCCACGCCATGGCCGTCCTCTGCACGCACACAACCATATCATCCTCCTGTTCCTAAGAAGCAGAGAGGCTAAATTTGTTTTACAGCAGCGGTGCGGTAATAGATTACCAGGAAGAAGTGGTTGAAGTAGGCAATGGCCAGGAAGATGCCTCCTCCGGCCCCCTCGCGACGACGCTGGTGCCGCCACCACCGGTCGCCCGCCACTTGGACGAGCCCCGCAGGTCGAGGTCCGCACGCCCGCCCGCGTCGTCGGGGAGCAGCGCGGCCCCGCAGGCGGGAGGGAGCAAGGGCGCGAGCGGGCGGAGGGATCCGAAGGTATCGGCGGGCGCCTTCGCCGCCTTGTCCTCGCTGGGGGAGCTCGTGGGGGCGGGAGCCAGGGAGGGTGACGCAGCGGATCCGTTGTCGCCGTCTTCAGAGTCGGCGTCGGGGCGGAGGAGCGGGGACGCGGTGGGCGCGCCGGCCGACGGCGGCTGCGAGATGGGAGGGAGAGGAGGAAGGTGAAGTGTTTCACGGCGACGGTGGGGGATAGGGCGGAGTGGGGGAGCGAAGTCGCCGGTGGCGGTGGGTGGGGGCGGCGGTGAGGCGAGGGAGATACGAGGAGGGAATCGAGCGAGGGAGTGCGGGTGTCGAGAGGTGGGAGGGAGAGGGGAGGGGGAGCTCGATCTGAGGGACGGAGATGACGGTGGGAGGGAACAAGGGGAGCGCCGTCGATGGCGGCGGCGAGGAGATGGGGGGAGGGGATCGATGGGATCTGGGTAGGGTTCAGGCTCCTCGCCGTCGACGGCCATGGTGCGGGGGCGGCGGCGGCGGCTAGGGTTTGGCGAGCGGGTGCGGGTGCGGGAGAGTGGGGGCTAGGGTTGGAACGGTGGGGAGTGGGGGCTGCGTGGGTGAGGGGGTGAGAGGGCTACGTTGGTGAGAGGGTGAGGGGATGAGGTCCGCCGTTGGATCCCGGAGCATCCGACGGTGTCGGGTGCATGATCCGCGTGATATGCCTATAGACCAATCAGAATGCAACAAACAATTTGAAGACTTTATGACCTTTTAAATAGGTCACCAAAAAATCATTTTCCATTTTTTAGTGCTCAAAATAAGTTCTTTTTTGTAAAAGACCTACCAAATATTTGTTCAAATGATATTCTTTATATTTGTTCAAAATGAATTATTTATACTCTGCAAAAGTTCAAAGGGATTTTTTATATTCTTTGCACAAAGAATCATTTTCCATTTTTCGAATGCCTCAAATGAGGTTTTTTTGTGAAGGACCTAGCAAATAATTATTGCAAAATTGGACCAAATCATTTTTATAAAATACTAGGCCATATTTAATGCACAATTGACCAAATGGTTGGGTGAAAAAAGTTTTGATCCACCTCTCGTGAAAAAGACAAATTTCCACCGATTCAGCTGGAAGCGGGTCAAATTTGAACTGTAGCTACCTCGTAGTTTGTTCTTTATTTTTTCCAAAAATCATTTCTAGGTACATAAGTATCTATTTAATCATAGAAACACCAAATAAATTCCAAGATTCAACCACTCGCTAGGAACGGTCAAGCCCGCCGTTTTGACCGCATTTTGAAACGGGCATAAAAAATTCAAAAAAAATCAAAAAATTGGAAAACCTTTGCATTGTGCCATTATATGTGACCAAGTTTCCAGGAAAAATAATAAACTTGTAATACGGTAATTATTTAAAGAAAGTGTTCTCAGAAATGAGCTATCATGCGTGAAGATTCATGGCTTTCAAGCCAAATGATCAATCTTATGGCCACATTCATGGCATAGTTTGTTCAAATTATCTGATATTGTGCACAAGGGTGCATCTTGGAATTCCAAACAATGTTTCCTAAGGAATTTTTCATTTTATTTGCAAAGAAAATTCATTTTTCATTTTTTCCGAGTGCCCAAAAGGAGGTTTTTTTGTGAAGGACCTACCAAATAATTATTGCAAAATTGGACCAAATCATTTTTATAAAACATGAGCCCGCGGACAAAGGGATGAAGTGGAAATCCTAGTCCACGGACGAAGTGGGCGAGGAACACTACCCTCTCGTGGGGTCCCGGAGTTGGAATGATCTGCCCTGCGATATCTGTGGCCAAGTATCCGACCGCCCGTAGCTTCGTAATGTGCTCCTCCTTCACGGTGGAGGCCACCCACTTGCCTCCTGCTCCGGACATGTTTGGCTGTGCGGAGAAGGCGTGAACTAGGGTGCTGGAGCTCGAGGAGGTGAGAATGGATGAGCAGAGGAGGAAGAAGGCGTGGCTAAAAATGAGGAACTCTTTATCCTTTATAGAGGCGAAGAAAACGGTGCGCCTCCCCAATTGCCCATTGATAATCGCTTATTTCCCAAGCGCCATGATTGATGGCGCGGTTGAGTTACCCATACTCGTATTGATGAGAATCTCGTAATAAGGGGACATGATCTCTGCTTCGACAAGACGTGCCAAGGAAACCGTCTCGATATGTGCGGTACCTGGCTGTGGGAAGACGATTCAATGATGACTCGACCATTTTGTCGTGTCACGTCATCTAAAAGTTGTCAGCATAGTATATTTGTAAAATAGCATCCTCTCTACGGTGGTATGTGAAAATCGTCTTACAGATCCGGACATAATTGAAGTGTTCGATAATTACTTTGGAGTATTCGGAGATGGAACCCGCCTTTCAATGCCGAAGACAATCTGCGCGCCGGACTCATCGTCATTGAAGCCTGGTTAGGGGGTATCCGGATAACCGAACTATACACTTTGTTCGGACTATTGGAGCGTGAAGATACAAGACTCAAGACTTTGTCCCGTGTCCGGATGGGACTCTCCTTTGCGTGGAAGACAAGATTGGTGATCCGGATAATAGATTTCCTTCTTTGTAACCGGCTCCGTGTAAACCCTAACCCCCTCCGGTGTCTATATAAACAGGAGGGTTTAGTCCTTAGAGACACAATCATAATCATCATAGGCTAGCTTCTAGGGTTTAGCCTCTATGATCTCGTGGTGGATCAACTCTTGTAATACTCATATCATCAAGATCAATCAAGCAGGAAGTAGGGTTTTACCTCCATCGAGAGGGCCTGAACCTGGGTAAAACATCATGTCCCTTGCCTCCTGTTACCATTAGCCTTAGACGCACAGATCGGGACCCCCTACCCGAGATCCGCCGGTTTTGACACCGACAGTGGTTGCTCCACAGGTAGGAGGACATAAACTTACAAAGGTGCTCATGGATGGAGGCAGCAGTATCAACATCCTTTATTATGAGACCTTTTGTCGTATGAATTTGACTGACAAGGATCTTAGGCCGGCCTCTACTTTCTTTCATGGGGTGGTGCCTGGTAAGTCGACATACCCTGTGAGTAGGATAACACTGGAAGTGGCTTTTGGAGATGACAATGATTCCAGAGCTGAGAAATTAGCCTTCAAGGTGGTGAAACTTAAGAGCCCATACCATGCTTTGTTTGGGCGGCCCGCTTACGCCAAGTTTATGGCGCAGTCATGCTATGTTTATTTGCAGCTTAAGATGTCGGGTCACGAGGGCACCATCATGCGTGGCAATAGAAAAATCACTCTGGATTGTGAAGAGGGTGATGCTGCTTATGCTGAGTCGGCTTGCGCCACCGAAGAGTTGAAGTTTTATAAAGACAATGTTGACCCGCACCTTTGAAGAAGCCAACGACAAAGAATGAGCCCTTGATGAAGTTTAAGTTGGCAGATGATACTAAGCTGGTTGACTTTGTCCCTGGCGATTCTTCAAAGCAATTCAGCATCAGTGCGAATATGGATCCGAAATAGGAAAGCACGCTCATCAAGTTTATCCATGAGAACCGGGACATCTTTGCATGGAAACCTTCTAATATGTCAGGTGTACCGAGGGAACTCGCTGAGCACACTGTTAATGTGGATCCTATGTTTAGACCGGTCAAGCAGTTTCTTCGCCGGTTCAATGAGGAAAGGCGCAAGGCAATCGGTGAAGAAGTGGCCCGGTTCTTGGCAGCAAGGTTCATTGTTGAATTTTTATATCCTGAATGGCTGGCTAACCCGGTGCTAGTACATGAGAAAAATGGCACTTGGCGTATGTGTGTGGATTACGCAGACCTTAACAAGGTCTGTCCAGCTGATGCCTTTGCTCTCCCTCGTATTGATCAGATTATTGATGCTACGGCGGGTTGTGAGCGCTTGAATTTTTTGGATGCCTACTCTGGTTATCATCAGATCAAAATGACAGTTAAGGACCAGGAGAAGACAGCCATCATCACTCCCTTCAGAGCCTTCTGCTATGTGTCTATGCCTTTTGGGCTCAAGAGTGCCCAGGCGACTTACCAGCGGTGTGTCCAAAATTGCCTTCATGGCCAGATTGGGCGTAATGTTCATGCTTATGTGGTTGATATTATTGTAAAATCCAGAAAGAAGGAGACATTGACTGAGGATCTGAAGGAAACCTTTGAAAACCTCCGGGTCTATAAGATGATGCTTAACCCGGCCAGGTGTATATTTGGTGTGCCAGAAGGCAAGTTATTGGGTTTGTTGGTATCTAAGAGAGGCCTTGAAGCTAACCCGGAGAAGGTTAAGGCTATCACCTCTTTGGCGAAGCCGGCGTGTATCAATGATGTCCAGCATCTAGCGGGTCGTATCGCGGCTTTGAGCCGGTTTATAAGTCGTCTAGGAGAGAAGGCCATCCCTCTGTATCAAATGATTAAGAAGACAAATGATTTTGTCTAGAGTGATGCTGCTGATGAGGCGTTCGAGGCATTTAAGAAGCAACTGGCTAAGCCGCCAGTTGTTGCAGCTCCCATTGAGAAGGAGCCTTTGATGTTATATGTGGCTGCAAACAACCGGGCTGTCAGTGTAGCAATTGTGGTTGAAAGGAAGGAGTCAGGTAAGGAGCACCTAGTTCAAAAGCCGGTTTATTATGTCAGTGATGTGCTCATTGAGTCTAAGCAGAGATACCCACATTGGCAGAAGCTGGTTTATGGTGTGTTCATGGCTAGTCATAAATTGAAGCAAAAGTTCCTTGGCCATCCCATCACTATGGTTAGCTCTGCCCCTTTGGGGGATTTTTTCAAAATAGGGAAGCCATAGGTCGGGTAGCTAAGTGGGCCGTTGAGCTTGGACCCCATGGTCTAAAGTATGTGCCTCGAACGGCTATAAAATCTCAAGCACTTGTGGATTTTATCATTGATTGGACGGAGTTGCAAATGCCTGAGGATAAGCCGGATCATACGTACATATTGTACTATTCATTTTGATGGATCCAGGCAGTTGAGGCTTGGGGGCTGGAGTTATATTGACTTCCCGAGGTGATAAATTTTTTTATGTTTTAAGGTTGATGTTCCCTTGTACTAACAATGCAGCTGAATATGAAGCCTTACTCCATAATCTTTGGATGGCTAAAGAGATGAATTTAAGCCAGGTAAGGTGTTTTGGCGACTCGGACCTGGTGGCTCAGCAAGTATCAGGGACCTGGGTTTCCAAGGATCCACTCATGGCGGCTTATCGTTGAGAAGTAGATACTATTGCTGTTCACTTCAAAGGATATCAGGTGGAGCATGTTGACTGAAGGAAAAATGAAGCAGCTAATGCGTTAAGCCGGCTGGGATCTCAGTGTAAGCCGGTCCCCCCTAATGTTTTCCTTGATATTTTACATAACCCATTAGTGAAGTTGTCTACAGAGGAAGACTTAGAAGTTCCTGACCCGGAGGCACAATTAGTGGCGGTTCTTCGTGCTATCCCTCTTTGGACTGTTCCATATTTGGCTTACATGGCCCAGGGTGAATTACCTTAGGATGAAACTTTGGCCAGGCAGGTAACCCGACGGTCTAAGTCAATGACTATTGTCAATGGTGAACTTCACAGATGCAGTGTTACAGGGGTGTTTCAACGATGCATTTCTCCTGAGGAGGGCTGTGAAATTCTAAGGGAGATTCATGAAGGAGATTGCGGCCATCATGCCGGCTCTAAGTATCTTGTTGCTAAAGCTTTTCGTCACGGGTTTTATTGGCTGATGGCTCATGCTGATGCAGAAGATCTGGTCAGTAAATGTGATGGTTGTCAGAACTTCTCAAGACGTGCTCATGTGTCGGCTCAAGAATTGAGGATGATTCCAATTACTTGGCCGTTTGCAGTCTGGGGGCTGGATATGGTTGGGCCTTTCAAAAGGTCGAAGGATAGAAAGACCCACCTCTTGGTGGTGGTTGACTAGTTTACAAAATGGATTGAGGCTGAGCCGGTGAGCAAATGTGATGCAGCCACGGCGGTCCAATTCATTAAAAAGGTGATCTTCTATTTTGGGTTTCCTCATAGTATCATCACTGACAATGATACTAATCTGTCTAAGGGGGCAATGAAAGAATTCTGTGAACAAGAGCATATCCGGCTTGATGTGGCATCAATAGCTCACCCCCAGTCTAATGGCCAAGCTGAACGAGCAAATCAGGAAATCTTGAGAGGTATTAAGCCCCGGCTTATGGTTCCTTTAAAGAGGACACTGGGTTGTTGGGTGGAAGAGTTGCCATCGATTTTGGAGTATCAATACCACCCCCAACAGATCTACGGGTTACACGCCTTTCTTCATATATGGTTTATGGAGCTGAGGCAGCTCTCCCCAGTGACATACGTCACGATTTGCCTCGTGTGGCGGCTTATGTTGAAGCTGACAATGAGAAGGCACGTCAGGATGCTATTGATCTGTTAAATGACGAGCATGACCTTGCGGCGGCTTGTTCGACGATTTACCAGCAAGATCTGCGGCGTTATCACAGCCGTCGGGTTAAAACCAGAACCTTTCAAGAAGGCGACTTAGTGCTCCGGCTCATCCAGGATCAAACTGACATGCACAAGCTATCCCCACCTTGGGAAGGGCCCTTTGTGGTCAGCAAGAATCTGAACAACGGATCATACTACCTTATCAATGTTCGAGACCATAAGGACTCACGCACGTCGGAGGAGGAGACCCGTCGGCCGTGCAATATTGCTCATCTTCGGCCTTATTACACCTAAGCCACCAGCTCTTGTGATACGTTATCGATGTATATATTGTCATGAATATAATAAAGCCGACATCCCTGATAATTCAGGACCTCTATCATTTCATTTCCAAGATTATGAGTCTTTATTGTCACTTCATATGATCACTTGGGGGCTTCCTGCTCATTGGGCATAGCTAAAGATTACCCTCTTGATCCGGCTTATACGCCATGATTGAAAGATACTTGGGGGCTTCCTCATGGAGCATAGCTCTGATTCCGGCTTATAGACCTGAAATAAAACTTGGGGGCTCACTAGCATAACTATGACCCTTTAGGCTTGGACGCCCAGGTGTACTCACCAAAAAATCAAAATCCGGGTTAGCCTGCCTTAGTAAGTTGGCCACTCCGCCCAGGTAATTCTGGAATGACCCACTGTACTCTTGAGAATTATTCTTATAAAGACACTAAACTTGTCAAAGTTAAAATGGTGATTGGTCATGTGAGGCCCGACTTACAAGGTTTTGAATTAAGGTTTAACTCATCGGCTATGCGGCCCATGAAAGCACTTGGGTTTTAGTGTTGGCGGCCTATGAAAGCCTCATTTTCTGGTTTTTTGGAGTTTTGTTTCTTGTCGCATATCAATACATGGTTTCAAAACCGATTACGGCCATGTTGCCTTTTGGTTCATGTACATCCTTATCTGGAGTATTATTAACCCGGCCTGGCTTCGGACTATAGCCGCGAGGATACAATGATCATATGCTTAGAGCTTTCCGCTCAAGTTTTGGGATACTACCCCTTGCTGCATGCGGTGTTTTAAACCGACAGTGTAAATATATTGAACAGGGCATTATGCTTCTGTCCATGGGCTACTGCCTTTACACATGACTAATGATAAATCGGTAGGATGAGCAAATATCACAGGTATGATATTTATTTCATTTTATATGGTTTTTTATAAACCGGCCCTAATTAGGGGTGATTAGTCCTCGGTGGTTTTTTTATATATGGGGTATCATGACCCGCCATGGGGTAAACCGCCAGGGCACTTGTTGTCTGTTCATATACAGGGAAAAACGACAAACCAGATATGTATAATTCATCATACCACAAAGTATAATGGAAGAATTTCCCAATGATGGATCAACAGTGTTATGCAAAGACAAACATGCATGATGGCACGACGGATCAGTACTTAACGAGCCTGTTACACGGCTCTGGGATCCCAAATGGAGAAAAAAATTAACAGTTCCTGGTGGTGCAAATCAAGAACGCCCAGCGGATCAGTTCTCCTGGACTTGGCAGTTTGAAGCTTCCGGATCATCCTGCGCCTGTTCTTCTTCTTGCTCCATGGTCTGGAAGTCTGGCGATGACCAATTGATACCAGTCAAGTCTTGAAATTCAGCATCGTCATCGATAAGCTCAGACGGATCAATGTCCGGGGCAAAAGTATGCTTACGTATTGGAGGGATCAGAACTGCAACTTTGTAAGACGGGGTGGGCATTTTTTGACTTTCTGCGGTGTAAGCCGCCGAGTACTTGGATATATCAGTTTCTTCAACAAGTAGACTCGTAGAGGACGCACCGCTTTTACACATGCAGCAAAATATTTCTTATCAAAAGGAGACCCATCCTCTTTGAAACTGGGCCAGCCAGTGGCTAGCTCGGCCGGGTCTAATTCCGACTACCAGGCCTTAGCCTGGCTTAAAGCCATAAGGGCACCGGCTCTAGCAGCGGACCACTTATGTTCTTCAATCTAGGCTGGTAAGATGGAAAGTCTGCTTAGCACGTTGCTGAGAAGAGACGGTGTTTGCTTGCTTGGGATGATGGCGGCGATTATGCGTTCAGCTCCGATATACAGTTGCTCTACCAAGGTATAAACCGCCTTGAGATTTATCAGTGTTTCTTTCCCAAGGGTGCTAGTTCTGGGCCTGCATGGGAGATTATGACAGAGTTAACAGGCAGTATATAACAACAAGAAATAAAGTCCTTGAGATATAAAATGATCTTACCGAAAATAGCAAAGGTCATCTGATTGATGTGATGATGTAAGCTGGCAAAATTGGTAGTGACCTTTTCCAATGAGGCTTCAGCTTTCTCAGCCCTTTTGATTAAATTGGCTCTTTCTTCATCCCAGACGGCTTTCTCAGTGTTAATGTCTATTTTGAGCTTCTCATTTTCATCCAAGCTAAATTTGAACTTGGAGTCAGCCTTCCGGGTCTCAGTTTCTTGTGCTTCAAGCCGGGATTTCAAGTCAGTCAGCTGAGATTGAAATTGACTACATTCTTCCTAAAAGAATTCAAAGCAAATATGAAGATTTATGAAACAACAAATATTTATAAGTCCCAAGCCCTTTGCACGCAATAGCACTTGGCACTTGGGGGCTAATGGGTGTAGAAAGATTCTTTATGGAGTTGTATATATTTATAAGTCCCAAGTCCTTTGCAAGCAATAGCACTTGGCACTTGGGGGCTAATGGATGCAAAGTTAGTTTTATGAAGCAGTGACAGGAGACCCCGGTTCATTATTTATCCAAGTTTACCCGGTCGGCAAGGATGATTAACGGAGATTTCTTATCAATTGATAAGTCCCGACTTAACTTAATAGTGTAACTCGGCCCTTGGGGGCTACACATACCAACTTGATTTATATGAAGAGAAGAACCGTCTTAACTTAATAGTGTAAGTCGCCCTTGGGGGCTACAGGATTTTACTCATAGTACAAAAGGATATCTAACAAGTCTACAATATATTCTATCCTATCATATTCAGTAGACTTGGGGGCTAAATGAATGTATCTCATACGAGAGCAAGAGTTAGTACTGTTGGAAATATGCCCTAGAGGCAATAATAAAAGGATTATTATTATATTTCCTTGTTCATGATAATTGTCTTTTATTCATGCTATAATTGTATTATCCGGAAATCGTAATACACCTGTGAATACATAGACCACAACATGTCCCTAGTGAGCCTCTAGTTGACTAGCTCGCTGATCAACAGATAGTCATGGTTTCCTGACTATGGACATTGGATGTCATTGATAACGAGATCACATCATTAGGATAATGATGTGATGGACAAGACCCAATCCTAAGCATAGCACAAGATCGTGTAGTTCGTTTGCTAGAGCTTTTCCAATGTCAAGTATCTTTTCCTTAGACCATGAGATCGTGTAACTCCCGGATATCGTAGGAGTGCTTTTGGGTGTACCAAACATCACAATGTAACTGGGTGACTATAAAGGTATACTGCAGGTATCTCCGAAAGTGTCTGTTGGGTTGACACGGATCGAGACTGGGATTTGTCACTCCGTATGACGGAGAGGTATCTCTGGGCCCACTCGGTAATGCATCATCATAATGAGCTCAAAGTGACCAAGTGTCTGGTCACGGGATCATGCATTACGGTACGAGTAAAGTGACTTGCCGGTAACAAGATTGAACGAGGTATTGGGATACCGACGATCGAATCTCGGGCAAGTAACGTACCGATTGACAAAGGGAATTGTATACGGGGTTGCTTGAATCCTCGACATCGTGGTTCATCCGATGAGATCATCGAGGAGCATGTGGGATCCAACATGGGTATCCAGGTCCCGCTGTTGGTTATTGGCCGGAGAGTCGTCTCGGTCATGTCTACGTGTCTCCCGAACCCGTAGGGTCTACACACTTAAGGTTCGGTGACGCTAGGGTTGTAGAGATATGAGTATCACTACTAGGAAAAGGGCTATAGATGGAAATGACACTAATGGCGCACCGAAAAGATGGTGCGCCATTAGTATATACTAATGGCGCACCACAATCTGATGCGCCATTAGAGTCTAAACTACTAATGGCGCACCATGCTTCGGGTGCGCCATTAGTATCAAATTTTTTAAACTAGTGCTTTGTCCAAACATACTAATGGCGCATCCTGCCCAAGTGCGCCATTAGTAGTTGTAACTACTAATGGCGCACTGTGGTGTGGGTGCGCCATTAGTATAGAAACTTTTTTTTGAACTAGTGCGCCTATCCAAACATACTAATGGCGCATCCTGCCCAAGTGCGCCATTAGTAGTTGTAACTACTAATGGCGCACCAGGGTGTGGGTGCGCCATTAGTATAGAAACTTTTTCTTTGAACTAGTGCGCCTATCCAAACATACTAATGGCGCATCCTGCTTAGGTGCGCCATTAGTAGTGGTAACTACTAATGGCGCACCATGCAAGATGTGGGCCATTAGTAAGTGGGCAGCAACAAGATATTTGGGACAGCCTCTCCTACCCACACACTCACTTTCTCCCCACTTCATTCTCTCCACCTCCTCCTTGTCTCGGGTGCCTCCTCTTTTTCACCTCATTTCCACCATAGATTCATTCAAATTAAGTGGTTAAATTACCTTGTTTTAATAGGTAAGTAAGGGGAAGCTATATTTAGGTTGTTCTCCTTACAACAATGTGCACATGCACTTTTTACGGCCTAGCTAGATCTATGTATGTTCGTGGTGTTGCATATGTTTGTGGTGTTTGCATATGTGTTTGTGTTTGGAGGTGTACCGGTATTTGAAATGCGATAGTTGCCAATATTTTGCCGGAATGTTGATTCATTTCCGTTTCGGCGAGAATTTTGGCATGCATTAAGCATTCTTTTTGGTCCTATTTTTAGGGAAATTCATGCCAAATTTTTGTTTGGTTCTAAAATATCGTTTTGCTCTACCCCGCAGGCGACCATGGTTCGCACGATGACCGATGGTCCTATTTTTAGGGAAAGTCATGCCAAACTTTAATGAACTTGTAGTATGTCTCTTTGGTTTCGAGAGTCGTTCAACTTAGATGTAATCGATGCTATTAATGTCTTGCTTTTCTCTTCCGATTGTTCTGTTGCATACTTATATATTGCTTATGTATTGTGCGTGAATTGGTACTAACGTTTACGTTTGGCTAGTGCATAGCGATGCCGGCGTATGTCGTGTACAAGGGTAAGGTTCGAGTCTCACGATGGTGGGAGGAGTGTCGGAGACAGGTTCACCGATTCAGCGGTAACAGTTACAAAGGGTACACCACTAGGGCCGAGGCCGAATCTAGATACGCCCGCTATCTAGCGGGAGAGGGAGGAGCGTTGGAGGAACCGGATGAAGACGAAGTTTCATCGTGATGATGCTCATCGTGATGACCGCAGCTCTCTTCTATGTGATGGTAGTTTAGATGATCGATATCGACTTGTAATGCGAAGATAAACTCGCTACTCGCGGTCTCGAGACTTGTAATATAATGTTCTATCTTTGTTCGGTCTTTTCAATTCGGAGACTAATATGATGAATTGTATTCGGAGACTAATATGATGAATTGTATTCAAAGACTAATCTTCTATTTGTATTTGATGAATCTATTGTTGATGTGTGCTGTCTATATTTTGTCAAATTATACATTTTGTAACCTGTGCAAAAAACAGAAAATAAAAAATAAAAAACCTAATATTCATACTAATGGCGCATCACATGATAAAGGCACCATTAGTATGACAGTGCATACTAATGGCGCATCACACGGAAGTGCGCCATTAGTATCTGCGTTACTAATGGCGCATCCAGAGGTGGTGCGCCATTAGTATGCCAAAGCACTGGTATACATGCCTCGGGAGGCATACTAATGGCGCATTTTCAAGCATATACTAATGGCGCACCAGGTGGTGCGCCATTAGTATACCAGATACTAATGGCGCACCAGGTGGTGCGCCATTAGTAAAAATTACTAATGGCGTGCTGTCAATGGCGCACCTCTGATGTGCCATTAATGGCCATATTAGGTGCGCCATTAGTAGCCATATTTCTAGTAGTGTATGCAGTAACCCGAAAGTTGTTCGAAGTCCCGGATGAGATCCCGGACGTCACAAGGTGTTCCGGAATGGTCCGGAGGTAAAGAATTATATATGGGAAGTCGAGTTTCGGCCATCGGGAAGGTTTCGGGGGTCACCGGTATTGTACCAGGACCACCTATCCCGGAGGGCTCCATGGGCTGAAGTGGGAGGGGAACCAGCCGCTGGTGGACTGGTGCGCCCCCCTTGGGCCCCCTCCGCCTAGGGTTGGGAACCCTAAGGGAGGGGGCGCCTCCACTTGCCTTGGGGGGCACTCCACCCCCCTGGCCGCCGCCCCCCTTGGGAGATCCCATCTCCAGGGCCGGCGCCCCCCCTGGGGGCCCATATAAAGAGGGGGGAGGGAGGCCAGCCGCACCCATGCCCCTGGCGCCTCCCTCTCCCACTCCAACACCTCCTCCTCCTCCGTAGAGCTTGGCGAAGCCCTGCCGGGATCCCTGCTGCATCCACCACCACGCCGTCGTGCTGCTGGATCTCCATCAACCTCTCCTTCCCCCTTGCTGGATCAAGAAGGAGGAGACGTCTTCCCAACCGTACGTGTGTTGAACGCGGAGATGCCGTCCGTTCGGCACTCGGTCATCGGTGATTTGGATCACGATGAGTACGACTCCCTCAACCCCGTTCTCTTGAACACTTCCGCTCGCGATCTACAAAGGTATGTAGATGCACTCCTATCACTCGTTGCTAGATGAACTCATAGATAGATCTTGGTGAAACCATAGGAAATTTTTTGTTTTCTGCAACGTTCCCCGACAGTGGCATCATGAGCTAGGTCTATGCGTAGTTCTCTTTGCACGAGTAGAACACAATTTGTTGTGGGCGTAGATGTTGTCAACTTTCTTGCCGCTACTAGTCTTATTTTGCTTCAGCGGTATTGTGGGTTGAAGCGGCCCGGACCGACCTTACACGTACGCTTACGTGAGACAGGTTCCACCGACTGACATGCACTAGTTGCATAAGGTGGCTAGCGGGTGTCTGTCTCTCCGACTTTAGTTGGAGCGGATTCGATGAAAAGGGTCCTTATGAAGGGTAAATAGAAGTTGACAAATCACGTTGTGGCTTTTTTCGTAGGTAAGAAAACGTTCTTGCTAGAACCCTATTGCAGCCACGTAAAAGATGCAACAACAATTAGAGGACGTCTAACTTGTTTTTGCAGCAATTGCTTTGTGATGCGATATGGCCAAAAGTTGTGATGAATGATGAATGATATATTGTGATGTATGAGATCATGTTCTTGTAATAGGAATCACGACTTGCATGTCGATGAGTATGACAACCGGCAGGAGCCATAGGAGTTGTCTTAATTATTGTATGACATGCGTGTCATTGATTCAACGCCATGTAATTACTTTACTTTATTGCTAAACCGTTAGCCGTAGTAGTAGAAGTAATAGTTGGCGAGCAACCCCATGGAGACACGATGATGGAGATCATGATGATGGAGATCATGGTGTCATGCCGATGACAAGTTGATCATGGAGCCCCAAGATGAGGATCAAAGGAGCTATATGATATTGGCCATATCATGTCACTATTATTTGATTGCATGTGATGTTTATCATGTTTTTGCATCTTGTTTACTTAGAACGACGGTAGTAAATAAGATGATCCTCATAATAATTTCAAGAAAGTGTTCCCCTAAGCGTGCGCCGTTATGACAGTTCGTTGTTTCAAGCACCACGTGATGATCGGGTGTGATAGATTCTAACGTTCACATACAACGGGTGTAAGACAGATTTACACATGCAAAACACTTAGGTTAACTTGACGAGCCTAGCATGTACAGACATGGCCTCGGAACACAAGAGACCGAAAGGTCGAACATGAGTCGTATGAAAGATACGATCAACATGGAGATGTTCACCAATGATGACTAGTCCGTCTCACGTGATGATCGGACACGGCCTAGTCGACTCAGATCATGTAACACTTAGATAACTAGAGGGATGTCTAATCTGAGTGGGAGTTCATTAAATAATTTGATTAGACGAACTTAATTATCATGAACTTAGTCTAAAAACCTTTGCATAAATGTCTTGTAGATCAAATGGCCAACGCTCATGTCAACATGAACTTCAACGCGTTCCTAGAAAAAACCAAGCTGAAAGATGATGGCATCAACTATACGGACTGGGTCCGGAACCTGAGGATCATCCTCATAGCTGCCAAGAAAGCATATTTCCTAGCAGGACCGCTAGGTGAAGCACCCATCGAGAGAACCAAGGCGTTATGAACGCTTGGCGATCACGCGTTGATGATTACTCCCTCGTTCAGTGTGGCATGCTTTACAGCTTAGAACCGGGCTCCAAAAGCGTTTTGAGCAACACGGAGCATATGAAATGTTCGAGGAGCTGAATATGGTTTTCCAAGCTCATGCCCGGTCGAGAGATATGAAGTCTCCGACAAGTTCTATAGTTGTAAGATGGAGGAAAACAGTTCTCACAAGTGAGCACATACTCAAAATGTCTGGTTGCACAACCACCTGTCCCACCTGGACATTAACCTCCCGGACGAGGCGGTCATTGACAGAATCCTTGATCGCTCCCACCGAGCTACAAGAGCTTTGTGATGAACTACAATATGCAAGGGATGGTGAAAACTATTCTGAAGTATTTTCAATGCTGAAATCAGCAGAGGTAGAAATCAAGAAGGAACATCAAGTGTTGATGGTCAATAAAACCACTAAGTTCAAGAAGGGCAAGGGTAAGAAGAACTTCAAGAAGGACGGCAAGGATGTTGCCCCCCCGGTAAACCAGTTGCTGGGAAGAAGTCAAAGAATGGACCCAAGCTTGAGACTAAGTGCTTTTATTGCAAAGGAAAGGGTCACGGGAAGCGGAACTGCCCCAAATACTTAGCGGACAAGAAGGCCTGCAACACTGAAGGTATATGTGATATACATGTAATTGATGTGTACCTTACCAGTGCTCGTAGTAGCTCCTGGGTATTTGATACCGGTGATGTTGCTCATATTTGTAACTCAAAGCAGGAGCTGCGGAATAAGCGGAGACTGGCGAAGGACGAGGTGACGATGCGCGTGGGGAATGGTTCCAAGGTCGATGTGATCACCGTCGGCACGCTACCTCTACATTTACCTATGGGATTAGTTTTAAACCTTAATAATTGTTATTTAGTGCCAAGTTTGAGCATGAACATTGTATCAGGATCTCGTTTAATACGAGATGGCTACTCATTTAAATACGAGAATAATGGTTGTTCTATTTATATGAGGGATATGTTTTATGGTCATGCTCCGATGGTCAATGGTTTATTCTTAATGAATATCGAACGTGATGTTACACATATTCATAGTGTGAATACCAAAAGATGTAAAGTTGATAACGATAGTCCCACATACTTGTGGCACTGCCGCCTTGGTCACATTGGTGTCTAGCGCATGAAGAAGCTCCATGCAGATGGACTTTTAGAGTCTCTTGATTATGAATCATTTGACACATGTGAACCATGCCTTATGGGCAAAATGACCAAGACTCTGTTCTCCGGAACAATGGAGCGAGCAACCAACTTATTGGAAATCATACATACCGATGTGTGCGGTCCAATGAGCGTTGAGGCTCGCGGATGATATCGTTATGTTCTCACTCTCACTGATGACTTGAGTAGATATGGGTATGTCTACTTGATGAAACACAAGTCTGAGAACTTTGAAAAGTTCAAGGAATTTCAGAATGAGGTAGAGAATCAACGTGACCAAAAAATAAAGTTCTTACGATCAGATCGTGGAGGAGAATATTTAATTAATGAATTTGGTACACACTTAAGGAAATGTGGAATCGTTTCACAACTCACGCCGCCTGGAACACCTCGGTAATAACGGTGTGTTCGAACGTCGTAATCGCACTCTATTGGATATGGTGCGATCTATGATGTCTCTTACTGATTTACCGCTATTATTTTGGGGATACGCTCTAGAGACAGCTACATTCACTTTAAATAGGGCACCGTCTAAATCCGTTGAGACGACACGGTATGAATTATGGTTTGGGAAGAAACCTAAGCTGTCATTTCTAAAAGTTTGGGGATGCGATGCTTATGTCAAGAAACTTCAACCTGAAAAGCTCGAACCCAAGTCGGAAAAATGCATCTTCATAGGAAACCCTAAGGAAACCATTGGGTATACATTCTACCTTAGATCCGAAGGCAAGATCTTTGTTGCCAAGAACGGATCCTTTCTGGAAAAAGAGTTTCTCTCGAAAGGAGTAAGTGGGAGGAAAGTAGAACTCGATGAAGTACTACCTCTTGAACCGGAAAGTAGTGCAACTCAGGAAAATGTTCCTGTGGAGCCTACACCGACTAGAGAGGAAATTAATGATAATGATCAAGGTACTTCGGATCAAGTTGCTACTGAACTTCATAGGTCTACAAGGACACGTTCCACACCAGAATGGTATGGCAACCCTATCCTGGAAATCATGTTGTTAGACAACGGTGAACCTTCGAACTATGAAGAAGCGATTGCGAGCCCAGATTCCAACAAATGGCTTGAAGCCATGCAATCCGAGATAGGATCCATGTATGAAAACAAAGTATGGACTTTGTGAGACTTGCCCGATGATCAGCGGCGATAGAAAACAAATGGATCTTTAAGAAGAAGACGGACGCGGATGGTAATGTTACCATCTATAAAGCTCAACTTGTCGCTAAGGGTTATCGGCAAGTTCAAGGGGTTGACTACAATGAGACTTTCTCTCCTGTAGCGAAGCTGAAGTCCGTCCGAATCATGTTAGCAATTGCCGCATACTATGATTATGAGATATGGCAAATGGACGTCAAAACGGCATTCCTTAACGGCTATCTTAAGGAAGAACTGTATATGATGCAGCCGGAAGGTTTTGTCGACCCTAAGAATGCTAACAAGGTATGCAAGCTCCAGCGATCCATTTATTGGCTGGTGCAAGCATCTTGGAGTTGGAACATTCGCTTTGATGAGATGATCAAAGCGTTTGGGTTTATCTTGAGACTTATGGAGAAGCCTGCGTTTACAAGAAAGTGAGTGGGAGCTCTGTAGCATTTCTCATATTATATGTAGATGACATACTTTTGATGGGAAATGATATAGAACTTTTGGACAACATTAAGGCCTACTTGAATAAGAGTTTTTCAATGAAGGACATTGGAGAAGCTGCTTATATATTAGGCATCAAGATCTATAGAGATAGATCGAGACGCCTCATAGGTCTTTCACAAAGCACATACCTTGATAAGATATTGAAGAAGTTCAATATGGATCAGTCTAAGAAGGGGTTCTTGCCTGTGTTGCAAGGTGTGAAATTGAGCTCAGCTCAATATCCGACCACGGCAGAAGATATAGAAGAGATGAGTGTCATCCCCTATGCCTCAGCCATAGGGTCTATGCCATGCTGTATACCAGACCTGATGTAAACCATGCCGTAAGTTTGGTAGGAAGGTACCAAAGTAATCCTGGCAAGGAACACTGGACAGCGGTCAAGAATATGCGTACCTGAAAAGGACTAAGGACATGTTTCTCATTTATGGAGGTGACGAAGAGCTCGTCGTAAAGGGTTACGTCGACGCTAGCTTCGACACAGATCTGGATGACTCTAAGTCACAAACCGGATACGTGTATATGTTGAATGGTGGAGCGATGGCTGGTGCAGCTGCAAGCAGAGCGTCGTGGCAGGATCTACATGTGAAGCGGAGTACATGCCAGCCTCGGAGGCAGCGCGTGAAGCAATTTGCGTGAAGTAGTTCATCACCGACCTAGGAGTCATACCCAATGCGTCGGGGCCGATCAAACTCTTCTGTGACAACACTGGAGCTATTGCACTTGCCAAGGAGCCCAGGTTTCACAAGAAGACCAGGCACATCAAGCGTCGCTTCAACTCCATCCATGAAAATGTTCAAGATGGAGACAGAAATTTGCAAAGTGCATACGTATCTGAATGTCGCAGATCCGTTGACTAAACCTCTTCCGTGAGCAAAACATGATCAACACCAGAACTCTATGGGTGTTCGATTCATCACAATGTAACTAGATTATTGACTCTAGTGCAAGTGGGAGACTGTTGGAAATATGCCCTAGAGGCAATAATAAAAGGATTATTATTATATTTCCTTGTTCATGATAATTTTATTCATGCTATAATTGTATTACCCGGAAATCGTAATACACGTGTGAATACATAGACCACAACATGTCCCTAGTGAGCCTCTAGTTGACTAGCTCGTTGATCAACAGATAGTCATGGTTTCCTGACTATGGACATTGGATGTCATTGATAACGAGATCACATCATTAGGAGAATGATGTGATGGACAAGACCCAATCCTAAGCATAGCACAAGATCGTGTAGTTCGTTTGCTAGAGCTTTTCCAATGTCAAGTATCTTTTCCTTAGACCATGAGATCGTGTAACTCCCAGATATCATAGGAGTGCTTTGGGTGTACCAAATGTCACAACGTAACTGGGTTACTATAAAGGTATACTACGGGTATCTCCGAAAGTGTCTGTTGGGTTGACACGGATCGAGACTGGGATTTGTCACTCTGTATGACGGAGAGGTATCTTTGGGCCCTCTCGGTAATGCATCATCATAATGAGCTCAAAGTGACCAAGTGTTTGGTCATGGGATCATGCATTACTGATGAGTAAAGTGACTTGCCGTAACGAGATTGAATGAGGTATTTGTATAACAATGATCGAATCTCGGGCAAGTAACGTACCGATTGACAAAGGGAATTGTATACGGGGTTGCTTGAATCCTCGACATCGTGGTTCATCCGATGAGATCATCGAGGAGCATGTGGGAGCTAACATGGGTATCCAGATCCCGCTGTTGGTTATTGGCCAGAGAGTCGTCTCGGTCATGTCTACGTGTCTCCCGAACCCGTAGGGTCTACACACTTAAGGTTCGGTGACCTAGGGTTGTAGAGATATGAGTATGCAGTAACCCGAAAGTTGTTCGGAGTCCCGGATGAGATCCCGGACGTCACGAGGAGTTCCGGAATGGTCCGGAGGTAAAGAATTATATATGGGATGTCGAGTTTCGGCCATCGGGAAGGTTTCGGGGGTCACCGGTATTGTATCGGGACCATCGGAAGGGTCCCGGGGGTCCACCGGGTGGGGCCACATATCCCGGAGGGCCCCCTGGGCTGAAGTGGGAGGGTAACCAGCCCCTGGTGGGCTGGTGCGCCCCCCCTTGGCTCCCCTGCGCCTAGGGTTGGGAACCCTAGGGGAGGGGGCGCCTCCACTTGCCTTGGGGGGCACTCCACCCCCCTGGCCACCGCACCCCTTGGGAGATCCCATCTCCAGGGCCGGCGCCCCCCCCTTGGGGGGCCTATATAAAGAGGGTGGAGGGAGGGCAGCCGCACCCATGCCCCTGGCGCCATCCTCTCCCACTCCAACACCTCCTCCTCCTCCGTAGAGCTTGGCGAAGCCCTGCCGGGATCCCTGCTGCATCCACCACCACGCCGTCGTGCTGCTGGATCTCCATCAACCTCTCCTTTCCCCTTGCTGGATCAAGAAGGAGGAGACGTCTTCCCAACCGTACGTGTGTTGAACGCGGAGGTGCCGTCCGTTCGGCACTTGGTCATCGGTGATTTGGATCACGGCAATGCACGACTCCCTCAACCCCGTTCTCTTGAACGCTTCCGCTCCGATCTACAAAGGTATGTAGATGCACTCCTATCACTTGTTGCTAGATGAACTCATAGATAGATCTTGGTGAAACTGTAGGAATTTTTTTGTTTTCTGCAACGTTCCCCAACAAGTACCTCATGTTTCTGATGCATGTGCTTGACCATGTCAATTTCCAGACCACAATTGTTGTGTACTTGGTTCAAATAGCCGGAGATGCTTTCACTAATACTTAGATGTGAGTAATTGGCCATGTTAAATTTGACCTTGCGCCTCTCAGCTAGCTCTTTCTTGGTAGAATGTTTAGCCAGAGCTACAGGGTTTCCCGGTTCTCGAAAACAAGCGCCAGTGATCACAACTTCCTCAGTACCCGGCTTGAGAGGTTTAGTTGGGCTTGGCGGTTCAATAATCTCTGGCTCAACAACCACAGGATCAGCAAAGGTGCCATGATTTTCTGGTGGCGGGTCATCAGCAGGATTATCTGGTTGTTGCACGGAGGTCTCTGAAAATCGGTGCTTGTTTTTCCGGCTCACGAGCTTTGGGATCTTCTGAGGGTTTGGTGGTTCTGGCCTTTTTCCTAGGCTTTGCTTTCCCACTAGAAGAAGATTCAGAAAGTCAGTATGAATTTAGAAATGTTAAACATAGGTTTAAGGTGGTACCCAGGGGCAGTCTTGAAAGAAGGAAGCTAAGTCTGAGAAGAGTCGCCGGACGAAGAGTGAGAGGTCCCCTGATAATTCAAATCAGAAATATAAAGTACTAGATGACTAATATCTGGGTTAAAACAAATAAGAGCCAGATTTTTGAATACTCATTCCGGCGTTTGCGTGGAGCTGGCGTGTTAGGCAAACCGGAGGAAAGTTCTCCTCCTCCACTGTTCCGGGTTCTGCGCCAGTTCTCATGCTGTTGTTGCTTCAAAATAAAGTTGGGATCCATGTGAGCTAAAGGGTTAGAAAACCTTACTTTCTGGATCACGCGCCGAATTTTCTGTCTTGGCAAGTGCTCTGGGTTGGAGGAAATAATGGTTACCTCGTCATCAACCTCCTGGTTGCTCTCCGCGTCGTCCTGATGGTAATCAGTGTTAATAAGGTGGATGAAAAAGGAGCCAATAGAATCAAGGTCTACCTCCGACTCTTCAGACTCATCCACGTTGAACGTGTCAAAAGTGGTGGATGTCTTTTTACTTCTCTTCATTGCTTTGGTCTTGGCTCTGGCCTTCTTGGCGGCTTTTTCATCGCATCTCTTATCCCAAAAAGCGGATCCAGCCTGAGAAAGTTTACAACAAAGTCAGGATTTCCAATTTCTACGAGCGGTGAGGTAAGGAAGTATGTCAACCGGAAAAGTGTACCTCCGGTGTCGGGTTAAGTACGCAGAAAGGATTCAGACCAACTTTGCTGCAGCTTTCCAATGTCTCATTGAGAAGAGTCTTGGTCATGTCATTGATAGCCTTATCAGTCAAACGCTTTGAATTGTAACACAGTGGTCCTCGGTATCACCAGTATATGTGCACATCAGACTGGGCCGACGACTTAAGGGTATTATTCTCCAAGCTACCCAGCATCGAACCAGGTTAATTCCGGTTAAACCGTTGCCCAGCAATGCCCTCACCTTTGAAAAAGCAGGTGCAAGCTTTGCCCATTCAGCAGTGGTAAGATGGTCGGGAAGATGATGCTTTGGGTTGACCCATTGATCACGATAGCCTGGTAAGGGATTTTCATCAACCGGAGAAGTGTCTTTGTAATAAAACCAGGTTTGATTCCAGTCTTTGGGATGGCTTGGAAGAGAAGCATAAGGGAAAATGGTGTCTCTGCAACGCTGAATTGAGATCCCTCCGAGTTCTTTGCTGGGACCGTCAGTAAATTCTTTCTGGCGGTTCAAATAGAAGTATTCTCTAAAGAGGTCAACATTAGGTTCTTCTTGAAGATATACTTCACAGAAGACTTGGAAATTGCAAATGTTAGAAATAGAGTTGGGCATGATATCTTGAGGGTGAAGTTGCATAAAATGCAGAACGTCACGGAAGAACTTTTACCCGGGCGGCGAAAAACCCTGTTCATATGATCAGTAAAGACAATAACTTCACCGGCTTGCAGCTGAGGTTTGACCTCACCTGGATTAGGAGCACGCCAGTGAATGACGTCTTTGGTTGGTAAGAAACCAATCTTTACATAGTCTTCAAGCATTGACTCAGTAACAATGGATGGAACCCAGTCGCACGAGGTGACTGTCTTGTTCATGATTGGATGCACGACTTGCAATAAAGTAATTTAGGATGTCATTAAACCGGCAGATGTGTGGCGAGTTACAAATTGTCGTTTCAACTACTATACAAAGATAAAACTACAGAGATTCAATTCAGAACAAGCCAGCTTGGTTAAATCGGAGATGGCCAGGTTATGTATTTAAGTGGATGATGGAGGCTTAAGCGGGGCCTAATGTAATATGGCGGTCATGGTTTATGTCATAAGCCACCATGGCAGTTTTGGGGATTTAAGTCTATCAATTGAAAGTTTTTGCTAAGGGGGCAGACAAACAGATTTTCGCAAACTAGTGCTATAAATTTGGATCTGTGACAGTTCAGAAAAGTAGTGAAAATAAAACCTAGGCAGTGAAAAAACCTGGGTACGTTGATGTATTTTTTTTACAAAGAGATGCTACTTTAATGGAAAAAATGGTGACTAAATTACTTCCGCACAATATCTACGGTCTATCCTGATTGAAAGCTGTAGGAGCTGAAGAGGATAAGGATGAATGACAAGAACACCGATGAACGGCGCAAATCCTAAAAGTAGATCTGAGATGAAATAGGGAGGTGCGCTTATAGGTGATGAGGAGCCGCGGCTGCGCATTGGAGCTCCCTGGTCTTGTCAGGTTGAGGCGGCGGCCTGAGTTAGTGCAGCGGCTGGAGGTTGCTGACAATGATCTGGCCTTCGTCTTGGTGAGAGGAGGAGGAAGACGAAGAAGGAAGCAGGGGGAATGAGAGAGACCCCCGTCCCTATTTATAAGGGGGTGAATAGAAGGCATGAACGGGAATCAAGGAGGCCGAAATCATCACATGGCTATAGGGACGCCTTGATTTTCGGGATGTTCATTAAGATAAGGATCAGTTAAGATGCTCTGGGCCTAGTGCAGAGTTAAGGCGAAATGATGTCATGGCGGTTTAAGAGGATTCCAAGAGCTGACGTCACGGCGGGTTACAACAAGTGGTGCAGGTTTTACAAATCAGGTGTTGAAGATTGATATGAACAAGTTCAAATCAACCTGGGGCCTAATGTTGGGGATATAACTACTGGGTATGAACCGCCCAGGAGGGGTCGGGTCATACCAATAGCAATACCCATGAAGGGGGCGAGTCATAACAAGCCCGCTGACGACCCAAGACCCAGAGGTGACTTAGGGCCCAGAAGGATGAACCGCCATGAGGATAAACTTGTATTGTCAGGAAGGCTTAGTTAGTCAACGAGCCGGACACGTTGTCTATGAGCCGGCCGAGACTCTGTAAGTCATCGGGTGTTAACCTGTGTATATAAAGGGACGACCCGGCGGCGAGTTATGGCGGGAAAGAAAGAGATCGAGAACTAGGTCAAGCATATTCGCTCCCTGGTAATCGAAGCCCAAGCAATAACCACCCTACACTAGATTAGGCTGTTACCTCCCCCGCGAGGGGTCGAGCCAGTATAAACTCTTCGTGTCCCTTGTCCCATTTAACCCCTTCAAGCTAACTACATTGTGATGGCTCCACACCTAAGTACTTATGCTAGGACATCTAACATGATAATTCCACGACACCATCCGTGATGGTGTCTAGATTGGATCTGTGGTTTCTGGAACTGGCGGCTGGAATTGTGTTTCATCGATTCCCCTAGGGTTTTTGGATTTTTGGGGTATTTATAGAGAAAATAGGTAGTGCCGGAGGCGGACGAGGTGGGAACAACCCACAAGGGCACGCCAGGGCCCCCAACCGCGCCCAGGTGGGTTGTGCTCCCTTCGGAGCCCCCTCTAGTACTTCTTTGGCCCAACAGGTGTCTTCTGGTCTAGAAAAAATCTCCAAAAGGATTCGCTGCGTTTGGACTCCATTTGAGATTGATTTTCTACGAATTAATAAACAAGCAAAAAACATCAATTGACATTGGGCACTATGTCAATAGGTTAGTCCCGAAAAATGATATAAAGTTGCTATAAAATGATTGTAAAACATCTAAGAATGATAATACAATAGCATGGAACAATAAAAAATTATAGATACGTTGGAGACGTATTAGTTAGTCCCTCAAAAATATTTTAAAACATAAAACATTGCATAACTAAAGGATAATATTCAGAAACATACTCATTTATAGATAAATTGGTGATGTACCGTTACAATGCACGAGATGCTTGCAAATTTTAAAAAGTACTTGTCGGTGTCAAAACCGGCGGATCTCGGGTAGGGGGTCCCGAACTGTGCGTCTAGGCTGATGGTAACAGGAGACAAGGGACACGATGTTTTTACCCAGGTTCGGGCCCTCTCAATGGAGGTAAAACCCTACTCCTGCTTGAATAATATTGATGATCTGGGTAGTACAAGAGTATATCTACCACGAGATCAGAGAGGCTAAACCCTAGAAGCTAGCCTATGGTATGATTGTTGTTCATCCTGCGGACTGAAACCCTCCGGTTTATATAGGCACCGAATAGGGTTAGGGTTACACAGAGTCGGTTACAATGGTAGGAGATCTACATATCTGTATCGCCAAGCTTGCCTTCCACGCCAAGGAAAGTCCCATCCGGACACGGGACGAAGTCTTCAATCTTGTATCTTCAAAGTCCAGGAGTCCGGCCAAAGGTCATAGTCCGGCTATCCGGACACCCCCTTATCCAGGACTCCCTCAGTAGCCCCTAAACCAGGCTTCAATGACGACGGGTCTGGCATGCATATTGTCTTCGACATTTCAAGGCGGGTTCCTCCTCCGAATACTTCATAGAAGATTTTGAACACAAGGATAGTGTCCGGCTCTGCAAAATAAGTTCCACATACCACCGTAGAGAGAATAACTTTTACACAAGTTCAATCTGCTGACGTATTCCGTGGCGTGACATCACACCACGGCCAGGCCTTTATTCTGTCCCACCTCAACGCGTTTAGACAGGCGATTTCCTTGGCACGTCTTGTCAAAGCGGAGATCGTGTCCCCTTATTCCGGGATTCTCATCAATGCGGGCGTGGGTAACCCAACCGCGCCATTGATTATGGCGCTTGCGAGATAAGCGAGTTTTATCAGGCTGGTGGGGATGCATAGCTTTGTCCATCCATATAAGGGGATAAGGACCCACTTTTTCACACACGCCTTCTTCCTCCTTTGCTCATCCATTTCCGCGCACTCAAGCTCCAGCGCCCAAGTCCGCACATCCCACCTCAACCTTCTCCAACTATGTCCGGAGCGGGAGGCAAGTGGATGGCCTCCTCCGTCACGGAGGGGCACATCGAAAAAGCTGCGGGAGGCCGGATACTTGTCCGGCGACATCGCCAAGATAGGCTCCCCAACGTGGGGCAGCTCATCCCCACCCCTGTGCCCCATGACAGGGTGGTGTTCCTCCCCCACTTCCTCCATGGACTAGGGTTTCCACTTCACCCATTCGTCCGGGGGCTCATGTTCTACTACGGCCTAGATTTCCACGATCTGGCCCCGAATTTCATCCTCAACATCTCGGCGTTTATCGTTGTGTGCGAGGCCTTCCTCTGCATCCAGCCCCACTTCGGCTTATGGCTGAAGACCTTCAATGTCAAGCCAAAGGTAGTGGGCGGCCGCCAAGCGGAGTGCGGAGGTGCCATGGTGGGCAGGATGGCCAACATCCTATGGCTTGAGGGCTCCTTTGTGGAGACCATAAAGGGGTGGCAATCGGGGTGGTTCTACATCACCGAGCCGCGCGACTACCAATGGGCGGCGGCCCCCGAATTTCGATCTGGCTTCCCTACATGGCTCACCTCATGGAAAGAGACGGGCCTGACGTGGGGTAATTCAGAAGAGCTGGCCGGACTCCAAACCTGCGTCCGAAACCTGGTGGACAAGAATCTCAAGCTTGTCAACGTAATCCAGATGATGCTCATCCGTCGGATGCTCCCATGCCAGCAACGGGCCTTCAACTTGTGGGAGTTTGATCCGGCACAGCACCGAACCTTGAGCCGGCTCTTCGACACTACGCATTTAAGATGCCCGGAAGGTCTTGTTCAAAAGCGCCAAGCTTACGCCTCCGCCATCAAGATCGCAGATTCAGCTCGCAGCATCAAGCCAGCAAGGTAAGTTATTTCAACCTTTACGGGACTCTTTTTTCATAGTTTGACTCTATGCGGGATCTAAAACTCCCTCACCTTTGACAGATCGGCTGAAGACGTCCGGACAGATCGACTGTCCGGCTCCCTTGCCAGAAGACCCAGCAGACGCCCGATTGACGGGGCTGCTGGTTCCGGCACCTCACTTGGTGCCGGAAAAGGAGGCCAAGAAGAAGGCCACGGGCGCTAGGTGTTGTCGGACTCAGCGTCCGATGAAGCCGAGGCGGACTCCTCCCGCGAAGACGAGGAGGAGGAAAAAGAGGCCTCTCCCCCGGCGGGGGGAGAGAAGAAAAGGAAGGCCGCCTAATCGGGAGGCCAAGGGTCCAAGAAGGGAAGGACCCTTCCTCCGGACTACGCCGCCAATGCCAACGACGACGAAGAGGGGTTGGCTCCAAGGACCAAGCCCCTGGCGAAATCGTAAGTGTCCGGACACCATAATAACTCATGGTGTTCCATTTGTCGCACAACGTCTTATAACGCCGAATATAACCATGCAGCCCGCCCAATGATGGGCTCGAAGATTCGTCGAGCGGCTCCCTGGATTCGTCGGAGGTGAATAGCACCTCACTTCCAACCGCCTTGTCTCCTCCCGCCGTAGATGACGCTAGGGTGGAGTCCCAAAAGGGGCCTAGCCAGGAGGAGGTGGCTATGGAGGCGCCGCAAGGCGACCTCCCGGAACCCGGCTCAAAGGGGATAAAACCCCAAAGGGCTTTAAGTCCGCCCTCGTGCCGGACTGCATCGAACCTTCAGTGGTTCCGGAGTCCCACGACCCCTCACGTAAGAAGGGCAAGATCGCGACGGCGGTGACCTCCGTCCAACCGGAGGCACCGGATGATTTGATGGAGGCGCTTAACGGCGCTTCCATCGACGAGGAGCACCGCACTGTTATGAGTGCGGTGATCCAGAAAGTTCAGTCCGCCAAGAGCGGGCTGACTGAAGCCTGTGCCAGCCTTCTAACAGGCTTTGAGGTATGTATTTAAGATATGTAAAATATTACCGCATAGACAGTAGCCCCTGATGCTTCAGTTTGGTGTTCGGAAAGAAATAGCCGAACTGAGGATCTAAAAAGATATACGCAGGAGTCTAACATAAGTATGTCAATATGGGAATGCAGGATGCACTGCTGACCTCTGCCGCACTGACTGCGTAGGTTGGTGCATTGAAGCAGAGCCTCGAGCAGTCCGAGAACGAGCTCAGACTTGCCAAAAAGCAGCTCGAGGATAAAGAAGGAAAGTAATACCTTATGGGAATATTTAAAAGATGTGTTTGTAAAAAATGAATGGAATAACATGAATATTGCAGGGGCCACGAATGAGGTGGCGACCCTGAAGGAAGCGGTGTCCAAGGCCGAAAGCAATGCGGCCGCGGAGTGCATCGAGCGAGAGAAGCAGGAGGCGCGGGTGGCGGAGGTGCGGCAAGAGCTCTGTGCTCGTGGAAAAACACGAGAGTTTGGAGCGTGACTCGAAGACTCGAGAGTCCGAGCTCGCCTCGGCCCATGAGAGCGCCAAGGATGCTAAGGCCGAAGCCCAAAAAGCCCTCCATGAGATTGAGGCGATGAAGAAGATAGCGGCGGGGAAGGCATTCTATATGCAAAGCAAGCATGTGAAAATGAATTATCTGTTACTTACCCGAATCCGGAGCTCTCCAGGAGCATTCGCAGATCTGCCCTGCAGTGTGGCTGATGCTGCCGCATTCTACCGAGCCGAGGAGGGAAGCTCGACAGAGAAGGTCTTCTGGTCTTAGTATGCTGAGGCCGGACACACGGTACCCTTAAGCGACCAGCTGAAGCAGCTGGACGAGCTCCATAAGGTGGCCGAACAGGCCATGAAGGGCCTCATAGTTCGGTTGTGGCCTAAGGAAGCCATACCTGGGAGCTACTTCGGGCTGGTGAGGCGGCTGGTGGACGCCTGTCCATGGGTTGAAGTCATCAAGCGCTCCGTCTGCATCGAAGGTGCCCGTAGGGCCCTTTCCCTTGCTAAGGTGCACTGGGGCAAGATGGACGCTGAGAAGCTTGTGACGGACGGACCACCACCGAAGAAGGATCATCGGAAGCCTGAAATGTATTATGAGGGCCTCCTGAAGGGTGGCTGCCTTATAGCGGATGAATGCTCCAAAGATATAATTTTTTAGTAGACTCGCATTTGTTATCCTGTACGCTGAAAACTTGTTCATATGCGCTGAGCAACACTGTTGAATTTAAAATATTACCTTATGTGCAGCCATTTATTAAATTTGAGAGATGGCGAGTCGTCGGCTTCAGCCCCCATGCCACGAGTGCTAGGGTGTTTGGGATAAACTTGAGCGCTCTTGTTCCCATTCTTGGGTCCTTCGAGGGAGGCGCCAAAGACAACGAACAAGGCAACCGGACTATAATGCTTGAACACTCTCACTTAGCCATAGAATTCTATAATTTTAAATTTCGGCGAAGCCCCTAGTATTCGGAAGACCGAGTTCGTGGCGCTATCCACGCCTTAGGCCGAACAATGCCGACTCCTCGCTCTAAGCGGCATAAGTCTTTAGGGACTCGAAAACCTCTCGAACAGCGACCGGCTCTCGCCCTATCATGACGGTCATTTTTAGCTTTCTCCACTGAGGCGCTTAACCCAGCTCAACCGGGGCACAATCGCAGTGGTTCTCCCAGCGCTACCTTAGCCGATATAACGGAACATAAGGTACCAAAACATGGGAGCCGGGAAAACGCAACTATTGACCGAAGACATGATTCGGAGCCGATGCATATAATGTTATAAGTTCGCGGTGCCGCACTTGTGAAAGTGTTCGGACTTATCACACCATATTATGGGGTACTTAAGCCCCTAGTGTATTGCCCGTACCAAAGTGTACGGTTGCACAATGTCATAAATGAACATATATATATATATATATAGAAAAAAGGGAATTCAATAATAGGCAGAAGCTATATATTGTTTATTCAAAAGGGATGCAGAAGAGCAAGAACGATACAAATAGTGTGATAAGCAAGGGACGGACTTTTAACATGTCTCTCCGTGGGTAAGCCTAGGGATGGTGTGTACAAGCAGATATATTGCTCGTAATAGAGACCACGGACACTCGACGTAGCTTTACGCTTCCCCGGCTGTTGCATCGTGTGTTCGGCGATTCTAATGCCGAACAGGGCTTCGTGAGAATGGAGTCCTGAAAGTAAAAAGAAAGATGAAAAGAATGACACAATCGGGAGCCCCTGGTGCGGTTGAGCCGCATTATGGGCATGCCGTGGTCGTGCCCCTTCCCCTATGCCCATGGTATTTCCAGAGTGTAATTATGTACGCGTAGTACTGGTTTCTCAATTTCGCGAGGGCTGGGGCTTGGGCCGCATTGCTATGCGTGCTTCTAACGTGCTGTGCAGTCTTGTTGTAGGTTACTCCGGCGCTTGACGGTGTCCAGACGTTTAATAGCGGACTCGAGAATTGCCTTAAGAGGCTGCTTTGTACTTCCGCCGCGAGGGTCAGCCAGATGCTCCTCCGTTCGGAGAGAGCGTTCGATGTTTCCATTGACCGCAATGACTCCTCGAGGACCTGGCATCTTGAGCTTGAGATATGCGTAGTGTGGCACCGCATTGAACTTTGCAAATGCGGTTCGTCCGAGAAGTGCATGATAGCCGTTGTGGAACGGGACTATGTCGAAGATTAACTCCTCGCTTCGGAAGTTATTCCGGGGATCCGAAGACCACTTCAAGTGTAACTGAGCCTGTACAGTTGGCCTCTACACCTGGTATGACGCCTTTAAAGGTCGTCTTTGTGGGTTTAATCCTTGATGGGTCTATGCCCATTTTGCGCACTGTATCCTGATAAAGCAGGTTCAGGCTACTGCCGCCGTCCATTAGGACTCTAGTGTGGTGAAATCTGTCAATGATTGGGTCTAGAACCAATGCGGCGAATCCGCCATGGCGGATGCTAGTGGGGTGGTCCCTTGGATCAAAAGTGATCGGGCAAGAAGACCATGGGTTGAACTTTGGGGCGACTGGCTCCATCGCATATACGTCCCTTAGTGCACGCTTCCTCTCCCTTTTGGGTATGTGGGTTGCGTATATCATGTTCACCGTTCGCACTTATGGGGGAGCCCTTACATCCTCTATTGTTCGGGCGGCGGGCTCCTCCTCGTCATCGCTATGCAGCACCTTGTCATTTTTTTCAGCATTTAACTTGCCTGCCTGCTTGAACACCCAACAATCCCTGTTGGTGTGATTGGCTGGCTTTTCGGGGGTGCCATGTATCTGGGACGAGCGATCGAGTATTCGGTCAAAATTGGACGGGCCCGGAGTATTTCTTCTAAATGGCTTTTTCCACTAACCGGGTTTAGAGCCTCTGAATCCGGCATTGACTGCTGTATCCTCAGCATTATCGCTGTTAATGCGGCGCTTGTGTTTGTTGCGACGCGACCTGCCATTGATGTCCTTGGTATCCGAATTACCAGGGCTCTTGGTCATGTTGTTACTACGAGCTAGCCAGTTGTCCTCTCCCGCGCAAAACCGGGTCATGAGTGTTGTGAGGGCTGCCATGGATTTTGGCTTTTCCTGTCCTAGGTGCCGGGCAAGCCACTCGTCGCGGATGTTGTGTTTGAAGGCTGCAAGGGCCTCGGCATCCACACAATCGACGATTTGATTTTTCTTGGTTAGGAACCATGTCTAGAATTGTCTGGCCGATTCCTCTGGCTGCTGAATTATGTGGCTTAGGTCATCGGCATCTGGTGGTCGCACATATGTGCCCTGGAAATTGTCGAGGAATGCGGCTTCTAGGTCTTCCCAACAACCAATTGACTCTGGCCGGCAAGCTGTTAAGCCAATGCCGGGCTAGTCCTTTAAGCTTGAGTGGGAGGTATTTGATGGCATGTAGATCATCACCGGGCCATGTGGATGTGAAGGAGATAGTCCTCGATCCAAACCGCAGGATCTGTTGTGCCATCGTATGATTCAATGTTTACGGGTTTGAAACCCTCAGGGATTTGATGATCCATTACTTCATCTGTGAAGCATACACTACTAGAATCTAGCACTTTGCCATCTGCCATGGCAGATGGCAAAGGCATGTTCGGGGGATGGCAAAGGCTTTGCCATCTGCCAGCGGATGGCAAACAGTTAAATGCGAAACCTCGCCAGAAGGCTTCTTTGCCATCTACCGGCTGATGGCAAAGAGTCACGTGGCTTTGCCATCTGCCGCCGATGGCAAGAGCTTAGGTTTTGCCATCCGCCAAATAGATGGCAAAGCCTCTTAACGGGTTTAGCTCCGTTAGAGGTTAACGACATACTTTGCCATCTGCTGGCAAATGGCAAAGGTTGCAGGCTCTTTGCCATCTGCCAGCATAGGGCAAAGGCTGCAGGCTCTTTGTCGTCTGCCAGCGGATGGCAAAGGCTGCAGGCTCTTTGCCATCTGCCAGCAGATGGCAAAGGCTGAATGCTTTGCCATCTGCTAGCAGATGGCAAAGGTTGAATGCTTTGCTGTCTGCCAGCTGATGGCAAAGCTCTTTGCCATCTTCCAGCAGATGGCAAAGTGACTATATTGCCCCATTTAATTTTGTTTTTTCTTATATCAATTTATTTTCACAGTAATCAAACACAAATATATTTATATGACCAATATAGCATATTCAACACATATTACCAATAGTCATGAACACATATGTATCCAACACATGTTACAAATAGTAGCAAGTTTCATCCGTACATATACATAGTTTCATCAATATTACACAGTTTCATCCATAGGTAGCAAGTTTGACAAGGTCAAAACAAAAACTAAATACAAGCACTCCATCAACCCAAGCTTCCGTGATCTTAAGCAAATCTGTAAAATGGGAAAGAAGAAAGTTAGAAGAAGAAGACTAGAAGAAGAAGATTATTATGATGCAACTAAAATGTGAAGATTATTATGATGTAACTTATATCTGTAAAATAGGTCATTGAGATAAGTATGGTTATTATGTCATTTTTTAGCTAGCTAAGCATACTAAGTCATTTTGGTGTAAAACATGCTAAGGTCATTCTAGAGCTAATTAAGTAAGTTTATTATGTCATTTTGGAGCTAGCTAAGCATGTGAAGTCATTTAGGAGCTAAAATATGTCATTTCTTAAGCATATTATGTCATTTTAGAGTTAGCTAAGCATATTAAGTCATTTTGGAGGAAAATATGCTAAGTATAGGTCATTTTAGAGCTATCCTAGGTTAAATAGGTCATTTTTAAGCTAACTAAGCATATTAAGTCATTTTGAAGGAAAAAATTCTAAGTATAGGTCATTTTAGAGCTATCCTAGGTTAAATAGGTCATTTTGGAGCTAATTAAGCTTATTATGTAATTTTTTAGCTAGCTAAGCATATTAAGTCATTTTGGAGGAAAAAATGCTAAATATAGGTCATTTTAGAGCTAGCCTAGGTTGAATAGGTCATTTTGAAGCTAAGTAAGGTTATTATGTCATTTTGGAGCTAGCTAAGCATATGAAGTCATTTAGGACCTAAAATATGTCATTTCTTAAGCATACTATATCATTTTAGAGCTAGCTAAGCATATTAAGTCTTTTTTGAGGAAAAGATGCTAAGTATAGGTCATTTTAGAGCTATCCTAGGTTAAATAGGTCCTTTTTATGCTAGCTAAGCATATTAAGTCATTTTGGAGGAACAATGCTAAGTATAGGTCATTTTAGAGCTATCCTAGGTTAAATATGTCATTTTGGAGCTAATTAAGCTTATTATGTCATTTTGGAGCTAGCTAAGCATGTGAAGTCATTTAGGAGCTAAAATATGTCATTTCTTAAGCATATTATGTCATTTTAGAGTTAGCTAAGCATATTAAGTCATTTTGGAGGAAAAGATGCTAAGTATAGGTTATTTTAGAGCTATCCTAGGTTAAATAGGTCATTTTTAAGCTACCTAAGCATATTAAGTTATTTTGAAGGAAAACAATGCTAAGTATAGGTCATTTTAGAGCTATCCTAGGTTAAATAGGTCATTTTGGAGCTAATTAAGCTTATTATGTAATTTTTGAGCTAGCTAAGCATATTAAGTCATTTTGGAGGAAAAAATGCTAAGTATAGGTCATTTTAGAGCTAGCCTAGTTTGAATAGGTCATTTTGAAGGTAAGTAAGGTTATTATGTCATTTTGGAGCTAGCTAAGCATATGAAGTCATTTAGGACATAAAATATGTCATTTCTTAAGCATACTATATCATTTTAGAGCTAGCTAATCATATTAAGTCTTTTTTGAGGAAAAGATGCTAAGTATAGGTCATTTTAGAGCTATCCTATGTTAAATAGGTCATTTTTATGCTAGCTAAGCATATTAAGTCATTTTGGAGGAAAAATGCTAAGTATAGGTCATTTTAGAGCTATCCTAGGTTAAATATGTCATTTTGGAGCTAATTAAGCTTATCGTGTCATTTTGGAGCTAGCTAAGCATGTGAAGTCATTTAGGAGCTAAACTATGTCATTTCTTAAGCATATTATGTCATTTTAGAGCTAGTTAAGCATATTAACTAATTTTGGACGAAAATATTCTAAGTATAGGTCATTTTGAAGCTAGCTAAGTATATTAAGTCATTTTGGAGGAAAAAATGCTAAGTATAGGTCATTTTAGAGCGATCCTAGGTTAAATAGGTCATTTTGGAGCTAATTAAGCTTATTATGTAATTTGTGAGCTAGCTAAGCATATTAAGTCATTTTGGAGGAAAAAATGCTAAGTATAGGTCATTTTCGAGCTAGCCTAGGTTGAATAGGTCATTTTGGAGCTAGCTAAGCATATGAAGTCATTTAGGACCTAAAATATGTCATTTCTTAAGCATATTATATCATTTTAGAGCTAGCTAATCATATTAAGTCTTTTTTGAGGAAAAGATGCTAAGTATAGGTCATTTTAGAGCTATCCTAGGTTAAATATGTCATTTTTATGCTAGCTAAGCATATTAAGTCATTTTGGAGGAAAAATGCTAAGTATAGGTCATTTTAGAGCTATCCTAGGTTAAATATGTCATTTTGGAGCTAATTAAGCTTATTATGTCATTTTGGAGCTAGCTAAGCATGTGAAGTCATTTAGGAGCTAAACTATGTCATTTCTTAAGCATATTATGTCATTTTAGAGCTAGTTAAGCATATTAACTAATTTTGGAGGAAAATATTCTAAGTATAGGTCATTTTGAAGCTAGCTAAGCAAATTAAGCCATTTTGGAGGAAAAAAAGCTAAGTATAGGTCATTTTAGAGCGATCCTAGGTTAAATAGGTCATTTTGGAGCTAATTAAGCTTATTATGTAATTTTTGAGCTAGCTAAGCATATTAAGTCATTTTGGAGGAAAAATGCTAAGTATAGGTCATTTTAGAGCTAGCCTAGGTTGAATAGGTCATTTTGGAGCTAGCTAAGCATATGAAGTCATTTAGGACCTAAAATATGTCATTTCTTAAGCATATGATATCATTTTAGAGCTATCCTAGGTTAAATATGTCATTTTGGAGCTAATTAAGCTTATTATGTCATTTTGAGCTAGCTAAGCATATTGAGTCATTTTGCAGGAAAAAATGCTAAGTATATGATTATGTCGCTAGTATCCATATGGCAGAGAACCCGGGCCGACATGACTAGTCATAGAACCAAGGTGGCACAAACGTCTGAGGTGGACAGGCATACATGACCCAAAGCAATGCACGTGTCGGTCATCGCCGAAGTGCAACCAAGTCGTAGCAAGCTACAAGGACTTCGGTGATACACCGCGTGACATTTCCCGTGAGGGATGCACGAGGAGCAAAGAAGGACACATGCCGGTCAATCCATGTGTTCCGAGCAAGAGCGAACTACCATGGCTCGATGGAAGCACTAGGAGGCATTTCCTGTATGGAAGGCTACCAAAGGCACACGACTAGGTGTCGAATCCCACACATACAATGCATTTCAAACATACACACATTATGCACGATGTGTCTAGATATATACAACATGGCATCACAACAAAACTCTATTAAGCAAAACACTTGGGACACTTACCGTCATCACAGAGGTGTAGGTGTAGGTGTAGGTGTAGGACCAGTCGCGCCAGTGGCAGACGGAGAAGGATCGGTCGATGCTTGTCGGGAGATACACTGCACCAAAGATTATTTCCAATGTATCGTTAGCATGATGCAACTCAAATGTGAAGACTAGTAACTAAATACCGATCAAATTAAACTCACCGTGCCCGCCGGAGCAATGACTGGCATCGGCGGAGGGGTCTGGCCGTTCTTCTCGCACATGGACTGCACATTTGGTTTTGACGAGTCAGTCATATTAGTTACTACTGAAAGGAACATTGTGTGCATGATTGAGCTAATATGCAGAAGAAACTTACCACGAAGAGCTCAGACATGGCCCGTTAGCCAAGTCGTTCCGGTTCCTCTCCTCCTCCAACAGCCTAGCCGTCCTCTCCTCATTCTCCCTGTCCCTCTCCGCCGCCTGCCGGTCCCTCTCCGCCAACTGCCGGTCCCTCTCCTCAAAAGCAGCCTGGGTCTTCACTCTCTCTGCCTCAATAGCAGCCTGCAATACCACTCGTTAGCATTGTAATCATCGACGGCCGCAAACACAATGTAATGGAGGTAAGGCTCTCGAGTCCGTATAATTAACAAACCTGGAATTCGATTTCCACTGGTCAGAACGAGGCGGTATCTCAGGATCAGAGCTGGTCTGGCGCTTCTTGATCTGCGGGAGAGTGCTACTACAACGTATCAGTCCATTACCAATGCCTAACGAGCCATGGGCATCCAGCTGACAAAGCTCGGTGTGCTCATGGAGAGGACGCTTCGAAAACTCCAACATATCATTGAAGGCCTTTGCAGATTCCTCCATCTCATCGTCCGAATCCCGAGCATCATCAAAGTCTTGCACCATGTCTTCCATCCCGGTACCATGCTCGTCGGTGCGACGACGGCCCTCCTCAGCTCTGGAACGTTGGGCAGACTCACCATGAAATGTCCACATCGTATAACCAGGCGTAAAACCCCACTTCTGCAGGTGTTTGATCATTTCAAACTCTGACATCTTACGATAGTTGTCGCTTTTCGAAACAGGGGCACCAGGTTGTTTTCTATCCATTTGCAAATGCGGCTCTGATAAACCCCTTGGTTTTTGTCATCCATTCAGGGGTCATGTCTTTCTGACTAGGGTGACCGGTGTACATCCACGCACGATCACTCATCTTGCCTAGCTACTGGACACACAAGAAATACATACATAACTCAGCAAACCATATTCATCAGTTAATAGAGTTTCTCAGTTTTATTACGTCCATGCAACCTAGACGCTAATAGGTAAAGATAGGTCCTAATCCCACCCGAGTATGTGTAGATTGGGTTCGTTTTCCCATGCTCTGCTCGGATCCGACACAAAATTTCGGCAGCACCTCCCCGCTGTTCTCCTGATACACGTCTCGGCAATAAGCAGAGAGGATGTGTACCCGGAGAACAACAGAGAGGCACTGACAAAATTCTGCATCAGATCCGGAGCAGAGCATATGGGAAAACGAACCCAATCTACACATACTCGGGCTGTCCATGGATAACGTTGGACAATTCGAAAGAATTACGGTTATAAATATGCAAATGAATGCATATTTATAGATGTAACCCTTTCGAACGGGAGACGCATAGTGGTCACGCATACCAAGTTTCATCGCCACGAAGACCGGAACAGAGCAAATGAAGGGGGAGAGGAGGAGATGTCATTTGTGCTCACCCACGAACGCAGGGGCGGAGCTCGTCGAACGCACGGGGAGGTCGTTGAACACCAGACCCTCACAGCGATGAAACAACTGCACATTTAAATCCACCCGATCAACGCAAATATATATGATGTTTTTCATAACAAAATTGGAAAATATATGACCTAACTCATAATCTATCTATCTATTATATAATTAAAACAAGAGTCAAACAAGCCACCATATTTACAAACATATGCTAATATTATTACCGCCGTTTGATCAAAATAACAATGGCTGAGATTTAAAAGTTTATACGTAACATGTAAACATATATATGTGGGCATATTGAACTGTCACGTCTGTATACGCGTGCATATAAGGACCATCAGGAACCGTGGCTCGATGAAAAGAACAGCATGTACACGTCTGAAAAGAAGAAGAAAACATGTGCGTTGATTTGGAAAAGTAGAGTCATAGTCTATCACGCCTTCACATGCAAAAAATATATATACTAAAGTCTGCACCTTGCATGGCATCTCGGACTCAGCGAGAGGTTAAGGGATCAAGCGGCCCGTAGCTAAGGAAACGCAGTCGGGCTCCTTTGTTTTTAAACGGCGGACTCTATCATTAAAGGCTGCGTGACACTCATAAAGTAGGTGCCATAAGTAACCTACAAAAAAAAGTAGGTGCAAACGTGCAACACGTCTATGCTCCTTCAGAAAAGAAAGAAATGCCTACAACCTTGAATATTTTTTCTTTTTTCCAAGAAGGAAAGTTCGGCACTAATATTCATAATTAGACACTCCAGAACATAAATGACTATACATTTGAATATAGGTTTTATTGGCTAGAAATATACGTTCAAATTTTTCCTTACAGTGAATGCAAGATCAATCATATATGGGACTCTAAGGATATCAAGAATTAGAAAAAGAAGCAATATGTAGTGCACAAAACTGACGTCAAAACTTTATGTATTAAAGGTTCAGTAAAAGATGTAGGGTCATATAAATTTGACACATCACATTTCCTGGACTAATATTTCAACACATCTTTGGTCTAACTTATACCTTTCTACAAAAATAACAGTCCAAGAAAACCTGTTGCAACGTCTATGCTCCCTAAGAAAATAAAGAAATGCCTACAACCTTGAATATCTTTCTTTTTTTCAAGAAGGAAAGTCCGGCACTAATGTACAAAATTAGATACTCTGGAAAATAAATAAATATACATTTGAATATAGTTTTTTTTCCGCTAGAAACATACATTCATACTTTTCATCTATCTATTATATACTTAAAAAAGAGTCAAACAAGCCATTACGTTCGGCCACAAACAAGCCATTACGTCATTCACACAGATTAAATTATCTTGACCGCTAATTTTAGATATTAAGGGTTGAGATTTAAAGATGTAAACGTTACATACAAATATTGTTAGGTAGAAACAAGTCAACGCGTCACGTATAAAAATATGTCCCCACCGAAGCCAAACGTGATGGATAGGAGAAGTAATGGAAACAAATCAGATTCACAAGGAAAGGATGTTAAAAAAGATTTACACGGAAAGGAAAGCTAACTGGGAAGGAAGGAGTAGATAAAACAGACTCCAACTTGCTCTAGCGTACGCTCCTAAAATAACTTACTCTAGCGTATGTGCATAGAAAATCTATTATGAGTTGGACATGGCCAAATATAAATATTCTCTGATTCACCGTGCATGCGTATCTAGGGTTCTCTCTTCGAAACCAACAAGCCAGGCCCATGACCTCATCATGCTCCGCGCAATCCCGCTGGTGCACCGACATGGAGGCTGCTTCGTGTTAGTCCGCGTTGCGACAGCGACGAGGACGGAGGCGGCAGAGTTGACGACCAATGGCTGCCATGCAAGTGGTAATCTACGGTTAAAAACAGCGTAAGAGGCAGTCTACTATTAAGAACAGCGTACGAGCCGTCGCCCGACGGCTGGCATGCAAGTGGTAGTTTGCAATTCAGAACATCGTAACAACTATCAAAGACGTACTATGTGATTGTGCACTTAGCCAGCATGAGGAGGAGTATGAATAGCTGCTGGCTGGATCGATGTTTATGACCGTAGAAGCTAGCCTATAGACCGGCGGCGACGGCGGTGGAAGAGGCGACAGCCGATGGCAGCGGCAGAGGCGCATGTCATGAGACAAGAGTGGAATGGGTGGTAGAGTGGTCGCTGACTCCCTGTTGTGGCGGCGCAGAGAAATCGACTCAAGGAGCTTCGCGGGATCACAAGACAAACAAACACGTATGCATATATCTTCATGTGAACAGGTGTGTTGATTGATCTCTCTCATGCTAACTGATTCTTCACGGGTAGCAGCTAACATACCACCTTGACTACATATATGTCATTTATGCATGTGTTTATGAGACATGATTTTTTGCGGGGTATTCGCATTTATGTTAATTCTGTAGATAGCATATGCATGATGCATATGTGTGAGATCACTTTTATGTGAAATAACCAAATATTTCTTACATAGATAGATGACCAAAGTGTTGGCATTTTTTTTATAATTTGTTTGATTACGAATCAATGATTGTGTTCTGTTTGGATACAATTCTGGACCTGTAACGGCTATGATTTCATATAAAAAAGGTCTACAAATGAATTTCCTTCTGTTTTTCTTTTATATGATATTTTCTAGCATATTTTATTTTCTATGGGCTGCCCAAATTGTAATTTTTTATATATATGGTCGACCATATAATTAGCCTACTTTCCGCTAAATCTTTCAATCATTGACATGAGGGAAAACAATTGGCAAATAAAACAATAACAAGCAAGATCTTGCATGGTGTCTTTTTGGTACTAAATCTTGCGCATATATATATATATATGCTCACTTCCAAAAACTATTTGTTCTCCTGATGGGCTAGAAGGAAAAGATGTCTAAGGTGTTTATGCATAAAAAGTTGAGATCTCTAATTATGGGAGGCTAACCCACGTTCGTGCTGCAAAAACTGGCCACATTGATCTAAAAGTCTTCATGATCTAAATTTAAAGGGTGAATATTGTTGGATTCGATCGATGTGCTTAATGATTTAGACAAATGATGCGCCTATGTAAATAAAATTTAGAGTTGGACAGCACATGCATAACCTGAAACCTTTAGGGTCCTTCATTATTACAATAATCATTTTGTCATTTTATTTTGCAGCACGACACTGGCATAGCTACCTCTACTCCGACTGGATATATATATCAAGTATAATCTCATTTTAGACCAATAAAAGATTATTTGCCTATTCATTATTATTGAAAACAGTCCGTGCATATAAAAGGAAATATTTGGTGGAGTTGTACAATTAATCCCTGGTGTGCTATGTACTGTAAATAAAATTCATTCTGTTTCAAACAAGATGATGATCATTTGAGCTACTAATACATAAACATTGTAGCACATACACGAGGAACTCAACACAAGAAAGACTACACAAAAGGAGGAACTCCCCAATCATGAGCAAACTGTGGTAGGTTTCCAATTCAATACCTTTTTGATTGACAAACTCATATGACATGTACTTCTTTTAAATAACTGTGCCATTTAATATTTTAAATGCTTACATCATCAGGTCAACATTGAATCAGATTGACCATTGCACAATCACTTAAAATAGTCCAGAGTATATCTAACAAAAATAATTATTACAGAAGGGCTTCCGCATGCCATGGGGCTGGACACTGGCGAGGCGGCGATGTTGCCGCGAGCATGGCAGCCGGCAGCCTCGCGGCTACACGACTTGGTAGTGCGTTCTTGACACAGGCAGGATCCATTGTAGCATCTCCGACAGGTAAGATTTTCAGTAGCATGCGCGGCAGCCAAAGTATGTCCAAACAAAGAGACGCAAAAGAGAGAGTTCTATGGCATAGGGGCTTGAGATCGCTGCTAGCAAATTCAGTACTTCAGTGTGTACTGTTCTACTCCACGGAAGTGAGTTTGATTACCAATTTTAGATGTACGTGGCAGTCAATCATCTTTTGAAAGACATACACTCTAGAAACACTATACTTATTTCTTATACTGGAATTATGTCTCCAATATAAGTGATGAAAGCAGCTAATACAATTTGAGGAAAATAAAATAAGCATGCAAGAGGATACGTGCCAGGATAAAATAGATAAAACCGGCCAAGATTTGTGAACTTTTCATCATCACAGCCTATCTATATCAAATACATACATATGTATTATAAATTTTTCAATGAGTACACACAAAATTATATACTAGACAGTCCTGTTAGATATTACATTTTTGTTGAGTTGTTTTTTTGTAAAATGGATTAAAGACAGACAACACATTATATAGCTCGGAATAACATGAGCTTACCACAATGATATGTTTTATGTTCTAGGATACGAAGTCTGTTGCTAACAACTCATGACACGTGATGAAACAAATTTAAATGAGATCACTAATATTTCCACATTATATAAATATTGGCTACAATTTTTTTGACTAATGAGTTTTTATGTATATTGTGCATTCTCAATATATTTATGTAATTTTTCAAGTCTATATAACATCTTATTGCAACATCTCAATGCTAATTTAGATTTAAAACACATAGAAAATCTAGCCGCACAAATGCGCGGGTCACACCGCTAGTTCACAAATAAATAGGGAGTGCCTATTTAGTACTTGATTGTTTTCCAATTTGGTATCATTCACATTTCCTGACAAATAAATAGAGGACACTTGTATGTCCAAAAAACCACCCAATGAAACACCAGCCAAACACCTAGGTAGTTTTGGTAAAACTGAGAAAAACCATGGTTTAAAGAAACTGTATTATTCATTGTGTACACATCTGAATATAGTGGATTTCAATTACCATGGTTCTCTAGAAACTTTGTTGCCCAACTAAGCCTTAGGCCCCGGTTGTTAGCTTAGTATTTTTAAAGTATTCTGAGAATACTGCAGGTTTTCAGAATACTGCAGGTGCCAGGAGATGCACATTGAGAGACAAGGCACATGATTGTGCATGGAGTTGTTTTTCTAGCGTGCTCAGTTTTTTTATAAGAGGTCTGGCGTTCTTTTTTTAAAACAGAGAAAAAACTACGGGTGCGTTTGGGAGCAAAGTATTTTTGCTGTTTTTTAGGAATATTATGGTTTTTAATAAAAACTTTGGTATTAAATACTTTGAAGTGTTTGGCTCAAAAAATTACTGTACTTTAATATACTATGGTATCTCCCATGCTGTAGTTTTTCTGTAGTATTTTAAAAAGAGGTCCCGACCACTTTTTTAAAAACTGAACCAAGCGAAATCGTTGGGGAGTGCACTCAGTCTGTTGACGTCATCATCTAGGTACAGATCGGAAAATACAAACGCCACCTCTGACGACTGCTCTATCCGTTACTCCTATATTTTAAATGAATTTTTTTGCGGGACATATTTTAAATGAATTCACTGGTTGCCTATTGATTTCTGCATGTCTCGAACAAATCTAGTTTGTCAAATAGATTGGGACTTAGAGCACACTTTACACAGGAGGCTGACCTCATGCATGGCGGCATGCCCATGTAGCTGCAGGTGATTAATTAAAAAAGGTGATTAATCTGGTTGTACACTAGCACACATTGATAAATCAGGTGGTATTGCTTTTTAGGTGTTGCTAAGTTAGCACATGTTGTTCGGCCATGTAGTTATCAGTAAGAACTGCAACAAAATAATGCCAGCCAAATGCTTCGGTGAACTTGACAAAACTGAGAAAAACTATGGTTTTTGAAAACCAGAGTATTTGTTGCCCACTCATAAGAATACCATGGTTTGAGAATACTTCGGTTTTTCAAAAACTGTGCTGCCAAACTGAGCACGCTAATGAGCTGATTTTCAAAATATTATGACAAAGAACGGGGCACACCACATGCCCAGGTTGCTAATGCCATGGTCGCGCAAGCTGATGGCTACAAAGCTAACTCCGAACACACTGCTGGCTGAGCCTGCGTAGGCCCTTGTGCTGAGCCACACCGGCCTTGCTTCCTGTCCATGCGCTCCTCCCGAACGTCGCCCCATGCCTCAGCGCGCACATTAGCAGTTGTCGGTCAAGCCGCAGCCAAGCCAGAGCGACGCCCGCACTTCCATGCCGCACCGCTGATGCATAGCTTGCCGCCGGGTCTATTTAAGCATGGCCTTTCAGTTTGCAACCACTGGTCAGCTAAGATCGTGCATGTCTTGTGACTGCTTTGAAACGACTAGCTAACTAATTTACAACGTCCTAAACATGCACCAGCCAAACACTGTCAGAGTATTCCCAATACTACAAAATACTTTGATATGTCAAAACTGTGGTTTCTAGAACCTATAGATAAAAAGACTGCAGTTTTTCAATACTACAGTTTATGCAATATTTTGCTGTCAAACATACCTGAATCTCGATGGCGCCGTGGCGGGGAGGGCCGCGGGAAGGGGGCGGCGCCGTGGCCTGGCTCGGTGGAGGGGCGGGCCGCGGGGCACGCCGCGGTGGCCGGGGAGGGGCGGGGGAGGGCCGGCTCGGTGGAGGGACGGGCGGCGGTGCTGGGACGGGCTGCGGTGGAGGGACGGGCGCAGGGCGAGCTGCGGTGGCAGGCAGGGGCGGGGAAGGGCGAGGAGGGCCGCGGTGGCCGGGAGGGCGGGAGGGCTGCTCGGTGGAGGGACGGGCGGTGCTGGGACGGGCTGCGGTGGAGGGATGGGCGCAGAGGCGAGCTGCGGTGGCGGGAGCGCGGGGAGGGGCAGGAAGCGCTGGCGGGGAGGGGCGGGCAGGCGGCGGTCTGGGCGGTGTGGCAGGCAGCGGCGCTTGGATCGTCTGGGCTAGCCTTGTGGTGCGGTTTGGGGGCAGATTTTTTAGACAAGTGGTGGGTGGGTGAGGTGGGAGAGAGAGAGGGTGGGCCCGGGCGGGAAGAGAGAGCGAGAGGGGAGGGGCCGAGCTGGGAGAGAGGGAGGAATTTTTTAGAAAAGAGGGGGGAGATAGTTTGACCTCTTTGCCATCTGCCAGCCGCTGGCTGATGGCAAAGATATGGGCCTTTGCCATCCGCTGGCAGATGGCAAAGAGGTGGGTCTACTGGCCGTTATAGCGCCGTTATCCATTGGGCTCCACCCACTTCTTCGCCATCTTCCAACAGATGGAAAAGATTCTTTGCCATCTGCTGGCAGATGGCAAAGAGGTGGGTTGACAGGCCGTTGCAGCACTGGACCCTACCCACCTCTTTGCCATCTGCTGGCAGATGGCAAATATTATTTTCCATCCACTAGCAGATGGCAAAGAATTGGCTGATGGCAACCATGTTCTTTGCCATCTGTCAGTTCTTTGCCATATGTTTTTTATAAGCAGATGGCAAAGACGTTCTTTGCCATCAGCTGGCAGATGGCAAAGAGCTGGCTGATGGCAAATTCCCAGTTTCCAGTAGTGATAGTGGGTGTGCGGCGCCTCTGTATTGGGCTATATCACGACGCAGCTCAAATGAGCTTTGTATACTGTGTTCGGCCCGGCCGGAATTGCCATATCTGGCGTGACGGTTATCGTCACGTGTCGTGGGGCGCCCACGCGATCCATAGATCGATCTTGTCTGCCTTGCCTTGTCCTCCAATATATCTCGCCGGTGTGGCGCATTTCCCCACGCATTTGTATTTTTTGAGCGGTGCCGGGGTGCGGCTTGAGTTGAGGGCCGAGAGGCCTCTCTGTCGCGGCCACGAGGTGGCCGGTCAGCCATATCATGCACTGGTGATGTAGGTTTGGGTGCTTCCTCCTCTAATCGGGGTAGCAACCTGCGTCTTGGGTAGCTCTTGGAGGGGCGCTCGAGTTCATACTCTTCGGCCGCAAGGACTTCAGTCCATCTGTCAGCTAGCAAATCTTGGTCAGCTCTAAGTTGTTGCTGCTTTTTCTTGAGGCTGCTTGCCGTGGCCATGAGCCTGCGTTTGAAACGCTCTTGTTCAACGGGATCCTCGGGCACGACGAATTCGTCGTCGTCGAGGCTTGCCTCATCTTCGGAGGGAAGCATGTAATTATCGTCCTCTACCTCTCTTTCTGCCGCTCTCTCGTGAGGGTTGGCTTCTCCATCCTCCTGCGCTGAATCTTGCTGGAGGGGTTGTCTTCGCACTGTCCGGGGTGTTATTGTCTCCCGTGCCGGAATCACCGTTTTTGCTGTGGCGGGATTTACAGCGACGCCGCTGACGCCGGCGCTTAGGCTGTTTCTTGGAGGGGTCATCCTCCGCTGTTCCATCGCCATTCCAATCTTTTGGGATGTCCACCATGTATATGTCGTATGACGAGGTGGCCGTCCGGTGCCCTGTGGGCGTTGGTTCTTGGTCGTCTCCTGCATCGTCATCCATACCGTCGATGTCTTCGGAGTCTAAGTCGAGCATGTCGGTTAAATCATCGACAGTGTCTACGAAGTGGGTGGTGGGTGGCCTTTTATTTTCTTCTCGTCCACATCCCAACCTTCCTGACCATAATCCGGCCAGGGCTCTCCTGATAAAGAGAGAGACTTTAGTGAATTCAGAATGTCGCCAAAGGGCGAGTGTTGAAAGATGTCCGCGGCAGTGAATTCCATGATCAGCGCCCAATCGGATTCGATTGGCAGGGGCGCGGAAGGCTTGGATTCCGGAGAGGAGTCCGGCACCTTGGAGGTCTGAAAGCTCGCATAAGGGCCAGGGGTAGGTGTACGGCTCAATCGCCAGAGAGATTGCAGCCCCGAGACGGTGTCCAGCCACCCGTCCTCGATCGGGCGCGGTCGGCTTCAAGCTAAAGGTCGGAGCGGACTCGTGCGGCCTCCAGACAATCGCTCGGGCGGCAGAGCTAGATCATGCCCTCGTGATAAAGGCGGCACGCTTATTGTGGCTCAAACCCGTCGAAGATCAAGTCTCCACGGATGTCAGACATGTATTTCAGACTTCCAAATCTGACCTAATGGCCAGGGGCGTAGCTTTCAATCTGCTCCAGATGGCTGCTTAATTGCCCGCAGCAAAAGCCGCCGAATCACGAAGATCTGTCCGGGAGTAAAGTCTCACCGGAGCGCATCGTTATTGATGATCGGAGGAGCCATCGGGCCTAAAGATGACGCATACGCAGGAATTCTCAATGAAAGCACCAATGTCGGTGTCAAAACCGGCGGATCTCGGGTAGGGGGTTTCGAACTGTGCGTCTAGGCGGATGGTAACAGGAAACAAGGGACACGATGTTTTTACCTAGGTTCGGGCCCTCTCGATGGAGGTAAAACCCTACTCCTACTTGATTAATATTGATGATATGTGTAGTACAATAGTAGATCTACCACGAGATTAGAGAGGCTAAACCCTAGAAGCTAGCCTATGGTATGATTGTTGTTCTTCCTACGGACTAAAACCCTCCGGTTTATATAGGCACCGAATAGGCTTAGGGTTACACAGAGTCAGTTACAATGGTAGGAGATCTACATATCCGTATCACCAAGCTTGCCTTCCACGCCAAGGAAAGTCCCATCCGGACACGGGGCGAAGTCTTCAATCTTGTATCCTCAAAGTCCAGGAGTCCAGCCAAAGGTCATAGTCCGGCTATCCGGACACCCCCTAATCCAGGACTCCCTCAGTACTATTGCATGGGTTGGTAAAAGTTAATCTTAAATTATGTTTTATGTTGCATCTCACTTTTAATATAATTACGAACATTTGGACATTCTTTCTTACCTAATAATTATAAAGAGTGTGCTCTCAAAAGCTTGTTAATTTGTGTGTAATCAAGAACATGTAATTAAGCTAGTTCAATGTTGCAAATGTTTACACCCTTTTCTCCATGATTAATTTCAAGTGACATTATCCAGTGATCTATGTTTAGAAAATAATTATGACCTTCATTGTCGTGTAGCATATTTTTAGCCAAAAATTGAAATGCTCTAAATGTGGACATAAGTTTCGATATGATTAATTGGAGGTGTCCTTATCCATCGTCCTATGTTTGGCAAGTAATTACAATTGTCGTTGTTGCGTAGCATATTTTTCTTTAGAGGACATTGATAGACGATTTTAGTTTGGAACCCGCTTCCATCTATATAAAGGGTCACCATCCCGTCATTCAAAACACAACCCATATCTTTCCCGAGAGAAATATCTCGAGAAAGATACTTCTTGTCATCCAGTCAAAAATAACTTTAGATCATCTCCACTTTTATTATGCCAAAGAGAGGGAGGTGGTCTGTTGTGGGGAAGGTTGAGTATGAGGCGAAGAAGGTAAGGATTGCATGGTTGAAAGAAGAGGTAGCCCGGTTAGAGAGAGTGGTTGCAGAAGAGAAAGAGAGAGCAAAAGAGACCAACCAACGCTTTGAGAAGGCCAAGGAAGAGAGCTCTGGAACTGTGGCCAGGTATCTCTTCATGAATGAAGAGGATCTTAGCCTTGAGGAGTGCAAGGACTACTGCCAAGAGCTCATGCGGATCAACCAAGAAATCGCAAATCGATTGTCCTTAGAGTCCATGGGCTCAAAGGTGCCACCACCGCAGCCGCATTTGTCTTCAGTCGAATCACGAACTAAGGAAGAAAAGTAGTGAATTTCATACCTAGTCCATATGTGGGTCATGTCCCATTCTTTGAGATATATTACTTATGTTGCTGTGAGGAAATAATGGACATCCGCTTATTTAGCAATGAATAAACTTGTTTGAAGTAATACTTGTCGCAAATTGAAATTATCCAAGGAAGGAGTTGTAGTTGAACAAAGAAGGAAAAGATTAAAAAGGGGGATTTCTATTTCTGTGCCCTTGGTTCCTTAGTCGTGCTTAGTTTTTCCCAAGGACTCTAAATTTTCTCACTTTTCCCCTCAACCACTTGCCCCATTCTCACAAAAGCCCAAATGGAGCCTTGCTCTCGTGTCCAAGCAGTTAACCGTTACCTACTCGGTTACTGACGCATCGTGCCGGAGATCTTAAGACAGGTGGACCATGGCCATCGATTCTTATGACGACTGGGACCTGGGCTAGGTGAGGTACCACTTTCGTTCGCCTAAATTAGCGTTCCCCTCAGCGAGTCATGGCATCCCTCACCAGCCCCATGTCGCCACCACCGTGCCCCTAGAAGCCTGTAACACCCATGATGCGGCTATATCTCTCACGTGTCGAGGCACAACTTAGAGGCATAACCGCATTTTAGGTTTTGTCGCAAGAAGGGTCATCTTCACACAATCCCATGTAATGCACAAGAATGGGATAAAGAGTTGGCTTACAATCGCCACTTCACACAATACATAAATTAAACATCCATCATTCAGAGTACAATCAAGGTCCGAGTACGGAACCAAAATAAAAGAAGACAACCCCAAATGCTAGATCCCCGATCGTCCCGACTTGGCTCCACTACTGATTATCAGGGAAAGAAACATTGTAACGACCACGTTCCTCATCGAACTCCCACTTGAGCTCGGTTGCGTCACCCGCACTGGCATCGTCCAGACCTGCAACTGCTTTGGTAGAATCTGTGAGCCACGAGGACTCAGCAATCTCACACCCGCGAGATCAAGACTATTTAAGCTTATAGGAAGGATGGTGATAATGAGGCGGAGCTGCAGCAAGCACTAAGCATCTATGGTGGCTAACATACGCAAATGAGGCGAGAAGAGGAGCAACGCAACAGTCGGGAAGCTAGAAGTGATCAAGAAGTGATCCTGAAACTACTTACGTTCATGCATAACTCAAACCGTGTTCACTTCCCGGACTCCGCCGAGAAGAGACCATCACGGCTACACACGCGGTTGATGTATTACTAATTAAGTCAAGTGTCAAGTTCTCTACAACCGGATATTAAAAAATTCCCATCTGCCACATAACCGCGGGCACGGCTCTCGAAAGTTTATACCCTGCAGGGGTGTCCCAACTTAGCCCATCATAAGCTCTCATGGTCAACGAAGGATATTCCTTCTACCGGGAAGACCCGGTCAGTCTCGGAATCCTGGTTTACAACACATTTCGACAATGGTAAAACAAGACCAGCAAAGCCGCCCGATTGTGCCGACAAATCCCAATAGGAGCTATACATATCTCGTTCTCAGGGTACATCCGGATAAGTCAAGCTACGAGTAAAACCAGGCCTCGAGTTTCACCGTGGTGGCCCCGCAGGTTGCTCGCTTCGGGCCAACACTCGGAGGAGCACTGGTCCGGGCGGGTGAAAATAAAGATGACCCTCGGGCTCGCGAAAACCCGGGGGAAAAAGGCTTAGGTGGCAAATGGTAAAAGCAAGGTTGGGCCTTGCTGGAGGAGTTTTATTCAAGGCGAACTGTCTAGGGGGTCCCATAAATCACCCAACCGCGTAAGGAACGTAAAATCAAGGAACATAACACCGGTATGACGGAAACTAGGGCGGCAAGAGTGGAACAAAACACCAGGCACAAGGCCGAGCCTTCCACCCTTTACCAAGTATATAGATGCATTAATTAAATAAGAGCTATTGTGATATCCCAAAATATCCATGTTCCAACATGGAACCCACTTCATCTTCACCTGCAACTAGCAATGCTATAAGAGGGGCTGAGCAAAAGCGGTAACATAGCCAAACAACAGTTTGCTAGGAAAGGTTGGTTAGAGGGTTGACATGGCAATATGGGAGGCATGATATAGCAAGTGGTAGGTATCGCGGCATAGCAAAGGAGCGAGCAACTAGCATGCAAAGATAGAAGTGATTTCGAGGGTATGGTCATCTTGCCTGCAAAGTTCTCAGAGTTGTCGAAAGCTTGATCCTCGTAAGCGTTCTCAACAGGTTCCTCGTTCACGTACTCGTCTCCCGGCTCTACCCAAAGCAAGAACACAAGCAAAGGACCAACAATCAACGACGGTACAATGCACAAGCAACATGATGCAAAATATGACATGATATGCGAGATGTGATATGCAATGCATAAGGGTGCTCCGGAAGGGAAGGGATGAACAAGGCATCAACTTGGCAAACCAAGTATGCCGCTGGAAAGATGAGATGATTTCGGTTGAAATCGATATAAAGATCACCGGATTCGGATGCACGGTTTGCAAAAGACAAGCAGGACAAGATATGATGCACATTGCTTAAAACAGCAACATGGCCACTTGGATGCAAAGTATAAATAAGCTACAGCACCCAAACATATGAACAAAATGCATAGCAGTGATGTACAGGAGATGCTCTACAAAACATGAACACTGAGCTAAATCTATAAACCACTAGAGCATGACTAAAACAGCATGGCAATAATGCAAAAGATAACAGTTTTTCAGACAGTGAAAATACTAGACATAGCAGAAACAGATTCAACATGGCATCTTTACAAGCTCGATTAACTCACTACCAGGCATGTCATGGCATGGAACAAGTACTAGCATTAACTAGACATGAAAATGAAGCTATCCATGTGCAAAACAACCACGTAGCATAATTGCATGAATATACACATAAAAGACAGAACAGCAACATGAAGTAAAATGACACGTTCATGATCTTGCTCAAATGCAGAAACTAATGCCACCACTGGATTGGTGGGATTTTTCTACCCCAAAAACATATATAATATGTTGGGGTTGCTGTAGAAAAATCATCACAAGTGCAATAAGTTAAAAACTCCCCTAAATGGAATATGACAGAATTGGCATTTCCCTTATTTGGAAATGTCCAGAAATGGACTTGCCCGAAATGGATAGATTCTATATGCCAGAAATGGAATATACGCTGGGAAATTAAAAAAAAAGGAAAACCAGGGGTATGGGAGGATGACCGATGGGTCACGGCCCCTGGTGAGTAGGACAGGTGGGGCCACCACACGCCTGCAGCATACGTGTGATCTGAGAAAAAAAATAGGGGGGTTAAACTTGCGCCCGCGGGGAATCGAACCTGGGTCGCTTGCCACAGAGTGGCTCAAGCCACTGGGCTAGACGGCGACGGCTGATAGAAGAGGGGGGGTCCTTCTCCTCTTAGCATAACTTCCACGGCAACTACTGAAACAGAGGAAGTAGGGGAAAGCAACGACGCGGCCAAAGGCGGCGGAGGGATGGCCTGAGCAGCTCCGATGACCTAACGGAGTGGCGGAAGGTGCTACGGCATCGCAAGAGGATCCCGCGCTCGCGCTTGGAACGCATGACGCCCAACGTCGACGGGAACGCTGCCGGCGACGAGGACCAGAGCAAGTGGCGCGAACTCGAACACGACGAGCCGCGAGGGTTAAACAAGCAGCAGCAAGCACGGATCTACCCTACGCGACACGGATACGCCTAAGGACACTCGCAGAGATGCTAAGGGGGGTCGGGGCACTCGCCGGAGACGAGGTCCGATGGCGGCAAGATTGGGTGCTCGTGGCAAACTACTTCAAGGCGCGCTAGGGAGAGAGAAAAGGGATGGGGAGGAGCGCGGGCTCACCACAAGCACGGTGGAGTGCTTGGTTTCTCAAGAGGGGGTCGGAGAAGGCGGAGACAGTGATCGAACACTTGCGGGCACGGCGGGGAAGAAGTGGAAGAAGATCACGGCGTCTTGGCGTCCCGCGGTGAAGTAGTGGATGTAGGGGAAGTAGACGATGTCGAGGATGAAGATGGACACGTTCCGGGGAGCTGGGGTCGATGGAGAGCACGCCGGCGACGAGGACGCGCTCCCAGATGTGTTCGAGATGGCGATGGCGCGATCGATCTGGTGGCTTAACCTACTAGAAAACGGCGGCAGCGGACGAGGGAAATCCTAGGAGAGGCAAGGGACAAGGATTGGGGTCTTAAAAGGGACTAGGGTGAGCTGCGCGAGCTCATGGGCTCTCGTGCTCGCGGTCCCCATGGCGACTGCGAGAGGAGAGGGAAAAGGTGGGTGCGGGGAACAGGGTAGGCGCTGACGAGCGGGGCCAGACTAGCCATGTGGCGAGGGTCTAGCGAGGGTGCACGCGCGCGTAGGTGAGAAAAGGTAGGGAGGCCGAGGCCCAGGGGGGGTTGCTGCTGCTGGTTACTCTGCTGATGCTTTTCCCTTTTTCCTTCAGGCAGAAAACAAAAGGAAAAGCACAGGGGAATTTGGGAGGATTTTGAGAAAAGTGACCATATTCTCAAGGTCCAGAAATTGTGAAGTATTTGATAAAATTGTTCTGGGCATTTTAGAGGAAGTAAAATAATTCAAGTTTGAATTGAATTCAAACTTGAACCATTTTAAAACCTAACCAAAACAACTTAGATAAAGTTGAAATACTACAGTGAGGTAAATGACATGGTGATAGAATATTGAGGCAAAGTTGAACTTTAATGGAGGAGGGTAAAATGGCACTTGTCAAAAGAAAAGAATAGAAGGAGAGGTGGTGATGCATGGAGGTGGTGATGCATGGATCACACATAGAACATGCAACAACATATCATGCAAGAATAACATGGAAAAGCAAGTTGGCATAAGCACAACACAACATAGATGTGCACATGATGCAAACAAATGGTGAGGCCATAGTGCAACAATGGATGACGAAAGAAATATGACAATGTAATGACAAGATAATGCAAAGGCAACCAACAAACCCAAAATGAAACCCACAAAGAGGAAAAACCCACTTGGAATTGATGAAGAACAAGATGAATATATTGCCAAAATGGGAAGTTTTACATCTGGGGTGTTACAACACTCCACCACTACAAGAGGATCTCGTCCTGAGATCTATGACGGAAAGAACTCCGGATATTTTGAACAGAGGTGATCCTCGCGCTCCCAGGTGGCTTCTCGGTCGGAATGGTGTGACCACTTCACTTTCAGGAATTTGATTGACTTGTTGCGAGTCTTGAGCTCAGTTTCTTCAAGAATTGCAACGGGATGATCATGATAAGAAAGATCTTCTTGGAGGTCAATCTCTTCAAAGTTGATAGTGCACTCAGGCGTCTTGAAGCACTTGCGAAGCTGTGACACGTGGAACACATCATGCACATTTGCGAAGTTGGAGGGAAGCTCAAGTTGATAGGCGAGATCGCCTCTTTTGCCAATGATCTTGAAAGGACCCACGTATCTCGGGGCAAGCTTCCCTTTGATACCGAAGCGACGAGTGCCTTTCATTGGAGAGACGCGGAGGTAGACATGGTCTCCGATCTCGAAAGCCAAGTCACGGTGCTTGCTATCATAGTAACTATTTTGACGCGATTGCGCGGCTTTGAGGTTTTCAGGGATGACTTTACACATTTCTTCAGCCTCTGTGATCAAGTCGTTACCAAGAAGTTGGCGTTCACCAGTCTCTGACCAATTTAGGGGAGTACAGCACTTTCTACCATAGAGGATTTCAAATGGGGCCTTGCCCGAGCTCGCTTGGAAGCTATTGTTGTAGTCGAATTCGGCATATGGAAGACAATCTTCCCACTTCATACCGAAAGAGATGACACAAGCCCTGAGCATATCTTCAAGAATTTGGTTGACTCGCTCGACTTGGCCACTAGTTTGAGGGTGAAAAGCTGTGCTGAAGCGAATATTGGTGCCCATGGCCTTCTGGAAGGAGTCCCAGAATTTAAAGGTGAAGATGCTTCCATGATCTGAAGAAATCACTTGAGGCATGCCGTGCAAGGAGACAATCCTGGAGGTGTATAGCTCTGCGAGTTGAGCTGCTGTGATGGACTCTTTGATTGGAAGAAAATGAGCCACTTTAGTGAGCTTGTCGATGACAACGAAGATAGCATCATTTCCACGCTTGGACTTCGGAAATCCAGTCACGAAGTCCATTTCGATATGATCAAAATTCCATTCTGGAATAGCAAGAGGTTGGAATAGACCAGCTGGTCGTTGGTGTTCTGCCTTCACCCTTCTGCAGACATCACACTCATTCACGAATTGAGCAATTTCTCGCTTCATTTGAGTCCACCAATACGACTGCTTGAGGTCATGGTACATCTTCGTACTTCCAGGATGAATGGATAGAAGGGAATTGTGTGCCTTGTTCATAATGAATTTTCTCAGATCGCCTTTAGGAACCACAATTCGATCCTCGAAGAAAAGAGTATCTTTGTCATCAATGTGGAAGCACTTGTATTTGGAAATGCCCTTGTCGATACCACATTTCACCTTTTTCACCATGGCATCCAGGAGTTGTGCCGCACGAATTTGGTCTTCCAAGGTAGGAGAGACTAGGAGGTTGTCAAGAAAGCCTTGAGGAACAACTTGAAGATTCAGTTTGCGAAAAGCTTCACAAAGGTCCGGTTGGAAGGGCTTGAGAATTAAGCTGTTGCAGTAAGCCTTCCTGCTCAAAGCATCTGCAATCACATTGGCCTTGCCTGGAGTATATTCAATACTCGGATTATACTCTTGAATCATTTCGACCCATCGAGTTTGCCTGAGGGTGAGGTTGGGCTGAGTGAAGATGTACTTGAGACTCTTGTGATCGGTGAATATGTCCACTTTCCTTCCCAACAAGAGATGTCTCCATGTTATTAATGCATGGACAACTGCCGCCAACTCAAGATCGTGAGTGGGGTAGTTATTTTCATTGGGTTTCAGCTGACGAGAGGTATAGGTCACATCTTTCTTCTCTTGCATTAACACAGCACCGAGACCTTGAAGAGAAGCATCAAAGAAAACTTCGAATGGCTTGGATTCATCAGGAGGAGTTAAGACAGGAGCTGTGACGAGTTTCCCTTTGAGTGTGTTGAAAGCAACATCACACTTAGGAGACCAGACATACTTCACATGCTTCTGGAGGAGGTTGGAAAGAGGCTTTGCAATCTTGGAGCAATTCTCAACGAATCTTCGGCAATAGCTTGCAAGTCCAAGAAAACTTCGAAGCTGCTTGACATTCTGAGGAGGTTCCCAATTCACAACTGCAGACACCTTCTCAGGATTAACAGCGATGCCCTTGGCAGAGATGATATGACCAAGGTAAAGAACTTCATCAAGCCAGAACTCACATTTGGAAAACTTCGCATAGAATTGATACTCTCTGAGCTTGTCGAGCACCAATCGCAAATGTTTGGCATGATCCTTCTTATTCTTGGAGAAGACCAATATATCATCGAGATAGACCAAGACGAATTCATTGGTGTAGGGGTTGAAGATGAAGTTCATCATTCGAGAGAATGTTGGAGGAGCATTGACAAGGCCGAAAGACATGACAGTATATTCATAAGAACCAAAGCTTGTTCTGAATGCTGTCTTGGGAATATCTTCTTCACGATTTCGAATCTGATGATAACCCATACAAAGGTCAAGCTTGGAGAACAAGTTAGCACCTTTAAGTTGTTCGAATAGCTCATTGATGTTGGGAAGTGGATACTTGTTCTTGATTTCTTCTTGTTAAATGGACGGTAATCGATGCAAAGTCGGTCTGTGCCATCCTTCTTCTGGACAAAAATAACAACACAACCCCATGGAGATGAACTCGGTCTGATCAGACCCAGACGCTCTTGCTCATCGAGTTGTTTCTTCAATTCTTTCAACTCTTTTGGTCCAAGCCTGTATGGACGCTTGCAAACGGGTACCGTGCCAGGCTTAAGATCGATAACGAACTCAACTGGCCGGTGAGGAGGCATTCCTAAGCTCTTACGAAAGACGTCTTGATATTCACAAACGACTGGAATCTGAGAGATTGCGTCTAGCTCGCCCTTCTCATTGAGAGAAAATAACCTTATGGTTTCATCACGAGCGGCATAGATGATCACATCCTCAGAAGAGTGTGTCAATTGAATTTCCCTGGCAGCGCAATCAAGTTGAGCCTTGTGCTTATAAAGCCAGTCCATCCTGAGAATTAGATCAATATCCGAGTCACCAAGGACAATTGGAGAAGAAAAAAATTTATAGTCGCCCATCTTGATGGAAACATCAGGAGCTATCAAACTAGAGCTCAAACGTTTACCAGGAGAAATGACAGCCATGGGTCTACCCAAATGAGAAGAAGTGAAATCATGCTTGGCAAAAAACGGTCTTGACATGAAACAATGCGAAGCACCAGTATCAAATAAGACTTTTGCAGGAATATCATTAACAGGAAGATTACCCAAGATCACTTCTGAAGAATCCTCTGCTTGACCCGCGTTCATCATGTTCACCTTAGCATGTTTGGGATTATGCTTGACCACTGCATTGCTAGAAGATCTCACAGGAAGAGGAGGCGGAAGGCGCCTTTGATTGAAGCACTTGTTCGCATAGTGACCTTTCTGCTGACATTTGTTGCAAGTCACCTCTGAGAGCGGACGATGATATGGAGCATTAGACCTTGGAGCTTGATTCTGAGACTTGTTCTGATAGCCAGGGTTGGGTGGGTGGGAAGATCCATGGCTACCTTTGGTCTTCTACTGGTAAGGCTGACGGAATAGAGGAGGAGGAGGCAACCAGAACTTCTGTTGCTTAGCAGCCACTAGTGAGGCAGAAGAAGACTGAACTGCGTCCCTGACTCTCTTCTTAGAAGCCTCACACTTGAGCTGGGCAGCTTCTTGTTTCAGTGCCATGTTGTAGAACTCATCATACTTTTTCGGCTCAAAAAGCACGAGAGCTAATTGCAGATATTCTCTGAGGCCACCTCTAAATTGATAAATCAAGCTCTTTTCATCAGGGACGTCTTGCTTAGCGAAGCGAGAGAGTTTCTGGAACTGGATATTGTATTGATACACAGACATGTTGCCTTGCTTGAGATTGCATAACTCCTCACGCTTACTCTCAACAACACTTTGTGGAATGTGGTGAGCTTTGAAGTCTCGGCAGAAATCATCCCAGGTAATCACACGACCTCCTCTGGAATCTTTGTATTGTTGATACCACTCGGCAGCTTGGTCCTTGAGTTGAAATGAAGCAAACTTGACAAAGTCCTCAGGTCTGACATTGCTACATTCAAAGTGTTTGCAGATGTCCACGAGCCAATCATCAGCATCTGTGGCCTCGGCACAGTAGCTGAAAGACTTCGGCTGATTAGCAAGGAACTGATTGAGGGTGGCGAAGTGAGGCTGATTGTTGCCTTGGCCTTGATTCCCTTGATTGCCTTGCCCTTGGGTGCACTCTTGCAAGAGTTGCAAAATCATCTGAGCATTTGCGTTGGTGGCTGCCATGACAGCTTGCCATGCCTCCGGAGGCGGAGGTGGAGGTGGAGGGTTCAATTGACTCCCATCATTGCGTTCCGGATTCTGACGCGTTGGCGGAGCCATCCTGAAGAGGGTGACATCCGTTAGCATCTTGAAAGAGATATATTCCAGCTGAATCAAAGGATCGAAATTGCAACATATAGCCTTAACATTCGAACAAGAATGAACGAATGAATTCCAAAGTAAATCATCACACTTCCATACGTTGAGATGCCACTTGATAAGAGATTGATGAAAGAAATACCAAGGTACGACTGGAACAAATAAGTGGTAAGGATTACCCAATCACAAACCAAATATCTGTGGGAAGAAATGCTAGGAGCTACTTGAATCCCACTTATAAACTCCTGAAACTTTCTGGTTATGCAATCTGGTGTTGGGGATACAGGGGACACAATATATCTCACCCAAACTAACAATACCTAGATCCAGCTGTATCCATCCTTCAACACATAACCAAGAACCTTCAGAAATCATTTACCTCAACCTTCGAAAAGCATCCGTTATATGAGTTATGGCAATACTCCCGAACTCCCGCCCCAGTACTGGGTGGCGTCGAGGTGATCTCACCAACAACTGCATAAAAGAGATTTTCGATGTCGGCGAAACTCAGGTATTCCAGAACTGCAACGATAAAATTGTGACGACAACACCTCGGAGCTCAACTCCCCGGGACACTGCCACAACCCCTAAATGTCAGGAGGCACCAAGAACAATGTTCTCGTCACAAAACCATCGGAACGATTCCAAGATACCCGCGTGATCCTAATATTTTTTTTAGTGAAATTTGAGGAGAGGAGAGTCAAAACTTCTACGTCTGGGGGCCTCACCAGATTGACGGAAGGACTGAGGAGTAAAAAGAATCCTACTCTCCGATATATATAATCCTAAGACTCAAATATTTTTTTTCTAGACTCAACAACGCCAGCGATTCGATCAAGCAGGGGGCTCCTAAGTCGGGGATGGCTCTGATTACCAACTTGTAACACCCACGATGCGGCTATATCTCTCACGTGTCGAGGCACGACTTAGAGGCATAGCCGCATTGTAGGTTTTGTCGCAAGAATGGTCATCTTCACACAATCCAATGTAATGAACAAGAATGGGATAAAGAGTTGGCTTACAATCGCCACTTCACACAATACATAAATTAAACATCCATCATTCAGAGTACAATCAAGGTCCGAGTATGGAACCAAAATAAAAGAAGACAACCCCAAATGCTAGATCCTCGATCGTCCCGACTGGGCTCCACTACTGATCATCAGGGAAAGAAACATAGTAACGACCACGTTCCTCATCGAACTCCCACTTGAGCTCGGTTGCATCACCCGCACTGGCATCATCGACACCTGCAACTGTTTTGGTAGAATCTGTGAGCCACGAGGACTCAGTAATCTCACACCCGCGAGATCAAGACTATTTAAGCTTATAGGAAGGATGGTGATAATGAGGTGGAGCTACAGCAAGGACTAAGCATATATGGTGACTAACATACGCAAATGAGAGCGAGAAGAGGAGCAACGCAACGGTCGCAAAGCTAGAAGTGATCAAGAAGTTATCCTGAAATTACTTACGTTCATGCATAACTCAAACCGTGTTCACTTCCCGGACTCCGCCGAGAAGAGACCATCACGGCTACACACACAGTTGATGTATTATTAATTAAGTCAAGTGTCAAGTTCTCTACAACCGGATATTAACAAATTCCCATCTGCCACATAACCGCGGGCACGGCTCTCGAAAGTTTATACCCTGCAGGGGTGTCCCAACTTAGCCCATCATAAGCTCTCACGGTCAACGAAGGATATTCCTTCTACCGGGAAGACCCGATTAGTCTCGGAATCCCGGTTTACAAGACATTTCGACAATGGTAAAACAAGACCAGCAAAGCCGCCCGATTGTGCCAACAAATCCCGATAGGAGCTGCACATATCTCGTTCTCAGGGCACATCCGGATAAGTCAAGCTACGAGTAAAACCATGCCTCGAGTTTCCCCGTGGTGGCCCCGCAGGTTGCTCGGTTCGGGCCAACACTCAGAGGAGCACTGGCCCGGGGGGGTGAAAATAAAGATGAGGGTTCGCGAAAACCCGGGGGAAAAAGGCTTAGGTGGAAAATGGTAAAACCAAGGTTGGGCCTTGCTGGAGGAGTTTTATTCAAGGCGAACTGTCTAGGGGGTCCCATAATTCACCCAACCGCGTAAGGAACGCAAAATCAAGGAACATAACACCGGTATGACGGAAAGTAGGGCGGCAAGAGTGGAACAAAACACCAGGAACAAGGCCGAGCCTTCCATCCTTTTACCAAGTATATAGATGCATTAATTAAATAAGAGATATTGTGATATCCCAAAATATCCATGTTCCAACATGGAACCCACTTCATCTTCACCTGCAACTAGCAACGCTATAAGAGGGGCTGAGCAAAAGCGGTAACATAGCCAAACAACAGTTTGCTAGGAAAGGTGGTATAGAGGGTTGACATGGAAATATGGGAGGCATGATATAGCAAGTGGTAGGTATCGTGGCATAGCAAAAGAGCGAGCAACTAGCAAGCAAAGATAGAAGTGATTTCGAGGGTATGGTCATCTTGCCTGCAAAGTTCTCAGAGTTGTTGAAAGCTTGATCCTCGTAAGCGTTCTCAAAAGGTTCCTCATTCACGTACTCGTCTCCCGGCTCTACCCAAAGCAAGAACACAAGCAAAGGACCAACAATCAACCACGGTACAATGCACAAGCAACATGATGCAAAATATGACATGATATGCGAGATGTGATATGCAATGCATAAGCGTGCTCCGGAAGGGAAGGGATGAACAAGGCATCAACTTGGAAAACCAAGTATGCCGCTGGAAAGATGAGATGATTTCGGTTGAAATCGATATAAAGATCACCGGATTCGGATGCACGGTTTGCAAAAGACAAGCAAGACAAGATATGATGCACACTGCTTAAAACAGCAACATGGCCACTTGGATGCACAATATAAATAAGCTACAGCACCCAAACATATGAACAAAATGCATAGCAGTGATGTACAGGAGATACTCTACAAAACATGAACACTGAGCTAAATCTATAAACCACTAGAGCATGACTAAAACAGCATGGCAATAATGCAAAAGATAACAGTTTTTCAGACAATGAAAATACTAGACATAGCAGAAACAGATTCAACATGGCATCTTTACAAGCTTGATTAACTCACTACCAGGCATGTCTTTGCATGGAACAAGTACTAGCATGAAGTAGACATGAAAATGAAGCTAACCATGTGCAAAACAACCACGTAGCATAATTGCATGAATATACACATAAAAGACAAAACAGCAACATGAAGTAAAATGACATGTTCATGAACTTGCTCAAATGCAGAAACTAATGCCACCACTGGATTTGTGGGATTTTTCTACCCCAAAAACATATATAATATGTTGGGGTTGCTGTAGAAAAATCATCGCAAGTGCAATAAGGTAAAAACTGCCCCAAATGGAATATGACAGAATTGGCATTTTCCTTATTTGGAAACGTCCAGAAATGGACTTTCCCGAAATGGATAGATTCTATATGCCAGAAATGGAATATTCGCTGGGAAATTAAAAAAAAGGAAAACCAAGGGTATGGGAGGATGACCGGTGGGTCATCGCCCCTGGTGAGTAGGACAGGTGGGGCCACCCTGTCATACACACGCACGTAGTAGTACACAAAAAAATAGGGGGGGGGGGGGGGTTAACTTGCGCCCGCGGGGAATCGAACCCGGGTCGCTTGCCACAGAGTGGCTCAAGCCACTGGGCTAGACGGCGACGGCTGACAGAAGAGGGGGGTCCTTCTCCTCTTAGCATAACTGCCACGGCAACTACTGAAACAGAGGAAGCAGGGGAAAGCAACGACGCGACCAGAGGCGGCGGAGGGATGGCCTGAGCAGCTCCGACGACCTAACGGAGCGGCGGAAGGTGCTACGGGATCGCAAGAGGATCCCGCGCTCGCGCTTGGAACGTACGACGCCCAACGGCGACTGGAACGCTGCCGGCGACGAGGACCAGAGCGAGCAGCGCGAACTCGAACACGACGAGCCGCGAGGGTTAAACAAGGAGCAGCAAGCACGGATCTACCCTACGCGACACAGAGACGCCTAAGGACACTCGCAGAGACGCTAAGAGGGGTCGGGGCACTCGCCGGAGACGAGGTCCGACGGCGGCGAGATCGGGTGCTCGTGGCAAACTACTGCAAGGCGCGCTAGGGAGAGAGAAAAAGGGATGGGGAGGAGCGCGGGCTCACCACAAGCACGGTGGTGTGCTTGGTTTCTCAAGAGGGGGTCGGAGATGGCAGAGACAGCGATAGAACACTTGCGGGCACGGCGGGGAAGAAGTGGAAGAAGATCACGGCGTCTTGGCGTCCCGCGGCGAAGTAGTGGATGTAGGGGAAGTTGACGACGTCGAGGATGAAGATGGACACGTTCCGGGGAGCTGGGGTCGACGGAGAGCATGCCGGCAACGAGGACGCGCTCCCAGATGCGTTCGGGACGGCGATGGCGCGATTGATCTAGTGGCTTAACCTACCAGAAAACGGCGGCGGCGGACGAGGGAAACCCTAGGAGAGGCAGGGGACAAGGATTGGGGTCTTAAAAGGGACTAGGGTGAGCGGCGCGAGCTCATGCGCTCTCGTGCTCGTGGTCCCCATGGCGACGGCGAGAGGAGAGGGAAAAGGTGGGTGCGGGGAACAGGGTAGGCGCTGACGAGCGGGGCCAGACTAGCCACGTGGCGAGGGTCTAGCGGGGGTGCACGCGCGCGTAGGTGAGTAAAGGCAGGGAGGAGAAGACCGAGCGGGCCGGCTGGCGCGCTGGGCCAGCTGACGCGGGGTGCGAGCTGGGCCGGCCTGGGAGGTCGAGGCGTAGGGGGGGTTGCTGCTGCTGGTTACTCTGCTGATGCTTTTCCCTTTTTCCTTCAGGCAGAAAACAAAAGGAAAAGCACAGGGGAATTTGGGAGCATTTTGAGAAAGGTGACCATATTCTCAAGGTCCTGAAATTGTGAAGTATTTGATAAAATTGTTCTGGGCATTTTAGAGGAAGTAAAATAATTCAAGTTTGAATTGAATTCAAACTTGAGCCATTTTAAAACCTAACCAAAACAACTTAGATAAAGCTGAAATACTACAGGGAGGTAAATGACATGGTGATAGAATATTGAGGCAAAGTTGAACTTTAATGGAGGAGGGTAAAATGGCACTTGTCAAAAGAAAAGAATAGAAGGAAAGGTGGTGATGCATGGAGGTGGTGATGCATGGATCACACATAGAACATGCAACAACATATCATGCAAGAATAACATGGAAAAGCAAGTTGCCATAAGCACAACACAACATAGATGTGCACATGATGCAAACAAATGGTGAGGCCATAGTGCAACAATGGATGACGAAAGAAATATGACAATGTAATGACAAGATAATGCAAAGGCAACAACAAACCCAAAATGACACCCACAAAGAGGAAAAACTCACTTGGAATTGATGAACAACAAGATGAATATATTGCCAAAATGGGAAGTTTTACATCTGGGGTGTTACAAAGCCCTACCGACCACTCCGACCATCCTCCTCAGCTCCGATGGCCCAGCGAAGTGATTCTATCGGGAAGTCCTTCCACCCATATGCAGGAACAATCTGAAATCGTTAGTAGACCGGCATGTTTCTAATCGAAACCCTAACAATTAGGATTCGTTTATAAGTCGATTTAATGGGCGATTGAGCGACTGAACTTTTGTTAGTTGAGATGCTCCAGTTTGCAATCAATATCGGTGTTTATTAAGGACTGGATTCATGTCAGTGTTAGCTAGTTTGGAAAAAGAAAACCCTAGAAATTAATTTTTCTTGATAAGAGCCCATTTTAGATTATTTTTTGGTGATACTGATCTGAACAATCAAGTTTGATTTTAATTCTCTGCTTAACAAATTTGGTCTTTGATTGATGGCTAGCAGGTCTGAGCTGGAAGAGGGCGATGGATTTGTTTTGTGCCGGGAAGGTGCTGTTCGTGGACGGCTCATTGGTCCACATCCACAGGCACGGGACTGTCGTCTTCGCACACAACGGGGTGACCGCAGGGCGTTCACGAACTTCCCGACACTCAAGAGCAGGCTCGTGAGCATGAACCAGCTCGACGAGAGCTGGTACGGGATACGTCCATTTTGCAGCATGTTTTCCTACAAATGTTTATTGCATTATGGACTGTTATTTCACTTTACGATACAATTCATATGCCTTTTCTCTCTTATTTTGCAAGTTTCACATGAAGAGGGAGATTGCCGGCAGTTGGAATTCTGGACCATAAAGGGCCATGTTGGATACACCTATTCTGCACAACTCCAAGTGACCTGAACAGTCAGCATTCTGGGAACGGGGGTCCCCAGACTTGCCTGCCTGCGGCCTGCGGCGTGGCTCAAAGGAGGCCCAGGACAGCCCATCTTCATCTACACAAGCTCAAGACCCTCGCGAGGGGCCAAGCCTCGCGGGGCGGACGGCCAAGAGCTTCCTCAGGAGCGGCCTCGTCAGGCTGGCTCATGAGGAGGCGGAGAGTTCAAGGCAGGGTACCTCGCGAGGTGCCCATGACGTAAGCCATGACGACCAAGGGCTCCAGTCGGGCGCCAGCCGCGCAGCATCCTCCTTTCCTCTTTGGTGCAAAGGGAGCAAGCGTAGGCAAGAGCATCAAGCAAAGGCATCCGTTTCGGTGCAACAAGACCAAGACCAGCCCCAACAATTGGAATGCAGTCATCATGGAGCCCAAGCAAAGGCGTCATCACCAGAGCCTTTGGCGGTGCGAGGACCAACTTTAGTCAGGATAAGTGTACCCGCTGTTCCCCTTCAAAATGGCTAATTGTTGGCGCCCTTCCCACTCAATATTTGGGAAGAGGCCCAGGCCTTCGTCTATATAAGTAGAGCTAGCCACCATAGTAGGGGGACGATCGGAGAGAGTGGGAAGCACCCGAAGAGAGAGAGAGAGACCCGATCCTCAAGCTAGAGCGACGGGATACCACTTAGCAGTTCATCACACCCACCAAAAACAGACCCTCGCGAGGCTGTTCTTCCCTGTACTGTTCCTCATCAGCCCAAGAGGCAATCCACACACCACACACTGGAGTAGGGTATTACACCACGATGGTGGCACGAACGATATAAATCTTGCGTCTCTTGTGCAGTTCTTGTTAGTAGTTTAGGTCCCTGCGACTCGGCGAGGTACGAGACGGTGGAGGGTTGGATCTCCGCGCGCACCCCAGAGTTCAAACCTTAAGGGTCTGCCGGAACCCGAAATCCGACATTTGGCGCGCCCGGTAAAGTGCGCGGAATCGCTTCGTCGCCTCGTTCTTCCCCGACCACCGCAACCATGTGTGACGCTCGTCGGGCCCGTGCCGAGCGCCGAGCCACCCTCGCCTCCCATGTCGCCCAGACTACTCCCGTCGGCGGGCGTCCTCGTCGTTCCCGGTCACCTGCCGTCAACGCCGCTACCGGCCCGGCGGGGAACGAGCAACAAGCGTCATCCCAGCATGCGTCCATGAGGCGGGACGGCCGCACCGCCACGCCTTCGCTCACTCCCACTGGTTCTTCGTCGCGCGCACCCCGCGCGGCCATGGAGGCCTGAGCTGCACTCATCGCGGCCAACGAGCTCGTGCGCTACCGCCCCGTCGACGACGTCTACGAAGAATGGCTTGACCGCGTCGCCGAGCTCGTCCGCGCTGCGGGAGGCGACCCCGCGCAGTCCGTCTCGCTGCACCACACCCGCCCAGCTGGCGATAAACTCGGGCGCCTCAGCCGCCTCCTCCTCAAGACAGTGCCCTAGCCCCAAGGCGCGCGGCCCCTGGGCGGAACCCGTTCCGCGAGGCGCCGGCGCGGCAAGAGCAGAGCTGCGAAGAAGTCCCTCGCCCACAAGAAGCTGCCCGAGCGCTCCCTGCTCCAGCACGTCAAGACCCTGCACTGCCCCCAGCCGCGGCGCAGGGAGACCTGCAAGACCAAGCTCTCTGCCGTCCGAGACCCCCCGCGGCCACGGCGGGCTGCCGCGCCTTCACCACCGAGCTGCGCAGCGTCGCGTGGCCTGCAAAGTTCAAGCCAGACCTGCCTCCACGCTACGACGGCACGGCTGACCCTGCGGAGTTCCTCCAGCTCTACGTGCTGGGTATCGAGGCTGCCAACGGGGATGAAAAGGTCATGGAGAACTGGTTTCCCATGGCGCTCAAGGACGGAGCCCGCACCTGGCTCCTGAATCTTGCCCCAGGCACGATCTCTTCCTGGGCCGAGATGCGCACCCGCTTCATCGCCAACTTCCAGGGTACTCGCGACCGGCCACCCGCCGTGAGCGACATGCGTCGAATCAAGCAGCAGCCAGGGGAAACCCTGCAAAAGTACATCCAACGCTTCAACAACGCGTGCCTCAAGATCCCCAGGGTGACGGAGGAGGACATCATCTCTTCCTTCTCTGAGGGCGTGCACGACGTCAAGATGAAGGAGGAGCTGGCGATGCATGAAGATCTATGCACCTCCCTGGAGCTTTTCAACTTGGCGACCAAGTGCGCCAGGGCTGAGGAGGGGCGCCTCTCCCTCCTCGAGCTGCCTGTCGCGGATCCCGAAGAGAAGAAGTCCAAGCCCAAGGACGTGAAGCGCAAGGGGGCTGCCGTGCTCATAGCCGAACCAGACACCAAGCGAGGCAGAATCAGCCCGAGTCTTCCAAGGGCGGCCGGTACTGCATGTACCACGACCTCCACACCCACAACACCAATGAATGTCAGGAGCTCCGGGCCCTGCGCGAAGGAAGGGTCGGCAGACGCCCTGAGCGCAGCGACCGGGGCTACGGCCGAGGAGGAGGAAGGAATGCAGGACGCTGGAAGACCATGCCCGCGCCAAGGGTGGCGCGACCAACCTAGCGAGGACCGCTGGCAAGACCCACCTCGCGAGGGGGGCTGGAGGGATCAGCCTCGTGAGGATCGTCCGCAAGGGAACGCGGGCCTCCCTCCGCTGCCGCCACCGCCAAGGAGAATAGAAGACCGTCATCAGGATGAGGGGGCTGGGGGCTTCCAGGAAGCGCGTGCGATCGCCTGCATCCTGGGCGGAGCTCAAGCCCCAGCCTCTCACCGCATCTTCAAGCAGTTCGCCCGTGAAGTGAATGCAGTCCTCCCCAAGCTCGAGTCCACGCGCCCTCTCAGGTGGTCGGCGTGCGCCATCACGTTCAGCTCAGCGGATCAGCTCAAGTGCGCAGCCACAGCCGGAGTTCTGCCAACGCTTTGCTCCCTAATCATCAGCAACGTGCTGGTCACCAGGACCCTCATCGACGGCGGAGCAGGGCTCAACGTCCTGTCTACGGAAACATTCAACAAACTTCAAGTGCCCTACAGTCAGCTTTAGCCAACCAAGCCTTTCTCCGGAGTCACCGACGGCTCCACAGTCCCGATCAGGCAGGTTCGCCTTCCCGTCACCTTCGGGGCCCGCGACAACTACCACACCGAGCTCATCGACTTCGACGTCGCCCACATTCGCCTGCCGTACAACGCCATCCTCGGGTACCCAGCGTTGGCCAAGTTCATGGCCGTAACCCACCATGGCTACAACATCCTCAAGATGCCAGGAAGCGGCGGGGTCATCACGTTGCCTTGTAAAGAGAGAGATGCACTGTGCTCCCTGGAGCGAGCTTTTCAGGCCGCATCACTGGAAGACCCAGACCACAGCAGCAGGATGCCTCCCGAGGCAGCACCCAAGAAGAAGAAGAAATCGACCGGCCCGACTCTTCAAGAGACAGGCCCCTCCGGGTCCACATCGGGACAGGGGGAGCCTCCTTCCATCGCATAGGAAAGAGCGCCCGGCGCCCTCCTCAGGCAGGGCTCGGGGGCTCTCCTCTGGAGGGTCGCCGACCTCGCCAAGGTCTCGAGGGAGGCGCTTGCGCACCACGTGGAGGCGTGTTTTGAAGCACGCTTCCCGCAAGCAGGAGCAAGACCAGGAGGACAGAACCCTCAAGAGTTCATCAGCAAGGCCATCCAGGAGCTACAGGAGTCAAGGATCATGAGGGGCAGCCACCGCCTACCCGCTGTGGCCCCCCATCCAGACGAGGATGGTGGGCTGCGCATCTGCATCGACATACCAGGGCTCAACCGAGCCGCATCTCAAGAGCGCCTCTGGCCCTCGCGAGTGGGATGTACGCATGCCTTATGGCCTGCCAAATGCGGCTGCTGCGCACAAACGTCTCATGAGGACCATCCTGGAGGGTCAAGAGGTGAGGCACGCCGCAGCCCTGGCGGAGATGGAGATGGCCCATGAGGAGCCGCCAGCGCCTCCGGAGCCTCCCGAGGCCCCCGGGCCTGGGGGCTCGTGAGGATCGGCTCCCGCAGCCCACTGAGTCTGCTACACCAACAACCCCTCATCCCCAACATCACCAGGTGACATTTTTAAGTTTTATTTCTGGCTGGGAGCGCCTCCAGGGCCGCATTATTCCCAGGCCGCGTGGGTCCGTCCCTGCGGCATGTATCCCTTTTATTTCATGTCTTTAGCTTATCCTGTTGGGGGCGTCCCTCGGGCTGCATCATCCCCAAGCCGCTCGGGCCAGTCCCAGCGGCATGTATCCTTCGTGCGTTTTCCTTAGGATTATGCTCTCGTTCCACCACGCTTGTTATTTGGTGCCTTCTCCTGGGTGTCGAAATCTTGCACGTTAAAGGGGCGGTGCCTGAGCATCGCGACTCAGCGCTCTTACCGGCTCTCCGACCCTCACCCTCTGGTCTTGTCCATGGCATCGCGACCTGGCTTGCCAGCGACGGTAGAGATCAGCCCGAGAGCCGGGACCCGAGGACGTAGAGTTTCGCCATCCAATCCAGCTTGCGCGTTAAAGGGGGTGTTCCTGAGCATCGCGACTCAGGGGCTCCTACCGGCTCTTCGGCCCTCACCCTCTGGTCTTGTCCATGGCATCGCGACCTGGCTTGCCAGCGACGGTAGAGACCAGCCCGAGAGCCGGGACCCGTGGACGTAGAGTTGCGCCATCCAATCCATCTTGCGTGTTAAAGGGGGGGTGCCTGAGCATCACGACTCAGGGCTCCTACCGGCTCTCCGGCCCTCACCCTCTGGTCTTGTCCATGGCACCGCGACCTGGCTTGCCAGCGACGGTAGAGACCAGCCCGAGAGCCGGGACCCGAGGACGAGTTGCGTCTTCTAACCTAGCTTGCACGTTAAAGGGGGTGCACGAGCATCGCGACTCAGGGCTCTTGGCTCTCCGGGCCTCACCCTCTGGTCTTGTCCATGGCATCGCGACCTGGCTTGCCAGCGACGACTGAGACCAGCCCGAGAGCCGGGACCCGAAGAAGTAGAGCACCGGCATCTGGCCAATTTGCAGGAACACACTCGAAGACAAGGCCCAGAGCCAGGCTCAACCCGCCTTGAGGTAGGGCCTCGTGAGTCCCGCGCGGGCTCACGGGTGCCCCAGCACACCTCGCGAGGCCTCCCGCGCCTCTCCAAGGCAACTAACGACAGGACTAACGATCGCCCCGGCGAGCTCTAGTTCCTTTTGTGGTGAACCTGCAGGGTCCCTCCAAGGAGCACGGAACGACCTCGCCACGCGATCTCTCGCCGGCCAAGGCACGGACCTGGCGCTGCACCAGGAAGCATTGTCCTGACCCTCGAGATAAGTCACCCTCCAGTCCACACTAGTCATCGCAACACCATCCCCACACTCAGTGCAACTCTGTGTTAGCAACATCGCTCTCCTTTCTCACCGAATGATGGCTGCTTGAGCGCCAAGGGGGACCCCCTGAGCATCGCGACTCAGAGGCTCTTGCCGGACCTCGGGCTGCTCACCTCCTGGCCTTGACCACGGCATCGCGACATGGCATACCAGCGATGACTGAAGCCGCCTTGGGACTGGGACCTGTCGGCGCAGAGCATCAAGCCCTCGCGAGGTCCGAAAGGAAGGGACTGCGCTAAAACGGAATGAGCATCCCGCATTGCCTCGCAATAAGGATCATATTGGCAAACGAAGCTACAAATATTTTACAAGCCCCCGCGGGGTACATTCTTGGCTCCTCGCAGGAACAAAAGACGTGAATCCTAAGGAGTCCTATCAACAGGGATCACCGCAGCAGACGCCATCATCAACAGTGGGCCACCCGGTCTGGAGCCAACCCCATCCATATCAGGGGCGGCGACGACCTGACGAGCTCGCCCTGCTCCGGGAGCGGCGCAGGCTCGGGGGCTCGTAGTTGTCGTCGCTCGTCTCCAGAGTCGCAAAGAGCTCGGCGGAGTCGCTGGGTCCTCCGGCGCCTTTGTCGCCTGAGAAGCTGCCAAGGGAGCGGGCGGTTGGCCTCTGTCTCACCATAGCAGGACCCCGACCACCTCTCCCGGGGCAGCACTCCAGCCAGCGGCCCTCTGTGTCGAAAAGCTTGAAGGACATCACCGAAGCACCGTCGTACTCCAGGTGGATCGTGAGGGCGCCACTCGCCCTGCAGACCCGGGCGACCTCGTCCCAGCCTCGAGTCATGAAGACCTCGCCCGGGCAACCACTGCGACCTCTGCCCCGGTCGCGAGGGTGCCGCAGCCGGCGTGCTGCAGCCAGAGTCCCAGGGGCTCCCCCTGCCGGACGATGGAAGCGAAGAAAGAAGGAAGATGAATCCAAGACTTGGGAGGCGCGGCGACGCGAAGCACGAACTCCCGGCAGGAGCCCTCGGCGTGGACTCCAGGGGGGAAGACGCACACCTTCGTGACCCGCCGCCGTCGTCAACGGCGCCGCTCGTATCGCCCGGCGTCACCTCCTTCAGGGCCACCAATCTACGCATACAAGGGAAGAGGAAACCCCAGTGGCGGCTGCACGCACCAGGGCACGGGCGCCTCCTCGCGCGCGCTCCTGCCCTGACACCAGAGAGCAAGCCGCTTCTTTGGGGGGAGCGGGTCAGGGTCCTCTTGAGGAGCCTTTCCCTTCTCTTCCCTGGAGAACCGGCGGATCGGAGCCATGGCAACCAGACGAGATGAGGAAGAGGAGAAGCAGAAGGATAGACTAGAAGGGCTCACGCCGTTCCGTACTTATAGCCGGCGAAGGCCAACCGCCGGCCTCCACGATCACCGATCATTATGAACAACTCTGCATGCAAGAACCTGTCGAATCCGGGCGGTTACTGTGGCGTCGTGGGGAGCAAGTGCCGCCCGTCCAATCAGCCGCTGCGCTTGGGCGCCAAAACAAGCTGTTAGGGCCCATGACGCGCAGACTTGCCCTTTCGCCTCTCTGGTCGGCCAAGTTCGGGCGCGCCATGGGCCCGGGGGCTACTGTCTGTGTTCTGGGAATGGGGGTCCCCAGACTTGCCTGCCTGCGGCCTGCGGCGTGGCTCAAAGGAGGCCAAGGACAGCCCATCTTCATCTACACAAGCTCAAGACCCTCGCGAGGGGCCAAGCCTCGCGGGGCGGACGACCAAGAGCTTCCTCAGGCGCGGCCTCGTCAGGCTGGCTCATGAGGAGGCGGAGAGTTCAAGGCAGGGTACCTCGCGAGGTGCCCATGACGTAAGCCATGACGACCAAGGGCGCCAGTCGGGCCGGGCGCCACATGGCCCTCCTTTCCTCTTTGGTGCAAAGGGAGCAAGCATAGGCAAGAGCATCAAGCAAAGGCATCCGCTTCGATTGCAACAAGACCAAGACCAGCCCCAACGGCTGGAATGCTGTCATCGTGGAGCCCAAGCAGGCGTCATCACCAGAGCCTTTGGCAGGCGAGGACCAACTTTAGTCAGGATAAGTGTACCCGATGTTCCCCTTCAAAATGGCCAATTGTTGGCGCCCTTCCCGCTCAATATTTGGGAAGAGGCCCAGGGCCTTCGTCTATATAAGTAGAGCTAGCCACCATAGTAGGGGGACGATCAGAGAGAATGGGAAGCACCCGAAGAGAGAGAGAGAGAGAGAGAGAGAGAGAGAGAGAGAGAGACCCGATCCTCAAGCTAGAGCGACGGGATACCACTTAGTAGTTCATCACACCCACCAAGAACAGACCCTCGCGAGGCTGTTCTTCCCTGTACCGTTCCTCATCAGCCCAAGAGGCAATCCACACACCACACCTTTGGAGTAGGGTATTACACCACGATGGTGGCCTGAACCAGTATAAATCTTGCGTCTCTTGTGCTGTTCTTGTTAGTAGTTTAGGTCCCTGCGACTCAGCGAGGTACGAGACTGTGGAGGGCTGGATCTCCGCGCGCACCCCAGAGTTCGAACCTTAAGGGTCTGCCGGAACCCAAAATCCGACATGAACATCTACGGAGAATTATTTTGGAATATATAAAAAATATTGGCAAAAGAATTACCGAATGGGACCCACCAGGCGGCCACAAGCCTGGGGGCGCACCCTATCCCCAGGGCGCACCCCCCGAGCTTGTGGAGGCCCTAGCAGGCCTCCGGAGCCCATCTTCTGCTATATGATGCCATTTGACCTGGAAAAAAATCATAAGAAAGGTTTCAGGATGAAGCGCTGCCGTCTTGAGGCGGAACCTGGGCAGGAGTGATTCCGCAAGGGAAACTTCCCTCTGGGAGGGGGAAATCGAAGCCATCGTCATCACAAAAGATCCTCTCATCCTGGGAAGGACCAATCAACATCTTCGCCAGCATCCATCTCATCTCAAACCCTATTTCATCTCTTGTACTCAATCTTTGTCTCAAAACCTCATATTGGAACCTGTGGGTTGCTAGTAGTGTTGATTACATCTTGTAGTTGATGCTAATTGGTTTATTTGGTGGAGGATTATATGTTCAGATCCTTAATGATATTCAATAGCCCTCTGATCTTGAACATGAATATGATTTGTGAGTAGTTACTTTTGTTCTTGAGGACATGGGAGAAGTCTTGTTATAACTGGTACGTGAATTTGGTATTCGTTCGATATTTTTGAAGGAAATATGCCCTAGAGGCAATAATAAAGTTGTTATTTTATATTTCCTTATTCATGATAAATTTTTATTATTAATGCTATAATTGTATTGATCGGAAACCTAAATACATGTGTGAATACATAGACAAACACTGTTTCCCTAGTGAACCTCTACTTGACTAGCTTGTTGATCAAAGATGGTTAAGCTTTCCTAACCATAGACCTAAGTTGTCATTTGATAACAAGATCATATCATTAGGAGAATGATGTGATGGACAAGATCCATCTGTTAGCTTAGCACAATGATTGTTCGGTTTTATTGCTATTGCTTTCTTCATGTCAAATGCATATTCCTTCAACAATGAGATTATGCAACTCCCTGGTACCGGAGGAATGCCTTGTGTGCTATAAAACGTCACAACGTAACTGGGTGATTATAAAGATGCTCTACAGGTATCTCCGAAGGTGTTTGTTGAGCTGGCATATATATCGAGATTATGATTTGTCACTCCAAGTATCAGAGAGGTATCTTTGGGCCCTCTTGGTAATACACATCATAAGCTTGCAAGCAAATGACTAAGGAGTTAGTCACAAGATGATGTATTACGGAATGAGTAAAGAGACTTGCGTGTAACAAGATTGAACTAGGTATGAAGATACCGACGATCGAATCTCGGGCAAGTAACATACCAATTGACAAAGGGAATTGTGTATGTTGTCATAACGGTTCGACCGATAAAGATATTTGTAGAATATGTAGGAGCCAAGATGAGCATCCAGGTTCCGTTATTGTTTATTGACCGGAGAGGTGTCTCGGTCATGTCTACATAGTTCTCGAACCCGTAGGGTCCGCTCGCATAACGTTCGATGACGCTATTGTATTATATTCGGCCTATAAGGGGGAACCCCTTTCGGTGACCCGATATGTACCCAGTACCCTCCGGAACACTTCCGGTGTCTGAATACCATCGTCCTATATATCAATATTTACCTCTAGACCATTTCGACACTCCTCGTCATGTATGTGATCTCATCCGGGACTCCAAACAACATTCGGTTAGCAAATCACATAACTCATATAATACTATATCGTCATCGAACATTAAGCATGTGGACCCTACGGGTTCGAGAACTATGTAGACATGACCGAGACACCTCTCCGGTCAATAACCAATAGTGGAACCTGGATGCTCATATTAGCTCCAACACATTCTAGAAAGATCTTTATCGGTCGAACCGTTATGACAACATACATTATTCCCTTTGTCTATCGGTATGTTACTTGCCCGAGATTCGATCGTCGGTATCTTCATACCTATTTAAATCTCGTTATCGGCAAGTCTCTTTAATCATTCCATAATACATCACCTCATGACTAACTCCTCAGTTATTTACTTGCAAGTTTATGATGTGTATTACCGAGAGGGCCCAGAGATACCTCTCCGATACTCGGAGTGACAAATCCTAATCTCGATCTATGCCAACTCAACAAACACCTTCAGAGATACCTTTAGAGAATATTTATAATCACCCAATTATGTTGTGACATTTTATAGCACACAAGGCATTCCTCCAGTATCCGGGAGTTGCATAATCTCACAGTCGAAGGAATATGAATTTGACATGAAGAAAGCAATAGCAATAAAACTGAACGATCGTAATGCTAAGCTAACGGATGGGTATTTTCCATCAAATCATTCTCCTAATGGTATGATCCCGTATCAAATGAAAACTCATGTCCATGGTTAGGAAACCTTAACCATCTTTGATCAACGAGCTAGTCAAGTAGAGGCTCACTAGGAACACGGTGTTTGTTTATATATTCACACATGTATTTTAGGTTTCTGATCAATACAATTCTATCATGAATAATAAACCTTTATCATGAATAAGGAAATATAAAATAACAAATTTATTATTTCCTCTAGGGCATATTTCCTTCAGTCTCCCACTTGCACTAGAGTCAATAATCTAGATTACATTGTAAGGAATCTAACACCCATGGAGTCTTGGTGCTGATCATGTTTTGCTCGTGGAAGAGGCTTAGTCAACGGGTCTTCTACATTCATATCCGTATGTATTTGCAAATTTTCTATGTCTCCCTCCTTGACAAGATCATGGATGGAGTTGAAGCGTCTCTTGATGTGTTTGGTTCTTTTGTGAAATCTGGATTCCTTCGCCAAGGCAATTGCTCCAGTATTGTCACAAAAGATTTTCATTGGACCCGATGCACTAGGTATTACACCTAGATCGGATATGAACTCCTTCATCCAGACTCCTTCATTTGCAGCTTCCGAAGCAGCCATGTACTCCGCTTCACAAGTAGATCCCGCCATGACGCTCTGCTTGGAACTACACCAACTGACAACTCCACCATTCAATATAAATATGTATCAAGTTTGTGACTTAGAGTCATCCAGATTAGTGTCAAAGCTAGCAACAACGTAACCATTTACAACGAGCTCTTTGTCACCACCATAAACGAGAAGCATATCCTTGGTCCTTTTCAGGTACCTCAGGATGTTCTTGAATGTTGTCTGGTGATTCACTCCTGGATTACTTTGGTACCTCCCTGTCAGACTTATGGCAAGGCACACATCAGGTCTGGTTCACAGCATAGCATACATGATAGACCTATGGCTGAGGCATAGGGAATGACTTTCATTTTTCTCTCTATCTTCTAAAGTGGTCGAGCTTTGAGTCTGATTCAATTTCACACCTTGCAACACAGGCAAGAACCCTTTCTTTGACTGATCCATTTTGAACTTCTTCAAAACTTTGTCAAGGTATGTGCTTTGTGAAAGTCCTATTAAGCATCTTGATCTATCTCTATAGATCTTGATGCCCAATATATAAGCAGCTTCACCGAGGTCTTTCATTGAAAACTCTTATTCAAGTATCCTTTTATGCTATCCAGAAATTCTACATCATTTCCAATCAATAATATGGCATCCACATATAATATTAGAAATGCTACAGAGCTCCCACTCACTTTCTTGTAAATACAGGCTTCTCCCGAAGTCTGTATAAAACCTTATGCTTTGACCACCTCATCAAAGCGTATATTCCTACTCTAAGATGCTTGCACCAGTGCATAGATGGATCACTAGAGCTTGCACACTTTGTTACCACCTTTAGGATCGACAAAACCTTCTGGTTGCATCATATACAACTATTCTTTAAGAAATCCATTAAGGAATGCAGTTTTGATGTCCATTTTCCAGATTTCACAATCATGAAATGTGGCAATTGCTAACATGATTCGAACAGACTTACGCATCGCTATGGGTGAGTAAGTCTCATCGTAGTCAACTCCTTGAACTTGTCGCAAACCTTTCACAACAAGTCGAGCTTTCTAGAAAGTGACATTACCATCAGCGTCAGTCTTCTTCTTGAAGATCCATATATTCTCTATGGATCGCCAATCATCGATCAAGTCCACCAAAATCCACACTTTGTTCTCATACATGCATCCTATCTCAGATTTCATGGCCTCAAGCCATTTATCGGAATCTGGGCTCATCATAGCTTCTTCATAGTTCGTAGATTTGTCATGGTCTGGTAACATGACTTCTAGTACAGGATTACCATACCACTCTGGTGTGGAACGTGCTCTGTTCGACCTATGAGGTCTAGTAGTAACTTGATCTGAAGTTTCTTCATCATCATCAATAGCTTCCTCTCTAGTTGGTGTGGTTATTGATGTCTACTACGCAACCTTCTTCTTGTAGACGTTGTTGGGCCTCCAAGTGCAGAGGTTTCTAGGACAGTAGCAAATTTCCCTCAAGTGGATGACCCAAGGTTTATCAATCCGTGGGAGGCGTAGGATGAAGATGGTCTCTCTCAAACAACCCTCCAACCAAATAACAAAGAGTCTCTTGTCTCCCCAACACACCCAATACAATGGCAAATTGTATAGGTGCACTAGTTCAGCGAAGAGATGGTGATACAAGTGCAATATGGATGATAGATATAGGTTTTTGTAATCTGAAAATATAAAAACAGCAATGTAACAAATGATAAAAGTGAGCATAAACGGTATTGCAATGCTAGGAAACAAGGCCTAAGGTTCATACTTTCACTAGTGCAAGTTCTCTCAACAATAATAACATACTTGGATCATATAACTATCCCTCAACATGCAACAAAGAGTCACTTCAAAGTCACTAATAGAAGAGAACAAACGAATAGATTATTGTAGGGTACGAAACCACCTCAAAGTTGTCCTATCTGATCGATCTATTCAAGAGTCCGTAGTAAAATAACACGAAGCTATTCTTTCCGTTCGATCTATCATAGAGTTTGTACTAGAATAACACCTTAAGATGCAAATCAACCAAAACCCTAATGTCACCTAGATACTCCAATGTCACCTCAAGTATCTGTGGGTATGATTATACGATATGCATCACACAATCTCAGATTCATCTATTCAACCAAAACAAAGTACTTCAAAGAGTGCCCCAAAGTTTCTACCGAAGAGTCAAGACGAAAACGTGTGCCAACCCCTATGCATAAGTTTACAAGGTCACTAAAACCGCAAGTTGATCACCAAAACATACATCAAGTAGATCATGTGAATATCCCATTGTCACCACAGATAAGCACAGCAAGACATACATCAAGTGTTCTCAAATCCTTAAAGACTCAATCCGACAAGATAACTTCAAGGGGAAAACTCAATTCATCACAAGAGAGTAGAGGGGGAGAAACATCATAAGATCCAACTATAATAGCAAAGCTCGCGATACATCAAGATCGTGCCGAATCAAGAAAACGGGAGAGAGAGAGAGAGAGAGAGATCAAACACATAGCTACTGGTACATACCCTCAGCCCCGAGGGTGAACTACACCCTCCTCGTCATGGAGAGCACCGGGATGATGAAGATGGCCACCGGTGAGGGATCCCCCCTTCGGCAGGGTGCTGGAAGAGGGTCCCGATTGGTTTTGGTGCCTACAGAGGCTTGCAGCGGCGGAACTCCCGATCTATGGTGTTCCTCGATGTTTTTAGGGTATATGGGTATATATAGTCGAAAGAAGTCGGTTAGGAGAGCCACGAGGGGCCCACGAGGATGGGGGAGCGCCCAGGGGGGTAGGGCGCGCCCTGGATCCTCGTTGCCACCTCGAAGCTTCCCTGACATCTACTCAAACTCTCCTGGATTGCTTCCGTTCCAAAAATAACCCTCCCGAACGTTTCAATCCGTTTGGACTCCGTTTGATATTCCTTTTCCTCAAAACACTAAAATAGGCAAGAAAACATCGATTTGGGCCGGGCCTCCGGTTAATAGGTTAGTCCCAAAAATAATATAAAAGTGTATAATAAAGCCCATAAACATCCAAAACGGGTAATATAATAGCATGGAACAATCAAAAATTATAGATACATTGGAGACGTATCAAGCATCCCCAAGCTTAATTCCTGCTCGTTCTCGAGTAGGTAAATGATAAAAACAGAAGTTTTTATGTGGAATGCTTCCTAGCATATTTCTCAATGTAATTTTCTTTATTGTGGCATGAATGTTCAGATCCAAATGATTCAAGATAAAAGTTCATATTGACATAAAAGTAATAATACTTCAAGCATTCTAACAAAGCAATCATGTCTTCTCAAAATAACATGGCTAAAGAAAGCTTATCCCTACAAAATCATATAGTTAGGCTATGCTTCATTTTTGTCACACAAAATACTCCCATCATGCACAACCCCGGTTTCAGCCCAGAAATTGGTTCATACATTTTAACGCGCTTCAACTTTTTTAACTCTTACGCAATACATGAGCGTAAGCCATGGATATAGCACTATGGGTGGAATAGAATATGATGATGGAGGTTGTGTGCAGAAGACAAAAAAGGGAGAAAGTCTCACATTGACGAGGCTAATTAACGGGCTATGGAGATGCCCATCAATTGATGTCAACATGAGGAGTAGGGATTGCCATGCAACGGATGCACTAGAGCTATAATTGTATGAAAGCTCAACAAAAGAAACTAAGTGGGTGTGCATCCAACTTGCTTGCTCACGAAGACCTAGGGCATTTTGAGGAAGCCCATCGTTGGAATATACAAGCCAATTTATATAATGAAAAATTCCCACTAGTATATTAAAGTGACAACATAGGAGACTCTCTATCATGAAGATCATGGTGCTACTTTGAAGCACAATTGTGGAAAAAGATAGTAACATTGTCCCCCTTTGTTATTTTTTTTGGGCCTTCCTTTTTTATCTGGCTTTCTCCTTTTTTTGGCCTTTCTTTTTATTTATTTGACCTTTCTTCTCAAGGGACAATGCTCTAATAATGATGATCATCACACTTCTATTTACTTACAACTCATGGATTACAACTCGATACTAGAACAAATATGACTCTATATGAGTGCCTCCGGTGGTGTACCGGGATATGAAATGAATCAAGAGTGACATGTATGAAAGAATTATAAATGTGTCTTTCCCACAAATACGATCTCAACTACATGATCATGCAAAAGCAATATGACAATGATGGAACATGTCATAATAAACAGAACGGTGGAAAGTTGCATGGCAATATATCTCGGAATGGCTATGGAAATGCCATAATAGGTAGGTATGGTGGCTGTTTTGAGGAAGATATAAGGAGGTTTACATGTGATAGAGCGTATCGTATCACGGGGTTTGGATGCACCGGCGAAGTTTGCACCAACTCTCAAGGTCAGAAAGGGCAATGCATGGTACCGTAGAGGCTAGCAATGATGGAAGGGTAAGAGTGCGTATAATCCATGGACTTACATTAGTCATAAAGAACTCATATACTTATTGAAAACATTTATTAGCCCTCGAAGCAAAGTACTACTACGCATGCTCCTAGGGGAAGGGTTGGTAGGAGTTAACCATCGCGCGATCCCGACCTCCACTCATCAGGAAGGCAATCAAAGGAGCACCCCATGCTACAAATTTGTTACACAAATTTTACCATACGTGCATGCTACGGGACTTGCCAACTTTAACACAAGTATTTCTCAATTTCATAATTACCCAGCTAGCATAACTCTAATATTACCACGTTTACATCTCAAAACAATTATGAAGCATCAAATTGATCATAGCATCCAATCACTTTCTATGATAGTTTTTATTATACCCAACTTGGATGCCCCTCATTCTAGGACCAATTTTATAACCATAGCAAATACCATGCTGTTCTAAAAGACTCTCAAAATAATATAAGTGGAGCAAGGGAGATCAATAATTTCTACAAAATAAAACCACCACCGTGCTCTAAAAAGATATAAGTGAAGCACTAGACAAACTACTCCAAAAGATATAAGTGAAGATCAATGAGTAGTCGAATAATTATGTAACTATGTGAAGAACTTCTAACATTTAAGAATTTAAGATCTTGGTATTTTATTCAAAAAGCAAGCAAAAAAATGACACTCCAAGCAAAACACATATCATGTGGTGAATAAAATATAGCTCCAAGTAAAGTTACCGATGAATGAAGAAGAAAGAGGGGATGTCATCCGGGTCATCCCCAAGCTTAGGCTTTTGGTTGTCCTTGAATATTACCTTGGGGTGCCTTGGGCATCCCCAAGCTTAGGCTCTTGCCACTCCTTATTCCATAGTTCATCGAACCTTTACCCAAAACTTGAAAACTTCACAACACAAAACTCAACAGAAAACTCGTAAGCTCCGTTAGTATAAGAAAATAAATCACCACTTTTGGTACTGTTGTGAACTCATTCTAAATTCATATTGGTGTAATATCTAATGTACTCCAACTTCTCTATGGTTCATACCCTCCGATAATACTCATAGATTCATCAAAATAAGCGAACAACACATAGAAAACAGAATCTGTCAAAAACAGAACAGTCTGTAGTAATCTGTATCAAACGTATACTTCTGGAACTCAAAACATCCTACCAAATTAGTAAAACCTGAGAAAATTGGGTACCAATCCATAGAAAAAAGAATTAGATCAAAATCACGTTTCTGTGAATTATCAAAACTAATTTACAGGGCGCAAAATTTTCTGATTTTTAGCTGGATCAACACAACTATCACCGTAAGCTATCCTAAAGGTATTACTTGGCACTTTATTGAAAGGAAAGCTATAAAATATGATTACTACAGTAGCATAATCTTGTGAACACAAAAAAACAGTAAAGGTAAATATTGGGTTGTCTCCCAACAGGCGCTTTTCTTTAATGCCTTTTAGCTAGGCATGATGATGACAATGATGCTCATATAAAAGATAAGAATTGAAACATAACGGGAGCATCATGAAGCATATGGCTAGCACATTTAAGTCTAACCCACTTCCTATGCATAGGGATTTTGTGACCAAACAACTTATAGGAACAATAATCAACTAGCATAGGAAGGCAAAACAAGCAAAACTTGTAGATTTTAAGCACATAGAGAGGAAACTTGATATTATTGCAATTCCTACAAGTATATGTCCCTCATAATAATTCCTCCCTCATAATAATTTTCAGTAGCATCATGAATGAATTCAATAATATAACCAGCACATAAAGCATTCTTCATGATCTACTTGCATAGAAATTTAACTACTCTCCATATAAGCAAGTTTATTCTTTAAGGCATACGTATCATCACAATAATCATCATAAATAGGAGGCATACTTTCATCATAATAAATTTGCTCATCAAAACTTGGGGGACAAAAAATATCATCTTCATCAAACATGGCTTCCCCAAGCTTGTGGCTTTGCATATCATTAGCATCATGGATATTCAAGGAATTCATACTAACAACATTGCAATCATGCTCATCATACAAAGATCTAGTACCAAACATTTTAATGCATTCTTCTTCTAGCAATTGAGCACAATTTTCCTTTCCATCATTCTAACAAAATATATTAAAAAGATGAAGCGTATGAGGAAAACTCAATTCCATTTTTTTGTAGTTTTCTTTTATAGGCTAAACTAGTGATAAAACAAGAAACTAAAAGATTCGATTGCAAGATCTAAAGATACACCTTCAAGCACTCACCTCCCCTGCAACGGCGCCAGAAAAGAGCTTGATGTCTACTATGCAACCTTCTTCTTGTAGACGTTGTTGGGCCTCCAAGTGCAGAGGTTTGTAGGACAGTAGCAAATGTCCCTCAAGTGGATGACCTAAGGTTTATCAATCCGTGGGAGGCGTAGGATGAAGATGGTCACTCTCAAACAACCCTGCAACCAAATAACAAAGAGTCTCTTGTGTCCCCAACACACCCAATACAATGGCAAATTGTATAGGTGCACTAGTTCAGCGAAGATATGGTGATACAAGTGCAATATGGATGATAGATATAGGTTTTTGTAATCTGAAAATATAAAAACAGCAAGGTAACTAATGATAAAAGTGAGCATAAAAGGTATTGCAATGCTAGGAAACAAGGCCTAAGGTTCATACTTTCACCAGTGCAAGTTCTCTCAACAATAATAACATACTTGCATCATATAACTATCCCTCAACATGCAAGAAAGAGTCACTTCAAAGTCACTAATAGCGGAGAACAAATGAAGAGATTATTGTAGGGTACGAAACCACCTCAAAGTTATCCTTTCTGATCGATCAATTCAAGAGTCCGTAGTAAAATAAGACGAAGCTATTCTCTCCGTTCGATCTATCATAGAGTTAGTACTAGAATAACACCTTAAGACACAAATCAACCAAAACCCTAATGTCACCTAGATACTCCAATGTCACTTCAAGTATCCGTGGGTATGATTATACGATATGCATCACACAATCTCGGGAACAATCAAAAATTATAGATACGTTGGAGACGTATCAGGCATCACGGGAATGGATTTCTCTGATGCGCTACTGTCCAATTTTAGAGAAGGTACAATTACCTCTTCAAGTTCTACTTTCCTCCCACTCACTTCTTTTGAGAGAAACTCCTTCTCTAGAAATGTTCCATTCTTGGCAACAAAGATCTTGCCTTCGGATCTGTGGTAGAAGGTGTACCCAATTGTTTCCTTAGGGTATCCTATGAAGATGCACTTCTCCGATTTGGGTTCGAGCTGATCAGGCTGAAGCCTTTCGACATAAGTGTCGCAACCCCAAAATTAAAGAAACGACAACTTACGTTTCTTGCCAAACCACAGTTCATACGGTGTCGTCTCAACGAATTTAGACGGTGCCCTATTTTATGTGAATGCAGATGTCTCTAATGCATAACCCCAAAACGATAGTGGTAAATCATAAGAGACGTCATAGATTGCACCATATCTAATAAAGTACTGTTACGACGTTCAGACACACCATTACGCTATGGTGTTCCAGGTGGCGTGACTTGCGAAACTATTCCGCATTGTTTTAAATGAAGGCCAAACTCGTAACTCAAATATTCGCCTCCGTGACCAGATCGTAGAAACTTTATTTTCTTGTTACGACGATTATCCACTTCACTCTGAAATTCTTTGAACTTTTCAAATGTTTCAGACTTGTGTTTCCTTAAGTAGATATACCCATATCTGCTCAAATCATATGTGAAGGTCAGAAAATAACGATACCCGTCGCGTGCCTCAACACTCATCGGACCGCATACATCGCTATGCATTATTTCTAGTAAGTGATTGGCTCGCTCAATGACGGTGTCCGGGACTAGGGGGTACTCGTCATGTCGTCTCCCGATCAGTTGGATTGGGCCGAGGGCCCCCATGGTCGTATACTGATGGGCCAGTCCGGACAGCTGCCGCATACAAGGACTCCTCCCCCACCGGCTTATTCGGCTAGGACTCTTGTTGTCCTAGGCCTCTGGTGCACTATATAAACCAGGGCCAGGTTAGTCGATAGATCAGATAAACAACAATCATACCATAGGCTAGACTTCTAGGGTTTAGCCTCTACGATCTCGTGGTAGATCTACTCTTGTACTACTCATATCATCAATATTAATCAAGCAGGAAGTAGGGTTTTACCCCCATCGAGAGGGCCCGAACCTGGGTAAACATTGTGTCCCTTGCTTCCTGTTACCATCAGCCTTAGACGCACAGTTCGGGACCCCCTACCCGAGATCCGCCGGTTTTGACACCGACATTAGTGCTTTCATTGAGAGTTCCGCTGTGTGTTCGGCAAAAGGTCGATGGCTCGCCTGCAGATCTACTGCGACTTCGGCATCTTCGTCACCAGCTCGACTGGTCACCTTGGTTAGACCAAGGACTGCGCCCTACCTCCGATCGTCATGTTCGTATGAGGGCCTTCATCAACATCAACTCCAATCTCTATCAAGATCATGGAGGAATCATCCAGGGAGCCCGGGCGCTCAGCGTCAACATTGCCCTCGGGCGACCGTGCTGTTTTTCGTGACAGCGAACTTGTGTCCGCCGCCACCACCTCCTCAACTGTCGTTTTAACGATTGCTTCAGTGGAATTGTGCAGAATTGAGTCTACAACAACCCTGGAAAATTTCGTCGAGTTCCGATGTAGGAATCTCTGGCAATCCGCGATATACCGGAGCCTTGTTAAATCTGGACAAGAATCCGGACGAGTTTAGGGCGTGGTGTCCGGCTTCTAGCTCGGACTTCCTTTGGAAGATCCAACCGTTGATCGGCTGCGGAATTCCTATATCTACCGCCCCTCAAAATTTCAGCTCGATCCGACCGTGCAAACTCCGGGAACCTTCTGATTAGTGCATCACTTTTCGGATCTGTTTTCTGTGCGAAAACGAATCTGACCCGAGTTCGTCTTTTTTATGAACGGGATTTCGGACATCCTTTATGAAGGAACTGTTGTATGGGGTATTGCATTTTGTTCCCGAACACATCCCACTAACTTTAAAATCTTTTGAACATGATCTTCAACATCATCCTGGTGTCAAACCAGTCCGGCAATATTGCTCCACAACTGCCGACCTACGCTAGACACGTCGTCACTTTGTTGAGCCGAGCTCAACTTCTTCGGATCATCATCTCGGCAAGCCGAACAAGAGTTCGGCGTCGCAAAGGATAAATCATCACCAACATTGCCGCCCCACGGATTACACGGAGCAGGCACACCGGCATCGCCGCTCAGTCACTTCATCAAGCCGGCATTGACCACGTCACGACCTGCATCGGCAGGGCCGCACTGTTGCTCCTTCAAGCCGGTGTCCATCACGCCGACCTACTTCGACTCATCGGCTGACGTCGAGGCTTCGACATCTCGGCTGGACCAGGGGCTTCATCTTCTCTTCATCAACCTACTCTCGTGACTTTGGCGTCACCAGCCGACCAGCTTCGTCAAGATTAGCTGGACCGAGGGCTTTGCCTCGGCAAGCCAACCTTTGCCAGCATTGTCATGATGTCACTTTATCGCCCATCAGGCAATGGGTGTGCGGATCGAGTCCCAATTTTGGGAATCACCTTCCTTCAGATTGCCACGACAAATAAACCAGGTGCTACTAATCCTAGTATTTTTTGCTTGTTTGGGTTCATCCTTCCCAAGGAATTATTACTCTGGTTTGTCCATCATATGTACACAGGTCTATCAGATGGTGGCCGCATTAACGAGGGTCGCATGGTGGTTCGGTCAGTCCCCGTACATAGTCCGGCGAACGCCGCATCCGAAACTCGGACCGACCTGTGAATTCAGGCTTTGCCACGCCTTTACCGCATCACGCCGACGCCCTGCGTCGACATTGAATTCGGCGCCAGGCCATATTTCTTTTATTACTAACTTTGCATAAATTATTTATTATGCAACGATTTTTATTACTATTATCTCCGGTTTGCACTATTTTTTGTACACAAGAAAATGATCCAGCCGGACTATATCCTTTGGCGTCACCTCGGCTAGACGGGGGGCTTCGTCAACACTTCATTACCCCATGCCGGGGACTTCGGCATCACTCTGCCGGCCTGCATTGACCATGCTATGTCACCACTTCGGATTGCGGAGCTCATTGCTCCGCCACCTCAGAACCGGCTTGGGGGATGGAACCTTGTCCCGCATCAAGCTTGGACCGCGTCATCAATACCGAACATGTTAACCAGCTAAGTTGCCTTCATGCTCAAAGTTTTAAATTTTTAACTTGTGTTCGGCTCGACCGAGCATTATATACTTTTGCCAAAAAGTTGTTTTAAAAATTTTTCCTTGTCCAAACTTTGTTTGTGAGGCACAAATTCAAATACCCCGTTTCCTTGGGGGCTTCCTTTATGAAGCTTTTCCTCTTGCATATGATTATACTTGTAAGGCTTCATTCCTTGTTCGTGTATTACGCCACAATATGCACCGTATTGACTTAAGCGATTTGCAAGCTGGGTTGCCTGGCTCCTGTGCTTACCCCTACATTCCCGATTGTTCGGCTAGGGAGTAAAGGGAGCACCTCTGCGATTGTCACGACCGGATCATCCGAAGCTCGACCTCGACTGGGTGAAGCCGAAGCTAAGCGCCTTATTGTTTTCAATCATGGTCGGCACACAACGGAACTCATGAGTACAAAAAACCTATTGCACAAGTCTTATAGTAACAATGAGCACCAAAGAAAGGTATCGGTGGGGGTACTATTTTCTTCCAAGATGCTTCTTACACTTCGTCAGTAATATAGCATAAGTTCCCTGAGCGCGCTTTGTCTTTTATAGCCTTATGGCCTGATTGCCTGGTTATTGGAAACACCGTCGATATTCTCGACAGGTGGAGTACATAACACTTTTCGGTCCCTGACCGAAGAGGGAGAAGCCGACGGTCGGTTAAGACGCTTTTAAAGTTCGGGTGAACATAGATATGATATAAGTACTTAGGTACATACAATCATTCTTTTACCCAAGTCACTTGGGGGCTCTTAAGGTTATTTGAGCCGTTTTATAATAAGTGTTTTTTTAGTCGTTGCAAAGTTTTTTTATTATTATTACTATTTTTCACTCCTTTTTTCGACACAAGTGTGTGGTCACTAGCCGGGGAGCCAAATTTCTCTCTCAAAACCGCTAAAGTTTAGTTTGCTAAACTGGCCTAATGAGAAGTACTCCGCCTTCGGGATAGGAGGTTGAAGCCGTAGGCTGACCCGCTTGAAGTCTTGAGATAGGATGTGTCATGTTAAAGCACGGCAGAAGCACCCTTTTTTTAAAGCCAATTTTCGGATTGGCAACGAACACTTGATCTAATTCGTACATTAAACTTTTGAATAAGTTTTTTGGCTTTTCGATCCTATGGCACTTTTAAATTATTTCTGTGTTTCCAGCATTAGTCTCGCAGTGCAACGCCGGACACCTTTAGGGATTCGGCAAAAACATTCTCGAATATTGCTATATATGCATCGGTTTTGAATTGTGTGTTCGGTCAATAGTTGGGTTGCCCGGCTCCTGTGCTTGCCTCCTACGTTCCGCTTTGTTCGGCTAGGTGTGCAAAGGGAGAACCACTGTGATTGTGCTTCCAGCTCGCATGGTCAAGCACCTCAATGGAGAAAGCTGAAAACTGACTGTCACAATAGGCATAAACTGGTCAGCGATCCGATGACTATGTTAAATGACGGGCCATTCATAACATTGGCCGAAGTGTTTACGGCTTGACCTCGGCTGTCGCTGAACACTAACCGGGGGCTCATAGCTAGCTTCCCCGGTATAAAGCTCCTATGACTAAGCGAAAGTTTGAAAGCCCGCATATCTGATTGCCTCGTTTCTGCTAACACAACCGCCTTCGGGCAACGAGATGTCGGCTAAGGGTTGCTTTGTAATTACGGAAACACCCTACGTAGTATCTACCAAGGGGTAGAAGCCGACGATGGGCCACTTTCAACTGATAAACAGTCACAATGGAGTCAAAATATGATGTAAAGTACTTGGATAAATAGAATCATTACACATAATCTATGATTTTACTCTGGATATCGATTCTTAATTCGGCCACCCGTGCCCACATTAAGGCTCGGGGGCTACTGGGCTTTGCGCTCATTATTTACAAATATGAAAGGGGCACATCGATCCCCTTATCTGGTGTTGCCACCCGACTAGTGTCTCGGGGGCTACTGCATTGCCTATTCAATGCAGAAAATTCAAAGGGCTCAGTGTTCGGTTTGATAAAACTATGGGAAAGCGTGTCTTCGGACAACAATAAGTACCATCTGGACCTATCTGGCATCAAGCTATATATCACAGCGACTTCTCACGACCCTCTCTCAGGGGCCCGTTCGCCGATCACTATTATCTCTAATATATTACACTGCGTTTTTATTCCTATGTATGCTGCCGAGCTAGGAATTGATCCTCAGGCCGATTTCGCGCATCGACCTGAGTCTCAGGGGCTACTGGGAACAGCGGTTTTTATGCTTGCCTTCAGGTGCATCTCGGGTTTTAGACTGATACACACCTTGAGGGCTACTGGATATACATCGGCAGAGAATAAACTGCACCAGTTAAAAATATTCACAAGAAACCAGCCCGCGGTCGGGGTGGTGCACCACCTTGGAAGCAGTCCGGCGTAAAGCTCGAGCGCTAGCGGCTAGCTCCATAGAGGGAATTTCCGGCATTAAGCTCGGCTAAACTCCTTCAACTTTTTGGAACCAAGATGATCTATGACATCTTGGGTATAGTCTGGCGTTGGAGCTTGGACATAGTCCGGTGTTGGAGCTCGGATGCAGTTCAGCGTTGGAGCTCGGCTGTAACAATACTCCTCAGATACAATCTGGCGGTGGAGCTCGGATACATTCCGGCGTTGGAGCTCGGAAGCGTCAGGCGTTGGTACTCGGCTGTGAACATACATCGAATGCAGTCCGGCGTTGGAGCTTGGACGCAAGAAGACACTGCCGCCCGGGGACAACTTCAAACCCGAGGTGTGGCATAAAAATAACAAGGCATTGATAAAGGCCGGAAACTTAAAGGGGCTCCTCGGATACCCGACGTGTAAACTCGTCGGATGCACTTCGGCGATCCTCAAGATCAAAGATGAGAAGATTTGTTGAACCAGTTTTCAAGACCGACGACCGAAGATGAAGAACAGTTCGGAAGAATCGAGGAGCGTCCCCAACATTAAGACCGGTTCAGGGGGCTACTGATGGTGTCCTGGACTAGGGGGTACTCGTCATGTCGTCTCCCGATCAGTTGGATTGGGCCGAAGACCCACATGGCCGTATACTCATGAGCCCGTCCGGACAGCTGCCGCATACAAGGAAGATTCCACAAGACTTGGTGATCAAGACAAGGACTCCTCGCCCACTGGCGTATTCGGCTAGGACTTGTTATCCTAGGCCTCTGGTGCATTATATAAACCAGGGCCAGGCTAGTCGATAGATTAGATAAACAACAATCATACCATAGGCTAGACTTCTAGGGTTTAGCCTCTACGATCTCATGGTAGATCTACTCTTGTAATACTCATGTCATCAATATTAATCAAGAAGGAAGTAGGGTTTTACCTCCATCGAGAGGGCCCGAACCTGGGTAAACATTGTGTCCCTTTCTTCCTGTTACCATCATCCTTAGATGCACAGTTCGGGACCCCCTACCCGAGATCCGCCGGTTTTGACACCGACACTAAATTGTTCTAGAGAACCGAGTTTTAATCATCTTCCCATGAGGCATGGTTCACAAGTATCAAATGATTCGTAATCAAGTGATTCCAAAAGTCCATTTGCATGGAGTTTCTTCATGCTCTTTACACCAATATGACCTAAACGGCAGTGCCATAAATATGTTGCAATATCATTATCAACTTTGCATCTTTTGGCATCAATATTATGAATATGTGTATCGCCACAATCAAGATTCAACAGAAATAGACCACTCTTCAAGGGTGCATGACCATAAAAGATATTACTCGTATAAATAGAACAACCATTATTCTCTGATTTAACTGAATAACCATCTCGCACTAAACAAGATCTAGATATAATGTTCATGCTCAACGTTGGCACCAAATAACAATTATTCAGGTCTAAAACTAATCCTGAAGGTATATGTAGAGGCAGCGTGCCGACGGCGATCACATCGACCTTGGAACCATTACGGACGCGCATCGTCACCTCGTCCTTAGCCAATCTTCGTTTACTCCGTAGCTCCTGTTTCAAGTTACCAATATAAGCAACCGAACCGGTATCAAATACCCAGGCGCTACTACGAGCATTAGTAAGGTACACATCAATACCATTTATATCAAATATACCTTTGTTCACTTTGCCATCCTTCTTATCCGCCAAATACTTGGGGAAGTTGCACTTCCAGTGACCAATCCCATTGTAGTAGAGGCACTCGGTTTCAGGCTTGGGTCCAGCTTTGGGCTTCTTCCCGGGAATGGCAACTTGCTTTCCATTCTTCTTGAAGTTCCCCTTCTTTCCCTTGCCCGTCTTCTTGAAACTATTGGTCTTGCTAACCATCAAAACTTGATGCTCCTTCTTGATTTCTACCTCCACAGCTTTGAGCATTGCGAAGAGCTCGGGAATTGTCTTCTCCATCCCTTGCATATTATAGTTCATCATGAAGCCTTTGTAGATTGGTGGCAGTGATTGAAGAACTCTGTCAATAACACTATCATCTGAAAGATTAACTCACTACAAAAAAAAGACACATCCGTGACATTTTGGGCCTAACAAAAAAAATTGTCATACTTATGACACTTCTATGACGATAATTGTGACAAAACCTGGTATCATCATAGATGTGGTGGGCTCCTACTTCTATGACAAAAAATCATGACAGAAAATGGGCTTTTCGTCCTGGGTGGGTCGGAGACGCAACTGCATGACATTCTTTGGTCCGTGCATGACGGAAAAAACCATGGTAGAAGCGAGTGAGGGAGTCCTGGATTAGGGAGTATCCGGACAGCCCGACTATATACATTGGCCGGACTGTTGGACCGTGAACATACAAGACTCAAGACTTCGTCTCGTGTCCGGATGGGACTCTCCTTTGCATGGAAGACAAGCTTGGTAATCTGGATGTTAAATCTCCTTCTTTGTAACCGACTCTGTATAACCTAGCCCCCTCCGTGTCTATATAAACCGGAGGGTTTAGTCCGTAGGGGGGGAACAATCAGAATCATAGGCTAGCTTCTAGGGTTTAGCCTCTACGATCTCGTGGTAGATCTACTCTTGTAATACTCATATCATCAAGATCAATCAAGCAGGAAGTAGGGTATTACCTCCATCGAGAGGGCCCGGACCTGGATAAAACATCGTGTCCCCTGCCTCCTGTTACCATTAGCCTTAGACGCAGCTCGGGACCCCTACCCGAGATCCGCGGTTTTGACACCGACATTGGTGCTTCCATTGAGAGTTCCTGCGTCGTCGCCGCAAGGCTCGATGGCTCCTTCAATCATCAACAACAACGCGGTCCAGGGTGAGACTTTTCTCCCGGACAGATCCTCGTGTTCGGCAACCGCTGCGGGCCAATTAAACAGCCATCCCGAGCAGATTGACAGCCACGCCCCGCCATCGTGTCAGGTTCGAAACTTAAACTACACGGCCGATATCCGCGGAGACTTGATCTTCGACGGATTCGGCCTACGCCAGAGCGCCGAGCGATCGTGACCAGCACGGCTTAGACCAAATTGTCGAGACAATATTCGGGATATCGCACCTGCAATGGCTCCGGACCTAAATCTGGGGCAGATCGCGTCGTCCGAGGACGGGTGGATGGACCTCGCCCCGGAGGCTGCATACTCATCGGCGGTAGAGCCGAACGCGGACTCCACCCCCAAGGAAGTCTGTGTCACTAGACTCCCGGACTTGTGTCCGGTAGTAGGTTCCAGACCGCGCGCCCCCGAGCCCACCGAATCTGGTTGTGCTCCGGTAATGGAGTTCACTGCTGCGGATATCTTCCAGCACTCGCCCTTTGGCGACATGCTGAATTCATTAAAGTCTCTCTCTTTGTCAAGAGACTCTTGGCCGAACTATGTCCGGCTCGAGTGGGAAGCAGGCGACGAGGAAATTCGGTTCCCACCCACCACCCACTTCATTGCCACTGTCGACGATTTGACCGACGTGCTTGACTTCGACTCAGAAGACATCGACGGTGTGGACGATGATGCAGGAGAAGAACAGGATCCACCGCCCACGGGGCGCTGGACAGCCACCTCCTCGTATGATATATATATGGTGGACACTCCCAAAGAAACCAATGGCGATGAAGCAATGGAGGATAACCCCTCAAGGAAGAAATCAAAGCATGGGCGTCATCGGCGCCGCTCCAAGCCCCGCCACAGCAATACCGGCACAGGAGATGAAAACAATCCGGATGGTGCCGAAGATAAATACAATCCCGATCAGCCTGCCTTCGAGCAGGCCGAACAGGAAGACGGGCAGGTTAGCCCAGACGAACAGGCGACAGACGGATACTTGGAGGAGGACAACTACATGCCCCCTCCGAAGACAAGGCCAGCCTCGGCGATGATGAATTTGGCGTCCCTGAGGATCCCGTAGAGCAGGAGCGCTTCAAGCGCCGGCTTATGGCCACTGCAAGAAGCCTGAAAAAGAAGCAGCAGCAGCAGCTCCAAGCTGATCAAGATCTGCTCACAGACAGATGGACTGAGGTCCTGGCAGCCGACGAATACGGACTCGAGCGCCATCCAAAAGGTTACCCAAAACACAAGTGGCTGACCGGCCACCTCGTGGCAGCGATAAAACGGCGTATCAGCCTGAATACCAGCCCGCACCCCCACGCTAATACACTACAGCCCAGGGCAATAGGCAGGACCTGCGAGACATACTGGAAAACAAGGCAGGACAGCCAAGATCGATCTACGGATCGCGGGGGCGCGCCCCAACACGTGACGATGATCGTCATGCCGGATACACTATCAACAAGTCCGGCCGGGCCGAACATAGCCGACCAGACTTATTCGAACTGCGTAGCAACATAGCCCGGCATAGAGGTGTCGCACACCCCCTCTGCTTCACTGACGAAGTAATGGATACGAATTCCCAGAAGGGTTTAAACCCGTAAACATCGAATCATATGATGGCACAACAGTCCCCGCGGTATGGATCAAAGATTTCCTTCTCCACATTCACATGGCCCGCGGTGACGATCTACATGCCATCAAGTATCTTCCCCTTAAACTCAAAGGACCGCCCGACATCGGCTGAATAGCCTCACGGAAAATTCCATCGGCAGTTGGGAAAACCTGGAGGACGCGTTCTCGACAACTTCAAGGCACCTACGCATGCGACCACCGGATGCTGACGACTTGAGTCACATTACCCAACAGCCTAGAGAGTCAGCCAGGAAATTCTGGACTCGGTTCCTAACTAAAAAGAACCAAATTGTCGACTGTCCGGACGCCGAAGCCTTGGCGGCCTTTAAGCATAATATCCGCGACGAGTGGCTCGCCCGACACCTTGGCCAAGAAAAATCGAAGTCCATGGCGACCCTCACGACACTCATGACCCGCTTCTGCGTGGGCGAGGACAGCTGGTTGGCTCGCAGTAGCACCACGCCTAGATGTAACATCCCAAATTTCCTATTTGGAATGTTTTACAATTATAGCTAAGCATCTATGCATTCTGTTTGAATTTGAGTGGCATTTGAAGTTTCAGAACTTTTGGAGTTGTTGGAATTTGAATTCAAATTTTGGCAGTGGAAATCATTTCAAAAACTATGCCTGATAAATACTTGAGGAAAAGTATGAGAGGAGTAAACATGACACTCCAAAAATATCAGAGGAAAAACATTGCCAGAAAGTTTGAATTCAAAGTTGAGTTTTAATTGGAATTTTAGAAAAAAAATGTTTTTTTTTAAAGTTTGGATTTTGCCCCTGGAAAAATGTTCAAATGATAGGGAATATTCCCCTGATCATTTTGATATATATATATATATATATATGTCCTATATAAAATATTTATATTTTATATATTTTCTCTCTCTTTTTATTTTCAAAAAAAAATGGAAAAAGGAAACCCACAGGCGCCAGGCCGAATAGCCTTGACCCGGCCAGCCGAGGCCCACCAGTAGCGCCATACGCCGCCCACGACAACCGACCGAGCCTCGCCGAACCGGCTCGATCGGCCAACCGACGCCAGCGCCGCTCCCTCTCTCCCGACAGGCGGACCCCACCCTCCTTCTTCCTCGCCACGCCAACCGCCCGCGCCGCCGCCGGATCCCGTGAGATCCGGGATCCTCCGCTATCCCCTCGCCGCGTTGCCCCTCGTCCAAGTCGAGGCCCTCCCCCTATATATACCCCCCCCCCCCCCCGTTTTCCCCCTCGCCCTCTCGCCCGACCTCTCCCTCTCGCCGCACGCGCTCGCCGGAGCAACCGAGCCGCCGCCGCCGCCATTAACACCGCACCCGACCACCCCGGCCACCCCGAGCTCGCCCGACTCCACCAAACCAACCCCCTCGCCACGCCGCACTTGCCGGAGGCTCCGCCGTCGTCCCCGACCGCCGGAGCCACCAGAGCCGTCGCCGCCCGAGCCGCCGTCGCCGTCGCCGCCTCGGTAAGTCGCCGGAGCCCTCCCCGCCGTCTGATCTAATTCCGACGCGTTGGATTGGAACCCCCGAAGGGGTATGGTTTTATTAGGTTAGTTTTTAGTGAACCGGTTTATTTCCGGTTTAGATCGGTTAGTTAGGTTTTTTATTAAACCGGCTGACTCGGTTTAAACCCTAGGGCCCGATTTAGTTATATTACGCCGAAGCGTTATATAGGCCCATTAGCCCATTTTTCTTTATTTTTCATTTTCTGTTTTAGCAGAATAGTTTCAGATTTGAAAAATTCATATCTTTTAATCTACTTAATATTTTTAAGTGATTCTTTTTTTGTTGGTTTGAAAATTTCTTATAGTTTCTGCAGAAAATATAACTGGTCATGTTAAAATTATTTAAAATTGCTTTATTTTAGATTTAGACAGAATAGTAATTCTGCTATAAAATGAGTTAGGAATATTATTTTTAAATGATTCTTTTTGTAACCACTTTGTTTTGACATTACCTAACCATAGGAATTTATTTGGGCATTTTAGGATTAATAAAAAAATAGTTTTAACCAGAATGATGTTATTCTTAATTATTTAAGTAGCTACTGTTTTCCTATTGTTTTAATTATCAAATAAATTTATTTTTCCTATGTGATATATTATTCTAGGTTAGTTTCTGTAACTTTAGAGCATGAACTTTTATTTATAATAAATAAGACTTTTATTTTATTTTTCCTACTAGAATTTGCTTTAGGCCTAATAGGAGTTTTATAATAGATTTTAAGGTGATTCTTTTTGCTCCTAGTTGCTTGATGAATTCTTTTCTATTAGGTAGCATAAACCCATGCTTAGGTACTGTTAATAAAATTTTTGTTATGTAAAACTATTTTTAGTTGTTGCTTGAAGTAGGAAAACATTGAGTTGGATTTCTTTGAGTTTTCCTTTGGGTTTTGATTCGATTTCTTTGTGTGTTGTGTTAGCATGCTATTATGTTAAGTGATCATATGCTATATGCTTATTGTGGTTATTGTTTGCCTCGGTAGAATTTCCGGAGTGCGAAGCTTGCTACCACGAGTCCCTAGCTTTCGAAGATCGTCAGCAAGGCAAGTCATTGATCATGTTTCTTTACAATACCTATGATTTATATTGCATTAGAATTATACCTCCCCACCATGCATGCAGTAGGTAAAATTTTGGAGTTATGTTCTTGAGTAGTATCATGTGGTAGGATGAACCAATTCCCCTTGTTACCATGACCCGGGACGAAGTAGTTTATTTTTGCTATGCTCGTAGACGGGGTTGGTTGAGTGAATTCATAACGGAGATGTGAGAGTCAAAGATGATGGCAACCCCATGAACTTCAATGCTCAAGATGGACTTCGGAATTCACCACTGGGTGGAGGACGATTGACGGGCACCCTGGAGAACCCAGTGGTTGGCCGGGATGCATGGAGAAGTGCCATGACATCTTGCGGAAAGCTTCACCCGTAAACGAAGAGACGGATGTATACCCCATTGACCGGAAGCTTACATGCAGCCGCAAGCCATTATGGGCTCGCTTGGTCAACCCTAGTTGTGACTCTGGCGGACGGTGCTACGAGATGTAGAAGAACGGTAGGATTGGATGGGTACCGGCGGTGGCGGAAGAACTCTTGAAGACCCTGTTTCGTTCGTCCGTCTTCAAACACCATGAAGTGCGAAGACTTAAAAGGAGGGAAACGATTCTTGCGGGTAAAGTGCGCAAACCTCTGCAGAGAAAAGATCTAATCGATTAGCCGTGTCCCCGGTTACGGACAATTTGAGCCTCTGGAACTTGGAAGTATTCGGAAATCTCAACATTGTAATTAATAAATTAATTGAGGGGGTTATGACTTAACAATTTGGGAATGAGACATTGGTTGGCGGAACCATCTCAATAACTACCAAAGTTCATTTATTGGAAGCAACGTTGCACGATCAGAAATATCAAAGTTGGTGAGGAAAATTCAAAATTCTTCCACGCAATGGCAACTGAAAGATATAGGATAAACACTATTTCTTCGATCAAATCTGAGGATGGGGACGTGGTTTCTGATCATCGACAGTTAGCTGGGATGTTTTGGTCTGATTTCAATCGAAGAATGGGCCAAGCAAAAGGCATACAAATGGGTTTTGACCTTCACACACTAATTGATCGTATTGATGGGCTGGAGAACTTATCCTTACCTTTCACGGATTCCGAGGTGGATACAGTGATTAAGAACATGCCTTCTGACCGTGCTCCGGGCCCCGATGGGTTTACGGGTCTTTTCCTCAACAAATGTTGGATTATATTGAAACCATATTTTATGAAACTGGTCAGGGAGTTTAATGAAGGAAAGTGCAACCTGGAGTGTCTGAATACATCTCTCATTACACTCACTCCAAAAAAGTTGAGCCCGGAATATATTGGCGATTTTAGACCCATATCGTTGACAAACACTTGTCTCAAGTTTTTAACTAAACTTTTGGCAAATCGTTTGCAGAGTGTGATTCTACAATGTATTCATCGCAATCAATATGGGTTTCTTCGGTGTAGATCCATTCAAGACTGCCTTGCATGGTGTTTTGAATATATACATCAGTGTAAGGCATCCAAAAGACCTATAATCCTTCTCAAATTGGACTTCACGAAGGCGTTTGATACCATCGAGCATGATCTGATTCTCAGGATTCTGAAATGCAAGGGTTTTGATGACCGTTGGACAGGTTGGATCAATAGCATCTTGTCCTCTGGTTCCTCTTCGGTCCTCTTAAATGGTGTGCCTGGTAATCACTTTGTATGCCGTTCGGGTGTGCGACAAGGAGACCCATTATCCCCTTTGTTATTTGTGATTGCGGTGGATTTATTGCAGTCTGTGGTTAATGAGATGTGTGCAAGGAACATTCTCACACTTCCCATACCAACCTCTTCACGGGACTATCCGATTGTTCAATATGCTGATGACACATTAATTGTCCTTCCTGCGGTGGATGAACAGCTCATCGCTTTCAAGGAGATGCTTGAGACCTTTGCTAAGTCAACAGGTTTGAGGGTCAATTTTAGTAAATCATCATTGATTCCAATGAATATGTCTAATGAGGAGGGTCAACGTGTGGCGGCTTTGCTTGGATGTGATGTGGGCTCTATGCCATTTACTTACCTGGGATTGCCAATGGGTACTACTCGGCCCACAATCTATGACTTGCTCCCCTTAGTGGACCGCATAGAGAGACGATTATCTGCCTCATCCTGTCTGTTGAATCAGGGTAGCCGGCTGCAGCTCTTGAAATCGGTTTTATGTTCCATGTCAATATATTTCTTGTGCACCCTTTCAATACCTCAAGGAATTTTGAAGCAGATAGAACGCATCATGCGGCAATGCCTGTGGCGAGGCAACTCTGACACACCAAGACAATCATTGGCAGCTTGGGAGTTAGTATGTCGGCCCAAGAACCAGGGAGGACTTGGGGTCCTGGACCTTGGCAAACAAAATGAGGCCTTGTTGATCAAGTACCTCTTCAAATTTTATAACAAGTTGGATGTGCCCTGGGTTTCACTTATCTGGGACACATATTATGCTGATGCTCCGCCCCAAGTAACGCAAAGTTGTGGTTCTTTTTGGTGGCGTGACGTGATGAAGCTCTATGACAAATTTTGTAAGTTGGCCGTCCCTCATGTTCGCTCCGGGGACTCGGTGGTTTTCTGGCTGGATCGGTGGCAACTTAATAACGAGGTGGTTATCATGCAACAGCATTTCCCGAGGCTTCATTCTTTTGTCATTGATGACACACTTACCATTAAGAATGTGATGGAGCTGCCTGTCCCGACCGACAATTTTCACCTGCCTTTATCAGTTCAAGCTTTTGAGGAATTCAATCAACTTCAGGCTTTAATGCCTCTCATAAACTTGCATGAGGGAGTTAGTGAAGTCTGGAAATGGCCTTCAAAAACTGGGGACTATCAATCCAGGATCTACTATTTGTCTTGTTTTTCCGAAGTCGTCACTGACCCTCTTTTTAGGTGGATCTGGAAATGTGCTTGCACTCTCAAGCTCAAGGTGTTTGGCTGGCTTCTTTTGATGGATCGTCTGAACACTAGGGATATGATGCAGAGACGACATTGGATTATCCAGGATGATACTTGTGCCATTTGCTTCTCAGGTTTGCATGAAGATAGAGCTCATCTCTTTTTTGCTTGCAACTTTAGTCAACGTGTCTGGAATTATTTGGGCATTTCATGGAATGTACAACCTAACCAGACTACTTTTGAAATGGCTTGTGAGGCCAGGAGGGAATTTGGTCAACCGTTTTTCACTGAGGTAGTATTTACGGCCACCTGGAATATTTGGACCCAAAGGAATGGAAGGATCTTCAGAAATGAGCTGCCTACTTTCAGAGCTTGGAGGAGGAATTTTATTCATGATATTTCTCTCTTAGCCCATAGGATCAAGTGTAAATATAGAGATAGACTAACTGATTGGATAGCTTCTTTACACTAATTACCCCCTGTAAGTAGCCTTCTTTTCTCCTTTTGTTCATTTGTAATTTTGTACTGAACCCATATTGTTTTAATAAAGGACTGTGAGGCTGTTGCCTTGCAGTACATAGTCAAAAAACAATTTTGTAGTATTTGCAAGCAAGTCCACTGTAGTAGGGAAAAATTGGCTTTTCGCAAAATGATGAAACTTAGAGCCCCACAGCCAAATTGCATATAGTGTTAGTAATTTTTATTGTTATTTCTCTCTTCATGACTTGCCAAAGATATTCAATATGCCGACCTACACGGCTGCAACGTCTTATGTTGCAGAGAAGTATTCCGATCAGGAGTGAGGCTACGCTCCGCGCTTGGCGATTGCCCTTTGGAGTCGGATGGACTCGCTATTCTTCTACGCTCAGCTTTTACTTAGTTTATTTCTCATGAGTTGGCCTTCGTCAATTTATTCTATTGTAATAAAGACTCGATATGAGAACCGTGTAATAAATTCAGGTGTGATTGAACTTTGATTATTTCATCAATGTACCGTGAGTACCAAAGCATGATCTTGGGATGGTATGCATACGGAGACTTGACCGATTTTGGGTCAGTCGCCACAGAGATGGTATCGAGCACACGCCGACCGTAGGGACGTAACCCCTAGGATCGTAAAGCCATAGGAAGAGACTATTTATTTTATATCCTTATCATTCCGTAATTCTCCCTGTTCATTTCTCGACTTCTCTCCGATTTTCAACATTCTAGATGGTCACGAGTTCACCCCAGCTTTTGCTACGGCGTTTTGCCACCAGATGAGACGATGCCTTTCGGCAGGAAGCTGGTCCAGATCGTGAAGAAGCTGAAGATTGCTCTGCCCTCGATCACCGGGAAGCCTACCAATGCACTTCCGACGGATACCCGCTACAGGATTGAGGTGCATATTCTAGGGAGAACCTTCGGAGGGCATACAGAGCCAATTGACTTTGAGTTTACCGATTTCAACTGGATCCTCGGAAGAGACATGGCGATATATCGTGCACTTGGACATCTCCGAGAAGAGTACAGGGCCGAGCTCGATCCATCAGACCTCTCCATGGTTTCTCGCAGAGCTAGGAATGGAGATATCATCCGTACCGTAGAGGACGACTCCATTCTCTCATATGTCCAAGACTTGGAGTGTCTCCTCAGGAAATGGGAGATCCAGACTCGCCGTAACTCGAAGGTACACAGGAGGCTATTGTTCCGTGAACTAGAAATGGAGGAGAAGGCACATGCAGACTTCCTTGACCATGAGGAAGAAATCGCGGACTTCATGGAGAGAGTCGACGACCTGAAGATGAAGGTTGCCGCATTAAAGGAAAAGATGGACTTGGGAGAGGACCTTTTTCCGAGTGGAGATGATGGACCTCTCGTGAGCAATGACCAGGATTATGAAGGGGGTTCCACTGGAGAAAGCCGCAAGAGGAGGCGCCGCAACAGAGGGCGCCACACCGGAGGACATCGCACCAGAGGACGCAAGGATTATTGATGAAAACATTTAGCCGACCACCATGTTATTTTACTTTTTCCGTCGATCAGTTAGGCCGTTATTTTCGATTAGTCATGAACATTTTGTAATCGAGTTTGAACCATGTTTGAGTGGAATGAATAAATGATTGGTGTGATTATGATTGTGCATTCATATGGGTCGTGATATTTTCTCATTAGACCATTGTTCTATTCTAATTTTCTCATCCACTCCAAAACACCAGATGCCTCCGAGACGTGACCCCGGTCTCAACTTCCCGCCGGAGCTCACCCAGCTGATCCAGCAGTAGAATGCCCTCATGCAGATGCTCATTCAGAACCAGAACAACAACAACAACAACAATCCACCGCCACCACCCCCTGTTGACAACTTGACTCGATTCCTGAGGCTGAATCCGCTAGTGTTCTCTAGCAGCACTGAGCCGATTGTGGCCGACGATTGGCTCCGCAAGGTCGGAAGAGAGTTAGTCACTGTTGGATGCACGGATGCAGAGAAGGTGCGCTTTGCCGCACATCAACTTGATGGACCTGCAGCTTCTTGGTGGGAGAACTACACCGCCACTTATCCCATCGGCACCATCACGTGGGATCAGTTCCAGCAGGCCTTCCGCACCGCTCATGTTTCAGCTGGAGCCATGAGCCTGAAGAAGCGTGAGTTCCGCAACTTACGCCAGGGGAACCGTACTGTGGGGCAGTACGTGGATGAGTTCAGCAAGTTAGCTCGCTATGCCCCTGATGATGTGGCCACAGATGCCGCAAAGCAGGAGAAGTTTCTCGAGGGACTAAATGACGAGCTGGGTATGCAGCTTATGGTGGCTACCTTCACCAACTACCAGGAGCTGGTAGACAAGGCCACCATACTTGAAGGCAAGCAGCAGCAGATTGATAGCCGCAAGCGGAAGTACAGCCAGGGGAAGTACAACTCTGGAGCTCAGCAGAAGCCCCGTTATGCCCCATACTCAGGAGGGCATACCCATCACAACCATGGAGGACATAACCATGGAGGAAATGGGAACAACCGCAACCAGGACAAGAAGACAGGCAATGGAAACGGCAATGGCAACCAGCATCATCCTGCCCCGGCTCAGAAGGATCTGAGTCACATCACCTGTTTCAAGTGCCAGAAAACAGGGCACTATGCCACCGACTGCCCGGAGGCCAAGCAGAGGAATGGAAACGGCAATGGAAGCTCAGCAAAGAAGCCCAACCCTTTTCCTCGTGCTCAGGTGAACCACATTGACGTGGAGGACGTCTATGATCAGCCTGCATAATCGTGGTTGGTAAGTTTTTATTAAATTCGCATCCAAAGATTGGTACTCTTTGATTACGGTGCAACGCATTCATTCATATCAAGGGTAGTTGTGGAAAAGTACTGGTTGCCCACTAGAACCCTTAGAAGCCCTCTTCACGTCAGTTCCGCAGGAGGAGAAATGATGGCAGGCTTAGGCTGTCATGCAAGCCTTAACATCGGAAACCATAAATTTCCCGCAGACCTCATAGTATTGGAAACCGGACCTTGGATGTAATCCTAGGCATGGATTGGTTGACGAAGTTTGAAGGAAACATAGACTGTGCTCAAGAAGTCGATTCTGCTCACCACCCGGAGCGTAAGAGGATCAAGTATGTATCCAGACGTATCCCGATGAAGAATCAGTGAATTCCCTCACGGGAGTTGTTCAGAGGAAGTGCCAAGAGTGCAAGATTTTCCCGATGTGTTTCCGGAGGAATTACCAGAATGCCACCGGACAGACATTGAATTTCTGATTGAGTTATTGCCCGGCACAGCCCCGATATCCAAGAGACCCTATCGGATGCCCCCGAACGATTTGAAAGAGATCAAGAATCAAATTAATGAGTTATTGGAGAAAGGATATATTCGGCCAAGCTCATCACCTTGGGGAGCCCCAGTTCTTTTGGTAGAGAAGAAGGATGGAACCTTGAGAATGGTTGTGGATTATCGTTCGTTGAACGATGTGACCATCAAGAACAAGTACCCGCCGATGATTAATGATCTATTTGATCAGCTAGTTGGAGCCAAGGTATTCTCCAAGATCGATCTTGATCGTGGTATCATCAGTTGAAGATCCGTGAAAAGGATATACCCAAAACAGCATTCACCACCAGGTATGGTTTATATGAGTATACCGTCATGTCATTCGGATTGACTAATGCCCCTGCATACTTTATGAATTTGATGAACAAGGTATTTATGTAATATCTGGACAAGTTTGTCGTGGTGTTCATCGATGATATTCTGATATTCTCCAAGAGCGAGGAAGAGCATAAGGAACATTTGCGTCTAGTTTTGGAGAAACTTCGAGAACATCAGTTGTATGCCAAGTTCAGCAAATGTGAATTTTGGCTGAAGGAAGTCGGATTCCTCGGACATGTTATTTCCGGAGAAGGAATAGCAGTTGACCCCGCCAAGGTTGAATCAGTCACCGATTGGCAGTCGCCCACCTCAGTCAAGGAGATCCGCAGCTTTCTCGGACTCGCATGTTATTATCGGAGGTTTATTGAGAACTTCTCAAAGATTGCCAAGCCCATGACTGAGCTGTTGAAGAAGGATGCAAAGTACATTTGGACCGAGGATTGTGAAGCCGATTTCCAGTGAATTGAAGAAAGCGTTTGGTTACAGCCCGATCTTGATTGTGCCGGGACATACACAAGGATTACGGTATATTGCAACGCTGTCAGGGACTCGGAGGAGTACTCATGCAGGAGGGAAAAGTTGTAGCTTATACCTCCAGACAGCTACGACCTCACGAGATGAATTATGCCACACATGATTTGGAGTTAGCAGCCGTAGTGCATGCACTCAAGACCTGGAGACATTTCCTTATCGGAAATCGTTGTGATGTTTACACAGATCATAAGAGCTTGAAGTATATTTTCACACAGAAAGAGTTGAACCTCAGGCAGAGGAGATGGCTAGAGTTAATAAAGGATTATGACATGAGATTGCATTACCACCCAGGTAAAGCTAATGTTGTAGCAGATGCTTTGAGCCGTAAGAGTTATGTGAATACTCTTACAGCAGGAGGATTACCCCAGGAGTTAGTCGATGACCTCAGAGATCTCCGACTGGAGATAGTTCCGAGAGGATTTGTTGCAACTCTGGAAGTTCAGTCCACTTTGGCCGAAAGAATTCGTGAAGCCCAGAAGTCGGACAAGGAAGTTGATGAGATAAAGAAAAAGATGAATGACAGAAAAGCTAAAGGGTTCCGTAAGGATGAATACGGAACTATATGGTTCGAGGATCGCATTTATGTGCCCAATGATCCCGAACTCAGGAAGCTAATTCTTCAGGAGGCTCATGATTCACCATACTCGATTCACCCCGGTAACACCAAGATGTATCTGGATTTGAAGGAAAGTTTCTGGTGGACAGGTATGAAGAAGGATAGTGCCGAGTACGTAGCAGTATGCGACGTTTGTCAACGAGTAAAGGCAGAACATCAGAAGCCAGCAGGATTACTTCAACCTTTGCCGATTCCCGACTGGAAATGGGAAAAACTTGGAATGGATTTTATCACAGGATTACCCAGGACCCGTTCAGGTTATGATTCCATCTGGGTAGTGGTTGATCGATTGACCAAGGTAGCTCACTTCATTCCCGTGAAGACTACCTATACCAGTGCTAAGTTGGCCAAGATATACATGACCAGGATCGTATGTCTGCATGGAGTTCCGACGAGTATCGTGTCAGATAGAGGAACACAATTTACCTCAAAATTTTGGACTCAGTTACATGAAACTTTGGGTACGAGGCTGGAGTTCAGTACAGCTTTTCATCCGCAGACAGATGGACAGACCGAGAGAGTCAACCAGATTCTGGAGGACATGTTGAGAGCTTGTGTGCTAGACTATGGGTCTAGCTGGGATGATAATTTGCCATACGCAGAGTTCTCATACAACAACAGTTATCAGACCAGTCTGAAGATGGCCCCTTTCGAAGCTCTATACGGAAGGAGGTGCAGAACACCATTGTTGTGGGATGGTGTTGGAGATCGAACACTTTTCGGTTCCGACCTTATCAGAGATTCCGAAGAGAAAGTCAAGCTGATTCGGGATAGACTCAAGATAGCACAGTCGAGACAGAAGAGTTATGCCGACAGTAAACGCAAGGAAGTAACTTATGAAGCGGGAGACCGAGCATATCTTCGTGTGTCCCCACTTCGGGGAATCAAGAGGTTTGGTGTCAAAGGAAAGTTAGGACCCCGATTCATTGGCCCCTACAAAATCCTCGAACGTCGTGGAGAAGTTGCTTACAAGTTGGAATTGCCGGAAGGATTGTCCGGAGTTCATGATGTCTTCCATGTTTCTCAGCTGAAGAAGTGTCATGCCGACATGGCCGATATTCCGTTGAGAGACACAGTGCCCCTAGAGGCCATACAGCTTGACAGTGATCTGACTTATAAGGAGAAACCCGTCCGAATTCTCGAGACTGCGAACAGAGTCACCCGCAGCAAGATCATCAAGTTTTGCAAGGTACTATGGAGTCATCACTCCGAGGAGGAAGCCACCTGGGAGCGAGAAGAAGACCTCCTTCGAGACCACCCGCACCTATTTGCTAGCCAACCCGAATCTCGAGGGCCAGATTCATCTTAAGGTGGGTAGGTTTGTAACATCCCAAATTTCCTATTTGGAATGTTTTACAATTATAGCTAAGCATCTATGCATTCTGTTTGAATTTGAGTGGCATTTGAAGTTTGAAGTTTTGGAGTTGTTGGAATTTGAATTCAAATTTTGGCGGTGGAAATCATTTCAAAAACTATGCCCGATAAATACTTGAGAAAAGTATGAGAGGAGTAAACATGACACTCCAAAAATATCAGAGGAAAAACATTGCCGTAAAGTTTGAATTCAAATTTGAGTTTTATTTGGAATTTTAGAAAAAATGATTTTTATAAAGTTTGGATTTTGCCCTTGAAAGAATGTTCAAATGATAGGAATATTCCCTGATCATTTTGATATATATATGTCCTATATAAAATATTTATATTTTATATATTTTCTCTCTCTTTTTATTTTCAAAAAAAAATGGAAAAAGGGAAAACCCCTGGGCGCCAGCCAGGCCAGCCCCGGCCCAGCCAGCGCCGAGGCCCACGAGGCGCGCCAGCCACGCCGGCTCACGACGGCCGACCGAGCCCCTCGCCCGAACCGCGCCGCTCCCCTCTCTCCCCGACAGGCGGACCCCACCCCTCCTTCTTCCCCTCGCCCACGCCAACCGCCCGCGCCGCCGCTCGCCGGATCCCGTGAGATCCGGGATCCTCCGAGATCCCCTCGCCGCGTTGCCCCTCGTCCAAGTCGAGGCCCTCCCCCTATTTATACCCCCCCGTTTTCCCCTCGCCCTCTCGCCCGACCTCTCCCTTCGCCAGACGCGCCGCCGAGCAACCGAGCGCCGCCGCCGCCATTAACACCGCACCACCACCCGGCCACCCCGAGCTCGCCTGACTCCACCAAACCACCCCCCTCGCCACGCCGCACTCGCCGGAGGCCTCCGCCGTCGACCCCGACCGCCGGAGCCACCGGAGCCGTCGCCGCCCGAGCCGCCGTCGCCGTTGCCGCCTCGGTAAGTCGCCGGAGCCCTCCCCGCCATCCGATCTAATTCCGACGCGTTGGATTAGAACCCCCGAATGGGTATGGTTTTATTATGTTAGTTTTTAGTGAACCGGTTTATTTCCGGTTTAGATCGGTTAGTTAGGTTTTTTATTAAACCGGCCGGCTCGGTTTAAACCCTAGGGCCCGATTTAGTTATATTACGCCGAAGCATTATATAGGCCCATTAGCCCGTTTTTCTTTATTTTTCATTTTCTGTTTTAGCAGAATAGTTTCAGATTTGAAAAATTCATATCTTTTAATCTACTTAATATTTTTAAGTGATTCTTTTTTTGTTGGTTTGCAAATTTCTTATAGTTTCTGTAGAAAATATAATTAGTCATGTTAAAATTATTTAAAATTGCTTTATTTTCGATTTAGACAGAATAGGAATTCTGCTATAAAATGAGTTAGGAATACTATTTTTAAATGATTCTTTTTGTCACAACTTTGTTTTGACATTACCTAACCGTAGGAATTTATTTGGGCATTTTAGGATTAATAAAAAAATAGTTTTAACCAGAATCATGTTATTCTTAATTATTTAACTAGCTACTGTTTTCCTATTGTTTTAATTATCAAATAAATTTATTTTTCCTATGTGATAGATTATTCTAGGTTAGTTTCTGTAACTTTAGAGCATGAACTTTTATTTATAATAAATAAAACTTTTATTTTATTTTTCTTACTACAATTTGCTTTAGGCCTAATAGGAGTTTTATAATAAATTTTAAGGTGATTCTTTTTGCTCCTAGTTGCTTGATGAATTCTTTTCTGTTAGGTAGCATAAACCCATGCTTAGGTACTGTTAAGAAAATTTTTGTTATGTAAAACTATTTTTAGTTGTTGCTTGAAGTAGGAAAACATTGAGTTGGATTTCTTCGAGTTTTCCTTTGGGTTTTGATTCGATTTCTTTGTGTGTTGTGTTAGCATGCTATTATGTTAAGTGGTCATATGCTATATGCTTATTGTGGTTATTGTTTGCCTCGGTAGGATTTCCGGAGTGCGAAGCTTGCTACCACGAGTCCCTAGCTTTCGAAGATCGTCAGCAAGGCAAGTCATTGATCATGTTTCTTTACAATACCTATGATTTATATTGCATTAGAATTATACCTCCCCACCATGCATGCAGTAGGTGAAATTTTGGAGTTATGTTCTTGAGTAGTATCATGTGGTAGGATGAACCAATTCCCCTTGTTACCATGACCCGGGACGAAGTAGTTTATTTTTGCTATGCTCGTAGACGGGGTTGGTTGAGTGAATTCATAAGGGAGATGTGAGAGTCAAAGATGATGACAACCCCATGAACTTCAATGCTCAAGATGGACTTCGGAATTCACCACTGGGTGGAGGACGGTTAACGGGCACCCTGGAGAACCCAGTGGTTGGCCGGGATGCATGGAGAAGTGCCATGACATCTTGCGGAAAGCTTCACCCAGCCACGAAGAGATGGATGTATACCCCATTGACCGGAAGCTTACCTGTGCAGCCGCAAGCCATTATGGGCTCTGGCTTGGTCAACCCTAGTTGCGACTCTGGCCGGAGGTGCTATGAGATGTAGAAGAACGGTAGGATTGGATGGGTACCGGCAGTGGCCAGAAGAACTCTTCGGAAGACCCTGTTTCGTTCGTCCCGTCTTCAAACACCATGAAGTGCGAAGACTTAAAAGGAGGGAACGATTCTTGCGGGTAAAGTGCGCAAACCTCTGCAGAGAAAAGATCTAATCGATTAGCCGTGTCCCCGGTTACGGACAATTTGAGCCTCTGGAACTTGGAAGTATTCGGAAATCTCAACATTGTAATTAATAAATTAACTAGCGGTGTGACCCGCGCATTTGCGCGGCTAGATTTTCTATGTGTTTTAAATCTAAATTAGCATTGAGATGTTGCAATAAGATGTTATATAGACTTGAAAAATTACATAAATATATTGAGAATGCACAATATACATAAAAACTCATTAGTCAAAAAATTGTAGCCAATATTTATATAATGTGGAAATATTAGTGATCTCATTTAAATTTGTTTCATCACGTGTCATGAGTTGTTAGCAACAGACTTCGTATCCTAGAACATAAAACATATCATTGTGGTAAGCTCATGTTATTCCGAGCTATATAATGTGTTGTCTGTCTTTAATCCATTTTACAAAAACAACTCAACAAAAATGTAATATCTAACAGGACTGTCTAGTATATAATTTTGTGTGTACTCATTGAAAAATTTATAATACATATGTATGTATTTGATATAGATAGGCTGTGATGATGAAAAGTTCACAAATCTTGGCGGTTTTATCTATTTTTATCCTGGCACGTATCCTCTTGCATGCTTATTTTATTTTCCTCAAATTGTATTAGCTGCTTTCATCACTTATATTGGAGACATAATTCCAGTATAAGAAATAAGTATAGTGTTTCTAGAATGTATGTCTTTCAAAAGATGATTGACTGCCACGTACATCTAAAATTGGTAATCAAACTCACTTCCGTGGAGTAGAACAGTACACACTGAAGTACTGAATTTGCTAGCAGCGATCTCAAGCCCCTATGCCACAGAACTCTCTCTTTTGCGTCTCTTTGTTTGGACATACTTTGGCTGCCGCGCATGCTACTGAAAATCTTACCTGTCGGAGATGCTACAATGGATCCTGCCTGTGTCAAGAACGCACTACCAAGTCGTGTAGCCGCGAGGCTGCCGGCTGCCATGCTCGCGGCAACATCGCCGCCTCGCCAGTGTCCAGCCCCATGGCATGCGGAAGCCCTTCTGTAATAATTATTTTTGTTAGATATACTCTGGACTATTTTAAGTGATTGTGCAATGGTCAATCTGATTCAATGTTGACCTGATGATGTAAGCATTTAAAATATTAAATGGCACAGTTATTTAAAAGAAGTACATGTCATATGAGTTTGTCAATCAAAAAGGTATTGAATTGGAAACCTACCACAGTTTGCTCATGATTGGGGAGTTCCTCCTTTTGTGCAGTCTTTCTTGTGTTGAGTTCCTCGTGTATGTGCTACAATGTTTATGTATTAGTAGCTCAAATGATCATCATCTTGTTTGAAACAGAATGAATTTTATTTACGGTACATAGCACACCAGGGATTAATTGTACAACTCCACCAAATATTTCCTTTTATATGCACGGACTGCTTTCAATAATGATGAATAGGCAAATAATCTTTTTATTGGTCTAAAAATTAGATTATACTTGATATATATATCCAGTCGGAGTAGAGGTAGCTATGCCAGTGTCGTGCTGCAAAATAAAATGACAAAAATGATTATTGTAATAATGAAGGACCCTAAAGGTTTCAGGTTATGCATGTGCTGTCCAACTCTAAATTTTATTTACATAGGCGCATCATTTGTCTAAATCATTAAGCACATCGATCGGGAATCCAACAATCTGCACCCATTAAATTTAGATCATGAAGACTTTTAGATCGATGTGGCCAGTTTTTGCAGCACGAACGTGGGTTAGCCTCCCATAATTAGAGATCTCAACTTTTTATGCATAAACACCTTAGACATCTTTTCCTTCTAGCCCATCAGGAGAACAAATAGTTTTTGGAAGTGAGCATATATATATATATGCGCAAGATTTAGTACCAAAAAGACACCATGCGAGATCTTGCTTGTTATTGTTTTATTTGCCAATTGTTTTCCCTCATGTCAATGATTGAAAGATTTAGCGGAAAGTAGGCTAATTATATGGTCGACCATATATATAAAAAATTACAATTTGGGCAGCCCATAGAAAATAAAATATGCTAGAAAATATCATATAAAAGCAAAACAGAAGGAAATTCATTTGTAGACCTTTTTTTATATGAAATCATAGCCGTTACAGGTCCAGAATTGTATCCAAACAAAACACAATCATTGATTCGTAATCAAACAAATTATAAAAAAATGCCAACACTTTGGTCATCTATCTATGTAAGAAATATTTGGTTATTTCACATAGAAGTGATCTCACACATATGCATCATGCATATGCTATCTACAGAATTAACATAAATGCGAATACCCCGCAAAAAATCATGTCTCATAAACACATGCATAAATGACATATATGTAGTCAAGGTGGTATGTTAGCTGCTACCCGTGAAGAATCAGTTAGCATGAGAGAGATCAATCAACACACCTGTTCACATGAAGATATATGCATACGTGTTTGTTTGTCTTGTGATCCCGCGAAGCTCCTTGAGTCGATTTCTCTGCGCCGCCACAACAGGGAGTCAGCGACCACTCTACCACCCATTCCACTCTTGTCTCATGACATGCGCCTCTGCCGCTGCCATCGGCTGTCGCCTCTTCCGCCGCCGTCGCCGCCGGTCTATAGGCTAGCTTCTACGGTCATAAACATCGATCCAGCCAGCAGCTATTCATACTCCTCCTCATGCTGGCTAAGTGCACAATCACATAGTACGTCTTTGATAGTTGTTACGATGTTCTGAATTGCAAACTACCACTTGCATGCCAGCCGTCGGGCGACGGCTCGTACGCTGTTCTTAATAGTAGACTGCCTCTTACGCTGTTCTTAACCGTAGATTACCACTTGCATGGCAGCCATTGGTCGTCAACTCTGTTGCCTCCGTCCTCGTCGCTGTCGCAACGCGGACTAACAGGAAGCAGCCTCCATGTCGGTGCACCAGCGGGATTGCGCGGAGCATGATGAGGTCATGGGCCTGGCTTGTTGGTTTCGAAGAGAGAACCCTAGATACGCATGCACGGTGAATCAGAGAATATTTATATTTGGCCATGTCCAACTCATAATAGATTTTCTATGCACATACGCTAGAGTAAGTTATTTTAGGAGCGTACGCTAGAGCAAGTTGGAGTCTGTTTTATCTACTCCTTCCTTCCCAGTTAGCTTTCCTTTCCGTGTAAATCTTTTTTTTAACATCCTTTCCTTGTGAATCTGATTTGTTTCCATTACTTCTCCTATCCATCACGTTTGGCTTCGGTGGGGACATATTTTTATACGTGACGCGTTGACTTGTTTCTACCTAACAATATTTGTATGTAACGTTTACATCTTTAAATCTCAACCCTTAATATCTAAAATTAGCGGTCAAGATAATTTAATCTGTGTGACGAACGTAATGGCTTGTTTGTGGACGAACGTAATGGCTTGTTTGACTCTTTTTTAAGTATATAATAGATAGATGAAAAGTATGAATGTATGTTTCTAGCGGAAAAAAAACTATATTCAAATGTATATTTATTTATTTTCCAGAGTATCTAATTTTGTACATTAGTGCCGGACTTTCCTTCTTGAAAAAAAGAAAGATATTCAAGGTTGTAGGCATTTCTTTATTTTCTTAGGGAGCATAGACGTTGCAACAGGTTTTCTTGGACTGTTATTTTTGTAGAAAGGTATAAGTTAGACCAAAGATGTGTTGAAATATTAGTCCAGGAAATGTGATGTGTCAAATTTATATGACCCTACATCTTTTACTGAACCTTTAATACATAAAGTTTTGACGTCAGTTTTGTGCACTACATATTGCTTCTTTTTCTAATTCTTGATATCCTTAGAGTCCCATATATGATTGATCTTGCATTCACTGTAAGGAAAAATTTGAACGTATATTTCTAGCCAATAAAACCTATATTCAAATGTATAGTCATTTATGTTCTGGAGTGTCTAATTATGAATATTAGTGCCGAACTTTCCTTCTTGGAAAAAAGAAAAAATATTCAAGGTTGTAGGCATTTCTTTCTTTTCTGAAGGAGCATAGACGTGTTGCACGTTTGCACCTACATTTTTTTGTAGGTTACTTATGGCACCTACTTTATGAGTGTCACGCAGCCTTTAATGATAGAGTCCGCCGTTTAAAAACAAAGGAGCCCGACTGCGTTTCCTTAGCTACGGGCCGCTTGATCCCTTAACCTCTCGCTGAGTCCGAGATGCCATGCAAGGTGCAGACTTTAGTATATATATTTTTGCATGTGAAGGCGTGATAGACTATGACTCTACTTTTCCAAATCAACGCACATGTTTTCTTCTTCTTTTCAGACGTGTACATGCTGTTCTTTTCATCGAGCCACGGTTCCTGATGGTCCTTATATGCACGCGTATACAGACGTGACAGTTCAATATGCCCACATATATATGTTTAAATGTTACGTATAAACTTTTAAATCTTAGCCATTGTTATTTTGATCAAACGGCGGTAATAATATTAGCATATGTGGGTAAATATGGTGGCTTGTTTGACTCTTGTTTTAATTATATAATAGAGCAGCCCATAGAAAATAAAATATGCTAGAAAATATCATATAAAAGCAAAACAGAAGGAAATTCATTTGTAGACCTTTTTTTATATGAAATCATAGCCGTTACAGGTCCAGAATTGTATCCAAACAAAACACAATCATTGATTCGTAATCAAACAAATTATAAAAAAATGCCAACACTTTGGTCATCTATCTATGTAAGAAATATTTGGTTATTTCACATAGAAGTGATCTCACACATATGCATCATGCATATGCTATCTACAGAATTAACATAAATGCGAATACCCCGCAAAAAAAATCATGTCTCATAAACACATGCATAAATGACATATATGTAGTCAAGGTGGTATGTTAGCTGCTACCCGTGAAGAATCAGTTAGCATGAGAGAGATCAATCAACACACCTGTTCACATGAAGATATATGCATACGTGTTTGTTTGTCTTGTGATCCCGCGAAGCTCCTTGAGTCGATTTCTCTGCGCCGCCACAACAGGGAGTCAGCGACCACTCTACCACCCATTCCACTCTTGTCTCATGACATGCGCCTCTGCCGCTGCCATCGGCTGTCGCCTCTTCCGCCGCCGTCGCCGCCGGTCTATAGGCTAGCTTCTACGGTCATAAACATCGATCCAGCCAGCAGCTATTCATACTCCTCCTCATGCTGGCTAAGTGCACAATCACATAGTACGTCTTTGATAGTTGTTACGATGTTCTGAATTGCAAACTACCACTTGCATGCCAGCCGTCGGGCGACGGCTCGTACGCTGTTCTTAATAGTAGACTGCCTCTTACGCTGTTCTTAACCGTAGATTACCACTTGCATGGCAGCCATTGGTCGTCAACTCTGTTGCCTCCGTCCTCGTCGCTGTCGCAACGCGGACTAACAGGAAGCAGCCTCCATGTCGGTGCACCAGCGGGATTGCGCGGAGCATGATGAGGTCATGGGCCTGGCTTGTTGGTTTCGAAGAGAGAACCCTAGATACGCATGCACGGTGAATCAGAGAATATTTATATTTGGCCATGTCCAACTCATAATAGATTTTCTATGCACATACGCTAGAGTAAGTTATTTTAGGAGCGTACGCTAGAGCAAGTTGGAGTCTGTTTTATCTACTCCTTCCTTCCCAGTTAGCTTTCCTTTCCGTGTAAATCTTTTTTAACATCCTTTCCTTGTGAATCTGATTTGTTTCCATTACTTCTCCTATCCATCACGTTTGGCTTCGGTGGGGACATATTTTTATACGTGACGCGTTGACTTGTTTCTACCTAACAATATTTGTATGTAACGTTTACATCTTTAAATCTCAACCCTTAATATCTAAAATTAGCGGTCAAGATAATTTAATCTGTGTGGACGAACGTAATGGCTTGTTTGTGGACGAACGTAATGGCTTGTTTGACTCTTTTTTAAGTATATAATAGATAGATGAAAAGTATGAATGTATGTTTCTAGCGGAAAAAAAACTATATTCAAATGTATATTTATTTATTTTCCAGAGTATCTAATTTTGTACATTAGTGCCGGACTTTCCTTCTTGAAAAAAGAAAGATATTCAAGGTTGTAGGCATTTCTTTATTTTCTTAGGGAGCATAGACGTTGCAACAGGTTTTCTTGGACTGTTATTTTTGTAGAAAGGTATAAGTTAGACCAAAGATGTGTTGAAATATTAGTCCAGGAAATGTGATGTGTCAAATTTATATGACCCTACATCTTTTACTGAACCTTTAATACATAAAGTTTTGACGTCAGTTTTGTGCACTACATATTGCTTCTTTTTCTAATTCTTGATATCCTTAGAGTCCCATATATGATTGATCTTGCATTCACTGTAAGGAAAAATTTGAACGTATATTTCTAGCCAATAAAACCTATATTCAAATGTATAGTCATTTATGTTCTGGAGTGTCTAATTATGAATATTAGTGCCGAACTTTCCTTCTTGGAAAAAAGAAAAAATATTCAAGGTTGTAGGCATTTCTTTCTTTTCTGAAGGAGCATAGACGTGTTGCACGTTTGCACCTACATTTTTTTGTAGGTTACTTATGGCACCTACTTTATGAGTGTCACGCAGCCTTTAATGATAGAGTCCGCCGTTTAAAACAAAGGAGCCCGACTGCGTTTCCTTAGCTACGGGCCGCTTGATCCCTTAACCTCTCGCTGAGTCCGAGATGCCATGCAAGGTGCAGACTTTAGTATATATATTTTTTGCATGTGAAGGCGTGATAGACTATGACTCTACTTTTCCAAATCAACGCACATGTTTTCTTCTTCTTTTCAGACGTGTACATGCTGTTCTTTTCATCGAGCCACGGTTCCTGATGGTCCTTATATGCACGCGTATACAGACGTGACAGTTCAATATGCCCACATATATATGTTTAAATGTTACGTATAAACTTTTAAATCTCAGCCATTGTTATTTTGATCAAACGGCGGTAATAATATTAGCATATGTGGGTAAATATGGTGGCTTGTTTGACTCTTGTTTTAATTATATAATAGATAGATATCTAAAATTAGCGGTCAAGATAATTTAATCTGTGTGGACGAACGTAATGGCTTGTTTGTGGACGAACGTAATGGCTTGTTTGACTCTTTTTTAAGTATATAATAGATAGATGAAAAGTATGAATGTATGTTTCTAGCGGAAAAAAAACTATATTCAAATGTATATTTATTTATTTTCCAGAGTATCTAATTTTGTACATTAGTGCCGGACTTTCCTTCTTGAAAAAAGAAAGATATTCAAGGTTGTAGGCATTTCTTTATTTTCTTAGGGAGCATAGACGTTGCAACAGGTTTTCTTGGACTGTTATTTTTGTAGAAAGGTATAAGTTAGACCAAAGATGTGTTGAAATATTAGTCCAGGAAATGTGATGTGTCAAATTTATATGACCCTACATCTTTTACTGAACCTTTAATACATAAAGTTTTGACGTCAGTTTTGTGCACTACATATTGCTTCTTTTCTAATTCTTGATATCCTTAGAGTCCCATATATGATTGATCTTGCATTCACTGTAAGGAAAAATTTGAACGTATATTTCTAGCCAATAAAACCTATATTCAAATGTATAGTCATTTATGTTCTGGAGTGTCTAATTATGAATATTAGTGCCGAACTTTCCTTCTTGGAAAAAAGAAAAAATATTCAAGGTTGTAGGCATTTCTTTCTTTTCTGAAGGAGCATAGACGTGTTGCACGTTTGCACCTACATTTTTTTGTAGGTTACTTATGGCACCTACTTTATGAGTGTCACGCAGCCTTTAATGATAGAGTCCGCCGTTTAAAAACAAAGGAGCCCGACTGCGTTTCCTTAGCTACGGGTCGCTTGATCCCTTAACCTCTCGCTGAGTCCGAGATGCCATGCAAGGTGCAGACTTTAGTATATATATTTTTTGCATGTGAAGGCGTGATAGACTATGACTCTACTTTTCCAAATCAACGCACATGTTTTCTTCTTCTTTTCAGACGTGTACATGCTGTTCTTTTCATCGAGCCACGGTTCCTGATGGTCCTTATATGCACGCGTATACAGACGTGACAGTTCAATATGCCCACATATATATGTTTAAATGTTACGTATAAACTTTTAAATCTCAGCCATTGTTATTTTGATCAAACGGCGGTAATAATATTAGCATATGTGGAAATGTTACGTATAAACTTTTAAATCTCAGCCATTGTTATTTTGATCAAACGGCGGTAATAATATTAGCATATGTGGGTAAATATGGTGGCTTGTTTGACTCTTGTTTTAATTATATAATAGATATCTAAAATTAGCGGTCAAGATAATTTAATCTGTGTGGACGAACGTAATGGCTTGTTTGTGGACGAACGTAATGGCTTGTTTGACTCTTTTTTAAGTATATAATAGATAGATGAAAAGTATGAATGTATGTTTCTATCGGAAAAAAACTATATTCAAATGTATATTTATTTATTTTCCAGAGTATCTAATTTTGTACATTAGTGCGGACTTTCCTTCTTGAAAAAAGAAAGATATTCAAGGTTGTAGGCATTTCTTTATTTTCTTAGGGAGCATAGACGTTGCAACAGGTTTTCTTGGACTGTTATTTTTGTAGAAAGGTATAAGTTAGACCAAAGATGTGTTGAAATATTAGTCCAGGAAATGTGATGTGTCAAATTTATATGACCCTACATCTTTTACTGAACCTTTAATACATAAAGTTTTGACGTCAGTTTTGTGCACTACATATTGCTTCTTTTCTAATTCTTGATATCCTTAGAGTCCCATATATGATTGATCTTGCATTCACTGTAAGGAAAAATTTGAACGTATATTTCTAGCCAATAAAACCTATATTCAAATGTATAGTCATTTATGTTCTGGAGTGTCTAATTATGAATATTAGTGCCGAACTTTCCTTCTTGGAAAAAAGAAAAAATATTCAAGGTTGTAGGCATTTCTTTCTTTTCTGAAGGAGCATAGACGTGTTGCACGTTTGCACCTACATTTTTGTAGGTTACTTATGGCACCTACTTTATGAGTGTCACGCAGCCTTTAATGATAGAGTCCGCCGTTTAAAAACAAAGGAGCCCGACTGCGTTTCCTTAGCTACGGGCCGCTTGATCCCTTAACCTCTCGCTGAGTCCGAGATGCCATGCAAGGTGCAGACTTTAGTATATATATTTTTTGCATGTGAAGGCGTGATAGACTATGACTCTACTTTTCCAAATCAACGCACATGTTTTCTTCTTCTTTTCAGACGTGTACATGCTGTTCTTTTCATCGAGCCACGGTTCCTGATGGTCCTTATATGCACGCCAGATACAGACGTGACAGTTCAATATGCCCACATATATATGTTTAAATGTTACGTATAAACTTTTAAATCTCAGCCATTGTTATTTTGATCAAACGGCGGTAATAATATTAGCATATGTGGGTAAATATGGTGGCTTGTTTGACTCTTGTTTTAATTATATAATAGAAGATAGATAGATTGAGGGGGTTATGACTTAACAATTTGGGAATGAGACATTGGTTGGCGGAACCATCTCAATAACTACCAACAATTTTGTAGTATTTGCAAGCAAGTCCACTGTAGTAGGGAAAAATTGGCTTTTCGCAAAATGATGAAACTTAGAGCCCCACAGCCAAATTGCATATAGTGTTAGTAATTTTTATTGTTATTTCTCTCTTCATGACTTGCCAGCATATTCAAAATGCTAACCTACACGGCTGCAAAGTCTTATGTTGCAGAGGAGTATTCCGATCAGGAGTGAGGCTACGCTCCGCGCTTGGCGATTGCCCTTTGGAGTCGGATGGACTCGCTATTCTTCTACGCTTCCGCAGTTTTACTTAGTTTATTTCTCATGAGTTGGCCTTCGGCCGAATTTATTCTATTGTAATAAAGACTCGATATGAGAACCGTGTAATAAATTCAGGTGTGATTGAACTTTGATTATTTCATCAATGTACTGTGAGTACCAGCATGATCTTGGGATGGTACAGACACAGAGACTTGACCGATTTTGGGTCAGGTCGCTACACTAGAACCTCCGACACTTCAGATGTCCGCGATAGTAACGGGAAGCCACGGCGCAACAGACAGAAGCGTCGGAACAATGGCGACAACACTAAAGACACGGCAGTCAACGCCGGATTCAGTGGCTCAAAATCCGGTCAGCGAAAAAAGTCGTTCAAAAGAAACAATCAGGGATCGTCCAGTCTGGACCGCATACTTGATCGCTCGTGCTAAATTCATGGCACCCCTGATAAGCCAGCCAACCACACTAACAGAGATTGCTGAGTGTTCAAACAGGTCGGCAAAATAAATGCCGAAAACAAGGATAAGGGGCTGCACAGCGACGATGACGAGGAGCCCCGGCGTCCGAACACGGGGGAACTAAAGAAATTTCCTCCCCAGGTGAAAACGGTAAATATGATCTATGCCACCCACATTACCAAACGGGAACGAAAGTGGGCACTAAGGGACGTCTATGCGATGGAGCCAGTCGCCCCAAAGTTCACCCCATCACTACTAGGGAAAACCCTATACACAGAACTTTAGCAGTAGCGTGGGTCAGAAAAGCACGCTGGTGCTAATTAGCTGTAGCGCGCCCGAGGTAACCGCGCTGCAGATAAAGATCTAGCAGTAGCGCGTCTTGCTGTACACACGTTACTACTAAAATTCCCACGGCTTAGCCCATAAGCTACACATAGTAGTAGCGATCTATGACGAACCGCGCTACCGCTACGCTGTTTGTAGCAGCGCGTTTTAATATAAACTCGTTGCTGCTAAAGGTTATAAAATTAAATGGAAAGAAAATTGAAAGGTAATTGAAAATGAAAGAAATAGAATATGGTGAAAGGAAACAAATAAAATGTGAAGAAAACTAAATGAAAAAGGGAAAAAAGGGAAAGGAGTAGCAGTAGCGTGTATCACCGAACGCGCTGTAGCTAAGGTAGCAGCAACGCTTTTCTCGGAACGCGCTACTTCTACTTCTGACTTAACGACGGGGTTCGTCCTTCCCCACGCCACTTTCCCACAAATCAAACTCTCTCCACTCTCGCCGCCGCTTGCCGCCTGACGTCACGCCTCCGCACCCTCTACGCCCCAACACCCGACCTCAACGCCTCGCCCGACCTCAACGCCGCCCAGACGCCTTGACCCCAGATTCAACGCCGCCCCCGACATCAACGCCGCCCCGACCCCGACCTCGACGCCGGCCGCCATCCGCCGCGTGCCCGAGCCCCGACCCCGACCTCGACGCTGCCTTGCCCCTCCCTCGTCGCTGGCACCCGAGGTGAGCACGCCCGCTCCTCCCTCTCCCCTACCTCTGCCTAGCGTTTCTTTATATTTTAGTTGCATATTAAGTTTATTTTATTTATAGTAAGTTCATTTTAGTTGCATATTAAGAACTAGGTACTAATTAGGTATTAGAATATTTTTATTTATGGTAAGTTTATTTTTAGTAAGAACTAGTTGAATTAATAGAACTAGTTAGTAAGAACTTGTTGCTATTTTTTAGTTAAAGCAATTTTTCCCGCCTCGACGTGGACGATGCCTATCCCGCATCCTCGTCGTCAAGTCGGCGGAGGACGACACCTGCTTGACCAGATCGGCCATGTCCGGGACTGGGCTCCGCCGGGGTGGTACTGGGAGGCGCTACCTACCGGGGGGTGCAGGTTGATGAGGAGCCAGCCTGTCGTTGACCCGAACCTTCTTTGGTGGCGGTCGCGTGGGCTAGTGACGATCCAGAGGCTTGAGGACTCCGTGAAGGTGGTGTGTCACCGTGTCAGTGAGGAGGACGCGCACGTCCGTCGCTACTTGTTTGCATTGGAGCACAGGTCATTCTCCAATACCCGGCAGGTTCTCCAGGGATCTCACTGGAGCTATGATCCCGTGATGGTTCCTTCTCTGTCGGTGTCCACCGCCCGCGCCGATACCCGTCGTGTGCTACAGTTTTAGTTGTATTAGTGATGTTATATGTATGACACTATTCGTGATGTATTAGTGATAATATTCGACGATGTAGGGACGCATGAGATGATTTAATTTTGCTTATTGAATGCATGCTAATTTGAGTCCTATAAGATATTTTGAAATGTATATCTTGTGTTGCTCAATATCCAAGTGGCCGGTCATGTTTGCATGTTACACCTCCGAGTGGCCTATGTTTTGCCGGAGTGTTGATTCATTTCCGTTCCGGCAAATTTCAGGCGCTCGATCTGTCCTATTTTAGCAAAGGTCATACCGGATTTTTCCGTGAATTTTGGCATGACTTGTGCCAGAATATGTATGAAATATCGAGTGCCCCGGATTTGTGTGTTGAGTATCCTGGTAGTTGTCTTCGATCGATTTTCAATTAATGTTTTCATTATGAACATAGGAAATGTCTGACGACGAAAAGGATTTCGATATTTGCAAATACTGCGAAGACGAGCGCGGCCTGTGCGACGGAATCTTCCTAGATGATGATAGGCGCTTCAGCATCAAGCTGGACGAGAACTTGAAGTGGATCTGATGAAGTCATAACGACAAGTCTTTTTTCGTAGCTAAGCATGACATCTGCTTCATTTGCTTGAACTTATTTTTTTTACTATTCTACTAGCGTATCCCCTGCCATGCAAGAGTTCTTGTATTGGATAAGATAGGTTTCAGTCGTACTTCGGAGGTAAAGAAAGTTTATTTGAAGACCGAGCATGGTTATATTTTCCATGCAAAATTATACAATTCAGACGACTACACCTATTTTGGATGCAAAACATGGCGAGCACTATGCAACACTTATGCATTTGAGCCTGATATGGTTATCACCTTTGATATTCGTCCGGAAGATGATATTGAAGGTAATGCCGACATCTGGGTCGATGTGCAGACGCCTCCAGTTATACCATTATGTAAGTTTCTCAACCATATTTATGTCTTTGATATTGTTTATTCAAAAATAGTTGACAACTAATTTGTATTGTCAACTTATTTTGGTGCAGGAAAACATGTCCAGCGCTTGGTAGACAGGACCTACTACTGTCCCAAGGCTGAACTAAACTGCGAGGACCTAAGTCATTATGTTTCATGGCTTGAGGATCTTGATACTGTCAAGGCAAATTTTCTTCCTGGATTTAGAAATGTTAGTACTGAAAACGTGCGACCAATAGTGTTCGTAATGAACTACGGTCACATCCATTTAGGAAGGATGGTAAGATTTTTACTATTTGTCCTCATTGCATCTTTTCCATACATTATTTTTGAAGCTAAACTTCATTGCTAAGTATGTTACCATACGATGTTCTTCAACAGGGACTCTCGATGAATGTCGTGCCTTATGGGATCGAGACTAAAGGTACCATGAGTATTATCGGCTTACGGCCAAGATATCCTACAGATTACTTTAGTGCATTCAAGATTAGCGACGGATGCTTAATAGTGCAAGACTGGACCAAATATGTGTTGGGGGAGCGCAGAGAAGTACTAGGGGGCAGCAAACAGAGGCGCTTTCCACGATTAGGAGACAGGTTCATCTGCATGCTCCAACTTGATCAAGGAGGAGAGCTACACATGTTTTATGTTGTTTTACCTAAGAGAGCAGCAGGAGTGATTAGCTAGCTAGAAATGAGTTTCAGGATGATGATGTGCTACACTATTACTATGATGATAAAATAGCTAGTGTTGGTGGTAATGACTATGATGATTATTATTAGCTAGTGTTAGTGGTGATTAAATAAATACTGTTGGTGGTAATGACCATGATGATGATTAAATATCTTGTCTTTGGCGGATTAGATTCAAGTGGAGGCAACATGTGGTGCACATCGAAAGTACAACTAGTCCAAACTAGATCAAGTTTGGATTAGTAGTATACATTTGACATGCACCACATATTGCCTCCACTTGAACCTAATCCACCTTCATTTGACACACTGTTATGGACATAATGATGTAAACCTCATAACTAGTATTGTACGAATATTTGTATGATGGGCGCATAAATACAATAAAAATAAAAAATAAAAAAGTACTAGTAGCGATGGGCAGAAAACACGCTGCAAGTAGATACCTTAGCAGCAGCATGGTAACGAACAAACGCTGCAGCTATTTGTCCTAGCAGAAGCGCGGCCTGGCACGCGTTGCTTCTAAGCAATAGCTGCAGCGCCTTATTAGTAGCGCCTATACCCGCGCTACTGATACATCTAAAACCCGCGCTGCTGCTAGCCTTTTCCCTAGTAGTGCATGGTCAGCCTGTCCAATCACTTATGATCGTAGGGATCACCCTACCAGCATCCGTCACGGTGGTTCAGCCGCATTAGTCCTTGACCCAATCATCGACGGATTCCACCTCACTCGAGTCCTTATGGACGGTGGCAGTAGCCTGAACCTGCTTTATGAGGACACAGTGCGCAAAACGGGCATCGATCCCTCAAGGATCAAGCCCACCAAAACCACCTTCAAAGGTGTAATTCCAGGAGTAGAGGCCCGTTGTACGGGCTCCATAACACTGGAAGTGGTCTTCGGATCCCCGGATAATTTCTGAAGCGAGGAGTTAATCTTTGATATCGTCCCTTTCCGTAGTAGCTATCATGCACTACTTGGACGAACCACATTCGCTCGATTCAATGCGGTACCACACTATCCATACCTCAAGCTCAAGATGCCAGGACCTCGCGGGGTTATAACAGTCAATGGAAACACAAACCGCTCTCTCCATATAGAAGAGCACACTACGGCCCTCACGGCAGAAGTACAAATCAGCCTTCTCCGGCAAACCACCAATCCGGCGACAACAAACCCGAATACCGTCAAGTGAGTCCAGCGTACCCTGCAACAGGATCGCCAGGCACGCCAAGAGCATGACTAGCAGTCCGGCCTCCGCCCTAGCCCCATTCAGGCAGCATTTGTGCCGCGCATACATAATTACGCACTCAAAATACCATGGGCATAGGCGGAGGCGCAACGGTGATGCAGTCAACAGTGCGGTTCAACCGCAACATACTTTAATAACCTTCTTTCTCTTTCAGGACCCTACTTTCGGGCAGCCTCTTTAGAGAGCCGGATCATCGGACTTATCACGGGAGGGAAAACCAAGGAGGCAAAAGGCTTTGCGCACAAAGGTAATACCAGTTGGTATCTGTCAATGATCGTTATACCTGTTTTGCATACCCGCATGCGGCCCGCCCTTGGATAGGACATGTCAAATAGTCCTATTTGCTTCTGCTAAACGCATTAATTGTACAGATACGCTTGGACGTATTATTTAACAATGGGAAACAATAAATAGCGTCAGCTTATTATTCCTATCTTCACATTTTTCCTATAAATATTTATTTAATATTGAACCCGTACACTTTGGTACGTACAGTTTGCTAGGGGCTTCTTATGGTGCCCCATAAAACGGCAAGATAAGTCTGAACACTTTCGACAATGCGGCGCCCCGAACTTATAGTATTATATGCATCGACTCCGAATCATGTCTTGGGTCAATAGTTGGGTTTGCCCGGCTCCCTTGTTTTGGTACCTTACTTTCCGTTATATCGGCTAAGGTAGCGCAGGGAGAACTACTGCGATTGTGTCCCGGTTCTTCCGGACGAGCACCTTAGTAGAGAAAGCCGAAAACTGACTGTCATGATGCGGCGAGAGCTGGTCGCTGTTCGAGAGGTCTTAAATCCTGATTTTTTCCGCTTCAGGCGAGGCATCGGCCTTGTCCGATTTAGGCGTGTATAGCGCCCCAATTCGGTTTTCCAAATTCTAGGGGGTCGCCAAAATTTAAAATTGTAGACTTCTATGGCTAAGTGAGAGTTATAAAGCCGCATAGTCCGATTGCCTTGTTCGCTGTGCCGAACACCTCCTTCAAGGACCAAAAATTTGGATAAAGAGTGTTTGCGTTTTCCACGAACACCCCAGTACTAGTTACATGGGGGCGGAAGCCGACGACTGGCCTACTTTCAGTAATTCATAAACAGCCGCACAGAAGGTAATATTTTAAATCAACAAAGCGCCATATAGCGCAAACAAACTAGTTTTCATATTAGAAAGACGACATGAGTACATTCACTCAAATATTATGTCCTTGGTACATTCATCGGCCATGAGGCGAGCGCCTTTCATAACGCCATCATAATATTTCTCGGGGTAGCGATGCGCCTTGCCCTCCGGCGGTCCATCCTTCACCAGCTTCTCTGCATCCAGCTTGGCCCAATGCATCTTCGCACGGGCAAAGGCCCGGCGGGCACCCTCAATACAAACGGATTGCTTGATAACTTTGAGCCGCGGACAGGCATTTACCATCCGCTTTATAAGGCCGAAGTAGCTGTCGGGCAGGGGCTCACCAGGCCACATACGGACTATGAAGTCCTTCATGGCCACTTCGGCCGCCCTGTGGAGTTCAATCAACTGCGTCAGTTGGTCACTCAGAGGCATTGGGTGTTCGGCTCCAGCATACTGGGACCAGAACAACTTCTCCATCGAGCTCCCCTCTTTGGCACGGTAGAACTCCGTGGCATCCGATATGCTGCATGGCAGATCTGCGAACGCCCCTGGAGAGCTCTGAATTCGGGTAAGTAAAAGAAATGTCTCCTCCACATGCTTGCTTTGCATAATGAATGCCTTACCCGCTGCTATCTTCTTGGCCGCGTGGATTTCCTGCTGGGCCTTTTGGGCTTCGGCCCTGGCGTCTTTCTCTCTCTGAAGGGCCTTCGCAAGCTCAGACTATTTCGTCTTGAAGTCACGCTCCAAGGGCTCGAACTTCTTGCCGAACTCCTAGAGCTCTTGCAGTACTTCGCCCACCCTAGCATCTTGCTTTTCACGCTCAATACGCTCTGTGGCCGCCTTGTCCTCAGCCTCGGATAGCGCTTTCTTCAGGGTTGCCACTTCGGTCGTGGCCCCTATTAATAAATCATGACACTTTTTGTCAGCATCAACAATTTTTTCTCATCTATATGACACGTGAACGGGGTATCACTTACCTTTGTTCTCTTCGAGCCGCCTCTTCGTGAGGCCGAGCTCCTCTTTGGCCTGCTTCAGTTCCCTCTCGAGTCCGGCGATCTCTGTTGTGTGGGCAGCAGCGGCAAGGAGCACCGCCTCCTTATTCACATACACACGTACTGTTAGATTCCTGTGGTTTAAAGTTGACCCTCCGTTTGGCTTTTCTTTCCTAACAACAAACAGAGTATCAGGGGCTACTTTCTATTGGGTGATAATTTCTCACACTTTTGATTACTTACCTCAAAGCCTGTCAGGAGGCTGGTGCAGGCTTCGGTCAATCTGCTTTTTGGCGGACCGAACCTTATGAATCACCGTACTCATAAGAGTACGGTGCTCTTCATCCATGGAAGCGCCGCGAAGCACTTCCAGCAGACTATCCGACTCCTTTGGTGCAACGGAGGTCATCGGCACAGCCGGCTCACCCTCCATAGCAAGGGGCTGCCTACCCGAATCCGGAACCTTTGGAGGTTCCGGTGCAGTGTCTGGCCGGGAGCCCAACTTGCTGCGGCTCTCGTCAGCACAATCTATGGGGATCTTACTCCCCATGTGCCCGGCGTATGGAATTTTGCATTGGGGCGTCTCCAGAGCCGCCTCCCCCTGCTCTGGTACCCTTTGGGACCACACCTCCGTGTCATCCACAAGCCGAGGGGAGGTGGCCGTCGGAAGGAATTCATTGCCGAATCACTCAGAGACCCATCCGAAGAGGATACCTCGGGATGGGACCATGCTGGACTGCATATGCATGTTCGGTGTTATAGCAAACTATGAAGCGAAGTCGCACTAAAAGTATTACAGAGTGCAGATACTTACGATCTCGCCAGGGGCTTGCCCCTGGGTAGCCACTCCTCCTCGTTATAGGCGGCGGTTGTGGAGTGGTCCGGAGGGAGGGTCCGTCCCTTCTTGGACCCTTCGGCCTCCCCGGAAAGGGTGGCCTTCCTCTTCTCCCCCCCCCCTCGTTTTCGGGAGAGGGTTTTCCTCGTCCTCCTCCTCGTTGTCGTGGAGGAGTGTGGCCCGGTGTCTTCGGACGATGAGTCCGGCACCACGTTGCGCCGGGAACTTCATCTGGTCCATGTGGCCTTTTTCTTGACCTTATTCTCCGGCACCTCATAGGGTGTAACGCCCTCGATGCGGCTATATCTCCCACGTGCTGAAGCACGACTTAGAGGCATAAACGCATTGAAAGCAATGTCGCAAGTGAGGTAATCTTCACACAACCCATGTAATACATAAGGGAAAGAGATACATAGTTGGCTTACAGTCGCCACTTCACACAATACATAAATAAACATCCATCATCCAGATTACACTCAAGGTCCGACTACGGAACCAAAATAAAAGAAGACTACCCCAAATGCTACACAGATCCCCGATCGTCCCAACTGGGCTCCACTACTGATCATCAAGAAAAGACACATAGTAACGACCACGTTCCTCGTCAAACTCCCACTTGAGCTCGGTTCGTCACCTGCACTGGCATCGTCGGCACCTGCAACTGCTTTGGTAGAATCTGTGTGTCACGGGGACTCATCAATCTCACCCCCGCGAGATCAAGACTATTTAAGCTTATAGGAAGGACAGAGTTGTGAGGAGGAGCTGCAGCAAGCGACTAGCATATATGGTGGCTACATTCGCAAAAGAGAGCGAGAAGAGAAGCAAGGCACGGTCGTGAAGCTAGTAGCGATCAAGAAGTGATCCTGAAACTACTTACGTCAAACATAACTCCAACACCGTGTTCACTTCCCGGACTCCGCCGAGAAGAGACCATCACGGTTACACACGTGGTTGATGTATTTTTATTAAGATCAACTTCGGGTTTTCTACAATCGGACATTAACAAATTCCCATCTGCCACATAACCGCGGGCACGGCTTTCGAAAGATAATACCCTGCAGGGTTGTCCCAACTTAGCCCATTATAAGCTCTCACGGTCAACGAAGGATATTCCTTCTACCGGGAAGACCCGATCAGTCTCGGAATCCCGGACTACAAGACATTTCGACAGCAATAAAACAAGACCAGCAAAGCCACCCGATTGTGCCGACAAATCCCGATAGGAGCTGCACATATCTCGTTCTCAGGGCACACCGGATGAACACTACGTACGGCAACCGAAGATACCCCAAGTTGCCTCGGGGCGGCATCGCAAGTGGCTCTAATTTGGACCAGCACTCGGAGGAGCACATGACCGGGGGTTAAAATAAAGATGACCCTTGAGTCTGCAGAACCCAAGGGAAAAAGGCTTAGGGTGGCAAATGGTAAAACCAAGGTTGGGCCTTGCTGGAGGAGTCTTATTCAAAGCGAACTGTCAAGGGGGTCCCATAAATCACCCAACCGTGTAAGGAGCATAAAATCAAGGAACATAACACGGTATGACGGAAACTAGGCGGCAAGAGTGGAACAAAACACCGGGCATAAGGCCGAGCCTTCCACCCTTTACCAAGTATATAGATGCATTAATTAAAGAAGATATATTGTGATATCCCAACAAGTAAACATGTTCCAACAAGGAACAACATCTCCATGTTCCAACAAGGAACAAACTTCATCTTCACCTGCAACTAACAACGCTATAAGAGGGGCTGAGCAAAGCGGTAACATAGCCAAACAACGGTTTGCTAGGAAAGGATGGTTAGAGGCTTGACATGGCAACATGGGAGGCATGATAAGAAAGTGATAGGCATCGTAGCATAGGCATAGCAAAAGAGCGAGCATCTAGCAAGCAAAGATAGAAGTGATTTCGAGGGTATGGTCATCTTGCCTGAAATCCCGCAAGGAAGAAGAACGAATCCATGAAGAAGGCAAAAGGATGTAGTCGAACGAATCCTCACAACTCCGGAAGGAAAGCGAAGCTAACGAGAGAAGCAACCCGGAAAGAAACAAACAACATAGTAAACAACCATCACATAAACATGGCATGATGTGCAAACAAGTATGATGCATGTCCGATTTAATGATTCATGGCATGGCAAAGTGCAACAAGCAATACTACAAGTTAAGTGGAGCTCAATATGCAACGAGTTGCATATTGACGAAACACCACATCAATTATTTAGTTCTCTCTCGGTTATGTACCCAACAATATTAAGTATTGGTTAACATGGCAAGAGGTGAAGCATATCAAAACTATACCATCTAAACAATTTAAATGCGGCCGGACATAAAAACAACAAATCCGGTAAATCCCCATATGCATTTAGCAATTTAATGCAACAACAATTTTAAACATTTTAATTGTTGTTATCATGATGCGGATGACATGTGCAAGTTTTAAGCAATTTTATGAAAATGTTGACATGAGCATGTTATGAAGCATTTGTCATCGTGGCGGAAAAAGAAAGGGTGCCACGGCGACGAATCCGAAAATGATGCCACGGCAACATCTCGGTACCGATAACTCGTGGAGTGATCGGTGCAAACAAAGATGTGGACGTGCGGAACATGCAAAAGATGGTGGGGTGATCCCGACTACCGGGTTCCCACGGGTTAGTGGCATGGAAACGAGTGACAATTCGGACACGGTGCAAACGGTGCATCTCATTTAACACATGCATTCGGTCCACGGCGGTCATCTCAGCGGTTATACCTTCGAAGCGTGCATTTTCGGGGCGGATCGAGTTCGTAGAGGACATCCACGGCAAGCCACGCAAAGGGCGCTCGTTCGGGCATCGGTCTTGACGAAGGTGACCCTGGTGCAAGCGATTCAGATCTATAGACGACTTGGTGAAAAAAACCCATGGCCTCGGGTCGGTGTGGCACTTGGAGCTCGTTGTGCGGGGCTGGGAGTCGATCTGAGCAGCTCGGTGGACATGAAGGCAGCGGCAAGCGTCAACGGCGCAGCAATAATAGGAGAGGCGGAGCAGCGGCCGGAGGGAGCACGAAACTGCGAGAAGGAGGCCGAGAAGGTAGCGCTCGACATATTGATGGAGCGGAGCTCGGCGTTGTCCGGAACCAGAAGGACACGAGGCGAACGGGGCAGGAGCGCGACGGCGTCATCTTGCAGAGCAGCGTCGGCCTCCTGCTGGTCAACAGAGGGAGAGGGTGAGGACACCAGAGAAAACAGAGAAGGGAAACAAGAGGAGAGGACGGCGCTGTGACCTGCTAGTCGCCGACGACGTCGTCGGGCGAGCGGCAGGGGCCTCGGGCATGGATGCAGCCGCTTGGGGTCGGCGAATGGAGGCGGGCGACGGAGGAGCTACCGAGGGACGAGGGGGCCGGGATGGACGGGACCGGGCACGGGGCTTCAAGGAGAGGAGGAGGCGAGGCGATGGCGCTCCTGGTCGCAGCGACCGGACTCCGGCAACGAGGAGGAGGCAGAGGGGAACGAGACGAGGCCGCGGCGCTCCTCTCTCTCTCTGCGACGGCGCATCGAGGGATGAGGGGATCGAGCAGGGCTCGGGCGCAGGTTCTGGCGAAGCGAGGGGAAAAGGCGCTCGGGGAGAGATGGGGATCGGCGCTGCGTGGGAACGAGGAGGAGGAGGAGATGGATCGAGGGAGAGATGCGGGCTAGGGTTAGGAGGGGCGGCTGGGCCTGTGGAATGGGTCGGCCTGGATAGGCTGCTGGGCTCTCTTCTCTCACTAAAGAATAATAAAACAGAACAGAGAAAAGAAAGAAAAGAAAGAGAGGTTAGGGGAAAGATTTGCGCATGGGGATAATTTTCCCGGACTCGTAAAAATATGCTCGTTCCAAGAAAAATAGAAAGGCCATGATTGAAAGATTTAAATTCAAACTCATTTGAATTTAATTCAAATGGGTTTGAACTAGGACTTGATAAAAGGAAGGTCCAAAAATGTTCGGATTTTTTATGGAGCTCCGGAAAATGGCAAAAGAATTATTGGCAAGGTTAGAGAGCCAAAACTTGAAGAAGAATAGGCCAAGGGATTTAATATGCAAGTGGGTTCATGGGTGATTCCAAAACAATGGAATATTTTTATTATAGCTCCCTAATAATATTGATAGGCTTTAATATGTTATAAAGAGAAATCACCATTTGAATCCCTCGATTTAAATGGATCAAAGATCCATGCCATTTATTTAGTTGAGGTTTTAAAAATTAAATGACATGATGGCATGATGCAATGCAAATGATGCAACAAACAAAACAAATCACACGAAAAAACTCGGAATAGCTAGAACTCTTCTGGAGCGTCGGTCTCGGGGCGTCACAACACTCCACCACTACAAGAGGATCTCGTCCCGAGATCTAGGATGGCACCGGAGAAAAGCGGAAGAGAAAGAGGTAAAACAAAGTCGCTTCTTTGACAAACGAGTGAAACCACGAACCTTGAGAGGTTGGACAAAGTGAAAGAAAGGATACAATGAAGATGAACGAGATTGCAAACACTCCGTTATCAAAGAGGAACAAGGAACATTACGGGAACCTTGTAGTTGAAAGGCATGAAACAAGAGCTTAACGAACCAAAGAGAACATCCAACCACCGGTATATTGTGATAGCCAAGGAACAAGAATGATAGAATAATTTGGACAGCACTCCGATAGAAAATAGAAGGAAAACTTGATAAGATGAGACGATATTGGAGAGATGATACAACACTCTGGTTGGAAATGGAGGAATAGAATTTGAACTTGGCAAAATGAAAGCACTTGGATGAGACTCCGGTTAAAAGAGGAATGATGGACACAACACTCCGGTTAAATGGATAAGCAAGAAAAAGAACATGATCTTTACAAAACAAGGTGATGGGTGAAAAGAGCAACATCACAATGCCTCCGAAAACAATGCATGATAGTTAGATAGTTGGAATGAATAGAACGAAGGATGAAACCAACATCTCCTACCATAAATGAATTTGAAAGAGCATCCTTACGAAGTAGGATTGAACGGAGTTGTTGGAAAACCAACAACGAAAAGCACAAATTTGTAGTGGGCTTATGGAAACATCTCAACACTTGAGGTGAAATTCTGCCACTAACGAAAAAACAATTGATTGCTTGAGAGCAACACGGAGATGAAAACTTGATTCGCCGAGAGAATAGGAGAAACTTGGATCATTGATAAGCACCACAATTGGCAACATTCCTTCGGAAAGGCTTTTGATGAAATCTAAACCAAGATAACTCCAAGGAAGAGATTGGCGGATTTAAATATCTCATTCTTGACAACAAGTGAATCATGAAACATGAATGAAACTGTCAAAATGACATAACACCACCTCAAAAGATAAGGTCGAAATAATTGCACTTCGGAATGCAAGATGAAGAATGCTTGAACTCCTCAAAACAAAACATGTGTTGAACACCATGTTTATTTTTTAGTATAGCTTGGCGGATCTTAACTCCGAGAGAAATCTTGATGAACAATTGAAGAATGAAAAGAATCCTTAACGAACCATAATGTAGAGCCTCCATGAAGAACTCCGGTAAACAAAAGGATGATAGAAAGAAAGAGAAGTTGACAACACAAGGTGAAGCCTTGCAGTGATAAGATGAAGCTTTGAAATGATATAACCGAGAAAACTTTGAACTCCGGAAAGAAAAGATGAAGCATCTCGGACCAAGAATGTGATATGATGAACAAACTCCGGAAAGAAGAGATGAACAACTTAGAACTGAGAAATTGATACCATTACAAACTCCGGAAGAATGAATCAATCACTTGGATGAAACAAGAACAAGAATTATGTTATGTGTATCCTTCACCAATTTAGATTGATGACAAGCAACGGATTAGGCATACTACTTATTCTCGTTGAAAAAGGATTGAAGAGAGATATTGCTCAACTTGGGAAGGTCTTCAATGATCCGCCGGTAGGATTTGGGAAGAACGAATGAATCTATATAATAACGAAGGAAGAGAACTCTTGAGCGAACCACCGTAAGAACTGAAAATGAAAGTAGCAAAGGAACAATTCACCGGGAAGAATTAGAAACGAATGCAAATACTTGAGGGAATTTGATACAAGAGAACGAAGAGATCATGAACAGATTAGAGAATACTTGAATGATGCACCAGTAAGATTTGGAGAACGAGAGCTGAAGGCTGGAATGAATAATTCTGAGATGATGGGCTCCGGAGAATCAAACTGAAAAGACTCCTGAAATGCTCCGGGTGGGTTAAAAGAATTCTCACAATCGAAAATAATTATGAGAGGATGGCATCAAGCTAGAACCATGAATCTTGAAGAGAATGGAGCAAGATTAAAGAGAAACTCTTCTTCGGTTTTCAAAATTCGAGAATGACGACGAGAAACACCACCATGAATTGTTGAGACACTTTGGAATAATGAAGAATAGAAAGATTGAACCAACGATGAAAAGAATGTGAAAGATCTTGGAGAAAGACATATGATTGATGACAATTCATTCTTACGTCAAACTTCAAAAAGAATTTGGGAATAGCTCCAAGAAAATTAAAAGAGTCAGGTAAGATCCTGGAAAAAGACCTGTGGGTTAGGGCCCACTCGAAAGAAACATTGTTGAAGGGTTGCTTGAAATAACGATTGCACCGGTTGATTTAAATGGCTTGAATGAGATAACAATCTCGAAATAACTTGAACGGATTAAGAATGGAAACACGAATCTTCTGAGATATCTTCATCACTCCCAACCAAATGAATAGCGAGAAGTGAATGATTAGAAGATACACCGCATGAGAAATCATTGTGACAAGAGGAAAAGGGATAAGATCAACACGAAATCTTGAATTAAATCCACGGAGAAGAAAATGAGAATGGAACAATGATAAGGTTGAAGCTTCCTTAAGCGTCTTCATGAGAAATCACCGGATAAAACATTTAAAGGAAAAGAATGAAGAAACTTCACTCAATAAAATGGCTACTTGATTAAGAAATCTGAGTCCTTGAAGAAAAAGGGTGGGAGGGCGGGAAAACAAAGGCAACTTGGGTCGGATGAAGCAAGCACCGTTGCAAAGAACTGAGAATTGATCTCGCGAATGGGGAGAATGATGGGATCATCTTGAAGAGAAGCGCACCGGTGAGAAGAAATTGAGATGACAAACTCGATGATCAAGAAGGATTAGTATTTTCACATAGAAATATGAGAACACCATTTAGGAAAGGTATGGAATCAACACTTGACATTGAAGCAACTTGAATACCACAAAACGAAACAAAAACAAAGGATTTGGCTTGCAGAATAAGCCGGAAACAAATGCATATGATAGAGATTTACCCAATCCCATATCAGGCATTTGTCGGAAAGATATTCTAGGAGCTACTTGAATTCCCACTTATAAACTCCCGAAACTTTTTGGTTATGCAATCTGGTGTTGGGGATATAGGGACACAAAATATATCACCCAAACTAACGATACCTAGATCCAGCTGTATCCATCCTTCAACACATAACCAAGAAAACTCCCGAAATCGTTTACCTCAATCTTCGAAAAGCATCCGTTATACAAGTCATGGCAATACTCTCGAGCTCGCCCCAGTACTGGGTTATCGAGGTTATCTCACCAACAACTGCATAAAAGAGATTTTCGATGTCGGCAAAGCTCATGTATTCCGTAATCGCAACGATAAAATTGTGACGACAACAACTCGGAGCTCAACTCCCCGGGACACTGCCACAACCCCTAAATGTCAGGAGGCACCAAGAACAATGTTCACGTCACAAAACCATCGGAACAATTCCAAGATACCCGCGTGATCCTAAAAAAAATTTTAGTGAAATTTGAGGAGAGAAGAGTCAAAACTTCTACGTCAGGAGACCTCACCAGAGCGTATTTAAGGGACTGAGGAGTAAAAAGAATCCTACTCTCCGATATATATAATCCTAAGACTCAAAACATTTTTGTTCTAGACTCAACAACGCCAAAGAAACAATCAGCGGGGGCTCCTAAGTCGGGATGGCTCTGATTACAAACTTGTAACGCCCTCGATGCGGCTATATCTCCCACGTGTCGAAGCACGACTTAGAGGCATAACCGCATTCAAAGCAATGTCGCAAGTGAGGTAATCTTCACACAACCCATGTAATACATAAGGGAAAGAGATACATAGTTGGCTTACAATGCCACTTCACACAATACATAAATAAACATCCATCATCCAGATTCCACTCAAGGTCCGACTATGGAACCAAAATAAAAGAAGACTACCCCAAATGCTACACAGATCCCCGATCGTCCCAACTGGGCTCCACAAATGATCATCAGGAAAAGACACAAGATGTGACCACGTTCCTCGTCGAACTCCCACTTGAGCTCGGTTGCGTCACCTGCACTGGCATCGTGTGTACCTGCAACTGTTTTGGTAGAATCTGTGAGTCACGGGGACTCAGCAATCTCACACCCGCGAGATCAAGACTATTTAAGCTTATAGAAAGGACAGAGTTGTGAGGTGGAGCTGCAGCAAGCGACTAGCATATATGGTGGCTACATTCGCAAAAGAGAGCGAGAAGAGAAGCAAGGCACGATCGTGAAGCTAGTAGCAATCAAGAAGTGATCCTGAAACTACTTACGTCAAACATAACTCCAACACCGTGTTCACTTCCCGGACTCTGCCGAGAAGAGACCATCACGGTTACACACGCGGTTGATGTATTTTAATTAAGATCAACTTCGGGTTTTCTACAACCGGACATTAACAAATTCCCATCTGTCACATAACCGTGGGCACGGCTTTCGAAAGATAATACCCTGCAGGGGTGTCCCAACTTAGCCCATTATAAGCTTTCACGGTCAACGAAGGATATTCCTTCTACCGGGAAGACCCGATCAGTCTCGGAATCCCGGACTACAAGACATTTCAACAACAATAAAACAAGACCAGCAAAGCCACCCGACAGCCGACAAATCCCGATAGGAGCTGCACATATCTCGTTCTCAGGGCACACCGGATGAACACTACGTACGGCAACCGAAGATACCCCAAGTTGCCTCGGGGCGGCACCGCAAGTGGCTCTAATTTGGACCAGCACTCGGAGGAGCATTGGCCCGGGGGTTAAAATAAAGATGACCCTTGAGTCTGCAGAACCCAAGGGAAAAAGGGTTAGGTGGCAGATGGTAAAACCATGGTTGGGCCTTGCTGGAGGAGTCTTATTTAAAGCGAACTATCAAGGGGGACCCATAAATCACCCAACCGTGTAAGGAACGCAAAATCAAGGAACATAACACCGGTATGACGTAAACTAGGGCGGCAAGAGTGGAACAAAACACCAGGCATAAGGCCGAGCCTTCCACCCTTTACCAAGTATATAGATGCATTAATTAAAGAAGATATATTGTGATATCCCAACAAGTAAACATGTTCCAACAAGGAACAACATCTCCATGTTCCAACAAGGAACAAACTTCATCTTCACCTGCAACTAACAACGCTATAAGAGGGGCTGAGCAAAGCGGTAACATAGCCAAACAACGGTTTGCTAGGAAAGGATGGTTAGAGGCTTGACATGGCAACATGGGAGGCATGATAAGAAAGTGATAGGCATCGTAGCATAGGCATAGCAAAAGAGCGAGCATCTAGCAAGCAAAGATAGAAGTGATTTCGAGGGTATGGTCATCTTGCCTGAAATCCCGCACGGAAGAAGAACGAATCCATGAAGAAGGCAAAAGGATGTAGTCGAGCGAATCCTCACAACTCCTAAGGAAAGCGAAGCTAACGAGAGAAGCAACCCGGAAAGAAACAAACAACATAGTAAACAACCATCACATAAACATGGCATGATGCGCAAACAAGTATGATGCATGTCCGATTTAATGATTCATGCATGGCAAAGTGCAACAAGCAATACTACAAGTTAAGTGGAGCTCAATATGCAACGAGTTGCATATTGACGAAACACCACATCAATTATTTAGTTCTCTCGGTTATGTACCCAACAATATTAAGTATTGGTTAACATGGCAAGAGGTGAAGCATATCAAAACTATACCATCTAAACAATTTAAATGGGGCCGGACATAAAAACAACAAATCCTGTTAATCCCCATATGCATTTAGCAATTTAATGCAACAACAATTTTAAACATTTTAATTGTTGTTATCATGATGCGGATGACATGTGCAAGTTTTAAGCAATTTTATGAAAATGTTGACATGAGCATGTTATGAAGCATTTGTCATCGTGGCGGAAAACGAAAGGGTGTCACGGCGACGAATCCGAAAATGATGCCACGGCAACATCTCGGTCCCGATAACTCGTGGAGTGATCGGTGCAAACAAAGATGTGGATGTGCGGAACATGCAAAAGATGGTGGGGTGATCCCAACTACCGGGTTCCCACGGGTTAGTGGCATGGAAACGAGTGACAATTCGGACACGGTGCAAACGGTGCATCTCATTTAACACATGCATTCGGTCCACAGCGGTCATCTCAGCGGTTATACCTTCGAAGCGTGCATTTTCCGGGCGGATCGAGTTCGTAGAGGAAGTAGTTGTTCTCGTGACGGTCGTAGAGGAAGTAGTTGTACACGTTCGTCTCGGAGAGGTACTTGACGAATCCAACATCTTCGGGGCGACGGTAGTGGTTTACGGACGTCGTGGGAAGTAGTGGAAGTAGTTGTACACGGCGACGGTAGGGGTCCTTGTCGCAAGCCACGCAAAGGGCACTCGTTCGGGCATCGGTCTTGACGAAGGTGACCCTGGTGACAGGGATTCAGATCTATAGACGACTTGGTGAAAAAAACCAGTGGCCTCGGGTCGGTGTGGCACTTGGAGCTCGTTGTGCGGGGCTGGGAGTCGATCTGAGCAGCTCGGTGGACATGAAGGCAGCGGCAGGCGTCAACGGTGCAGCAATAGTAGGAGAGGCGGAGCAGCGGCAGGAGGGAGCATGAAACTGCGAGAAGGAGGCCGAGAAGGTAGCGCTCGGCAGCTTGATGGAGCGGAGCTCGGCGTTGTCCGGAACCAGAAGGACACGAGGCGAACGGGGCAGGAGCACGACGACATCATCTCGCAGAGCAGCGTCGGCCTCCTGCTGGTCAATAGAGGGAGAGGGTGAGGACACCAGAGAAAACAGAGAAGGGAAACAAGAGGAGAGGGCGGCGCTGTGACCTGCTAGTCGCCGACGACGTCGTCGGGCGAGCGGCAGGGGCCTCGGGCGTGGATGCAGCCGCTTGGGGTCGGCGAATGGAGGCGGGCGACGGAGGAGCTACCAAGGGACGAGAGGGCCGGCATGGACGGGACCGGGCACGGGGCTTCAAGGCGAGGAGGAGGCGAGGCAGAGGAGGGGCACGGGCGCAGGAGGCTGAGAGGGGCGAGGCGGTGGCGCTCCTGGTCGCAGCGACCGGACTCCGGCAACGAGGAGGAGGCAGAGGGGAACGAGACGAGGCCACGGCGCTCCTCTCTCTCTCTGCGACGGCGCATCGAGGGAGGAGGGGATCGAGCAGGGCTCGGGCGCAGGTTCTGGCGGGGCGAGGGGAGAAGGCGCTCGGGGAGAGATGGGGATCGGCGCTGCGTGGGAACGAGGAGGAGGAGGAGATGGATCGAGGGACAGATGCGGGCTAGGGTTAGGAGGGGCGGCTGGGCCTGTGGAATGGGCCGGCCTGGATAGGCTGCTGGGCTCTCTTCTCTCACTAAAGAATAATAATACAGAACAGAGAAAAGAAAGAAAATAAAGAGAGGTTAGGGGAAAGATTTGCGCATGGGGATAATTTTCCCGGACTCGCAAAAATATGCTCTATCCAAGAAAAATAGAAAGGCCATGATTGAAAGATTTAAATTCAAATTCATTTGAATTTAATTCAAATGGGTTTGCACTAGGACTTGATAAAAGGAAGGTCCAAAAATGTTCGGAATTTTTATGGAGCTCCGGAAAATGGCAAAAGAATTATTGGCAAGGTTAGAGAGCCAAAACTTGAAGAAGAATAGGCCAAGGGATTTAATATGCAAGTGGGTTCATGGGTGATTCCAAAACAATGGAATATTTTTATTATAGCTTCCTAATAATATTGAGAGGCTTTAATATGTTATAAAGAGAAATCACCATGTGAATCCCTCGATTTAAATGGATCAAAGATCCATGCCATTCATTTAGTTGAGGTTTTAAAAATTAAATGACATGATGGCATGATGCAATGCAAATGATGCAACAAACAAAACAAATCACACGACAAAACTCGGAATAGCTAGAACTCTTCTGGAGCGTCGGTCTCGGGGCGTCACATAGGGTGCCGGAGCCAGCATCTCCGTCAGGAGTTCATCGGCTGGGTCCTCAGGCAACAGAGCCAGACAGTCGATCCGCTCCGCCGTCGCCACATATTCCTATTAAAATCAGCACAGTGGCCTAAGTTTCCCCACGAATATACTGGGGAAAGGCACATCTTGCAAAATGTAGAATGCTTACCGCGTTGGCCTGGCGCCTGGCGCTGAGTCCGCGGTCCTCAGAGCTGGGGGGGCGGAACTTCACTGGCCTTGAACAACACCTTCCAGGCGTCTTTGTGCATCGTGTCAAAGAGCTCTTGCAGTGTCTGGTGTTGGGCCACGTTGAACTCCCACAGGTTGAATGCCCGTCTCTGACACGGGAGAATCTGGCGAAATAGCATGACCTAGACCACATTGACCAGCTTGATGAATGGTTCTACGGTAGGGTGCGTCGACTGCAAATTAAAAATTCCTACGCGCAGAACATCCAGGAACATGCTACGGGAGATGGATCACAGTTTGTTACCACTAGACGCGCAGTGTCGTGCAGCGGAAGAAGAGTTGGGGCAGCGCGTCCGAGTGGATCGTCTCCTCCTCGTCCAATCTCCCTCGAGCGGCCGGTCGTCCGATCCCACGTACGAGTTCGCCGGAGCGGCGCAAGTGCACCGCCTCTAACGGTATTCGCGCGTGCGGGAGGAATGTCGTGCGGCGGACTGCTAGGTCCGATCACACGATCGGGCGGCGAGTGGAGGTGGCTATTCGCAACACATGCAAACCCTAGCCGCAACGCCAAGCGATCAACCGCTGAGTGTGCCGCACCTCCACTTTATATAGGCGTCCGTCGCGGGCTCAACACTTGGGCCTCGCACGGACCCTAAAGCCTAAAGTCTATTCGGTCACGTTCCTAGTCGATTCGGATCACATCCGACCGGTGTCCTATGAATCGACCTCGTAGGTTCCTTCCCTTAAGCGCGTGACCCCTTAGGTTCAAGTCGGCTTGGTCACAGATTCAGATCACCTCCGACCTGTCACGGTTGGTAGCGGCCTCTAGCAAGGCGTGCCGACCACCAAGCGACGATGAAGCTGGTTAAGCGAACACAGCATAACGTGTCACACTTCTGTTCCCTTTGCCAAGACGATATATGTTGTCGGGCTCAAGGCGAGACTGTCATCCTTGTGCTAGCCCGACCTCTTTCTCGTTCGGTGATACCGACCACAATCCGGATTATCTCGGAATCCTTGTCGCATGGCCATGCTTTCCTGGTCGAGATCACCACGAGGGGCCCAGAGTTTATCTCTCCCGATCGGAGGGGCAAATCCCATTTTGCTCGACCATGCCTCGCAAAGATGGGACCGGACAAACCTGAAACCTACCTTTGTAACTACCCGATCCACGGAATAGCGTTTGGTCGGCCCAAAGCAAGTCTGTCACCATCCCGAGTACATGCGTCACTCAGGTCTTAGGACATAGAATGTATGTTGTACTAGAGACTCACAGATGACATATCGCTGCGTCTCATAGTTGGGTCCGTCCGACTCGGACCTTATCTCGACTTCGGATCCGACTATGTCGAATCCGACCAGACCTTTCCAAGTCCATATTATCCGGTTAGCATCCAATGCTCCATGGCTAGTGAGACCGAGCCATCGACCGTGTCATATGCTAGTCTAGTCGGTTCTTGGCGTCCACACAGCCCTTTCGACTAGGGACCTTTTAGGACAGTCATCATACAATGCATAGTCCCACAAACAAGTCACGCATTTGCGATACACATCATTGATAATGTCCAAGGACTATCTTTATTCATAAACACATAGGAAATATCATCATACATGATTGCCTCTAGGGCATATCTCCAACACTTGATACTCTTGGTTATCATGTTTTAGACGCAGTTCTGGAGTCCGGTCAACTCCGTGGATGCGCCCCAGGCTAGGCCCTTCCTCTTCCAGGAAGTGAGTCGCACAGGGATGCCGGATCGGAATTCGGGGGCCGCCACCCAGTTGGCATCGCGCGGCTCGGTAATGTAGAACTACCCAGATTGCCACCCCTTCACGGTCTCCGCAAAGGAGCCTTCGAGCCAGGTGACGTTGGGCATCTTGCGCACCATGGCGCCACCACACTCCGCCTGCTGGCCGACCACTATCTTTGGCTTTACGTTGAAGACCTTTAGCCACATGCCAAAGTGGGGCCTGATGCGGAGAAAGGCCTCGCAGACGACGATAAACGCCGAGATGTTGAGGATGAAGTTAGGGGCCAGATCATGAAAATCCAGCCTATAATAGAACATGAGCCCACGGAAAAATGGGTGTGGAGGGGGAATCCCAGTCCGCGGACGAAGTGGGTGAGGAACACGACCCTCTTGTGGGGTGCCGGAGTCGGAATAATCTGCCCTACGTCCAGCAGCCGGTGCGCGATATCTGCGGCCAAGTATCCGGCCGCTCGGAGCTTCGTAATGTGCTCCTCCTTGACGGCGGAGGCCACCCACATGCCTCCTGCTCCAGACATGTTTGGCTGTGTGGAGAAGGCGTGAACTAGGGTGCTGGAGCTCGAGGGTGCGAGAATGGATAAGCAAAGGAGGAAGAAGGCGTGGGTAAAAATGGGGGATGCTTATCCCTTTATAGAGGCGAAGAAAACGGTGCGCCTCCCCACTTGCCCGTTAAAAATCGCTTATTTCCCAAGCGCCACGATTGATGGCGCGGTTGGGTTACCCATACCCGTATTGATGAGAATCCCGTGATAAGGGGACATGATCTCTGCTTCGACAAGACATGTCAAGGAAGCCGCCTCGCAATATATGCGGTGGATGGTTGTGGGAAAACGGTTCGAATAATGACTCGACAATGGTGTGATGTCACGTTATCTAAAGTTGTCAGCAGATTATATTTCTAGAATATCATTCTCTCTAAAGTGGAATATGAAAATCGCCTTGCAGAGCCGAACACGATGTCGGCGGGAAACGACACCTATGGGATGACTGGAATCCCTTCTATGGTTGCAGGGGCGGGGATCGTGAGAAGAGCAGGACTAATAGATGACACAAGGAGGATTTACCCAGGTTCTGGCCGCAAAGATGCGTAAAACCCTACAATCCTGCTTTGGTGGATGTATTAGTGTTCCCGGGCTCTCGAACTAGCTCTGGGTGCTGAGGGGTTCAAAAAAGCCGAATCCTCTCTCTGTGCGCCATGGGCCTCCTTTTATAGGAGAAAGGGGCTGCCACAGTGGCACACAGGAGGTGGAAAGTGCTACAGTTTTGTGAGTTTATCGCTAGCATTACAGGACAAGACGCATTTAATGCAAGGCTTAGATGTCCCTTCGCTTTATCGGGGACGGGAGCGAGGCCCGTCCCGTCCGTCGCCGCTCCTCCATGCTTCGACACGCGCCCTGGCCAGCGATGCACGCGGCGCCATCTAGGCAGGTAGCCAGCTGAGGTGGCGTGGTGGTGGAGACTCCATGAAGGATTGCATGCTGCCACGCAGGTGACTACCCAGCTGGTTAAGTTGGCAGCTCCATGCGAACGGCGGTGAAGACTTGGTTGGCGCGGGCCTGGCGATGCGCTTGGCGAGGGCTTCGTCGGGTGGCCCGGCAAGGGTCTTGCCGGGTAGCCCAGCAAGGGTCTTCCCGTGGCACGCTAGTTTCCCCGGCAAGGGACCTTGCCGGGGGTCTCGTGGGTTTCTTTGGTGAGGATGGTTGCCTTCGTATCCTTATTTGGTCTTGTCTCTTCCTCGTCTTCACAAAGATCTGCATGCCACCAAAGAGGTGCCTCCCGAGCCTCCCCCCAACGTGTTTGTCGAACGTTGGTGGGATCAAGTGTGGCTCACTTTGGTTGGCGCGGGCGAGCTGCCCCGGCAAGGGTCTTGCCGGGGTTGCTGAGGCTGCCCCGGCAAGGGTCCTTGCCGGGGGAACCTGCTACGCCCATCGGATGTTTGTGGTCTTGGTCCTTGTTGTTGCTTCCTTTTCCTTGTGGCCTCGGCTTCTGTCCGGCTTCCCCTTCCTGTCGTGTCTGTGCGTGGCCGTGGTGGGAGGCTCTGACTGCCCGTGCACAAGTAAAGGGGTCAAAAGGAGAACCCCTACTTTTGTACACCGACATGAGCCCCCAGGCCTGGGCCATACATAAGCGCCACACGTTGTTGGGCCAGGCCCAGAACGGTGTGCGTGCAGTTGGGGCGGATTTTTACCGCGGCCACTCTCCCGTCCGATGCGCTTCCCACGACCCGTGTTGAACGCGCGACGTGGGGGTCGTGCGCGCGCATGACATGGGCATGCTGGCGTCACCACGTGGTGGATAGTAAAGAGGCGGCTTGCGCGTCTCTTTGAGACTGCGGGGCCGCGTCCCATTTACTTCCCTCGCTCGGGAACCGTCGTTCCACGTGTCCCATTGCGCCCGCCCCTTGCGCCACGTTCGCTGCATGCAGAGCGAATGACAGGCGCAGGGGTTCATGGGTAGTCGCGCGCGTGCGGGCCGATTCCCACGCGCCTTCAATGGAGCGGGGAGGGCGGTCGATGGCCCCGCTCGCTGTCACTTCCAGAGGCCGGATTGGCCGAGAGGGGGCGGCCGAGCCTCGCCCCCGCCCCTTTATAAGGAGGGGAGCGGGAGGGACGGCGCCTCTCAACCTTTCGCCATCTGCTTCTTCCCATCCCTGCTTCCTTTCTTCTTCTGTCATGGCGAGGGGGCGCGGCGACGCTTCATCGGTGGCGGCGAGGGTCTCGGCCCGACAGCGCATCACTCGTCCCCAAGAGCTCGTAGCGGTGGAGCCGGATGCTAGAGGAAGGGGGAGGGGACGAGGTCGAGGCCGCCGTGGTGCCCGAGGGAGAGGAGGACGGGGCGGCAGATCTGCCTCGCCCCCTCCAGCATCCCTCCCTCCGATGGAGGGCCACGCTTGGGACAACCCCTGTGAATTCTTCGTCAGGCTGCGCCATCCGCCGTGTCGTCGCCTTCGCCTTCCGACCTCGTTTGCGCGGGAGATGGAGCTGGATCCGCCGCAGGCGCTGCTGCTGCACATGAGGGGTTGTGGGAACAGTGGCACGTGGGTCGACGTCGAGTTCCCCGCCACTCATGTCATGTACCTTCATCAAGGATGGAAGACCTTCACTCGCCTCCACAGCTTGACGGATGGACTCGCTCTCCATTTCAAACTAATGGATTGTGGCCTCCTATCCGTCAAGATCTTTGGGCACTTCGGGACCTGTGTGAGGTGCTGCGTAGAGAGCTCCTCCAATGATGAAGACTCCTCCTCAAGCAAGAGTGGCGAGGAAGACAACGGCAGCGACGACGAGGGCAGCGGGCGGCAGGATGACGGGTCCGACTAGGTGTCGAGCGCCGCTTCGAGCGGCACCGGAGACACCATCATCCGCATCGCCAGCTCCTTGAACTTCTCGGGGTCGTCTCCTTGGGTGGTTGGCGTAGGGAGGCTGCGGAAGAGGAAGAGGACGAGCAGCAAGGCCGTCAAGTCGGAGTACGCGGGCACCGACGCCTTCGTCGCGTGTTGGCGTCCTGCCGCCTCGTCTTCGAGCTCTGCCTCCGGCTATCCAGCCCTTGGACGGCCATCGGGATGTTGTCTTGGTGTCTTCTGCCACTCATAGCTCTCCTAGGCGCCCCTTTTTCCCTTCTGGTTTCTTGTTCCATTTCTTGAGTAGAGGGACAAGAAAGGGATTACGGGCACTTTATATCTTTTTAGTCTTGTAAGCCTTCGGGCCTTTGTTAGCTTTAGAACTTGTAATCCCCTTGTTCATGTTTTTCATTTCTTATGAACGGTACCTGTACGGGATGTTTTTTAATGAAAAAGGGATGTTTGCCGGGATTTTCGTTCGTGGGAGGAACCCACGGCAAGCGGTGAACCCTTGTCATCTCTAAGACAAACGTTTTTTTTTCGCCCGGCAACAGGCCTTGCCGTCTCCCCACCTCGCTCAACCTTTCTCGCTCTCTTGGCGGAGGCAGGGATGAGGTGGGCTTAGGCCCCCCGTTCCCCTTCTTCGCTGCCGCGGCTGCGACCAGATCCAGACCCAGGAGACAATCCTTGGGTGCCAAAAAAAGGGAGCACGGTAGCTTAGAGATAGAACGGGGTTTCACGTATCCCGGTCCATAACAAAATGCATGATAGAGGATGAATGACTTATCTGGATTCGTAGCCTCCTGCGATTTTGGCTTGCCGCGGAGGGACCCTTGTTCTTGCAGCCCCCAGCAACTCTGGCTTGCCGGGGCCCGGGCGCCGGTCCGTCCCCCCTTTTTCTTCGAAATGGCTCGGCAAGAATACTTACGTGCCCTGCGAACCAAAGAAAGATAGAGAGGAATAGGGAGACGTGCACTCGACCTCTAAGCTAGGGGTTAGCCGCAGCTAAGCATTATCAACCCTAACCAAGGAAGAGACTTAACCTAGCATGCATGCTATAACTTAGGGCGCTAGTGCTTCCTTTATTTATGCTCAGGGTCTGTGCCTGGCTTTGTACAAAGGGTTACACGCCTTGCCGGCAAGGCTTGTACAAAAGGGTGGCTTGCCGGGAGGCCCGGCAGCCGCGCCTTATGGGTAAAACTTGCGAAGATGCTCGATGTTCCAGGAATTGCTCACTGGAATGGCGTCTTTGGTCTCCAGTCGGACTGCGACGGGCCTGGTGACTTGTGTTACCCGATAAGGGCCTTCCCACTTTGGTGTCAACTTGTTGGAATTCTTGGCCGACTGAAAGTGCCGAAGAACAAGGTCGCCTTCCTCAAGGCTCCGGGCATGAACCTTGCGGCTATGGTAGCGGCGCAAGGCTTGCTGGTAGCGTGCTGCTCTCACAGTCGCCCGGAGACGATCTTCCTCAAGGAGCGTCGCATCATATTGCCGCAATCGCTCTTGCTCAATCTCATCATAAGCGAGCACTCGAGGTGACCCGTATATGACTTATGTGGGGAGAACTGCTTCTGCCCCGTAAACCAGGGCAAAGGGTGTCTGTCCGGTGGCTCGATTTGGCGTTGTTCTGATCGACCAAAGAACTGCCAGCAACTCATCAATCCAGCGCCTTCCACTCTTGCGCAGCCTATCAAAAGTTTTCGTCCTTAAGCCTCGCAAGACTTCAGCATTTTCCCTCTCTACTTGGCTGTTGCTCCGTGGGTGTGCCACGGAAGCAAAACAGACCCTGCTGCCGAGATATTGAATGTATTGCATGAAGGCATGGCTTGTGAACTGTGCGCCGTTGTCGGTGATGATCCTGTTGGGCACCCCGAAGAGGCACACTAGCCCTTTGAAGAACTTGATGGCTGACTGCGCTGTCACCTTCTTGACTGCTTCCACCTCTGGCCACTTTGTGAACTTGTCGATTGCGACGTACAAGTACTCAAAGCCCCCGACGGCACGGGGGAAAGGGCCCAGTATGTCGAGCCCCCAAACCGAGAAGGGCCAGGAGAGAGGGATAGTTTGAAGGGCTTGAGTTGGTTGATGAAGCTTTTTTGAATGGAACTGGCATGCTTCACACTTGGTGACTAGTGCTGTTGCATCCTGGAGGGCGGTGGGCAAAATAAGCCTTGCCGGAAGGCCTTGCCGGCAAGGGCCCTTGACCCTATGTGGGAGCCACATATGCCCCCATGTATCTCTGCCAACAGCTTTAGTCCTTCCTCCCGCGGGATGCACATCGATTTCACCCCATTCGGCCTTCTTCTGTACAATACGTTATCAACGAATTTGTACAGAGCAGACCGGCGGGCTACTCTTTCTACCTCTTCCTGCTCCTCAGGAAGCTCTCCCTTTTGAAGGAAACGGACGGTGTGTTGCGCCCATGCCGGGGCCTGGGGCTCAACGGCAAGGATCAAGGGCACTCTTCTGCCGCGGGAGCGGTCGCCTCCACGGCCATGACCTGAGGTCCTGCCGGAGTTGATCGCCCCGAGGCAGGATCCGCATCCACGACAACATCTTCGCCAGCGGCTCCGGGGAGCTCGGTGGGGAAGTATTTGCCGGGGCCTAGCTTCATGCGCTTGTTTTTCCCAGCTGATGGCTCAACGGATGGTTGGGTTAACTGGAGCACAAAGGTAACTGGTTCCACATGTAGCTTGAGGGCAGCGCGCTTCGACACGTAGTCGGCAATGTCGTTCTCCGCCCGAGGGACATGCTCCGTTTGTATAACGTCAAAGCGCTCCTCCAGTTTCCTCACCTCATTTACGTAAGGTTCCATCAACAGGCTTTGATAATCTTTGTTGAGCTGCCTGACGACGAGCTATGTGTCGCCCCTGACAATGAGCTTCTTGACTCTGAGGTCTGCCGCGATCCTGAGACCGGAAAGCAAACCCTCGTACTCGGCGGTGTTGTTGGTCGACATCTCCCGGGGAAAGTGCATCTGGATGACATATTTGAGGTGCTCTCCGGTGGGTGCGACAAGCAGCACACCAGCACCGGTGCCTTGCAGTGAGAAGGCACCATCAAAGTACATGATCTAGTTGCAGCTCGTTTCCTTGCCGGGGAGAGTGGTCTCCTGTACCTCTTCGTCGGGCGTTGAGGTCCATTCCGCAACAAACTCCGCCAAGACCTTGCTCCGAATTGTTGAGGTACATTCAAACTTCAAACCAAAGCTTGACAGCTCCAGGGCCCATTCCACGATCCTCCCTGTTGCATCTGGGTTGTGTAGTATCCGTTGCAATGGGAGACGGGTGACCACAGTGATCTCGTGCGCTTGGAAGTAGTGGCGCAGCTTCCTCGAGGCCATAAGGAGGCCGAAGAGCAGATTTTGCATGCCTGAGTACCTCGAACTAGCCCCCTGCAAGAGGGAGCTAACGAAGTACACCAGGTGCTGCACCATTTTCTTCTTCTGTGCCTCTTCACCCGGTTGCGTGGGTCCTGTTGTGCTGCCGTCAGCCCCTGACGGGGACTCGATCTTGCTGGGATCGAGCCCTGTCGGAGAGGGTTCTGGCCCGCCATCTGTTGGCTCTGCTGTTGTCGCTTCCTTTTCATCGACCTCTCTCTGCGCCACTAGTGCCGCGCTAACCACCTGGTTCGTTGCCGCTAGATAGAGCAGCAACGGTTCTTGTAATTTAGGCGCAACCAGCACTGGAGTAGAGGAGAGGTATTCCTTCAAATCCTGCAGCGCTCCCTCGACTTCTGGGGTCCACTCCACTGGCCCTGCTTTCTTCAAGATCTTGAAGAAAGGAAGGGCACGCTCCGCGGACTTGGAGATGAACCGGCTCATGGCAGCAACGCAGCCAGTGAGCCGATGCACGTCCTTGACCCGCTTGGGTGCCTCAATCTGCTCGATGGCCTTGATCTTATCTGGGTTTGCTTCAATCCCGCGCTGGGACACAAAGAACCTGAGAAGCTTGCTGGACGGGACACCAAAGACACACTTCTTAGGGTTCAATTTGAGGTTGATCTTGCGCAGGTTCCCGAATGTTTCCTCCAGATCTTGCACAAGGGTTGCTTTGTCCTTGGTTTTGACCACTATGTCATCCATATAAGCTTCCATATTTCTATGTAGTTGGGGCTCAAAACCAATTTGGACTGCTCTTGCAAAGGTCGAGCCAGCACTCTTGAAACCGAAAGGCATCCATAAAAAAGCAATACGTACCACATGGGATGATGAATGCTATCTTTTCCTCGTCTTCCTTTATCATGAAGATCTGGTGGTATCCTGAGTAGGCGTCGAGGAACGATAAGAGGTCACACCCAGTCGTGGAGTCAACAATGCAGTCGATCGCGGCAGCAACGGAAAGGGTCCTTTGGACATGCCTTATTGATGTCTGTGTAGTCAATACACAGCCTCCATTTCCCATTTGCCTTGCGCACCACTACCGGATTGGCCAACCACGTCGGATCGAGTACTCCCCTCACCAAGGTTGCCGCCTCTAGCTTTCAGATTTCCTCCGTGATGAACTCTTGCCTCTCCAGAGCTTGCTTCCTGACTTTCTGCTTGACGGGCCGCGCGTGAGGACAGATAGCAAGGTGGTACTCAATCACCTCCGTGGGAACGCCGGAGATGTCGGAGGCTTGCCATGCAAACACATCGACATTCACCCGCAGGAAGGTGACGAGCTCGCTTTCCTATTTGCTGTCGAGGGTGGAGCTTATGGTAAAAGCTCCTCCCGTGCCGTCCTCCTTGACAGGCACTTTCTTAGTCTCTGGTGGTGTAGCCCTGGACTTCTTGCTCTTGTCGGCGGAGCTCTCTGCCACGTTCTCAACGAAAGCGCAACACCCTGAAGAGGTGCGCTTGCCGGAGTGGGTGCAAGGGGTCTCGCGGGTCTTCTTCTGCTCCGTGGCTTCGTCGGCAGGAGCAGGTGCCTTAGCGGCAGCTGCTGCAACTGCTTCCCGGTAGAGTTGATCGGTGCAGATCAGCGCATCTTTCTTGTCAGAGGGGACGGTGATGATGTGTATCGGCCCGGGCATCTTCAGCATGTTGTAGGCTTAGTGGGAAGCCGCCATGAACTTGGCTAGCGTCGGGCGGCCGAGGATCCTGTTGTAAGGCAAGGGGATCTCGGCTACATCGAAAAAAATCCTCTCTGTCCTATGGTTCAGCTCGCCTCCGAATGTCACGGGTAGCATGATCTTTCCCCTTGGCTGACTCCTCCCCGGGTAGACCCCTTGGAATGTACCTGTCTCCTCGAGGTCTCCATCAGGGATCTGCAGCCTTCTGACCACAACGGGCGAGATCAAGTTTAGGACGGCCCTGCCGTCTACCAACATCTTTGTCACCCTGAGGTTGCGGATTTTTGGTGAAACCAACAACGGCAAGCACCCGACCGCAGTGGTGCGGTCAGGGTCTTCCTCGTTGTCAAAGATGATGGGCGTGCTGGACCATTTCAGCGGCTTCCGCGCGTCAAACAATGGTTCCACCGCTGTGACCTCGCACGCCGACTGCTTGAGTTGGCGGCGAGATGTATGTAGCATGGTGCCACCATCGACGCACATGGCCTCTATGGCTTTCTGAAACTCGTGGTCGCCGGACTCGTCGTCCTCGTCATGATCATCATCTTCTTGCTTCTTGTCGCGGCCCCGGGCGGGCCTCTCTTGCTGATTATCCTTGACGCGGCGGCCTCCTTGGCCGCCACGTTTCTTGCCGGATCCTTCGGCACCATCTGGGCCTTTCTCCTTGTCCCGCCGCTCATACTCGGCTTTCTGCTTCTCGGCGAGCAGCTCTACTTGCCGGCAGTTTTGGAGATCCTGGCCCTTGGTGCGGTGGATGTTGCAATATTGCTTGTCGGAGCCTCCCGGCTTGTCGGTGGCCGCCAAGGCCAGGCAAGTGTCAGACCTGGCAACCTCCTTGCAGGGGTCGCTCGCCTTGGTCTTCTTGGTGGTACCGGTGTCGTCGGAACCCTCAACGGCAAGCACGGCCTTGCCCTTGCGCTTCCTATTACAGCGTCGGCCCTTCTTTGCTGGCATGGCGGTATCGCTAGTGGAGTCGGTTTCCGCACCGGCATCTTCGCCGGGGTAGTTCCTTCCCTCCTCGGCACGAGCGCACCGATTGGCCAGCACATAGAGCTCGGCCACATCCTTAACCTTGTTCATCGCCAGTTCTTCACGCATCTTGCGATTGCGCACATTCTGATGGAACGCACTGATCACGGTGGCGGGATGAACATCGGGGATGTTGTACTGCACCCGGCTGAATCTTTGGATGTACTTGTGCAGGTTTTCTCCTTCCTTTTGGGGGATGATGTGCAAACCACTCTCCTGGCCATGCGCTTGGTGACCTCTGGCAAAGGCGCCACCAAACTAATGGCACAGATCCGCCCAAGAAGAGATGGAGTCCACCGGCAAGTACATCAACCATGACATAACATTAGGCTTAAGTGCCAACGGGAAGTAGTTGTCGAGCACCATATCGTTGTGGGCCCTCGTAAGGTAGGCCGTCGTAGCCTCCTGGCGCTGGGTGGTCCGTGGCAGGCTCTGCCCGCCTGTCCGACTGGTGGCGCGCGTCACGTCGGTGCTCGATCGTAGTTCGAGCGTCCTCATGAGCCCGCTCCCGAAGGACTTGGCGTTGATCACGGTTCGTCCGCGGGTCGGACGATGCGATGGAGATATCATCACGAGCGTCGCCACGACGGGCCGACGCCCGGGGCGGTCGGGATGGAGGTGGGGAGTACACCGTGGCCGCGTCGCCTCCGGCGTGGCCTCCGCTTGCACGTGGCAGCCCGGCGGAGCGACGGCCAACGGGTTCCGCCGGCCGCAGCCCGTTGTTGTTGGCGATGCCGACGACGCTCCGGATGGTGGCCCTCCATTCGTCGAGCTTCTCCGTGACGGGAGGAAAATCGAGGAGCAGCTGCGCGTGCGCCAGGGCTTCCACCGGCGTGGGTGGCGGCGAAACCTGGGTGGACCGCGATGCGCCTCGACTCCTAACCATGTTAGAAGGAGCTGCGTCGCGGCTCCGCTGCTGTTCGCCACCTCCATTAGTACCTCGGCGCGCATCCTGGCCCTCTTCTTCATTTGATGGACGCACGGGACTCTTCCCAGGGCGGCGCGCAGGGTCACCGGCAAGGTGACGCCGCTCGTCGCGCACAACCTGAGAGGAGCGCGCCGTGGGCGCTGGTGTTGGTTTCTTGGAGACCGCCGTGCCACCGCCTGGTGGGACGGTGGCACCCCTGGAGGGCCCTACGCCACCTGCAAGGGGCCCGACTCCCTCTCTGGAGCCTGCGACTGGTGGCTCATTGCCCGGCACACGAACGACGCCGCTCGCCAAGCCAGGACCATCAGGGCGATGTGGATGTTCGCGGGCCGCGCCACAGGTCCTCTCCGCGATCGGCCCGCTTCCGGTCCGCGCCTGTACCAACCCGGTTCCGGACGAACCGATCGCCGTGGTCGCCTTCTTCTTAGGAGCCATGGCGATGAAGAACAACTAGGCCAACTGCTGGACCAGATTCTCACAATAGAGCCCCCTGCCTGGCGCGCCAAAGATGTCGGTGGGAAACGACACCTATGGGATCACTGGAATCCCTTCTACGGTTGCAGGGCGCGGGGATCGTGAGAAGAGCAGGACTAATAGATGACACAAGGAGGATTTACCCAGGTTCGGGCCGCAAAGATGCGTAAAACCCTACAATCCTGCTTTGGTGGATGTATTAGTGTTCCCGAGCTCTCAAACTAGCTCTGGGTGCTGAGGGGTTCAAAAAAGCCGAATCCTCTCTCCGTGCGCCATGGGCCTCCTTTTATAGGCGAAATGGGCTGCCACAATGGCACACAGGAGGTGGAAAGTGCTACAGTTTTGTGAGTTTATCGCTAGCATTACAGGACAAGACGCATTTAATGCAAGCCTTAGATGTCCCTTCACTTTATCGGGGACGGGAGCGCGGCCCGTCTCGTCCGTCACCACTCCTCAATGCTTCGACTTGCGCCCTGGCCAGCGATGCACGCGGCGCCATGTAGGCAGGCAGGCAGCTGAGGTGGCGCGATGGTGGAGCCTCCACGAAGGATTGCATGCTGCCACGCAGGTGCCTGCCCAGCTGGTTGAGTTGGCAGCTGTATGCGAACGGCGGTGAAGACTTGGTTGGCGCGGGCCTGGCGGTGGCCCTGCCGGTGCGCTTGGCAAGGGCTTCGTCGGGTGGCCCGGCAAAGGTCTTCCCGGGTAGCCCGGCAAGGGTCTTGCCTTGGCGCGCTGGTTTCCCCGGGAAGGGACCTTGCCGGGGGTCTTCTGGGTTTCTTTGGTGAGGATGGTTGCCTTCCTATCCTTATTTGGTCTTGTCTCTTCCTCGTCTTCACAAAGAACTGCATGCCACCACAGAGGTGCCTCCTGAGCCTCGCCCCAACGTGTTTGTCGAACGTTGGTGGGCTCAAGGGTGGCTCACTTTAGTTGGCGCAGGCGAGCTGCCCCGGCAAGCGTCTTGACGGGGTTGCTGAGGCTGCCCCGGCAAGGGTCCTTGCCGTGGAAACCTGCTATGCCCATCTGATGTTTGTGGTCTTGGTCCTCGTTGTTGCTTCGTTTGCCTTGTGGCCTCGGCTTCTCTCTGGCTTCCCCTTCCTACCGTGTCTGTGCGTGGCTGTGGTGGGAGGCTCTGACTGCCCGTGCACAAGTAAAGGGGTCAAAAGGAGAACCCCTACTTTTGTACACCGACTCACGATTTAAGTGTTCGAGGTTTACTTTGGAGTATTCGGAGGTGGAACCCGCCTTGCAATGCCGAAGATAATCTACGCGCCGGGCTCATCGTCATTGAAGCCTGGTTTAGGGGCTACTGAGGGAGTCCTAGATTAGGGGGTATCCGGACAGCCGGACTATATACATTGGCCGGACTGTTGGACCGTGAAGATACAAGACTCAAGACTTTGTCCCGTGTCCGGATGGGACTCTCCTTTGCGTGGAAGACAATCTTGGTGATCCGGATGTTAGATCTCCTTCTTTGTAACCGACTCTGTATAACCCTAGCCCCCTCCGGCGTCTATATAAACCGGAGGGTTTAGTCCGTAGGGGGAGAACAATCAGAATCATATGCTAGCTTCTAGGGTTTATCCTCCACGATCTCGTGGTAGATCTACTCTTGTAATACTCATATCATCAAGATCAATCAAGCAGGAAGTAGGGTATTACCTCCATCTAGTGGGCCCAAACCTGGGTAAAACATCGTGGCCCCTGCCTCCTGTTACAATTAGCCTTAGACGCACAGTTCGGGACCCCCTACCCGAGATCCGCCGGTTTTGACACCGATAGCGAGGGCGAGGGAAATATCGGGGAGTTCCAGGTTACTGTGGGTGGTCAGGGGCCGAGCGGTCTGCGTTTCTCTCGTACACGTATGCGCGTGGGTGTGAGGCGTTGGGCTCTAACTGAACCTGAGAGAGGCATTCGCCTAACTGTACCCGAGTGATTGCACTGCAGGCTACGCATTACTGAACCCGAGCGATCGACCGATTCCTTTGCTACTGCTGATAACTGAAGCCGATCGATGCTGCCTCTGGATGAACGGTGAGCGTTGTTGTGGGGATTTGGATGAACAGTTCCCTGTGGGGATTGTATGAACAAGACCCCGTGGTGTTGCCGCCGGATGAACAGGACCCCGATCGATCGAGCCGGTTAGGCGTGGATGAACCCCGTGGAGGGAAGGTTGAACAGTAGCCGGTGGAGGGCTGGTTGAACAGTAGCCGGTGGAGGGCTGGATGAACAGTACCCCGTGGAGGGGTGGTTGAACAGGACCCCGTGGAGAGGGCTGGTTGAACAGTAGCCGGTGGAGGATGATACGTCCATTTTTCATCATGCGTTTATATCAATATTTATTGCATTATGGGCTGTTATTACACATTATATCTCAATACTTATGGCTATTCTCTCTTATTTTACAAGGTTTACCATGAAGAGGGGGGATGCTGGCAGGTAGAATTCTGGCTGGAAAAGGAGCAAACATTGGAAACCTATTCTCCACTGCTCCAAAAATCCTGAAACACCACGAAACATGTTTTTGGAATTTATAAGAATTATTGGGTGAAAGAAATACATCAGGGGGCCCACACCCTGTCCAGGAGAGTGGAGGGTGCTCCCCCCTACTGGGCGCGCCCCCTATCTCCTGGGCCCCCTGGTGGGCCTCCGGTGTCCATCTTCTGCTATATGAGAGCTTTTACCCTGGAAAAAATCGTGGGCAAGCTTACAGGATGAAACTCCGCCGCCACGAGGCGGAACCTTGGCGGAACCAATCTAGGGCTCTGGCGGAGCTGTTCTGCCGGGGACACTTCCCTCCGGGAGGGGGAAATCATCACCAACGTCATCATCAACGATCCGCTCATCGGGAGGGGGTCAATCTCCATCAACATCTTCACCAGCACCATCTCCTCTTAAAACCCTAGTTCATCTCTTGTATCCAATCTTGTATCAAAACCACAAATTGGTACCCGTGGGTTGCTAGTAGTGTTGATTACTCCTTGTAGTTGATGCTAATTGGTTTACTTGGTGGAAGATCATAGGTTCAGATCCTTTATGCATATTATTACTCCTCTGATTATGAACATGAATATGCTTTGTGAGTAGTTACGTTTCTGAGGACATGGGTGAAGTCTTGCTATTAGTAGTCATGTGAATTTGGTATTCGTTCGATATTTTGATGAGATGTATGTTGTCTTTTCCTCTAGTGGTGTTATGCGAACGTCGACTACATGACACTTCACCATTATTTGGGCCTAGAGGAAGGAATTGGGAAGTAATAAGTAGATGATGGGTTGCTAAAGTGACAGAAGCTTAAACCCTAGTTTATGTGTTGCTTCGTTAGGGGCTGATTTGGATCCATATGTTTAATGTTGTGGTTAGGTTTACCTTAATACTTCTTTTGTAGTTACAGATGCTTGCAATAGGGGTTAATCATAAGTGGGATGCTTGTCCAAGTAAGGGCAGTACCCAAGCACCGGTCCACCCACATATCAAATTATCAAAGTACCGAACGTGAATCATATGAACATGATGAAAACTAGCTTGACGATAAATCCCATGTGTCCTCGGGAGATCCTTTCTCCTTATTAGAAATTGTCCAGGCTTATCCTTTGCTACATATAGGATTGGGCCACCTTGCTGCACTTTATTTACTTTATTTACTTGTTACTCATTACTATTTATCTTATCATAAAACTATCTATTACCTACAATTTCAGTGCTTGCAGAGAAAACCTTACTGAAAACCGCTTATCATTTCCTTCTGCTCCTCGTTGGGTTCGACACTCTTACTTATCGAAAGGACTACGATAGATCCCCTACACTTGTGGGTCATCAGAGGAGCGCGCGGTGGAGGCTGGATGAACAGGAGCCCGTGGATGAACAATCGCAGGTGGAGGCTGGAGGAGGTCGACGGTGGATGAACAGTAGCCCGTTGAGGCTGGATGAGGTCGACGGTGGAGATGAACAGTATCCCGTGGAGTCCCGTTTTGCGGTACGCCATACCCCACCCGATGAACAGGACCCCCATTTCGACCGTAGCGCTACAACACAAGTTCGTTTCCTCCGTTTTGTGGTACGCCACACCCCTCCCGATCAACAGGACCCTGTTTCGACCGTAGGAGGTCCAACAGAAGTCCGTTTCCTCCATTTGGCGGAACGCCAGACCCCTCCCGATGAACAGGATCCCGTTTCAACCGTGGACAGTCGAACACAAGGTCGTTTCCTCCATTCTGTGGTATGCTAGGCCTCGTTTCCATCGGTTGTTCCGTCAAAGTCGGTTGGCTCCCGATGAACAGCACGTGTTCCGTTGCCTCCTGATGAACACGACGCATTCCGTTGCCTCCCCATGAACACGACGAAGATGCGGTTTCTCTGTTCTGACCCAGCCATGTACACGAGCCCTGGCCGTACATATGCGCAAGTAGGCGTTCGAGACCTCACCCGTATGTACGTGCGTGGCCGTATTTTCTTTCTTGCACCCTGGTCGTTGTACGTGTGTGTACATGCTACGTGTGCGCCTCTACTACAACACGTGCGCGCCTCTACTACGACACGTGTGCGCCTTTACATCGACCAGTATGTACGTACACGTTCGCGACCAGAATGACAACGCTACATATGCTTCGACCAGGTGGGTCCCGACTGTCAGGCATTTCCTTGCGTGTGAAGATGTAGCTGGTGGGTCCCAGCAGTCAGGGGGCGAATCATTTTTTTTGCCCATAATATGGACGCACTTGCGTGCGAAGACGTAGCTGGTGGGTCCCAGCAGTCAGGGGGAAATGTTTTTTTCATGAAATACGATGGCTCGTCCCGTGGGTCCCTACTGTCATGTGGAGGAATAATTATTTTGCGTGTAATAAGGAGGCACTTCCTTGCGGCTGTCGTGGACCCAGCTGTCAGCCTCTCCACATACAGTACTCTTCAGATGGAAGTCGTTCCTTGACCATGTTGACCATGCCGCACCGAGAGCGCCAGGTCGTTGGACGACGGCGAGGCCTAGGAAGGGGACGAAGCGGAGCTGGGGAAGACGCGGCAGTGGAAGCCCGCATGGAGAGAAGTACGAGGGTTCACTAGTTCGGCTGCGGTGTGAGGTTGACGATGCCGCAGAATAACAGGGGGTGTGGGTGAGTGGAGGGATGTCCTGGCCAACAGTGGGAGTAGTAGGGGCGGTGAGGCCTCCGCGGCATCACAGCCAACCACGGGAGGTAGGAGCACGAGGCACGACCGGCGCTGCTTTGGGCGACTAGAGCAAAAAGACCAGAGGATGAAGAAGCACTAGGCCGTTGGATGGACATCGTACGGTCACTGCAGCTAGAATCGTTTATATTGACTAAGTTGACAAAGCCCTTGGTACTCATCAACTTAGTAGGCCCACAGGCCAGCCTCCGAAACGGTGCGCCCCAGATGTCAGGAGAAGGAATCATTTTTTGGGCGGCTGAAGCAAGAATTTACGAGATTGAAGAAGAAGCACGACATCCGTTGGATGGACATCCAATGGGAGCTGCTGCTAGAACCGTTTGTTGACTATAAGTTAACAAAGCCTTGCATACGCGTCAACTTTTTTTAAGGGGACGCGTCAACTTAGTAGGCCCACAAGTGTGTGACAGAGAACTTATAGCCCATTTGAGATTTGTAAGAATGTACAACCCATTTTTGAATTCTAATGGAATTTACTACAGCCCATTTACAGTTTGTTAAAAGTACAGCCCATTTTCTAGCTAGGACAATGATTAATAATTTCAACCAACCATTCAAAATAGAATTCAATAAAATTTCGCACATTTTGATGGGATCCGAAATATTTTTATCCCGAAATTTCTAGTCAGACTAAATACAATTTCAATACAGTATTTGTATTACGTAAAAATCCAATGAAACATTGCGCGTGCAACAATTAATGAAATTAAAATTTTCAAAATCCAAAAATAATATATTATAAAGTAATTACGTGTTTGGTTCATTTTTTATAGTTACTGCCCAGTTTTTATAATTACATCCCATTTATTATTTATTAAAGCCCATATTCTTGGTAAGCCTAATGCATCCCTCCTAGGAAAGATTTGTAGCCCAGCGGGGCGGAGAATAACAAGTTGACCTTGCCTCGGTATTTCTCAAAAAAAAAGTATAGCTGGGCTAGCCATTTTCAGCTTGAAAAAAATTAATATCTGGGCTGGATATCTGGCCTGGGCTAGACAGGCCACAACCCGCCCAGTTAATACCCTGCTCTCTTCTAAACAACAATGAAAACATCGCTCAAGAAAAACTCTGCAGTGCTCACACCTCAAAAACACAAATACTGCTCGAGCTGCTTGGTCCCAGCTGTCGACCGCTCCTTGTGCAATTCTCTTGTTTATTGACTACATAGGTTGGTGTGGGACCGTGATGTCAGGAAACCAGGAGGAAGCAAAAAAAATACAGTTGTATATAGTAAGGAGGCACTTGCATATGTGTGGCTATGGCCCTGGTGGGTCCCCACTGTCATCCTCTCCAAGTAAAGTCATCTCCTCATTCCTCATGTCCGTTGGCCATGTCGACAACGCGAGACGGCGGTGCCATGACGAGCGCAACAACTCGAAGGACGACGGAGAGGGCCTCGCGGGCCCTACGGATGGTCTAATACAGCGCCCGCTGCTCATTTGGGAAGCCAGGATCATAGGGCCACATGTCCGCGACGGCATTGTCATTCGCTTGTTCACCGGTGCTCGTTGAGGAGACGGAGGTTGCAGCACAGGTCCTCCGGCGCTGGTAGCTCTTCCGTCATTAGGGCATCAAAGTGCGGCGGCACGAACCGGCCTAGAAAGTGGCGCTGGCTCCTGGTCAGAAACTACGCCCATCGTCTGATTGTCATCGCTCAGCTCGGTGAGCTCGCTGGTGAGCCAGCATGTCCGGCTGCTGCACCGACCCGCTGCCAAGCACGAGTCTGACTGCTCTGGCCCACCCAGACCGCCTCCCTCGCCCGCACGCGCTTTCCACCCGAAACGGTCAGCGCCACCCGCCCCGCTTCCAGGTGCAGACGATTGCTTGACCTTCAAACGACGCAAGTGTCATCTGTCTGTCCGTCTGCCGCCCACATTAATGATACGCGGTTACCGAGGCAACTACTCCGGCGCCACACGTCCGTCCCTCCACCGCCCACCATTGCTATATAAACTGCAGCGCCAGCCATAGCCGCAGTCATCCGCATCCATTCCCTTTCTCCTGTCCACGCCACTACTGCCCACCATGGCTTCCTCGCGCTCCAGCGCTCTTCGAGATGGGCGGACGACAGACCACAAGGAGATGGCAGCCATTGTTGCCGACTGGCTGGCCAACAGGCAGCCGGAGGACGACGACATCCCATAGGAGAACATGGTAGTCGACGCGGTGCCAACCCCCTCCTCCGTGCCATCCTCGCCGGTGCATTGCACCATTACCATCGGCGAGGCCCGTGCCCAATACATGGACACGGTGAGGCAGAAGCGTGAGGAGCGGTTCCAGGAGGCGCAGGACGATGCCGTCTACAACCACCATCTCCTCCAGGAGCACCTGCAGGCGGAGGAGCAGATCACAACGGAGCGGGTGGAGTAGGACGCGCTGCTCGACTCGTACTGCTCCGCCTGTGAGGGCCGCCTCGAGTGCTAGCGGTACTGCATGCGGGTGGTGGAGGCTGCGGCCGCCTACAAAGAGGGCGATGAAGCGGGCGAGGCGCTGTTTGGCGAGACCGAGGACAAGGCAGAGGACAATGCCGGCTCCGACGAGTCCCCGCTTTGCTGGCGTCGACAAGGCCCTGCTCCGCCGAGGCCCAGCGGCACCAACAACGAGGCAGAGGACATCGCCGGCTCCGCCGAAGCCCTGCACTGCCAACAACGAGGCAGAGGACATCACCGGCTCAACCGAGGCCCCACCCTGCCAGCAACGAGGGGGAGGATTTCCCCAGCTCCGCCGAGGCGCCGCCCCGCTGGCAACGAGACAGAGGACATCGTCGGCTCCGCCGAGGCCCCTCCCCGCCGGCACCAAGGCGGAGGCCCTACTCCGCCAAGGCCCCACCCCGCCAACAATGAGGCAGAGGACATCACCGGCTCAGCCGACACCCCACCCTACCGGCAACGAGGGGGAGGATTTCCCCCGCTCCACTGAGGCGCCGCCCCTCCGGCAACGAGATAGAGGACATTGTCGGCTCCATTGAGGCCCCGCCCCGCTGCCAACGAGGCCGCGCCACACAGAAATTGAGGAAGAGTAGAACAAGGTAGGTCGCCGTCGCTCGGGTCCAAGAAAGGCCATCGCTGCTACCCTCCGGTTGAAGCCAAGCTAGGCGGGTTGACCATTGATGGCCGATTAGCTTCTTGGCGGCGACGTGGAGTCGGAGAGCTATGTTGGAGAAGGACGCTACTTCTACTTAACTGTTGGGGCAGTTGGCTAACTAACACGTGGGTCTAACAGGCATCTGGGCCACATGTCAGTTACGCAACTGCACCTGCAGTTAAGTCACTGAAGCCTGGTCCGCTGGAGAGGAAGCTTCTGTTCGGCTCAGTCGGACACAGGTGGGTAGCTGCGGTTAATTAATTATACCTCCAGTGCACCCCTTTTTTAGTTGAATAATGTATGAAATGTAATAAAATCCATCATGTTTATATGAAATCCGACCGTGTATGAATGAATTTAGTTCGATTAGTCCGAATTCTTGTATCACTAGCATTATCCCCAGGGTGGTCACCTCGTTTGCAGCAGTTTCACATGTACTCCCTCCGGTCCTTTTTAGTATGCATACAAGTTTTGTCTGCAGTCAAAGTATCTCTACTTTGACCAATCTTATAGAAAAAAGTATGAACTTTCACAATGTGCAAAGTAAAAAGGAATAGAGGGAGTACAAAGAGTTTGAGCAGCTTTTTAGCATTCCTGTACATTGCAATCAAACACATAGGCCTGGCAATTCATAGATAACATTCAATACAATCGACGATTATGCATCTCAGCAATTCACATTTCGGAGCCAATATTTACTTCACAACTAAAGAATAAAGAAAAATCGATCGACGCTGCTGACAGCAAAGGGCGTCCCATTCAAAAATATCGAATGCATGTCTTCTTGCTAACATCAATGAGCAAAATTTGACAAGGTTGTCCCATTCCAAAATATCAAGTGCCTACGATTGTGGAATGGGCAGGGTTTGCCATCAGTTCGGACATTGACATGGCACCTCATGCTAAATAAACTAGTTGTTCTTTTTGTGCAGTTCCAGCAAAATCAACCAAATTTGCACGTAGCTTGTATGATTTCGCCCTTATATGTTGCAACACCTTGAACTTATCGGCACCTCCTTTCTTGTGGTCGAAATGAATGATTCGATGTATTCATGAACATTTTGTGCAGTTCCCATTGAAATCAAGCTGAGCACCCCTGCTTGGACAAATACAAAAGAAGTGATTAGTATAATGCAAACTGTACTATGAATTGACAGTTTAAACAGGCACCTACATGGTCCATGTAGAGCACACTTTAAAAAAGTGGAACTCACCGGAAAGAATCCTAAGAAAACATTGTGCTTGCGCATCACAACAACAAAATGCAGATCTATCAGTCCTTCTGAGCGGAAGTTAGTTTGGTCTTGTGGGGAGTAATGTAACCATCCTTCAACAGCTCCTTCTGATGAGAAGATAGACAGGGCTTCTTCATCCTGGCATAATCAGAACTAGTCACTTCACGTACTCCATATTCTTCTTCTTCAGAGGATAATCCTGTTGTGCAAAGGCAAGAGGACAACAAAATGCTAGCATCCCTATTTGCTCGAAAAAAAGGAAAGGAAGTATTTAAAACAACACAGATGAAGCACTTCTCAAGGACAATACCACTTTCTCATGACAGTATCTAAACAGTAGCACAACACCAATAGAGACGACAAAGCTCAATCATATGGATGAAATACGTGGGCGTGTACCAACCTTTGTCAGGAGGCTTATTGTGCAGAGCATACAGATCAAGCACTTCTCCAGAACCATCGGTTCCTATCTATTGTGGTTGCCATGCTTACTATATAATCCTCGATTAGTTTAATGTTTCCAACATCTTCTTGTGCAGTTCCACTAAAATATATTGTCGTGGAATTGTCACGTCAGATGTCCTAGTGAAAGGACTTAGTCGTGGAGCCATCGCAACTAGGAAGCTCAAAGGGGTTAATCGTGACAAAGGACACGGGGTTTATACTAGTTCGGCCCCTTACGGTGAAGGTAAAAGCCTACAATCCAGTTTTGAGTGGGATTGCTTATGTTTCAATTACCAGGGAGCGAATCTGCTTGACCTAGTTCTCGATCTGATGTTACTTTCCCTGAACCGCCGCCGGGTCGTCCCTTTATATACAGAGGTCGACGCCCAGCGGCTCTCAGAGTCCCGGCCGGCTCATAAACAGTGTCTGGATCGGTCTCTCTCTATTCCTGCCTTACAATGCAAGTTACATTGGTTTATCTCTACGGGCCTTAAATCGCCTTAAGGCTTTGGGCCCTTAACTGAACGCCATCTTCAAGTGTCGTTTTGGGCTTCATACCTTGAGTCTCCATAGGTATAACCCTACCCCTCCTGGGCGGGTCATACCTAATAGTTATATCCCCAACATTAGGCCCCAGATTGATTTGAGTGGGTTCATGTCAATCTTCAACACTTAGAAAAACAATTCTTCTCTTCGTTTGTACAGAAGCTTTATAACCCGCCATGACGTAATCCGCCATTAGCGCACGCTTTGTCCAACATATCGCAACAGATCCTTATCTTAATGATCATCCCGAGAATCGAGGCGTCCTAGTTTTTCAGCCTCCTCGTTTTTTGCGCCCACTTAAGAGCCTTTCCTTATAAATAGGCCCAACCGGTCTTTCCTCATTCTCCCCTTTTCCATCGTCTTCCACCTCTCGCACCCTTCTGCCACTCGAGCTCCGCCGCAACCACAGAGCGCACCGGCGTCCTCATCCAGGCCGCTGCATCAACCTGAGTCGATCCAGAGAACGGCGGTGACCCTCCGCAGTAGATCTGCAGCTGTAAGTTCCTGCTTTCCCGCACCTTAGATCCGCATTAGGGTTTCTGCCTGTTCTCGTGTTCTTCATTGTTTCTTCATAGTTCCTCCACTGCAGCCTCCTTTGATCCAAAAGTAATATAGAACTCATGCGGTAGTTGTTTTGCGTCCATTTTTTATACTAGCGGATCCCTTTTTCTGTAAAGAGGCCTCATTAGAACTCACGAACTTATCTGAACTGGTTTTTTAGGTCTTGATTATTTCCTTTTTCTAAATAGCCGTTGATCCAAAATAATAGTTGCAGCCTATGAAACTTGCTTGTGTAACACTTTAGGCAAAAAATTGTATTTTGTTAGATCCACCTACCCATGGCGACTCTTATCACCGGCTTAAAATTGCAATGCTCAATTGATAATCTTAACCACTCATGGTGGTTTAGATAACTTGACTGCTCATGGCGCTCACGGCGGCATAAATAACTTGACATAATTAGCCATATACCATTAGGCCCCTTTATAAGCCCCCATCTTGAATATGCACTATAATGTTTCTCTCCAGCTTAAATTTGAACCGGAAATTTTACTCTTTGTTAGGCTTCCATCACAATGCCGCCCAAACAACCCACTTCATGCAATTGGGTTAAATCCATCATCAGAGATAATACGCTTGATGAATTTGTGAAGACTGGCTATCTACCAAAGAAGGAAGTTATGTCATATCGTGCTCCTGACCCAACAGAGGAAAAGCCTCAGCCCAAAGAGGGGCAGGTCATCGTCTTCACTGACCATATGAACCGGGGTTTTTCACCACCCGGCTCAAAGTTCTTCAGAGACGTCCTGCACTTTTTTGACCTCAGTCCTCAAGACATCGGACCCAACTCCGTGTCCAATATTTGCAACTTTCAAGTGTTCAGTGAGGTGTATCTTGGAGAAGAGTCCAGCTTACTACTCTTCAAAGAATTATATTATTTGAACCGCCAGAACGAATGTGCCAATGGACCTTGCTTGGAACTTGGTGGGGTCTCAATCCAACGACGGAGAGACGTCATTTTCTTTATGCCAATCCACCAAGTCACCCCAAATACTGGAACCAGGCATGGTTCTATTGCCAAGACACTTCTCCGGCTGATGAGAACCCTCTGCCCCCTGCTCTGCGTCTTGACTCTAATCATCCGCTTCCTAATAAGGTAACAGCTGCCGAACAACAGATGCTCGCCCCCACCATGGATAAAGTCAAGGCTCTTTTGGGGAATGGACTAAATGGTATCGACTTGGTCCGAGTTTGGCTTGCCTGGAGGATCATTCCGTTGAGCCGCCGCTCCAGTTTGATGTGCACTTACATAGGAGAGAAAAATGACCCTCTGCGGCACAACCCTGATGATTTACATGATGACATCATCAACGATATGACCAAGTCGCTCTTGAACGAGAGCCTAGCAGATTGTGGCAAGGTGGGCTTAAGCCCTTTCTGCAAAGCTAACCCGGCTCCAGCGATAAGTCGCCAAACTGAATAAATTACCTTAATCCTTGATGTTTTGTCTGTACTCAAACCTTTGCTGATTTTCGTAGGCTAATGATAAATTCTGGAAGGCAAAGTATGATCATGAGGCTGCGAAGAAATCCAGGAAGGCCAAGAGAGCCGCCAAGAAAGACGCCGTGAAGAAAAGAGGAAAAAAAGTCTAGTGCTTCTGAGTTGTTTCAACCGGAGGACTCTTCTGAGTTAGAGGTAGCCCTTGACTCCCTTGGCTCTTTTTTAATCACCTTATTGATATCGATTATGATCAGGATGACACGGGAATGAGTCATGGGGTAGATGAAGAGGTAAATATTATTTCCTCTGACTTGGAGTCTTTTCCAAGACAAAAAATCCGAAGAGTAACCCGGAAAGTAAGATTTTCACATCCCTTAGATTATCAAGATCCTCAATTTCTTTTGAAGCGACAGATTCGTGAGAGCCAGAGGCAGACCCGGACCAGCAAAGATGTGGAACTCTCCTCCGGCTTACCAAATACACCAAGGAAGCGCCGGAACAAGGTCACCTCCGATTTAAATCCCTTTTATCCTTTGACGGGTGTCACTCGTCAACCACTCAACTCTTTTGACTCGAATTATCAGGAAACTTCACCTTCCTTCGGCGACTCAATCCAGTCCAACTTGCCGGCTTTCAAGACCGCTCCAGGATAATGATGACTTACTTATCCTGTATTCATTTCAATTCTTTGTATTTATACTGATCTTTTGATCTTATGCAGCGGAAAAGCAAAGGCCAGCAAAAAGGCGAAGAAGAACAAGCCGGCCGAAGAGCCAATCTTCAAAGATCCGGAACTCCAGACGGCCGCGCCTGAGGCCTTTGTTCTTGAGCCACCACCTGAATCGGCTCATGACATGCCAACGCCGACTACTGACCTGCCTACCGAGCAAACCGCCGATGGCTCTGAAAATCCTGAAGTCTCTAGCCCGGCCAAGACAGACGACCCACAAAATGCTGATGTTGAGATTACCAGTACCGGCTTTACTGAGCCGGGGAAACCAACTGTGCTAGCCAAGTGTTCTGCCAAGGAGGAGCACCTGGAAGGCCATAAGGTCAGATTTGACATTGCTGATTATACTCACATGAGCATTGGGGAAGTCCTTTTTGGCTATCTTAGCCAAGTGCACAGAAGCCGTGACCTTGAAGTTTATATGGTGAAGCAAATGCACCAGAAATTTGAGGTATAAACTCTTCCCTTCATTAAATTATCCTTACTATGCCAGCCCCCAAGTCTATTGCTTATGATGAATATGCTGTAGACTTAGAACAAACTTATGAGCATTAGTAGTATATTTTGAAGAAATTAGGAAAAAATAAGGCTTACTCCGTAGTCCCCAAGGGCCGGTTTAATCAACATGAATGAGCCGGTCCTTCATATGCTTGTATAGAATAAAATATTTGTAAACATTTAACAGCAATATGCATTATCCCCCAAGTGCCAAGTACTCTTGCTTGCAAGGTGCTTGGGACTTACTCTCATGAACCGCCACTTAGGTAAAATTCTTCGGTAGACATTAGCCCCCAAGTGCCAAGGTGTTGTTTCTTGCAAAAAGGCTTGGGACTTAATATTGTATGCTAACAGTCATGATTTTGACCCGGTATTTGTACAGGCCACCACCACTCAACTTCAATCAGAAGTGTCTGACTTGAAGAACCGCCTGGAAGCAAAGGAGACTGAAAACCCAAGAGCCAACTCCAAATTTGAATTCAGTGTATCTAAACAAGAGAAACTGAAAAGAGACTTTGAAGTGGAGAAAAAGGTCTGGGCTGAAGGAAAGATTGCTTTGACCAATCAAGCTGAGAAGGCAGAGGCGGCTCTTGAAGAGGCGACCGTCGTATTATCCGGCTTAAAATGCCATGTATATCAGATGGTCTCAGCAATCTTTGGTAAGTCGCCCTGCAAGTGCCAAATGTTTGAATCTTTCTAGTGATCATATAAATTGTTATTAACTCACCTGACATTGCTCTGTAGGCCCTAGGAGCCCAAATCTCAATCAAGACACGCTGGTGAAGCTGAAGGAGGTTTATACGCTTGTGGAACAGCTTTACACCGGATCTCAGCGTGCCTTAGCCATAGTTGCGCTGTCAAACAAAGTCCCCACACTCCTGGTGGATGTGCTAAGGAAGCTTTCTGTGCTGCCCCAACGGTTCAATGAACTAAGGCGATCATCTGCGAGAGCCGGAGCCGTGGCTGCCTTAAGCCGGGCCAAAGCTTGGCTACCGGAACTAGACCCGGCCGACATCGCCATTGGGTATCCAAGCCTTAAGGAGGATGGCACTCCATTTGAACAGGAGAACTTCGCCGCTTGTGTGAAAGAGATGTGCCCTGTGGCCACCCTGATTGCTGATGAGGCGGATCTCACCAGGTACCAGCCGGGTTATGACGTGGAGAACCGAAGGATACCAATGCCGCATTATAAAGTGACGAGCCTGATCCCACCAATCCGTAAGCATACCTTCACCCCTGAAGTTGACCCGGCCGGACTAATTGATGATGAAGCTGAATTTGAAGCTTTGAATGGCATTGACTGGTCATCATCAACCTTCCAGGAGAAGGAACAGGACGGAGGAGCGGGAAGGGATGATCCGGAAGCTTCAGGCCAACTAGAAAATTGATCCGCCGGGCGGCTCATCTTTCTAACCCGCTGAAAAACTATTTAATCATTTGGACTCGGGGAGTCATGCAATAGGGTAGAAATGACTTTGCTTTGCCGTGCCATCGTGCATGTTTTGGTGCTCAACATTGTTAAGCCGCCATCTTATATTCACCCCTTTTTGTACTTATCATCTGTTTTCCTTATGCTTAAGGAAGTCTTTGAACTGTCCTGCACACAGAAATAGATCACAAGAACCCTTGGCGGCTTACCGCAGGGCGGGTCATAATATCTTACATATAACCCCTAATATAAAAAAAAGTCGCAGATAAGCCTGTTATGAATTATAGCTTTGAAACACAACTGTAATATCATACCTGTGATGTTGAATTTGTACTGCCGGTTTATGTGACCTGAACAGTGAGGGTGATAAGCCAATCCTTAGAAGCCAACACTTCCAAATGTATGATGCTTGTCATAAGCTGGCGACTTATCGTCCAAAAACCAAGCCGGGTCAAATTTAAACCACACTTATACTTAGATCTGAACAAAAAAGGTCTCAAGACAAAACAAAGGTTGCTTTCAAACAAAACTTGAGCCTAATAGAAAGAAAAAATCAAGGCTTCTGATTTGAATACGATCAGTAAACCATTCCAAAGGGGTTAAGCTAGGATTCGAATACGATCATGTAACCCCTAGTGGCTTTGGCGTTGCGCCGATCAAGAGGGTACCGACAGCTATGTTCTCTCTGGTTCGAATACGGCCTATGTTTGGACAGGAAGCCCCCAAATGACCTTGAGAATTTTTTAACAACTCTGATTCGAATACGATCAAAGTCGGGCCCAAAAGGGGTTAAGCTATGATTCGAATACGATCAAGAAGCCCCCTAGTGAGTTTGGCAGTGTGCCGATCAAGAGGGTACCGACAGCTGTGTTCTCTTTGGTTCGAATACAACCTATGTTTGAACGGGAAGCCCCTAGTGATCATGAGCCAAACAAAGAGGGTTAAGATAGATTCGAATACGATCAGCCCCCAATTGGTCGTTTGAAATGATGATGATGAAGACATATGATTATTGAGGATGAAAAGGACAGAGGTCCTGCTTTATTACTTATCATAATACATACATCGTCAAAATATGTACATCATGAGAGCCGGTGGCTCAAGTGTAGTAAGGCCGAAGATGAGCGATATTCCATGGCCGGCAGGTCTCTTCCTCCGACTTACGTGAGTCTTTGTGCTCTCGAACGTCGATAAGATAGTATGACCCGTTGTTCAAGTTCTTGCTGACCACATAGGGCCCTTCCCAAGGTGGGGATAACTTGTGTGCATCAGTTTGATCCTGGATGAGCCGGAGCACCAAATCACCTTCTTGAAAGGTTCTGGGCTTAACCCGCGGCTGTGATAACAGCGCAGGTCCTGTTGGTAAATCGCCGAGTGGGCTGCTGCCAAGTCACGCTTTTCATCTAACAAGTCAAGTGCATCCTAACGGGCTTGCTCGTTATCAGCTTCAACGTAAGCCGCCACACGGGGCGAGTCATGACGGATGTCACTAGGTAGAACCGCCTATGCTCCGTAGACCATGAAAAAAGGCGTGTAACCCGTAGATCTGTTGGGGGTAGTATTGATGCTCCATATCATAGAAGGTAACTCCTCCACCCAACAACCCGGCGTCCATTGCAAAGGAACCATAAGCCAGGGTTTGATGCCTTTCGAGATTTCCTGATTGGCTCTCTCAACTTGACCATTGGATTGAGGGTGAGCTACTGATGAAACATCAAGCCGGATATGCTCACGTTGATAGAACTCCTCCATGGCACCCTTGGACAGATTAGTACAATTGTCAGTTATAATGCTGTGTGGAAAGCCAAAGCGAAAGATCACCTTTTTCATGAATTGAACCGTTGTGGCTGCATCACACTTACTAACTGGCTCTGCCTCAACCCACTTTGTGAATTTGTCAACCGCCACCAAGAGGTGGGACTTTTTATCTTTGGATCTTTTGAAAGGCCCAACCATGTCAAGTCCCCAGACTGCAAATGGCCAAGTAATTGGAATCATCCTCAATTCTTGAGCCGGAACGTGAGCCCGTCGTGAGAATTTCTGACAACCGTCACATTTACTGACCAGATCCTCCGCGTCAGCGTGAGCTGTCAGCCAATAAAACCCATGACAAAAAGCCTTGGCCACGAGGGACTTTGAACCGGCATGATGGCCACAATCTCCTTCATGAATCTCACGAAGAATTTCTTGACCTTCCTCAGGAGAAACACAACGCTGAAAAGCCCCGGTGACACTGCGGTGATGCAACTCACCATTGGCAATTGTCATTGACTTAGACCGCCGGGTTATCTGCCTGGCCAAGGTTTCATCCTCAGGCAACTCACCCCGGGTCATGTAAGCCAAATATGGCACTGTCCAATCTCAGATGACGTGAAGAGCCGCCACCAATTGCCCTTTCGGGTCAGGAACGCCCAAGTCTTCCTCTGTAGGCAACTTGACAGAAGGGTTATGCAGAATATCCAAGAAGGTATTAGGTGGCACCGGCTTACGATGAGACCCGAGCCGGCTTAAAGCATCAGCCGCCTCATTCTTTCTGTGATCAATGTGCTCCACTTGGTAACCCTTGGAGTGTCCAGCAATGGCATCAACCTCACGGCGATAAGCCGCCATGAGAGGATACTTGGAATTCCACTTGCCTGATACTTGTTGAGCCACCAAATCTGAGTCGCCAAAGCACCTTACCCGGCTTAAGCTCATCTCCTTAGCCATCCGAAGACCATGGAGCAAGGCCTCATACTCAGCTGCATTGTTAGTACAGGGAAACATCAACCATAGCACATAACAAAATTTTTCACCTCGAGGGGAAGCTAAAACAACTCCAGCCCTTGAGCTCTCCAACTACCTGGACCCATCAAAGTGAATAGTCCAATATGTGTTGTCCAGCTTCTCTTCAGGAATCTGTAGCTCTGTCCAAACGTTGATAAAGTCCACTAGTGCTTGAGACATGATAGCAGTGCGTGGCACATACTTTATACCATGAGGCCCAAGTTCAATGGCCCACTTGGCGACTCGTCCTGTGGCTTCTCTGTTTTGAATGATATCTCCCAAAGGAGCAGAACTGACCAAAGTGATGGGATGACCCAGGAAATATTGCTTAAGCTTCCGGCTTGCCATGAACACGCCATAAACGAGCTTCCGCCAATGTGGATACCTTTTCTTGGACTCAATAATTACATCACTGATGTAGTAAACTGGTCGTTGAACCGGATGTTCCTTACCAGCCTCCTTGCGCTCCACCACAATGGCCACACTGATAGCACGTGTGTTAGCAGCTACATATAACAATAATGGCTCCTTACCAAGGGGAGCAGCAAGGACTGGCGGCTCAGCTAGTTGTCTCTTCAAATCTTCAAAGGCAGCGTTAGCAGCATCACTCCAGACAAAGTCGTCTGTCTTCTCCATCATCTGATACAGCGGTATGGCCTTCTCACCTAACCATCTTATGAACCAGCTTAAAGCGGCAATACGACCCGCCAAACATTGAACATCATTGATACACGCCGGCTTAGCCAAAGAAGTGATTGCCTTGATATTCTCCGGGTTAGCCTCAATGCCTCTGTTAGAAACAAGAAAACCCAAAAGCTTGCCTGCTGGCACACCAAAAACGCACTTGGTCGGGTTAAGCATCATCTTGTAGACCTGGAGATTATCAAAGGTTTCCTTCAAAACATCTATCAAGGTCTTCTTCCCTCTGAACTTTACCACAATGTCGTCCACATAAGCATGAACATTGCGCCCAATCTGATTGTGAAGACAGTTCTGCACACATCATTGATAAGTCGCCTGGGCACTCAGCCCAAAAGGCATAGACACATAGCAGAAGGCTCCAAACGGAGTAATAAAAACCGTCTTCTCCTGGTCCTTAACTGCCATCTTAATCTCATGATAACCAGAATAGGCATCCAAAAAGCTCAAACACTCACAACCCGCCGTAGCATCAATGATTTGATCAATACGAGGGAGAGCGAAGGGATCAACCGGACAAGCCTTGTTTAAATCCGTGTAATCCACACACATACGCCAGGTGCCGTTCTTCTTAAGCACAAGCACCGGGTTAGCCAACCACTAAGGATGAAAATCTTCAACAATGAACCCGGCCGCCAAGAGCCGGGCCACTTCCTCACCAATGGCCTTACGCCTCTCTTCATTTAACCACCGAAGAAACTGCTTGACCGGCTTAAATTTTGGATCAATATTGAGAGTGTGCTCAGCGAGTTCTCTCGGTACACCCGGCATGTCAGAAGGCTTCCATGCAAAGATGTCCCGGTTCTCACAGATGAACTCGATGAGTGTGCTTTCCTATTTGTTATCCAGATTAGCACTGATACTAAACTGCTTAGATGAGTTGCCTGGAACAAAATCAACAAGCCTGGTGTCATCGGCCGACTTAAACTTCATCACCGGCTCATGTTCTGTGGTTGGCTTCTTCAAAGACGTCATGTCCGCCGGGTTAACACTATCCTTGTAAAACTTCAACTCCTCTGTTGCACAAACAGATTCAGCGTAAGCAGCATCGCCTTCCTCACATTCCAAGGCTATCTTCCGACTCCCATGCATTGTGATGGTGCCCTTATGACCCGGCATCTTGAGCTGTAGATAAACATAACACGGTCGTGCCATGAATTTGGCATAAGCCGGCCGTCCAAACAGGGTGTGATACGGGCTCTTGATTTTAACCACCTCAAAAGTTAACTTCTCAGCCCTAGAATCATGCTCATCTCCAAACGCCACTTCCAGTTCAATCTTACCCACTGGGTACGCTGACTTACCAGGCACCACTCCATGGAAAACAGTGTTGGACGTCTTAAGATTTTTATCAGTCAACCCCATGCGACGGAAAGTCTCATAATAGAGGATGTTGATGCTGCTGCCTCCATCCATGAGCACCTTAGTGAATTTATATCCACCAACCTGAGGTGTCACCACCAAGGCCAAGTGACCCGGATTGTCAACCCGGGGAGGGTGATCTTCCCTACTCCATGGAATAGGCTGCTCAGACCATCTCAAATAACGAGGAACTGTCGGCTCAACAGTGTTCACAGCCCTCTTATGAAGCTTCTGGTCCCGTTTGCACAAACTGGTGGTAAACACATGATAATGTCCACTATTCAGCTGCTTTGGATTACTCTAATATCCAGATTGCTGCTACTGCTAACCTCCCTGGCCAGATTGCTAATTATAACCACCTTGATTACCTTGAGAGCCTTGAAAATTGGAATTTGTACCGCCGGTCGGGCCATGCAAACCGCCGCCACCTGAGCCGCTGCCCGGCCCATGATTGCTATCAAACATGTTAGAGTTCTTGAAAGCCTTCATGATCGTACAGTCCTTCCACAGGTGAGTGGCTGGTTTCTGCTGAGTATCGTGCCTTGTACAGGGCTCATTTAACAACTTCTCAAGAGTGGGACTTGACCCGCTGGACCGAGGAGGTGGTCTCCCCTTTCGTCGTTGGTTGTTGCCCTGCGCATTGGTGTTAGCCACAAACTCTGAGCTAGCATCAGCCTTACATTTATTATTGCTTCCTTGATTTGTCGGTTTATGCTGAGGACCCTTGGCATTGCCGTTCTTCTTTCCCTTCCCTATCTTCTCATCGTCAGACTCGGGATCCTTGGTATTATCAGAGTCGGCGTATTTGACTAGAGCCCCCATGAGCTGGCCCATGTCATTACAATCGCGTTTGAGCCGCCCCAGCTTCATTTTCAGAGGTGTAAAACGACAATTTTTCTCCAACATTAAGACTGCAGAGCCGGCATCCATATTATCAGATGAATGTATTATGGCTTTGACCCGGTGTCGTGGTTCTAAGTCTGACAGTAGAATGGGGGGTAGGTTTGGAGAGGCAAGATCCTAGCTATGGAGTAGTTGTATACGCAAGGGATTTACGAGTTCAGGCCCTTCTCGGGGGAAGTAATAGCCCTACGTCTCGGAGCCCGGAGGCGGTCGACTGGATTATATGCGTATGTGTTACAGGTGCGAACCCTTCTACCGTGGAGGGGTGGCTTATATAGAGTGCGCCAGACCCCAGCCAGCCCATTACGTAGTAGAGGGTTTAAGGTGCGTTAAAGCTAGGCGTTACTGGTAACGCCTTACATAAAGTGTCATTAAGGTCATAAAGACTATTTAACTACAGACCGTTTGGGTACCGAGTGGCTCTTGGACTCCTGGTGGTCGAGTGTCTTTTAATCTGTCGAGTAGAAACCTACCAGGTCGACTGGAAGGCTGCTTCTCTTGTGAGTGTCCTTGTGGAGGGTACCTTTGGGCAGGTCTATGACCCTACCCTGTACATGACTTCATCATTAGCCCCGACTGGATCGAGGTTTGAGTGAGGAAGGAGTTGATAATCTTTCCGACCTGTTCTTCGCGTTGTGAGTGCGTCTTACTCTGGATCAACGACCTTTTAGTGATGGCATCAACTTCTCTTTCAGTCGCCTTGATCCATTCTTCACGTTTGTCGAGTGAACTTTGTGAACCTGAGGATTTCCGAGCGACGGATCGGAGGAAATCTGTTATCTGATGAGTTGCTCTGCGGATAGCGGATTTCGCGGGATCCGAATTTTGGGAAGCGAAGCGAGAGAAACCGCGGCACTCGGATGGGATAAGACGATGACGCCTCGATCTTCGCGCCGCCTTTTTCGCCACGTATCGTGCGCACGCCTGTTGCGGGATTGCGACGGGATTGCCTGGGCCAACCGGTCAGCCACTCGGAAGCGGCCCCATATAAAGCGTTGGACCGGGCATTTTGAACAGTGCGACCTCAGACTTCTCCTCTCTCCCCCTCCAAACCTTCTCGCCGCACTTCTTAAATGCATCCAGCGAAGCTTCGGTACTTGCCTCGCCGGCGACCATGGTGAAGGATAAGACCGTAGCCCTGGAACGGGTGAAGAAGGCCGCGGCGAAGGCCAAGGGGAGAGCGCCCAGTCGGGGCGGCTCCTCTTCGCGGTCCAAGCTGCCGCAGTCCTGGGTCCAAGGAGACTGGATCCGCTCGACCATCACTGAGAAGGATCTCACCGATCTGGCCAATGAAGGACTGATCCCCCATGGGTCGGCGAGGCTTTCGGGCACGGAGTCGCAACCGCAACCTGAAGAGGGTGAGTGTGTCCTCCTGGCCACCCACATAGATCGGGGGTTTTCTCTGCCGCCAAATCCTTTTTTCCGGGGGTTTTTGAACTTTTTTGGAGCGCAACTCCATCATTTCACTCCAAACTCCATTGTCTATCTTGCTGCTTTCGTTTCGCTATGCGAGAATTTCTTGGGTTGTCAACCGCACTAGGGTCTCTTCAAGCACATATTCATCTGTCGCTCTCAGACGGTGAAGAAAACGAGCACGAATGAAGAGAGGACCCAAGTAATCCAGATGTGTGGGGGACTCGGGGTCCAGATGAGGGGGAAGAGCGCCTTTCCAGCTATGACTCTCCCCGACTCGGTTAGAGGGTGGCAGTCGACCTGGTTTTACTACCAAGACCAGCCGACGTCAGGCGGCCGACTGGGCTCCCTCCTTTCTCCATGAGTCGAGTGAACAAGCCATCTTCCCTGAAGGTGTTACCAGAGGAGAAGGCCCAAGTAAAGCTGCTGATGGAGCGTGTAGTCCAGCTTATTTGCGATGGGGTGACCGGCATGGATCTCCTGGAGGTCTATCTCCGACGGAGTATTCAGCCACTCCAATACCGAGGTCATCCGATGTGGATGTACTCTGGTACGGATGATACCACTCGGGTCCATCCAGAGGAGGTCGATGGCGCCATGCTAGAGAAGTGGATGACCGCCATCACAGGAAACAAGGACAACCCTCGCGGAGCTAGGAGGATTCCACCACTCGACCAGAGTTACCAACCAGACAAAGTATAACCACTTATCTCCGACTGTGATTCTGCTGCATTCATTCTGTTTTGATGCCAATTCGTCGTCTGACTCTCACCTTGTTTTGTTGTCTTCTAGGTCACCACTGAGATGTACTCGATGCCCAACGGGGCGCAGGAAACAGTCGAAGAAGAAGAAGGAAGTGGAGGCGAAAGTCCGGAGGAATGGGAGTCCAACGGCGAGGAGGATGAGGAGGATGATGGCTCTGATGATGAGGAGGAGGAGGAGGAAGAGGAGGAAGACGTCGATCCTCCTCGCTCGGATGGAAGGTCCAAGTTGACGCATGACCCGGCGGCCGGGCGCGGTAAAGCTGTTGTGCCCGCCGGGCAGTCGACGAAGCGACCTAGGACAACTTCTCCCACGCCGACTGATAAACCGCCGAAGCAACCTCGAGTGACGTCGTCAAAGCCGACGAAGGCCCTGCCCAAGATGCGAATGGTCATTCCCACCATCTCCGGGTAACCAACATAACCTTGTATTTCCTTATTCAACATGAGTGAACTTTTGGTCGACTTGATGACTGATCAGTCGATTCTTGAAATCTACAGCGCCGCTACCTCCGAGACTTCAGCCAAGCACGAAGATCAGGAAATGGAGGATGCGGCCACCTCCAACCTTGGTAAGATCTCTGAGGTTTCACTTTTAGTCGACTGGAGCTTTTAGTCGATTGGACTTCCATGTTTACTGAATCTTTCTTGTAGTTCCGCCTCACGTCATTGATCTCCCGATGATGACGAGGAAGCACCATTGAGGAAGAGGAAGAACAAGAAAGTGCTTAACGGCAAGGCTGCTCAAGTCATGGCGATTCACGAGACGCTGATTTCGAGGGAGGCAACCGCACTCGGACTTACGTGTCTTCATTGCATCACGACAAGTGCCCGACCCACTTCGTCGATCGCTGATCCACCATCTCTCTTTGCTACACACCACGCCCGGAAGACCAAGTAAGTGCTGCTAAGGAGGCCATACGCCAGGCAGGGATCATGATGGAGCAGGTGAAAGCGGTCCGAGAGGCTAGTCAGGCGGCCTATGATGCTAGTTCAGCTCTCCAGAGCAATGTCCAAGTAAGTCAGTCGTTGCTTGCTTCGTTAGGATATGCTACCTGAAACGCCTTCCTTCTGGAGATTTCCATATCTGTACATCCACTGGGTGTGTTTGTCGATTGAACTTTTGTGGGGGCACGCTGAGTGCACCCACTGGGTGTAGTCCCCGAGACTATGGTTGACTGCGTGCAGTCGGCTATAGTCTTTATGCTGTGATCTTCTTCACTCGACCTGGACGGACCAAGTCGAATGGAACCGTAAAACCGGTGGGGGCACGCTAAGTGCACCCACTGGGTGTAGTCCCCGAGACTATGGTCGACTGCGTGCAGTCGACTATAGTCTAAAGAACTGTCTTTTTAATGCGGCTAACCGCTGAAAATTAGCCATGGTTTTAGAATCATAACCTTTTTGCCTCTTTTGGTCGACTGGTCGAACCAAATTGGTAAACCAGTGGGGGCACGCTGAGTGCACCCGCTGGGTGTAGTCCCCGAGACTACAGTCGAATGTTTTGATTCGACTGTAGTTTTAGAAATGCTGCTATTTTTCCTTAGTCACTCGGAAGTGATCTGTCTTTGATGTCTTTCGTTGGTTGACTCTTTGTATAAATCTTGCGAGCTTGTGGCTCGTTATCCTGAGTTAGAGAACAAGCAGATCCAGCTCAACCTAGATTTGAACCTTGCTCAGGAGAATTTGCAGAAGGCAAAGGATGAAGCAAAAGGTATGGCTGGTGAGAATTTTTGACGACTGCCTTTGTTTTACTGCTCATTCTCAACTCTGTTCTCATTGTTGCTTTGCAGATAAACTGGAGGAGACTTTGAAGAAGAAGGACCTTGACCTTACGGAGGCACAAAAGGCAGCTTTGGAGAAAACAAAGCTCGCTAAAGAGAAGCTTGCCTCAGTCGACAAACTCGAAGATGAAAATGCCAAGCTAAAAGCCGCTCTTGACGCGGCTAACAAGGAAGTTAGTCGACTGAAGAACGACAAGATTGTTCTGTCTGACAAGGCTGGCCAACTGGCGGGGAAGCGAAATGACCTGAAGATTTATCTTGGAGGGCTCGCCAAGAAGCTGTTTCTCATGCTTCAAGATAATCTCTTTTATCCGACTGTCTTGCTCTCACCGTCTCATCACATGATCGTTATTTTGAGTCTGAGCTGTGTTTTCAGAATTCCGCCAAAACTTTGAAGAAGAAACCAGTCGAGTGGAAACCAGCTTGGACCCCATCAACTCTCCTGTGAAGGACGAAGCTACTATGAATGTGCTTCGACTGGAGTCTCGCGTTGCTAGCGTGGTGGATTATCTTGCTCGACTGAAAGTTGCAGTGTCGCGGATCGACTCGACTCTCCGCCGTAACAGACTCTTCGTAATGATCTTGAATCCACGATGATTCGTTGAATGAGATTCCAAGTCGAGTGCAAGAATGGAAAAGTCTTACGCCGGTGTGGTGCTGATGTTGCTCTATCTCTGGTTCGTGTCCACTACAAATAAGCGCAAGAGGACAAGCTGGTGTCTCTCAAGGTTGCCAATACCAGGAAGCACGACTTCAGATCTTTCATGGAGACTTTCATCACTGCTGCTACCTGTATTGCTGACAGAATCGACCTCGACCAGTTTGTTGCACCTTCCAGTCCTCCACCAGAGGAGTAAAAAACTTCTAAGTCCCACTTTAAATTTGCCTTGGAATGCCGGAAAGTGGTTTACAGAATCGATAAACTTTAACGGGCTTAACGCCTCGAGCACCTTTGGATCCGTGAGGACATTTATCCGAACTTGATTTTTCCTTTAACATGCTTTGTTTGCCTTGAGAGAACTTTATTTCTCATTCGGAAGATATTCCGTTGAAATTCCAGTCGACTTGTGCTTCATCTATCCTGCAGGTAGAGATGGAACACAGACTGCGACTGACCTTGTCATCCTTACGGATTGGGACGAACCGCACGTTGTGCTTGTGGCGAAGCTCCAAAGGAGGAGGTAGCTGTCGACATGCACCTCGTCGTCCTTGCGGATTGGGATGGACCGCACGTTGTACTTGTGGCGAAGCTCCAAAGGAGGAGGTAGCAGTCGACCTGCACCTCGTCGTCCTTGCGGATTGGGATGAACCGCACGTGGTTCTTGTGGCGAAGCTCAAGGAGGAGGTAGCAATCGACCTGCACCTCGTCGTCCCTTATGAATTGGATGAATTCCTTACTTAGGAGAGCACTGGCTGCAGCTAAGCCCCCGAGTGGGAGGTTTGCTCTCCACTTGGTAGGATTTTTATTACTTAGGCGAGCACTAGGCTGCAGCTAAGCCCCCAAGTGGGAGGTTTGCTCACCACTCGGTAGGATTTCTATTACTTAGGCGAGCACTGGGCTGCAGCTAAGCCCCCGAGTGGGAGGTTTGCTCTCCACTCGGTAGGATTTTTATTACTTAGTCGCAGCACTGGCTGCAGCTAAGCCTCCCCGAGTGGGAGGTTTGCTCTCCACTCGGTAGGATTTTTATTACTTAGGCGAGCACTGGCTGCAGCTAAACCCCAGTGGGAGATTTGCTCTCCACTCGGTAGGATTTTATTACTTTGGATGTTAAGGCTAATCCTTGGGCTGTTGTAAGCCCCGAGTGGGAGGCTGGCTCACCACTCGGTAGGATTTGAATACTTAGGCGAGTACTTGGACTGCAGCTAAGCCTCCCGAGTGGGAGGCGGCTCACCACTCGGTAGGATTTTTGAATAGTTAGGCGAGTACTTGGACTGCAGCTAAGCCTCCCGAGTGGGAGGGTGGCTCGGCACTTTCGGTAGGATTTTGAATACTTAGGCTAGTACTTGGACTGCAGCTAAGCCTCCGGGTGGGAGGCTGGCTCGCCACTCGGTAGGATTTTGAATACTTAGGCGAGTACTTGGACTGCATCTAACCCTCCGAGTGGGGGGCTGGCTCGCCACGCGGGAGGAGTTTGAATACGTAGTCGAGTACTTGACTGCAGCTAAGCCTCCCGAGTGGGAGGCTGGCTCGCCACCCGGTAGGATTTTGCATACTTTTGCGATTACTTTGACTGCAGCTAAGCCTCCGAGTGGGAGGCTGGCTCGCCACTCGGTAGGATTTTGAATACTTAGGCGAAGCGGATTCGCAGCTAAGCCCCCGAGTGAGAGACTGGCTCGCACTCGGAAAGGATTTTTTTACAAACTTAGGCGAATCGGATTCGCAGCTAGGCCACCCACTGGGGGAAATTTCAACAAAAAGCAATAACAATCACTGGGAAAATTATAACATTCTTGTCTTAGATAAACAAACTACAAAAGTACTTTTATTACATCTCATCCGAGTGAGTTTTAAGTGTAAATGGGGCGGAGCAGCCCCGCATTCCAAGCTCGAGGCTCGTCGATCTGGCGATCAACGTTGTAGAGATGATATGCTCCGTTGTGGAGGACTCTTGAGACGATGAAGGGACCTTCCCAAGTGGGGGCGAGCTTGTGTGGTTTCTGTTGATCCACTCGAAGGACTAAATCTCCCTCTTGGAAGGCTCGACTCTTCACATTTCTGGCATGGAACCGACGCAAGTCTTGCTGATAGATAGTCAAGCGGATCAGGGCCATTTCTCTCTCCTCTTCCAAGAGGTCGACTGCATCTTTCCGGCTTGTTCCGCTTCTTCTTGAGTATAGCTCGACTCGAGGCGCATTGTGAAGCATGTCACTAGGCGAATCGCTTCAGCTCCATAGACCAGGAAGAATGGAGTTCTCGGTCGACCGATTAGGAGTGGTCCTCAATCCCTAGAGAACTGATGGAAGTTCGTCGACCCAAGCTCCTGCTGCGTGCTTGAGATCACGCATCAGCCGTGGTTTCAGCCCTTTGAGAATGAGGCCGTTTGCTCGTTCTGCTTGTCCATTCGACTGAGGATGAGCCACTGAAGCATAGTCGACCCGCGTGCCTTGAGAGGCGCAGAAGGCTTTGAACTTGTCATTATCGAAGTTTGACCCATTGTCGGTGATGATGCTATGCGAACTCCATATCTGAATATCAACTCTCTGATGAAACTGATAGCGATTGCATGCATCGAGGTTCTTGATGGGCTTGGCTTTGATCCACTTGGTGAACTTGTCGATTGCTACTAGCAAATGAGTGAAGCCGCTTCGCCAGTTCTCAATGGTCCAATCATGTCCAATCCCCAAACAGCGAAGGGCCGCAGAGTGGAATGGTCTTCAAAGTCGAGGCGGGCTTGTGCGACATGTTGGAATAGAATGACATCCTTCACACTTGTCAACTATTTCTTTTGCCATTTCATTTGCTTTTGGCCAGTAAAATCCGCTTCGGTATGCTTTAGCCACAATGGTCCAAGAGGACGCATGATGGCCACAGGTCCCCAAGTGGATATCCTCAAGAATTATCTGACCTTCTTCTGGCGTGATGCACTTCTGGCCGACTCCAGTCACGCTTTCTCTGAACAACTGTCCCTTGATCACTGTAAAGGCCTTGGATTGTCGGACGATCTGTCGAGCCTCTTCTTCATCCTCTGGGAGCTCTTTCCTTAGGATATATGCGATGTACGGCACCGTCCAGTCGGGAGTGATGACCACCACTTCCATAATTAGGTCGACCACGTCTGGGATCTCAACTTCAGTTGGATCATTGGCACTCTTTTGCTGCAGGGCTTCTTCTGTGAAAGGATCCTCCTGCACTGAAGGTGCATGAATGTGCTCCAAAAATATATTACTGGGAATGGCTTCCCTCTTGGACCCTATATTCGCCAAATCATCCGCAGCTTAATTTTTCAGTTGGGGTATATGATGAAGCTCTAACCCCTCAAATTTCTTCTCCAGCTTTCTCACTGCATTACAATAACCTGTCATAGTTGGGCTTCTGACATCCCACTCCTTCATCACTTGATTAACAACCAGATCCGAGTCGCCATAGACCATAAGGCGACGGACGCCGAGTGAAATGGCCATGCGCAACCCATACAGGAGTGCTTCATATTCGCTTCGTTGTTGGAAGAATCAAAGTGAATCGGAGAACGATTTGAGCCTATCTCCTCGGGGAAACCAATACAACCCCGCACGAGAACCGTTCGACATCTTGGAACCATCGAAAAACATAGTCCAAAGGTTCCGAGTGAACTTGGGTCGGAAGCTGCTGTTCGATCCACTCGGCGAGGAAATCTACTATTGCTTGGGACTTGATGGCTTTCTTTGCCTCGAATTTGATATCAAGGGAAGGAGTTCAATCGCCCATTTTGCCACTCGACGATCGCATCTCTGTTATGAAGAATTTCCGACAAAGGGGCGTCGCTGACGACTGTAATGGAATGATCAGAGAAATAATGAGCAACCTTCTTCATGGTCATATAGATCCCATAAACAAGCTTCTGATAGTGAAGGTATCTTTGCTTTGACGGGTCAGCACTTCAGACAGATAATAAACTGGGCGTTGAACTTTGAAGGCTTTTCCTTCTTCTTCCCGCTCGACCGTAAAATGCAATCGACGACTTGTCCGGTGGCTGCAATGCAAAGCAACAAAGGCTCTTTGCTGATTGGAGCAGCAAGCACCGGTGGGTGGAGAGCGAGCTTTGAGCTCTGCAAACGCTGCATCAGCTTCTAGAGTCCACTCGAACTTGTCGACCGTCATCGATCGGTAAAGAGACAATGCCTTTTCACCGAGGCGAGAGATGAATCGACTTAAAGCGGCCAAGCATCCAAGAAAGTTTCGGACATCGCACACGCGCAGGGCGCTTCATTCGAGTATGGTGCCAACCTTTTACAGGTTAGCATCGATTCCTCGCCGTAAACGAAAACCGAGTAACTTTCCACCAGGAACTCCAAATGTACACTTTGATGGGTTAAGCTTGATATCATACCTCCTGAGATTGGCAAATGTTTCAGCAAGGTCAGACAACAGGTCGGAACCCTTTCGTGACTTAACCACTATATCATCCATGTACGCTTCCACATTCCGACTGATTTGAGTGAGAAAACACTTCTGAATCATCCTCATGAATGTGGCTCCGGCATTCTTGAGACCGAATGGCATGGTGACATTACAGAAGCACCCGAATGGAGTGATCAACGTTGTTTTAATCTCATAAGGTCCATACAGACGGATCTGATGGTACCCGGAATAGGCGTCTAAAAAAGACAACCTCTCACATCCCACAGTTGAGTCGACTATTTAGTCGATGCGAGGAAGAGGGAAATGACCTTTCGGGCAGGCCCGATTGATATGCTTGAAATCGATGCACATGCGTAACGACTTGTCCTTCTTGGGGACCATGACAACGTTGGCGAGCCACTCGGAGTGGTAGATCTCTCGGATGAACTCTGCTGCTAAGAGCTGAGCCACCTCCTCGCCAATGGCCTTTCTCTTCTGGACGTCGGACCGCCGAAGATACTCTTTAACCGGTTTGAATTTTGGGTCGACCCGTAGGCGATGCTCAGCCAGCCCCTGGGAACACCCGGCATGTCAGTAGGCTTCCACGCAAAGATGTCCCAGTTCTCACAGAGCAACTGGATGAGCGCTTCTTCCTATTTTGAGTCGAGTGTTGTTGAGATGTTGGTCGGAGCGGCATTGGGATCAGTCGGGTGAATGTGAACCTGTTTCGTCTCGCCAGTCGACTGAAATGCTGACTCCGTAGCGGGCTTCTTAGATCGCAACAAATCACTCGGATCTGCAGTTTTCTGATACTCTTGTAGCTCTACCACTGCCAACTGAGCATCGGCGATCTTAGAACCTTTCTGGAAGCACTCTTCTGCCTTCTTCCGATTGCCCGTGCGATGTGATCACGCCCTTGGGACCAGGCATCTTCAGTTTAAGATACACGTAACATGGTCGGGCCATGAAACGTGCATAAGATGGTCTCCCCATAATATTGTGATAAGCGCTCTGGAAATCCACGACCACAAAGGTCAACTTTTCTTTCCGGAAATGCTTTGAATCACCAAAAACTACATCAAGAGCAATTTGGCCGAGTGACTCAGCCTTCTTTCCAGGAATGACTCCGTGGAAGCTCATGTTATTGGTAACGAGTCCGGACATCGGAATGCCCATCCCTTTCAACGTCTCAGTGTACAATATGTTCAGGCCACTACCACCATCCATCAGGACTTTGGTCAGTCGAGTGCCCTCAACAACCGGGTCGACCACCAATGCTTGCCTCCCAGGGGTGGCAATGTGCGTCGGGTGATCAGACTGGTCGAATGTGATGGCGGTCTGGGACCATTTCAGATAATTGGGAGTAGCCGGAGCGACCAAGTTCACTTCCCGATTGATAACCTTCAATCGACTTTTGCTTTCGACGTCGGCAAAGATCATCAGGGTGGAATTGACCTGGGGATATCCACCATCACTGTCATCTCTGTCCTCAACTTTGTCTGTCTCCTTATCCTTATCCTTGAGTTGTTTCCCTTGAAACTGCTAAATCAAGAGCCGACATTGTTGAGTAGTATGTTTCGGGTAAATGAGTTTACTCTCTTCATCTTTCTTTGTATGAATATGACATGGCAAATACAACACGTTGTTTCCATCCTGGTCTTTCACCTTCTTGGGGTTCCAAGGACCCTTGGGTTTCCCCTTGAACTTTCCTGGGGTCACGGCCAAGGCCTCTCCGGGAGCCGCTGGCTCGGCTTTGCGCTTCGCTTCCATTGGAATTTCCTCCATGACCTCATTGGCAGCCGATTTATATTTACCACTCCGGAGCCGATCCTCTTCTTCACCATTTGCATACTTGGTGGCAATCTCCATCATCCGACTCAGGGTCATATCTCCGGTTCGACCAAATTTCAAACTCAATTCTCTGTTCTTGACACCTTCCTTGAAGGCACAGACTGCTTGGTGATCAGATACATTCTCGACTGTGTGGTGCAAAGTGATCCACCTCTGGATATAATCTCTCAAAGTTTCACTCGACTTTTGCACACACGACTGCAACTCCGTCAAACCTGCTGGTCGTTTGCAAGTTCCTTCAAATGTCCTGACAAACACTCGGGCAAGATCTTCCCAAGTGTAAATACTGCTGGGTGCTAACTGATTCAACAACGCCCTGCCTGAACCCTCCAACAGAAGAGGCAGATGCTTCATGGCTACCTCATCGTTGCCACCGCCGATCTGAACCGCCACTCGGTAATCTTCAAGCCAAGTGTCAGGCTTGGATTCTCGATGAACTTGTTGACTCGATCGCCAACCTTGAAGTTGGGAGGAATCATCGCGGCTCTGATGGCTCTGCTGAAACACTCTGGTCCCGAGACATGAACTCTGCTGCTGGAAGGAACATCTCTATCATGGCCGTCTCGGTGAGCTCTGTTCCTGTCGACCAAACCTTGAACGATGATAGATCTCGCATCAAAGCCTGGTTCCCTGGAGTCGACTGGAACTCTTCGCCCAACACTGTTTTGGCGTCTGTCGTCCTGCTGCCGAGGAGCGTATGATCCACTCCTTGGGGGAGGAGTGGGCACTCGACATCGATCGTTGTGATCGAATTGGTGCTCATACTGCTCGCGGCCCTTGTATTGATCATCACGCCGGCCCCCACGTTCTTCACGCCTCAGGGGTGATCTTGGACTATGGGCCGACTGGACTGAATTCGCAGCGACGGATCGGCTGTGAACCCTGTTCCGCGATTGGGATACAACTGAGTTTTGATCTCCTGCCGCCCGGAGCAAATCCCTGATTTGCTGCAAACCTCTACCCGCCTCCGACTGGGAAGGCTGAATTGACTCTGCTATACGGGCGGCAGCTGCTAAATTCTGAATCGGAGTTCGATATACCAGAGTCGGCGGTTGAAAGAGTCAAGGCGTCGATTGGATTCTAGAACCCTTGGTCACAGACGCTCGCCGAGTACTCGCTGAAGATTCTCCACGAGTGCGCTCAGCCAGGTTGGCTGGCCAGCATCCTCCAAGGCGCGAGCCTCGGGGTTTCTCCAACGATAGGAGTGTGAAGTGCATCCATCTTCCGACGGCGAAGCTCCTCCCTCTGGAGCGAAGTGAGGGGCTCGGGCAAGTACTCTTCATGGACTTGCTCCGGATCGTCTCCACCGCCACCTCCGTTGGTGCGGGTGAATCCAGGGGGACTGCATGGTCCATCGACCATCAGAACCTCTGCCGCCGGGTCACTGCTATCGCATTCGGACCTTGATCTCTATGGAGCCATCGGCGTGTCGAACAGGCCGCAGAGAGATTCATCGGGCTCGATTGCCGCAACTTGGGGGATGGCCGACTGGCGGACCACCGCATGCCTCACCCACCGCTGAAGCCTTGACCGACCGGAACGCTTGCGCCAGTGGGAGACTGGGAGTGAAGACAGTGCAGGAGCCGACCCATACTGGGTCGACGGTTGCCGCAGGAGGACGCCGCGGACACACGCGCGAAAGTGTGTCGCCCCATGGACGGGGAGTGCGTCCACGTCAAGTGGAGCCTCTTGAAGCCAAGTGGATTCGTCGGCGACGAACGTGAGCGCACCGAGACGGATCTCATGGTCGTCGACCAGAACTCCACCTGAAACCATGATGCTGGAGATCGAAAGAATCCCAACTTCTCCAACAATTCGCTAGAGCACCTGCCCCACGGTGGGCGCCAACTGTCGTGGTTCTAAGTCCGGACAAGAGAATGGGGTAGGTATGGAGAGGCAAGATCCTAGCTATGGAGTAGTTGTATACGCAAGGGATTTACGAGTTCAGGCCCTTCTCGAAGGAAGTAATAGCCATCGTCTCGAGCCGGAGGCGGTCGATTGGATTATATGCGTATGTGTTACGTGGGTGCGAACCCTTCTACTGTGGAGGGCGGTGGCTTATATAGAGTGCGCCAGACCCCAGCCAGCCCACGTAGTAGAGGGTTTAAGGTGCGTTAAAGCTAGGCGTTCTTGGTAACATGCTTACATAAAAGTGTCATTAAGGTCATAAAGACTATTTAACTATAGACCGTTTGGGTACCGAGTGGCTCTTGGACTCCTGGTGGTCGAGTGTCTTTGAATCTGTCGAGTGGAAACCTACCAGGTCGACTGGAAGGCTGCTTCTCTTGTGAGTGTCCTTGTGGAGGGTACCTTTGGGCAGGTCTATGACCCTACCCCAGGTACATGACTTCATCACCCGGCGCACCCAATTGGTCATGGACTCACCCTCCTCTTGCTTGCAATTAGTCAAATCCAGAATTGACATGGGCTGCTTGCATGTATCTTTGAAGTTCTGAATAAACCGGGCTTTCAACTCTACCCATGAACCGATGGAATTAGGTGGCAGCCCCTTCAACCAAGTGCGGGCCGTTCCATCCAACATCATGGAAAAGTACTTGGCCACTGCAGTGTCACTGACTTCCAATAGCTCCATGGCCATCTCATAGCTTTCAATCCATGCCCTAGGCTGTAAGTCGGGCATGTAATTAGGCACCTTTCAAGGCCCCTTGAAATCCTTGGGCAAACGCTCATTACGCGGAGCCGGCACCAGACAAGGGACACCTCCAGTCCTAGTGGTCACGCCTACCTCAATAGAAGTCGTCGGATAAACCGGAAAAGACTGGTAAGCCGCCCGCTGAGCCGCCTGTTCAGCCACCTGCTGACCCGCCTACTCAACCTCTTGGCGTATCCTGTCCTGACCAACCAAGTTAGGAACTCCATCACGCGCTGGGTCATGCTCGCCCGGCTCATCATGGCGCTGGGCGTTGCTTGAAATGGCCGCCGAATCCATGAGCCTGCTATAACTCGGGCTCCGGCTTGGGCGAGGGGTTGAATGAATCATGTCTCGGCTGTAAGAGTACGCCTCCTGCTGCGCCAAAGCCATCTGAAGAAGCTCTCTGACCCTTCGTGTTTCAACCGCCAATCATGCCACCGTGGCGATCATGTTCTCCAAAGGATTAGAGTAATGACCCGATGGTGTTGGTACATAATGAGGCGGAGTAGTATTCAGACGAGGAGGTTCCATCACCCGTGGCTGAAACGGCGTCCCAGCCCCGAGCGTTATAACCTGGTTTACCTCCGGCGGGTTACTGGGCCCTGCACCGGGTGTACGGAAGAGGTTTCGAGGATCATAAACCGGAGGCGGACGGGATTGAGTCTTCTGGTACCTTCTACTCATGACCTCATTTGACGCGTTCTGATCCATCGTGAGCTGGAAAGCCTGCGACTGAATCCGCTAAGCTTGACCATCCAGAGCTGCCCGCTCTACGGTCATCCTGACGTCTTCCGCCGCCAGGTCTTCCTTAGCTTGCACTATATCCTGCTTTAACTGCGCCACTTCCGCATCATGTTGAGCTTGATCCGCCGGGTTGACCACGGCGGTTAACAGAGCTGTCATCTTATCCATTAAATCCATCAAAACCTGAGCCGCCGGGTGCACAGGGCCTCCTGCCCGGGCTGCCGCTGAACTCGAGGTTATCGCTGCCGCAGCCGTAGAGTTTTCAACGGGTTGCGTGCCAGCCATAAAGATCCGAACTCTGCTCGGTGGCTCAAAGAGGTCCAGAATACTGCTGCCATTGGAACAGCCCCCAAGCCCGTCGTCTTGCAGTTGATACAACGAATTTGTCTCACCCGTCGACGACTCACCATCAGAGTAGATGGCCGTCTCACCGCCAGACACAGATCCTTCAGAGAGTTCCCCTCCATGGATGCATCCCATGAAGGCACGCTTCACGGCAGGCTGAGCCCGGGCGGGTCTCGCACGCTGAGCCGTCTCGATGATGTCGGTGCAGATGTCTGGCTTAGGGCCCGGCTCGCCGATCTTTTCGATGAAGACGTGGATTCCGCCGAAGGGGACCCGGTACCCGTACTCAACTGAGCCGGCGTCGGCGCCCCAGCCTGCATCATCGATGTAGAGCTTGCCGTGATGACTCTTAGTCATCTGGCCCACAGCGTATCCCTTGAGCCCTTCGAAGCTGCCCTTCAAGAACTCAAATCCACCGTGCGCTGGCCCCATGGTGGGCGCCAACTATCGTGGAATTGTCACATCAGATGTCCTAGTGAAAGGACTTAGTCATGGAGCCATCGCAACTAGGAAGCTCAAAGGGGTTAATCGGGACAAAGGACACGGGGTTTATACTGGTTTGGCCCCTTACGATGAAGGTAAAAGCCTATGGTCCAGTTTTGAGTGGGATTGCTTATGTTTCAATTACCAGGGAGCAAATCCACTTGACCTAGTTCTCGATCTGATGTTACTTGCCCTGAACCGCCGTCGGGTCGTCCCTTTATATACAGAGGTCAACGCCTAGCGGCTCTCAGAGTCCCGGCCGGCTCATAAACAGTGCCCGGCTTGGTCTCTCTCTATTCCTGCCTTACAATACAAGTTACAAACATATGGCGGTTTATCTCTACGGGCCTTAAATCGCCTTTGGGCTTTGGGCCCTTAACTGAACAGCCATCTTCAAGTGTCGTTTTGGGCTTCATACCTTGAGTCACCATAGGTATAACCCGGCCCTCCTGGGCGAGTCATACCTAGTAGTTATATCCCCAACATATATGGTATCTTCAAAGAAGATCCCTGTTTGCACAAGTAGAGATAATTACATATTACATTAAGTGTGGCATCAAATCAGTGGCAAAACAATTGCTCGTTCCAGCCATAGCAATAAATTAAGATGCAAAGCTATATCATTACTTGTGTCATCACAGTTCTAGTGCTTCATTACAGCACCGGGGAGTTGATTTTGTTTTCTTCCGCTTGTTCTTCCCCTTCGTCACTTGGTTCAATAACAGACAAGCTTCGCCTTCAATGTAAGATTTGGCATGTCAGTTAGGGAACACAAGTATAGCACTAAACAACGACATTAATTTTCTGATGAAAGTGGCAACATACATGCCAACAATTGTGAAATATCCTTATCTTACCTTAGTGGGATATTACGGTGCACATACAGATTGGAAGTCTTGTCTCCATTTGTGCAGTTCACTAAAATCAACCAATATTACCGTACAAGTAGCACAACATATGAAAGCACACCGCACAATCATGTGAAAGAAGGCTAGTACTGACCTCTCATGACACAGAATTCAAACAACTCTCAAGAAGAGGATCTGAACCAAATTTGCCAACACGGATAGGAAGTAAGGTCTCCTCTTGTGCAGTTCCACTAAGATCAAGCAATCAAGCAACGTTGTCAGTGTGACGTTTTGGTTGAACTGTACAAAACACTCTTAAAACAAAAGTGTTTTGTGTAGTGCAACCAAAGGTCACAATAGCAACGAGGTGAAGTAGGTAACCCTGTTTACATAGAGGTGCAAAGGAAACAATTAGTGGTCAATTACGGTGGATGACACAGAAGCCAACAAAAAGAAGCATCTAACTTATCTAAATGGGAAAGAAAGCAAGACAGTAGCATTTCTCAAATGGTGGCATTGATTAATATTAACAGAGAGATTATATTAACAATAAAATTTGTTAAACATGTAATTTGCTTCTAATTGTGGCATTGCATCAATTTTCCAGCTGCATTATTAGAGGGTGTTTATTTACATGGACATTTTGTGTAGGGACTAAAAAACTCCGTGTCAGTCCCATCTAAACCAAAAAGGAGGGACTTTTATGGACTAAAAGTGGGCATTTGGGACTAAAGAAAGAACACCCCGAGGGAGAGTCTTTTTGGGACTTTTTCCAATAGTTGCCCCTGCTCCACATCGCACCTTGTCTCTATTAGTTCATTACTAGGGGGTAACATGGTATTTTAGCATGTCATTTAATAACCTCTAGTCCATGTTTAGTCCCTGGAACCAAGCAGGTAGGGACTAGGGAGTTTTTAACCAAACAGGGCCTTAGATTAATAACAACTAAAGAGTTGCATAGGACAGTGGACGCACAAGCACCATGTGCATCTACCGATGTATGAAGGGGTGATGCACAGTCTGTTGCAACAAAGAACAAACAACCAAGGAGCATATTTGTGTTGGTCCTAGTTTTGTTATCTTTAGACACCTTTCCCTATGTGAGCGCAGCAAATCTAGTCCTTCTCAAACTCTACCGCCTTGTCCCCCAAAACAAAAGATCAGTTCGTTACAGATGTGCGTACTGCGTTTGTCATTGTTTTCCCTTTTCGACCAACATAGGTGCTGGATAGCCAGTCTGTACTAGTACTTTCCCCCTTCCTTTCCTCTTTGAACCACGTCCTAGATTCATGCTATACAACTTTCCCCACTACTTTCCCCCATTCCTTTCCTCTTTGAACCACGTCTTTGATTCATGTTATACAACTTTCCACACTATTGTCCCCCCTTCCTTTCATTTTTGAACCACGTCCTAGATCCATGCTATACAACTATCCCCACTACTATCCCCCATTCCTTTCCTCTTTGAACCACGTCCTAGATTCATGATATACAACTTTCCCCACTACTTTCATGTTTGATCCAACACCTAGATTCGAGTGCAGAAGAGGAAAAAGCCCACATGTAGCTAGAGCAATGCATGTGGAATAAGTAAATAATACCTTTAGGTTCTTGGGGTGTGGTTCGGTGGGCGACCGGAGGCCGTTCGGCCCACACTATGTACGGCGATGAAGAAGAAGGGGTCGGAGGCCCTCCCACGCCGCCGCTGGGTGAAAGAGAACAGCTGCGCCGGTAATGGATTCCCTCCCTCGCCGACGGTGACAGCATTAAGCCTCCTTCCCTTCCCGGCGGACAGATCCTGCCAGCTCTTTGACCAGCAGTGAGGAGAGAGAGAGGCCAACGAAGTCTTGTTTTGATCTGGAGTGGGTGAGAGAGTGTGAAGAGAGCAACTACAAGCGCTGAGGCTCAAGCGTGTGTGTGTGTATATATATATATATCTATCTATCTATCTATATATATATATATATATACTGGAGAGAGAGTGTGAAGAGTGCAAACCCTAGAAAACAAGTGTCGAGGCTGCAGGGTATACGGGATGAGGTGATTATACGGTCACTATGAGATCAGATAGCTCCGTATCCATCCATTTTGACCAGTCAAAGACTCCTCCTGGCACCGCCCAGATTACTTTCTCTCTCTGTCATGCGAGGCCTACCTGTCATTGGGTGGAAGAAAGAAGTCGAACAAAAACAAAATATGCTCAAGTGTAGTTATCGAACCCAAGACCTCAAGTTTGATGAGCGAACAGGCTAACCAGCTACACCACCCTCCCGTTATGTTCAACGAGAAGAAAATAACCTTTTATACATTCCTGCATTCATGTGAGAAGCATGCCATGTTTTTTTGCGTGGGAGTCATTGGGATTTAAATCATAATCGTGTCATGTGGCTTTGGTGGTAAGACTATCCACAGTGGGAGTAACATAGGTGGTAACATCAAACATTGACCTACTCTATTCTATGAACCTGTGTGTGCGTGTGCGTGTGCGAGTGTGTTTAACAACATGTTTGTGTGCGTGTGCATGTGTGTGTGTGTTTAACAGAATGTGTGTGTTAGAGAGAGCGACACATCGACCTACTCCTATAGAGATATGGTGTGCAGTGTATGATTTAACCGCGAGAGTCGATGCATCCTCTCGTTTCAGGGCGTCCGGTTGGGACAAGCGGACAGCTGACACGCCCGCTCCTGACCAGCCTGGCCCACCCAAAGCCCCTCCATCGCTCAGCAAGGCTTCCTGCAAGACGAACGGTCAAGACCGCTCCAAAGAATCGGTGCCGCATTCATGCCCGGCAGAGCGGACGCGACCTCTCACCAAGCGTCTGCGTTGAAGGAGAAGCAGATTCAAGAGTGATGGTTGCTTCGTCCGTCCAACTTACTGCTGGGTCTATGTGATTTGACGGCTCATTGGTCATTATTACTGAGGTGGTAGGACTGCTGGATGTCCCACGCTTTCGGCAAAAGGAGGTACTACTAGATTACAATTTTCTCCATTCTTAAAGCGGAGGATTGCGAGAGCAGTGAAAACATGCAAGCTCTGTGATTACATGGCCAACCTCACACTATCACCATATTTTCTGGGCACCGTGCGACACCTAACTCTTTACATAGTACTAGTATAGTACGTACTGTAATTTATCAACGAGATAAATTTTTACAATGCTATGAAGCTTCTAGCTTCTGTTTCATGTATCTTGCGTCCAAGGTTGCCCGTTGCAACATTTCATCAAATACAAAGGAGACTAACATGCATGCTATTGCATATCAATGATTGACATATCATAGCCAATATGTACTCCCTCCGTTCCAAAATAAGTGTCTCAACTTTATGCAAACTTTAGTACAAAGTTGTACTACTACTAAAGTTGACACTTATTTTGGAACATAGATAGCTAAAGAAAAAAATGATCCATGCAGTCCCTAGCCCTTGAACTGTAAACCCTAACCAGGCTTTAATTTTCTGGCAATGTTGGAGCTTCCCTAGAAATGAAGTTTGCAACCCTTTAACCATCGTATCATTTTGTGCATTTCACCAAAATCGAGATGAGCATCCCTGTGGCAAAGAAATTGAAGAAGCGTGATTAGAATAAGATTACTGGGACTAGTTGATGAGACATAAACTCGTCACAAATACAGTACGTAGAAGCCAGTAGAGGTATGTGCGGGGCAAAGAAGTAGAGAAATATCCACATGGAGTGATGTGGGCAGATGGAGTAGTGGTGCAAGCCGGCTGTAAAGGGAGTTGAACCTGAGGGATGTCGGGACGTAGCTCAACCTAGAGGAGGGCAGCGGGAGGCGGCAACTGCCCACGTCGCGGCAGTGAGCAAGGGAGGAAGGAAACCTCACCGACATTGTGAGAGAGAACGGCGGGGACCCCTGATTGGGATGTGCCGACAGTGGGTTTTCGCCGTCAGCGATGGCGACCGCATCTACACTAAGCATCCACCCCTTCCCACGGCGGACGTGATCCGCTGGGATGTTAGAGATGTGGCCACAGTCGTTTTGTGCGAGAGAGTGTGAAGAGAGAAACCCCGGCAAGCAACCGTGTAGGCTCGTCCTGACTATGTATATAATGGAGCGGTTTTCTTTTCTCTCCATATGAACCTATTTATATTGCGTACGTGCCACTGAAGAAAAAAACTTTATTTATAAATGACGCGACACCTACTACTCGTTCTCCTATAAACCTTGCGCTTGGCATCTCTAAAATATTAACCTTGCGATTGGCTCTTCGCCTCTTCGGGAAGTCGAGCAATAATGGTACTGCAGTATATATCGTTCTGGCTATATGAGACTGAATGAATTGATGCACGTCCACCACATGGAGCAAAATGAGTGGATCTACACTCTAAAATATGTCTATATACATCTATATGCAAAATGTATTTTTTAATAGTGGCCTTGTATAAGTAAAATGGAGGGAGTACTAAAGGACATATATTCCAAACAATATGATAATCTCTCTAACCAAGGTAGGGACGAGGAGTAAACGGAGGGAGTAGTAAAAATTTCTCCTCGTCCAGCGAGCAACTGCGCGCGTGGGCGAGGGAGCATAGTAAGCAAGCTTCATCTCATCCTGCGAGCCACCGCGCCCGTGGGTGGTGGAAACGGCATACTAAGCAAGCTTCTCCTCGTTCTGCGAGTTGACGGGACACATCAAAAATACTCCATTGTATAGAGCCTTGCCTCTAAGGTAGGCCCCACATGGTTTGCCTCTTTTTTAACATAATGCGTCAAGTCGCAATTTGTTTGTTCACCCGTGGTAGATGATCCTCCCTCCATCAAGTGGACAACCAGTACACGTGTCAAATTACCACGTGGGCTGCCTTTTCAAATAGAAATGAGCTCCACCGTGTACCCGCCAGGGTGTGGTTGGGAAAGAGACGGGAGTACGTGCGCCGTGCGTGCACCTCTTCTCATTGTGCACGTCCCCCACCTACGTGGGTGTGTGAGAGAGAGAGAACAAAACCTAGACAGATGACGTGTGATTTCGTGAGTGTTTTTTGTTTGGGGGGTGTGATTTCGTGAATGTATTTGTGGGAGTATGTGTCGATGACATCTCAAAAAAATTGCATGCAATGTGTGTGAAATTGAGGCCTATCCATATCATATATAGAGGGTCAGGCGATCCACGAGAAGAGAGGGAGGGTTCATAGATATCGATAGAGTCGAAGAGAGGATCAAGTGGGTGGGTGCGAGATCAATGAAGAGAGCCATCGAAATTGTGTGTGTGCAAGTCAAAGATATAGGGCGACCGACCTACCGGAACGTCAGAGGGCACAGGTCAAGTTTGTGTGTGGCAGGGAGACATGACTAGAGTGCTCGATGTATCGGTGTGTGTGGGGGGGGGGGGAAGGGGGAGGTAGAGGCCTAACTAGAGAGGTACAACGACTCGTATATGTGTTGAGAAGGAGAGACCCAGCTATGTCTTGAGGGAGATCGGTCGACATCCATACATAACTGAAGGACGGGAAATTGGATGGGACAGAGAGAGAGAGAGGAGAGAGCGGAGAGAGAGAGGGAGGGAGAGGGGTAGAGTGTTGGATGGGTGATGGAGTTTCTTCTCGAAGATGGGTGGGAGAGGCCTACTAGACAAACTGAGGGTATAACTGTAATATTATCAATAAGAGTGGGGATGTGTTTACGTGTGCACATGCGTGATAGATCTGTCAGGACGCATGCATGGATGATGAAGGGGAACCATTTGTTTGGTAAGCAAACCTAACTAGATCGGTAGATCAATTGTTGTTTGTCGGAGGAAGGGAGAGACATAACTAATGAGATAGATCAACCGACGCGTGGGGAAAAACGAGTTATAAGGACCTAGCTAGCTATATGTATAGTGGGAGATCGGTTGGTGTACATCCATTTGTTAGAGGCAAATAAGGCCCAGCGAGACAGATAGACAGAGAGAATGGAGCTAGGAGGTGGTGCGAGAGGCCGAGCTACTAGCTAGATAGGGGGAGGAGTGTGCGGTTGTGAGATCGATGAAAAGAGGGGCGAGAGTTTACACGTGTGTGGGACCGTATGAGAGACACGAGGTCTGGACACAGAAAGGAGGAGATGGAAGATGCGTGTGTATGTTGTAGGCAGACATAGCTGGAGAGGTTTATCGATCGGTGTGTGTCGGAAAGGAGTTGTGGAGACTGTAGGAGAACGACCTAAAGAAAAAAATGAATGTATGCGATGGATAGAATGCTGAGGGAGGGGGAGGGCGAGGAGGTCGTGTGCATGCACGAGAGTAAGTTAGTGCTAGCTACAAAGGTTAGAGGATTGTGTGGGTGTAAGAGACTAACAAAGATCATAATTCGATATGAAATTGGATTCATATATTTGAATATGAGATCATAGTGTTATAAACATATGCATGCATGAATATATCGGTGATACGCGTGCTGTGGCTTTGCACATGTTATACCATAATGTGATAATGCATGGCGTTTGCAACTCACACCTAAATGTCGAATAATCTAAACCATACTATACATCGAACAATCTCACATTTTATTTTAATTTCTGATAATATGTGGCGTTTACAGCTTACAACAAAATATCGAACAATCTAAACAATACCATATATCGAACAATCTCACATTTTATTTGAATTTGTGGTAATGTGTGGTGTTTTCAACTCACATCTAAATACTTGTAGGCGTAGGGGGCGGGGCACCATACATTATGTGATAAACACATTATACATATGAGACATGGTTTAGATTATGAAGATCTAGCTAGAGCTTGAAATGTACTGTGATTTGAAATCAACATAAAGTGGATTCAAAAAATCGAGTTCGAGTTCATATAGTACACATAGTTCATATCTAACTCGAGAGTAATCATGTGGTGTGCTGTGAAGATAATACACAAATGATGGTTTAACTTGACAATAATGATGATTGTAGATCTTATTAAAATAGAGAAACAAATTTAAATGGTTTTACTTCACAACAATCATTATTGTAGATCTTATTCAGATAGAGAAACGAATTCAAATTTCGTTCATATTAAAGCGGTAGTATATACGTTTGGAATGCACTAAAATGTTCATTTGAGTATTACGTTGCATGCATTATACACGTAGCGAAATATTTTAATTGAACATAACATGAACTCAAAGTTTTGAATAACATTTGTAGTGCGAATTGATTTGGTACAGTACATGGGACTAGACTCTCTTGTGTGCTGCGAATTGATTTCTTTTTGTTTTTTCGTCGACGGAAGTTCGAATTGATTTGGTAAAGTACACGTTAGGCTTGTCCGGAAATTTCAACCCGCGCCTTGTTAGCCCGAAATATTTAAGATATATCTTTGTCTCGTTGTGCTCCGACAACTCCCTCCATCTCAACCCGCGCCATGCTATTCCAAAATTACAATGCACGCGAAAACTCCCACCTCATGTGAAATCCCGACATGCGAAATATCTGTGATACCCCTGAACCGAAGGAACCGCCACAAATCGGTGGGGGTACTTTTGTAACTTACCCCACATTTCGGACAAGCGCGTCCCTAAGCCATGGTTCCCCACTCCCATCCCATCCGCCCACCCATTCATACACCGAGGACGTGAAAACCTGCGAAGCCCCACACCCTCCTCCGTCCGCCACCCAGCCGGAGCCTCTTCCTTGACGATGCCGTCCACAGCAACACCTCGACGTCCCTCATCCAACGTACCGAATGAGGATCCATCATCGATCTCGTCGTCCCGCCGGTTCAGCCACCCCGTCCTCCACCTCTAAGGAGCTGCCCCGATGTTCCCCTTGTCTTTCGCGCAACCTCCATTCCTACACTACCATCTTCACTTGCACCACCGGAAGAGCAGCATCATCACTGTTTCCTCGAATGAAGCTGCAGCCTAATCAGCGCCACCAAAGAGGTTGTACACTAATCGCCACATTTTCTTCTTGATTCAATCTCACAGTGCTGTCAGCGCTCGGTCCCGAGCCGACACAGCGCGTCTCCATCCATGGCAGCGTCGCCAGCCACTTCCTCCACGACGGCGGTCCCTCAGCGGCGACGTCCACATCAGTAGGAGCTGCTGCTTCTTTAGCCTCACTCGCGCTGCTGCTCTGCTCTTGCTCTCGGTCCCCTGCCTGGTCTACTCTTGCAATTGCTCTTGCTCTTGCTCGTACTGCTTCTCTTGCTCTTGCTCGCACTGCTTCTCTTGCTCTTGCTCGCACTGCTTCTCTTGCTCTTGCTCTTGCTTACGATGCTGCTCCAATTTAACTACACTTCAGTCGACTGAATCGACTTTTGGGTCAGTCAATTTTCAGGGGGTGGTGGGGCTCGCCGGAGTTAAGGAAGAACAAGCCGCAGCGGGGAGGGGGCTCGCCGGAGAGGTAACCCACTATCTACCTTAGGGTTCAGGGTCGAGGCGATGGTCACCGGCGGTGGTGGGGCGGTGGTGTGGGGATCGCCGGAGAAAAAGCTCGACACGGGGGGGCCTAGAGGGATGGCCGGGGCGGCGGCGGACCGGCGGTGGGGAGTACTTTCGGGGCGGGCGGGGCGGCGCACTGCCGGGTGCGAGTGGCGGGGGGGGGGCTGTTTGGCCGGCGGTGGCTGGCGGCTCAGGGGGGTGGAGGTTGAAGATGAACTGCAGGCCCTTGATTTCGTATCCAAAGGCTAGAAAATCGACTGACTAGAGATTAAAAATTTGATCGACTGACATGAAGCCTCACCTCTAGTGCGTTCAGTTTCGACAGTAAAATTCAGTTTCGACAGCAAAATTCAGTTTCGACAGTTAAGTTCAGTTTCGACAGTTAAATTCAGTTTTGACAGTTAAGTTTAAAGATGAGCGGCTGATGTATTTTACATCTAGCACTTTGTGGTTATGTATTTTACGTCATCTATTGGAGATGCTATTAGAATTCCACTCAGGCTAACGTTGTCTCTCCTGTCCTGCTTCTGCCTCGGCGTCGTACAACTCACCGGAGTTGCCCCAACAACGAAACCATCCATCACAGCAGAGTAGTGCCCCGGGCTCCATCTCAAGATGCCTAAGATCTTCTTTCCCTCCTCCGACAGCCAAGTCAGCCGGATCATCCTCACCGACCAACCCAATCACGCTGAGATTGACATGGCTTCGCCAAAGAGGTTGTACACTTGTTGCATCTCTTTTTTACTCTGCATGTTATATATATTGTCCACTAAGCACACGTAGTAACATGAAATACGATTAGTTTCTCCTACTATATGACAAGTAATGAGGTACCAGGCAACTTAGTGTCTTTGCACGTTTGAGTTGTGCATTTGTCAATGGGCCCGGGAGTTGAGCTAGTAGGGCAGTGGCCTGGGTCCAAAGTAGTAGAAGTAGTGTAAAAACATTTTTTGAGTGTAGGCTTTTCGTTGCTCAAGTCTGCCTACTAGAATCGGCAGTACTTGAAAGGAAAAGTGAAGGACAAACATAGGAATTGGAAAGTTTCCTATGGTACTACTATTCATGCATTTGGTTCAAAGGAATGGAGCAAAGAAAAATTGTAGGATTTGTTCCTTTAGTGTCTCCTTGAAAAAAAAACGTAGGAATTTTAATATCCACTTGTCCTCCTTTTCAAATTCCTATTCATGAAGCACAAGACTAAGATATAGTAGCATAATAGCATTATAACCATACATTTTCTTGTGGTTTGACTTACTCTCACCATGCTTCTTTGCATCCTGTGATCTTCCAATTCTTGTGAACCAGACACCCAGATTGGAAGAAATCCTGTGTTTTTAAATTCTCTAATTTGCACGTGCATTCCTATCCTATTACTGTGTATTTCCTATCCTTGCGTTGTTAGAATCCTCCAATTCAAACGATCCCTTACAGAATTACTTCTCTTACAGATAGTTGTCAAAGAAAACCTTGTGTGGTTTGTCCCGCTCCTGTTGCGCCGTCGTCCACCCCAGCTCAGCTGCTCCAACGATAGAAGGGTCCAGCACAACAGGGATCTGGCCTCCATACTGTCTTTCGCCGCCTCAGATCTTCTTCCCCACCGCCGGCAGCCATGAAAACTGCATTACCATCATCAACCGAGCAGATGACTTCGAGGACTACACGGGTCCGCAATAGAGGTCGCACCCTTTCGTGTCTGCTTATGTTATGCATCGCTTAATATTACATGCTACTTTATCGTCATGTTCACCGAGTGGACTCTGAGTCAGCTCCAAACTAATGGTCAAACTTGAGTTTTTAAATGGTTGTGGGGTACATATCGGGGCCGCAATCAATAGTATCTATCAACTATCAGGTTAATCTCTGGTGTCTACTATGAGTTCCATGTTGGATGGGAAACAAACAGTAAAGAAGCCATTATCTGTATTTTTTAATTGAAGCCATTATCTGCCTGCTATCATTGGTTTTGGGTCTATCCATAGGTTGCTACCATCACTCTGGATTTCTGCATGCACTCCTTACATAATCTCACTATGTTTTATTCCTATGCATGTCAGTTATAGTACACAATGGAACTGAACATGTAGAGCAAAAGAGACGAGCCTTGCGTGGCAATAAAATTTCATGTAGACGTCGTTCCATGGTAGGCGCAAAGGCAGCCCCCCTCCACCCATTTTGGATTGTAACTGAGAGGAAGATATCTGCGCTGAGGGGGATTCAGAAGGAGAAGACCACTCCTATTTAACCCCTGAGGTCTTTGCTCTAACTTGGCATGCTGATGTTGGTTATATCATGCATATGGTGCCTTGCATTGCTTACTTTATACATCAAATATGTCATCTGCTTAGTTTAGACATGCTTTGTGTGAATGCCATGTGAATGCCATCTGTTTAGTTTATTCATCGTTTATGTGAATTATGCAACGCCATCTTGTTTAGCCAGGCATCATATATGTGAATTTTGCAATGCCATCTTGCTTAGCCAGTCATCTTATATGTGAATTATATCAGGCCATCCTTTTTTTCGTTACGTATTACATTTGTCAACAATGTTAGTACATTCAACTACTCTTTGTGTGCATCAGCCATTTGACACGGTGATGAAATTTCTGGAGTGAAAACAAGGTCTTCATGGCAGACTATGCTATCTGACGAAGCGCATATCTCGCTGGTTACAGATAGCTCCTCAGAGGAGGATTCAGAGATAGATGACCAGTCCTATCCCCCCCCCCCCCCCGCCGGAGGTTGATACGTCTCCAACATATCTATAATTTATGAAGCATTCATGCTATATTATTATCTATTTTGAATGATTATGGTATTTATTATACACTTTTATATTACTTTTGGGACTAACCTATTAACCAGAGGCCCAGCCCATATTGATGTTTTATTGCCTGTTTCAATATTTCGAACAAAAGGAATATCAAACGGAGTCCAAATGGAATGAAACCTTAGGAAGCGTGATTTTTGGGAAGATTATGACGCAGGAGACTTGGAGTTGAAGTAAAGGAAGCATCGAGGAAGCCACGAAATAGGGGGCGCGCCCTCCACTCTCGTGGGCCCCTCGAGGCTCCCCCGACCGACTTCTTTCGCCTATATAAGCCTACGTACCCTAAAAACATCGAGACAGAAGATAGATCGGGAGTTCCGCCACCACAAGCCTCTGTAGCCACCAAAAACCTCTCGGAAGCCCGTTCCGGCACCCTGTCGGAGGGGGGATCCCTCACCGGTGGCCATCTTCATCATCCCGGCGCTCTCCATGACGAGGAGGGAGTAGTTCACCCTTGGGGCTGAGGGTATGTGCCAGTAGCTATGTGTTTGATCTCTCTCTCTCTCTCTCTCTCTCTCTCTCTCTCTCTCTCTCTCTCTCTCTCTCTCGTGTTCTCTCTATGGCACGATCTTGATGTATCGCGAGCTTTGCTATTATAGTTGGATCTTATGATGTTTCTCCCCCCTCTACTCTCTTGTGATGGATTGAGTTTTCCCTTTGAAGTTATCTTGTCAGATTCAGTCTTTAATGATTTGAGAACACTTAATGTATGTCTTGCCGTGCTTATCTGTGGTGACAATGGGATATCACGTGATCCACTTGATGTATATTTTGGTGATCAACTTGCGGGTTCCGCCCATGAACCTTTGCATAGGGGTTGGCACACGCTTTCGTCTTGACTCTCCGGTAGAAACTTTGGGGCACTCTTTGAAGTACTTTGTCTTGGTTGAATAGATGAATCTGAGATTGTGTGATGCATATCGTATAATCATGCCCACGGATACTTGAGGTGACAATGGAGTATCTAGGTGACATTAGGGTTTTGGTTGATTTGTGTCTTAAGGTGTTATTCTAGTATGAACTCTATGATAGATTGAACGGAAAGAATAGCTTCATGTTATTTTACTACAGACTCTTTAATAGATAGAACAGAAAGGATAACTTTGAGGTGGCTTCGTACCCTACCATAATCTCTTTGTTTCTTCTCCGCTATTAGTGGCTTTGGAGTGACTCTTTGTTGCAAGTTGAGGGATAGTTATATGATCCAAGTATGTTATTATTGTTGAGAGAACATGCACTAGTGAAAGTATGAACCCTATGCCCTGTTTCCTATCATTGCAATACCGTTTAGGCTCACTTTTATCATTAGTTACCTTGCTGTTTTTATATTTTCAGATTAGGAAAACCTATATCTACCATCCATATTGCACTTGTATCACCATCTCTTCGCCGAACTAGTGCACCTATACAATTTACTATTGTATTGGGTGTGTTGGGGACACAAGAGACTTTTCTTTATATGGTTGCAGGGTTGTTTGAGAGAGACCATCTTCATCCTACGCCTCCCACGGATTGATAAACCTTAGGTCATCCACTTGAGGGAAATTTGCTACTGTCCTACAAACCTCTGCACTTGGAGGCCCAACAACGTCTACAAGAAGAAGGTTGTGTAGTAGACATCAAGCTCTTTTCTGGCGCCGTTGCCGGGGAGGCTAGGTAAGCGGCACTCACACCCCGTCAACTAAGCTCTTTTCTGGTGCTGTTGCCGGGGAGGTGAGTGCTTGAAGGTATATCTTTAGATCTTGCAATCGAATTTTTTGTTTCTTGTTTTATCACTAGTTTAGTTTATAAAAGAAAACTACAAAAAAAATGGAGTTAAGTTTGTCTCGTACGCTTCATCTTTTTAATATCTTTCATGAGTATGATGAAAAGGAAAATTGTGCTCAAGTGCTAGAAGAAGAATGCATTAAAATGTTTGGTACTAGATTGAATGATGAGCATGATTGCAATGTTGTTAGTATGAATTCCTTGAAAATCCATGATGCTAATGATATGCAAAGCCACAAGCTTGGGGAAGCTATGTTTTATGAATATGATATTTTTTGTCCCCCAAGTTTAGATGAGAATATTTATTATGATGAAAGCATGCCTCCTATTTATGATGATTATATAGATGAAATTGGGTTTGGAAGAGTGTCAACTTTAGTAAGTAGTGATCCCACTATTTTGGAAGATGTTGAATCTTATTGTGATGAATATGAAAGTGGATTTGGAAGAGTGTCAACTTTATTTAGTGATGATTCCACTATTTCGGAAGAGGTTCCAATTGATTATGAGAACAAAGTTGCTATCTATGATGATTATTGTGATGACTTGTATGCTATTAGGAATAATGATAACCATGAAACTTGTCATCATGATTTTAGTTTTCAATTGGATTATGCCTCACATGATAATTATTTTGTTGAGTTTGCTCCCACTACTATTCCGAATGAGAAAAATTTTGCTTATGTGGAGAGTACTAAATTTTCTATGCAAGTAGATCATGAAAAGAATGCTTTAGGTGTTGGTTATATTGTTGAATTAATTCATGATGCTACTGAAAATTATTATGAGGGAGGAACATATGCTTGTAGGAATTGCAATAATATCAAGTTTCCTCTCTATGTGTTGAAAATCTTGAAGCTATGCTTGTTTTACCTTCCTATGCTAGTTGATTATTGTTCCCATAAGTTGTTTGCTCACAAAATCCCTATGCATAGGAAGTGGGTTAAAATTAAATGTGCTAGTCATATGCTTCATGATGCTCCCATTATGTTTCAATTCTTATCTTTTATGTGAGCATCATAGTCATCATCATGCCTAGCTAGAAAGGCATTAAAGAAAAGCGCTTTTTGGGAGACAACCCAATATTTATACTTACTGTTTTTGTGTGTTCACATGATTATGCTACTGTAGTAATCATGTTTTATAGCTTTTGTTTCAATAAAGTGCCAAGTAAGACCTTTAGGATAGCTTACGGTAATAATTGTGTTGATCCTGCTGAGAATCAGAAACTTTTGCACCCAGTAAATTAATTTTGTTAATTCATAGAAACACGATTATGATCTGATTCTTTTTTATCTGGATTGGTACACAAATTTATTAGTACTTCATAATTTGGTAGAATTTTTGGAGTTCTAGAAGTATACTTTTGATACAGATTACTACAGACTGTTCTATTTTTGACAGATTCTGTTTTCTATGTGTTGTTTGCTTATTTTGACGAATCTATGGCTAGTATTAAGTGGTATGAACCATAGATAAGTTGGAGTACAGTAGATATTACACCAATATGAATTTATAATGAGTTCATTACAGTAACTAAGTAGTTTTTTATTTTCTTATACTACGGAGCTTACGAGTTTTCTGTTGAGTTTTGTGTTGTGGAGTTTTCAAGTTTTGGGTAAAGATTCGATGGACTAAGGAATAAGGAGTGGCAAGAGCCTAAGCTTGGGGATGCCCAAGGCACCCCAAGGTAATATTCAAGGACAACCAAGAGCCTAAGCTTGGGGATGCCCCGGAAGGCATCCCCTCTTTCGTCTTCGTTCATCGGTAACTTTACTTGGAGCTATATTTTTATTCACCACATGATATGTGTTTTTCTTGGAGGGTCATTTTATTTTGTTAGTATTTGATTTCTGTTATTTATAATATTATTTGCATATTTATTTTCAATAAAATGTCAAGGATAGCCTTTGTCATGCTTATTTTGCTAGTATACATGTTGCTGTTTGAAAACAGAAAGTTTACCGCTGTTGCAAAACTTTCCTAGGAAATTCAGAGAATGATATAATGTTGAAACTTTTTGCATATTGAGCTCTGATAAATCTTATACAGCATAGTATTTTTCTCATAATTTTTGGAGTTAGGGAAGTATGACGAATCTTGCATTATTTACAGACTGTACTGTTTTGGCAGATTGCTGTTATGTTTGCATTGTTTGCATATGTTTGCTTGTTTAATGAGTCCATTTGAGGATAGGAGTATTAAATATGCAGAGGCATTTAGTATGAAATGTTGAATAATAATTTTAGTGATTTTCTACAGTAGAAAATGATAAGGTTTTGCATTGGTTTATACTAACCTATCTCACGAGTTCTTGTTGAGTTTGTTGTGGATGAAGCTTTTGAGAAATAGAGAAACCATGATATGAGAGGAATTAAGGAGACACAAATGTTCAAGCTTGGGGATGCCCAAGGCACCCCAAGATAATATTTCAAGAAGTCTCAAGCATCTAAGCTTGGGGATGCCCGGGTAGGCATCCAACCTTTCTTCTTCAACAATTATCAGTTAGTATCGGTTGAGCCTAAGTTTTTGCTTCTTTACATGAGTTGTGCTATCCTTGCAATGCCATTTTATTTTGTTTTGCTTGCTGTTTGAATACAATAAAAATATCTGAAATTCTTTATTGAGAGAGAGTCTTCACATAGTTACATAATTATTTAGCTACTCATTGATCTTCACTTATATCTTTTTGGAGTAGTTTTTCATTTACTCGTGTGCTTCACTTATATCCTATGAGTAAATGGTGGAATGAGTTGAATGTCATAAATCCGAAATTATATATGTCTCATTTGCTTATCCCATGGGGAGTAATGACTTCACATCTAAGAAGTAGAGGTTGTAAATTTATTGAAGGTTAGCAAGCATTGTATTGGTCATTTGAACAATTCATGAAAGAAGAGAGATTTCACATATAAATATACTATCTTAGACATCTTTTATAATGTGAGAACTCATTAAGTATGACATGCTAAAGAGTTGATGTTGGACAAGGAAGACAACATAATGGGTTATGTTTTCTCACATCTCAGTTAAAGTATATTGTCATGGATCATTCAAACATGTTGAGCTTGCCTTTACCCCTCATGCTAGCCAAATTTCTCGCACCAAGTAGAGATATTACTTGTGCTTCCAAATATCCTTAAACCCAATTTTTGCCATGAGTGTCCACCATACCTACCTATATGTAGTATTTACCTGCCATTCCATATAAATTTGCATGTGCCAAACTCTAAACCTTCGAATAATAATCTTTTTTGTATGCCCGAATCGCTCATGTAGCGACTAGGGGCTGTGAGTATCTTCCATGCTATGTGGGTTATTCTCAAGATGAGTGGACTCCGCTCTTCATGCACGAGAAAAATGGCTGGTAACCAGGATGCCCAGTCCCATGATCAAAAGATCAAAATCAAATCAAAAATAATTGCAAACAAAACTCCCTCAGGTTTGATGTTAGTTGGAGGCACCCGTTGTTTCGGGCAAGCCATGGATTGATGATTGTTGGTGGAGGCGGAGTAAAAACTTTTACCATTCTATTTGGGAACCGCCTATAATGTATGTAGTATGGAAGATATTGGGAACTCCTGGTTGTTATGTTGACAATGAGATCATCATCTCAAAATTATTTTTCTCTATTTCAAAATTGAGCTCTGGCACCTCTGCAAATCCCTGCTTCCCTCTACAAAGGGCCTATCTTTTACTTTTATGCAAGAGTCAAGGTGATCTTCACCTTTCCCTTTTTCATTTTATCCTTTGGCAAGCACCTCGTGTTGGAAAATCCTGATATATATATATATATATATATATACATATATATATATATATATATATATATATATATATATACCCAATTGGATGTAAGTTAGCATGAACTATTATTGTTGACATCACCCAAAGGTGAATACATTGGGAGGCAATACTATAAGCCCCTATCTTTCTCAGTGTCCGATTAAAACTCCGTAACCATTACTATTGCTTGAGTGTCAGCAATTATAGAAGACTATATGATAGTTGAGTATGTGGAGTTTGCTATTCCTGAAAATAAGATGAATTGTAATTGTTTGATGACTGAGTATGAAGTTTGCTAGTTATCAAGAAATTTTATGGTCTATGCTTTAACATGTGAATTGATTGTTGCTTGTTTGTGAGAAGTTTTATGAGATGAACTACTGTTATGACATATAATCATGCTAGCAAAGGTGATTGAAATTATCATTGATCAAACTTGTGCACCTTCTAGCATTCACACTTCATAAATTCTTTCTTTCATCATTTACCTACTCGATAACGAGAAGGAATTAAGCTTGGAGATGCTGATACGTCTCCAACGTATCTATAATTTATGAAGCATTCATGCTATATTATTATCTGTTTTGAATGATTATGGGCTTTATTATACATTTTTATATTACTTTTGGGACTAACCTGTTAACCGGAGGCCCAGCCCATATTGTTGTTTTATTGTATGTTTCGGTATTTCGAAGAAAAGGAATATCAAACAGAGACCAAACGGAATGAAACCTTCGGCAGCGTGATTTTTGGGAAGATTATGACCCAGGAGACTTAGAGTTGAAGTAAAGGAAGCGTCGACGAAGGCACGAGATAGGGGGCGCACCCACCCCCCTGGGCGCGCCCTCCACTCTCGTGGGACCCTCGAGGCTCCCCCAACCGACTTCTTTTGCTTATATAAGCCTACGTACCCTAAAAACATCGAGACAGAAGATAGATCGGGAGTTCCGCTGCCGCAACCCTCTGTAGCCACCAAAAACCTCTCGGGAGCCCGTTCCGGCACCCTGCCGGAGGGGGGATCCCTCACCGGTGGCCATCTTCATTATCCCGGCGCTCTCCATGACGAGGAGGGAGTAGTTCACCCTCGGGGCTGAGGGTATGTACCAGTAGCTATGTGTTTGATCTCTCTCTCGTGTTCTCTCTCTGGCACGATCTTGATGTATCGCGAGCGTTGTTATTATAGTTGGATCTTATGATGTTTCTCCCCCCTCTACTCTCTTGTGATGGATTGAGTTTTCCCTTTGAAGTTATCTTGTCGGATTGAGTCTTTAATGATTTGAAAACACTTGATGTATGTCTTGCCGTGCTTATCTGTGGTGACAATGGGATATCACGTGATCCACTTGATGTATGTTTTTGTGATCAACTTGCGGGTACCGCCCATGAACCTTTGCATAGGGGTTCGCACACGTTTTCGTGTTGACTCTCCGGTAGAAACTTTGGGGCACTCTTTGAAGTCCTTTGTGTTGGTTGAATAGATGAATCTGAGATTGTGTGAAGCATATCGTATAATCATGCCCACGGATACTTGAGGTGACAATGGAGTATCTAGGTGACATGAGGGTTTTGTTTGATTTGTGTCTTAAGGTGCTTGTCACGACCGGTTTTTCAATAAAAATATTTATTGAACAACCGACCTATGAAGTCCAATATGAGGAAAATCCTTCATACCGGTAGACAAATCTTTGATACAATAAGCCAGTAGCATTACAATATTACAGGGTCGGACTGAAGATGCCCAACCAATTATTACAACACGCCAATAATTATACATGATGGCGGATATGACACAATGGTGTGGGGTAGAAATACTAGTGACTCGAGATATGAGTGGTTGGTGGAATAACACAGTGGGGTGGTTAATAAGTCTACTGCACTGGCGGCTCATCGAGCGTCTAGGTGAGGCTGGATGAATTTATTTGGGTAGCGGAAGCGGATATATCACAATGACTAATCCAGGGGTCGCACGAGATCGATCGGGATTCCTCTAGGCGTCGGACTCGCTATCGAATTCTTCATCCATGAGATCGCAACCGTCGACATCTGGCCAAATCAACAAGCCAGGTGAGTACTTTGAAAGTACTCACAAGACAGTTCGGACAAAAGATATAACAAATGAATGCATGAATGCGTCATGATTAATTTTAACAAGGCTCAGTTTAATCAGTATAGCAAAGTAATTAAGAAAGGGAATCGGCGGTAGTCCACTCGAAAACCCAAAGAAGATAAACTCAAAACCGATCGAGTGTCTGAAGCGATGCCTCGAAGGGTTAATAAATAAGTAAAACATGCCACAGTCGGGCGTCTGGGCGACACCTCAAAAAGGGCTTATATTGAAATAAAAATACATGCGTGCCGCAGTCGGACGTTGGAGCGACATCACAGAAAGGGCTTATAATAAAAGTAAATAATAACAATGTCAGCGATCGGACGTCCGAGCGACATCACATAAAGGGCTTATAATGAAAATAAATAACAACAATGTCATGATCGGACGTCTGAGCGACATCGCAGAAATGTCTTATAACGAAAATATATAACATCAATGCCGCAGTCGGACTTCTGAGCGACATCGCAGACAGGGCTTATAATGAAAATAAATAACAACAATGCCGCAGTCGGACGTCTGAGCGACATCGCAGAAAGGGCTTATAACGAAAATAAATAACATCAATGCCGCAGTTGGACGTCTGAGCGACATCGCAGAAAGGGCTTATAATTCATTATTCATAACTGACAAGATATAGCGCTCACGGAAAATCTTCATCACAAGACAATAAACGGGTTAGTCCATTCACTGGAAATAAACATCTAACACTCAAGTAGTTATCGGGAGTCTCCGTCACCGAGACTGATATTTGGCAGAATAAGGTGAACACGGTACTCGGACATGAATAAGATGGATTCAAGAATTTTGACTCTACAGAGTTTGTACCAAAAATTGTCCACAGCCAACGGATTTCCATAGTCACGAAGGACTAGTTCCGTTTACGGTATTTCGGAGGAAACACAACTAGCTAGTACACACTCATCATACCTCACGTTGCCAGGAATCACCCTAGACAGCGTTTAAGAAAAACTTTGAGACGGGAGATCACAATATCGAATAGCATGGGATCAAATTTATATCTGGCACGCTCTAAGGGGTGCCCCCTCTCGGTCCCAACTGAAACACCCATGCCCCTGACCGGATGAAAGGCTTTAATCCAGGGCCATGGAACCTTCATCCCGGCCTCTCGATTTGGTGTGTACCAGGAAGTGGTTTGCAACTTACTAAGCCGTATCCCTTGCGGGAAACAGGTGGTAGTACGAAAGGGAAGATGGACCGGAATTCTGACTGATTTGTGTTGACACGGCGTCAACAATCTGGCATAAGCCTGGCATGCTACAACACTGCCATCTTACCCGTACTCATGCAAACTCATGGCCATGCAACAAGTTTCCAACACTCATGGATTTACCGAGCTCATTTGCCTCAATGCTCCCGAGATAAACTATCATCGAAATGCTCATAAACATGCCATGATACAAAAATAATGCAAACATGCCCAAAACACTCATCATATCAAAAGTTCAAACATTTCTTGCCTGGTTCGGAGTAGTCGGGGTCTAGCTCGGCGAAGTTCGCGGTTCCGTCACCTCCTTCGGTATCTACGGTACACAAAAATACACGCGCTAACGTAAATACCGTGGGGTACAGAAAGTTGATCCAAATATTTTTCAAATACATATGATAAAAAACTAGACAAAAATTTGAAGAGGACAGAAAAAGAATCACTCAAAAATTCCTTTCTGTTAAAAAGTTATAAGGGTTTTAGTCCAACGACCCATCTGTAATGAAACAGAAAACTTCCAGGGCTTTGCGTAAAAGTCCAGAAAAACGGTTCAGAGTGGAAGCGTATTTGCCAAAGTACGCTTTCAGAAAACGATTCAAAAAACAAAAGAAGGCTGACGGGCGGGTCCCACCCGTCAGGTTTGAAAGTTCAAACGAGGGAGTCGGGGCTCGTCGGCGCCCGAGAGCCGCGGTGGTCGCCGGCGGCGATCCACGGCGAGGCAAGGGTATCGGAGAGTACCTCCGTGTTCAGGGCACCATTCTGCGTCTGTGAGAGGTGGTGGTGGTCGCCGGCGGGTACCACGTCGGCGGCGACGCTTGCTCCGGCAGACGGCGATTCGGGTGGTCGTGGACCTCGTCGGAGAGAGCTACGGAGGTGGAATTGAGGAGGGGGTTAGACTCGTGATAGCATGAGAGGGTATCTGACGAGTGAATCGCGGTGGAGGCCGAGGCGGAAGGAAGCGGCCGGAGTCGAGGAAGAAGAGCTCCTCGTGGCCCTTCCAGGGGTTTGGCGAGGACCAGAGAGGTGGTGGAGGTGTGCGGGGGCGAGAGCAAGATCGGGGGTGTTATTTATAGCCGGCCCGAGGCGGTTGCCGAGAACGGGCTTCTCCGGCGAAGTTTACGGCGGCGCAGGGTGTTGACCTGGAGGGTTCAGAGGTTGAGCTTCGTCGTGGGGGTTCCCTGGTTCCGTTTAGGTGCTAAACGCGTCGGGGTTTGGTTGCTTAGGGGGAGCTCGACGGAACGGGGCGGCGCGGGCCCGTCGGCGGCAGGGAGCACGCTCTGTGCTTTCCGTGCCACGGCGACGGTGCTGCATCCGTGCGCTGGCAAGGAAATGGCCAGGCGGGGCTACCAGGAGGTTTGGGCGGCGCCGAACGGCGTTATGCCGCCGTTCTACTCCCTGTCGGCCGCTACGGTGGTTCTGCCGCCGCAAGACACGCCGGCGTAGGCGGCCAGGGTGCCACCGACGCCAGGAACGCGCCAAGCACGCGTGTGAGGCTCCGGACAAGCAGGCTAGGCTGCGAGCAACATGCCAAGTGCACTGTGAGCATGTGACTGAAATTCTGACGAAGATCGACACTGAATTCTGAACTTAACTGAAGATGAACAGAAACAGTGCATGCTAGGTGTTCGAAAGAATGATCTAGGCATGTAGGGATTTTTCCTTGAGCTGGTTTTTGGTGGAGGGGCATGTCCTTGCATCTAGAGGCTGCCTGAATTTTTGTGGAATTTTTGGAGAAGTGTAGATATGAATTTCACCAAATTTGGCAAATCTGGTCCAAACTTGTAGAGACTATAATTTGAAATTTTTGAACAGAAGAGGAGTGGATCTTGATTGATCTAGGTTGTGGGTACCAAGTACCATCCAGGGGAGTTGGTTTGAGGTCAAAACTCAAATGCATTTAGGTACTTGCTTTGGAAATCACCTAGGCTCAAAATAATAGACAGAAAAGATTTGGGAGGAGAAATAATTGAAATAAAATTCAGAAAATGGTTGATCTTGTTGAGACAGAATGTTTGGATTGCCCAAAGTGGAAGGAGAGATTTTTGGGAAGGTTTTACCATGTGGTGCATGGAAAAATCATGAATGGTTTCAAATATTGGAGAGGATGCAAAACTCCTAGAGTTTCTTTTGAAAGGAAAATAAACTCCAAAGATTTTTCTTGAAATCTTGAGAAGAGGGCAATCAGAAGAAAAATTTAAAAACCAAACCCCAGAGTTGAAGGAGATGCAAAAGTAAAATATTTGCCAAAGGGAAAAGGCTTTTGAGAGAGATTTTTTGAAGGGTTTTGGAGACCTCATTCAAATCCAACAAAATTTTGAAGAAAACCAAAGGAATAATTTTGGAGTGTCACAAAATATTTATTGAACAACCGACCTACGAAGTCCAATATGAGGAAAATCCTTCATACCGGTAGACAAAACTTTGATACAATATGCCAGTAGCATTACAATATTACAGGGTCGGACTGAAGATGCCCAACCAATTATTACAACACGCCAATAATTATACATGATGGCGGATATGACACAATGGTGTGGGGTAGAAATACTACTGACTTGACATATGAGTGGTTGGTGGAATAACATAGTGGGGTGGTTAATAAGTCTACTGCACTGGCGGCTCATGAGCGTCTAGGTGAGACTCGATGAATTTATTTGGATAGCAGAAGCAGATATATCACAATGACTAATCCAGGGGTCGCACGAGACTGACTGGAATTCCTCTAGGCGTCGGACTCGCTATCGAATTCTTCATCCATGAGATCGCCTTTCACAAGATCTCGCCAAATCAACAAGCCGTGAGTACTTTGAAAGTACTCGCAAGACAGTTCGGACAAAAGATATAACAAATGAATGCATGAATGCGTCATGATTAATTTTAACAAGGCTCAATTTAATCAGTATAGCAAAGTAATTAAGAAAGGGAATCGGCGGTAGTCCGCTCGAAAACCCAAAGCAGATAAACGCAAAACCGATTGAGTGTCTGAAGCGACGCCTCGAAGGGTGAATAAATAAGTAAAACATGCCACAGTCGGGCGTCTGGGCGACACCTCAAAAAGGGCTTATATTGAAATAAAAATACATGCGTGCCGCAGTCGGACGTCGGAGCGACATCACAGAAAGGGCTTATAATAAAAGTAAATAATAACAATGCCGCAGTCGGACGTCTGAGCGACATCACAGAAAGGGCTTATAATGAAAATAAATAACAACAATGCCGCAGTCGGACGTCTGAGCGACATCGCAGAAAGGGCTTATAACGAAAATATATAACATCAATGCCGCAGTCGGACGTCTGAGCGACATCGCAGAAAGGGCTTATAATGAAAATAAATAACAACAATGCCGCGGTCGGACGTCTGAGCGACATCGCAGAAAGGGATTATAATGAAAATAAATAACATCAATGCCGCAGTTGGACGTCTGAGCGACATCGCAGAAAGGGCTGATAATTCATTATACATAACTGACAAGATATAGCGCTCATGGAAAATCTTCATCACAAGACAATAAACGGGTTAGTCCATTCACCGGAAATAAACATTTAACACTCAAGTAGTTATCGGGAGTCTCCGTCACCGAGACTGATATTTGGCAGAATAAGGTGAACACGGTACTCGGACATGAATAAGATGGATTCAAGAATTTTGACTCTGCAGAGTTTGTACCAAAAATTGTCCACAGCCAACGGATTTCCGTAGTCACGAAGGACTAGTTCCGTTTACGGTATTTCGGAGGAAACACAACTAGCTAGTACACACCCATCATACCTCACGTTGTCAGGAATCACCCTAGACAGCGTTTAAGAAAAACTTTGAGACGGGGAGATCACAATATCGAACAGCATGGGATCAAATTTATATATGCGCGCTCTAAGGGGTGCCCCCTCTCGGTCCCAACCGGAAACACCCATGCCCCCTGACCGGATGAGAGGCTTTAATCTAGGGCCATGGAACCTTCATCCCGGCCTCTCGATTTGGTGTGTACCAGGAAGTGGTTTGCAACTTACTAAGTCGTATCCCTTGCGGGAAACAGGTGGTAGTACGAAAGGGAAGATGGACCGGAATTCTGACTGATTTGTGTTGACACGGGGTCAACGATCTGGCATAAGCCTGGCATGCTACAACACTGCCATCTTACCCATACTCATGCCAACTCATGGCCATGCAACAAGTATCCAACACTCATGGATTTACCGAGCTCATTTGCCTTAATGCTCCCGAGATAAACTATCATCGAAATGCTCATGAACGTGCCATGATACAAAAATAATGAAAACATGCCCAAAACACTCATCATATCAAAAGTTCAAACATTGCTTGCCTGGTTCGGGGTAGTCGGGGTCTAGCTCGGCGAAGTTCGCGGTTCCGTCACCTCCTTCGGTATCTACGGTACACAAAAATACACGCGCTAACGTAAATACCATGGGGTACAGAAATTTGATCCAGATATTTTTCAAATAAATATGATAAAAAACTAGACAAAAATATTAAGAGGATAGAAAAAGAATCACTCAAAAATTCCTTTCTGTTAAAAAGTTATAAGGGTTTTAGTCCAAGGACCCATCTGTAATGAAACAGAAAACTTCCAGGGGGCTTTGCAGAAAAGTCCAGAAAAACGGTTCAGAGTGGAAACGTATTTGCCAAAGTACGCTTTCAGAAAATGATTCAAAAAAACAGAAGAGAGGCTGACGGGCGGGTCCCACCCGTCAGGTTTGAAATTTCAAACGAGGGAGTTGGGGCTCGTCGGCGCCCGAGAGCCGCGGTGGACGCCGGCGGCGATCCACGGCGAGGCAGGGGGATCGGAGAGTACCTCTGTGTTCAGGTCGCCATTCCGTGTCTGTGAGAGGTGGTGGTGGTCGCCGGCGGGTACCACGTCGGCGGCGACGCTTGCTCCAGCGGACGGCGATTCGGGTGGTCGTGGACCTCGTCGGAGAGAGCTGCGGAGGTGGAATTGAGGAGGTGGCTAGACTCGTGATAGCATGAGAGGGTATCTGACGAGGTTAGGGCGCCGGAGACGACCTCAGCGGAGTGAATCGCGGTGGAGGCCGAGGCGGAAGGAAGCGGCCCGAGTCGAGGAAGAAGAGCTCCTCGTGGCCCTTCCAGGGGCTTGGCGAGGACCAGAGAGGTGGTGGAGGTGTCCGGGGGCGAGAGCAAGCTCGGGGGGTGTTATTTATGGCCGGCCCGAGGCGGTTGCCGAGAACAGGGTTCTCCAGCGAAGTTTACGGCAGCGCAGGGTGTTGATCGGGAGGGTTCAGAGGTTGAGCTTCGTCGTGGGGGTTCCCTGGTTCCGTTTAGGTGATAAACGCGTCGGGGTTTGGTTGCTTAGGGGGAGCTCGACGGAACGGGGCAGCTGGGCCTGCCGTCGTGGGAGCACGCTCGTGCTTGTCGTGCCACGGCGACGGTGTTGCATCGCGGCAGGGAAATGGCTACGCTGGGCTACCAGGAGGTTTGGGCGGCGCCAACGGGGTTATGCCGCCGCTCGCTCCCCGTGCCGGCCACGGTGGTTCTGCCGCAGGCACGCCAAGCAGCGCTGTGGTGCCACCGACGCCAGAACGCGCCAATCACGAGTGTGAGGCTCCGGACAAGCAGGCTAGGCTGCAGCAACGTGCCAAGTGCACCGTGAGCATGTGACTGAAATTCAGCGAAGATCGACCTTTGAATTACGAACTTAGCGAAGATGAGCGAAGCAGTGCATGCAAGGTGTTCGACAGAATGATCTAGGCATGTAGGGATTTTTCCTTGAGCTGGTTTTTGGTGGAGGGGCCTCTCCTTGCATCTAGAGGCTTCCTGAATTTTTGTGGAATTTTTGGAGAAGTGTAGATATGAATTTCACCAAATTTGGCAAATCTGGTCCAAACTTGCAGAGACTATAATTTGAAATTTTTTAACAGAAGAGGAGTGGATCTTGATTGATCTAGGTTGTGGGTACCAAGGACCATCCAGGGGAGTTGGTTTGAGGTCAAAACTCAAATGCATTTAGGTACTTGCTTTGTAAATCACCTAGGCTCAAACTAATAGACAACAAAGATTTGGGAGGAGAAATAATTGAAATAAAATTCAGAAAATGGTTGAGCTTGTTGAGTCAGAATGTTTGGATTGCCCAAAGTGGAAGGAGAGATTTTTGGGAAGGTTTTACCATGTGGTGCATGGAAAAATCATGAATGGTTTCAAATATTGGAGAGGATGCAAAACTCCTAGAGTTTTTTTTTTGAAAGGAAAATAAACTCCAAAGATTTTTCTTGAAATCTTGAGAAGAGGGCAATCAGAAGAAAAATTTAAAAACCAAACACCAGAGTTGAAGGAGATGCAAAAGTAAAATATTTGCCAAAGGGAAAAGGCTTTTGAGAGAGATTTTTGGAAGGGTTTTGGAGACCTCCTTCAAATCCAACAAAATTCTGAAGAAAACCAAAGGAATAATTTTGTAGTGTCACAGTGTTATTCTAGTATGAACTCTATGATAGATTGAACGGAAAGAATAGCTTCATGTTATTTTACTACGGACTCTTGAATAGATAGAACAGAAAGGATAACTTTGAGGTGGTTTCGTACCCTACCATAATCTCTTCGTTTGTTCTCCGCTATTAGTGGCTTTGGAGTGACTCTTTGTTGCATGTTGAGGGATAGTTATATGATCCAAGTATGTTATTATTGTTGAGAGAACTTGAACTAGTGAAAGTATGAACCCTATGCCTTGTTTCCTACCATTGCAATACCGTTTACGCTCACTTTTATCATTAGGTACCTTGCTGTTTTTATATTTTCATATTAAAAAAACCTATATCTACCATCCATATTGCACTTGTATCACCATCTCTTTGCCGAACTAGTGCACCTATACAATTTACATTGTATTGGGTGTGTTGAGGACACAAGAGACTTTTTGTTATTTGGTTGCAGGGTTGTTTGAGAGAGACCATCTTCATCCTACGCCTCCAACGGATTGATAAACCTTAGGTCATCCACTTGAGGGAAATTGCTCTTGTCCTACAAACCTCTCCACTTGGAGGCCCAACAACGTCTACAAGAAGAAGGTTGTGTAGTAGACATCAGAGGTGTATGCTCTAACTTGGCAGGGTTATGTTACTCATATCGTGTGTATGGTGTCTTGCATTGCTATGTCATTTGATTAGTTTAGACATGCTTTGTGTGAATGCCACTTGTTTAGTTTCTAATTACCATATATGTGAATTGTGCATTGCCATCTTGTTGCAAGACATTATATATGTGAATTATGCATTGCTATCTTGTTGCAAAGGCATTATATATGTGAATTATGCAATGCCATGCTGTTTAGCCAATCATCATGTATGTGAATTATATCATTTATCATTTTTTTTGTATTACATGTTCCATTTGTCGACAACGTTTGTATATTCAACTACTCTTCCTATGCATCAGCCATTTGAAGCGGTGATGGAAGTATCTGGAGTGAAAACAAGGTATTCTAAGTAGACAATGCTACCTGGTGAAGCAGACATCTTGCTGGTTACAGAGACCTCCTCAGAGGAGGATTAAGAGACTGATGACCAGTCCTATTTTCCCCCTAAGGTCTGTGCTCAAACTTGGCAGGGTTATATTACCCATGTCATGCATGTTGTCTTGCATTGCTTAGTTTTTACATCATATATGGATTGCCATCTTCTTACTTTCTTACTATATAAATCATATATTTGAATTATATCATGCCATCATGTTTACATACACGGCATCTATCTGAATTATGGCATGGCAACCCATTTAATAAAGACATCATATAGTTATATCATCTCATCCTGTTTAGTGTTTACAATCATCATATTTTGAATTATGTCATTATATACGTGAATTATATCATGTTATCATGTTTCCATAGGCGGCATGTATGTGAATTATGGCATGCCAACCTATTTAATAAACACATTATATAGTTATATCATGTCATCCTGTTTACATAGTCATCATATTTTGAACTATGTCTTTCCATCTTTTTTAGTTAGCCATCATAATGTGAAATTGTGTCTTGGTATCCTATTTAGTTAGTCATCATATATGTGAAATTGGGTCATGCTATCCTATTTGGTTAGGCAACATAAATGTGAATTATTTCATGCCCTCTTTTATTCCCCACTATCCATTGCACCTGTCTATCATACAATGTCTATACTTTCAATTACTTTTCTTGTTTATCAGCCATTTGAATTGGTGAGGGTGATGGCAGTATCTAAGGGAGTAACAACACATTCTTCAGAAAAGATAGTGCTACTAGTTTATGCAGATAGAACCACGGTTGTACTTGCCCAAGAACTAGCCCCACCACACATAACCCAGACTCTCGTAGATTGTACCCCTACCCAGTTGGACTGAGAACCAGTTACTCCCCTTCTAACCCCAACCCCAGCAGATAGTAACCCAGTTCCAGTTGACACAGCATCGTCTCCACCACAGAGCACCCAAACACGAGCAGATAGTAAGGGAATTGCAGTGCCCAAAGCACGAGGACCACCACTCCGAATCCCAACTCAACGCTTAAAGGAGAAGAAGATTTGTTCTCAGGTCAGGTTCTATAGCTATGGTTCATACTCCTTTGCTCATGCATCACTGTGTTTACTCATACCAATTATTTTCAAATTTGAAGGATGGAATTGAAACTCCAATGGCGCAACACGTATGTTTTAAACCTATTTCTTTAACTGGATTGCTGTTGTAACTTGCTCTATGTTGATTTCAGTTTCAATTGAATAAACAGTTATGTTCTCATGTCATGCACATTACAAGTGTTGTTATTGCTCTATAGTTTCCCACACTTATATTCTGTCTATTCTGCTTTGTCTTGAACAAATATTATTTGAACTATGCCTCTATCTTGATTTGGCAACAAAAACTAGAATGATATAGACCATAAAGTGATCACGGTACATAGATATATGTTTGTTTCATGTTGTTATCCTGTCCACTTTACTACTGAACTGATTTACCAAAATGAGTTTAATATACAACATGCTAAACCTGTGATGTGTCTGCTTGTTTCTCTTTTAGAATGCGGACAAAATATTGGATAACAGTACCCCGTTATGCAATGGTAAAGGAACTAATGCAGATAAGGTTCAAGATAGTGAGACATCCCTGTTGGTCTCCAAGAAAGCTGATAAAAACTATCTTGATGACAGTGAGAGAACCCAAAAGTCCTGTCTTGATGTAGTGTTCGAGTTACTGGCCACTACTGCTGGCACAAGCTCTTCGAACTCGCTGCCTGAATCAGTTCGTCTTCTTGAGTCTCAACTTCAAGTTGAAAGACATCAATCAGATGTGCTGTGACAGGAAGCTGAAGGACTGAGGAACTCCCTGCAGAGTTCAGATGCATACTTTCTGCTGCAACAGCAAGCGCTGGAGGATTTAAGCGCCAAACAAGAGAAAGTTAATACGCTTGCTAAGCATCTTGCCAGCAATATGGGTACCCAGGATATTGTTTCTTGAGATCTTCTGAAGTAGTTTCAGTTTTGGACTTGTTTTGCTGCGGCGTTTATTTGCACTGGTCGCCAACTTTGACAACTAGTGTATATGATATGCTACTTTGTTCCCTATATTTGCACTGGTGGCGAACTTTGATGCCCAGTGGATGTAATATGTGTAATAGCCGTTGAGGGAGTCCTGGATTAGGGGGTGTCCGGATAGCCGAACTATCACCGTTGGCCGGACTCCTGGACTATGAAGATACAAGATTGAAGACTTCGTCTCGTGTCCGGATGGGACTTTCCTTGGCGTGGAAGGCAAGCTTGGTGATACAGATATGTAGATCTCCTACCATTGTAACCGACTCTGTGTAACCCTAACCCTATCCGGTGTCTATATAAACCGGAGGGTTTTAGTCCGTAGGACGAACAACAATCATACCATAGGCTAGCTTCTTGGGTTTAGCCTCTCTGATCTCGTGGTAGATCCACTCTTGTACTACCCATACCATCAATATTAATCAAGCAGGAGTAGGGTATTACCTCCATCGAGAGGGCCCGAACCTGGGTAAAAACACTGTGCCCCTTATCTCCTGTTACCATCCGCCTAGACGCACAGTTCGGGAACCCCTACCCGAGATCCGCCGGTTTTGACACCGACATTGGTGCTTTCATTGAGAGTTCCTCTGTGTCGTCATCCTTAGGCCCGATGGCTCCTTCGATCATCAACAACGACGCGGTCCAACGTGAGACTTTTCTCCCCGGATAGATCTTCGTGTTCGGCGGCTTTGCACTGCGGGCCAATTCACTTGGCCATCTGGAGCAGATCGAAAGCTACGCCCCTGGCCATCAGGTCAGATTTTGGAGTTTGAACTATACGGCCAACATCCGCGGAGACTTGATCTTCGACGGATTCGAGCCACAGCCGAGAGCGCCGCACTGTCTCGATGGGCACGATCTAGCTCTGCCGCCGAACAGTGCCCTGGAGGCCGCACCAGCGTTCGCTCCGACCCTTAGTTCGGAGCCGACTCCGCCGACCGAGGACGAGTGGTTGGACACCGCCTCGGAGGCTACGATCTCTACGGCGATTGAGCCGAACTCCATCCCTGTCCTTTGTGAAGACCGTGACTCCAAGGTGCCGGACTCCTCCCCGGACTCTGAACCCTCCGCGCCCCTGCCAATCGAATCCGATTGGGTGCCGGTCATGGATTTCACTGCCGCGGACATCTTTCAGCACTCGCCCTTTGGCGGCATCCTGAATTCACTAAAGTCTCTCTCTCTTTATCAGGAGAGCCTGGCGGACTACGGTCGGGGAAGGCGGTGGTATGCGCAACGACGAAGAAATTCAACGCCCACCCACCACCCACTTTGTAGCCACTGTCGATGATTTAACCGACATGCTTGACTTCGACTCCGAAGACATCGACGGTATGGACGACGATGCTGGAGATGACCAAGAACCAGCGCCTACAGGGCATTGGAAGGCCACCTCGTCATACGACGTATACATGGTGGACATCCCAAAAGATGGGAACAGCGATATAACAGCGAGGATGACCCCTCCAAGAAACGGCCCAAGTGCCGGCGTCAGCGACGCCGCTCTAAATCCCGCCACAGCAAAAACGGTGATTCCGGCACGGGAGATAATAACACCCCGGACAGTGCCGAAGACAACCCCCTCCAGCAGGATTCAGCACAGGAGGAGGGAGAAGCCAGCCCTCATGATAGAGCGGCAGACAGGAAGGTGGAGGACGATAATTATATGCCTCCCTCCGAAGATGAGGCAAGCCTCGACAATGACGAATTTGTCGTGCCTGAGGATCCCGCCGAACAGGAGTGTTTCAAACGCAGGCTTATGGCCACGGCAAGCAGCCTCAAGAAAAAGCAGCAGCAGCTTAGAGCTGACCAGGACTTGCTAGCTGACAGATGGACTAAAGTCCTTGCAGCCGAAGAGTAAGAACTCGAACGCCCCTCCAAGAGATACCCAAAACGCAGGCTGCTGCCCAATTAGAGGAAGCAGCACCATCACTGGCCAAGATGATGCTGACCGGCCGCCACCCGTGCGGGTCAGCGACAGAGAGGCCTCTAGACCCTCCACTCAAGCCGCACCCCAGCGCCGCTCGAAAAGTACCAAGGCACGGGGAAATGCGCCAGACCTGCGATACATATTGGAGGACAAGGCAAGGAAAACAAGTTCAATCTACGGATCGCGTGGGCACCCCATGACACGTGATGATAATCGTCACGCCGGATACAGCAACTCCGGCTGGGCCGAACACAGTAGACATAGCTCATTCGAGCTGCGTCATGATATAGCTCAATACAGAGGCGCCGCACACCCACTATGCTTCACAAACGAAGTGATGGATCATCGAATCCCCAAGGGTTTCAAACCAGTAAACATCGAATCATACGATGGCACAACAGATCCTGCGGTTTGGATCGAGGACTACCTCCTCCATATCAACATGGCCCCCGGTGATGATCTACACGCCATCAAATACCTCCCACTCAAGCTTAAAGGACCAGCTCGGCATTGGCTTAACAGCTTGCCAGCAGAATCAATTGGTTGTTGGGAGGACCTGGAAGCCGCATTCCTTGATAACTTCAGGGCACATATGTGCGAACACCAGACGCCGATGACCTCAGCCACATAATTCAGCAGCCAGAAGAATCGGCCAGACAATTCTGGACATGGTTCCTAACCAAGAAAAATAAAATCGTTGACTGTCCGGATGCAGAGGCCCTTGCAGCCTTCAAACATAACATCCGCGACGAGTGGCTTGCCCTGCACCTAGGACAGGAAATGCCGAAATCCATGGCAGCCCTCACAACGCTCATGACCCGCTTTTGCATGGGAGAGGACAGCTGGCTAGCTCGCAACAACTTGACCAAAAACCCTGGTAGTTCGGATACGAAGGACAGCAATGGCAGGTCGCATCGCAACAAGCACAAGCGCCGCATTAACGGCGATAATGCTGAAGATACGACAATCAACGCTGGATTCAGAGGCTCTAAACCCGGTCAGCGGAAGAAGCCGTTCAAAAGAAATACTCAGGGCCCGTCCAATCTGGACCGAATACTCGATCGCTCGTGCCAAATACATGGCACCCCCGAAAAACTAGCCAACCACACCAACAGGGATTGTTGGGTCTTCAAACAGGCAGGCAAGTTAAATGCCGAAATCAATGACAAGGGGCTGCATAACGATGACGAGGAGGAGCCCCGGCCGCTGAACAATAGAGGACAGAAGGGTTTCCCCCCACAAGTGCGGACAGTGAACATGATATACGCAACCCACATACCCAAAAGGGAGCGGAAGCGTGCGCTAAGGGACGTATATGCGATGGAGCCAGTCGCCCCAAAATTCAACCCAAGGTCCTCCTGCCCGATCACCTTTGATCGAAGGGACCACCCCACTAGCATCCGCCACGGCGGATTCCCCGCACTGGTTCTTGACCCAATCATTGACGGATTTCACCTCACTAGAGTCCTGATGGACGGCAGTAGCAGCCTGAACCTCCTCTATCAGGATACAGTGTGCAAAATGGGCATAGACCCCTCAAGGATTAAACCCACAAAGACGACCTTTAAAGGCGTCATACCAGATGTAGAGGCCAATTGTATAGGCTCAGTTACACTCGAAGTGGTCTTCGGATCCCCGGATAACGTCCGAAGCGAGGAGTTAATCTTCGACATAGTCCCGTTCCGCAATGGCTATCACGCACTACTTGGACGAACCGCATTTGCAAAGTTCAATGCGGTGCCGCACTATGCATACCTCAAGATCAAGATGCCAGGCCCTCGCGGAGTAATCACGGTCAATGGAAACACCGAACGCTCTCTTCGATCGGAGGAGCATACGGCGGCCCTCGCGGCGGAGGTTCAAAGCAGCCTCTCACAACAATTCTCGAGTCCGGCTACTAAACGTCCGGACATCGTCAAGCGCGCCCGGAGTAACCTACAACAAGACCGCCTAGCACGATCCAAGCATGTGTAGCAATCCGGCCCCAACCCCAGCCCTCGCGAAATTGCGAAGCCAGTACTACGTGTACATAACTACGCTCTGGAGATACCATGGGCATAAGGGGAGGGGCACGACCACGGCACGCCCAGAGTGCGGCTCAACTACACCAGGGGCTCCCGATTGTGTCACTCTTTTTCTTTCTTCTTTTTTCTTACTTTCAGGACTCCGTTTTCCAAAAGCCCTGTCCGGCACTAGAATTGCCGGATTCACGATGCAACAGCCGTGGAAGCGAAAGTTACGCCGAGTGTCGGTGGTCTCTACTACGAGAATTATACCTGTTTTACATACCATCCTCAGTAGCTTACCCCTGGAGGGGGACATGTTAAATAGTCCCATCCCTTGCTTATCGCACTATTTGTATCATTCTGCTTTCATTGCAGTACCTTTTTGAATAAACAATACATAGCTTTTGCCTATTATTGCACTCCTTTCTTTATCTATATATATGTTCATTTACGACATGTTGCACCCGTACACTTTGGTACGGCCAATACCAAGGGCTTAAGTACCCCAAAAATATGGTGTGATAAGTCCGAACACTTTCACAAGTGCGGCACCCCGAACTTATAGCATTATATGCATCGGTTCTGAATCATGTCTTTGGTCAATAGTGGGGTTTACCCGGCTCCCATGTTTTGGTACCTTACATTCCGTTATATCGGCTAAGGTAGCGCTGGGAGAACCACTGCGATTGTGCCCCGGTTGAGCTGGGTTGAGCACCTTAGTGGAGAAAGCTAAAACTGACCGTCATGATAGGGCGAGAGCCGGTCGTTGTTCGAGAGGTTTCCTCGGGTCCCTAAAGACTTATGCCGCTTAGAGTGAGGAGTCGGCATTGTCCAGCCAAAGGCGTGGATAGCGCCCCGAACTCGGTCTTCCGAATACTAGGGGCTTCGCCGAAATTTAAAATTATAGAATTCTATGGCTAAGTGAGAGTGTTCAAGCACTATAAGTCCGGTTGCCTTGTTCGTTGCGTTGAGCGCCTCCTCGAAGGACCCAAGAATGGGAACAAGAGCGCTCAAGTTTATCCCGAACACCCCAGCACTTTCATGGCATGGGGCTGAAGCCAACGACTTGCCATCTCTCAAATTTGATAAATGGCCGCACAGAAGGTAATATTTTAAAATCACAAGCGTTGCTTAGCGCATATGAACAAAGTTTTCAGCGTACAGGATAACAAATGCGAGTCTATTCAAAAATTACATCTTTGGAGAATTCACCCGCTATAAGGCGGGCACCCTTCATGATGCCCTCATAGTACATTTCGGGCTTGCGATGCTCCTTGCCCTTCGGTGGCCCGTCCATCACAAGCTTCTCCGCATCCAGCTTGCCCCAGTGCACTTTAGCACGGGCAAGGGCCCAACGGGCACCTTCAATTTAGACGGAGCGCTTGATGACTTCAATCCATGGACAGGCGTCCACCAGCCACCGCACTAGCCCAAAGTAGCTCCCAGGCATGGCTTCCAATGGCCATAGCCGAATTATGAGGCCCTTCATGGCCTGTTCGGCGACCTTGTAGAGCTCGACCAGCTGCTTCAGTTGGTCTCTCAGGGGCACCGGATGTCCGGCCTCAGCATACTGAGACAAGAATACCTTTTCCGTCAAGCTCCCCTCCTTGGCGCGGTAGAACGCGGCAGCATCAGACACACTATGGGGCAGATCTGTGAATGCTCCTGGAGAGCTCTGGATTCGGGTAAGTAATAGGTAATTCACTTTCACATGCTTGCTTTGCATAATGAATGCCTTACCCGCCGCTATCTTCTTTAATGCTTCAATTTCTTGGGAGGCTTTTTGGGCTTCGACCTTAGCGGCTTTGGCACTCTCAAGAGCCGAGGCGAGCTCGGACTCTCGAGTCTTCGAGTCACGCTCCAAACTCTCGTGTTTTTTCACGAGAGCCTGGAGCTCTTGCCGCACCTCCGCCACCCGCGCCTCCTGCTTCTCTCGCTCGGTGCGCTCCGCGGCCGCTTTGCTTTCGGCCGCGGACACCACTTCCTTCAGGGTCGCCACCTCGTTCGTGGCCCCTACAATACACACGTTAGTCCTGTCATTTTTTGCAACCAAATCCTTTCTATAAGGTATTTCTTTAATAAGGTATTACTTACCTTCCTTCTCCTCGAGCTGCTTCTTGGCAAAGCTGAGCTCGTTCTTGGACCTTCGAGGCTCGCTTCAATGCATTGACCTCCTTGATCAGTGGCGAGGTCAGCACAGAACCTGCATTCCCATATTGACATACTTATGTTAGACTCCTGCGTATATCTTTTTAGATCCTCAGTCCGGCTTTTCTTTCCGAACACCGAACTAAGCATCGAGGCTACCGCTGTCTATGCGGTAATATTTTTTACATATTCTAAACTTACCTCAAAGCCTGTTAGAAGGCTGGTACAGGCTTCAGCCAGCTCGCTCTTGGCAGACTGAACTTTCTGGATCACCACACTCATAACAGTGTGGTGCTCCTTGTTGATGGAGGCGCCGTTAAGCGCCTCCAGCAAGCTATCCGGTGCCTCCGGATGGACGGAGGTCACCGGTGTCGCAGTCTCGCCCTTCTTACGAAGGGGCCGCTTGCCGGACTTCGGAACCACTGAAGGTTCCGGTACAGAGTCCGGCACAGGGCCGGACTTAGAGCCCTCTGGGGTCTCGCCCCCTTTGCGCCCAGAGTCCGGGAGGTCGCCTTGAGGCGCCTCCAGGACCACCTCCTCCTGGCTGGGCCCCTTTTGGGACTCCACCTCGGTGTCGTCGGCGACACGAGGAGAGGAGGCGGTCGGAAGTGAAGTGCTATTCACATCTGACGAACCCAGGGAGCCGCTCGACGAAGCGGCAAGCTCGTCCTTGGGCGGGCTACATGGTCATATTCGGCGTTAGAATACACTATTCGACAAATAAAAAGTCATGAGCTATTCTGGAGTCCGGACACTTACGATCTCGCCAGGGGCTTGGCCCTTGTTGGCCACTCCTCCTCGTCGTTGTCGGCGTTGGTGGAGAAGTACGGAGGAAGGGTCCTTCCTTTCTTGGACCCTCCGGCCTCCCCAGTCGGGGCGGCCTTCCTTTTCTTATCTCCCCCCGCTGGGGGAGAGGCTTCTTTCTCCTCCTCCTCTTCCTCAGAGGAGGATTCCGCCTCAGAGCCGTCGGACGATGAGTCCGACAGCACCTGGCGCCGGGAGTTCCTTCAAGTTCCCGTGGCCTTCTTCTTGGCCTTCTTCTCCGGCACCACGTGAGGTGCCGGAGCCAGTAGCCCCGCCAATCGGGCGTCCGCTGGGTCTTCTGGCAAGGGGGCCGGACAGTTAATCTGTCCGGATGTCTTCAGCCAGTCCTGTCAAAGGTTAGGGAGTTTTAGATCCCGCATAAACTCAAACTATGAAAAAAGAGTCCCATAAAGGGTAAAATAACTTACCTCGCTGGCTTGACGCTGCGAGCTGAATCCGCGATCTTCGGTAGCGGATGTGGGAGCCTCGGTGCCCTTGAACAGCACCTTCCAGGCATCTTCATACGTAGTGTCGAAGAGCCTTTTCAGAGTTGAGTGCTGTGCCGGATCGAACTCCCATAATTTGAAGGCCCGTTGGTGGCATGGGAGAATCCGGCGGATGAGCATCACCTGGATTACGCTGACAAGCCTGAGATTCTTGTCCACCAGGTTTCAGACGCAGGTTTGGAGTCCGGACAGCTCGTACGAATCCCACCACGCCAGACCCCTCTCTTTCCATGATGTGAGTCGTGTGGGGAAGCCAGATCGGAATTCGGGGGCCGCCGCCCATTGAGAGTCGCGCGCTCGGTGATGTAGAACCACCCCGATTGCCACCCCTTTATGGTCTCCACAAAGGAGCCCTCGAGCCATCGGACTTCAGCCATAAGCCGAAGTGGGGCTGGATGCAGAGGAAGGCCTCGCACATGACGATAAACGTCGAGATGTTGAGGATGAAGTTCGGGGCCAGATCGTGGAAATCCAGGCCGTAGTAGAACATGAGCCCCGGACAAATGGGTTAAGTGGAAAACCTAGTCCGCAGAGGAAGTGGGTGAGGAACACCACCCTCTCATGGGGCCTGGGGGTGGGAATGAGCTGCCCCTCGTCGGGTAGCCGGTGCGCGATGTCGCTGGACAAGTATTCGGCCTTCCGCAGCTTTTTGATGTGCCCCTCCATGATGGAGGAGGCCATCCACTTGCCTCCCGCTCCGGACATAGTTGGAAGAAGGTTGAGGTGGGATATGCGGACTTGGGCGCTGGAGCTCGAGTACGCGGAAATGGATGGGCAAAGGAGGAAGAAGGCGTAGGTGAAAAGGTGGATCCTTATCCCCTTATATGGACGGACGAAGCTATGCGTCCCCCGCCAGCCTGGTAAAACTCGCTTATCTCCCAAGCGCCATAATCAATGGCGCGGTTGGGTTACCCACGTCCGTATTGATGAGAATCCCGGAATAAGGGGGCACGATCTCCGCCCTGAGAAGGCATGCCAAGGAAACCGCCTCGCTAAACGCCGAGGTGGAACAGTAAAAATGATTCGTATAAAGGCTCGGCCGTGGTGTGATGTCACGCCCGCGGAATACGTCAGCAGATCTACGCAAAAGTTATTCTCACGGTAGTATGTGGAACTTGTTTTGCGAGCGGACACTATCCTTGTGTTCAAAATCTTCTATGAAGTATTCGGAGGAGGAACCCGCCTTGCAATGCCGAAGACAATATGCGCGTCGAACTCGTGCGTCATTGAAGCCAGTTCGGGGGCTACCGAGGAGTCCTGGATTAGGGGTGTCCGGATAGCGAACTATCACATTGGCGGACTCTGGACTATGAAGATACAAGATTGAAGACTTCGTCCGTGTCCGGATGGGACTTTCCTTGGCGTGGAAGGCAAGCTTGGTGATACGGATATGTAGATCTCCTACCATTGTAACCGACTACTGTAGCCCTAACCCTATCCGGTGTCTATATAAACCGGAGGGTTTTAGTCCGTGGGGACGAACAACAATCATACCATAGGCTAGCTTCTAGGGTTTTAGCCTCTTTGATCTCGTGGTAGATCCACTCTTGTACTACCCATACCATCAATATTAATCAAGCAGGAGTAGGGTATTACCTCCATCGAGAGGGCCCGAACCTGGGTAAAAACATCGTGCCCCTTGTCTCCTGTTACCATCCGCCTAGACGCACAGTTCGGGACCCCCTACCCGAGATCCGCCGGTTTTGACACCGACAGCCATGATAGCCTAGCATAAGTTGCTTGCTTATTTATTTCCTTGTTGTCTTGTTTATTTGTTTGCTTGTAGTGAGTGCAGTTCTTTTTCCGCGGTTTGCTAGTGGCCGCAATAACCTATTTTTTATAACTAGGCCACAATAACCATGGGCTACATATTTACTGTAGTGACACTAGGCCTCCTACGGGCCATAGAAACAATGGGCCTTCTACGGGTCGTAGAAACAATGGGCCTTCTACGGGCCGTAGAAACAATGGGCCTTCTACGGGCCGTAGACACAATGGGCCTTCTACGGGCCGTATCATCAATGGGCCTTCTACGGGCCGTATGATCGATTGGACAAACATGGGCCAATAACAGACCGCATTATGGCCGTAGATGGGCTAGAGTTGGAATCGTCCGTTCATGGGCCGACCATAACGGGTCGTCGTTAATCGGCCATATTTGATGACGCTATGAAAACAGCCCAACGTATTAACAGGCCGACTGTAGCCACGGGCTGAATTTGGCCCACAAGCAAAAAATTACAGTAACGGGCTGTAAGTAACCGAATGCTGGAAATGAGCCCAAGAATAAATGGGCCCTGAGAAGGCTGAAAGATAACATGGGCTAGAAACGGCCCAATGGAATAATGGGCCGTTAATGGGTATAAAGTGATACACTGTTCATTACAAGCCAGTTTCACCACGGGCCATTAATGGGTATAAAGTGATACACTGTTCATTACGGGACAGTTTCACCACGGGCCATTAATGGGCCAAGAGTTACAAAGGGATTCATAGGGGCCGAAAGACGTCATGGGCCATACCTGGGCCGAAAGTTAAAATGGGCTGGAATCATATTGGACGACCCAGATGACGCTACTGGGCCTAATTCGGATAGGTCTTAACAGACCCTGGGTTACCGGGTTGTAAATGGGCTATATGCGAATAGGCCGTTAACAGGCTTTCCGTGGGCCGGCCCGCCACCTTTTGACCAAGTCAAACGGGCCGGCCTTTTCACAGGAATGGGCCTCTGTTGGGCCGTGCCACGTGTCAACGTATCATAGGCGCCTTTGGTCCAATGAGTGGATGACATCTGTCCCAACGGTGAGCCGACACGTGTTTCCTCCAGCCAATGATGATTTTACACATGGAAAATCCCCATTGGTCGGGGCTGTTAACGGGTTATCGGATCCAAAATCGGAACCGATAGCTTAACGGCGAGCCGTTACGGTGGATGCCACGTATCGGTCATCCTTGACAAAAGCACTTCTATCACCGCCCACAACTCTTTGTGTTCTACTTGTGCATATCATCTACGCATAGACTTGGCTCATGATGCCAATGTTGGGAATCATTGCATGGAAAACAAAAAAAAAATTGAACACGCAATGTAGACATGGAGTTGCATAGCAATGAGGGAGAGAGTGTGTCTACATACCCTCATAGACCGTAAGTGGAAGCATTTAACAACGTGATCAAGTACCGAACGTACGACACCTCCAAGTTCTGCACACATTCAGCTCGGTGACATCCCTCGCCTTCTTGATCCAGCAAGATGTCAAGGTAGTAGATGAGTTCCGTCAGCACAACATCGTGGTGACGGTGATGGTGAAGTGATCTCCGCAGGGCTTTGCCTAAGCACTACGAAAATATGATCGTGGGTGTAAATGGTAGAGGGGGCGCCGCACAGGGCTAGGCAATTGTCTGGTGTGCTAGGCGCCCCCCTTTCCACACATATATAGGTGGGGGAGGAGGGAGCAGCCAGGAGGGCACCCCAAGTAAGCCGAATCCTACTTGGGGTCCTTCCAAGTGGCGCCCCCTTCCTTATTTGCAGGAGGGGGAATGAAAGCGGAGACCGAATCCCCCTGTTTCCTTCTCCCTTCCTCTCTTTCCTTCTCCTCTGGTTCGGCCCATATGGGGGTACACTAGCCCCTTATGTCTGGTGTGTTTCCCCTCTTGGCCCATAAGGCCCATATGTTTTGCCGGGGGTGCCCGGAACCCCTTCCGGTGACCCATATGTACCTGGTACCCTCCGGAACACTTTCGGTGTCTGAATACCATCATCCTATATATCAATCTTTACCTCTCGACCATTTCGAAACTCCTTGTCATGTCTGTGATCTCATCCGGGACTCCGGACAACATTCGTTCATCAAATCACACAACTCATATAATACTATATCGTCATCAAACATTAAGCGTGCGAACCCTACGGGTTCGAGAACTATGTAGACATGACCGAGACACCTCTCCGGTCAATAGCCAATAGCGGAACATGGATGCTCATATTGGCTCCTACATATTCTATGAAGATCTTTATCATTCGAACCGTTATGACAACATATGTTATTCCCTTTTGTCTATCGGTATGTTACTTGCCCGAGATTCGATCATCGGTATCTTCATACCTAGTTCAATCTCGTTACCGGCAAGTCTCTTTACTCGTTCCTTAATACATCACCTCATGACTAACTCCTTAGTCGTTTACTTGCAAGTTTATGATGTGTATTACCGAGAGGGCCCAGAGATATCTCTCCGATACTCGGAGTGACAAATCCTAATCTCGGTCTATGCCAACTCAACAAACCCCTTCGGAGATACCTGTAGAGCATCTTTTATAATCACCAAGTTATGTTGTGACGTTTGATAGCACACAAGGCATTCCTCCGGTATCCGGGAGTTACATAATCTCACAGTCGAAGGAATATGTATTTGACATGAAGAAAGCAATAGCAATAAAACTGAGCGATCATAATGCTAAGATAATGGATGGGTCTTGTCATATTTCCTTCATTCTACTAATGATGTGATCCCGTTATCAAATGACAACTCATGTCCATGGTTAGGAAACCTTAACCATCTTTGATCAACGAGCTAGTCAAGTAGAGGCTCACTAGGGACACGGTGTTTGTTTATATATTCACACATGTATTTAGGTTTCCGATCAATACAATTCTAGCATGAATAATAAACCTTTATCATGAATAAGGAAATATAAAATAACAACTTTATTATTGCCTCTAGGGCATATTTCCTTCAAGATGATCTTTGGAACTCGCTGATGACAAATTTTAGCCTACCGCCAGAGCAGGATCCGAATAACCCAGTTATACAACAAAAGGTCAAGGTGTTTACTCTTAAGATGATGGCAGAACTATTCAAGAACTGGAAGAAAGATTTGAAGAAAAAATTTGTCGACAAAGACGAGACTCCAGACTTCACTCGTCAATATAAGAAGATGAGAGATGATGACCCACAAGTATAGGGGATCTATCGTAGTCCTTTCGATAAGTAAGAGTGTCGAACCCAACGAGGAGCGGAAGGAAATGGCAAGCGGTTTTCAGTAAGGTATTCTCTGCAAGCACTGAAATTGTAGGTAACAGATAGTTTTGTGATAAGATAATTTGTAACGGGAAACAAGCAATGAAAGTAAATAAAGTGCAGCAAGGTGGCCCAATCCTTTTTGTAGGAAAGGACAAGCCTGGACAATTTCTTATAATGAGAAAAGAGCTCCCGAGGACACATGGGAATTATCATCAAGCTAGTTTTCATCACGCTCATATGATTCGCATTCGATACTTTGATAATTTGATATGTGGGTGGACCGGTGCTTGGGGTACTGCCCTTACTTGGACAAGCATCCCACTTATGATTAACCCCTATTGCAAGTATCCGCAACTACAAAATAAGTATTAAGGTAAACCTAACCATAGCATGAAACATATGGATCCAAATCAGCCCCTTACGAAGCAACACATAAACTAGGGTTTAAGCTTCTGTCACTCTAGCAACCCATAATCTACTTATTACTTCCCACTGCCTTCCTCTGGGCCCAAATAATGGTGAAGTGTCATGTAGTCGACGTTCACATGACACCACTAGAGGAGAGACAACATACATCTCATCAAAATATCGAACGAATACCAAATTCACATGACTACTAATAGCAAGACTTCACCCATGTCCTCGGGAACAAAGCGTAACTACTCACAAAGCATATTCATGTTCATAATCAGAGGAGTATTAATATGCATTAAGGATCTGAACAAATGATCTTCCACCAAGTAAACCAATTAGCATCAACTACAAGGAGTAATCAACACTACTAGCAACCCACATGTACCAATTCGTGGTTCTGATACAAGATTGGATACAAGAGATGAACTAGGGTTTTTGTCGGTGTACTAGAGTAGGGGTACCCTAGTACCCCGAACTCGTGCACGGACAGTTGCAGCACCCCACGGCCGGGCCGGCCGTGGTGGCCGCCAAGTTCCTCAGCAGCTCCCTTGGAGCCATTCAAGAACAAAGCAGTCAAGACCCCGGCAAGAGGAGCTTGCCGGGAAGGCCACTCAGGGCACAAAAGGAAAACAAGGCCCCGGCAAGAGGAGCTTGTCGGGAAGGAAGCAACGGGCGCTGAACCCCAAAGCGGCTAGGTTCCGCCCGGCAAGGCGCTTCTTGGACGGGCGACCTCTCCATCTCCGCTCCAGCTCACCCGCCAACGTGTCACCACGGGGCTCTCCCAAGGGCAGCGTGTCGGCGGGTTGCGCAGCGGAGAGTAGCGACAAGCAGCGCTGACAAGCTACCTTCGTGGCGGATGGAGGCGCACTTGAAGGTCCTGTTACCTTTGTTGAGGCGACCGTGGCGGGCATTGATGACTCTTGTCCCTTGCTGTCGAGTTAGGTATAGGTCTTGTACCTTTGTACAAAGCGGTGTACCAACCCAGGTTTTTACCGTTGTAACCTTGTCTACTTGCCATATGTGGTAACCCCTTGTGCCTATAAAAGGAGGCCCGAGGGCAACGTAGAGGAGGTTCGGCTGGTTTCGGTCCAGCTCCAGCTTAGTTCATCACCTCCAGGCTAGGTTTTGTAGCCCGCATTGCTCCCTAGCAAGAACACCAGATAATCCACAAAGCAGCAGTAGGAGTATTATCTCTCCGGAGAGCTCCGAAGCTGGGTAAAAACCCTAGCGTGCGCACCGCCTCGATCCGCTCTTTGCGCAATCTCCGCCCCCCCTCCGAACCACAAAGGGACCCAGGTCCCGTAGGTGCTCGTGGGGCACGATCAGCGCGTCCCCCCCCCCGACATCTTTGGCGCGCCAGGTAGGGGGCGCCGGGGTTGTGTGAATCCGATCCGACGGTCGCACCAGCAACTCCATCGACGTCTTCATCGACATGGCGCCGAAGAAGAAGCCTTCGGCAGCAGCTGAGCCGTCCGCGTCGAACCCACCACCACCGGAGCCGTCAGGTGGCGGGGGAAACGCTGGCGGAGGGACCGGCGTCATCGAGGGAGCCCATGATGCCGCCAGGTCCAAGGACAACGCAGCGCGGGCGTCGGCGTCCGAATCTGCACCGCGTCCTTCGCAGGAGGCGCGGGACAGACAGCGTCATGATACCCGCGGCGCCATACGCTCATTGGATCAAGGCCAAGCTGGGGGATCCCGAGGCCCTCGAGACCGCAGATGCGCCTCGGCATGCGATGACGAGTGGGAATGGTCCCTAAAGGCGGGATGCTGCTCCTCCTAACTTGGTTAGGAGTCCTAGCATATCCCGTTCTTCGCTCCGTACGCCCTTACCGCCAACCACGCCAGCGGAAGCCGTGGCGAGAGCCCAGTAACTACTAGATTACCCTCCAACGGCCGATAAGGTCGACGAGTGGAGGGCCACAATCCAAAGTCTCATCGGCTTCGCCAACGGCGACGTCCCGCGGCAACCGAGCGCTTCGCAACCGCGGCGGGGCGACAAGGCGCGAGCCGATGGCGACGAGACTTGTGGGGGTGCACCTACCGTACACTCCCCTTCCCGAAGGACAAGATCGCCGACTCGCCGGATCTACCTCAACAGCGACTCCACAGCGTCGTCGGATCCGCGAGCTCGTCGTGACCAGCGCCCAGTTCTTCGGGAGCGGCAAGAAGAGGACGCTCGAACCCGTAACGAGCGCCGAAGAGAAGCGCGCCGTCAATCCGACCAACGCGCCGGGCCACCGTCGATATGCATGCGCCAGGGGAACCAGGCGACTTGCCGTACGCAGTGGGTTGCCCTGCGTTCACTCGTGAGCTGCGGCAAGTCCGGTGGCCCGACAAGAAAAACTTCAAACCAGACGTGCCGGAGAAGTATGACGGCAGGACACACCCATCAGAGTTCCTCAGCATCTACACCATTGCGGTGCAGGCTGCGGGGGGACGAGACGACAAGATCCTCGCCAACTACTTCCCCTTGGTGCTCAAGCCAAATGTCAGATCTTGGCTCATGCACTTGCCGGATGGCTCTATTTCTTCTTGGGCAGATTTGTGCCACCAGTTTGTTGGCGCCTTCACAGGCGGCCACAAGCCTCATGGCCAGGAGAGTGATCTCCACCTGCTTGCCCAGAAGGAGGGGGAGTCTCTGCGCAAATTCATCCAGAGATTCAGTCGAGTGCACTACAACATCCCAGACGTCCACCCTGCGGCGGTTATCAGTGCATTCCATCAGAATGTACGAAATCGCAGGATGAGGGAGGAGATGGCGATGTGCAAAGTGAAAGACGTCGGTGAGCTTCTCATACGCTGGCCGACAAGTGTGCCTTGTATTTGAAGAAGGAAGAAGACTCCCAGGAGAGAATGTGGGAGCAGAATCTGACAGTGAAGGGATCGCCCCGGCAAGGAATAGCCGGCGGCGGAACAACAGGAGGAAGAAAAACCAAGAAGTACTAGTTGTCGAGCAGTCCGGCAAGGATGGTGCCGCCAACCAAGCCAAGGCCGGTGGCTCCGGCAAGGAGGTTGTCGTTGACGCCGACCGCCAAGCCGTATGGCGGCCGAAAAGCCCGGCAGCTCCAACAAGCGATCTTGTAAAATCCACGCACCAAGGGCCCACGATCTCCGTGAGCTGCAAGAAAGTAGAGCAGCTTGTTGAGCTCTGAAAGCTGAATCTGACGGCGAGAGACAAGGAGAAAGCCCAAGAAGGTGCCGGTGCGGCAAGTAAGAAGAGACCCGGCCGGGGAGGACGCCGCGGCAAGGCCAAGCAGCGGCAAGGAGACAGACCTCCCCATGGCCGCGACAAGGAAGAAGATGAAGATGAAGATGACGAAGACGATGAGGACGACGAGACTGATGAGCATGAGTTTCAAAAGGCAACAGAGGTCCTTTGCGTCGATGGTGGTGCGTCTCTGCATACCTCGCACCGTCAACTCAAGAAATGGATGCGCGAGGTCAATGCAGCAGAACCATCCATAGAGTCACGCAAACCTCTGAAGTGGTCCAGCACGCCCATCATCTTTGACAATGAGGATCACCCTGATCGCATCACTGCGGTTGGGTGCTTGCCGATGTTGGTCTCACCAACCATCCGCAACCTCAAGGTCACAAAGATGTTGGTTGACGGCGGGGCTGGCCTGAACTTGATCTCCTCCACAGTGCTCCAGAAACTTCAAATCCCTGACGGTGAGCTCGAAAAGCTGGTACTTTCCAAGGAATCAACCCAGGAAGGAGCAAGCCCAAGGGGAAGATCACGTTGCCGGTAACCTTCGGCAGTGAGCTCAACTTCAGAACGGAGAGGGTCACGTTCGACGTCGCTGATTTCCCATTGCCCTACAATGGCATACTCGGCCGCCCGGCACTTGCCAAGTTCATGGCCGCCTCTCACTACGCTTACAACCTACTCAAGATGCCCGGCCCGATAAGTGTCATTTCTGTCCACGGCGACAAGAAAGACGCACTTATCTGCGCCGACAAGATTTACCGGGATGCAGCAGCCGCGACAGGCAGCAAATCACTTGACGCTGAAGCTCCCGGGAGGAAGAAGACCACTAGGTCCGGCAAGAGCACCGTTGCCCACTCCGGCAAGCGCACCTCTTCGGAGTGCTGCGCTACCGTCGAGGACGCACCGTCGAGCTCCACCGGCAAGTGCAACAAGACGATGACAGCTCCACCAAAGACCAAGAAAGTGCCCGCCAAGGAGGATGGCGCTGATGGTACCTTTACCATCAGTGCCACGCTTGATCCTAAATAGGAAGGCGAGCTCGTTGCTTTCCTGCGGGCGAATGTCGATGTGTTTGGATGGCAACCGTCCAACATCCCCGGCGTTCCCAGGAAAGTAATTGAGCACCACCTAGCTGTCTGTCCTCACGCGCGGACTGTCAAGCAAAGAGTTAGGAAACAGGCAGTGGAGCGCCAAGAGTTCATAGCAGAAGAAATCAAGAAATTGGAAGCAGCAGGGCTTGTCAGAGGAGTCCTCCACCCCACGTGGTTGGCCAATCCAGTAGTGGTGCGCCAAGGCTAATGGGAAATGGAGACTTTGTATTGACTTCACAGATGTTAATAAAGCTTGTCCCAAGGACCCATTTCCCTTGCCGCGTATCGACCAGATTGTTGACTCCACAGCTGGATGCGATCTGCTTTCATTTCTTGATGCATATTCAGGATATCATCAGATCTTCATGGCAGAAGAGGATGAGGAGAAAACCGCATTCATCACACCATGTGGCACGTACTGCTTTATACGGATGCCTTTCGGTTTGAAGAATGCTGGTTCAACCTTTGCAAGGGTAGTCCATGATGCTTTTGGACCACAGATACACAGAAATGTAGAAGCCTACATGGATGACATAGTGGTCAAGAGCAAGGACAGAGCGACTCTGATTCAGGATTTGGATGAGACGTTTGCAAACCTGCGCAAGATCAACCTCAAGCTCAACCCGAGAAGTGCGTGTTTGGAGTCCCTTCCGCAAGCTTCTCGGATTCTTTGTATCTCAGCGGGAATTGAAGCCAATCCCGACAAGATCAAGGCCATCGAGCAGATCGAAGCACCAAAACGCGTCAAGGATGTCGTGAAGCTTGCCGGTTCGCGTGGCTGCTCTCGGCAAGTTTATCTCTAAGTCTGCTGGCGTGCCTGCCGTTTTCAAGATTTTGAAAAAGGCGGGTCCAATGAAATGGACTCCGGCGGAGGCTGCGCTGCAAGACTTGAAGAGATACCTGTCCTCCACTCCAATACTTGTCGCACCTAAGCCACAAGAGAAGTTGCTGCTGTATATAGCAGCGACCAATCAAGTGGTTAGTGCTGCGTTAGTGGCGGAAAGGGAGGCGGATGATGAGCCGGCAACCGAGGCAGGTGCGTCCAGCGACAAGCGAGGGGCTTCGCCGTCAAGCTCTGGTCCCGACAAGGGTGGATCAGCGCAGGGTTGCGACAAGATACGAAAGAAGATGGTGCAGCGCCCAGTCTACTTTGTAAGTTCCCTTCTGCAGGGGGCTAGATCAAGGTACTCTGGTGTGCAGAAGCTGCTTTTCGGCCTGCTCATGGCCTCGAGAAAGCTGCGCCATTACTTCCAAGCACATGAGATAACAGTTGTCACTCGCTTTCCGCTGAAGAGGATATTGCAGAATCCAGAAGCAATAGGCAGGATTGTTGAGTGGGCGCTGGAACTGTCAAGCTTTGGTCTCAAGTTTGAAAGCACTTCCACAATCCAGAGCAGGGCATTGGCAGAATTCATAGCAGAGTGGACGCCGACACAAGATGAAGAAATTCCAGAAACGAGCATCCCCGTCAAGGAGGCAAATAAAGAGTGGCTGATGTACTTTGATGGTGCCTTCTCGCTGCAAGGCGCCGGTGCCGGCGTGCTTCTTATCGCACCCACCGGAGAGCACCTCAAGTACATAGTCCAGATGCACTTTCCCAAGGAACAAGCAACAAACAACACTGCAGAGTATGAAGGCTTGCTTGCCGGTCTCAGGATTGCGGTGGACCTTGGGATTAAGAAGCTCATTGTCAGGGGAGACTCACAACTTGTCGTCCGCCAAGTAAATAAAGATTACCAGAGTCCGTTGATGGAAGCGTACGTCGATGAAGTGAGGAAGCTGGAAGAGCACTTTGAAGGCCTGCAAATGGAACACGTTCCAAGAGCACAAAATGATATAGCTGATGGCCTCTACAAATGTGCCGCACTTAAGTTACCTGTGGAACCAGGGATCTTTGTGCTCAAGCTGACTCAACCAACCGTGACACCATCAACAGGACAGAGCAAAAAGAGAAAATTGGTTTCCGGCAACAACTTTCCGGCAGAGCTCTCCAAAGCCGCCGCCAAGAAGGTCCCTAAAACCAACGCAAATATCGCTGAGGAGCAGTCTGCTCCGACAAACCATGTGGTTTGTATCGTCGAAGCAAACGCTCCCGACAAGCTTAGCTCCGGCAAGCTTGGCGGGGATCATCGAGATCCGGCTCACCTGCAGGTCCTTGCGTAGAAGCTGATGGTCCGCGATGATAGACGAGCCTTTAGTCCTTAATGTCGAGCCACAGGCTCCAACATGGGCACAGCAGATCGTCCATTTCCTTAAGACAGGAGAACTTCCCGAAGAGCAAGAAGAAGCGGAAAGAGTAGCCCGGCAGTCAAGTATGTACCAGTTTGTTGACAACATCACATGCGAAGAAGACTCAGCGAGTGAAATTGAAGTGCATTTGCGGGAAGATGGGCGAAGCTGTTGGCGGAGATACATGGAGGCATATGTGGTCACCACATTGGCGCAAGAGCACTTGCCGGCAAAGCTTTCCGGCAAGGTTTCTTCTGGCCAGAAGCCCTCCAGGATGCAACTTCACAAGTAACCAAGTGTGAAGCGTGCGATTCCATTCAAAACAGATACACCGGCCAGCTCTAGCTCTCGGGCGATCCCTTTATCCTGGCCCTTCTCGGTGCAGGGGCTCGACATCTCGGCCCCTTCCCCGAGCTGTCGGGGCTTTGAATACTTATGCGTCGCAATCGACAAGTTCACAAAGTGGCCGGAAGTGGAACCCGATGAGGAAGGTGACCGCCGCAGTCAGCCGTCAAGTTCTTGAGTCAATTGTTTGCCGTTTGGGATTCCTAATCGGATCATCACCGATAACGGCACCACAGTTCACGAAGTCGCACCTTCATGCGGTATGCCCAAGATCTTGGCGCCAAGATCTGCTTTGCTTCATTGCTCATCCGAGAAGCAACGGTCAAGCGAGAGAGCAAGCGCTGAGTGCTGCGAGGACTCAAGACCAGAACTTTCGACAGGCTGCACAAGTGCGGAAGGAAGCTGGATCGAGGAGCCGGTGGTTCTTTAGTCGATCAGACGACGCCAAATCGAGCCGCGGCAGACACCCTTTGCTCTAGTCTACGGAGCAGAGGCAGTTCTCCCCACGGAACTTCGTGCTCTGGGTCACCTCGAGTGCTCGCTTATGATGAGCTTGAGCAAGAGCAGCTGCGGCAAGATGTGTTGCTCCTCGAGGAAGATCGTCTTCAGCTCTTTGTCACGAGCTGCTCGTTACCAGCAAGCTTTGCGTCGCTACCATAGCCGCAAAGTTAATGCGGAAGCTTGAGTAAGGCGACCTTGTTCTTGGTAGCGTTCAATCCGCCAAGAATTCCAACAAGTTGGCCTTGAAGTGGGAAGGCCCTTATCGGGTAAAACGAGTCACTAGGCGGCGCTGTCCGCTTTGAGACCGAAGGCGGCTGCGGTGAGCAATTCCTGGAACATAGAGCATCTTCGTAAGTTTTACCCATGAGGCGGTTGTTGGAACCCGTTCAAGCAACCACCCTTTGTACAAGTCTTGCCGCTGTTGCATGTAATCCTTTGTACAAAGCCGAGCGCAGACCCGATGCATCGATAAAGCCTATGGTTGCGCACATTTTTGTTAATACATGCTTTCATAATCAAATATGCATGTGTTTACTAACATCTTGTGCAGCACCAGCACCCGGTAAGCGACAATGAGCCATTAGGCTTCACAACTATCTTTTTCTCTTCTTTCTTCTCAAACAAGAAGAAGGTTCATCCACCCACAAGTTAACCGGGGGGGAAGGAGGAAAGAATGGTGTGGGCCGACAAGCGTCGCTCGAGGAACTGTCGCCTTGCCGGAGAATGGACAACAGAAAAGCTAAGTTGCTAAGTTTAAGCGACCAGTTTTAAATTTTCAAGTTATCTTCCTCGAGCGATAAGTACTTTGTATGGAAAACCTGTGCGGCGGAGGAACCAAATAAATCTTTGGTCGCACCCTTATTTTGTTTCGAAGTCCGCTCAACAATTTAAGTGAGCTGCGACTAGTCATGACGAGGTTGCTTGTCGGTAGAGACCCGCTTGACAGGCTGCTGAAGTTCCGCTTTTCGGCGCTCGCGGCAAGGGTGCCTGCACCGACAAGTTTCCCTGAAAGCGTAGGGTAAAAGCATACAAGGGAAGAAATCGAGTAAAGGAAATAACAGTGCATTCGATTGCCTAAGATAGTGTAT